>OX421234.1:8131474-9474100 GCA_949125135.1 Alcis repandata
GTTCTCGTCTAAAAGACCGCAATGACAAAGTCAGCTTTATAGGGTTATCAGGAAAGGGTATGCTAAGCCGAAAGGAGTCTGAGTGAGTGATGTTCAACTTTTCCTAAGTTTAGATGTGCCAACTTAACCCTTCAGAAACGGCTGTTGTGTATTATTTCTAATTTAAGTTACTATCAATTTTACTTTACCTATAAAATAGGCCCAAGTTTGAGGGCTTTTTAAGACAGATCTAAATTTTCTAAAACTATTGGCATCCTTGTCTAATGGCTTGCAATGATAAAGACAGATATATTTTTAGTTAGTTTGGATTTGTCTTAAAATGCCTTCAAACTTGGGCCTAATATAACACTAAAGCTTAACTTTCAAAATGACTAGAATCACCTATCTTTGGATATTTTAGCTTACCTAAAAATATGAGTATTTATTGATAACAAATTATGAGCATTGATTAGCATTGATTAGATTAGCATTATGTAGCATTGATTAAAGAGATCATTATACGAAAGCCCACTGCTGACTAAAGAGTTGACACGAAGTTGTGGTGTACAATTGGCCTTAGAAAGTGCCTCACCAATCACCATGTTGTATCGGTATAATTTTTAACTTGAGTCTTTGTTTAGCAGTTGAGTGACTTAAATAATTAAGAGATTTGTCCTATGCTGCTAGATGTGTGAGTAACTTGTAAAGCCTATTTCGTATTTCTTTGGTAGCACGCGATCTGGGTGTACTTGTTTCGTCTGAAGGATTCGCGCACTTGTCCAGCACCTCAATGAGAAGCGGATGTGCTTTGTGCGAAAACAGTAAGCCGGCAACCATAACTTTTCCTGACATCACCCAACCAAGAAATATTCGCTCGCAAACAATCTGAAGGTTGTTGTTTGCAACGCCGCTCTCACATTTGTTTGTCACAAAATTGCAGAAAGACCTGCAATCGGCCATGTCACAGTCGCTGTGTGTCTTACAAGGGGCCCCATTTGCTGTCATCTTGTTTGCTACGGACAATGGATGGACAGAATCGAGATCTAGGTACTTGACCTTTTTAAAATCTTCAGTGACGCCAAAATGACTCATTTTCACATCGCAGATCAGCATTGGCTCTGGTAGATCATCTTCTAAATGTTGTAATAAATCTAAAATCATCAGGGACATTTTAACTCGCTTCTTCCATTCCTTTGGGTAAACATACATTGTCATTAGGTCCCAATACCCTGATATTAAGTCTAATTTCTCTACAGCATATAAAGAACCACATGTGCCGAGTAGTTTAGGGAAGACATCAAACTTTTCATACAATGTTAGAGCGAGATATTCATTATCAAGTATGAGGGTCCACACATTTTGCATTTCTATGTACCTATTACCTCCGGCCTGGCTGTATTGCATATATGACATTCTTTTAGCATCTATGTCATTAATCGAGATATTAAACCTTGTTTTGACAATCGTTTTGATCATTGTGATGAATTTATTTTCCATTGAATAATCGTAATTTGTGGAGTCCAGCTTCGTAGATAGTTCATGGTTAAGGACAGGTTTAGTGAATTTGTAAACAGCGCTGTTGTTCATACATACTCCTGAAAAAACGGCTGGCTTCTCCAAGTGGAAAGTGTGGCAGGTGATGGGTGTTGATTCTCTTGAATGGCACAGAGCTTGACATAAGTTTCCTATTGACTCTCCATTTTCAACACTGGTACACTGAAATATAACAATTTAAATTAGACTTTCAGAAACATTTTTATATCATTTGCAAGTGCACTTTGTTATTTAGTTGTGGATATAGAAAAGTGTAACTAGTAAGTTATAAATATAAACATCAACTAGGGACTATTGAGTATCTTTATACTAAAGAATATAGGTACATTTAAAGCTTTTGAAAATCGCTCCTCAACTAAACTTATCAATCAGGGATAGATAGAAGAGCTTTTTAACACTTTTTTTCTGAGCTTTTTTTCTAAACAAACTTGACTGGGTTTTAGGGCAATAGTTGTTTAAAAAATACTATAATAAAAAAAAAAAGATGTATTGCACTCGGGGACTGCCGTGGTAAAGCTATTGCATACGGTGATAATTTTTAGTTTTGCCATCTATCGATGAATAGTAGAACTTTTAATGAGTTTTTGAAATATCACGCTTGTCTCTTTAGTTCAGCAACTAGTCTCTAGGTGTCGAGTGTAAGGTTTCGTTGACTTTTCAAACGTCATGACTCTCTTCCGAGTGTACCCCCGTAGTTCTATTTTTAAAACCAGGCTAGTGAAGGGAAAATCGATAGTTGAAAAAATAATAAAACTTTACAATGTTACCTAGTTGATGAAACTGTTATCGATTCCCAAATATAAGAAATCAATATTGGTTAGGAACCGCACAATCTAGTAACCGATTTTCTTGGCCCTACCTTTCTTTTTAACCGACTTCCAAAAAGGAGGAGGTTCTCAATTCAGATGTATAATTTTTTTTTTTTATGTATGTTCGGGCATAATAATCGGTAAAAATGCAAATGTTTCATCTGATGGACTGTCTGTTTTAATAACACACCTTTGAAAAGATTAGTCCAGGAAGTCTAATTGGAGCATTTTGATAACATCTCATAATTACGTCACAACGATGAAATTAAAACATTTCATCAAAATCAAAGTATTTAGGTTAGTCAGTAATTTCTCTACTTGGATATCGTCCCTATTTTTATGATGACGTCATCGACAAAATCAATCGATTCTTCTTTTAAGATATTCAGATGCCATCACTACGTTTGCTGTCAAAACTTAACATCAATTTATTATATTATGGTAAAAAATAAAGCTATTAGTCGACTATTTGCTATCACAAATATGTAGGTATTTTGAAAATGTTTGATATTATTGACCAAGTACCTTACCTCCTCGAATACGGCCCGCACCCCCCCTTCCGCGGTTTTGATACAAACAAATGTGATGTTGGGGCGGTTCGATATAATACGACTTCGGTGGGGTTTTTTTCGTAACGCAATAGGCGTGACGAAAGATTTTAAAATCCTCTTCCATAATGTGAGTACACATTTACTATTTACAAAAAAGCCTTTATTTCGGTAATAAACTTAAGTTTAACGAAGTTTGAAGCCATTTTTCACATATTTTTTCAACAGTGCCCGAAAACAGCTTGCTTGTGTCATGGCGTCGATTTGACGTCACGGCTAGTAAACATGTCTTGTGTCTATGCGTGATGAGCGGCGGATGACCTGAGTTCACTGAAGCGTGACGTCATACGCTGTGATTGTTGTTTCTGACAAGATGGCCGATTGCTGTATTTTAATGTTTTAATTTATTGAAAATCTTAATAATCTGTTTTTTAAAAATAAAACTAAACATGTGTTTTAAATTTTTTTAATCTGGCTAGTCCCCTGAAAGCATTGAATCGGCGATTTTTTGATACTGTCGTCATGCCTAAACGCCCAAGGCCCGCGATAAAGACTATGCAATAGCTTAAAACTGACAATAGGTATTTAAAACTTGAAAGATGCCTATCAATGTAGGTACTGAGTATAAATACTTTTAGATAGAGAATTTGGTGCTAGAACATTATTATCAAAATAAACTTACCACACGGGATACATGCATCCTGGGTTGCAGATTCAAGCATATTAATCTCCATTTGAATATTAAAACAACAACAGCAAGGATTAAAAATATGAAAGTTACTCTGCGTTTAAATACTTTTATGATCCTCATCATTGTCCAAGCACAATAATACAGGCTGGTCATTTTCACCAAATGCACATACCTCTATGAAATGTTCAGTGGGTAGACAAAAACTGAATGATATGATGGGCAGAAAAACCTGTACTATTACTATCAGAGAACCTTCTCTACGTAATCTAGCTCACAAGCATAAAAACCACTGAACTTAGTAATTAAATTTTTTCTACTGGTTAGTTATAATTTAAATTTATTTCTAACAAGACAGAAACTAGCCTGAAAGCCTGAAATTACAATGTCACAAATGTCAAACTCATTGTCAAACAAAATCAGAGCTGCCAGCTTGTAGAACTTTTTTCCTCGTACAACCTAAAATCTAATGAGGCGGGTTGAGAAACAATTTTAGTTCCAATAAGTTTGTATATTAGATGGCGTGGATTAAATTGCTCATTTTATGTCATACTAAATGGGCCAAATGCCATCATAAAACATTTAAATAATAATAATATATCGATATTGACTTATAAACATATCTTATTATATATAAATCTCGTGTCACAATGTTTGTCCTCAATGGACTCCTAAACCACTTAACAGATTATAATAAAATTCGCACACCATGTGCAGTTCGATCCAACTTGAGAGATAGGATAGTTTAAATCTCAAATTATAGTCGCAATTTTAATTTATTGCAAATTATATACCTATATACTGATAATTTTTACTATAAATTGACAAGTTAGCATCAACATACTACGGTTGCTATAGTTACGCAATGGCTTTTGACAGGACAACGTCTGTCGAGTCAGCTAGTCATTTTATATAATACAAAACATGTGCTGCCTATAATTACATAGGTATATCCCATTAAAAGAAATGACAATTATTAACTGTCTGATTTCCAAACAGTATTAGATAAGTGGACAATAAATACAAATCATGATGACAATCCTTTTTTTTATAGAAACAAACATTGGTAATATAGCAGTTAAACCACAAATATTCGTTTACAAAGACTTTGTAATTGTTATGATCATATTTTTACCCGTAAACGGGAGAACTGATAAAAGGTGACCATACCTAATCGGTTTGACATACTTGATACCTGTTACGCCACCTATGAAAAAACCACGAACAATTTTTCATGTAATAACGTCTCATTATGCGGGAAAATCGCAATGTTGCTGCGGTGCGCAAGGAAGTGACGACGTACGTTTGGTGGCGTTATAAAAATGCAAAAAAAAACCTACTAAAGTAGAACACAGATGTTCTTTCTTTAGTATTATGATATGACAAAATGAAGACCAGTGTACCATGTATTTAAGAAAAAACCTAAAAAAACCCCAAGTGACAATTTTTTCCCCAATATCGCGAGAAAATCTTCCGATCTGGCAAGTCTGCTTTATGCTACAAAATGTTGCCGCATTAAAGTGCCGCATTAAAAAGAACTCAGATTAAACAGATGGATCCATAATTGCTACTTTGTAAAAAAGGGCACGAGGGCAAGTGCCAAACACGGTTGAAAAAGGGAGACAGACATTTCATTTTAAGTCCCCGTCGCTGCAACCGCGCCAAGGTGGGCAAACCACAGATTAGAAATAATAGTTACTGCGTGAGCCTTCTACGGTTTAATGCTGCTGTGTGTTGTGAATTATGTTTGCCACCCAATAAATATTTATTGGACTATTTCAGATTTCCTTCTGACCCAAAACTAAGATTAGGTACATTATTTTCGCGATTGCAAGATTATCCTAGAAGTAATTTTTCTACTATTAGACCTTTTCCTACTATGAGCCATATGCGGCTTAGCATAGGTATCCTTTCCTTATAACCCTGTATAATAATGTTTTATTTTGTAAAGTATAAAGATTTGGAATATTTTATGAAATTTTCCCCTAAAATGGGGAAACATTTCTATCCTGGCATAATTTCAAGAATATAGCTGTCGCATGTGCGGTTACACTTACTATGGCTCTATCTTTAGGTAATACTAGCGCCCCGTCCCGGCTTCGCACGGGTGGACATTCATACTCTTTGGTTTCGGTAGGTGCCGTATGGCACCTGACGAAATTTTCGTAAAAATCGAGCCGAGCCATATGGCACAGCTCGGCGTGTGTTGCTTTTAAACATTTTGGAATGAACGTTTGGGATAAATGTGTCTTAATGCGGGTGATAAGTAGATTTTCTACAGGGTTATTCATAAAGGATATGCTAAGCCGAAAAGGGCTCATAGTACTCATCATTATGAACAACTTTTACTATAGGACCAACAAACCCAGAACTCGCGAAATAAAAATCAGCTGTTTCATGACAAAATGTATGAAAGCCTTTCATACATTTTGTCGAGTGTCATTGACATTTTTCTATGGAACAGTTGATTTTTTGAGCTGCGATGATCTTGCATTTTATTCTGCTAGACGAAGTGAACCTTCGGCGGTACATTCCCTTGCCCGTGCTTGCGATTTTGGGGTCGTCCATTGATCACGTGATCTTTTCAGAGTTACGTACCCAAAGGGTAAAACGGGACCCTATTACTAAGACTTCGCTGTCCGTCTGTCACCAGGCTGTATCTCATGGACCGTGATAGTTAGACAGTTGACATTTTCACAGGTGATGTATTTCTGTTGCCGCTATAACAACAAATACCAAAAATCAGAATAAAATAAATATTTAAGGGGGCTCCCATACAACAAACGTGATTTGGTTGCCGTTTTTATAGGTAATGGTACAGAACCCCTCGTGCGCGTGTCCGGGTTGCACTTGGCCAGTTTTTAGCAACTTTTTCAACCTCCCCCCCTCGCCCTTGGTGATATATGGTAAGGTTATAATGTTATAAATTACCGCCCTCCCCCCTGGCCAATATTACGTGTATTCTAATTGGTACTTTCCTTTAAATTTTTTAGAAAGTAACGAAAAAATAAATACACGTGATATTTCTCAACGACCCGCTCCCCCGTCCTGATATTTAATTTTCGTGATGTTTTTTTGAACCTCCTCTCCCTCTCTCGAGTCTCAAGTGATTAATGGACGATCCTTTTCTAGTCTGTTTGCAGCAAGGCTGCCATGATCTCGCATTTTTGTTTTGCTAGACGAAGTGAACGTTCGGCGCTACATATAAAAATTAAAACAAATATAAAATGTAAAAGTTTAAAAATATGTACACGAAAGGTATAAGTAGGTAGTATATGAAAAAAGGCTTCGATAAATACTTACTACAAAAAGTGTGAGAATACAATGAAAATTAAACAGTAAAAGTCAAAGAAAATAATTCCTAAGTAGTTCCAAAAATAACTTTTTAACTGGAACAAAAATGCAATGAGAAAAGTCAAAATATTCAATGTCGGTTGTGTCGGGCACGTCGCGCGTCGGGGTGACGACCGCAGGACTCAGCCGCGCGGCAACTTATTTCATAGATAATATAGATATGCACGCGGCGTTTATTTTTATGATTCCAATTTTAAATTCAATCAGAAAAATTTCTAGTGTAGCTCTTCCGACCTTCCTTTCGTCGGTGCACAGTGTATCCGGACTATGTTCTTTGATTTTGAAATCGACATCAGTCCGGATTCACTGTGCAGCTGATGCAATAGAGACTTGGAGGACTCTCTGTCCCAATGGAAACATACCTATGGAACCAAAACTACAAAAACTGTGGGATTTTCCATTGGTACAGAGTGTTCAACGTGATTTAATCCAAAATTCTATCAGTGAGCAGAATCACGCAAGGCTTCTTGCTGTTGCAGAACATGAGTCTGGGCAGTGGCTCCACGCCCTTCCTTCTGCCAACCTCGGGATACTGCTCGACAATGGCAGCTTCCGTATTGCCGTCGGTCTCCGGTTGGGAGCTGCTGTTGTCGAACATCAGTGTCCGTGTGGAAGCGGCGTCGACAGGAACGGACTCCATGGACTTTACTGCCAGAAAAGTGCCGGTAGATTTTCTCGCCACGGCTCCTTGGACGACATCATCAAGCGAGCGTTGCCACCATCAACATCCCGACTTTATTAGAACCAGTAGGGATAGGTCGGGATGATGGCAAGCGCCCTGACGGCCTAACTTTGATCCCCTGGGAGCGGGGAAGGGCTCTCGTATGGGACGCTACATGCGTCGATACTTTAGCCCCTTCTCACCTCAGTGGGACAAAGCAGAGGGCCGGAGCCACGGCGGATGCTGCAGAAGACGCCAAGCGGCGCAAATATAATAGGTATGTGTCGCTTTCGAATGAGTACATATTTCTTCTGCTTGGCGTCGAAACTTTTGGTCCATGGGGTCCTAGTACAAAAAAAATTGTCAAGCAAATCACACCTCGCTTAGTTGACGCCGCTGGTGATAAGAGGGCTGGCTCATTCCTCGCGCTAAGAATTTCACTGGCAATTCTGCGCGGGAATGCAGCCAGCGTTCTTGGGACTTTGCCACACGGGCAAAACCTACTTTTTGATTTTTAGTTTTGTAAATTTCTTTGTTCTGTTTAGTTTAGTTTGTTATTTTAGCTTATTTTAAATTTAAGATGTAAATAATTCGTAATATCTTTTAAACGGAATGTCCGATTTAAATAATTCAAAAAGAAATCTACAGGTATTGAAACAGTCTTAAATACTAAATAGTTTATTTAGATAAGGATTAATACAAAGGTATGTAAAACATGGTCTGATTTTGGTCGGCATTTTTATCACCTTTAAAATGTAAAAAAGTAGTTATAGTGTCGTAACTGCAATAGTTGGACATATTATGGTATCTCGACGTTTTTTGTAGATATCAATTTATTCTTTAATATTGTAGAACATTTTTTAGTTCTATCATCAATAGTTTCCGCAGCGTATGCGATGAAAGACATTTTATGGATAATATTTTTTACGCCTTGGGTTACACTATTGAAGTTTTAGTAAGGATCTCTAATTTTTTCAGGTAATAAATATAGCCTATGTCACTTTGGGATAATGTAGCATTCGAATGGTGAAATAATTTTTGAAATCGGATCAGTTGTTTTTGAGTTTATTCCACACAAACATACAAAAATACAAATCTTTCCTCTTTATAATACATAATATTATTATATTATACTAGCTGCAGCCGGCGGTTTCACCCGCTGTTTTTTTTACTTTTAAACCTTCCCTGTATTAGAGCAAACAAAACAAAAAAAAAACAACAAAACAGACCAAAAAGATCGGACCAATTTCTGAACACACCTATAAATATTTGACAACCAAGTGACACTATTTTTATTTCTAAAAAGACAAAAGAGATCGGACATCCCGAGTTTACCGTACCCCTAAGACGAACTTCTAATGTTTCACAGGTAGGAACAGTTTGTATTGGAAAATTAAATTGTCGATTATAGTATTTTTCTTTACTTATTATTCATGTTTCTCACCGTTTAAACCTTCCCTGAACTTTTACAAATATTTCAAGATCAAAATTAGCAAAATCGGTCCAGCCGTTATCGAGTTTTAGCGAGACTAACGAACAGCGATTCATTTTTATATAGAGAAGAGATATAAGTATATGAGATATTATATTATTAGTACCTATTGAAGTATAGATATCTATGAAAAAGAATGGTAAAATTTGGTTTAAAAAATAAAAAACACGCATTTTCATCGATCTTTGAGAGGTGTGCAAAGTTTTAATTAAATCTGATCGTTCAAAGTAGGGCAAAATCGAGTCCAAAAGGGTCGGTTTAAAAAATACAGGTGAAAGTAATAAAATCGTGTTAAAATATACAAAAATTGCCACACTCGACCACTCGAGACAAAGTGCGTTTGAAAGACCGTTAAAAATAGAAATAGACTGAAGACTGTATGAGACCGTTAAAATTTAACTTACAATAAAAATAGGTAAAAAAAAATTTAAGTTAAACGGTTTTATAAAACAATAAAAAAATAAACCGTGGGGCAAGAAAACCGTGGGACGTGCCCCACGGTTTTATTTTAGTCTAGTCTATGCATATGTTTATAATTCCCACGACTGTATCTATTTTATTATTTTTTGGTTTTTAGTGCATTTTTTTTTATTTTTTTATTGTTTTATAAAACCGTTTAACTTAAAATTTCTTTTTACCTATTTTTATTTTCTAGTTTTTAGTTTTTATTTTATATAGTACATTGTATTATACTGGTTGAGCACTTTCATTTGATACCCATATTGATGGGATTGATAAAACCTACGTTATCCGCCATTTTGTAGCGGCCGCCATCTTGTATTTCAATTTTTTATAGTATATTGTGTTCTGCGTGTTGAGCCCTTTCATTTGATACCCATATTGATGGGATCGATAAAACCTACGTTATCCGCCATTTTGTAGCGGCCGCCATCTTGAATTTCAATTTTTTATAGTATATTGTATTCTGCTTGTTGAGCCCTTTCATTTGATACCCATATTGATGGGATTGATAAAACCTACGTTATCCGCCATTTTGTAGCGGCGGCCATCTTGAATTTATAATGATAATGAATAAACATAATTGTATTGTCACCAAAATCCAAAGTGTATACAAAATTTCAGATTAATCGGTTGACAGGAAGAGGGTGAAAGAATTACTAAATTTGACCCAAGAAAGAAAAAAGAAAACGTGAGCTAAATAAAACCGTTTAAAAAGTTCCTTCCACATAGTAGGTATGTAGGTATCGATTGTCATAAGCAACCTTTTTGCGTGCGAAATAGAACTTAAGGGTCGATACACATCTGACGGAAAATGCGTCGCGTATAATCGGTCGCGTAACGCCAGAACAGAGAAATGTATAATAAAACATCCAACCTTTCACACTCAACCGATGATGCGCTAATGCGTCGAGTATATAGTCGAGTAATACGCGACGCATTTTCCGTCAGATGTGTATCGACCCTAAAAAGAATTAAAAACCCACAGATTTCTCCCAAGTTTCTGTAATTATTTATCAATCCCTGGTTTTACATTAGTCTTAATTTTAACTCATGTTATGTGACAAACTGATCATATTAATGAAACACAGCTAAAGAAAACATTAGTTAGTTATCGACACAATTTTTAGAAATGTAACACGAAGTTTTTAAAACAGTGGACTAGATAGAATTTCAAAACATTTCACAGTAGTAGGCAGTAGTGTCAACCCTGCGCTTCGGACTAAGTTCTATAAAAAATGATACGTTTGCCTATTCTCTTTTTCGGTCATACTTTTTAATCATCATCATCATTATAATCGTCATCTGAACCGATTTTGTAATGTATTCTATTTTTGAAACCAACTTTGTATCGTTATTATAATTTCTTTAATTTTTTCGACTTGGAACTGCTTGTCGTGTTCCCAAGCTGAATACCTATTAGATGTCTTATTTCTTAGTTTATATTCCTCGTATAATAACTTACCTATTCATCAGGATCTGATAAGAAACTGGGCGGTTTGATGGGTCTCACTTTATCTTTATCCTTCGGGATATGATTGTCAGATCGACATGCACAGCTTTTCAGTTCAATTGTAGATTTCTTTTTGGCATGCAATCGTATAGGCGTACTAGCTACTCCTCTAACGTCGTATCTCGCTGATCTCCTAGTGTTAGTTGATGCATCTTTGTACTTGACATTTGGTGAACTACAAGTTACGCAGCTGTCTCTAGGACAAGATGGACAGTTACTCGACCGCTTTTGCTTCAACCGACAAACCGAGTTGAACGATTTCGCTGTTTTAGCCATGTCGCGTCTGATATCTTCATCGTCATCTGCATCTGATTTATTCGATTTCGATTTCGAATCCCAAAGTTCATTTAAATTTCGAACTTGTTCTTTATCCTTGCTTCTAGGACATGCGCTTGTGCTTGCGCTTATACACGATCGTATTCTAATAGAACCACAAGAATTGCATTGAGTTATTTCCAATTCTTCATCGGATTCTGCGTCAGTTTGACATTCGTTTGCTTTCATCGAATCATCTAAAATTTCCGTAGAATCCTTCGAGCCGGCTACACTCATTGCCTTACTAAATGTAGCTGAAAGTGGTGTTCGAAATATGTTTCTTAAGTTTTCTGTTA
The DNA here is from genome assembly GCA_949125135.1 of Alcis repandata. NCBI lineage: Eukaryota > Metazoa > Arthropoda > Insecta > Lepidoptera > Geometridae > Alcis > Alcis repandata. The sequence continues at coordinate 8,143,143 of OX421234.1, forward strand.
GTCTGGGATTCAATACAAGTTTTTTGCGTGTTTCTATTTTATATTTTACGTCATGTGCGCAACTTTTCGATGAGAGACATAACTTTTCTAAACGGGATTGCGTTGAAAAGCTGGGACAACTTGTAAAGGCACCAATTTGGAAACTAGTTTTTTTCTGGTTTGATGATTTTTTCCCCATGTTACCTGTGGCAGTCGCAGCGTCTCTTGTAGCGGCATCTGTTGCAACAGTGTTAGATTCAGAACATTTTGCTGAAGGGTTTCCAGGACATGGGCTAGTCCCGCAAGAGCAGCTACTGTTTTTCTTGACATTTTTACCCCCAGGGCGACTAGATAACGAAGTAGCACTGGAACTTGGCCTTTTGCTCTCCTCTGTTTTTTCAGTCATAGTACCGCAGGTTTTCATTTCCGCGGAACTTGAATTACGAGAAGGTCTAATTTTGATAGATAAATCGCTATTGCTACCACTACAAGGGATCCGATGTCTATTAACAATTTCCCTGTTAGAAGATACTAAGCATGGTCGGACAGTCGGTTCTCCCATTTTATCACAACAACTATTTTGCTCCGATTTTGTTGCTCTAGCTTCAATGTTATAGCAGTCATGTTTATTCGGGATCCGTTTTTCGGTACGAATAGTTATCACATGCTTCTCTTCAGTTATTGTACCATCAGGATTCCGACGTCTAGTCACTTTGATAATCTCTTCGAATTTATTCTCGAAACTTCCCAGTTCATTATCAGCGGCAGACTTTTGTTTATCTGATGTTTTACTTGGAGATTTTATAATATCTTTAGATGTACTTCTCCCTGGAGTCACATTTTCTTCCCTACAAATTTTACATGGTGGTTGTTCTACAGAAGTTTTTTGTTCTTTACTAGGTTGTCGTTCTACACAGGTTTTTTGTTCTTCACTAGGTTGTCGTTTTACACAAGTTTTTTGTTCTTTACTAGGTTGTCGTTTTACACTAGTTTTTTTTTCTTCACTAGGTTGTCGTTTGATAAAAGTTTCTTGCTCTTTACTAGATTGTACACACACACAGGTTTTTTGTTCTTCACTAGGTTGGCGTTTTACACTAGGTTTTCGTTCTTCACTAGGTTGTCGTTTTACACTAGGTTTTTTTTCTTCACTAGGTTGGCGTTTTACACTAGGTTTTCGTTCTTCACTAGGTTGTCGTTTTACACTAGGTTTTTTTTCTTCACTAGGTTGTCGTTTGATAGAAGTTTCTTGCTCTTTACTAGATTGTACACACACACAGGTTTTTTGTTCTTCACTAGGTTGTCGTTTGATAAAAGTTTCTTGCTCTTTACTAGATTGTACACACACACAGGTTTTTTGTTCTTCACTAGGTTGGCGTTTTACACTAGGTTTTCGTTCTTCACTAGGTTGTCGTTTTACACTAGGTTTTTTTTCTTCACTAGGTTGTCGTTTGATAAAAGTTTCTTGCTTTTTACTAGATTGTACACACACACAGGTTTTTTGTTCTTCACTAGGTTGTCGTTTGATAAAAGTTTCTTGCTCTTTACTAGATTGTACACACACACAGGTTTTTTGTTCTTCACTAGGTTGGAGTTTTACACTAGGTTTTCGTTCTTCACTAGGTTGTCGTTTTACGCTAGGTTTTTTTTCTTCACTAGGTTGTCGTTTGATAAAAGTTTCTTGCTCTTTACTAGATTGTACACACACACAGGTTTTTTGTTCTTCACTAGGTTGTCGTTTGATAAAAGTTTCTTGCTCTTTACTAGATTGTACACACACACAGGTTTTTTGTTCTTCACTAGGTTGTCGTTTGATAAAAGTTTCTTGGTCTTTACTAGATTGTACACACACACAGGTTTTTTGTTCTTCACTAGGTTGGCGTTTTACACTAGGTTTTCGTTCTTCACTAGGTTGTCGTTTTACACTAGGTTTTTTTTCTTCACTAGGTTGTCGTTTGATAAAAGTTTCTTGCTCTTTACTAGATTGTACACACACACAGGTTTTTTGTTCTTCACTAGGTTGTCGTTTGATAAAAGTTTCTTGCTCTTTACTAGATTGTACACACACACAGGTTTTTTGTTCTTCACTAGGTTGGCGTTTTACACTAGGTTTTCGTTCTTCACTAGGTTGGCGTTTTACACTAGGTTTTCGTTCGTCACTAGGTTGTCGTTTTACGCTAGTTTTTTGTTCTTCACTAGGTTGTCGTTTGATAAAAGTTTCTTGCTCTTTACTAGATTGTACACACACACAGGTTTTTTGTTCTTCACTAGGTTGGCGTTTTACACAAGGTTTTCGTTCTTCACTAGGTTGGCGTTTTACACTAGGTTTTCGTTCTTCACTAGGTTGTCGTTTTACACTAGGTTTTCGTTCTTCACTAGGTTGTCGTTTTACACTAGGTTTTCGTTCTTCACTAGATTGTCGTTTTACACTAGGTTGTTTTTCAACCGATTTGCTTGAAGATTTTGTACTAGTTTTAGATTCCGTTTTTATTGGACATATTGAACATACTATCGTAGAAGGTTTCCTGGTAGGTATTTCCGAGACAATAGGTTCTTTCTTCTTATTCTTAGCATCAACAACAATCTCAAAGCAATTCATGAGATGATCAACAACTTTTACGGCTTCTTCTCCAGGTTTGGGAGGAGGAGGGCAACAAAGAGGACACTCGTGTTTTTCACCCTTTGCTTTAATCAATTTACAGGCGCATTTAGGACAAACCGCGGCCGTCGACGTGGGTCCGTTGGCCTTACTAGCCCTTTGAGTTTTCAATTGTTTGAATCGTTTTAGCCTAAATGTGTCTTCTCTTTCTTTTTCTTCTAGCTCTGACAGTATATAGCATATAGTAGCTTTAAGTTTTGGTATAACTATCTTGGAAATTAATTGTTTTTTTCTGAAAATAAATAAAAGTCTCATGAAATCCTTCTCTATATTTACTTTCTTTCGTTCTCTTCATCTTGTTCACGAGTAGCGAGTTACAAAACTACCTCAGGCTTCAGTATTTCAGCACCAGCCACCACTTGAGACTTACCAGTTCGATCTGGCTTGCCAATATTTAAAGAGGTACCTACTCAGAAATAAAACTTACCTTTGAGCATTCCTATGAGCCGTTTCCAAAGTAACCATAGAGATTCTCTGTTGACACATGAATAAGACCTTCTTGAGCAAGCGTCGCCAAGCTTCTTTTGCTTCTGCAATAGTTTCGCCGCCCCTGCCTATACCCAGATGCATGTAGCTGTCGACTTCATTCTGTATAAAGGTTAGAAATGGTTTTACGGTGCAGGAATTAGATGTAACGTTAGTTTATTTCACAATATTAGGAATGTGTAAAGTAGTTATTTTTGTCCCTTTTTCGTGCATTTCTAAACGAGTCAAACCAATAGATAATGTCACGTGCAATTTCACAGACAGAGCTGTTAAAGTATATCTATTTTTAATTTTCTTTTAGAGGCGGACGCAAGGTAGGTACGTACGATGATTTCGAAGAGTAGGTACCTACCTACACTGAGAAAAATGTCCATCTAAATTCCGCTAAGAGAATGATGAATCTACCTAAAGCCATACTGTACTGATTGACTGAGCCAAAAAGTACGATGATCAGCACCAGTTTTTACGGTGACAACTATCTTAATATATAGGTAGTTGTCAAGTGTTGTCACCCTAAAATTTGGTGCTAGTATTCGTTTTTACGGTGACAACTACATATTAGGTAGTTGACTATCATAATATGTAGTTGTCACCGTAAAAATCGGTTCTAATCATCGTACTTTTGGTAGTTTCAGTATGCTCCGTACTTTAGGTGAATTCAACCGAACCTACCTAAGTATTCCCTTGACCTTTACACATTCTTGGACAGTAGGTAGGTACACACTATATGCATGAAATATACTTACGTCAATAATTCCCAAAGTCGTAGTCTTCACACCAGATATAGATTTACCTTCCAGAACGGCTTTAATATTGGCCTGAAAAAATTATCATTTATGTAGATAGGCAAGTGTGACACTCACGCAAATGACAAGCGTGGATCCAAGATCTCGTACAGGCGGTCGCAATTTTATTTTAGATGAACACGAAAGCAAACTAACCTTAGATGTTGAGAAAAATAGAGTGAATAGATTTTTCCTAAGCGTGCGACATCTTCGACCACATCGTCCCTTTCCATTCCATTAGTGAGATAATGATCTCACCATCATCATCATCATCATCATCATGAAATAATATTTAACTAAAAATAAAAGTGACAACCCTAGGCGTCAACGCAAGAGTAGGCTATTAACTCGCCGATCGGCCTTAGATGATCTACTGTTCTTAGTGTACTGTGTTGAGATTGTGGATAAACGCATGCTTAGTCTGAAGAAAAAATAAAAAATCCGCGCCTGGAAGCGACATCAATCGTACCTACGAGTAATAATCATAATCAATTAATTAGTAGTATTCATTACAGTCGCAATTCATTACAATCGCATTGGATACTGTAATTATCGCAGTATTTTTAAAGTTTATAAAATTCTATTTTGAAATGCCTATCAACAAGGAAATAGCCAAATATATATGCAATCACAAACAAAGCTACCGTCAATGGCCTAAAAAAGCTGTTAAAATTGTCTATCATAGACGTTGGCTATTTCCCTGAACATAATAGTATGATCGATCAAGAAGCCCGTCTAAGCCAAGTTGATCTTGCGTCTTTTTTCTCTACCTACTTTATTATTTAGGACTTTTATAGAAGCATGGTAGTCCCAGACTAGCATTCGGTCAGAAGGATCATACAAAGTCGGACTGGGCCAAAGAGGCCCAGGTAGTACCTACTCTGACTTTTTGGGCCCACCGCCGCCGCCTACCTTAGGGATCTGGGCCCATTCTTATAAGTGTGATATAATTTTGGTCACTGTCGCTCTCATTAGAAATGTTATGACAGTTAGTATAGTGATAATCTCGATCGCCCAAGAATAAGGTCCCAGGGTAGGATTTCATCAGAGTACATTCAAAGACTACAGAACTCACTTCCTGTGCCACGTTCTCCAAAACCACAATATTCAAGTTAGGGTTAGCGTAACGCGCCCGGGCGAGCAGGATGTAACATTCCTTCATTTCCTGACGAAAGGTACTGTACGAGCTGAAAAATACACAAAAGAAAATCTGTGAAGTGTTATGTCAAAAATAAATCGTTAAAAAAAAAAAAAAAAAAGTTGTTCGGAAAAGGTATGCTGAGCCGAAAAGGGCTCATTCATAGTCAACTAGCTGACCCGTGCCCACTTCGTTGGGCATAATGTTAATTAAACCCGAAGCCATCGCGCGCCGTCCGGACCGTTTTTTCTCCGATTCACTTTGCAAAACGGACTACCACGTAAAAGCCTTTTTATTTTTCGGATTTTTATATAACCTATGACACTCAGCAATAATGTGGCTTTCTATTGGTGAAAGAATTTTTAAAATCGGTTCAGTAGATCCCGAGATTACCCCTTACAATTTAACAAATATACAAACACACAAACTTTACTTCTTTATAATATTAGTATAGAAGTATAGATTAGTATAGATTAGTATAGAAGTATAGATAATGAACTGTTTTTATTACAGGACCAAGTCGGACCACCCCTGACATCGCGAATAAATAACATTAAACTGCTGTTCCATACATTATATCATTGAAATGGCAAGGCAAGTGTCATTGATATTTTTCTAAAACCTATTCATAATGATGAGTAGGTACTGGGTAGCTAGGTACCTACCTACTATTAGACTTTAGCTTTAGCATACCCTTTCGTTATAACCTTGTAATAGTACATAATTTTTACGGAACATTTTGTTTTTTTATAATAAACTAGCGGCCCGTCCCGGCTTCGCTCGGGTGGATATTCATTTTTTAAACATTTATTTTTTTATTTTTTTAGGTTTTTGGTTGCAATTTTTTTACTTGATCTTATTTTGTTAAGGATCCCTAATTTTTTCAGGTAATAAATATAGCCTATGACACTCAGCAATAATGTGGCTTTCTATTGGTGAAAGAATTTTTAAAATCGGTTCAGTAGATCCCGAGATTACCCCTTACAATTTAACAAATATACAAACACACAAACTTTACTTCTTTATAATATTAATCAGTTGGCTAAATCTACTTTAGTAGGTCGAGATAATTTTAAAAGTACATAATTAAAACAATAATAATAATTATTGTTACAGATTACAGAGGGTCAGATGCAGACGGCAGTGACCTTCGACACGGCTCGCATCGTCCAGAAGTTGCTCTTTTGCACCCCTAGTTTTTAAGTATTTGTTTCATTTATTTTGTTCTATATTTCTGTTGTAAAAAGTTAGAAATTAAGCCCTAATATATTAAAGAGACGAAAGTTTGTGCGGTGTGTGTTTCTGAAAGTTTCCACGTATCTCTGTAACTAACATACTTAACTAATTTTGATGAAGTTTGGGATGTATAGTTTATGTTTGCTAACCACACAATAGTACTCCTCTCCTACTCCTACATCGTCATCCTTATCACAGTTTTTCATCATCGCGCAAGCACAAATATAGAGTGAATTTTTGTTTTGTGACGTGGGTGAAACCGTAGGGCGCAGCTAGTACGAAAATAAATATCTGAATAATTGTTACGAACTCGTATAAAGCCTTGGCCAGCTTCCTCAGTTCCCGGCCGAGCGCCATAGCGGTCCACTTCATCAGCTTCTTACCGGTGTACGCCAGATGGAGCCGGTTGCGCATTTGCTGCAGCGTCACCAGCGACGCCATGCATTGGTAGGGAGTGGCGGTGACGCCGCCGGAGTCGTCATCCTCTGTTACCAAAGTCAGTATTTTTATTAATTTTAAATATGCTATTGAGTGGTGAGACGAGCAAATCGCTCGCCTGATGCTAAACGTCACTTTTGCCCATAACAGGACCCGTACCTACCCTTAAAACCACGATGGTTACGTTTTGTTTCCGACGCAGCGCGACTGCGAATCGTATCGCCGCGCATTAAGTAACAGTACGGGTTAATAGTACGAGGTTACAGTACGGGCCCTGGTCTGCGCAACCCAGAACTTTGAACTCTTAGAATTCAAGACCCTTCGCGGCTCAGCACTGCGCTTATCACCCTGCGTCGTTTATATGGTTATTTTTAATTATAAATTATCTTTTTTTTTAAACTCTACTCAGTGATTTTATTACAGGGTTTTTTTTTTTTTTTATGTAATTGAGTGACGAGACGAGCAAATCGCTCGCCTGATGTTAAACGTCACGTTTGCCCATAACAGGTCTGCATCACCCAGAATTTTGAACTTGCGAATTCAAGACCCTGCGCGGCACAGCACTGCGCTCGTCACCCTGAGATATAATAAGTTCTTTAATCTCCCATTTGCCCTGTAATTTCACTGGAAACAATGCCATTATGGGTTTTAAGGTAAGGGTATGCTAAGCCGGAAAAGGCTCATAGAAATCACCATTTTGAACCACTTTTACTATGGAACCAAACCGGAATAGGTACGCGACAAAAAATTAGCTGTTCCATAGAATAATCTGAATGACATTCGACAACATGTGTGGAACAGCTGTTATTTTTTTCTCGGATTGCGGGTTGGTCACAATATTTAAGTTATTAAAATTATTGTACCATAAATTAAATTTTGAGAGCTAAGAAAGTATTATTGTCTAAATAGGGTCGATAAAAAGTTTTTTTTTCATAAAACGTACTTATATATTTAAGGCGCGAACAAGTAAAATCTTAAGCTGGCATGAGAATGATACTTGAAAATTTATTTATAACTAGCGGCCCGTCCCGGCTTGGCACGGGTAGACATTCATTTTTTAAACATTTTGGGATAAACGTAGAGTAAATGTGTCTTGATGCGGGAAATAGGTAGATTTTTTTTTATTTCTATTTATATTCAAATGTTACATTAAAAAAGTTTACATTGTCCAAAGCGCTAAAGTTAAATATATGGTTTAAGTATTCTTTAACTTTCTAATTTTTCCCGGTATTAGTATAGTACTATACAATATGTATCGAGTATTAGTATTCTGTGAGTATGATGAGTAGGTGCCTACTTTGATCCCTTATCAAATTAGCATACCCTTTCCTTATAACCATGTATTTTCATTGTTCAATGCTCAAAGACCCCTCAAAAGAGATCCGTTACGAGTCCGGTACACGGGCTTTCGCACACAAAATCTTCTCGTTTTAGCGAGATAAAATAACAAACATCTATCTATACACTATATACCTACATACTTCCAAACTCTCAGTTTATAATATTAGTTATATCGTATCTACTGTAGATACGATAGTGAACGCGCTGTATTTGGCGAAGTCAGTAGGTATTCACTCGTATGGCGCTTAGTTACGCTTCGGTTGGAATCCTACTTCCTATGCTAGATATTAATATTAAAAATGTCAAAGTTTGTCTGTATGTTTGCTACTCCTTCACGCTGAAGTTGCTAAACGAAATAGAATACGATTTTGAATACAGATAGCTGATACCCTGGATTAATTAACACATAGGCTACTTTTCATCATCTACAACTACGAGTACAATCATACTCATCACCGTTTTTCATCACTGCGCGGCTAAGACCGCGGGGCATAGCTAGAAATATTATAAATGCAAAAGTTTGTATATGTGAATGTTTGTTACTTTACCGTAACTACTAAACTGATTTTAATAAAATTTGGAACGTAAATAGTTTAGGTTCTGGAACACGGCTTTCATTACAGCGCAGGGAAATCTGTGGGACACAGCTGGTTAACTTTATTGCGTCGACGCATCAGAAATCTATGCGCGAATAAAGTCTGCTCACTACTTTTGTTCTATGGCGTTTGCTTGACTTTTCTGCTCGACTTGGCTGGCCACTACCGTGACTGAGTAGGTAAGTATGTGCGGGAAAGGAAACTATAGAACATCGCGGGAAGAAAGATCGTAGAGAACAAACAAAAGGAACTCAAATTATAACCCGGTCACAATATCTGTGCACCTGACCTCGTGCTAGCAACTCAATTTTGAGCCACTTCCCGATATTCGATTGAGCTGAAATTTGGTATACCTACTTATTAACATCAGTATTTTGTAACGGTTGATCTGATAATAATACAATCGAATATCGGGAAGTGGCTCAAAATTGAGTTGCTAGCACGAGGTCAGGTGCACAGATATTGTGACCGGATTGTACATACCTTCGTCATCGGCCATTTTGAAGTCTTGGTTTAGGAGTCAATAGGTTCTTGTGGGAAATATACGAAAATATCTTTTAGTAGATCATTTAGGAGTTCTGAACTTCATTATCTGCGTTGTACATGTTTCAGGTATTTTTTATTTTTATATCAAATTAAATAGGATATTTTACATGGTAAGTAAGTAAAAATAAGTAAAGTATTAGATGTTAAAAATTGTGTAGAAAATCATGGTATTTTTTGTTAGTACCTACGTAACAAACTCTTCAGACGTCATCTTTATTTTTTAGGGTTCCGTGATAAACTGTGAAATTCTAACAGTACGAATGTCTATCATTCATTTCGCCTAGATATCACATGACTATTATTTAGACTACAAGAACGATTTTACTGTAAACCGCTTGCATTTCATTTCATAAAAAAAAGGAAGACGTAAGCAAGGATGAAAATAAAAAGCAACCTTACACCATTGAGTCGGGTGACTCGGGCGTTGTTCGAAATCGCGTTCTATTTTTGAAATATCTGAGTCCAAAGATGATTGCGAAATTACTTTCAAAAACATTATAGCAATTTACGAAATATAGCCGACCAAGTTAATACTTGAAAATAAAAAAAATACCGAAATATCAGACAGACAAACCACTTTGCTCGTTGAGAATATGGCTTGTGATATGAAAGTGATGATTCATAACTACGGAACCTTAACCATGACCGTGTCCTGATGCGCACATATAGTTTTTCTAAAACTACCACAGACTAATATGAAGAAGATATTATAAGTAGGTAAAATATTTTTGAAGTTCTTTACCTCTTCTACATATGTAGCAAAGAGGCTATTATTCTTTTTACGATGTATTCTTCATTAAGATGGTAAGACTTATCTGAGGATAGGAACGTTGAATTGGATGGAGATCAATTAGACTGATGGAGGTAAAAAGGATGCGTGCCAGCAAAACGAATCATCCGCGGCCGCGGCGGCAACTTGGATGATCCTTTTCATATATTTTTGTCCTACATTCTGGGGCGAGTACCCTTCCCGTAAATACTTCAGATGTTTAAGGGTTTTATGATGGAGATTTTATTTTTAATCCGCGCTTCTGCCACAGTGGAAGTTCCAATTTTCACTTATTACAAATTTCCCAATTTTCATTTTAACTTTTCTCGAATTGGTCAAAAAATCCTAGCCTCATTGTTTGAAAATTACATTAAAATTAAATCATAGTTAAGTAGGTACTGATAATAGATAAGAACTGTAGGCCTAGCACAACTACGACGTAAACTTACGTAGCGAGTATTCGATAGAAAAGTGTATGCCATTTACGCCTGTCAAGAGCGCCTCTGACGGGCGTAAATGGCGTATACTTTTCTATCGAATACTCGCTACGTACGTTTACGTCAAAGTTGTGCTAGATACACTGAGTTAGATACTGATGTACCTGCCAATGTACGAGTATTTACCTCGATGATAAAGACACAGATAAATCCATAAACTAAGAACTACTTATAATAAGATGCGTATAAAGTAGTTGTCTTATTGTGCATAATTATACATATTTATGTAAGGGTTTTGTGGTAAAGTATCTACTGTGCGAGGCACCGTGGTCAGGATACCGTGACGTTGTTACTCGTAGTATAACAAGAACGACACAATGTACAATGTACGTACATACCCTACCTACCTACTCTCCTACACAATAAACTGCGGGAGCAGCCAGATTCTTTACAATAGCTGCTACAATAAAATGGTCTCCAACAAAACGCAAAATCAAATATAGTATAGATGCCAAGATACTGGATAGCTAATTTTCACGTGGTAATTTTAGATGCTCCAGTCAACCCTTCGTATTTCCCTCCCCCTCGCGGACCTTCCTCAGACCTGCTCTCGGACTTCTTTTCATCCCGCTCGACCTTCACACACTCAAAATTCATGGCACAAAGAAATAAGTAAAAAGAACTGCACCCTCTTTTACGTCGAGGTCAAGTGTAACCGGTTTACGTAATTTGATTTTGCTTTTGAACCAAATTTTTATTAATAGGTTGGTTCTTGTTATGGTAAAAAGTAAACGTTTTTGCGTAATGGAGCGTTTTGAACCGGATCTTTGCCAGCTCTAAATCTCTAGTATTGTTTCTAGTACATTTAGGGGTTTGAAAACTAATTAATCTCTTTCCTAGGCCAATATCAATAAAAGAAACCAAAATAACAAGCTCGTTTCGACATTTTATTCATGTAAATTTGCAGATATAATTAATACAAATTATGGTCATGTAAATTGGGATCTAAGATAAATAATAGGTACTTTTAACTTGAAGCTGGTTTAGAGGACCGTGTATTGTACCGCCTCCGAAGTCTCGCGACGCCCAGCCGTTTGATCACATTGATGATTTACTAAATACAAAAAGGCAGTCTCGGAGGTGTGGCATAACAAATACTGTCTTAAATCTAAGGTTTACAATATGAGATTTTTAATGTGATAGTGATAAAACACAAACTTAATCTATGTGAACATACTACATCCTGAAGGCTACAAGTATGCATGCATGACATATTAGTAAAGGTTTTGCACTCTCTAAGTTGTTTAAGTGCAGAGCTATGTTTTTGATTACGTTAACTAAATTCCTAAAAGATTAATGTGACAAACCTATATTGTCTATAATGTCATACAATCACAATTTTTCCTAAAGCTATCTTCTGTACAGTAATAGGGTATAGGACAAATTTAGGATGTCTAGTGAAATGCCAACAAGTTAGTTATTTTACACAAGTGATGCCACAACTTGAGCGGTGTAGGTATCAAATACTTCACTACTATGCACTAAACATGATTCTCAGGTATCCAGCAGCAGTGTATCAACACAAGTAGGAAGTTGCGCTCAATTTATCCTCTCTAAACAATATCAATAGCTAGTTAACAAAATACTCTAGATACAAATGAAGTTATTCACAAACAATCCATAAATAAAGTTTTAATAAAATGTGTAAGATTGAAATACTCTGTATGTCAACACTACTGATTTCATGAATGGTCATTCATTTCAGAGAGCAATATTCTAGTCCTCCGACTCTTCCTCCTCCTCCTCCTCCTCCTCTTCTGCTTCTGGTTCGGGTTCTGGTTCAGGCTTGCTCAATGGCTGCGGTTTCAACCATGCATGCTGAAGGCACTCAAACGCAGTAGCACGCCGATTAGGGTCAAAATCTAACATGGGTTTTAAAAATTCGGCAAATGCTGCTGCATCGGTCAGATTCCACTCATATTTTTCTGTGAGCACAGAGACTAGCCCCCAAGGCTTGAGACCTGTTATGTTTCTTAATTCACCTTTTTTATTGAAATATACTTTAGAGTATTTTCCCGAAGCGGCAATCCTTTTAGGAATATCTCCAAGTAGTTCTATAATGTGGGCTAAATGGTCTTCATCACGAGTATAACCGTCACCTGAGTGGGGCTCAAACAGGTAATCTCCTGTTGCAAGTTCAAATGCCATGCATGCAGTACTCCAGATATCTGCCGAGGTACCATACCCCGCACTCAATAGCACTTCTAAAGATCTGTACTGCCTAGTCTGGATATCTTCAGTGAAATGCCGGTGCACCCAGCAAGCATTCCCAAGGTCTGCAATCTTTACTTCTAAATCACATGCATCAAATGCTGGATCAGGTCTCTTTTCAAAAGATTTCACCATGTTTTGTTGTGAATTGAAAGACGGGGGAGTATCTGTCATTTCACCTTCAGACATAGGGGTGCCGGTGTCATCTCCACAGCCATATTGTTTGTTGCGAACCTGTACAGCATCTGCATCGGTATCAAATGCCTCATCATCAGCTCTTTGCAGGTCAATACATCCATTGACATTGGAATCATTGTCAGATCGTGTGTTATCAATGACACTGGCCTCTTCTGGTGTCTGTGGTGAGTCATCATTGTCCTGAGACATTGGAGCCGATTCACTAATATCAACCTTTTTCTGCTCTTCAATTTCTTCAATTTGTTCCATTTGTTTTTTAAGTAGCATAGATTGACGCTTGGCTTTCTTTTTTAGTTTCTTCTTTTTGTTTCTGCTCATTTTACCTGTTACAACTTGTTCTTGGAATTCTTTTGGAGCAGTACTAATTAGTGAGTGGGGCAATCTCAGGCCCAGGGAATGTAACTCGGTGGCCTGTGCTGCCAATCTACGGATATATGGTTCATCTACACACACCAACACATTTTCAGGCTTTATATCAGTATGAATAATCTTACACTTAGTATGGAGATAATCCAAGCCTTCAAGGACTTGGCGTATGATGATTTTCACATTCTCCCGTGGGATGCCCCTGTAATTAGATCTGAGTATCAGCTTTAAAAGGTGATGTCCCAGGACTTCAAACACCATGCACACATGGGTACCATTAACACCTGTGATTTTAAAATCGTTCAGCAGCTGTACGGTCTTGTTCCTTTTAGGGTCGGAAGGATCACTGTCTCGAACAGCTCTCAATATTTTGATTTCGTCAAGAGCCGTCTCGGTGAAGTGAGGAGCCGACTTGACGACTTTTAATGCGACAAACCTTTTGTCGACAAGATCCCAGCACAACCACACGGTGGAGAAATGACCCCATCCCAGTTTCCTAGTGACGTGGTAACGATTCAGGAAGAGGTCACCAATTTTGACAGGATGGTATCCACCCTTGCAGTAATCGGCGCTGTCCTCTTGTTCCTCATCGTCGCTGCCGTACTGCTCGTCTTCGTCCTCTTCGATCGTCTCATTGGAAGAACTATGCGTTGGTTCTAGACGGTTTTGGTTCTGGTTGCGCAGACCGTTCCCTTGTCCACCAGCCCCGTGATCCTCCTCGCGGTTCTTCTTCTTGCCGAGTTTATGTCGTTTCTTTTTCGCCTGAATGGCGAGTACCCTTCTATTTACATCTGATTTAGAACTCATTTAGTAAATTAAAACACTTTCAACAACTTTTAATGATTAAAAATTTAACTTTTCATCTCAAATCTTTTTGTTTGAGTATGGCGGCCGGTCGTAGAACAAAATGCGCTCGAACACGGGAGGCAATAATGTACAGCACTAATAATATACGGGATGATATCGGACGTCCCAATAATGTACATCATGATAATTTCAGTGCACTAAGAATCAGGCTGATTTGTTTACGGTACATTGAATGTCAGGCTACTTAGAGCTTTGTCGATATCAAATTGTATAATATTTTTGTAGCAATGACATGCTGTACATTTTCAATACGTGCCAATAATTATATTATACAGATAGACAGATAAACTGTTTATTGTTCTTAACAGAAATTACTAACATAGTAAGGATAAAACCGCTTAAGGCAACAACTGGCGGTCTTGTCGCTTAAAGCGAGTTCTTCCAGACAACCTTTGATTACAAACGTCGTATTTGACATTTAAGCCGCCGCCGCCGGCTAAACTAAGTTAGTTTAACTTAGCTCGCATAGTTTAGCCAGTTTTTCATATATGTGCGTCCACCGCAAACTATGCACATGTATGAAAAACTGGCTAAACTATGCGAGCTAAGCTAAACTAACTTAGTTTAGCCGGCGGTGGACGTTCGACTTTAAGGTCGACATAAACAAACATCGATTCTAAATATCGCCTTATCGTCATTTACACTTATCCAGGAGAATTTGTTTCAAACTGGAGTTTCCAGTCATATCAGAGATCTTTCAGCTTGTTGTCTTTCATCGTGCTGATGCTGACAATATAAAAAAAATATTTACTTGGCATACGGTTGATTATCGTGTCATGACTTATCGAGTAGGCACACCCCTCTTATTACTAAAAATGTTGCCATAGTGAAAAAGAAATCAGGATAAAATGAGCAGGTGCCTTCACTGCCGTGCCGGAGCCGGCATTATGAACAGTTGCCAGAGGTAAATTTTAAACCATATTTTAATCACCATTATCATCAGCCCACATCACACCATCGGCATATTTGGCATGCGGACAGTGGCTATATAGCTTTGTGTTTATGAATAGCAATACATACTCATTTATTGATTGAAATTTAATGGGTTGATATAGTAAAACTTGTGTAATATATATTTTTTTTTGTATCCGTATTATTCACCAGAGTATGACATGCCAAATTACAGTAGGTAGGCCTAGCATAAATTATGACCTAAAATAACGCAGTGGGTATATTTTTGATAGACAAATGTATGAAAAAATATTAAAGTATTAAAGTATTTAAGTATTAGCTTCGTATTTAAAGTCAGAATATACATAAATATGCTAGGCCTGTTGTTTGCCAACTGCGCTACTAAGTCTCACAGTCTAAAGGCTGGTTTACATGATGCAAGTTTCTTGCCTGTTGCATACAATAAAATTGAAGCAATAAATTACCTGCATGGTCTAAACAGTACGTAACATTTTGATCTTTTGCGCAAGTTTTGCTTGCCAAAATTTTCTTGGTGTAAACAGCACATACAAAAATTTCTTAGGCAATTCTTGCAAAAAAAATTTCTTGAAAAATTTGACAACGCAAATACGTGCAATACTTGAAGCAACCCGTCAATATGGTACACGCATATACAACCTCTCTATTTAGACAAGTCAAAACTTGAAAGCAATAATCTCCTAAACATTATTGTATTGGTCTAAACAGAAGACATTTGCAACTATTTTTTGTCAAGACTTGCATTCACTAATGCGTTCAATTTTTTTACTTGTATCCACGTGTAAACAGTTGCGTACAATTCTTGAAGGGCAATTAACGCACTTGATTTATTGCATTCAATAATTGCACTTGAATGTACAAGAAACTTGCATCATGTAAACCAGCCTTTAGATATTTCTACCTATTATGCGTAAAACCTTCGTGCAAGTCTTGCAGTTGTTGATAAAGTTCAATCGGATTATCGATATGGCAGCGCATAAAAAACGATCAAACAGAAATAGTTAATTTATAATATTGATTTTTTTATTTCATTTATCATTTTGTCCTACTCGTAGTATCAACTTTAGAGCTCCGTATTCTTAAATACGATAAGTGTAGAACCCGCAACAAGCGCAAGGATGCGCTCTTACACAGATTTATTACATCTTTAACGTTTTCGGACGGCTACAGGTGCGGGTGCCGGTTGAGGTCCTATTGGGACGACAAATTCTTGTTCTTTCCTACCTTCTCTCGCACAAATTGCTTTTATAGGTAATAGGAACACACCACTTAAAACCATAAAAAACCCTGCTGAATAAAACGCGTAAGAAAAGCCAAATCTGGTTTTCATGACGCTTGCTGCTGGAGTACTTATAATACACGCTAGTCCTTGGAACAATAACATCATCCCTGTTGCGTTTGTCAACTTTTCCAAGCCATATAACTCGACCAAGACCATACTACGGAGACATGCTATACTGGCTATAAAAAACCCAAAGACTGAACAATATGCGTACTGATAGTATACATTAAATGATAAGTTGGACAATCCCGTTGAGATTCCAGATATAAATACCGCAGCTACAAATAATTTTAATGGGTCTATTTTAACTGCCAATGCCCCCATTATCAATCGACCTATTGCATTAAATAGTCCAATTACACTTACGAACCACGTGCAATGCTTCTCATCAATGCCAGCAGCTCTATTTCGTTCTTGTACAAAAATATATGGTACTAAATAACCTAAGTAGACAAGAAAACCACTGGCACCAAACATTAAAAATGAACACTTTTTTAAAAGTTTAGGATCCATCATTGTAGCAAGAATTCTTCTAGTCGCTGTAGTGCACACTCCCTTTTTTTCCTGCAAATCTGCTGTTGTTGCCGCGCGCGATACAGCTAATTGATACTCAAGACCGGTTCTCTGCTCGGCAGACGTATCCATCTTACTTTTTTGATAAATCGGAAGTGTTTCCAATTTTCCTTCAAAAAAAACGTCATCTCTGTACATTGGGCGAGATTGTGGAACATGTTCCTCCCAGCGACAAATTCTTTTCCAGAAACCCACTTTCTGTCTAGGTTCTTCTGCTTTTATTGTAAGTTCCACGACTTTTTTCGTTTTATCGTGAACACCGGATTTTGACATCATGGATTTCACTTGATTAAGCTGTCTTAGGCTCATACCACCTTTAGGAGCATTGGCTGTTAACGTCAGTTTAGAGACAGGTGATGCTGATGCCGATGACCCTGGTACTCCTGCCTGATTGCTAGTATTCATCGGTACACCCTCGTCAACAATAGCTGCTGCTGTTGGGAAATTGTAATTAGACACCGCGCTAAATAACTTTTCAGTAGCAGTAGGCGTAAGACCTTCAGCTCGTCCCCGTGAATGTGCTGGTTTTACTGTGTGGGTATGTGTAGACACATTTGGCAAATAAGTTACGGTCCGCGTGGGATCATCTGAAGTTTTGGTCACGGTTAGTGATAGGACAGGTTTATATGTCATTCCCAAGAAGTAGACTATTCCAAATAACCCGGAATGCAGTAACGTGAGTGTTCGCCAACCAGATAACTTGACCAAATATGTATTTACTGGAAACATTACCATAATTCCGACACTCGATCCGGTTGTTGCAAAAGCTAAAGCGAGCGAGCGAAGTCTTTCGAAGTAAAATCCAACCACTAATCCTGAAGACATATTGATAAAACAGTACCCCACTCCAGCCAAACCACCGTAAAATAAACACAATCCAGCATAACTTTCAGTAAAGTATGTACAGAACAGGGAAAATGAAACTATTACTGCTCCAGACATAATAACTGCCCGGAATCCAAAGCGATTAAGTAGTGCTGATGTAAATGGACCACAAACGAAATACAGTGATACCGCTATAGAATTTATCAGGCCGATTAATGCCTGATCCATTTGAAGGTCTTCTGTGATAGCAGTGAAAATGCTTCCAAAAGTATATGAAACGCCGTCAAGTATGAAGATATTGCAAAATGCGGCAACTACTACTACCCAACCCCATCCTCCTTCTTGTGGAAGCGTAATTTGAGCTGCAATTTCAGTTTCTTCGGCGTCTTCTATATCGTCGGGACTGTTAGCTCTACTTGGTATTATTAAAATGCTTTTTATACGTTCCGCTTTCATTAACGTTGGGTTGGGTTGTGCTGTGTTTGTACCTGGTGGTCGTCGAGGTTTCATCGTATGCACTACCGAGTATAGTTATTATTGATTTGATTGAAATCTTAAAATAGTGTTTTCCAGTAACATTTCTTGCAAAACACAGAACGAGATCAAAGATAACGTAAATACTACGTAAGATTAAATATGACAGAAGTTCAAGCTAAACTGACAAGTCCTCTAGTCTATACAGGCGCGGATACAGGGGGATGAGGTACAATTACATCTCCATGTTGTTTATGTTTACGTAAGACTAGCCACGTAAAATACTGTATTAAATTGGCAGAAACAAAATATTGGCACTCGCTTTGTTTGCATTACTTGCGTAATATAATTTGCCCATAAAATCTTTGTGTAGCCTTTTTTACCTCGGACATGATTCCTGAATTCGAGCCTACAAAACTACCCCCTCCCCCACCTTCCTACAAGTCGAACCTAAATTTTTAATTGGCATGGCACCTGCGTATAAATAAATAACTTCTCAAAAGTGTGTGCAGACTGCAGACACACAAACGAAAGGGATATCTAAATTACCTAAGTAAATACATTTTAAGCAGTTTTATATTTTTATTAAAATGTGCTTGAAGATAAATATTTTTTAGAGAGCTTTTACTATGTTTAATGACGCGTAGACTTTACTAGTAATTAGTTGGCACTTGCCTTCTAATACTTTAGAAATATAATTGAAAGGGCGTCTTGGCGCTCTACAATCAAATAATATACTTTTGACTTTACAGAAAAGTTTTGTATTGAAACTAATGAAACTGAACTTAAAAAATATTATATTTTTATCTCTGGTGGCGGGTATAAGTTATCTATTAAAATTCCAATAGTTATTATAACTTCAACTTCAATTTTTAAAAATGGCTTCTGCGGGGTTGCCACAATTTAGCCAGTGTCAAGTGGATAGAGTATGTAAGGTACGGTACGTGCCCCAGTAAAGTAGTGGAGACTTTACTAGAGGCTTTTCTGAGGAGTTTTGGAAGCAACACGGAATGACACGATTCACTGCATTTTATGATTTGCCCACACTCGTGCACGTCCTCAAGCACTTAATGGTTATTTTCCCCACTTAAAATAAACATTAACACTCAAAATTACACAAGTTTAGTAAAATAACGAAATGAAGCAACATGTCTCTTCCACGTTCCCGCCAAAAAGCCCCAATAGTTATTATAGCCACTGAATAAAAGTGCCGTGACAGACGGACATATAAACATAGATAAATCATAAGGGTTCCTAAGTACCATTAATAAAAATTAATATAGGAACGGGACTCATAACTAAACAAAAAAAAAAAAAATAAAAGTTTGGCCCAAAAAAGACCCTTACAGACCTAAAAAAATCAGAATAAGTTGTCAATGTCGTGTTTTCCAATAGTTCTTTTATAGATTCACCTAGATTTTCCTCCTTGTTGGAGGAAATATTATAATGGCGGCCAAAAATTGTCGTTATTTTGTGGATGGTAGGAAGAAAAATTATGTAATTTTTTCTTGTATCTTTTCTATTTTGTATTTTATTTATCTAATAACATGCAATGACTTCACAAACAATTTAAAATAAAAATATAGAATCGTTACTATTCTTTATTGTTCCAAAAACAGATGGATGAAAAATGTTGTTGCCGGCTCCGGCAGTGGAGGCATGTCTCTCATCTGTATTCTATAAAAAATAGGTAGTTATAGACAATGTCTAGCCACGTAGGTAGTATAGTTTCTTAATATCCCAGTGCAATACACGGTGTTCAATATCAGCATTTACATGGCAGTAAGATGATATTATACGTATAATCACAGGCCTTGCTATGGGACAGTTACCGTAACAGATCGAAATTTGATATATCAGCCACATTTGCATTGTTGAAAATGGTAGGATTAGTAGGCTGTTGCTAGAGATACGGACTACACTGTTACATTACAACGCCATCTATTATTTCAAATTCGGCCGTTTCACCAGACGCATTTTTACAGGGAAATGCAATTTCAGCCTTTGGACCTGGCAGCCCTCATTGAAGAAAACATTAAAAAACTGTTTGTCAAGTGTCAACACTGTCAACTGTACATTCAAGTTTCAAAAAACCATTTCATTTGACATTTCATTTCATCTCATTTCAAATTGGAGGGAAAAGACGCGGTCGGAAAACTAAGAAAAAATCTTAATTATCATAAATGTGACCAAAGTAAAACAATTTGAGAGTTCAGAAAGTTACCAATTGAAAGAAGATGTCGCAGACCTCTATCACATCATTTTTTAATAGCAGAAAAAGAGCGGCTACTGATGATGGTTTATCGTCCAAAAGCAAGGTTCCTCATATTGATCGAAATCAAGAATTTGGTCGCATATCCCTCAAAACCCAATTGGTGAAAAGCTGTCAGCTTCTGAAAGATGTAAAGCAACCTCACTTACCAGCAGGTGAACTCAAGCTTGGAAATGTGACAAAAATTGAAAATGCCAACTTGCTTGTCCCAGCTGAAGCGGATCCTAAACCAGAGATACAGCCTGATAAACCTGTATTTGCGAAAAAAATAAATGCAACGAATATTGCTAAAACTGGTGAACCCTCCAAATCTAATGCCACATCTTCAGCTAGAAAGGAATTAAGTTTAGGGGACATCAGAAAGAAGTTAGCTGGCAGCTCTAGGTTGGCAGAGATCAAAGCTAACGCTGAGAAACTTAGTAAAAGTATTCAACAGTTAAAAGAAGCCTCTGAAAAAAGAAATCTCAAAGAATTCAAATCAATTGATGTGGAAGTGCCATCCAGGTATGCAAGTGATTTATTGCGTGATATAACTTGCCTTTATCATGAAATATGCATCAACAGACTCTATTTTATTTCAGTCCAAGCAAGAAACCTCAGTTACCGAATGAATTCTTGTCACCGCAGAAGAAAGCTCCTGTAATTGCCCAAAGACCTCTCATTTCGCCAAGAAAAGTTTTTGTCAGTCCTGTTAAAAGCCCTAACAAGGTATGTCATACTTTCATGAGCTACTACTATGCATTAATAAGATATGGACTGAATAGACAATACCATGAGAATTAACCAATTATTGTATAAGTTTACCCAGGCATTTACATTACTGTTGTTCCTTGGAGTTAATTCACCTTTACCTTTAAACAAGATTGATACATTGACATTTTTGTTTTTATGTATTTCTTTTGACCAATTCATAAGTAAACTTCTCAACATACAGATTCCTGCATACATCAGACATGCTGCCCTCGCCACAAGCTCCACCAGTCTGCCGCTCCCTCATCACTACAGGTTTCTGTCAGAGCTGTTTCGAGGTATGGAAACTGTTGTAGCGCTGCTCTACAACCGAAACGAAAAAATAACTTTCGCAAAACTGAAGCCCTCTGTGCAGGAAATGCTTAAACGCACCTTTACTGAGAAACATCTTGCTCAAATCAAACACCTTGTGCCTGATTTCTACAACTTCGAAGTCCAAAAGATTAAAAACTTCAGTGCCTCATCACATAAAGAAGCTTATGAATTGATCATCACTCCAAATATTCCCAACAACATCAAAATCATGAACCCTACTGTGCTGTTAGAGAGACGTAGATATTTCTACGATACTCTTCTTCAGCTGGTGAAGAAGCACCATAATCAGTATCTGCTCACTTTGGACCCCCCGATGGTGATACCTGATGACAAGTTGTCTCGTTGGCATCCTGAATTTGAGATTGAAAAAGTGGCAGAAGTCGAAAGTGCCAAACTTCCAGAAATGCCGAATGCCGAAAAGTATTCTTCAGCTCAAGATGTATTGTCCAAGGCCAGGGAACTTTTTAAATGTAATACAAAAATGGAGAGGGCATTAGAAAAGTTGGCTCAAGCCCAGAAAAGAGGTTTAACTGATGAAGAAAAGTCTGCTACTGGCATCAGCACTGCTGCAAATGCCACTCAGACCAGTCAGCCTTCTACCTGTAATGTCACATTACTGAACCCAGCTCTTCGCAACTTGCCAGCTTCATTGTTGGAGAAAGTTAAAGCTAAGCAAGCAGCCAAAGCTCTCGAAGCCATGACCAGAACTTCTGATTATGACAAGAAGTATATGATCTACAGCAGACTGCCAGATCTTGTTCGAACTCTAAGAAATATATTTGTTACTGAGCGAAAGAATGTCTTGGCTCTTAACATTATACTATCCAAACTAGATAGCAGCTTCAAAGCCAACATTTCTGCAAGTGATCTTCAGAGAGATATAAAAAGTCTCACAGAAGAAGTGCCAGAGCTTGTTAAACTTCATGATATTAGAAACAATACCTATTTGAAATTAGATAAAAATGCAGACCTGAAGAAAATTACTTCTAAACTGGAAGCTTTAGCAGCCAAATACAAAAATGATTAATTTTAAGTTTACTTTAAACATAATTGACTCTGCACAAGACTGAGTTTATGCATTATTTACTTAAGTTAAGTTAAAAAGTTCAATCATCTACAAATCCTACTTATTAATTTATTAGCTAAGTTTTCTTTTTTCTTACTTATGACTTTTAGACTACTATAATGCAAACAATAGCTTATTAACAACAATGAAGATGATTTACCTTGACACTTCTAATAGTAAAATTAATACTGACTTTACACTACAAAGTTTGACAAAGATCTATGCATTAGTATTAAGCAGACATTTACATTGTTTTTATCATATTTTTTATAATTATGAATTTACCATATACTTCTCCCAAAGCAGAACTTTTTAGTTTATATCAATGCACTTTAAGATAAGTAATTTTAATTCTTTCTTTAGTACTGAGTGGTATTTCTTTTTAAAATAAAATAATACGAATGGTATGTGATTTATGATTAAAGTTACTCTGCAGTATTTGGCAGAGTAATTGTGTGAAATTGTTCTTTTTGTTTGTCTCGACAAGTTAAATTCGGGGCTCAGCACTAGGTCTCAAGAAAGCTATGCAAGAACACTTTTAACAAATTGTTGATATAGCTACTTGATGTGAAATATGTTCAAGTAACTTGCTAAACTATAGATATAATTGTCATAGGAGTTGCACAAACAAGTACAACAAATTTAACTCGATGACATCGGGAAGTGGTTCAAAGTTCAGTTGCAAGATTAGATCCAAACAAACTAACTAACGTAGTGAACATCCATTGCAAGTTAAATAAAAGTCTCATTTCTCACGCGAATACGTGCTACTTATTTTCGATAGTTTTTTTTTTAAGTAATTGAGTGACGAGACGAGTAAATCGCTTGCCTGATGTTAAACGTCACGTTTGCCCATAACAGGTCTGCGCCACCCAGAATTTTGAACTCGCAGAATTCAAAACCCTGCTCGGCACAGCACTGCGCTCGTCACCCTGAGATATAAGTTGTTACTCAGTTCCTGTTAGGGTTGCTGTTTTGTGGCCACATTCGATCACGTAATCTAATTTTAATTATAAAGTGTTATAAATGTTAACGATGATTCAACAAAATTAAGTAGAGTAGGTAACCAACGTGAAAGGTCGCGGTTGCGATGGAGAGTTGTGATTAGACTTTGCGTGTCGGCAAAATACTCGGAAACGCAGGTTTTGTTGAATGTTGACCTACTCTGCTGAGCAAGTGGCTGATATAGTACTATAAAAACTCGGTCAAACGCATGCCGTGACATGCTCTTGGTAGGGCTCCATAGTCATGTAAAAGTTATGTACAATGTACATGTAAATCATATCAAGCCAAATTCTACTACTCTACACTCTGGGTACCTAATTTTTTAGGGGTCCAAAATACATGGGTAATAATAATTTCATATATTTTTATACAATGTAGAATTACATTTGTGAAATTTGATTTTATTTAAAAAAAAATGTTGGTAGACAAACAAAATGTTGTTCACCGTTTTGAATACCTACAAGATTTTTTTTCATAATATCAGTTTTAGGCTTCTTATGCACTAAAATAATAATATTCAACAGTTACAATAAAATGATTTATTTATTGATAAAAATGCCGAAGTAGGCAAGATACAAAATGCAAATTCATAAATCTATTTGTATGTAAAAGGCACAAAACATTTCTTACTATGTTAGCAACAGTGTTACAAGTACATAATAAATACGTGTTAGTAATATAGAGTATGCCAGGCAGAATTGCCCATGTCTGACACAGGAATAAGAGTTCAGAAATACTTAACTAAGTGTCTGAAGTTTATGATACAAGGAGGTAAGTACAATATTTCTGAATAGCTATCGAACACTATCGGCTTAAAATATCGTAGTCGGGCTTTGATCCAGTCTTGTAGGCACCCAGGATCGTGGTTAAAACCTCCTTGGATACCAAGTACGGGCTCACTGCTGGGTCCTTCTCCATGTTGTGTAGGTAGTCGAGCTGGAAAGTAAATGATAAGTTGATTAATTCTACATAATTATTTATATTATTAAAAAATAAATAGACTTAGTGAGTGTTTAATAATTATGTTTGTCACTTCTTTGTCTTTGGACTCGATAATTTTTATGACGATAAAATTAACAGTTCGAATTGTATTCGTATACATGCAGAGTTATAAGTGTAGTATGAAACCGAAAAGGGTAAAATTGTAAATAAAAATCATAATTATTACTAAGCACAGTGCAGTGCCACGCAGAAAGTAAAGTATTAAACTCAGTGTGGCACTGCAATTAGTACCTATGGGCAGGCGTGATGCTTAAGATCAGGCTAGCGTTTTGTTGAGTATAACTTAAGTTGGTAAATATTTCTCAGAAAACTTACTAGGAGCGCATATTTTTCAGGCTTAATTTTGTACTTGTCATCGATGTCCAAAACGAGGATCCTCTCGAACCAAGGAAAGATCATGTAGTCGGCGTATCCTGGCTCGCTTCCGTCGAGGAACTTGGAGCCGCGGCTTTTGAGCTGGCTCTGGAGGAAATCCAGCGTCTTGAAGTATCCTGTGATGTTTTCTTCGGATATCGCTTCTGGCGACCTCACTAACTTGAAGAATAGGGTTTGTACCTGCAAAAAAACTGTGTTTATTTCTCTTGAAATATAATCAGACTTCGCGTGCATACTTCACAACCTTTTATCTCGACAACCTCTTGACCGATTTAGTTCTTACTCGAAATGCTTGTTTGGAATTAAGTAGCTAGGTACTTAAGTAATTGGGGCCGCAGGAAAACGAGTCGAGTGGATGTTGGTAACATCCATAGAAACAAATGAACGAAGAGCTGAAAGCATTTCTTTCCGTTATTGCAGATATACAGAATTTGAAGAAGATGAAGTTATACAGGATTAAGTATAAGGAAATATACTAAGCCGAAAAGGGTTAGTAGTAGGTAGGTACTCATCATTATGAACAACTTTTACTATAGTACTAAATCTGAAATCGCAAAAACCGACATTTTACTTTTCCCCATTCCGGAACGTCAGGTACCTTTCACTTATAAGGGGATGAACCCAGAATTCTTTTTGTCTTCTACGCCTTCGCACGTAGAGTAATAAAGCAAGCAACTGCCGACGTTCCAAGAAACTCATCGTTCAGAGTAATTTCGCGTGCGTGGCGTGTAGTTTCAAAGACATATAACCTAAACTGAGGCGTATCATCCGAGTAAAGACGGACAAGTGCACAAGCCAATCATCCGTTTTTTTCATGCCACTTCGGACCGTAAAAAATCGGATGTTCGGACAGTAAAATTCCTTGTAGTGCACAATCGCCCTTTTTCGGCTTAGCATACCCTTTCCTTATAACCCCTTAAAAATACAAAAATTATAATACATAATTTAGTTCATGGATGGCAACGAGAGAGAGTATTTTTAACACGCTTTTATTAGCTTCACCTGTATGTTTGTATGTTTGTTTGTATGTAACCGACTCCTTTGAGCGCGTTTTTGACCCACTTTAAACGGTCAGATTTCTTTCAAACTTTGTAGATATATCGAGGACCGATGACAATACACTAAACAAATCGTGTTTTTTAGTTTTTTTAACGATTAATTTGTATAACACGCTTTTTCTATAAAGTTTCTTTAACTTTTAATACCGTTTAACTTACAAGTGGTAATTTCGTCAGTCGTGTCAGAGAACAAAGTGGCGCAGTGGAAGCGTGCTGGGCTCATAACCCAGAGGTCCCTGGATCGAAACCACGCGCTAGAAATCTTTTTGCTCAATATTTTTTTGTTACGCATCAATTTTATTTTATGAGGTCTGAGGATCGAAACCACGCGGCTACAAATCTTTTTGCTCAATATTTTTTGTTACGCATCAATTTTATTTTTAATTTGCTTGAGCAGACGGCCAAAATCGGATAACACCAACACATTTGTACATATTAATAATGGTTAATAGTTAGCAAATCGAACTAAAAAGCGAAAAATAAATAATAGTTAAAAAAAAACTAAAAAAACACGCTTTTTATAAAAAACCGAACTAAAAAACTAGAAAATAAAATTTTATAAATTTAAATTAAGAATAGGGTTGAAAATTTCAATAAATATAAATTAATAATAGTGTAAATAAATAAATATAATATATGTATTTTATTTTTAAAAAAGCGTGGGGTGCTTTCTAAGATATTATCAAAATGCTAATCACTCTACTCATGTCTGTCAATACAAAATGTATCTACAAAATATATTATAATATTTAATGACCCATGCACCCCACGCTTTTTAAAAATAAAATACATATATTTATTTATTTACACTATTATTAATTTATATTTATTGAAATTTTCAACCCTATTCTTAATTTAAATTTATAAAATTTTATTTTCTAGTTTTTTAGTTCGGTTTTTTATAAAAAGCGTGTTTTTTTAGTTTTTTTTTAACTATTATTTATTATATTATTGGGTGCAGACACCGATTTTACACTTACTTCAAACTTGTTGAAAATACACAAACGAGATAGGCTGCCACATAAACTATCTTAGGTAGTCAAAATGTGATGTGTCGTCTATCTTATGCATAACCTTAATTATATCATACATCAGTGATATTTTTATTTTGAAATCACGTCTAGTCACTTGTAGGTAGGTACTTTAGTATCTACTTACCAGGCGAGATGACGGTCAAATGCATAACTTCTTACTTATTCTTATAATAATATTATAAAGGTGTTTGTTACTAATGAACGCTGAAACGACTGAACGGATTTACATGAAATTTGGAATGAAGGTCGTACATGAAATCAGTGGGACCACGAGCGACTGCATTACGTTGACTGATGGTCCCACCAAACAGTGGGACCACGAGCCCATTAAATCGACACACTGTCCCACCAGTGGGTCAAATTAGTGGGACCACGAGCCACGAGTCATAGATCGTCTGGATTAACACATATCTACTTTTTATCCCGGAAAATGCAGGTAAAACCGCGGGCCGCAGTTTTTCTTTGAATAAATTAAAAACAAGTCACGTCAATCAGTGCATGGTCATGATGATCATGGCGGTGATAAAAGTTTGTGTACAATAGTGCTAAATAAGGCAACAATCTTTTAAGGCAACAAGACGGAAAACAAAAAATATTTTTAACCTTTTTCTATCTACTTACAGGTCCGATGGATTCGACAATAATTTTGTCAAACGCCTTTTTCACTGGGTCCTTGGGAAGCAGAGGTCTTTGCGGGTAAATGTCGTCCAAATATTCCACTGTGACCAGACTTTCGTAAATCACTTCGCCTTCTTTAATTTCTAAGGATGGCACTTTTCCTGTAACACAAATTATGTTGTTTCGGTGAACCTTTCGACACCCTTAGTAAGTAACGGTCCCTTTACTACCCCAATTGTTTTAAATTCAACTTAACACCGTAACGGTCAAACAGATTTAAATTAACTTGGTCTATGTTCTGCCCAATATCAGTTTAACTACTAGGAACAAACCTAGTGGATTAATTATTCTACAGACAGACAGACTTATAGAACCAGAGAATTTTTGTCTTGAAAATAACTGATATAAATTACAAAATTCCACGCTCTGTCGAACATGCACAATAGGCGTGTGAAATATAATTTTCTAAAGAGTTAATTACATGCCTTTATAAAATATGCTTGACATTCGGGAATGAAACGGTTAACTTACCAAAAGCACTTTTGGTCGTCAACCACTCGGGCTTATCGACCAAATCGATATTCACAACTTCATAATCGATACCCTTCGCGTTCAGAGCCAGAATCGTCCGCTGGGCGTAAGGGCAGAATCGCATGTTGTACACTCGCGGCTTTCCCGTAAACGGCGGCAGAGGATCGCCTGAAAAATAACAAAATGTGTAACTTCTTTTCACCGTTAATAAATTAATTAAGGTACAATAAAAATGGTTTTCGAGCTGACAACTTTTTAAAATAGCCGCCGCGCCGCGGCAAGACGTCTCTGAGTTGGTATTTATTATGGCCATGACCACACTGGCAAGGCAAGTTTGGTGTCAGTCAAGAGGAAAACGAACAAATCAACAAATAAATTAAAAGTAATTTTTATTTCAACACCACCAAGTCGCTTATCTATCAACGGCAATAAAACGCACCATATGGAAAATTATAGATTGAAGCAGAACTCACTAACCTTTTTTTAGATGTTTGGTGTTGTAGTTAACACTGCCCTTGACCGCTGCCATGTTGCTGTATGGTAATGCGTAGCCCAACAATCTTCCAACGGCACGAACACCCTGGTACGAAGATAGAATTAAATGCATTGCAAAACTTATAGTAGTCGTTATCATTCTAATCTATCAAACATTTAACTAAAAAAACAAAAATTGATAACAAGTATCGAGTTGTGATAAAGCGTGACTGCGCACTTTGGTACCTACTTTGTAAAGTCGGTGTGGTTCTGCGCTACTCAGTCACTCTGCTTATATAGAGACGAGATGAATAAACAAGCCAGAAAATGCTAATCATTTTCGTGGTTAGATTTCGTTTATAGGTAGGTACCCAAAACTGGCACGTCATCATTGAATGGAATAGTTTATAGCCTGGGCCTCCGTTAACCGTTGAGATTGAATTTGTATAAAGCGATGGATCACGTAATGATTATATACTCATAAAGTTGGTATGAACTCTATGAACCCCTACTATACTATGGGGGTACTTGCCCCTTGAATTTGTCGATATGTAATTTCATATAATGCACTATTTGTTAAAATGAAATAGTCTAACAACGAATTTAAACTTTTCGTAAACGTCTTCAGAAAAAGCGAAAGTAATAGGTCAGCTTCATCTAAACTTTAGTAAGGATATAAGTTATTTACTAGCGCAAGCTACTTTAGTTTTGCACAAACTTAGCTTAGCTTAGCTTTCAACAAGCTTTAGAAGATGACAATTTGTTTTTTTTTTCCGAATTATTTTATCTGTGGTTTCGGTTGTTGACTTTGACAGCATGAATTTGATAACTGTCATTCGACAACCGATCGGCGAGTGGCGAAAGACACTTTTCGTTTTCAAGAACTTGAAACAAGAGACAACTTCGAGAATACTTGAAACAATTAAAAATGTCTGAAAAGCATTTGCAAACCGGTGTGTTATCATTAATAGTCATAAAACTTTACTGTTGTGTTTTTTGACAAGGTTATAATTTCCATTATGTTCTCTCAGGTGATGCCCTGCCCGCCTACAATGGGAAACTTCGTTTGTTTGCGATGAGATTTTGCCCCTATGCCGAAAGGAGCGTCCTTGTACTAAATGCAAAAAACATCACGTATGATTTGGTGTTCATCAACTTGGACAACAAGCCGGAATGGATATTCAATTTCAGTCCAAAAGGTAAGCTACCTGCTTCCCATTTTGCTAAGGTCAATGACTGAATGTGCCCATCAAAAACCTATAGCATATAACTTATTAGCTATCCTTCAGTAGTGTCATGCTGGAATATAAAGTTTTAGTAGGGAGGATTCTGTAAGATACTTATTCAAACTTGATATTTCACTTGCTAGGTACATAAATTATCAACCCTGGAGCCGGGGTCTTAGAATGCGGCTTCGGTATCCCCTGCCTGTCGTAAGAGCCGACTAAAAGGGGCCTTTGGGCTCGTGGGTGGTCAGATTTGGGGATCTGGCTACCTTCTCGAACGAGCCCAGGGAAGACAACAGCGCGGTGTGGCTCGTGTCGTTGTAGGGGCCGGAAAAGGACCAACGTCCTGCGAATGGTGCCTCAGGCAACTTGATAATTAAGGGGGCACTAGTATGAGTTCGTCAGAGACCCTGGTGCCCCCTGTCAAGCACAGAGGCTGGCCACCGAGGGGGTTTTAGTGAGCAACCTCACATAACCCGGTTGCTCCCCAAAGCAGCCGGGTATCTTTCTAAGATTTCCCCCCCGTCAACAAAAAAAAAAAAAAAAAAAAAAAGGTACATAAATTAATTATTAAAATTTTATTATGGAAAATTATGTGGTTTTGAAACAATTTCCTTAGGATTAAAAATGGGAATAGGTACTCACGTAGTATACACTTTGGCTGCGGCTAATAATCACTTGTGCTTGCCCCAGGCTCGGCTAATAGTCAAACGCGTTGTGTTTTACGTGCTTGGCGTGTGCAGCCGCACTCGCGTTGCGCAAAGGAAAACACAGGGTATGTGTTTCCCGCAGCCAAAGTGTTAAGTTGCTAAATAATTAGAAGAATCGTATACTTATCATTTGGTTTCATCACCTAGGTACAGTCCCAGCTTTAGAATATGAAGAGGGCAAAGCGATATTTGACAGCAACATTATCAATGTATACCTGGACGAGAAGTACCCTGAGGTGCCTCTGCAGGCCTCAGACCCCCTGCGCAGAGCCGAAGACAAGATGCTTGTGGAAAACTTTGCTGCTGTAAGTAGAAAAACTAATATCATATGTATCATTTCTCAACTTTTAATCTTTCCACTGCTGGGAATACAGGTCTACCCTCGAAGGGTGATTAGACCGTATTCCACCACGCTGGCCAAGTGCACATACGCCATTGAATTTCTTCTCTAGACGTATGCAGGTTTCCTTGCAATATTTTCCTTCACTATATGTACATAATTATACTGATTTTTTTTAGAGCCGTGGTAGCTCAGTGGGAGAACCGACGCTTCGCATTCTTGAGGTGGCGGGTTCAAACCCCGACTCGTACCAATGAGTTCTTTAGGACTTATGTACGAATTTACATACCACTGGCTTTTCGGTGAAGGAAAACATCGTGAGGAAAACCCGCATATGTCACGCAAAAAGGGCCGATTACCGGCCTAGTTGCGGAAAAAGAGCCCTCTCTTTACCTTTACCTTATACTGATTTTTTATCATAGTAAATTTTACACAAATAAAGTATCAGTATTAACATCAACATTACTTTGGAATTCATATAATTTGGTGTTCATCATCATCTTTGGGTATAAATAATAAAAATATGTCCTTGCCCTTACCCTGCTTGAGTGAAGGTGGGCATTACCATAAATTAAGTTTTAATGCTAACTAAAAGTCTTAAGAGTGAGAATTACAATGACTTGCTTGTTTTTTTACTACAATATTAAAAATAAATCAGTCTCAAATCTTAGTAATTTTATGGATAACATAATTAAGAAAAATTAAGTTTAAATAATATCAATATGATACAATTGTGTTTAGTCATTGCTATTATTCATAGAAGAGAATGGTGAGATGATTGTGTTACAATGAGTTTGCAAAAGGCTGAGAAAAGTTGAATAGTCATTGCTAGGTATAACATACTTGTTAAAGGATAAAGAGCGGGCTCTTTTTTCGCAACTAGGCCGGTAATCGGCCCTTTTTGCGTGAACTACATATGCAGGTTTCCTCACGATGTTTTCCTTCACCGAAAAGCCAGTGGTATGTAAATTCGTACATAAGTCCTAAAGAACTCATTGGTACGAGTCGGGGTTTGAACCCGCCACCTCAAGAATGCGAAGCGGCGGTTCTCCCACTGAGCTACCACGGCTCTAACATACTTGTTAACAAAACAAGTTTTTGCTTTATCCATGAAACACTGAAGTTTGACGTGTATTGGAATGAAGAAAATGTATAATGCTCACATTTACGATATCTACCTTCATTGACCAATTTTTATTTACCCACAGGCTCAATCAGCGTACTATGTTGCTGCATTCAACCCTCAAAGTATCCAGCCGTCGCATGCCGAGAACTACCAGAAGGGTCTTCAATTGCTGCAGAATGAAATCAAGTCCCGCGGAACCACATTCCTGAATGGAGACCAACCGGGGCTGGTGGACTACACCATCTGGCCCTTCCTTGAGAGATTTGAAGCACTAGTTTTGCTTGGCAAGACCGACTTTGCTATTGACAACGAAAAGCTTCCAGAATTGGTGAGTCCTCT
This sequence comes from Alcis repandata, assembly GCA_949125135.1. NCBI lineage: Eukaryota > Metazoa > Arthropoda > Insecta > Lepidoptera > Geometridae > Alcis > Alcis repandata. The sequence goes on from OX421234.1 coordinate 8,175,577, forward strand.
TCTATTATTTATCTTCAATCATACAAATAGTGTCGTAACTGATGAAGGTCACTGAATGTGATCGATGAGTCATAGTAAATTACTTAATTTTTATGTGAGTATTCCCTTGTTAGTTATAACAAAATGTGTCGAAACCACGTTAGTTTTCATAGTAAAATGTAGTATTTAGTTTTGTTAAGCCACCATTTGTTTTTCTTTTTGTTTGAGATATAAATGCCATTCTACATACTAGAAATAACAACAATGCCAGATATAATATGAAACAATATACAGTTTGATAACAGGTAGCTATCTAGAAGCGGCCTAATCTCTTTGGAGTATTTACGTATGATATGATAAGCACTTACTACTCAATCTACTCAATTCAGTCATACTTTATTCATTAAATCAGAAAGCAATTTATAAAAAGTCAATAACATTTTTTTTACTTCAAAAACTTTTTTACTACAAAAACAGTAACTTGACACTTAAGCCAGTTTTAAAACTAATTCAAGATTGCATAATCCCAATGCGATAAAGACGAAGTCACGCTATTCGTTCGCATGGAAAATTCACCCTAATCATCTCACAATAAGATGCTCCAATACAGTGGTGGCGAACCTTTATAAATCAACGTGCCAATTTCTAAAGAAATGTTTAATGACGCTTTAGACGTGCCGTTAAATAATTTTGCTTAGTGATAATTGGGTGGTAGCGAGCCTTATTTTTAACACGCTTTTATTAGCTTCACCTGTATGTTTGTATATGTATGTTTGTAACCGACTCCTTTGAGCGCGTTTTTGACCCACTTTAAACGGTCAGATTTCTTTCAAACTTTGTAGATATATCGAGGACCGATGACAATACACTAAACAAAGCGTGTTTTTTAGTTTTTTTAACTATTAATTATTTATTTTTATTTTGTCGCATGCTATCAATGCGTGCGTGCGTGCCATTGGGTCGCCATCCCTGCTCTAATACATAGGCTTATTTCGGATGCGCCTGTAATTGCGCGGCCCAAGGGCTGTACCTGCTCTGAGCGTGAGCCTGAACTGGATCGCTTTGGCTTTTGTCTCGATTTTTCTCTAGCTAACAGATCGGGACGAAAACTAGGGTGAGCCAGTTTGGACTCGCGGTAAGAGTACGCAGTACGGCCCCTGCCCTCCTAACCAAGTTACAATTCTACAATGTATGGGAATGATATTTCTATAATCTATTTTTTTTTTCTCAGCCTATTGTGTCCCAGGGCTGGGCAAAGGCCTCCCCCATCTCCTTCCACGCATCCCTATTCTCGGCAAAGGTGGGCCAATCGGGCTGGAAGCTACGAAAATCGTTACGCCACCTCGTTCGAGGCCGACCAGGAGGTCGTCGGCCATCTGTAGGCTCCCATTGAGTAATGATCTTCGCCCATCTTGCCGGGTAATGTAAACCATGTAATGCAATGGTAAACCATGCAAACTAAAATGGAACTGGGCTGGTCATAATGTATTTAAAGATTCTAAATTCTATGATAGAAGTGCAATTCCCATACATTGTCCTAGTTATCTTTTTTTTTTTTTTTTATTCTTCTTTTCTTTTTTTTGAACATTGAACTATGGAGTATTTATTGACATAACACAAAAAAGAGACTTAAATTAAGAAAATACATTAAAATATAATTAAATTAAAAAGAACTAACCAATAAAACTAAACTAATTAGTTAGTTAGTTAACTAGTTTATTAGTTAGTTTCCTAGTTATCTATATTAAATGGTTTTGATTATAGAGTTGCCACTTGGGTAGGAAGGCTGGTCAGAGCTAGATGACTAGCTAAAGTAGCGAGATGACTAGGTAGAATAACTTGACGAGCGCGTACTTGAGAATTTTATCATAAATTCAAGGAGCTTATGGTGGATATTCGTGTGCGGGCGAGCCGACAATCACGTACGCAATCCGGCTTTGATTTCAAATTAAAAACAACAGTACTTTATCTCTATTTAACCAACTTCAAAAAGGAGAGTTTTTAGGTTTATTACGTGATTACACCGTCAATTATAAACTGATTTTGATTATTGTTTTTCATTCATTACATAACATATTGTCTAATGTCCTTGGCATTTTTGTATGGAACAGCTGATTTTTTTTCGAGAAGTCCGGGTTTGTCCCATAGTAAAAATTGTTCATAATGATGAGTACTAAGAGCCCTTTTAGGCTTAGCATACCCTTTCTGTATAACCCCGTAAATTATCATTCATATTTTTTTTTATTCTCGCAGGCATCATACCTAGCGGCAATGAAAAACGCGCCAGCAATCAAAGCATACTATCTGTCGGCTGAAACTCACGCTAAATTCGCGGAGTCCCACAACAAGGGTGACGCTAACTACAACATGCTGGACACCAGCGCCGTCTGCTGCATGCGCCCCAGGAAGAAGAAGGAATAGAGAAGACAAACAGAAGTTGGGAGCGAATAGAGCAGAATGAAGAGTTAAGGAGAAAGAATTTTATACCTGTAGAAATGTCATGTAAAACACTAAGTATGGAATTGTTTGTTTCTGGATTTGAGATTTTGTTAATGCAGTTTTTGTTTTTGAATACTGTAAAATGGTGTGTCCACTTTTTTTTTGTTATGAATGAACAATGAACATTCCTTTTTTTGGTTGGGTCACAACTGTTTCTATTATATATTTGTAACACATTTGTGTTTTAAATACATAATAAAAGTACACATAATTTACTTGCTACTTTGATTTTTAAGGTTCTGTAGGAAACTAAGAAACCTTTGTAGTTTCGCCGTGTCCTATTGTCTCTGTCTGTCCATATCACGGTTTAACATCACTTAAAAAGTATGCTGACGCACTACCTAACCCGAAAAACATTACATTACTTTAGTCCGTCGAGTGAAAATAAAAAAAAACGTAATTGTTGCTCTACACTATACTTTAGATTCTTATGAAAATAGTACCCCATAGGTTATATTTTATACAATGTGTACAATACAGGGCTATAAAAAAAACTAAGCTAAGGCGAAAAGGGCTCGTAGTACTCATACAGCTTTTACTACGGGGTCACTCTGGATCCCATCACGGGTTTTTTTCACGATTTCATCATCATGTTTGGTCTGTGACTGTGACAATAGTAAAAGCTGTACATAATGAGGAGTAGGCACTATGAGCCCTTTTCTGTGTAGCTTGCCCTTTCTTTATAAGCCTGTATAATGTTCCTTAGTACAATGACATTGTAATTTTTTTTATGTAATTGAGTGACGAGACGAGCAAATCGCTCGCCTGATGTTAAACATCACGTTTGCCCATAACAGGTCTGGGCCACCCAGAATTTAGAGCTCGCAGAATTCAAGACCCTGCGTGACACAGCACTGCGATCGTCACCAATTATACGTAAGGGACTGGTATCTCGCCATGTCGATATAATATTTATTTTAAAACATTGATAACGTACAGCTGCAAATGTATCTTATCAACACACAGGGTGACCACAATAAAATTTTGTGAACTATACCGCAGTTTCTCACGCTATACTTTACATTTCTATGAAAAAGGGTTTTTTGCTTTCTTTCGGCTAAATGGTAGCCGTAACGATCACCGGGCAGATCGTTGACTCTCTGGTTAAATGACATTGTAAAGGCGGCAGGAAGGCAGTGGATGAGACTGGCACAGGACTGAAATAGATAGCGTGCTGAAGGGGAGACTTGGCAAAGGGTGGAAAACGGTTGATGATGATAAAATGGGATGACCCAAATCAGGATCGGTCCAATTCGATTTTAATTTGTTTTCCTGATCTTCCATGCTACTTTATTCCGATAGTTTTTTTTCGTTTTTATTTGGCTACCAAATACAGACACACGTAGTCTCAAACTTAACTGTTTAAAACTATGTACGAGTACAATTCGTATAGATAAATATTTGATAGATGATAGCTACGTAGCGACTAGTTCAATAGTATTTAATTATTTACTTCGAAGTCGTAAGTGGAGGGAGGTAAACGGTCGCATTATCTATCTGTTTAAGGACAAGGACTTGCCTACATAGTTGAAACATGGAACCTATAATAAATTACAAAGGAAAATATCATGTGGCCGGTAAGTGATCTAAGTACACGGTGGATGATAAGTCGTCGAAGTATGTATTAGGTTAAGCAGTGATAAAAAAATAAATAAAAATACATACATAGTTTCTCTTTTTTACAATAGTTCATTTGTTAAAGCTCTGTAGCTTCAGCTCTGTAGCCTGTAAAGGAGAATGGGCACTTTTGTATGGGCGCCGTCCCCGTGTTGTATCAAGTCGTGACGTATGTCATTTGAAAGATTATAATATTAGCTTTATTTAATTGTATGACTCAACCTTGAATGACGTGCAGGGAAAAAGATATGATCGTTTTTAGATTTCAAAAAAAGTGCTGATTTTTTGCTTTCTAAAGCTATTATAAGGAATTTTATTTACATGTATGTCAAAAATTACCTTTAGTATTTAATACAGGGTTATTCATAAAGGGTATGCTAAGCTGAAAATGGCTCATAGTACACATCATTATGAACCTTTTACTATGTGACCATCCCTAAATTCGGGAGAAAAAAATCAGCTGTTCTATACATTTTGTTGAGTGTCATTGACATTTTTCTATGGAACAGCTGATTTTTTTTCGCGAATTTCGGGTTGGTCCCATAGTAAAAGTTGTTCATAATAATGAGTACTGTGTGCCCTTTTCCCTTATGCATTAGCTTACCCTTTATGAATAACCCTATTGTATAGTCTCGGTAAAGGGAGAGATAATTCAAAAAACAAACTAGTTTTGACAAAAGGTTCGGGCTTTTAACCCTTCGACAAGACAACATTTATAATCTTAATCAGACTTCACTTACAGGTAAGTTTGCTTAATTTTTTAAATATTGATAATATTAATAAATTGATATTATATTATGGCATTATTCAGACAAAAACTGTCGATAATCAGCAAGGTAAGGGTTTTGGCATGTGCCAGTATAAAATTAAAATGATAAACTCTATTTAAACGTTTATAAATAAACTAATATTATCTCATTGTTATACGAGGGTGATAAAATAGTCACAGAAAATGCATACACGATAATAAAATTCGTTAAAATAAGTTTATAAAACAAAAAATAAACAGCACTTTTTGGAATCTAAAAACCGTCATATCTTTTTCCCTGCACGTCACTCAGGGTTGGTGTCATATAATTAAATAAATCTATTGTTATGGTCTTTCGAATGACATATGTCATGACTTGATACAGCACCGGGGACGAAGTGCCCATCATCCTTAATGTTTTTCTACTCGTAACTACAGGGTTGCACGGAACGGTGTTACAAAACCGCAAGGAGCTCATATTTAGAGGTAAGTATACTGATCATTGTTGATCAACTTTTATCCACTATACTGGGACCAACTCTGAAATTGCATAAACACAATATTGCCCACTAGGCAAAATGTATCTGAACAGCCAATTTTTGCCTACAATAATAGGAGGTAAACGTTTTAATAATAGCGATTACAAGACCCTTTTGACTTAGCATAGCAAATCTAAACAGCCCTGCACGCTATAACCTACTGTCCCGTCGGTCGTAAAAGCTTTGATTAAAAGCTTTTTTTTTAACTTGAAATGTAGTATGTACCTACAACCCGGTCACAATATCTGTGCACCTGACCTCGTGCTAGCAACTCAATTTTGAGCCACTTCCCGATGTTCGATTGTATTATTATCAGATCAATCGTTACAAAATACAGATGTTAATAAGTATACCAAATTTCAGCTCAATCGAACATCGGGAAGTGGCTCAAAATTGAGTTGCTAGCACGAGGTCAGGTGCACAGATATTGTGACCGGGTTATATGTAACTAACTATATTTGTTCGCGTGGAAACTCAATTTAGAACCACTTTCCGATGTCCCATTGAGCTGAAATTTGGTATACGTATGTAACTCAATGCAATAAAAGGTTTTTTTTTAATAAAAAAACTTATCAATTTGTGATTGTATTTTCTTTTGTACTGTCAATAAATATTTTAAAACTACCCCATTTCAGATGGAAGTTATATATAGGTAGGTATAATACATAAGAATAGCTAAATTCCCCCACCTAGTGACTGAAGAGGGCATCGTCGAGACCTCGAGACCTACTACAAGATTTTGGACTACATCCAAGAGCAGCTGAAGACTCGAGGGTCGAAGTTCCTGAGTGGCTCGCAGCCGGGATACGCGGACTACATGATCTGGCCGTGGCTGGAGCGGTTCTCCATCATGGATGAATTGGATGATGATGATAGAGTCACAATTCACAAGGACAAGTATGGACTGCTGGTAAGTTGTTAAAGAGTTTGTTTTTAGGTTGGTTTCTTGTTTTGTTCCTGTTTGACCGGGTTAGCATCTGCTTTAAAAGCAAGGGGTTTCGATTTCTAACGGGCAGAGGTTTGAATGATGAATTGAAGTATTTGCTCTGGGTCTGGGGTTTAGTTTAGTTGTCCTTATCTTTGTGTGTTCCATGGCATCCCAACGCGGGCGCGGGGAATCCTAGCGGGGAGCTATGAGTGTGAAACATTATTTATGTAGTTTGTCAGCGTCAGTTTTATCTGATTTTAAAGTTTCAAAACTGTCAAGCTGTTTGGAATAGAACATTAATATGTACCGTAAAACGGGGTGAATAAAATCGCAGTGATGTAAGACTAAAGCCAATATTTCGAACGTAAAAAGTACCAAAAGTTTCGAAACCTTTCACCTTTCTTAGTTCTTTTTCAAAATATTTGAATGTCTGTAGAAAATAATTTTTAGTTTTGTATCTATTCACCCCTGAGATTTTATTCACCCCGTTTTACGGTACCTACTTTGGGCATTCGGGCGAGTCGGATAATTTGTTTTTGCACTTATCGCCGATGGTGTGAGCTGAAATTACACATAGGTACCTATTTATAGAGTGTAGATTTTGCTGCATCATTATAAGAAGAAAATGTTCGATGTTCGATCTAGTAATGTACACAGTATGACCAGCAATAAAGAGTAGGTACCTACCATAATGTTGATGTATTTTACTCTCATTATATCGTCGAATTCCCAATTTTGTTCTATTCTGGAATTCTGGGCAAGAAGTAAGAACTTACTCGCTTATTTACTTTTCTCATATTTTCTATCTTCTTTTTTCTTTTTATTCGGGCATAGCGACCCAAAGCGTCTCTTGGCCTCAGACAACCAGAGAACGCCAGTATGGTGTAATTTTGTGTACATGACCAACTAGAAACGGTATTTGCATTATTTTTAGCCCTTGATTGTTCGTGGGTTCAACTGTTCGTTTTGTGTAAAAAGTTTAGGTTGTTTATATTTGGTTAACAATGACCTAATCCATGACATTGCATAATTTTGATTAAAAAAATTAATGACTCGTCATTTTCATCAGGTTCCGATTTCGGATTAGATAAGCATACTGCCGTCCACTATCTATAATGCCGTTAAGCCTCAAAACCAAGTTTGGAGATATCAGCAAAAAACGCGGGAGATGTTTAAAATGAATGCTACTTTATAACCATAAACTTTATACGAGACTTCCTGATATAGAAATACAGGTTTTTTATAGTACTTTCTAATAAATGTACTTTAAAATGAATACACCTGTTTATTTAAATGTAAAATACATTTTTTGCTTTATAGCCGTGCTTTAAATTTTGATAAAAGTGAAAACCAAACGCTAAAATGCAGTTAAGTTCACCGTAACGGCATTTTAGCTTAGTGTTTTTAGGTAACTGACTATTGAAATTTATGTTTCATAAAATTAACTTAAATTACGTAACTAAAATGCCGTTAATGTATTTTAGCCACATTCTTAACAAGCATTAAGGATAACTTATGTAAAAAAAAAAATTTAAGCGGTTAATTACATTCAAATACTTATCTTTAAAGCAGTTAAACATAAAACATCTGGGACATAGCCACTATTTAGTTAAGCATTTACTACTATTAATTGAGAATACCATTTCAAAATAAGCTAACTTGAAAATTAAAATTACAATTATCTAACATAAAAGATATGTTTATTATTGAATTTTGCAATTCTAGTTAAAAAGAATGTAATATATAGGTACATACCCATAATATTCGGTTTCTGCTATTTATATTGAAGAATAAATAAATATAGTAATAAATTAATTAATTAATAAACCTTACAAATAATTTGGGGATTGGTTTAGTAATATTCTAACTCTTATCAGACTTTTTAAAATATGGCTTTGAGATCCTTATCAAGTAAGTTTACAAAACAAAAGTATACACACAATAAATCGCTATTACATTATCTACAATTATAAACAGTTCAAGTGCTTCTTGTTTTCCTCGAGGTCTACCGCCTGCGCCCACACGCTTGAGGCATACATGATGATGGGTTCCACCACTGCGACGTAGATGGTTCTCGTGATCGCGCTCTTTAGACCCCAGGTCACTTTCGCCGCACGTGCAATCTGTTTGGAGATATCCGCCACCTTTTTACACTGGGCTTTCACGTGTGCTTTGAAATTGAGCCTACAGTCGATCAACAGGCCAAGCAGCTTGACTTCTTCGACGAGATTAAGCTGGATGCCAGACATGACCAGGTTTGGGGGTTCGTACTTCAACTTTTTGGTGAAGAGCATCGCATTAGTCTTCTGCGCTGCAAAGTTGAGCTTGTTACATTTTCCCCATTCCACAATCATGTCCAACGTGTTGTTGGCCTGCTGCTCGATGATGTTTGACTGTGAACCTGTGAACACGAGAACGACGTCATCCGCGAAGGCTTGAGAGTAGGTATACTCCCTCTGCTTCCAGCAGTCGCAGCAGCGAGTCTAGGATTACGTTCCAGAAGGTGGGTCCGCCGAAAGATCCTTGGACACACCCTTTGGTAGTTTCGCTCTCGTGTGCTGCTCCTGCATAGTTGACTTTGACTTTTCGGTCATTGAGGTATGAGTTTACTATCTCGTAGAGGTTTTTTGGGCACCTCTTCTGCGCTAGATTGTTTTTTAGGGCGGGCCAACATGCATTGTCGAATGCGCCCTCTATATCCAGGGAGACTAGGAGTACGATGTTTTTGCTGTTTACTCCTTTTTTAATGTGCTCTACCAGGTCATAGAGGGCGTCTTCGGTTCCTCGTTGGGACATGAAACCGTACTGTTTCTGACTGATGGTCGGGAGGAGATGCCATTGGAGTCGGTTTACCAAAAGCTTTTCGACGTTTTTTCCAGGGACGGACAGGAGACGTATAGGACGGTATGACTTCGGATGTGTGTAATCTGTTTTACCGGGTTTGCGTAGGATAATCACGTGCGCCGCTTTCCACTGCTTGGGGAAGTACCTCAGCAACAAGCATTTGTTTGCTATCGCTAAGAAGATTTCCCGTTCGCTTCGGATAGCTGCAGCGCAGATGTCAACGGTGAGCCCGTCGGTTCCGGGGGCTTTTTTCGGGTTTGATGAAGTAATGAGTAAAATCATGAAGTAAAACGACAATAGCAAATATCAATAACACACTGGCGAAGATCTTAAATAAATTACTGCGTTGAAACCAGTGTTTATCTTGCAGAATAAAACGATAGACTCGCCATTACAAAGTAACACTAAAACCAGACATCTTTTTTGACGATTAACGCGGGAGTCACAAGCCTACCACTAACTAGATAATGATTATCAGATCTAGTTCTTTGTTCTACGGTGATAATATTAGTGTAACAAAAAAAATATATAGCGCGGGGTGATGGCAGATAACGGCGTTTTAATTAAGGAATGCTGCTTAACGTTTTTTAAGTTGAGGAAATATATAAAAAAATAAACATTTTAATTTTCGAATTTCTTTTGACGACTTGCAAGTGTAGTAAATTGTATAATGGAATAAGGTGAATCCTTATCTAAAAAACCGTTAAGCGACCTTAACGTCTTTTATTCGAAGGTTTTTCTTGTAACTGTGTTTTAGTTAAGGAATTTTTCAATAAATTAAAACACACACCTCAACTTAAAAGTAATTAAAGTACTATAGCTGCGTTTTAGCATACAAAACACAATAAACGGCTTTAAAGGTAAGCAATTATTTGATATTTTAATACATATTTATGTCGTTATGGGATTATAGCGGCTAGTTAGTTAGGTAATGTTATATGACGACTTTATAGACGTGTAATGTTGAAAAGAAATGTCATATAGCGGCGTTTGTGCTATTTTTATCTTAGGACCTATGACAGATAGGAACACGTTTGTTAGACAGGTAGATAGAGAATTTTAAACTCTATCCTATCATATTTAAAAGTAAAAATCGACCCCCTGTGGCTTAACGGCATTATAGTTAGTGGACGGCAGCATAGCTTATAATCAATATATATAAAAGTGAAGGTCGTGACTGACTGACAGATCAACGCACAGCCTAAACCGCTTAAGCTACAAACTTCAAATTTGGACAAAAGTTTAATATCAAAAAGCGGACGCACACTAAGAAAGGAATTTGCCCAATTCAACCCCTAAGAGGGTGAAAAGGGGTGTTTAAGTTTGTATGAAAAAAATATTTTTCTTAATGCTACAATTATCAAACTTTGCGAATATACTAAAGTTAAAAAAATAATTGATACCTATTTCAACATTTTTTAAAAATCAACCCCTAAAGGGGTGAAACGGAGCAATAAAGTTTGTATGAAGATTTTTTTTTTAATGCTGTGGTTATGAAACTTTGCAAATATACTAAGCTTAAGAAAATAATTGACACTTATTTTTTTGTTTTTTGAAAATCAACCCCTAAAGGGGTGAAACGGAGTTTTGAAGTTTGTATGGAGATTTTTTTTTTGATACTGTGGCTACGAAACTTTGCAGATATACTAAGCTAAAAAAAATAATTGACACTTATTTTTTTGTTTTCTGAAAATCAACCCCTAAAAGGGTTAAACGGAGTGTTGAAGTTTGTATAAAAATATTTTTTTCCTAATACTTCGATTATTTAACTTTACTATTGTAATAAGCTAAAAAAAATATTAGATACCTGTTTCATTATTTTTTGAAAATCCACCCCTGAAAGGGTTAAACAGAGTGTTGAATCAACGCATCAACATTAACAGATCAACGCACAGCCTAAACCGCTTAAGCTACAAACGTCAAATTTGGACAAAAGTTTTATACCAAAAAGCGGACGCACACTAAGAAAGGAATTTGCCCAATTCAACCCCTAAAGGGGTGAAAAGGGGTGTTTAAGTTTGTATGAAAATTTTTTTTTTCTTTATGCTACGATTATCAAACTTTGCGAATATACTAAAGTTAAAAAAATAATTGACACCTATTTCAACATTTTTTAAAAATCAACCCCTAAAGGGGTGAAACGGAGTATTGAAGTTTGTATGAAGAATTTTTTTTGATGCTGTGGTTACGAAACTTTGCCAATATACGAAGCTAAAAGAAATAATAGACATTTATTATTTTGGATTTTGAAAATCAACCCCCAAAGGGGTTAAATGGAGTGTTGAAGTTTGTATGAAATTATTTTTTTCCCTATGCTACGATTATTTAATTTTGCAGATGTACTAAGATAAAAAAATAATAGATTCCTGTTTCATTATTTTTGGACAATCAACCCTTAAAGGGGTGAAACGAGGTATTAAAGTTTGTATGGAAATATTTTTTTCTTAATGCTACTATTATTTAACTTTGCAAATTTACTAAGCTAAAAAAAATAATAGACACCTAAGTATATTTTTGTTTTTGAAAATCAACCCCTAAAGGGCTGAAATGGAGTATTGAAGTTTGTATACAAATATTTTTTTCCCAATGCTACGATTATTTAACTTTGCAAATGTACTAAGTTATAAAAATAATAGATACATGTTTCATTATTTTTGAAAAAACAACCCCTAAAGGGGTGAAATGGTGTAGTAAATATAGTACGGAGAGAGAATTGTAATGACTCACTGACAGACAACGCACAGCCTAAACCGCTGGCCGTAGAAATTTGAAATATGGAGGGTGTGTTTGTCTTGATGAGTAAACGTGTACCAATAAAGAATTTTTTGAAATTCTACCTCTAAAGGGGTGAAATAGGGTGTTAAAGTTAGGATGGAGAAGCATTGTTTTTGACGTCACGGTATTGAAACTTTACAAATATACGAAGCTTAACAAAATAACGAACACCTATTTCACCATTTTTGGAAAATCAACCCCTGTGGGGGTGAAATGGCGTGGTAAAGATAGTACGGTGAAAGAATTTGTTTTGATGCTAACTCAATGAATCTTTACAGATGTACTAAACTTAAGGCGGTTAAACAACATCAGGAAAAAATCCAAAACCTTCGAAAAGTCATATCCTCGAGGTGGAACTGCTAATTATCTCGAAAATTAAAAACATTTTTACCAAAGCGCTGAGACTAAAAAGTCACCAAAATCTCGGACCTTTTTGGAGCCATTAAAAATAACATAGTCGCCTCAAAAACATGGCCGCCATACAAACTTTGAGGGTCTATATCTCCGAAACGGTTGAAGATGGGTGGGTGTTTGACTAGATGTCATAGGAGTTAGCAAGGGCTACTTGATGGTTGTGGCAAAAATCCAAATGATTCAAAATGGCCGCCATTATTTTTTCTACATGATTCGAGGGGGCTGATTTAGCATCTGTTTTGGCATCTGGGGGTTTTTGGGGTCCCTGCTTCCATTGTATGACGCTTTTTACATGTTCTCAAAAAAGGAGGGTTAAATTAATTATCGGTTCCCGAGGTATAGTCCACGCGGGCGAAGCCGTGGGCGGAAGCTAGTTTGTATACAAACTTCAATACTCCATTTCAGCCCTTTAGGGGTTGATTTTCAAAAACAAAAATATACTTAGGTGTCTATTATTTTTTTTAGCTTAGTAAATTTGCAAAGTTAAATAATAGTAGCATTAAGAAAAAAATATTTCCATACAAACTTTAATACCTCGTTTCACCCCTTTAAGGGTTGATTGTCCAAAAATAATGAAACAGGAATCTATTATTTTTTTATCTTAGTACATCTGCAAAATTAAATAATCGTAGCATAGGGAAAAAAATAATTTCATACAAACTTCAACACTCCATTTAACCCCTTTGGGGGTTGATTTTCAAAATCCAAAATAATAAATGTCTATTATTTCTTTTAGCTTCGTATATTGGCAAAGTTTCGTAACCACAGCATCAAAAAAAATTCTTCATACAAACTTCAATACTCCGTTTCACCCCTTTAGGGGTTGATTTTTAAAAAATGTTGAAATAGGTGTCAATTATTTTTTTAACTTTAGTATATTCGCAAAGTTTGATAATCGTAGCATAAAGAAAAAAAAAATTTTCATACAAACTTAAACACCCCTTTTCACCCCTTTAGGGGTTGAATTGGGCAAATTCCTTTCTTAGTGTGCGTCCGCTTTTTGGTATAAAACTTTTGTCCAAATTTGACGTTTGTAGCTTAAGCGGTTTAGGCTGTGCGTTGATCTGTTAATGTTGATGCGTTGATTCAACACTCTGTTTAACCCTTTCAGGGGTGGATTTTCAAAAAATAATGAAACAGGTATCTAATATTTTTTTTAGCTTATTACAATAGTAAAGTTAAATAATCGAAGTATTAGGAAAAAAATATTTTTATACAAACTTCAACACTCCGTTTAACCCTTTTAGGGGTTGATTTTCAGAAAACAAAAAAATAAGTGTCAATTATTTTTTTTAGCTTAGTATATCTGCAAAGTTTCGTAGCCACAGTATCAAAAAAAAAATCTCCATACAAACTTCAAAACTCCGTTTCACCCCTTTAGGGGTTGATTTTCAAAAAACAAAAAAATAAGTGTCAATTATTTTCTTAAGCTTAGTATATTTGCAAAGTTTCATAACCACAGCATTAAAAAAAAAATCTTCATACAAACTTTATTGCTCCGTTTCACCCCTTTAGGGGTTGATTTTTAAAAAATGTTGAAATAGGTATCAATTATTTTTTTAACTTTAGTATATTCGCAAAGTTTGATAATTGTAGCATTAAGAAAAATATTTTTTTCATACAAACTTAAACACCCCTTTTCACCCTCTTAGGGGTTGAATTGGGCAAATTCCTTTCTTAGTGTGCGTCCGCTTTTTGATATTAAACTTTTGTCCAAATTTGAAGTTTGTAGCTTAAGCGGTTTAGGCTGTGCGTTGATCTGTCAGTCAGTCACGACCTTCACTTTTATATATATTGATATTTTTTTCCCAATGCTACGATTATTTAACTTTGCAAATGTACTAAGTTATAAAAATAATAGATACATGTTTCATTATTTTTGAAAAAACAACCCCTAAAGGGGTGAAATGGTGTAGTAAATATAGTACGGAGAGAGAATTGTAATGACTCACTGACAGACAACGCACAGCCTAAACCGCTGGCCGTAGAAATTTGAAATATGGAGGGTGTGTTTGTCTTGATGAGTAAACGTGTACCAATAAAGAATTTTTTGAAATTCTACCTCTAAAGGGGTGAAATAGGGTGTTAAAGTTAGGATGGAGAAGCATTGTTTTTGACGTCACGGTATTGAAACTTTACAAATATACGAAGCTTAACAAAATAACGAACACCTATTTCACCATTTTTGGAAAATCAACCCCTGTGGGGGTGAAATGGCGTGGTAAAGATAGTACGGTGAAAGAATTTGTTTTGATGCTAACTCAATGAATCTTTACAGATGTACTAAACTTAAGGCGGTTAAACAACATCAGGAAAAAATCCAAAACCTTCGAAAAGTCATATCCTCGAGGTGGAACTGCTAATTATCTCGAAAATTAAAAACATTTTTACCAAAGCGCTGAGACTAAAAAGTCACCAAAATCTCGGACCTTTTTGGAGCCATTAAAAATAACATAGTCGCCTCAAAAACATGGCCGCCATACAAACTTTGAGGGTCTATATCTCCGAAACGGTTGAAGATGGGTGGGTGTTTGACTAGATGTCATAGGAGTTAGCAAGGGCTACTTGATGGTTGTGGCAAAAATCCAAATGATTCAAAATGGCCGCCATTATTTTTTCTACATGATTCGAGGGGGCTGATTTAGCATCTGTTTTGGCATCTGGGGGTTTTTGGGGTCCCTGCTTCCATTGTATGACGCTTTTTACATGTTCTCAAAAAAGGAGGGTTAAATTAATTATCGGTTCCCGAGGTATAGTCCACGCGGGCGAAGCCGTGGGCGGAAGCTAGTAATTTATAAAATATCGTAACGTTGTGAAATCGATATACATACTTATACCTACTTGAGTTGTTTTGAAATTTCTACGATTTTAAGGGGTCTATTTGATAGTAGGTTTATGTTGCCCATAAAGGGTAGTACATAGATGGTTCACCATCATCTTTGCGACGGTTAAAAAAATACAGGGTAATGTTAGCGGGTCTATGTTTGAACTTATGCAATTTTGTCTGTTCTTATTTGACCTCATGTATTATATATTATTATATGTACCTATTATATATTATTATTATATGTATGTTGTGCTTAAAGGGCTTGTCGGGTTTAAATGGAAGAGGTCTCGCTCTTCTTCATGAAAAGTATCTTTACATTTTGCAGCCCGATCTAAAAACTAACTAAACTTTAAACTCCTGTTTAGAGTAGAATTTAATCTATCTACTTAACTTACCAAGAAATACGTTTTCAGAAAGTTTTTTGTTGTAGGTATGTACTCGTAGGTCCATTCTGATACGATACGATTATTATTTTTATGAATAAAATAACCCACAATTAAAATAGATTTAAGTTTTGTTAATAAATGTGTAATTTGCTGAATATAACTGGTTTTTCCTTTTCTATTCTGTTATGGCAAAAATATTAAGCACTGGCTGCGTCCCACAGATTCACGTGAAGATGATGAAAATGATATAAAGTGGCCTATGTTAATCATATTCTATCTCTATTCTAAGTTCATCCAATTCTATCTAGCCGTTTTATCCGGAGGAGTAACGAACACAGACATACATTCTTACTTTAGTGTGTTTACTTAAGCTATGTCATAAGATTTATTCCAAACGAATACCACTTTTAAACTTGCTATAAATTAAAGGGTTATTCATAAAGGGTATGCTAAGCCGAAAAGGGCTCATAGTACTCATCATTATGAACAACTTTTACTATTACTTAGGGACCAACTCGAAATTCGCGAAAAAAAATCAGCTGTTCCATAGAAAAATGTCAATGACACTCGACAAAATGTATGGAACAGCTGATTTTTTTTCGCGAATTTCGAGTTGGTCCCATGGTAAAAGTTGTTCATAATGATGAGTACTATGAGCCCTTTTCAGCTTAGCATACCCTTTATGAATAACCCTGTATATGTATGTATAATGAAATACCAAAACATGGCCTATGCTAAAGCCGGAGCTCGACCGCGAAATGAGCTAGGTCATTGATGAGCCCGCTGAACTCGCGATTTTTTTTTTAATTCAGTAAAATAGCATCTGACCGCCATCTTGCTTGATGATAAGCAACGATACGGTCTACGATGGAGCATGCTTGCCTAGAAAAAACCGATTCACTCGCGACTTGAAGACACCTACGAGTAGATTATATCTATCGGGAAATACCCCCTCAGGCAAAGCGTTAAAAATTTTCATAGTTGCTCGACCGCTAGAGGCTAGCGGAGCGGTCTATGAAAATTTTCGTTGCGAGTTTAGCGGGCTCATGAATCTTTACTCTATTCTTATCTATACTGCGGTTCGCCGCAAAACTTAATGATTCTGCCCTGTAATGTAACTATTCAGTTGTAGGTAAATAACGATGACTTTTTCATAACACAGACAACCTTCAGGCGTTCTTGTAATGTACTTAGCAAATATGTATATTTGATTAAAAGGCTGGTATAAAATAGAATTTTTATGTATTTCGTAAACAGTGACACAACCTTTTTCCAATTTATGTGCCGTTAAATTGTACAAGTCATTTAGGCTTAAGGAAGCTTGGAAAATGCCTTACCACTGAGAGAGTTGTTCTGAGTATCTGTTATTCATAAGTTTTGAATTGTAGGAGAAGTTTCCTCGAGGTTTTTTTGGATAGGATGCGGCATTAGAGAGGTTTAGTTTAGCTTTCTGGTTTAGATCATAGTTTAGGTTTGTAAGTTTAGGAAGCATGTTTTAGAGTATTATTAATCTTACTTAAAACAGACTATTATCTAGTTTTGAAAAAAAAACGTGTAAATCAAATTATTACTAAGTGAAGGAAAAGAGGAGTCAGCCAAGAATAAGGAATGCAAGATTATTTTTAATTGTTTAAAAACTTTTTGCAAGTCGCTTCCCTACACCTTTTAGAGAGAGGTTTTTAACTGATTTAAAATTAACCTATATATTTGATAACATTATGTACAAAAACACAAAACAATTCAAAAGGGTTGCATTCAAAAACTTGAAACTTAAAAAAAAAAAAACACGATTTTTTTTTAGTCGTTAAAAGTGTGTTTTAAAGTGGTAAGACATTTTGTTATACTTAGACGAGTTAACATTTACAAGTTTTTTACACGTTCTTTACACTAATACCCTAGTCCTGATACACAGAGCATGCACGGAACTCTTCTATCTCGGTCTGCACCGTGGTAAGATTGCCTGCCAGAGCGGGATAAGAGAGTTTCTCAGGACCGGCTAACAAGCAACATCGCTTAACTAATACAACATTTAACACAATCTTGAGATTCGGTTCTTATCTAATAAGTAATGAGTAGACATAAAATTAATGATAAACTTTGAGAAATATGATTCGATGTTTCTCATTTAGTTTCAAGTGTTATGATGCAAGATTTCAAAATGTAAAACACAAGAATATAGGTATATAGTATGTACAGTATTTTGGCAATATTTTGTTTTTTTTTTACAGTGATTCTAAAGGCAGGTCTATCTGCGCACGCTGCGCCCCTCGAATGGCTGTGGACGCGTCACATTTATTTATATTTTTATTGAAGTAATAACGGTTTGTGTAATGACAAATTCAAATTCAAATTTAATTGTAATAACAATCAATCAAACAAACAAATTCAATTGTAATAACCCATGTTTCGTGAATAAAAAGATTTGAATTTGACAATTATAACCCGGTCACATTATCTCGAGACCTGGCGTCGATGACTTCACATCGCGTCGGCGCTCTGATATGGTGCAAACGTAACAATGAAATGTTTAAAAACCACGAAAAACAAGTCGACGCGTATCGGCAACGAAAGTGCTAACCGTACTGACTCGCCGTGGCGAGCGCGGGGAGGTGAAAGGAGAACGGGGCGGGAGGTTCGCATTCCAGCGAGGTCTCGAGATAATGTGACCGGGCTATACATACATATTACTACATGTAAATATATTACTTTACACGTTTTTAAAACACACACAAACCGTACTGTACGTGTGCGTGCGAAGGTGTAGTCCCGCCTTTATTTAGACAGGTTTGCTTTTACAATATTACATGATTAAGTCATGGTTAGCATTTTACATAAAGACTATTCTACCAGTACTGCTATAATAACTTCTGTCGAAAAAACAGCACTAATTCGATAGAAAAGTGTATGAAAAATACAGTTTCCATCTACGACCGATACCGACGCTGCTGACTCAATTTTCATCCTTTTCTATCGAATATAGCCTATTATTTCTCGACAGAAATTATGTTACGGATAATAATGAAATAACATACACAATGCATGATGTACATGAATTGAAAAAAAAACTGTGTTTATTCCAGATTTTGTACGAATGACTTCAAATATAACACATGAGTAAAAACAAATTATCTTGAATAAAAATTAAGTACATTAATTAATTCATAACACTCACGACAAGGATAAAAAAAATTATTGCACCTATGATATAATTTGTACTAAAACTACATTAAACTATAACTTTTCAAAAGTAATAAATTAATAACATTAATATTTCAATTAATAAATGGAATGTTTAGTAGCAATACTAGAAGCTTGTAAGTTTGTTCGAAGTCACAAATTATTTTTTTAAAGATATTACATAAATAATAATTTAAAAAAAACATAAAATTATTAAAAAAAAAATTTCAAATCTTCATATCTCAGCGACTAGCAGAGGTTACACTAGTTATTCTGCAGAAACTGTTAATTATACTGAAAATAATATTTTTGAAGTCGGTAAAAAGGAGCCAGATATTCTATCTCCATTCTTAATGACACTCAAACCTGTTGAGCTGTTTCACCATGAAGACGTAACAATCATAAAAACTTTCATATTCATAATATCAGTGTGATTTTATTATAATTTTGTAAAAACAATAAACTTAAATAAAACCTAGTTAGTACCAATTAATACCTATTAATATCATAGTTAAATACTCTCACTTGGATATCTTAAAAATAAAACTGGTTTAAATTCATAAGATTAAAACTAAAATGATATCACTAACACTAAAAGCGGACAGATTATTTTTGGAAGCATAATTAACAGGAATTATTTCACTATTTGGGTAACTCTAAGATTAACAATCAATTTTATAAAAACATTGAGTTACTAAAAAAATATTGGAAGATTAGATGCGAGTCTCATTTTAAAATACACAACATATATAATACACAATACAATAATACAACTTATAAAACCTCCTTTAAGTCGGTAAAAACTTGATAAAACCCTACTTCAAAATTAATTGGATGACAATTTGACCCAGTTATTTCGATTTTTAAAAACTAAACTAATACACCTATTTTCAATGAAATTTCTATAAGACCATTCTAAAAGTACATCATAAAAATAAAAACATCCTTTATCATCCTTTGAAATAAAAAATAATATCAAATCTCAAATAATAATATCAAATCTGAGGGCACGGTAGTGCCCCCGCCAAATCGAGCAAAGGCACGGTAGTACCATCTTTCCTCGAAGCCATTCAGGCCATTATTAACGAAGAAGTAAGTAAGTTGAAGAAGAGGTAACAAACAATAAAATAATCTGAATTGAAACTTCATTTTTTCGAAATTGGTTAAATCCGTTAAATAAATAAAATCATACTATTTATTTTTCACGCTAGCCTTTGACTGCCATTTCGGCTATCACCAAAAAAAACGTCATACTTGCGTCTACGTTTTCTTCTTGAAAATATTCTGAAGGTGCATATTAGTTTTGGAGTGGTGGAAGATCTGCGTGACCCGTCTGCCGACTTCCTGCGCCGTGTGCAGGTTAGAGGCGCGCGGCGGCGGCTCCGAGTGGGGGGCGCTGCCGCCCAGGTTGTGGAGGAGGGACTCGATTGCGGCCCGGTATTGGGATAAGTTGGGCGCTTGGACGATCTCTTCGATTTTCCTGTTGAGTATTATGATTTTAGGCATTGATTTTCCTGTCGGAGTGTTAAGATTATAGCCATGATAGAGGCATGTCTAGTATTAGGTTGTAAGCCTTGTCAGATATTTTAGGCGGCTTAAAACTCTGAAACCAGGGTTAGCCATTCGGTCTGTTTAAACATACTTTTAGGAAATAAAGCTGGTCGTTTAGGTATCTCGTATTGCAATCCTACATGATTCTTTAATAATTTTTGACGTGATAACGTCTAATAAATCGATGAACGCCGGGCGCACGCACGAAAAAGTGTCCCGTTACGCTTATTGTGACGTCACAACCGGAGCGAGAAAAGTATGCAATCATTTCATCAATGTTTTGTTATGACGTTGTCACGTTAAACCATCGTCCGTAAACCGACTTTACAGACAACCAATTTTATTTTACAAACTGTTGTGTTGGAAATAATATCGGCTACAGCGCAGCGGCTCGTGCTTTACTTCACAGAGGCCATAAAATGTTATCGGGTTAAACAGTTCACACAGCAGTAATGTTACCTGAGCGCCGGCAGCAGGTCGGGGTGTCCCGGCGCGTGGTGCGCCGCGAGCTGCAGGCCGGGAGTCAGCGCGGCCGCGCACTCGGGGCCGCGCGCGCCCTGCGACACCAGCGCGCACAGCAGCGACACCGCTGTACATATACGATTATAATAGGATTTTGTATAACACTGGCTGAATGCACAAACTGTGCTAAGCCAAAAAAAACCGCTGTAGATATACGATTATAGAGCATTTTGTGTGATACTGGCTGAATGCACAAACTGTGCTATACAAAAAAAAAAATTGCTTACTAAAAAAAATTACTATGAAAACTAACATGGCTTTGAAACATTTTATTATAATTAACCCAGGAATACTAGTCACCGAATGTGATCGAAACTAGATTAGTAAACGACTTAATATTTACGAGAGTATTCTCGTGTTAATTATATCAGAAACGTTAAAAAATCAACAAACAACATTTAAAGCCCATTATATTTTTAAAACATTGTATTAATTTTAGTCATAATTCCGACTCCATATTCATTTAAAATCGCCGAGTTCAGTACTGTCAGGATGTCACAAAATCACACCACCAAAATCCCGATTAACAGATTTATTCCTCACTCCAAAATTATTTTCACAATGATTCCTCCATTTTAAAACTTGATCGCAACCGATTCTATTTTCAACAACCCTCTTCTCAAAATTAACTTTATTATGACTTTTGAATTAGTGTTGCCATCTCTAAAAATTTAAATTACTCTGGCAATCAACATTCTACCACAGATAATAAAATAGGCTATTTGACACTATTAAAAATATGCTACGAAATATGGTCATTCTATTAGGTAATAACATAAAAAAACATATTTATCTCTGTTTTATCCAAAAATATTTATAGATTTTTCAAAATAAACAAAATAAATTCAAATTATTTTTTAAAATTCTTCAGCCACAAGAACGCTCTGTGATTGGCTACGCCTCGCGTGACGTCACACGCAAGTAAACATTGTTTAATGCTAAGACACTTTGTGTGATTTTATAATGTACACTTTGGTACAAGTTTGACGTTTGTCAAAGAATAAAGTTTGCTTACTTGCCTGTGACGTCACGCAAATCACATTTGTCGTCCGCCATTACCGAAACAGCGTTTTTAGCGCGAATATTGTAATTTAAATTTTAACACAGTATTTTTCGTAAAATACTGCAAATTTCGCAGAAATATACATGTGGTGTATTAATCATATGCCAACGAATAATTTAAAACAGTTTTTCAAAATCAGTCAAATAGCCTATTAATTATATATTTGACGTGGCCCAAGTGGCATGGCGTGTGGAAGATTGGTGTTGCTCGCTAACAAGTCCGTCATACCTCGCTCAGACACGGCATGGCTGTCCGCAGTGGGCAGCACCAACAGCGCCAACGCCTCAGCCGCCCGCACGCCCTCCCTCCCACTCAGCGGCTGGTTGCCCCCCACTATGTGCTCGAGCGGGGGCCAGCACTGCTCCTCGCAAGGCAGGGAGCGGATGAGGCAAGCTCGAGTTACTGTGCCCCACGCTGTTATTGCCACTTCGCGAACTGCACTGTGAAATGAAATGAAAATGATTATTTATTACCTTGGACTTTGATTGTATTTATTTATTTCATAAAAGGAATTACATTAAACGTAGGAATAAAGCCTTGGATACACTAGGGAGCAAATGGAGCAACATGTTGCGGAACATGTTCCTCAACAACACGTAGAACGTGCCGAAGTAAATGTGGAAACACTACGGAACGTTGCAGCGTCACGTATATTAAGTGTTGCGCGTCACGTTGCGGGACAAAATGTTCCCTAGTGTATCCGGCCTTTAATTTTAAAGGTTTACAGAGTTATAAAAGTTGAATAATCCTGAAAATTACAAAAAAATAATAAACAGTAAGTACATTGAATTTCCTTTGACATTTCTCAATAAAACAGCTGATTTATTTATGACGCGAATTGGATCCATAGTAAAAGTAGTTCATAATGATGAGTGTTTTGAGCCCTTTTCGGCTTAGCATACCATTTGTTTATAACCCTGTATTTATATTGTAAATAAAAATACAAATTAAACAGAAAAAAAAATAATAGTTAAAAAAACTAAAAAACACGATTTGTTTAGTGTATTGTCATCGGTCCTCGATATATCTACAAAGTTTGAAAGAAATCTGACCGTTTAAAGTGGGTCAAAAACGCGCTCAAAGGAGTCGGTTACATACAAACATACAAACATACAGGTGAAGCTAATAAAAGCGTGTTAATAAATGTTTAAATAATAATCACAAGTACATACAATGAGCACAACTTCGAAGGCTTTATTTTACAGATCTAAAATAACTAAAAAACATGTCTTTGGGCTCAAACACAACACGATACGAACGTGCCACGACGCGGCATCATTGCAAGCTTTTAGATAACACATAAAACTTTTAGAAAAAATTGTTTTCTCAACTAAAGCCTTTAAACTTGGGCCTAATAGGATTATTTCTACTTACACGTCATCGTCGTGCAACAGCGCCATGGCAGCCGGCAGCAGTTGCCTCTCTATACACCGCTCGCTGACCTCGGTAACGTTGAGCAGCTCGGTGACCAGGTCCGCGATGTAGACACGAATCGAGCTGCCGCTTGAGCTCTCACAACTGCTCGCTAAAACTGGAAACAAACTTTTCTGTGACAACCTGAGTATGGAACCCAAAAAGGCGTTAACCTGGAATGAAATTTGATGCTCTGTCTGTTTTGGAATTGCTTCGAGTTGAAACAGATCGTTTTGCCGACTGGTAGGATTAATTTTCCGGCCGGGCAAATTTTTAGATGATAAATTGAACATCTGCTCTTGGTCTGGGTGTTAGTTGTCATTGTGTGTGTTCCATGACATCCCCGACACAAGGAATCGTAGTAGGGATCTATGAATGCGAAACGTTATTTATTTTGTTTTAATCATCAATGAGAGTGCTGTAGACTTGTGTAATAATACCAAATACATATTTTAATTTTTTTTCAGACCCCAACTCGTGTCAATAAGTTCTTTCGAAGTTATGTACGAATTTACATTCCATTAGATTTTCGATGAAGGAGAAAATATCGCGAGGAAACCTGCATACGTTCGGAGAAGAAATTAAACGGCATATTTGAATCCACCAAGCCCCACCTGGCCAGCGTGGTGGAATACGGCCTAATCACACTTCGAGGGTAGACCTGTATCCCAGTGGGAGGATTAAAGGTTGCTGATAATGATGATGATGATAATTTTAAATTGTCTTTATGGGTCTGCAGTTATTAGCGACAAACTTACATTCTCTAAGGTGCTGCAGGTAGAAGTCGAGCGCGTCCGGACTATGTTCCGACACCCACTTCAACGGTATGGAAAACGTTTTAACTGGAAGACTTCGGATACTGCTATATACAACCCATCTGCAACATAATGTTAATATTTTAGCCTACTCCGTTCCTCTGCAAATGCGTACTTCACACGTAATTTCACTCTACACATATTGTAATAAATTATAATTAAAGGAGCCAGTTCAAATATTGCAAGATGAAATTAAGGGTTATATCATAACAGAAACAAGTTTATGTGAAATGAACAACAAAGAGTACACGTGATAACTAATTGACTGGAATCTGGACAGCGAACGTAATCGGACTTCTAGCTTTTCGTTGACTTTTTTTTCGTTTTTGCAACAAGGTCGATTCTGTCGCACCACTTTCTAAACTAAACTAATCTGATCGGACTAAAACTATCTGCGTCTCTTATAACATGTGAGAAACAGAAAACAACCATTTTATAGGTGTAAATTTTATCTTAAATAGAATTTAGTTTCTATCTATTATATTTCAGAATTACAATGAAAGTAGTAAACTTACTTTTGTAAAAATTCTGCATGCTGATTCTTATCATCGAGCGCCGGTAATATGGTCACCAGATAAACGCCCACCACGATCGTACTGTCCACATTTATCGTATGCAACTTCTCCATTCTTTGTTCTAGCTCCGTGATTATATCCAAAAATATCGGCCTCAGTACGTAGTGTGCGAAAGGGACGCCAAAATTGTCGACGTAGCTTGTGAAGAGAGATATAAGGAGTTCGTATATAGTTGTGTAGTGCAAAGCTTTGGTATTAGATGCCACTTCTAGTATTTCTTTTACTCTGAAAATTAGAAGGAAATTTTAATTGCAATGTGATAAAAGATAGAGCAAGACAGTAATAGTAGAAAAAGAGACAAAGACATGTTTTTAAACCCTGGAAGAATTCAGAAAATAATACAAAACTTTAAAACATCTAGTTAATAGTCAGGCAGATTGTTGATTCTCTCGATTTTCATGGTCAATTTTTATTTGTACAAAAAAAAAGTTAAAAAGAATATGTAAGTAATGTGTTATGTATGTAAGATATGTAAAAATGGAAATGTTTCCTTTTTGTGTTCGCTCTTTTTCTTTGTTTTCAACGAAAACTGAGCTCAAACGCAAATCTATCCTACAAAAAAAGTTACCGACCATAGACAAAAGCATTTCAAACAGTTATTCAATTAATACTTACAAATCTATAAACCACGTAAGCTCCGGCCATCTAACATCGGGCTTCTCCTTTATTACACTACCCATAGCCACCAGCAACAATTTAGCGTCGCCTTCGTTCAAATAACATTGCAAGTCTACGAAACAATCCTGCTCTTCCAAAGGCACCTCTTGCAACTGTACCGTCTCCATATCACAGTGCTCAATGGTCATATCTTTAACTATTTGTACATTTATTACGTATGCCAGTTTGGCTAGAACTAAGACTTTTAGTATGTCTAAATAGAGAAGGGTGGTTTTCCATTCGTCGGCAGCAGATCTGAGGTTCTTCATTATTCGCGGGCAGAAGTCTGTTGTGAATTTGCCTGAAAAATTGTTCGACCATGATTGTAGATGCGAAAGTATGCCTGTTGGATTGTTAATCAATCAAACAAAAAAGGAACAGATTTGTATAAACTTATTGAACGTTGAAACACATCCAATTCAAAAAAACAATGTTGTAAAACAACTAATGGTGTGCCGACGGTGTTACCTAACAGCCAGCTTTTAATCTAAGCTAGGCTTTAGTATTTCTGATCTCATTAAATTGTCAGCTAAAAAAACCCTCTAAACTCTTGTAAACCTCTCCTTAACATACCCCTCTAAATACTTTCAAAATACTTAATCTCTTTATAAGTTAAATAGCAAAATCCTCACCTGCCAACAAAGCGCTCCTAGCCAGCACCGGCACATAGATATTCACTGCATCCTTCACACATTTCTCCACCGGATCCTTTAGAAAGCTAAACATGAGATTCTCTAACTGCGTATACTTGTGATCCGCTACTGGACAAATCAAACACGCCGCTTTTAACCCGAGACTGCGTATTTCCACCTCATTTGATTCACACATCATAACCACCAAGCTGAGTAGGAGGGAAGTGCATAGCTCTATGGGTACGTATGGAGCTATGGCGACGCATATCTGGCTGGCTAGTAGTCTTCGATCGGCAGAACGAGAGGCGAGGAGCTCCGCTATGGTCGATAGAACTTCGCCGCTGCCGCCCCATTTCACTATGAGGCATGTGGCTGTAAAAGATGTGTTTTCAGTGAGAATAGGCATGACGACAGTATCAAAAAATCGCCGATTCAATGCTTTCAGGGGACTAGCCAGATTAAAAAATTTTAAAACACATGTTTAGTTTTATTTTTAAAAAACAGATTACTAAGATTTTCAATAAATTAAAACATTAAAATACAGCAATCGGCCATCTTGTCAGAAACAACAATCACAGCGTATGACGTCACGCTTCAGTGAACTCAGGTCATCCGCCGCTCATCACGCATAGACACAATGACATTTTTACTAGCCGTGACGTCAAATCGACGCCATGACACAAGCAAGCTGTTTTTTTGGGCACAGCGAGCACTGTTGAAAAAATATGTGAAAAATGGCTTCAAACTTCGTTAAACTTAAGTTTATTACCGAAATCAAGGCTTTTTTGTAAATAGTAAATATGTACTCACATTATGGAAGAGGATTTTAAAATCTTTCGTCACGCCTATTGTCGTCAGGCGTATGCCTGAGATATTATATTATATTATATTATAGAACAGTGGTCCTATTACGAACGGCTGACAGTGTGACAAAATACAAACATTATAAGGTGGATAAATAAACTCTTGGTTGCTAACATAAATTTATTTATCTTTTTACTTTAAAATTTTATTTTATTTTACAATTGTTTGTGTCGGACATGTCGCACGCCTTGGCGTTGCTGTAAGTGCAGCATGTATTTAATAATAAATAAATAAATAATAAAAAGTTACGAACACGGGATTTTAACGCTAAAAATAGCACATCAATTGAAGGTGTTATAATTAAGTTACAAAGAAAAATTTAATTTTTCCAGGCAATTTTTTTACGCCTCTCTGGTATGATGCGTCAATATGAACGACCGAAGTGCTACCGTCGGACCCTTATGTTTGACCGTTTACCTTCGGCTATGAGCCTGGCGGCGGGCGGGTCGGGCTTCTTGAGCAGCGTGAGCAGCGCGAGCAGCGCGGGCGCGCGGCGCGCGTGCCCCGCCGGGAGCAGCGCCGCCGCCGCCGCCAGCGCCGCCGCGCCCTCGCCGCGCCGCGCCACCAGCGTGTGCGGGAGCACCTGCGCACAGTGAGGTGAGCCGGCAGACTAAACATTTCGGCTGAACTCAAACGCCAATAATAATTATTTTTACAAAACAAAAAAACAAAAACCGACTTCAAAAGACCGACTATTGAATTATTCATCTATTTCTCGCGCACGTACTTAATGCAAATTTAAGACTTATATGGTTTTCTCATGGATACCATTATCAGAACTGGACTAGATTGAAATGGGACCACACGGGAAGCGTCAACTTTCTAATAAAAAAAGAATCATCAAAATCGATTCACCCAGTCAAAAGCTATGAGGTAACAAACATTAAAAAAAAACATACAGTCGAATTGATAACCTCCTCCTTTTTTGAAGTCGGTTAAAAAAGGATAATACTTGCAAACGTGATGGTTCTGCAACGCAAGGCGGATCCCATATTTGGTAACTATCTGATGTTCGGAAATTCGTACCTGGTGCTGCTCGGCCTCATACGTTTGATATTGGTCTTAGTGATAGTGTAGCTTTCTATTTGTGAAAGAATTTTTGAAATTGGATCATTAGTTTCGGAGTTATTTATTTGTTAATATTTGGGAGAATAAAAATAAATAATGGTATTAAATGTTTTTATTTGTCGAACAAATTCCAATTCATTTCAGATTTACTCAGGCCAGGTTGTGAAGGTGCAGCCTCGGCCAAAAATTCATTAAAAATGGATTTTTCAACACAGCCCTTAATCCTTTAAGCTTTATGCTTTAATTTAACCTAGCTGTGGGTTATAAGAAACTTATAATTAACACGGGAGAAAACTGCGTTAGCTTTTGTAGTATAAGTTTGATCACTTCACTTACCCTGGGCAAAGTTTCCGCGACGAGCGTCAAGAAAGCAGGCAGCGTGATTGGCTTCTCGTTCGCCACCAGCTCAGCGAGCAGGTCGTTCGAGAGAGGTTCGGTCGTCGTGAACGTTTCGCAACACCAGTTCAGGATTGACAATTTCAGGCTATTGGGTAAGCCGCTGTGAACAAACGATACATATCGTTGCAAATATTTCTAGAATAAAGTACCTATATAGCTAATAATTCAACTTTTACCAATTTTTCTAACTACTCGTAATATAAATGGGACCATTTCGGCATAAACCCCTTTCGAATAAAAAAATAATATTGCAAAACCGTCTATATTTGACGGAGTTATGCCCGAACAAACATACATAAAAAAAAAATACAAACATCCGAATTAAGAAACCCATCCTTTTTGGAAGTCGGTTAAAAAGCCTAATCAATAATGCTCTGCTGTTGGACTATCTGTTTCCGTCTATTCGTAACTTGTGTGGATTTTAATAAAAACTTATTTACCAATCTATTTCTGTAGTGTAAAAGATATCTATGATTGTGGTCAGAATGACGGAAAACTGATCTTGTTTGGGTGGTCTGGCTATCGCGTACATATCGGGATTTACATACACAATAGTAGTACATTCAAGCCCAAGGATAAAGCTGATGAAAACCGTCTAGAAACTCTAGAACAACCATCAACACCTAAAAGTTATAGTAACACAACTTACGTAGTAACTATTATACCGGGTGACTGGTACAAGGTAGCTGTTCCGTAGAAAATGTCAATGACACTCGACTAAATGTATGGAACAGCTGTTTTTTTGCGAATTCCGGGTTGGTCCCATTGTAAAAGTTGTTCACAATGATGAGTACACTGACACCCTAGAACATCTTTGAGTGTCTAAACTAACCAATGCGGTTAACCAGGGCGGGTTATTTATTTGACGTTTATGATTTTGTGTTTGTTTATTGTTTTGATTATTTCAAATTAATTGATTTATTGTGATTTGACATGAATAAAGATCTAACCAGTCAATCTGTATAATCTGTGGTAACATTATACCTGTCAATCCACATGTGTTTAGTAGGCGCTTCCAAGCAGTCTGCGTGCACGCGAGTCCACTCGGCGCCCGAGTTGATGCTGAGCGTCTCGTCCAGCGTGCCGGCACTCCCGCGCCGCCCGCCCAGCGAGCTGCGGGTCGAGCCTTCTTTGCGGGTGCTGGAACCGTACACAAAAATAAACGTTTCACACTCAGAGCTCCCCACTAGGATACCCAGTGTCGGGGATGCCATGGAACACACACAAAGACAAGGACAACCCCAGAACAGATATTTTAATTCATCATTCAAACACCTGCTAAGTGCATCATTGTAGCAGATCTGCCACACATATTAAATACCAATGTACTCAATATTTGTGACAGATGTTATGAAATGAGTAACATAACGCTATCGTTATATCTGTATCGTAATCTTAATATATATAAATCTCGTGTCACAATGTTTGTCCTCAATGGACTCCTAAACCACTTAACCGATTATAATAAAATTCGCACACCATGTGCAGTTCGATCCAACTTGAGAGATAGGATAGTTTAAATCTCAAATTATAGTCGCAATTTTAATTTATTGCAAATTATATATATACTGATAATTTTTACTATAAATTGACAAGTTAGCATCAACATACTACGGTTGCTATAGTTACGCAATAGACGCAATGGCTTTTGACAGGACAACGTCTGTCGAGTCAGCTAGTTGTTATATAAATAGCTATGGATAATTGATACTCACACTGTGCTATTTTTTTCGCTATCAATCATTTCAAATTGCTCTGGCGTTGCGCTATGCGTGGAATTCCCGCTGCCATAGTGATTCTCAGTCGCCGTGAACGTCAACGGTTGCTCAATTGCATGCTCTATCAGCGCTTGGGTAGTCAACTTCTCTTGCGATAATCGAAGGTCCAAGCCTTTGTTCTCGCTGGTAGGACTCGTTAACGAGTTCAGGCTAACTATTGCAGCGTCATACAACTTCTGGAAGTTCAATTTCTCAGTCTCAAGCGCGATCACCTTTTGTTTTAGTAGGTCTATCTCTTCGGCTTGGATAAGGAGCTGAAAGAAGAAATCATGCTGAAGCATTGGGCATGCTGTTGTAGAAGGATAAGATTGAAAGGATCCACGCATGGTGATTGGTGACGTATTTGTATTTTAGAAAAGAGTTTCGCTGCAAACGAAGTTGTGGCGCGCGCCTTTTTTTAATTTCCTTCTGAAAATGGCAGCAAATTAAATATTTTTAAGATCTATAACGATAACTATGTACGAGTAAGTGTCACGCTTGCCCATAACAAATCTGTGCTAGACTGCCATCCAAAATTTTGAAATGGCAGATAGGACCAAAAGGGAGACTCCAGACACCATCAAATCAGTTTTACCTCTATAGACATAATACTACATGCGCAAATATTAAAAAGTAACATGCTTCTTGTTTTCGTGACGGGTATTTCGTAACATGCGTTTAACAATCCACAATGCTTTAGATTTCAATCTTAGTGTTTACATATTTTATGTTATTAAATCAGTGTGCGATCCTATGTTCTAGTAAAACACAGAAGATGGTAGATAACACTGACAATTAGCTGCCTAATTAAAATTCTATTCTACCATTCTTTTTTACATCATTTTAAACCTTATAAGAAAACCATAGAGTTAATTTTGAACTCATGATCATTATTGTGCAAAAATTTCCGTAAGGAATTTAATTGAATGACACATCTTTATCTTGAGACAGACATGAGAGAACTCATGTCCAAGTTATTTGCTTGTTTGTTTTTATTGTCAGTTGTTATCTTTGAATCTTGATTGTCCTACACCTGGGCTAGTTTTATACATTTATGACTTCTTCTTGAGGTGGCGGGTTTAAACCCCGACTCCTACCAATGAGTTCTTTGGGACTTATGTACGAATTTACATACCACTGGCTTTTCGGTGAAGGAAAACATCGTGAGGAAACCTGCATACGTCCGGAGAACAAATTTAATGGCGTATGTGAATCCACCAACCCGCACTTGGCCAGCGTGGTGGAATACGGCCTAATCACCCTTCGAGGGTAGACCTGCATCCCAGCAGTGGGAGGATTAAAGGTTGCATATGATCATAATATGACTTACTAGCTTAGCTATGCTACGCCCCGCAGTTTGATGAAAACTGTAATAATAATTAAAAGTAGCCAATGTACTTTTTATACTGCTGACAATATATGCGCAAAATTTCGTGATGATTGGATGATTAGTTGGTGTAAAAGCATAAAAATCCAACAAGTTAAATCACTTTTGCATTTGTAATACTAGTTAGAATGATTTATGAGTCAAATGAATATTGTAATGCAATACAATAACATGTTAGTGACACCACAAAGGAAATTACAAACATAAACACATTAGAAATAGGCCCAAAAGAGGTTATTATAAATAAATGCAATCTCTTCCAGATCTATTGTTTTCTACTAGATCTACTGTATCTATTGTCTATTTTGGATATTTTATTTTTAAACAACAGTGTAAAAACTCAAGGACTGCTTTATTTTATTAAAGGGTGACCTGGTTTGTGTAGGCTGGGGAAAATGCACAATACATTTTAAATAGGATATTAGTGCAGGTTTTGTCCTTTTCAGAATTAGTCCATAACATATCAACATGCATCAGTAGTGCAAGTATTGAACTTTGTCAATCAATAAACTGACATTTAGACTCAAATTTTTAGTTGAGCTTATCCATGATTCCCTTCTTTTTGGTATGTAGTTTTAAGGCCTAATTTTTCTTTTGTTTTACAGCAACTGGAAATTTATGGACCCCCATAAAACTGGCCTCAGCACATTGACCCATATTTCCACGCTCATAAAACCTTTGTTGCTTGCCACTCTAATGTAGTATTAGTAAAAGTAAAATGATCCAATCCATACCTCATGGTTCCAATCAGTGTCAGCATCAAAGGAGGTCTGGCAGCTCACGCACACATTGCCTTCTTCCACTTCAGTTTGACACTCGGCTGCTACATACTCCCAGTCCATTTCCGTGCAAGCATCACATTTGAGAGTGGTGAGAGGGGTCTCAACACTTTTGCCTCGGAACAGTGAGACCAAACCAGCGGGCCGAGGCATGTTGAGCCCTACATCGTCCCAGTCTTCAAATTCCTGAAAGATTTATATAAGTTTTAATTTATAGTAACAATTTGTATTAACACTTTGACTGCGGAAAACACATATCTTGTGTTTTCCCTTGTGCGACGCGAGTACAACGCCAGGCGCGTAAAACACAACACATTTGACTATTAGCCGCACCTAAGGCAAGCGCATGTGATTATTAGCCGCAATCAAAGTGTTAAAGTTTCAGTGAAATCAAACTAATATTTGACATCTGAAAGTATTTTGTCAGCCAGAACTGCCAGCTGTAAGCTTATTGTTTAGGTAAACTTTCTTACTGACAGTTAGATAAAGACAAAGAATTATTTTTGCATAAAACATGAGTAAATCTACCTTGAGTTACCTTTCACTTATCATTTTATAACACCATGTTGGCTCATAATTTCCCTACCTATTTCAAACAGTTTTTGCTGGACATATTTTGCCTATCTAAATTTTTTTTGTTACCTGATCAGGATTTTCATCAGAAAATGTAATGGAAGTCAACTTGTAATCTTGTAGCAGCAAGTATTCATTGATGAGAAAGTTGAGAGCCCGTTTTTCATGTGGCTTTAGAAAGTGCTCATTTGTTATGGTTTTTGTACTTTTCTCTAACGTTGAATCTCCATCTGAAATAGTAAGAAAACTTTCCATAAAAGCCTTACACCTTTTGTGACAATGTACAACTTTTTAGTATTCAATCTACACTAATAAATGAAACAATAACTATGAAATCACATTCACATACCAGCAAATTGAGTAAGATTAGCTCTCAAAGCGTTGATAGTCTCCCTCGCTTTTCTTAATTCAAACTCTAAGACTGCCACATCTCCTCCACTGCCACCTCGGTCTCCACCGCCATCTTCGGAGTACCGAGCCGTGTCGAGAGAGTCTAGAGTCGCTTGGCTCGGAGTGCGATCTGACAAAAAGTAACCCAGATTATACAAACGTCTTAAAAACACAAAGAATTTTTTGTGTTTTTTCTAACAGTACCAAGTCATCAAGTACCAAACATCAGAATTATGGAACTTACGCATAGACGAAAACTCAGTAGGTCTCGAAACATGCTGCTCGAAGTTTCCAGGATTTGAAAAGAACTCGCGTAGCTGGGGTAGTTCTTTCCCACTTTCTACAAGTTCTGTGTGTAACTCTAGAGCAGCGAGGAAGTAGTGATCCTTTAATAGCTTTGTAGCTATATCCTCGTATGCCAAATGTGGAGACGAAACCAAAGGATTGTCTTCTTTATCCTTGTACGGATTCATTGTCGTAGACACCACAGGGGATAGCCAAAAGAGACACACATCTAGAACAAAACCTGCTTGCGATGTGTTTGATCAAGTCCTACCCATGAGGGCAATAAATAAGTTAAATTATTTCATCAAACAAACCGTGAAAATAATGTTAATTTTATTTACTCAATTCTACTTTGCGGAAGGAAAGAAAACTTAAAGTGTTGACAAATTTTGTCATTGACATTTCTTTTGTTGTGACGTTTGGACAGGATAATAGTGATGCCCTAAAACTAAACCTTTCTCTATGGAAAATCGATTTAAAATCAAGTAGCACAACGAGAATGCCGTCTTGTTTTGCAATCTCCATATTCTTAATGTCAATGTCAGAATCAGAATTGTCAGCCACTAAATACAAACAACAACAAATAAAAATTGTAATTCAACAATCCACACCAAAATTGAAAATCTGTTTTGATTTTTGAATTAATACGAATTTAAATTAGGTCACCATGATTTTATGATACCAATTGGACTCCGTTTGGCACGGTGAATATGGGGGAAGCTTACTTTAATTTAAAGCGAAAGCTTGAAGATCTGGGCTATAACAACACGTTACCAATAGATGCTGTTCCTCTGGTAGAATGTGTACTAGCAGATTTGCTGCAGACTACACGGAGTCTCCAGCATTACATGGACTTATCCAAAGAGGCGTTAATGCAACGCGACTCATTGCTACTCGAAGCGGAACCTTACAAATGCGATAATGCCAAGCTCATACAGGAGAACAACCACCTTCATCGCGAAAATATGCATTTTAAAGAGCAAAATGTGAAAATAACAAAAGAGATGCGAAGAAAGATTAGATCCCTGTCTGAGGAGTTGATACAAAAGGATGCTACAATAAGCCGATTACAACACGATGTACGAGACTTGAGCCTGCGAGGTTTGTGTGCTGAAACTCTTAGCACTCGCAATAAAAGTAGGAAAAAAGAAAATGAAAATATTCTTCCCCGAATCTGTATATGTAATGACAAGAGACCTTCCACTGAAAAAGAACATACTGACCTATTAAAAAAAATTAGTGCCTTAGAAGAACATAACAGTAAAGTGAAGGATGAGATAATGATTTTACAAAATCAAGTAGAGAACAGAGACCATGAAATAATTAGACTTAACATGCTATTAGAAGGAGGTAGACCAATTTCAGCTATAAATAAAGATTGCTGTAATCCTACCTCTGACACGAGACTGCAAAACATGATAAAAGAGTTGAGGGAATTGGAAGATGCAAATGATGCACTTAAAAAAGAACTGGACAGTGCACTGGAGAAGCAACACGAAGCAATGCTCCGAGCCCTCAGCCTTGCAGAAAAAAACAAAGCTTTGCAAGATGAACTGCGGAAAGTTGACACATTGGCATTAAAAGTTGAAGAAGACTGCAATTCACGATTGGCAGCTTTAAAAAACAATGTAAACTTCATGCAAAATAAAGTAGAAGAATTAACTATGAGAAACTCGGAACTAGAAAAACAAGTTGCATCACAATCTAAGCAAAACTCCCCATATTTGAATCAGATACAGGGTACTTTGAACATAGCTATTAAAGAGAATGATTCACTTAAAAAAGAAGTAAAGGATTTAATTGAACTGAATAAGAGCTTACAAGAGAAAATGTTACTATTGTCTAGTAGAACATCTGAGGTCAATAAAGAAAGTGTTTACAGTACTGATAAACAGAAATGTCCAACTAAAGATGAACTACAGTTGCTGCTTGAACGTGAAAGAATTGAATATGAAAAACACATCATGAAGATTCAAGATAAAATGTCTGAAACTTTAAGCATGTTTAACAGCCACATGCTGAAATGCAATAACAAAGAGAAAGATTACAATAGCTATACCCATAGAAGTTCCCATGAAAACGTTTTCCTTAAAGATTTACATGGTAAACTTTGTGAAAGTGAACAAAAAATACTAATGCTCAAAAAAGAAAATGATGAATTACAAAGCAAAATATATAGTCAACAAGAAAGTAGCAAACAGAATTATAAAGATGTTATCAGTCAGTTAAATGTTGAGAATGCTGAACTATCTAAAGAAAACATTGCTATAAGTCAGCAGCTAAGTCACTATAAAAACCTGAACTCTGATATATATAAGGACAGAGGAGATTATACAAGAAAAGATGTAGATAGACTCAAAGATACCATTAATGATCTAACTCATGAAATACAAGTGTTAAAGAAAGACAAAAACGAATACAACTTAAGGTATAAAGAAGCTGTAGAAATTGCAGATAAGTTGAAAAGAGACCTAATTCATAAGCAACAAGAAATTGAGACTCTGGAAGAAGAAAATTCATCCTACAAAATTAAGCACAGAACTGGAAATGCTTCTGCTGACAGACTGAAAGATGAATGCAATTTTTTGAGAGAGCAAATAAAAAAAATGCAGTCAGATGTGATCAAAGAAAAAACATTATCTAGCCAAATTAAAAACATTCAGCTTGAGACAGAGAGAAGCAGCAATGAAGTGCAAAATGAATTGTTATCAGCACAAAAGAAACTTAGCATTTCGAAAGATACAATAGATTCTCTAGAAAGGAAATGCAAAGAACTACAAGCAGAAATTTCAACATTAAGAAATGATAAATCGAATTTAATAGATAACATAAGAAAAGTTGATCAGGAACGCGATAAATTAGTGATAGAGTTAGATCATAAAACAGAGAAAATGAGTGTTTTAGAACAAAAAATTAATTCGCAAAATTATGACGTCCTCAAACTTGAAGCTGAATTGGCAGAACTAAAGAGGAAACTTACTGTTAGTAAAGTATCTGAACATAAACTGATGGACAATGAGTCCCAACTGAATTTCTTGAATGGTGAAATATTGAGATTCACCCAGCAGCTGGACTCTGCACTCATGGAAAACAAACACCTGCAAAACAGTCTTGGGGACACTAATGGTAATTTCAAACTACTCAAGATTGAGTATGACAAATCAAGAAGAGAAGTAGATAGCCTAAAATCGCAATTGCAACACTATGTCGAAGAGATAAGAAGAATAGAAGAAATGCTATCACAAAAAGAAGCAGAAAGATCGGACATGCTGGAACAGTTTGCCAGTCTTTCTGTTGAAGCTAATATTTTGGAGAACACCAACCATTCGTTGGAAAGTGAATCTGCATCAAAATCTATGCAGCTGCAGAATTATGTATCTAAAATAGAGAATCTGGAATCTAAACTCATAGACAAAGAGAATGTTATTGAAAGTCAGTCATCACGAATTGCTGCAATGACGTGTAAAGTAACTGCTCTAGAAAATGAAATAAAGTTGATGACAGAAGAGAAATTAGTACTTGAACAGAATGTCGCTTACTTAAAACAGATGTGTAACAACTTGCAATCTGAAAATACAAATTCAATGAAAAGTGTCAGTAATGTAGATTCAGAGTTGAAATTGTATGAAAATAGAATCAAAAGCCTTTCTAGGTCTAAAGCGAGTTTGGAAGTGGAAAAGGAAGAAGTGAAGGAAGCTTTGTTGACAACAGAGAAGTTGCTGGCAAATGCTAGAAAAGAAATTGTAGATCTGAAATTGGCATTGCAAGATGCCACATCTGAGACTAGATCACTGCAAGATAGACTGTCTACTAGAAGGGAGACTGAAATACATGAGGTAAGTTTTCAGATTTTACTAATAATTTTATTATTTTTATCAGATATTACTAATAATATTACTGTCCTAATCTCATCATTTATTTTTTACATTATTAACCACATTGAAATGTTGTTCAAGTTCAGATATTGGACTAATTCCTTATTTTTTTTACTAACTGGCTAAACTAAACTCTCGATCAAATTTTGTCGAGGAGTTAGTTAGTTATAATTATGCAATGACATTGCAGGACATGTATTTACAACTATTTTGTAAAATTATCTAATATAATTTTGCTTGTGTTTTAGACAACCCTGGTGAAAGAGCAGTATGACCTGCCTCTCATGTTGGAGGAGATACACGAAGTCAGTCACGAAGAAGATGAAGACAGCTCTCGCTATCATTCCATGCGTAAAAGACTATCCAAATATTCTCACAGTACACTGTAGTACATACAGTAAATAATCTTAATTCTAAGTGGCCTTTGTGCATAGCGCAGCGCACACTATGCGGACTAGAAATAGTTGAAATTCGAGACGCAGCGGTTTCATGCGACCGTTGCGTTTGCTAGTTTTATTATAAGCTCTTTTTTGAGGACTGACAATAGTCATAATTCTGTTAGCCAGTGAGATTTCTACAGCGTAGCTATCTCTTTTCGTCACACGGATTTTTACGGCAGCTAGGTATACGTTTCTTCTTGCCCACGCCGCTTTGTAGTTTGACCGCCAGTTGAGGGATACCGGGTCTGGCATAGCTTCTCTTCTTTCGAAGAAACCGAAGTGTGAGGATATTCGGTGGAAAATGGGACAGCGCCTCTATCGGTCGTAAATGGAAACTGCATTGTGCACTTAAATAAAATAAATCTTAGTCGAAGATTCTGCATACGTTTTTATAACGAATATGTACTACATATTGTCGCACAGAAGTTATGCTATATTATCCAGATTTTATCTCGTAAATTCTTCTAAAGTTCTAAATGCATTATATCATACATTTTGGCAATGAAACTGTTCACCGCCGGGCGGGCCGCGACGCGCTGCTTTTCTTAGCAGTTTATTATTTCAAGCTTATTGCTGACATTGTTGGCTCGCTTAAACAATTAACAGGTCTATATAACGGATAAATTAATTATTTATATTGTTTTCTTTAGATCAAATCGCTCAAGAATAAATTAATATTTATTTTAAAGAGGAAATGTTTGAATGAAGTATGTGTTTGTAAAAGTTGTGTAACTACTTCCGTTTGTATACTTTTATGCAGGGTATTTCTAATATTATGTACCTAATGATAAAATGTCATTGACCTTAGTTATATTGACCTACTGATGAAGTATAAGGCCTTAGTAAACTGTGGTATAGGTACCAGGTACCTATGTTCATACAACTATGTACATATAAACATTGTTAATTTTTATCTGTGGAGATGAGATCTTTCTGTGTTATGGACTAGAACATTAAAATTATGGACCAACTGTTTGTGTTTTATTGAATAGTTCACCTTCCCATTAAGCTATGACACATCTTTCCGTGGCCTAAATCTGAATCAGATTACAGTCAACCGAAAGACCTTTGACATCACTATCGTAACACACTTAAACTAATGAGATAGACAACCTATAGGAACATGAATATATGTAAGTATTTGAATTTGCATTGAATTTAGCAAAAATAAAAGAAATCGTAATTACAAAATCCAAATATTTATTATCTTTGGATAGTTTATACATGGAAAATGTATTCCTCAACCCTACTTTGTAATGACTATTTACAGCATAACATTAATTAATTCACACTAGCTTTTCTTTAACACAATTTGCACCTATATGATATTTTACATCAGTATATCAAAATATACAAATAGCATTTTATCACAAAGGGATTTTCTGGTGTAAGAATACTACATTTTCTCTTAAAATACAAGAAATCTTTAATGAAAAAATAATAATAATAGTCTAATC
Source organism: Alcis repandata (assembly GCA_949125135.1). Taxonomy (NCBI): domain Eukaryota; kingdom Metazoa; phylum Arthropoda; class Insecta; order Lepidoptera; family Geometridae; genus Alcis; species Alcis repandata. Next base: position 8,214,812 of record OX421234.1, read on the forward strand.
TAATCTTTTTTTAAATATTTTCTTTAACCAGTTGAGTCAATAGATAGAGAATAAAATAGATTAACTGGTTATTGTTAACAGATATGTATGACAAAATAATAAAAACTAGTGTAGAAATCATAAGTATCATGTTTATAATTACAATAAAAAAATGAAGTACAGGCAGCGTGACAAGGCTCTAAATGAACATGATGAAAAGCGGAACTACATCTGCCTTTTTTAGTGTTATATAGAGAGAAATAGTAACAGCACCCTCATACATGTTCATTACAACAAAGTAAAATCAATTCATTAATGTCAGATTTTTCAATCAATTTGATAAATTAAAATACCCTAAATCACATTTCAAATAGATTTTCTACTCAAATCGGTAGGTACTATACCTATTAGGTATGCTTAAGAAAGGACAGAATCAAATAAATTATTTAAAGGCAAGCAAGCAAGTACATGCTTATCAGTTCTCAGCTTTATGACAAGGTGATAAGGCATATTTCCGATAATGTTTGAGTCAAATCATGATAACAGTTCACAAGGGACATGGCAGCTCAGCTACCTAATATTATATTTATGTGGCAGTGTCTGCTTAGGTACTTAGAAGTTACTTTTACAGGTCATTGTTTCTACCATAGTTAGTACCTATTTTGTGAAATTCTGTGCTCATTACAGTAATATGGTCTGAGTACAAGGATATGCTAAATGGAAATAACTGATTTCTAACTAATAGCTCATGTATTTTTGAGTTGGTTATTGAATTAACAAAGAATGAGTATACCTGAGCCATGCTAAAAATCTTTCAGACAGCAGCCGCTGCAGTAGATTGTAAAAAGGTGGTTGAAAACTGTCAAATGATCACTTTTGCTAGTTCTTTGAATGTATGATTGTATCTAGCAGCCAAATTCGAAGTTATACAGTGTAATACATATTAATAGAATTAGTTTTTGGTCAGTTTTACAATTTGCTGCAGGCATTCATGTTTCTTAGATTAGCTCAAGTATGGTCCAAAATTATTGCTGTTTTAACACTTTGACTGCGGCTAATAATCACATGCGCTTGCCTTAGGTGCGGCTAATAGTCAAATTCGTTGTGTTTTACGCGCCTGGCGTGTGCAGCCACACTCTCGTCGCACTAAGGAAAACAAAGTATGTGTTTCCCGCAGTTAAAGTATTAATTTTACATATATGTACCTACTCAAAATAGCTTTTCCTCATGATGCCAAGTTCTTCACAATTTCACATAAACAGTCATATGATAGCTGTTGCGATCAATTACAATGTTAGCTCTACACCACATAAATTAAACCAGCATTTTGTGGTTATATCTATGATTAAAACAAAACACTAATAGGTATAGATATTATATAACAGTAGGAGGTGATTGTGTTATCTATTACTAAGTACAAATTCCTTTTGGACTGAAAGTTCATACTATAGCATAGTATAGTAATCACAATGAAATTCCATAATAGTTACCTTGCTGGTACATAAATAAAAATTAGACCAAACATGTATTTCTGATAGTTAACTTTAAACTATCAGAAATTAATGACAAATACCTAAATATGTATAGTTAATAATGCTTATATATTTTATGCGGCACTAATATGAAAACATAAAATTTATTGTCAAAGAGAAGTAGACTTATACTTACATTTTTTTTAATCATTTTGAATCAAAAAATTTGCAAAAATTAGTTAATACAGAACCGAATATTGGTTGAGAGGCTATTGGAAATTCAAAAATTAACCTAAAATGGATAGTATCATAGTTTTAGAAATAGGAAAATTTAATTCCAAGTTACTCTAATAGGCCATCTTGTGTAATACCTGATAATAGTTAATGTACATCAAATCGGTGGGTATTTTTATCTTCTAACAAGTTCTAAACAGTACAAACTGGTACTAATAATCTAGAATGTTAATTTTAAATCAAAACAAGTGGAATGAGTCATCTTGCTTTTCAATGACATTGTGAGTACACAATATTTTGAAATAATGAACATGTATAATTATGCAAATAGTTTGGTAGCTAGTTTTGTTCATAATAGATTATTGGGCCTGTACCGTGAGCTCAGAGCGCTAGCCTGAACTGATTTGTGGTAGCTTTTGTCTTGCTTTTTCTCTAGCAGACAGAGCAAAACAAAAGGTAAAGTGATACAGTTTAGGCTTGTGCAAAAAGTTCATGGTACAGCCCCTGAGCAGGACACTCCAAATTTGGCTCAGAATTTGTCTAAATGACAACACATAATTATGTATACCATATCATGTCCATCATAGAATGGTCATACACAAGCCTATTGCACAATAATTAATGTCATTTGAATGCCAAGACTTAAAAGTATTTTTTAAATACCAAATGACACTGGCATGTTTTAATTTTTAGTTAAATTTGTATAATTACTGTATGCAGAAAGCAGGGACTCACAAAAATTACATCAATTTACTATCAATACATCAAAATTTCATATTTCATTTACAAAATAACTGTGATAACATTCATTATACTTATATTTCATATACCATATAAATGTAATATTTCAACTACAATCTGACAGTGAAAAAAGGATTATATTTACAGCAGGTGTATCAAAATATTCTAATGAGTATTTACTACATCGGTTACATGATACTTACAATACAATATATAAGTATAATATTAACACTGGAAATAATGCATTAACATCAGCACCCTCCCTTGTGATTCTATTACAATAACAATTATTATAATTGACTCTGAATTATTTGAACTATTAATTATGATTATATTGCAACATATTCAGCTAATTATACTAGTTGTATCAATATTACAATGTGGCTAATATTCTTGTGAAACCCATCCCTGCCCCTAGTAAAGTTTGTCCTATGCCCCATATCATGGCATGCACGGGAGGCATGGCTAAGTTGGCGGCTCGGTATATGAACGCTACAGCGGCACTACTCGCGACACCTGAAGTCACTGGTCCCACTACACCCATCACTATCAACAGAACTGGGAAGAACTTTCCATATTTGTGCTTCCTCAGGGTCCCGAAAGCGACCAACGCCGCGCATGTGTGTACGAGTACTGATGAGCACAGAGACCACAGGAACACTGGGTACCACATCTCGCCGAATGTGTCCAAAGGGTCTCCAGACGTCAATCTCAATATATCCACGAATGAATCGAATTCTGACACTCGGAACTCCGACAACATGTCATACATGTTGTCGCACGGCTTCTTGGGCTCACAGGCATGGGGATTGTTTTAAATGTAGATTTTTCTCACGATACGAAGTAGGTAGAGTTGCACTACACCCTACAAAACAAAGACTGCTGGAGGTTTCGGTTTGACTTACTTTTCCAATTGATCACAGATACATTATAAAGGATAACGAGAAGATACCACCTTTATCATCTTCACAAAGAATTACTAAACAATAATAGTAATTTTCATAAACTTGACGATGGAAAATAAAAAGTTCGATTGCTTTCTTTCTCGCTGTCAAATTCATTTTAATTTTTATTTGATTTTTATTTGACACTGACAGTGACAGTGACACCAAAAATATAACTAGGGTGGGAAACGAAATGATTTTGTGGAAGTCGATCGATTTTATTCCGCACCTAAGACAACGCGTGATTAAATAAACCATGGATTTTTTTATTTTCTCTTTTTAGCTCTGTGGTAGTCTGGTAGTGAAGGGAGTGAATCGAGTGAAGATAGTCGCGAATGTGTTTGGAAATTCTGTGATTGTCTAAAACTTTGTGAGTTGCTAGAAAATTCAATTTTCTTACAAATTCTATTGACAATTATAATAAATTAAGTGAATTTCGAATACAAACGTGGTTTAATTCAAAGTTTATAAAGAGTAAGTATCTGGCAAAGTCTTAATTTCTACAATTTAAAAATGATCTGAAGATAGGCGCGATTCATTCTGAATTTCTGACGTTTGGAAAAGATTGCCGATCTAAACATAACCTCTTTTCGTGTAATCACACCACATGATAAAAGTGATAAATAATTTATTATTATACTAAAGAGTTGTTTTATATAAATACGAAATGGGGAAAGTGCGATCAGCGCCGGGTGCCCCCCGAAAAGAGGGCTTCAACAAGTCTGGGCATTCTATGAATCCAGATCGTCCCATTGAGGGTTTGAAAGGTGTCGGAAACCCGAGGACAAAAGGCACTATCAAAAGGTTGCAGATGTACAGAAACTTCAAAGCAAAGAGAGACAAAACTGGAAAAATCATAGCGCCTGCTCCTTTCCAGGGTAAATTGCCGTCAGGTACTGTAGCACGAGTAGAACCAAGTCAAAAATGGTTTGGCAACTCTCGCGTTATTTCACAAAGCGCGCTACAGAAATTCCAAGACGAATTTGGAGCTGCTGTCAAAAATCCATACCAAGTCATCATGAAACCTACAAACTTACCCATTACGTTATTAAATGAGAAGGCCAAGAACGCCAGAGTACATTTGTTAGATACTGAAGGATTTGACAAAACTTTTGGACCTAAAAAGCAAAGGAAGCGTGTAAACTTGAAATTCGCCGACATGGGAACACTATCCAAAGCTGCTGAGGAAAGTGCGGATAAATATGATGAGGACAAAGATGTAGATAGAGTCCGGGATGATGGAGGTGTAAGACAAGGGCAGAGAGACTGGGTGTTTGGTGCTGGTATGAGTAGGAGAATCTGGAATGAGCTGTACAAAGTTATTGACTCCTCAGATGTGTTGCTCCAAGTGCTAGATGCTCGTGATCCAATGGGAACAAGAAGCCCTTATGTGGAAAAATTCTTGAGGGAAGAAAAACGTCACAAACATTTAATTTTTATTCTGAACAAAGTTGATCTTGTTCCGAACTGGGTGACACAAAGATGGGTTGCAATTCTCAGTGCTGAGTATCCTACAATAGCCTTCCACGCATCTCTCACACATCCCTTTGGCAAAGGATCACTCATAAATTTGCTCCGACAATTTGCAAAGCTGCATATAGACAAAAAACAAATCAGCGTTGGGTTGATTGGATATCCAAACACGGGCAAGTCCTCTGTCATCAACACACTGAGATCGAAGAAGGTGTGCAAGGTTGCGCCGATTGCTGGTGAAACAAAAGTATGGCAGTACATAACCTTAATGAGAAGGATATTCTTGATTGACTGCCCTGGTGTGGTTTACCCATCAGCAGAGACTGACACGGAAAAAGTTTTGAAAGGCGTAGTCAGAGTTGAATTAGTGCAAACTCCTGAAGATTACATCGAAGAAGTTATCAAAAGAGTAAGAAAAGAATACATGATCAAAACATACAAGGTTGATGGATGGGAAACTGCAACGGAATTTCTTGAAAAAATGGCTGCAAGAACTGGAAAGCTGCTCAAAAAGGGTGAGCCAGATATTAATCAGGTAGCAAGGATGGTTCTTAACGATTGGCAGAGAGGCAAGCTTCCATTCTATGTTGCACCTGAAGGTTTCGAAGTGCCATTGTCAAAGCAACAAAAAGAAGAACCTGCGAAAGCTGCCGAGACTGTTCCAGAAGAAAGTAAGAAGAAAGAAGATGTGGCTGCTAAAGAAGCCACCCCTGAACTTGACAAAGACGATACGGAAAAACCAATTGTAAACATAAGTCAACTTATGATTGCTCAAGATTTTGCCAAGATTAGAGTAGGACTCCAATTTGACAATGAAGAAGATAATAAACCACTAGAAGCCTTTGAAATACCAGAAGAACTTAAAGGTATTGATGAAGGCAGTGATGACGAGAATTCAAAATCCAAAAAGGAAGAAGATGATGGTGACTCATCAGACATTAGCAGCTTTTACAGCAGTGATGAAGATAACTGTAGTGATGTAGAAGACCATTTGACAAATGATCCAGAAACAGTTAAAGAACTAAAACGGAAAAAACAAGAAGCTGCCAGTGGAGCATTCACTGTAGAAGAGGTTACCCAGAAAGGAAAGAAACGGAAAGTGACAGGAGATATTGTCCAGGCTGGAAACAAGAAGAAGGTCACAGCGAAACAGAGGAGAGCTATTGATAGAGCACAAAAACGTGTCAAGACTGGAAGCAACTTTTATGAAGTGTCCAACGTCAAGAATAGAAACAGAAATAAGAAAACACCTGGCTAATATGTATTTATTAACTCTCTGTATGAATTTGATCAATAAATTATATGCTTATTAAACCAAATGTATTATTTCCAAGATCACCTTAGGTTATGCTACTGAAATCATTTTGTCCTAATATCAGTTGCTGTAGAAACAAAACTTATTCTGCATGAATATAAAAATAACAGGTTAGTATGTTTAACATTACATAGATACATTTATACTAATATAAATATTGCTGCCAATAAAGTTACATTAAATTTTCAGATGTCTTCTGGAAGCGAAAGTGACGACGATTACGTACCAGAAGAAAATCCAGCCAAGCTATCCGAAGAAGAATCGGCAGACGACGAAACTGAAAAACAATACGAAAATGAACAAGAACAGAAAGCCACAAAAAGGAAACAGTCTGACGAGGGCAAAGGAAACAAGAAGCGGAAAACTAAATGCACAAGAAGCAATGCTAATGAAGCAGAAGAAGATGAACCAGAAGAGAAAGTGTTAGAAGAAGTAGATTCTGAAGAGCAGAAAAAGAAAGACGACGATTTGTGGGCGATGTTCTTAGATGGGACAGACACAAAGCCGAAACCTAAAGAGACTCCAAAACCTATGCCTAGTAAACAAGCTACCTCAACAGTACCACTTAAGCCAGTAGTATATAAACCAGAAGCAAAAGCTAAAAGCAATGACGCGGCAGAGAAAGAAAAACGAATATTCGAGTTTGCCGGCGAAACTATAGTAGTCGAGAACAATGTGATAAAAGAACGAGTCAAAACGGGAGACAGCCCTGCTACTGGTAAATAACTACATATTATCAGAACTAGTGTTTATATTGTTATTATTATTTATTGAAACTTTCAACGAATTTATGTACATACCTATATGATTATATAGGGTTATAAGGAAACGGTATGCTAAGCCGAAAAGGGCTCATAGGACTCATCATGAACAATCTTTTACGATGGGACTTCGCGAAAGAAAATCAGCTATTCCATAGAAAAATGTCAATAGCACTCGACAAAATTTATGGAACAGCTGATTTTTTTTTTCGCGAATTCCAGGTTCTTTAAAAATAGTTGTTCATAATGATGTACTATGAGCCCTTTTCGGCTTGGCATACCCTTTCCTTATAACCCTGTATGGCCTACCAATTTGATAGGATTTTTCTGAATTATGTATGTTTCTTTTAATTTGGCTTCCAGTATCACGAAAGACGAGATGAATGAAATAAGCAATTATTATGCAACTAGCTGCACCCGGCGGTTTCAACCGTTATTTTATTTTTTTTTACTTTTATACCTTCCCTGAACTTCCACAAATATTTCATGATCAAAATTAGCGAAATCAGTCCAACCATTCTCGAGTTATAGCCAGACAAACGAACAGCGATTCATCTGTATTGTATAGGTATAAGAGAAGATTAGTTTTAGATTAATGTTCAACCTTACACATAATATTATATTATTATATTATATTATTTATCCAGTATCCTATATTATTTATTTATCCAGTATCAGTATTATTTATCCAGTATCCTATATTATATTATATTATTTATCCAGTATCCTTATTTCAGTATCCAGTATCCTGATAGTAGTATCCTTATTTTTCCAGTATCAAAACTGCCAACGATATCGTCAAGCGGTAGCGGTATTTCCGGAGTACTGGGCGCTCTGAACAGAAAGAACAAGCTTTCCGTTCTGGAAAAGTCCAAACTGGACTGGACGACGCTCAAGAAGGACGAGGGAATCGAGGAGGAGATTGAAAGCCATAATAAGGGGAAACAAGGGTGAGGGCATATTTTAAGGATTATACAGACAAAAGCTTGCTATAGCAGTATTGAACGTTAGGCGTTTTGATTACAAAGAACAGAACCCGTCGCATGAGCTCTTAGCGCGAGCCTGAATTGAATCGCGTTAGTTTTTGTCTCACTTTTTCTCTAGCTGACAGCGAAACGAAGGCCACGGCTATCCAGCTTAAGCTCGCACTAAGAAGTCATGAAAGCCCTTGGGGCGTGATCTAACGTAACGCAAAACAAACCCTAAGCTGAATCGTTTGTCGAAATAACTTCTATCAAAAATACTTAGTAGGTATTCTCTTCCAATAAATGGCTGTGACATACGGACAGACAGACATCGAAGTCGCGCCTTAAGTGTTAGATAGATAGATAAACTCTTTATTGTTCACACCATAAATTACAAACAAAAGGAGGAGAAGGAAGGAGGAAGGAGGTTCAGAGCCCTAAAAATGTTTCGAAAAATGCAGTTTTCATTTACGCCTAATACGTTGTCCTATTTTTCATATTTGTCTCTATATGTACTTTGTTTATTCAGATTTTTCCTATATCTTTTCTTTTTTCAGATTCCTGGAGCGTCGCGATTTCCTCGAGCGCGCTGACATGCGCCAGTACGAAATCGAGCGCGATCTGCGCATGAGTCGACGGAGCAACCGATGATTTAACAACTCGCTAACATGTAACCACTCGAACATTCGCCAATAAATAGAAACCCACCAGATATGTATGAGTTTTTTTTTATTTTTTACTAGCTGACCCGACACACGTTGTCCTGTCTTAACTATGAGTATTGTATTCGAATTGTCTTAATTTTTTTTATGTTCCGCTCAACTTCCTCAATTTTTTCTTTCGTAAGAACCTTCTCCTAATAATAACAAATACAACAAAAAAAGAATTAGTGAAATCATAATAGATTTTATCACTATGAAAAACAATATGCTCCTTACAAATAAAATAGGCTACAAATTATTCAGGTATTAATTTTGTTTCTAAGTTTGTAATTTTTTTACAACGTTAAGATTTGAAATAACATACACAAGGGTATAAGGAAAGGGTATGCTAAGCCGAAAAGGGCTCATAGTAATCATTATTAATAAACAACTTTTACTATGGGACCATACAGGAATTAGCGATAAAAAAAATACTTAAAAACTGGGCTGCCGCCAGCAGCGGCGTAGGGCACAAGCTACCGGCGGTTAGGGCTGCAGGCTGCAGAGACAGAAACCTCCGGACGATGCGTGCCGCGTCGAGGACCACTGCCATCTGCATCTGACCCTTGAGCTAATCGTCTAGCGAGAGCCTCTTGAGATGTTGGCCGAGGCTCTAGAAATTATAATTGTCATTTTGGGTGACGTTTAGCCAACGAACTGAAATGAAAAGCTAATTTGCGCGTACAATATCTAGCTAGATAAATATCTTAGATCTTGCTTATGATCTAAGGGACCTTTTTTTTTTTTTTTTTTTTTTTTGTTTACCCAGTGGAAATCCTTTATGGATACCACGCCCGCCCCGGGGGAGGCAGGGTGGTTATGTGGGAGTCTCCGCCCTGCGGCGGCATACCCACTAAAACCACTGGGGTGTTCGGCATCCGCCTGAGATGGGGCAAGGTGGGGTCGCATTAGCAATCGCCACCTTGCCCCGGCGACGGACCCGATTAGGGCCCCCTGCACCTATGGAGGGGTGACCCTGTTCCCCAGGATCACCCCCCAGACAGTGTGGGGTCGTGCAGGCCGGGAGAGTCCCCCGACTCTCCCGGCAACCCCACTGCCGAGGAGCAAGGAGACGGGCGAACCGCCCTCTCGCTCCCCAGCCCCGCTCGCTCGCACGTGGTGGGTAGTGTGGTTAGCACCACCCACCCCGCCTTAAGCCCACGTTCCTTTCACACCCGGCCGCAAACCTCACGCGGCGAGGTGCAAAAGGAACCCTCCTCTTTCCCTTGCACTCCCGACCGCGACCCACACGCGGCGAGGAGCACAAGGAAAACCCTCCTGGTGGCACCGCTGTCACCGCCCGAGCGTGGAGCGCCGTTTCCTCCAGCGTCCACCACACTCGTCACCGGCGGCAGCAGTGCCACCGTCCAAGTGTGGAGCGCCGCATCCCCCGGCGTCCACCACACTCAGACCCTCCTCCTTTCCTTGCACTCCCGACCGCGACCCACACGCGGCGGGGAGCACAAGGAAAACCCCCCTGGTGGTCCGAGCCATCGCTCAGACCCCGGCTCATCCGCTGTGCCCTCTGCTAATCAGCCCTCTGCTGCCAGAGGGACACGCGGAAGGCCCCACCTCGGGTTCCTCTTCGTTTCACCGGGCTCAGTGCCACGGCTACTTATCCCCCCCGCCACGGAAAGGCGGGAACCCATTCGGGGGGGATGATCTAAGGGACCTAACCTAACCTATGGCAGCCTAATCTTATTTCCGACTAAACGCTAGTCTACAGGGTTAAACCGAACTGTTATACTGAGTCAAAAGGGGATCGTTGTCGCCATTGATAACAACTTTCATTATCAATCGAACCTCGAAATCTCGAGAAAAATACAAGAACATTATTTTTACAAAACAAAAAAAAACAAAAACCGACTTCAAAAGATTGACTATTGAGTTATTCATCTATTTGTCGCGCACGTACTTAATGCAAATTTAAGACTTATATGGTTCTCTCATGGATACCATTATCAGAACTGGACTAAATTGAAATGGGAAGCGTCAGCTTTCTAATAAAAAAAGAATCATCAAAATCAATTCACCCAGTCAAAAGTTATGAGGTAACAAACATATTAAAAAAAAAACACAGTCGAATTGATAACCTCCTCCTTTTTTGAAGTCGGTTAAAAATGGTAAACATAGTTTCCATACACTTTATTCTTCAGACCTTTCGGATGGGACATACTTTTTTACGACTATACTATATTTTTTTTATCCGGTTTACATAGATTTTAGTTATATTTCAGGGTTTGGTACCTTTGAAAAAGTGGTTCACCATAGGTATAATAACTTGGCTAACCATAGCACACCGTCTAACCTTGCATAATATCCGTACACGACAAAGTGTAGTATCAGTTCATTGTTCTGACCGCAAATGGTCCGTTATAGACAGTTTATAGGCAAAGCAGTAATGCGTTTATCTAGAAATATCCCGAGCTAAAGGTAAATTAAAGAAAATTAAAAATTAAATTAAAGAGAAAGCCCTTGACGAATGTCCGTGCCATTACTACACTATAATTGGCGACTTCAACGCCAAAATCGGCCCGCAATTAACGAAGGAAAAATCTGTTGGTAAGTTTGGTCTGGGTCTTCGTAACAAACGTGGTCAAACCCTAGTTAACTTTCTTGAGAAAAGACAACTCTACGCTATGAATACCTTTTACCAAAAGCGTGCGTCAAGGAAGTGGACTTGGGCAGGTTTTGACGGCAAGACAAAGAACCAAATCGACTATATTCTAAGTCCATATAAAGATATAGTAACGGATGTAAATGTTCTTACGAGCTTCAAAGCCGGAAGTGATCACAGGCTAGTTAGGGCAACACTTAGGTTAAATCTTAAGAAAGAGCGTGCCAAGATGGTTGCCACCCCCATCAAGTATGACAAAAAGGTCACTGCTCTACTTCAAGATGCATTCCAGGTAGACCTTCAAAATCAATTTGAAGGGCTGGAGGAACAAAACCTCGATGTTGACCAAATCAACACCCTACTATCTAAGACCATATCAGACACTGCAAAGAAACACCTTGGAAAACCACAGAAGAAAGAAAAACTATCACCCGAAACTCTAGCTATGTTTGAAGAAAGAAGACAAATGAGACACCATACAGTTGCAGATCAGAGAGAATTAGAAAATATAAATAAAAGAATTAGTAAATCAATTAGAAAAGACCTTAGAAAACACAACACAGAAGTAATAATTAATACGATAAAAGAATACAGAGGCCCAAAAGTGTTTAGAAGAAAACTGAAATCGGGAACCAAAGAAATATTAAAACTTAAAGACGACGATGGCACATTAGTCACAGACAGGGACAAAATTATAAATACTGTAGAGGATTTCTACGCTAGACTGTATGAATCTCAATCCACAGAACCAGAGCCATCTACACAAGATGAAAGAGCACCACCTGTTGAATATGTAGAAAAAGACAACATACCACCTATCATATCCGCCGAGATTAAAAAAGCCCTGTACCACATGAAAGCCGAAAAATCTCCTGGTGAAGATGGTATCACAGCCGACTTACTTCGCGCCGGTGGTGACCCTGCCTTAAAAATCCTTGTAAAACTTTTTAATCAGGTCTTGCAAGGTACACGCACTCCAGATTCATGGAAAACTGCCATCGTCACCATCCTACATAAGAAAGGAGATATTTCCAAGCTTTCGAACTACCGTCCTATCAGCCTCCTTTCGCACACTTACAAACTGTTTGCAAAAGTTCTATGTAACCGCCTCACCCGAACCCTTGACGAATGCCAACCATCCGAACAAGCCGGCTTCCGGAGCGGTTTCTCGACCATCGACCACATCCACGCGGTAAAGCAGCTGATGGAGAAGAGTGTGGAGTATAACCGACCTCTGTGCATGGCCTTCGTCGATTACGAGAAGGCCTTCGACAGTGTCGAACATTGGGCGGTATTTAACTCTCTCCATCGCTGCTCTATCGACGCTCGCTATGTGGATTTGCTTCGGGAGCTGTACAGCTCGGCACAGGGCCGCGCCGCCCCTGTGTGCAATGTGTGCGGCGCACACAGGCGCCAAGACAATAGAGGCGCCGCCATCAAAATTATTTTTGTTACACTTACACAATAACATATTCTTTGTATTCGAGTATCGATAAGTAAGTAGGTACAATAGGCGCAACATATGCCTTGTAAATAACAAAACATAATTATAATGCGCTTATTGTACAAGTCTTCTAAGATAATATTCATGTGTGTGGTTTAATTTTACGCTTTAGGTTTTAGTTAACATTAGTTACGAGCTCAGCGTTAAAATCAAAAGAACCGCCGTGAGTTTGTTTGAATGAATGTAACCCGATACCCGATGCGTTGCGTGCGACGCAAGAGGGTTGGGGTCACGGGGATTCCCCGACTTTAAGGAACGAGAGTGCCAAAACAATTGATCCACATCAATTAGTCAATTGAAAGTGTGTGCAAGGTGCGCATTGATTTTTTATAATAAGATTAAGTTCTAGCTCTAAAAACAATATATAGTTTGTGTGTTGGTGATTGTTTTAACTTGTTTTCATGATGATCTCGTTCCTTCGATGAGAAATTATCTGGTTAACAGAATTTAATGAGGAAAAGAAAACAAGAAGAAGAACGTGATAAAAATACAACTAAAATAAGTAAATATTTTACGGCTTTACCATCCACTTCCAAAGAATCATTAGAGACAGAAACCAGTCATATTTTATCGATGCTACGATGTACGATATGATGTACGTGCTTTTTATGTAATTTTCTATACAAATACCTAAATATAACTTTAGTCTGTTTGTAATGTCAAAATAAAAAAAAAACATTTTCTTTATTAATTTCATTACAAGCCCTGCTCAGCTTGGGACTAGACGGCGCGGCGTTTGATTGTCGAGAAATATTCATTTATTTATTTATTTTATCATACATAATTAGACTGTTTCAAAAAAATCGACAATTTTTTTTCTCTTAATTATATCGACAATATTGTTGCAAACGGTGGCAAGAAAATACTGTGAAGGTTTGAGCTCTTAATATTAATATTAAGACGTGCCGCATCGTGAATTTCAATTTCCCATTCAAATAACATGGGAACAACGTTCTCTTGGTTTTTAGAATTTTTTAACTCACGTTAGAGATAATATTTTTAAATTAACAAAACCTTATTTTTATAGAGAATTTAACGTTCTACAGAAAAGGTCTCCTACAGTTTTTCGGTCTCTTTATTTTTTCAAAAAGTTATTTAACATTGAAGTTGGATCGATCTAAAATTTTTACATTTTCTTATTTTCCGAAGCAACCATCAACTTTATGACAAAATTTTATGAGACATTTTTTGTATTAAAATTGAATTCTCTACATAAAATGTATCATAAAATTGTTTCATAAAGTTAATGATTGCTTGGGGAAATAAGAAAATGTAAAAATTTTAGATCGATCCAACTTAAATGTTAAAAAACTTTTGAAAAAATAAATATATCGAAAAACTGTATGAAACCTTCTTTGTAGAACGTTAAATTCTATATTAGAATGAGTTTTGATCATTTAAAAATATTATCTCTAACGTGAGTTACGAAATTCTAAAATCCATGAGAAAATAATAAAAAAACATAAGTTGAAACATGAAGATTCGTGGAAAAAAAAATACAAACATCCGAATTGAGAACCTCCTCCTTTTTGGAAGTCGGTTAAAAAAGAGGCGCTTCATAGGTTTCGCACACAGGCGCTGTGGGGGGTCGGCGCGGCCCTGGCTCGGCAACCATGCAAGTGCGGCTACACAGACTAAGCGACCCCATACCAATCAAGAGAGGAGTACGGCAAGGAGATACCATATCACCCAAGCTTTTTACGGCGGTCTTGGAAGACGTCATAAAAACGCTTGCATGGGACGAAACTGGAATCAACATAAATGGTGTCTTCTTGTCGCACTTGCGATTTGCCGACGATCTTGTTCTGTTTGCCGAGACGCTGGACGATCTCCAAAGCATGATCGAAGATCTATACCATGCTTCACTTCGAATAGGTCTTAAGATGAATATGTCCAAGACTAAGGTTATGGAGAACGTCTCTGGTAGCTCGAATTCAATCATATCGATTGGAAACGAGAAACTTGAGATGGTCCATCAATACTTATATCTTGGACATATTCTATCTTTTGACAAAGAGGCACGGAAGATGGAGATCTCGAGGAGAATCCAGCTAGGATGGGCGGCGTTTAACAAGTTGGATGATATCCTTAAATCCGTCGACGTTCCACAATGCCTGAAGACTCGCCTTTATAACCAGTGTGTCCTGCCCACCATGACGTATGGTGCCGAGACATGGGCGCTCACGGATGAGGCTGTGCACAAAGTACAAGTAGCACAGAGAGCCATGGAGCGCGCCATGCTCGGCATCAAATTACAAGACCGTGTGAGAAATGTCGACATCCGACGTCGCAGTAAAGTTCGCGACGTTGGGGCGACTATTACAAAACTCAAATGGAGTTGGGCAGGACATGTTGCTAGGCAGAGTGATGGCAGGTGGACTAAAACGTTGACGGATTGGTGGCCACGCACTGGTAAACGAAGTGTCGGACGACCTCCAGCTCGTTGGGTCGACGACATAACGAAGATTGCGGGTCGAACTTGGACAAGACTGGCACAGGACCGGGATGAGTGGCGTACAAGAAGAGAGGCCTATGCTCAGCAGTGGGCGATAACGGGCTGATGATGATGATGATGAAAGGTAAATTACTTCTGGCAGTATAAGTGAGAACTTCGGAGATTGGGGATCTTTGCATTGTAACATTTGACTGGTTTTAGGTCTACTTAGGCCTCGCGGCGATCCCTTTGTCTTGCAATCTAGTGTTTCCTGGAGGCCTACTACAAGTTCTTAAGCATTATATTAATCTTATACATCTAATAAACTTATTCTTGCTCTTTAGGATTTAACGCTGAAATGTGTGATTGGGCTACTCGTATTTGTACGTTTACTAGTAGCCTACTCCCTGCGGTTATTTTCGTGAGGCTTTCACTACGTGTTTCCGGGATTGAAATTTTTTCTTCCAATACAACCTAACACAGTAGGTACATATTTCCGAACACATTTTTATCAAAATCTAAGCTATCAAGTATAAAAGACATCATATTTTGTAGCAACGGTTGCGGTAAACTCGAAGTGCCTTCGAAATTAGACACAAACACAGATTTAATCATCAGGCATGGGGCTTTATAGCTCTAAGCGATATCTTCCCGTCTACGAATGGTTAGCTATAATATTATTTGCCAATGTTTCGTCGGATCAACATCGCGACACGTAAACAGAGCAGCTGATGATACAACTTCTCTAGTTTTTCATCTTCTCACAGCAATTCGTACCTACCATATGCATCAATTTGTACCAACAGGTCAATGCGGCCAACTCGCCCGCAAGGCCCATTCTCTCAATCACAACAATGAGTGTGACTTTCAAACCAATCAGGAACAATCTGCGACCGCGAGTAATGCAGTGGTGAAGCTTGCGACTGAAATGAGCGGTTAGTTTTGAGTTTTGACAGGAATGTCTCAATTTGCAGTTTATGATTTTGCGTCACCATCATCATCATCATCAGCCAATCGTATGTTTGTCCACTGCTGGACGTAGGCCTCTCCTAAAGAACGCCACAAGGCACGATCTTCTGCCATACGCAGGTCTTTGCTCCACCTGGCCGCAGGGCGCCCTACTCTACGTTTGCCGATCCGTGGTTTCTACTCTAAAACCTATCTACCCCATCGGTTGTCGGTTCTCCTATAGATATGGCCAGTATTGGCCAGCCCATTGCCACTTCAGCTTGCTAATCCTCCGATTTTGCGTATTGCCATCTAGAGGTAAAAGGTAGGTACATTGGCCGTGGGCTACCCCTCACTACTGTCAACTAGTCAGTGCTTGTATACCAGCACTAATATTTCTTCTGTGGTTTTGATGACGATGATACTGCTACTAATATGCGATAACGGACGGCGGCTTTGACCCGACTGTCCTGTAAAATGGTGTTGTTTTTCGGGTAGACCTATGCAAGTATTTATGTCTGTGTCTAAATGTTCTAGCGCCTGAACGGTTTAATGATTTTGGATCGCGAAGTGTCATTAGATTGGTCTTGATCATAAAATTCTAAGTACTCGTTCGATTATCAACTCGCTTGTTGGCAAGCAACAATGTCGTCAAAGATGTAGCACGCAGACTAAGCAGACCTTTACTTTGACCTTGAAAAGCCTAGGATTATATCTCACGAACCAGCCGGCACTGTTCCATTCCCTGACTACGTGACTAGGTATCAAAAACGTAGATTCAATTCGGTTTGTATGTACCCAAGACAAATGAAATGAATATTATTAAATGGGCATTAAAAAGCGACACCGTTTTATGGTTGATATACCAAAAACTCGTACGAAACGCTTTGATTCCACCTTTATTGTGCGAACCGCTAGGGTGTGGAACGCTTTGGCTTGCGTGGGTGTTTCCCGATAGATATAATCTAGGTGTCTTCAAGACGCGAGTGAATCGGTTTCTTCTAGGCAAGCATGCTCCATCGTAGACCGTATCGTTGCTTACCATGAGGCAAGATGGCGGTCAAATGCAAGCTTGTTACTGAATAAAAAAAAAAAAAAAAAAATGTAGTAAGCCTAGCCACTGTATTCTAATAAGTAATAACCAAACAGTGGGCCTGGCACTGTCAGCGATTCGCGCACGTCGTGCTAATCAAGCTAAATAGACTCTAAACAGCTTGTTTGCTAGCCGCGGTGTCGCATTGCCAGTTCATGGCGTGCACTCGGCCTGTGCTGACTTTGAGTCTCAAAACACTTGAATTTGTGCTGATTACAATATTGCTTCATACATAGGTATTATAATATGATAGTATACGTTTATTGGAATGTGATGAAATAGGTCGTAACATAAAACGTGGTTGGTACCTATTAGTGCATGGAAATCGGAAAAAGTACTGAGTGGTTACAAAGACTTAATATGACGACTTATGGAAGGTGGACGATGTATGATGGCCGTATGAATGGCGTGCAGGTAAGATTTCTTGTTTATTTCTTTAGATATCAACAATCTAAAAAAATTAACAATGGTAGAGTATGTCACCTGCCCCTCTACCATTGCGCCTGGTAGAGATGACTCTAAGCGATAAGGCCGTCAATTGTTTCACTAGTTTTAAACATTATTATCCTTTGCTTGTAATTTCTGTTGTGAAAAATAAAGAGTAAAATATTTTATTCAGAAACAATTGTAGGTACATTATTTTTATAATCACAGCCTTCCAAACTGGGTGTGGAGACTGTGGAGAACTCGTGTCTTAGAAGTCAGTGTCTTCCTTTTGATTCATTTAGTCAAGTACACTGTTAATTACATATTACTTTACACAATTGTCATTTTTCATGTTATATCTATACTAATATACTAATAATATACTAATAATATACTAATATACTAATACTAATATACTAATAATAATATTATAAAGAAGTAAAGTTTGTGTGTTTGTATATTTGTTAAATTGTAAGGGGTAATCCCGGGATCTACTGAACCGATTTTAAAAATTCTTTCACCAATAGAAAGCCACATCATTGCTGAGTGTCATAGGTTATATAAAAAACCGAAAAATAAAAAGGCTTTTACGTGGTAGTCCGTTTTGCAAAGTGAATCGGAGAAAAAACGGTCCGGACGGCGCGCGATGGCTTCGGGTTTAATTAACATTATGCCCAACGAAGTGGGCACGGGTCAGCTAGTCATTAAATAAGAATAATAACTGTACACTTACGTCATAGAAAGGGAAAATATAATCCCTACCTATTATAAAACTATACAATATCCTATCCTAAAACTACCTACGTCATTTGCTCCGAATCGAATGGTGTCCCTTGTGCAACCTACGTTCATTCAAGAAACCTCCCACGTAATATTTGAAGGCTCAAAGGACAAGACGACCTACTTACGAGTATGTGGAGTTGTAAATGTGAGGAAAAGATATAACGAAAGGACGGTTTACTTATACAGGGTTATTCATAAAGGGTATGCTAAGCCGAAAAGGGCTTCACTACTTTTACTACGAGACCAACATGAAATTTGCGAAAAAAACAGCTATTCCATAGAAAAATGTCAATGACACTCGACAAAATGTATGGAACAGCTGATTTTTTTTTCGCGAATTCTAAGTTGGTCACATAGTAAAAGTTGTTCATAATGATGAGTACTATGAGGCCTTTTCTTCTATATCATACCCTTTATGAATAACCCTGTATATCTAAATTTAAAAAAGACGAAGAAATGTAAATATTAAACGTTCATAAATAAAATACAGCCATTAGGTTGCATAGTAACTCAATGATGCAACTTTGAGAAATTTTATTCGAAATTCAGAATACTTAGAATACCAACTTATCGGCTTACAAAGTATGACGTCATTGAGGTGAAATATGTGTGTTGTAAAAATTATGTATATTTTAAATCAGTCTGCACTCTTTAGTTTTCAAACCTTAAAAGCGAAATCTAGGTAGACTTAACAAATACACAAATGTGAAGCCAAAGTCATAGATTTATATTTATTTTGTCAAAGATAAAAGCTGCGCCACATTTTCTAGCCCTCAAATACCGGTACACCTAAAACTAGCTATCAAAGTACTTTCAATTCATTCATGAAACCCAGATACAGCCTAAGGACAGCTATACCTAATACTAGTAAACCACGCTGACGATGACGTAACCCGGCTGGTGAACGCGGACGGCGGCAAGGAAAAGTGGGCGAAATCGCAGTAACCTCGCGCCTACGCTCCTCCACTCCTGCGCACCCTTCCAAAATTTGCAACACAAAGATGGAACTGGCCGGACCTAGATACATTAGTTAGCTAGTCTGATACAAGCTCGTTTCATTCAACTTTCGATGGTTGGGTGTAAATAACTTTACTAATAAACTAGCTGACCCTTGCCCACTTCGTTGGGCATAATGTTAATTAAACCCGAAGCCATCGCGTGCCGTCCGGACCGTTTTTTCTCCGATTCACTTTGCAAAACGGACTACCACGTAAAAGCCTTTTTATTTTTCGGTTTTTTATATAACCTATGACACTCAGCAATAATGTGGCTTTAAAATCGGTTCAGTAGATTCCGAGATTACCCCTTACAATTTAACAAATATACAAACACACAAACTTTACTTAAAATATTATTATTAATTATTATATTATTAATTATTATATTATTAGTATAGATTACTACTTGCTTACTAACACTTGTTACTGTACTAATATTACTCTGTTTCGGTTGGAAGGGCATTATTTCCAGTGAAATTACAGGCCAAAATAGGAGATTAAACAACTTATTATATATAGGTATATCTCACGGTGACGAGCGCGGTGCTGTGCCACGCAGGGTCTTGAATTCTGCGAGTTCAAAATTCTGGGTGGCGCAGACCTGTTATGGGCAAACGTGACGTTTAACATCAGGCGAGCGATTTGCTCGTCTCGTCACTCGATTACATTTAAAAAAATTACACTAGTAAGTTAGAGAAAATTTAAAATTAATACATTTTAAAATCATATCGTAGATATAGAGGTAGATATACCTATATAATTTTCGACAGTAATATATTGTAATTACTCCTTACTTCTTCGTGAATGAGAACATCACCATTCAGAGCTATAGGATTCTATTGTATTGAATCTCTCACATCAGATGCAAAAATTATATTTTTCTCACATATTAACTTACTGTCGACCTGTTTGGCTCAACGGTAGTGTCGCCGCCTTATAAGCCAGAGGTCCCGGGTTCGATTCCCGGCCGGGCAGATGTTTGAATGATGAATTTAAATATCTGTTCTGGGTCTGGGTGTTAGTTGTCCTTGTCTTTGTGTGTGTTCCATGGCATCCCCGATACAGGATTTATTCCTAGTGGGGAGCTATGAGTGTGAAACGTTTATTTATTTATTATTTTATTTATTTATTTCTCACCCCGAAATCTTTTAAAAGCAATTTTAAGTTTACAAGTATATTAATCTACAACAAGATTGGTACTACAAATTCGTCAACCCTCACAGATTGAGATCGTAAAGTTATAAGTCAACATTTGTTTTGTGCGATTAAATAAAAGGTTTAATTAAATATTCTGATATACCTACATAACTCAGCATCATACCCGTCAAGAGTTAGCTTCCGTAATTGAGTTAAGCTCTTCGGAAGTAGGTTCAGAACTCTCGTTAGTCGAGTTTGTATTTAGATTACCTTCCCTTGTTTAGTTTCGTGCCATAAAAACTTTAAGATTGGACGTCGAAAGCGGACAGCTTGATAAAACTTAGTAAACTAGTTACTGAGACCATAGTAGTTCGACCCTCTACTGGCAAACTGAGATGGTGAGAAGAAAAAACAATTCAGGCAAATCCAATGTAAATATGTAGCGCTTTTATTTAGATATCAAAGGCCATCTGACTAAAAATAGAGAGGCAGATTTGTTTAAACGAGTTTTAAGTTCGGCCACAAAATGAAAGACATCGTTTTTTTTCAAAACTAACGGACGGTTTTCAATAGCCCTGAAACAAATGAAGCTTGCAGTTATCAGTCCTTTGAGCTTTCGCGCAATTGTTAACGTTTTATGAAAGGAAATACTACCATAGAGTCCGAGCTCATCCTACGGCGGTCAGAAGCGCTCATACAAGCGGAACTTCTTGATAATTGACCATCGAAACAACGGACCTATTGTCGTCATTCAATAATATTTGCTCAGGTGTATGCGAGCTGCTGTTGAATGAGCCACGCGCGGTACAGTGTGACACGGCTGTTAATAAGGGCGCTGAATGTTGATACTACGTTTGTATCTCTCTTCAGCAAAAGAGAAAACAAGACAGTAGTCCAACTTTTGATCACGTTGAAGCCGTGTAGTAAAGCCGGCGTGGAGCGGAGTAGTGTCGGTGGAGTATAGTAGTGCGCATGTGTACGGGCGCTCGATATCCGCACTACGCCCACCACGTGTCGGGACACGGGACCCTGGGGTTGCCAGCGGGTTAACATTTTCGTACCTACCAGGAAATGTTGTTTTTCGTCGTTGTTCCCAGTTTGTCTTAAGACTTAAACTTCAACTCTTGTTTCTGGCTCTTGTGAATCTTTATAATGATTAGAGTTAACTATTTTGTCAACCCAGTTTTTATTTTTAATAAATTTCGATTTTTATGAGAGAAAAAAATCTAATTTAATTCTAATTCTTGTTAATGATATCTGAAGGTATCGTGTTGCTAGCATTACTTAATTGGCACATGAACTTTTGGCGAAATTAACGATCAATAAGATTTACACTTGTCTAAGTTAACATTTATAACATCCTGAAAGACGTTATATTATAGAGGTAGTATAAGGTTTAACAACCAGTTTACACAACACAGTATATTAGATACACTTTTGGAGCGCAGTAATGTTTCTAGATAGCGGCGATGACTGATGAGTTTACAAAGATTGAATGCTTTCCAATCGAAGTATTAGGTTCCTAAGTATACACACCCAGCTAAAAGCGGTAAGTTATAGAACGGCAACACCATGCCACCCGAAAGGAGTGCTCCTGTAGGAAAGTAGGGAAGCTCGGAGGCTGCGTGCGACTCCGTGCGCCTGATCGTGGCTGGAGCGGGCCGCGGGTCGCGGGGTCGAGCCGAGCTGCCACCGGCGCCAGTCGCACGCTCGCGCCGCGCCGAGCGCCCGTCACTCGCGCTCACGTATTAACACCACGACACATCGGATTTGTTTTTATATAATTCTCCGAGTGATCCACGAGAGCTGAATGAAGATTGCTTGGATTTAAGTGGAAGTGGATAAAACTATTGAAACAGTTTTAAATAATCTGTGTTGAAGAATTTTCCGTTGCGTTTTCGGAAAAGTGTTTTTCTTGTTTGTGTGGGGGAAGACGGGGCGGGCTGGCGGCGGTCGGTGGATGGTGCGGCGCGGGCGAGCGCCGGGGCGCGGCCGGCGGCGCCGTTGACAAAATGTCGATACCCCTGGGCCGGGAGACTGGGCTCCCCTCACAGGTGAGTCGCTGTCTTCTTATCGGGGAGATATCAATGCACCTTGCATCACTGCCAAATACGAGCAATTGTGCCAATAAAGTGAGTGATTGTGGCATTAATTTAAACTGGCAAATGAAAGCTTTTACAAGTTTTGGTTGAATACTGATTAAAGCATGACTTGATGTTTACTTTTTTGTAGTGTATTTTTTTTTTAAATATGCAAGCTAAGAACGCTGTTTTCGTTGAAGTATGAGCTCAGAGGTCGCTGAAAGAATTTGCTCATAGTTGTGGCCACTGTTATATATTTTTTGGTCCTGCTCTGTTTTTCTGACGTATAGCTGTGTTCCTTGTGTCGGGACCGTGCGTGTGATTAGGCTGCGTGCGGTCTACTAGGTACCAACCCTCACGAACTATGTAAATAGACACGGTGATAGAATCTATTGACTATTGAAGTTGGAACCTTTTAACCGACGTTTCTTTCATCATCATTATTGACCTATACTAAATAGAACCAATCAAATGCTGACATAGATAAACAATATCATTGACTGCTGGATATAAGCTGGTTTCAAGGTACCGCTGGTTGTCCCTTGGTTTTTGTTACTATTGCTTTTTATTTTTTTTTATCGATTTATCTACCTACTTAATAATCAGTAGTATCAAAAAATGGCATGATAACAAGCAGTAAGTTACGGTAACATTAAAAATTCTGTCGTAAATTTTTATGGCCAATTTTAATTTTACAATTTATATATTTTTCACTTGTTAACCTCGTGATGCACTAGTGCTTGGGCTTAATTAATAATAATTATGTATAATATTTTATCTTGAAACACTTAGGATTATATTTTTTCGTAGTCTCTATCTCTACCACGCAGCTCCAACGAGATACTCGTAATAATCTTTGGGCTTTTCCTTTACGATTATTGATTTGTTACGTTATAGTAGATAACTTATTTCTGCCTAATGAGGAGGGGGGGAGGGGGGGGGGAACCCAGCTGCCTTGGAGTGCAGTCGTAATAAAACAATTGAAGTGACGAGATGAGCAAATTGCCCGCCTGATGTTAAACTTTATGTTTTCCCGTAAGCCGTAACAGCTTGGGTTATGTGAGATCATACCAACTAAAACCTCTCGGAGACCTGCCTTGGTGTTTGGAACGAACCAGGGCACTGCGCTTCAGCTCTTCCCGGGATAGCTACATGGAGAAATACCTCCGCCTACGATAGCGCGGCCCACCCGTACCTACGTAGGTACCTACGACATGTACGTGCTTGTATTATTTGTGTTCATTATCATGATACCTAATCATTATTTATGAATCTTGTTTTAACCAAATAAAGAAAATTTGTCATAAAAAAAATTGGTAGCTTATGCTAACAATAATGCTAACAAAAATGCTGTAAATGCTAACAATAATGCTAACAATAATGCTGTATTTTTATAACATTTATCAATATATATAAAAGTGAAGGTCGTGACTGACTGACAGATCAACGCACAGCCTAAACCGCTTAAGCTACAAACGTGAAATTTGGACAAAAGTTTTATAACAAAAAGCGGACGCACACTAAGAAAGGAATTTGCCCAATTCAACCCTTAAGAGGGTGAAAAGGGGTGTTTAAGTTTGTATGAAAAATTTTTTTTTCTTTATGCTACGATTATCAAACTTTGCGAATATACTAAAGTTAAAAAAATAATTGACACCTATTTCAACATTTTTTAAAAATCAACCCCTAAAGGGGTGAAACGGAGCAATAAAGTTTGTATGAAGATTTTTTTTTTAATTCTGTGGTTATGAAACTTTGCAAATATACTAAGCTTAAGAAAATAATTGACACTTATTTTTTTGTTTTTTGAAAATCAACCCCTAAAGGGGTGAAACGGAGTATTGAAGTTTGTATGGAGATTTTTTTTTTGATACTGTGGCTACGAAACTTTGCAGATATACTAAGCTAAAAAAAATAATTGACACTTATTTTTTTGTTTTCTGAAAATCAACCCCTAAAGGGGTTAAACGGAGTGTTGAAGTTTGTATAAAATTATTTTTTTCCTAATACTTCGATTATTTAACTTTGCTATTGTAATAAGCTAAAAAAAAAATTAGATACCTGTTTCATTATTTTTTGAAAATCAACCCCTAAAAGGGTTAAACAGGTAAAAGTGAATGTCGAGACTGGCTGACAGATCAACGCACAGCCTAAACCGCTTAAGCTACAAACGTCAAATTTGGACAAAAGTTTTATAACAAAAAGCGGACGCACACTAAGAAAGGAATCTGCCCAATTCAACCCTTAAGAGGGTGAAAAATTGTGTTTAAGTTTGTATGAAAAAATTTTTTTTCTTAATGCTACGATTATCAAACTTTGCGAATATACTAAATTTAAAAAAATAATCGACACCTATTTCATCATTTTTGAAAAATCAACCCCTAAAGGGGTGAAACGGAGCAATAAAGTTTGTATGAAGATTTTTTTTAATGCTGTGGTTATGAAACTTTGCAAATATACTTACTAAGCTTAAGAAAATATTAGACACTTATTTTTTTGTTTTTTGAAAATCAACCCCTAAAGGGGTGAAATGGAGTATCGAAGTTTGTTTAAAAATATTTTTTTCCTAATAATACGATAATTTAACTTTGCAATTGTACTAAACTATAAAAAAATTTTAGATACCTGTTTCATTATTTTTGGAAAATCAACCCCTAAAAGGGTTAAACAGAGTGTTGAATGTTTGAATCAACAACGCATCAAAATCAACAGATCAACGCACAGCCTAAACCGCTTAAGCTACAAACGTCAAATTTGGACAAAAGTTTTATATCAAAAAGCGGACGCACACTAAGAAAGGAATTTACCCAATTCAACCCTTAAGGGGGTAAAAGGGGTGTTTTAGTTTGTATGAAAAAAATATTTTTCTTAATGCTACGATTATTAAACTTTGCGAATATACTAAATTTAAAAAAATAATCGACACCTATTTCATCATTTTTGAAAAACCAACCCCTAAAGGGGTGAAACGGAGTATTGAAGTTTGTATTAAGAATTTTTTTTTGGTGCTGTGGTTACGAAACTTTGCCAATATACTAAGCTAGAAAAAATAATAAACACTTATTTTTTTGGTTTTTGAAAATCAACCCCCGAAGGGGTTAAAATATGGAGTGTTAAAGTTTGTATGAAAATATTTTTTCCTAATGCTATGATCATTTAATTTTGCAGATGTACTAAGCTAAAAAAATAATAGATACATGTTTCATTATTTTTGGACAGTCAACCCTAAAAGGGGTGAAACGGGGTATTAAAGTTTGTATGGAAATATATTTTTTTAATGCTACGATTATTTAACTTTGCAAAACTAAGCTAAAAAAGTAATAGATACCGGTTTCATTATTTTTGGAAAATCAACCCCTAAAGGGATGAAATGGCGTGGTAAATATAGTACGGAGAGAGAATTGTAATGACTCACTGACAGACAACGCACAGCCTAGACCGCTGGTCGTAGAAATTAGAAATATGGAGTGTATAGTCTTGATGAGTAAACGTGTACCAAGAAAGGATTTTTTGTAATTCAACCTCTAAAGGGGTGAAATAGAGTGTTAAAGTTAGTATGGAGAAGCATTGTTTTTGACGCCACGGTATTGAAACTTTACAAATATACGAAGCTTAAAAAAATAACGAACACCTATTTCACCATTTTTGGAAAATCAACCCCAGTGGGGGTGAGATAGCGTGGTAAAGATAGTACGGAGAAAGAATTTGTTTTGATGCTAACTCAATGAAACTTTACAGATGTACTAAACTTAAGGCGGGTAAACAACATCCGGAAAAAATCCAAAACCTTCGAAAAGTCACATCCTCGAGGTGGAACTGCTAATTAACTCGAAAACTAAAAACATTTTTACCAAAGCGACTAAGAAGTCACCAAAACCTCGGACCTTTTTGGAGCCATTGAAAAAGAAGCAGGGATGCTTCCATTGTATGACGCTTTTTACATGCTCTCAAAAAAGAGGGATAAATTAATTTCATCCCGGAAAAATTATCGGTTCCCGAGGTATAGTCCACGCGGGCGAAGCCGTGGGCGGAAGCTAGTATGTTATAAAAATACTATCAAATTTCTGTCGACGCAGATACTTCCAGTTGATAAGTATTTTGCATCCATCCTTGAGACAGCTAAATGCAAGCTCTATTTTTAGCTCCACGTCACGATTTTGCAATATAAAACAAACAATGCTTGATTACAATTCTACGAACCACTACAGCTGATAATGTTTGTTTTATCGAAGGAGTTAGTAATTCTTAATCGAAAATATTCGGTTGCATACTAATATTGTTGCCAAAAATAATATTAAGCCGATTCATTTCGTCGAATGTCATTTAGTTTTCTCAACGTGTAGAACTCTAAAAATCCTCTTTTTATTAAAATACTAGCGGCTCGTCCCGGCTTCGCACGGGTAGACACTATAAATTGAGATCTTAAAAAAAATATATAATAACTAGCTTCCGCCCACGGCTTCGCCCGCGTGGACTATACCTCGGGAACCGATAATTTTTCCGGGATGAAATTAATTTATCCCTCTTTTTTGAGAGCATGTAAAAAGCGTCATACAATGGAAGCATCCCTGCTTCTTTTTCAATGGCTCCAAAAAGGTCCGAGGTTTTGGTGACTTCTTAGTCGCTTTGGTAAAAATGTTTTTAGTTTTCGAGTTAATTAGCAGTTCCACCTCGAGGATGTGACTTTTCGAAGGTTTTGGATTTTTTCCGGATGTTGTTTACCCGCCTTAAGTTTAGTACATCTGTAAAGTTTCATTGAGTTAGCATCAAAACAAATTCTTTCTCCGTACTATCTTTACCACGCTATCTCACCCCCACTGGGGTTGATTTTCCAAAAATGGTGAAATAGGTGTTCGTTATTTTTTTAAGCTTCGTATATTTGTAAAGTTTCAATACCGTGGCGTCAAAAACAATGCTTCTCCATACTAACTTTAACACTCTATTTCACCCCTTTAGAGGTTGAATTACAAAAAATCCTTTCTTGGTACACGTTTACTCATCAAGACTATACACTCCATATTTCTAATTTCTACGACCAGCGGTCTAGGCTGTGCGTTGTCTGTCAGTGAGTCATTACAATTCTCTCTCCGTACTATATTTACCACGCCATTTCATCCCTTTAGGGGTTGATTTTCCAAAAATAATGAAACCGGTATCTATTACTTTTTTAGCTTAGTTTTGCAAAGTTAAATAATCGTAGCATTAAAAAAATATATTTCCATACAAACTTTAATACCCCGTTTCACCCCTTTTAGGGTTGACTGTCCAAAAATAATGAAACATGTATCTATTATTTTTTTAGCTTAGTACATCTGCAAAATTAAATGATCATAGCATTAGGAAAAAATATTTTCATACAAACTTTAACACTCCATATTTTAACCCCTTCGGGGGTTGATTTTCAAAAACCAAAAAAATAAGTGTTTATTATTTTTTCTAGCTTAGTATATTGGCAAAGTTTCGTAACCACAGCACCAAAAAAAAATTCTTAATACAAACTTCAATACTCCGTTTCACCCCTTTAGGGGTTGGTTTTTCAAAAATGATGAAATAGGTGTCGATTATTTTTTTAAATTTAGTATATTCGCAAAGTTTAATAATCGTAGCATTAAGAAAAATATTTTTTTCATACAAACTAAAACACCCCTTTTACCCCCTTAAGGGTTGAATTGGGTAAATTCCTTTCTTAGTGTGCGTCCGCTTTTTGATATAAAACTTTTGTCCAAATTTGACGTTTGTAGCTTAAGCGGTTTAGGCTGTGCGTTGATCTGTTGATTTTGATGCGTTGTTGATTCAAACATTCAACACTCTGTTTAACCCTTTTAGGGGTTGATTTTCCAAAAATAATGAAACAGGTATCTAAAATTTTTTTATAGTTTAGTACAATTGCAAAGTTAAATTATCGTATTATTAGGAAAAAAATATTTTTAAACAAACTTCGATACTCCATTTCACCCCTTTAGGGGTTGATTTTCAAAAAACAAAAAAATAAGTGTCTAATATTTTCTTAAGCTTAGTAAGTATATTTGCAAAGTTTCATAACCACAGCATTAAAAAAAATCTTCATACAAACTTTATTGCTCCGTTTCACCCCTTTAGGGGTTGATTTTTCAAAAATGATGAAATAGGTGTCGATTATTTTTTTAAATTTAGTATATTCGCAAAGTTTGATAATCGTAGCATTAAGAAAAAAAATTTTTTCATACAAACTTAAACACAATTTTTCACCCTCTTAAGGGTTGAATTGGGCAGATTCCTTTCTTAGTGTGCGTCCGCTTTTTGTTATAAAACTTTTGTCCAAATTTGACGTTTGTAGCTTAAGCGGTTTAGGCTGTGCGTTGATCTGTCAGCCAGTCTCGACATTCACTTTTACCTGTTTAACCCTTTTAGGGGTTGATTTTCAAAAAATAATGAAACAGGTATCTAATTTTTTTTTTAGCTTATTACAATAGCAAAGTTAAATAATCGAAGTATTAGGAAAAAAATAATTTTATACAAACTTCAACACTCCGTTTAACCCCTTTAGGGGTTGATTTTCAGAAAACAAAAAAATAAGTGTCAATTATTTTTTTTAGCTTAGTATATCTGCAAAGTTTCGTAGCCACAGTATCAAAAAAAAAATCTCCATACAAACTTCAATACTCCGTTTCACCCCTTTAGGGGTTGATTTTCAAAAAACAAAAAAATAAGTGTCAATTATTTTCTTAAGCTTAGTATATTTGCAAAGTTTCATAACCACAGAATTAAAAAAAAAATCTTCATACAAACTTTATTGCTCCGTTTCACCCCTTTAGGGGTTGATTTTTAAAAAATGTTGAAATAGGTGTCAATTATTTTTTTAACTTTAGTATATTCGCAAAGTTTGATAATCGTAGCATAAAGAAAAAAAAATTTTTCATACAAACTTAAACACCCCTTTTCACCCTCTTAAGGGTTGAATTGGGCAAATTCCTTTCTTAGTGTGCGTCCGCTTTTTGTTATAAAACTTTTGTCCAAATTTCACGTTTGTAGCTTAAGCGGTTTAGGCTGTGCGTTGATCTGTCAGTCAGTCACGACCTTCACTTTTATATATATTGATAATCTAAAAACTATCTTAGCTAACTGTTAAGTTAGATCGAACTGCACACGGTGTGCAAATTTGATTGAAATCGGTTAAGTAGTTTAGTAGTCTATAGCGGACAAACAACGTGACACGTAATTTGTATATATTAAGAAGATATGGCAAAAAAGAGGATTTTTTGTCGATTCAGATTTCAGATTTTTTTGTTCATACTAAAATTGTTCGTAATGATGAGTATTATGAACCCTTTTCGGCTTAGCATACCCTTTCCTAATAATCTTGTAAGTCATTCTGTGCCTGCAAAAACGAATTGCACTGGTGATGCATTTAAAGTCAAGTCATTTTAAAGTACAAGTATGTACCTAACATTATAGTAACAAGAAAACGCCTTAAATAATTTTACCTGCCTACCAAATTCTTCTGAGTAAGTTTGGTACAAATACTTGATATTAAATTAACTAAATGAATAACGTCACTACTATAAAGTCCCTACATGATCTAATGTCAATTGTTTCTGGGTTTATCGCAGCATTTGAGGAAAAAACATTCTGTAATCCAGGGTTTAAAAGTAGGTACCTATCTAAAAAATTGCTCAAATATCTATCGATGAACGTGCGTGAATTACTAATTTACTAAAAATATATTTTTAAAGTGAGTAAGTTCGTATAGGTATTGGCCAAGTGCTTTTTTTTTCATTATGAACTAGCGGCCCGTCCCGGCTTCGCACGGGTAGACTTTGGGATAAACGTAGAGTAAATTGAAATCGGTCCAGTCGTTCACGCGTGATGGCGTGACCAAAGGTGTTGAGAATAATTATAGAAACTCTTTGTTATAACCTCTATTCTCATGCTATTGCGTAACTATAGCAACCGTAGTTTGTTGATGCTAACTTGTCAATTTATAGTAAAAATTATCAGTATAAAACGCACACTGTTTTGATAGATATGATTGAATTTGAACTTTGTACAGAGGTAATAAAGTGCAAATTGACTCTTGGACGTTAGGAACATACCTACATTGCTTAAACAACAGTGAGTGCTTGCAATTCAATATGAACTTTAAACAATAGCAATAAAGCTCGTTTTAGTTAGAAAACGTTTGTATGGGAAAAATAAAAGGGCTGTTTTTAGGGTTTTTCAATATTTCTGAGAGATTTTCTTAATATTTTTTTCCGTAAAAACCTTCTCCTAATAATAACAAATACAACAAAAAAAGAATTAGTGAAATCGGTCCAGCCATTCACGCGTGAGGCCGTGACCAAGGAAAACGGGTTTCATTTTTATATATACATATATATATAGATATATAGATAAATCCGCATTTGACCACCAACTCGCCTGTTCGTAAGTGACTATGTGGTCGAAGATGAAGCACGCAGATTTAGTAAATACATAGTTTAGCCCTGGTGTCAGAGCTATTTTAAAAGTACAGTGTAATACAATAATACGATAGTTATATGGTTGATGGGTTAGCACGTGTATATTTGCAAACAAGGAGATGTTAGAAATGTCGAGATGTGTTTATTGTAATTTTATTAAAGCGATTAAGCTAGCGATTTGCTCGTATCGTCACTTAATTGCATAAAAAAAAGGTTTTTAGTAAAAGTAACGTCTGTCAAATTAAAAAAAAATTAAAGAAATGGAAAAGTGTGATTAGATAGAAATTCCCCATAGCTTTGTACCCAATTGTTCGGTAGAACACCTAATTAATTCACCTTTTCAGATTTAGGTGAGCTTATAACGGACTCGGCTACATTTGAATCGCAGAACAATAAACCTTATAAATATGTAAAGCTTTCCTTTGAGCCTTTATTCTACCGTCTCCTTCCAAAAAGAGGTTTAGCGAAATACTGACACCGCATTTTGTGAACCAACTTTATTTTTGCATAAACACGAAATGAACTGAAAAGAGTATCTTGGCATGCAATGTTAGCAAGTCAACGAGAAACGTAATGGATTAAAGTTTAAGATTAAGGCTTTAGTTGACAGATCTTAGTTTTCTATAAGAACATTATTTTTACAAAACAAAAAACAAAAACCGACTTCAAAAGACCGACTATTGAGTTATTCATCTATTTGTCGCGCACGTACTTAATGCAAATTTAAGACTTATATGGTTTTCTCATGGATACCATTATCAGAACTGGACTAAATTGAAATGGGACCAAATGGGAAGCGTCAGCTTTCTAATAAAAAAAGAATCATCAAAATCGATTCACCCAGTCAAAAGTTAGTAACAAACATAAAAAAATAAAATAAAAAAAAATAATGAAAAAAAAAAACATACGGA
The DNA here is from genome assembly GCA_949125135.1 of Alcis repandata. Taxonomy (NCBI): domain Eukaryota; kingdom Metazoa; phylum Arthropoda; class Insecta; order Lepidoptera; family Geometridae; genus Alcis; species Alcis repandata. The sequence goes on from OX421234.1 coordinate 8,246,767, forward strand.
CGAATTGATAACCTCCTCCTTTTTTGAAGTCGGTTAAAAAGTATTGATGTCCTTAGCTAATAGGTTGCAATAACAAAGACAGCTATATTTTCAGTTAGTTTAGATCTGTCAAATAAAGCTTTCAAACTTGGGTCCAATGTGTTGACATTAGAGATTTGAATGTCAAATTTTCAAGTCAAGTCAATCTTAAATAGCAGTCGTATCTTTGCGATCGCAAACGACATTGGACCCATGGGACTCTACTATTCATAAATCAATAGGCTACACTATTATTCTTAACAATCATGCTAATATGAGCTCAGGCTTATAATTCTAGATCCTCACAACCAGACCAGTTTTTTTTAAATAGAAAATTGAAATTGTGACAGTAGGAGTAGCTCTAAAACGAAACTTAGTAGTAATGTTGCCAAAACACTGGATCAACATAAGTTTTTTATTCTGAAGAAATATTGGTACCCGTAAAATAGCGGGTGAAACAGCGGGACACAGCTACTTCAAAATAAATTCGAAAGTCGATTTAACTCATAACTGATGAGCCTCAATCAAAAATCTAATCAGAGCGATCCGGAGATCCCTTCATCTTTCCCAAATTGAAAGGCACATCATCGCAAAATTATCAAACGACGTCTAAGAACCTCCAGCGATTGAGAGCCAAGGCCCGCAAGTCTCCGAGTTCGTTTTGGAGTTCAAGGCTCTATCGATCTTGCAAGACTGAGGCCTGTTTTAGTACAATTTTCACTTTTCGCCGCCATCTCGGGACGCGAGTCGACACTACCCTCCATTTATATCAGGCTTAAGAGGAAGAGTCTGTGCAAGACTGAGTATTTATTTTAAGCTGAACTGAGACTCAGTAAGCTCATTTATTTTAGGATTTAAGAGAAGCGGACGGAATGAAGTCGTGTTCAGTGTTCTAGTAATTCTGAAAATAAATTTGAACTCTAGGGCTTCTGTTAAGTGAAGTACGAAGTCCATAAGATATAATATAGAGTTATAATTTTAACAATATTTATAATTTTACATTATAATTTTGGTTAAGAAAGGAGTCCAAATATCAAAGATACTGTCATGACTCGAAATAGCATCGTCATTCTGATGTTTTACGTTTTTTTTATCTTAAGGCGCACACCTTAAGATAAAGAAGAGTTAAAAATACAGTCCGATTTTCGTTACTTAAGTAATGGCTATCTTAATGAGGTGTCTAAGGTAAACAGGGTCACACCTCATCGGTTCAGTGTCCGTGGTCCGTTCCGTGCAGGTCTTGCGTGGACCCATTCGCATAGCTCACGGGTGAGTCACGCTGATGCACGGTTCTGCGAATCGCATCTATGATACATACATAGGAAATTAGATGGTTTTGTGATCATGTAGTTTGCCAAATGAAGGTTTTCAAATCCGGGTTCATTTGTCATTGAAGGTCGGAGACTAAAGAGGTTGTGCGAGAGAACTGAGAGTGAATCATTTTGTTCTTTTATTCGTCGGACCATAAATAGAGTTACGTTTTCAGGGTTAATGTGAATGAATACCTGTTGTGTGTTTCTTTATTGCACCACATTTTTCAACCTCTTACTTTTTTTAACTCTATACTTCGCATTTTTATTCATAAATGGTTAGATGTAGTGATTTAATTTGAAGATAAGTGTCCAAAGAGATTATTTTCTTTTCGCTTTCCTCACAGATATATGCTTAAGGCTTTTATTTGGAGCGTGTATTCCTTAGCCAAATACGAGTACGTGTCGAGCAAACAGTGACTTGTCACTGGATAAGGTGACCTCCTTCCGCGCCGCCTCATGTTAGCACGCGACACTGTGTTAACGTTGTGTTTATCTAATTCTCTCAATGCCATTCATAAATGGACAAAACCGATACGATAATTGAGATGGCTCATTCATTGATTTATTGCTCTAATTAAGCTTAAGTGTTAAAACGATTACATGACTAATATTATAAATGCGGAAGTAATGAGTTTGTTAGACTCTCACGCCTTAACTTCTCAAACAATCATCACGAAATTTTGCATACACGTTGTTGGGATACAGATCATACAGAAAAGGACGTAGGCTACTTTTCATCATCATCATCATTGCCGTTTTTATGACCAGTCGCGTGAAACCGTGGGGCGCAGCTAGTTTTAATATATTTTTTGTACCTAAATAAACATTTTTTTATTACAAAAATTTAAAACATGATTTTTTTTAGTTCAATATCAGCGAATTAAAAATATAGCAATTTGTTTTTTAAACCAATGTATTAGAGTTTAAATTACTACGGACTATAATCTCTACCTAACTACTTTTAACCAAACTACCTTGATGTCTCAGTGTAGTTTAGTAGACAATCATGTTTTATGTGACTAGAAGTGGTCTAAGCTCTAAACCGGTAGTTTATCGCAATAAAGCCAGTTTTTTCTCTGGACTAACAGTAAAAATAGAAAGACTAGATTATATCCTCCTATCCTCGAATCGCCCACTTACGAGCACTTTGTAAACAGCTCATAATTTTTTTATAGAAAGTACATTGTTGTTGTTGTAATATCCTCCAAATTCTAAAATAAACGAATCGAATACGAGTAAACTATTTGCATTCCTTTTTATATCAATATGCGAGAAAAGGAAGGCATTAATTTAAGAGCTGTCTTTGGTTTAGTCTAAAAATAATAGCTACACTGACCTACCTAAATAGGTAAGCCTTAATAACTTACCTTTAGGTAGTTGATAACTTAGGATCCACAGGCCCTCTACATTCGATCCTTTATTGTAATAGGACTAATAACACTAAAAGCTCTGTACATGTACGACAGTAGATCCAGACAATAGAGAAAAAAGGCTGCCTAGGATACCCTAGTTAGGTTGGCGCGTTTGATTGAATCAGGTACCGTATCTACCCTCTCTAATGGCTCTTTGAGCGAGCTAGGCTTCTAAGCAGCGTTTGTACCGCGTTTGATCATAAGACTTGTTTCGTAAAAAATAGGGTCGCATTTAGCAAAGCAACAATTTAGATAGATAGATATTGATTGAATTTTTGAGATATTGCTCATATTTCTAGAAAAGTCTTTCCAATGTTTTTAATAATCAAAAGTGTGGTTACTTAGGACATAATTTGCCCTTACGAGGTTTTTCCAAAAACTAAGCATAATTCTAAAATCTTTATTTATTTCGTAGACAGGTGTATAATTACTAAAATTAAAGCTGTCTTTATCATTGCGGTCTTTTAGACAAGGATATCAACACTTTTAGTAAATTTAAAGCTATCGACATATAAGCCTTCGACTCAAAATTACAATCATTGACTTGACTTAAATTGACTGCAATAACGATTCAACAGCGATATCAAAATTGACATCGCTGTTTAGTCAATCGAAACTGGCACATGCTATATGCACAGGCATAAGTGCTGTTGCAACACAATGCAAGTGGCAACCTACAACGCAATAACTTTCCTTTAGTATACTCGTAGCTATCGCGGCCGATTCGCCGATATCGAGTATCACTGTTTATCGACATCGATAAGCTCTGATAACGAGATAAGAGCGGCCGCGGTCGGTACTGTCCAACAAACGGTCGTTCAATCTTCCACCTGCATATTTTAAATATAATTTCATGTGTAAAATGATTGTTGTAATATGGGTTTTCTGTAACTTTGAATAGTTATATTACATGTCTATTTGTCTAAAATCCAAAATAAATGAATGTCCAAAATAAAAGTCGAGGAAGCCTGTTAAATAAAGTGCTAATGTTGTTAGATACGCGATTATTATTCACTACATTATCTGTTTCAATGGCCAAAGGAATTTGGAAGGCGACAAAAATCTAAAACTCAGAAGCTTTCCAAGTGGTTTAACTTTGTTAGTTATCTCAAGCATGCCTCCAACACGACCGCTTACAAAAAACGTCGACGCCTTTTCGGGACGCTTACGAAATCAGGGTCCGAAACTCAAATTACGCTACAATGTTAGGAATCCCCTGCGTGGCTTCGCAGAACCCTTGATCTTTAAATAACCAAGCCCAGTAGCAATTCGGCTTCTTGCTTCGTCGGCCTTAGCGGCGTCCTTTGCACGCCTTCGGGGAATGCTCTCTACGCCCTTATTAGGCTACATAATAACCCGTCGTTCCTGTATCCTCTTCGACAGCACCGATTGTTCGACCCAGTTTGGAAGACGGTGGCATTTTCGAATCAGATTTCAAGTCGTCAAGTTTTTCTGTCTTCATATTTAATAGCTGCCAGCGTTGAATGTTTGAAATTTCGAGGACAATTATACAATATTCAGTTTTAGCTTGTGTAACGTTAAGGTGCTTGCGTTCTCATCATTCTTTGATTCGGTTGCGTATTAACATTCCGCCAACTGCAACTGTAACACTTGTTCTTAAGCGCTCTGACATTTCAAATGGAGCTCATACGGGTTGCGCGGACATGCGCGTAAACAATTTAGGGCTTGCGCCTAAAATACCTGGTGTCGCAAGGCGCTGCGGCGGCAGCGGCGATGTGGTCGGCCGCCAGCGCCTTATAAGGCGGCGGCACACGAGGCCGCTCTTCGGCTACCTCCACACGAGCCGTGCAAACATATTCAACCCTGTTAACCTTTCAGATCAAAGCCTCTCCGTAACCCCACAATTTGCGCAGCAACTTCCTATCAAACCGTACCATCTGGAACTTAATTGCAGATCGCTGTCGAACATATTTCTTACGTCCCTTTTTATAACGATAATCTCTTTCGCTCTCGATGGCACTCCTTTCGATGTGTGCTATTTTTGTCGAAGAACGCTTTATCAGCGATCGACACGGATTCATATCGCGTATCAATTACTCTCAGAAGATGATAAGGCAGCAGACTCTCAGATAAGGCACGTTGCGAAAACCAGCACAAATTCTTTTTAGAACAACCTCAGAACTCACGCGGTATGCGCGGGATCTAATCTAACGTGGACTTAATAGTCTCAAGCACTTAGAGCTGCAATCGCTTTGAAAGCCGATACGGTCATGTGGTTTCTGCACACGTTGGACTAACCCATTCCCAAAGGACGTAACTTAGTTCGTTTACTATGGACCCTATGCCAGATGCTCTGGACGATAAAACTTTATTTGCCGTGAACTTTTTTACGGTTGTGACTAAAGCGTATCCTCGGTAAGGGCATGTTAGAATGGGAATCATTTTGTAGTCAAGTGTTACCGTTTGTCACTGATCGTTCTGAAGGCTGCTAGGAACTATGCGGATACAAAGTGAACTGATGTTCTGATTTAACGTTTAGTAAGACTGTGATAAATATTGCGGGAAAATCATTTAGCGCGCCATAGTAACTTTTTGAAGCCTTATTTGTATTGCCAATTAGGCTTCAAACTGTTCGATTTTGCAGTCGTTTATTATGCAAAACTATTCATGGGATGTACACAAAACTCGGGCGAAGGGGACCGGTTTAATTAAATCTCGCGTCGCCCGAAAATTGTTTCGGTTATTTACTGGAGGGCGTTCATCATCCAATTTGCGATTTTAAGATAAACTTAATGCTAACTTTCATCGGCCGTCGACCGTGAAAAGATCATAAAATCGTGAGACGATTAAAAATCAGGTCTTCAGACAGCTTGGTTTCTAGAACCGGAAACATTAAATGCCTTTTAATATTATTGATGAATGGTCCTTATTCTATCTTGAGATTGGTTGTAAGATCTTGACTTAGTTAATAGCCACTCTTGCAGTTTAATATGACGGGTCAATTGATCAGTCGCGGCTCAAGCGGTTTTGCTGCGCTAGACATGCTACCGACTACCGACCTAGATAGGTCCGAGTACGTGTACCTACACATCGTAGGTACACGGGCTATTGGCTAAATGCTTACCATAATTCAATTGATCGATTGCTATCAATCATGGCACAGACGGCATTACTCAGCTGTGACAAATAACTTCTATGCATGTGTGCCGGCATCGACTATTGACTACATGCGTCTTGATCTAGAGCTAACAAATGTGGGTAATTCGGCCGAACAACGATACCTACATAGATTGCGCTAATGGACCTAACAATGTCTGAGAACGTGTTGAAAATATAAATGTTTCGGAGCAGTCTGTGCAACTTCGTAACTGGCCAGCTATGTGAAAAATGGTCTTGTTAAAAAGCAAGATATCATTGCATCTCGCGACGGCGACAAGTTGTCGCATTGTCACAATTAGAGCGGTCTGTAAGAAGATAAATCGTAAGCAAGCGACCGACGACAAGCTATGACTCCAGCAACTTTCTGATTGCTTTTTAACTTGCCGTTTTCCGATCGTTTATCACTTGCAAGTCTGTGTTGAGTCTCTCAGTGTCCGATGGAGACAGGACTGCGATAATTTTACTGTTATTAATGATGATTCCTTTTCTGGTGAAAATGAGTCCTCGTCCGAGCTGAGCAAAGCAGTTTTATCTTCGTGAGACAATGTCGATTTTGGATTCATTGCTCTTATGATCCACTTTATGAGGAAAATATCGTTCGTCTACAGATTTCGATGTCACTGTAACATGACATAAAGCAAAGAAGAATAAAGCTATAAGCACTAAACCCAAAAAGAAATGTATTTCTTTCTGATGATAGTGCAAAACTGTCAAAATCAGAAAAACCATCATGGGTCTATTGTATTGTTGCATCTTATAACCTTATAATCTTATCTTATCTTATAATATGAGATTTCTTGCAGTTAGAGCTTAGTTTACCGAATTTTATTAAAACAAAAGAAAATAATAAACCCTCTCAATACGTAACAAATAACAATTCAAGCAAGCGCCATGCAAGTGCCTTACCAGTTGAATCGGCAATTGCACCGAAGGTCAGTGCTAACGTTTCCCGGTACATTGACACTACTTACTACCTGAGTTGTTTAGTCTGGTCAACGACTTCTTAAGTATAAAAAGTAACGCGAGCCAGACGCATTACTGCAAATTGACTCCATATCTGCGGATAGCAAGCTACCATTGCCATACAAGTGCAGTTGAATGTTTAATCAAGATTTTGATACTTTGTTGTTCTATTTCACAACTTTCTGCTACAGCCGTAGTTGTAACAAAAAAGAAGATTAGTTAAGTTGAGAACTTGAGAAACTTAGTTGTCAAGTTAAGGCTGAAAGTCGAAGTAATACGGAGAGTCTGAAATATTTAGAGTTTCTCAATTTCTAGAAACCTCAAACGTCAGCTAGTCTAGACATTGTGAGGTTTCTAGAACTTTAGACAGATAGTGAAACTAGGAAAGTACCAACGTCCTACGTATTCTTAGTTATAAACTTACAACTCAAATATTTGCAAGTCTTCATTTAACTAACTATTTGAAGAGTAAAGTTTCCCCATCCAAGTTACATGCTCCAATCCGATGTTATTAAGCCGTAAAAGCGCTGAAAGCGATCAGAGGATCCACTCCTATCTCTTTAGTCTTATCTCACTCCGGTGCAAAGCGCTCTGAGGATCATTTATTACGATTCATTTGGAATTTCAGAATTTCGATATTAAATTATGCCTTTGCGCCAAACGCGATAACGCCGGCGATGTTCTAGTATTGGGTGGTCTTTGATCACATCGAAAATCGCAAACATTACTGGTACATACGAGTACGTAATTGTAAATATGTTTCTGCTTTTGTTTTATTTTAAAAAGAAACATGAAGACTTCGCCGGTTGATGGATTGAGATCGTGCAACTTGCTGAAAAGTCATTAGCAATGTTCCATGTTTAAAGAGCGAGCAATAAACAATATGGCTCAAAAATAAAACAAAACGGACAATGCCACCAGGATGTAATAAAACCTTCTTCTGCGTTTATAATTGGATATGGAAATCCTACTGGCGTGTGAACTTCATTTTTGAAAACCGGACCTATTAAAAAAAAACTTATCTACCATATTTTTTCACCATTGAAGTCATATTTTTCGCTCTTCATTTCAATTCTAGATCACCTAAACGAAACTTATTTTGGTTTAACTCTTAAGAAAAATGGCTTGACCTCTTAAGCCATTTTCCCTAGGGATAGACAGAACAGATCGAAGCTAGATAGTACTGAGAAGATAAACACTCGGTTTCCAGCTAGAGCTAACATGCAATTGATACCAACGACACGTAACTCTTAACATGCACATAAATCAGGTAGAGTCTCGCATCATTGAAAGTAAACGGTCGTGGCTCGCCCACGAGATACTATCGACCGCAGTTAATTTAATCAAATGCACCCTTCTCACACTCGCCACTATCAGATCGCACTTTCACTGATCAAATTTTTGCTAAAAGCCGGTCCGGGTTTCGCGAAAGTGGTTGGTCTGGTGAAGGCTTTATGCCGTCGCAGCTGCATAGACAACACTATATCGTAGTACACAACCTGATACAATTACTTTCAGTTGCTCCTGCTACCCTGGTATCGCGGGCCAGCCGACTATAATGTCTCCGGGAATTAATGGCTGGTGGATAAAAATGTTTGTTAAGTAAGTGATTTGTATGTAGCTTAGAGAGTTAGATTATATTAGTAACTTATATTAGATTAGTGACTGAAAGTACCCCATTTCGTTCCTCCGAAGCACTTTCAATAGCGTCTAAGTAAGTTTATTTTTACAAAATATAATTGATCACAGAGCAGAGAGCCATTGTCGTCTATAACTATGCGATAAAGTTAGATCAATATCTCTACGTACCTACCTACCTTAGGTAAGTACAATGTATGTGACGTATCATAGATCTCCCAAAAGGATCCAAAGGTCTTCAATAAGGTCAAAGGTTGACATTTACGAGCTTTTAATGCCCGCTCATTAATTATGTTTCGTGTTTATATTTGTATACTTTCCAAATTTCGAGGCACCAAAATATTACTCGTATTTTCAACATGATAACATAATAAATCAGTAACGATCCCTATTATTTCGCCATGTGGGCGACTTCATGTACCAGGGCACCAGGACTCGTGTGGGACGAGACAAAAGGGGATTCGGGTTGTATGCAAACAACTTCTAACTACCCTCCCGCGGGCAGGGCCGGAACAAACTTTCTCTTCGCCGGACATTACTCTGCCGTTTCACCCATAACCGTGTTTTAGATAATTGAATTTCCTTGCGTTGTTTACAGCGAGGTCGTTTATTAGGAAGACTTAGATGGGTAGCCGTGATGATAGCCTCAGCTAAACTGCGCTTACAAACTCCAATAAACGTCTTTTATCTCTGGTTTATGTTTCCTATGATTTTGTAGGGTGAGTTTGGGAGAGTTCGTTTGGAAATTACGTGATAATTGGTATTGTTGAAATTTCAATATCATGTTTCTTTTAAAAGGTTTGGAGTGTAATGTTTATATTAGGACAAAAATAATTTGATCGATGTTGATTGATTAGGTAGGTACTCAAGAATATGGCTATCGATTGGTGTTAGCTATACCTAGTACTTTTAGCATTACATATTAAAATAAAAAATGTAAAAAATAATGTAAAAAAGCCTTTTCATCGCCTGTCTGAGCAATTAGTGGTAATCTTAGGCACTTTGCCATCGAGTATCGGTTGCGTAAACCGGATTCACTAAAACCTATTCTTAGTGAAAGTAAATGCGTCAACGCTTTGGTCAGTGATCATTATCGGCAGTTCGGATCAGTCTAACAATCGGCTAAATTAACGCCTTTCAATAGCTTCAAAAATACCAAAAAATCAATTTATTCGTGATTGTTGATGTGTGCGATATTTATCATGACTGGACAGTACTGTAAAGGAACAGACGCGCGTGTTTATTATTTAGTTATCTCGTAATGTTTAAGCGCCTTCAGCTCTAATGTTTTATGTGGGTCAACTTTGAGGACAAAATTAAATAATGCCCTCGCAAAATATAATAGCCAATTCATGTTACGAGCCTGCTTTATCATAATACGCCTTTTAAGTTACAGAGAATTTACGAAATACATACGTTTCCACATGACGACACAGCTATTCAGTTTTCATGCATTCATAAACCTTTTGCGTACACGCGAATTTAAAATGTAAATGCTTACCACTAGGGTTGTCATTTGTCTTTTAGAGAACAGAAAAAAAATGTATAAACTTTGTTAGATTGACGCGTAACGCTCGGGGAACTTTTCATCGATTCTGAAAGCTGTTTCAGCCAAAAGTTCTAAAAATAGAATGATAAACTGGGCCTATGCCTGGGAAAACTGGGTAGATAGCACCCCTATTCATGTGAAATATTGGCTTCCCTCCCTCGGGAGGTTATTCTCTCCAGGGAGCCACTGATGCGAGCATTGAAGGCCCCACACGCGTGCCGCCGCATTATATTCCGCGCACGTTCTCTCAAATTGATATCAAACGCACGATTTTAAGAAATGACGTGTATAAAAACACATTTTACGAACTCTATTAACATTTGTGAGCACCCTAAAATGATAAAAGGCTGATGCACACTGAATGCGTAATTAGTTCGCGACTGATCGAGACGAGTAGAGCTTGGAAATTCCAGACGTATGTTAGGTTTTTAGTCTGAATTTTGCTTTTAAATGTGAAAATATGTGTGTGAGCCCGAGCGCCTGCTTTAGGGGTTCATTGCCTTTACGTCCTTCAGAGGGCATCGCACGCGTTACAACCTTTTTTGAGGGTTGCCGAGTTTGTTCAAAGGCTTAGTTAGGTAAAGGTTGTGAGGTTGTGGTAATGTTTTACGCTAGTCTTTTGTTTATTTTTTGTGACTATCTGCATGTATTACTATGGAAACTAACGTGGTTTTCACACATTTTTGTTATAATTAAACACGGGAATACTCACGTAAAAATTAAGTCGTCTACTACGACTAGTTTCGGTCACATTCGGTGACCTTCATCAGGCGAGTTTACAAACGTGAAAATATCTGACTGTATGTTTATTTTATCCACAAAACTAAAGTTTATAGAGGTGTGTTACTTAGGTACTTCTCCTAAGAGATAAAAGCTATTGTTTTACTGCTTCAATTCGCCTAAAACGGCAGTTATAAAGAGTTCGTGCTAGCTACCATCAGATTGGCAGAAAGCTGTGGTCGTGACTGGACGATGGCACATTGTCTGGCTACCGGTGGCTACTGCTACTTATGTAATACCGTACCGGAATGTGTACTTAATGGTAATGACATAATTGAATCATAATAGAACCAGTTAGATACGGTTTGGCTTAACAGGAAATGCTGTAGCATATTGACACTAATAACTGTCGTAAAAAAGTAGAAAAGTCGCGTGATAGGCCAAACTAACGCTCTCCTTTTTATTAGCTCTACTAATTAATTTATAACCTGCAATAAAGTGACACCTAAAACTGTCAAATTATATAAATGTCAAAGGCGTAAGATGGCGGTGAAGATTTAAACCGGTTATCTTGAAAAGTCCCTTTGAAACTTGTAAGCTAATTGCAGGCTTCGTTGCCGTCGTCGTTAAAATTCGAAAACTTACTGAACTGTAATTATGCCCTAAGCGATAAAAGAAGTAGAGTAAGAAATAATTAGCAATAAAAGTTATTCGTTGTTAAGCAAACTAGCGTACAGTCGCACCAAATTATATTTGTCGTACTCACCATTATGATTGAACTGACTGACTGACTGATTGTTGATTGGACTGTACTTTCCAGAAATAAACCTTCATCCAGAGAGAAACCTTCAGTCAAAGACAACACAACTTGATAGACAAGGCAAACGCATGACAATCAAATCGACGCCAATACGGTTCAAAATAACGCAGTGAGATATGCTAATAGTGCATTGATATCGAGACTCCACAGATATTTTATAACGTGATACGACTTCTGATGAATTATTCATCGCCTTGTCGGACTAATTTTAACGGCATGCAAACTCGATACGAGCTAATGCAAGTCAACAATAAAAATGCTAAAAACAGGCGCCATATTCGATAGATTTCCATAACGTCGAGTGAAGTATTAATAAGATAATGTTAAGTGGAGTTAAGCGATGTGGAGTCTTTCTGACTCAATCAGATTCAGATTTTGTAATGTAAAATGTATTACTTTCGTAATTTGATGATGTTAAGTATTGTTTCAGGCCTGCTTTAAAGTAGATAAGAAAAGTTCTTATTTTTAGAGCGTATTTTGATGTTGTAATGACTGTTTATGTGTGTATTAAGCGTGTGTGAATTGTTCTGTGCCAAGACGCATTTTAAAAATCTACTTTATGGAGCAGTAAATCGAGTAAAACGCACGTTTTAAGCATTCAGGAGCAGAGTGTGTTATCCAGGTTAATTAGCCATTTGGGAAACGTGTAAAACAACACCAGCAGTTCTCTGTACAGAGCGCCCGACTTATCTATACATTCAAACGACGAAGCCACTATCGCATTCTCTGGACAAAACTTATCCATCCGTAGAACAATTTTAGTTCCATCACTGTGCCAGCTCTTAAAATAAGTTTGGCGTCTGTAATTACTGATTCCTCGCCTTATAACCGAGAAGTTTCCCACTTTGTGTGTGCTTTACTTCGGAAATTAAGTTCATTAAAATTTGCCTAAAGATACCATCGAAACGCGTTGGGCATACGTAATTGTTTGACCTACTTTCGGTGACAATTTTATTTAACACTGAAAATCTGCATGTAGAGATTATAATGACGTGACAGTTTAATTAAACTTGGCGCAAATATTGGCACAGACCGAAAGGCAGGTGTCTGGGAAAAGTCGCGAAATAATTGTTTAAATGGTTTATGATATTCTGCGAGTAGACTTCACCCCCTAACAATACAGGGTTATACAGAAAGGGTATGCTAAGCCGAAAAGGGCTCATAGTACTTATAATTATGAACAACTTTTATAATGGGAATAAACCTGAATTCGCGAAAAAGAAATCAGCTGCTCCATACAAAAATGTCAATATGGTACTTGACGAAATGTATGGAACAACTGATTTCTTTTTCGCGAATTCCGGGTTGGTCCAGTAAAAGTTGTTTATAATAATGAGTACTATGAGCCCTTTTCGGCTTAGCATACCCTTTCTGTATAACCCTGTATAAGCTATAGGTTCAGAAATGTATGTACAATACGATAGCTATAGTACGTTTCCAACTCAGTAGTGCAATCCCTTGCTAATAATTAATGATTAGTAACCACTTACTTAATTATTCAAATTCAATCTTACACTTATACAAATTTATTTCTAGTTGTAAATGTGTTTGTCACATGGCGCCATTCACAGTCTGGGCTTTATCTCAAACCGTAGGACACTTGTATCTGTGTCGTAAATACGATTAATGATTTAAATTATCTCAGTAAGTCTAGATGATTTAATATTCATTCAATGAAATATATTCAAACACTATCAGCGGCTACTAAGTACCCCTGCCCTCTTTAAGAGTAGGTATGTATGCCAGATAGTAAAATAATTTAGCTTAGTTGCGAATCTAGCGGTTATTTTTGCATTAAAGTAAAATAAATTAAAATTAATTTGAGTAGTACTGAGTACTAAATGAATATACAGGGCTATACAGAAAGGGTAAGCCGAAATAGGCTCACAGTAGACATCATTATGAACAACTTTTACTATGGGACCAACCCGGCAAAAAAAACAGCTGTTCAATACATTTTGTCGAATGTCGTTGTAATTTTTCTATGGAAGAGTTTTTTTTCGCGAATTCCGGGTTGGTCCAGTAAAAGTTGTTCATAATGACGAGTACTATGAGCCCTTTTCGGCTTAGCATACCCTTTCCGTATAACCCTATAGGTATGTGCTTGGACCTGATTTTGCGTGTTTAGCGAAAAGTTGCATTTTTTTTTTCGCAGAACAACTTTCATTTCCAACGCTTTGAGACTGGATAAGTTTGTAGAATTATAGCTATAATATGAAATACTAATGCGTATGATACAAATTACCTATGTATTGTCCGATAAGATAACTACGAAATAATTGGTAGGTACGCAAACTACCTGGCAGTTATTTTTATTTGGGTAATCAGTTGAACAAATAAGTAATGTGCGTAACAACTGCCTAGTTTTCGTTGGAACGGATGTGATTGAGTCTATACAAATTGCCTATTTACGTGCTAAAGAACTATTAATCAAAGCTCAATGATGTCTTGATGATCTATCAAGTTATTACGATAATTTGATAGATATTTGTTCAGACTGTCGTCTCTATTTTGTTCGATTCTGACTTTCTGACTGATGTTATAAAGGTTTTTTTATTCACAGTGTGGTGTAGTGTACATTTTGCCGAACTGTTTTTGCAAATAAACTAAAACATTATTGTAATGTAACATAATATATTGTCATTGGGTGCGTACTGACTGACCGAGCAGCCTCGCGAGGCCTGCCGCGCGAAGCAAATGCTCGGCCTGAAATGAGTCGCAGATAGTGTAAGAGTTTTAGGGTTAATTTAGAAAATGATTGGTATAATAATGGAATTAATGTCATGCAGAAGCTCGTTTCATTTCATATATTTATTGGTTTATTTTTTATTTCTGCTCTGTTTTTATGCATCTACTTGTACCTAATGTCAGCTACACAGACTATGCAAAACAAAATCAAAAATATCGGACTCAAAATTCGGTTTGGTGCATTCTAAGATAAATAAACCAGAATCAATGCAATGGTGCATTGCATTGTATGTATTCAAAATTCACAAAAGTCATAAATTGAAGTCTTGCTGTGTCCGACCTTTTTGTGACAAAGCGTGTCAATATGAATCGAACTTAATTCGATTTAATATTAAACATCCAGAAGCTAATAATAGGTCAGTCCATTCAGCCCAATAACTTTTATTTTTATTGAGCAATCGACATTGACTTCATAATAACAGCCAAGAAACTGCACCGACAGCAATTTGTTGCATAAATGAAAAATGTGCGTGCTTGTAAATTTATGTTTTGTGATACAGTTAAATGCTGTGTTTATGACAGTAGTGGTTTAAACAGCTAGCTTCTGGCAAGCCTAGCAATTATATTTAAAATAGCTGGCACAGGCCGCCCATGTTGCTTCTGTCTGGAGCCTGGAAAATAAAAGAAAGTCACATTCCTGGATGCGCTAAAGCAGCTTATTTCTGATGCTCTCTGTCGTTGAAATTCCAGAGTTAATTGGATATTCTTATTTAAACGATGAGCTCGGTCTTAATTAAGGAATTAGAGCGATTGCTGTGAAATGAGTCTCGTTTTATTGGTTATTTTTTATTGATAGAGACGTCTTGGAGAAAATCTTATATTTATGTTGAATGGTGACATTAGGGCAGTAGAAAAATGAGTGTCACTATCTGGTTTTTAATCTTATTCTACTTTACGTATAGGTACTAGTTTTGTACATTAAGTTTATCATCCAAGTTTTCCTATACTGTCATCTACTAAAACTTTTCTGATGGCTGTCCTCTGTGGTTGACAGTAGGCATCGGAAATTCCATAGGCACGCAGCGATGCGCGGCCCCCCATTACATTTCCACGGGCACCATCCCCGATTAACGATCCCTCCTTCTCTACAATGAAAAGTATAAGCTATCTCGTGATGTTGCCTTCCTTGGGCTCAATTGAATTGGTCACATCCCCAAATCTGACCACTGACAAGCCTAAAGGTTAGCTCTTACGATAGGTATATCCATACCGCAGATGTATTCTTAGACCTTGGCTCCAGGGTTATTACTGAAGCGCCTACAATGTACACCGCACTGGTGACATGTAAAAATACATTATTATTACTCATATCTTACTTGACAATGAACTGCACTTTACCTACAGCCTTGATAGAGGTATCTGAAATAACCTCCATTTCTGGAAAGCTACTAAAGGACACTTACCTGGAAACGTTTCAATTTAACATACATGTACTCAAATGTACCGCACTGAACCCATCATACCTTATGAGTTCTTGCGGAAAGCGGCGGGACTTAACGACCCCAGTCGGATTCAGTAAAGTATCTCAGACATTATTGCCGTATGTAAATATAATGACACGCTGTTTACTTACAACCGCACTACAAAAGTTTACAATCCTCTGAAGCATGTATTCTGCACTTGATAATATGTTACGCGATACAAAAGATAAAAACTACCGTAAGCCATAATAAAATTTGACATCGTAAATTTTTAAGTATCTTATCCGTTTATTGTTCCATAGTTGGGAACAGTTATAGTACCGTAAACGGCTGCCGATTAACTAAACCCCAAAAAAGGTGTTGAGATATGCATCAAGAGCACAAACAATCTCACGGAGGCTTATCTCCTCGTGTATCCTACAGGAGCGGGGTCGACGACCTCCCAACTCACGTTCTCTACAAAAAGTCGGACGCAATAAAGCATTGTAATACTTCTCATCTGTCATCTGATCTAATATCCTCCTTGCCCACCGTAGGCGCTTATGCCCTATAAGTTAAGGTTTACTGTCAAAAAAGTAAAAACTGTTCATTGAAGCTTTTTATTACAGCTTCTATCTCTGAGCACCCTTTGTGTGGAATACAATTCAACTTGTAATATTTTGACTTGCAACGATTCATATTTTCATTCAATTCTCTCTCATTTTTCTGAATTCTACTTAAGCTGTCTTTTAAAATATTTTTGGACGTAAATTTTAATTTTGTTTTGCTTGTTTCAGGTGTGTATTGCCGAGACCGGTCTAATTGGAAGCTTTTAACATTCACGCGGTGAGTTAATCAAACCGCTCTCTGTAAAGCTCTGTAAAGCTTTCGAGACCCTTTGTGGCGCGATGGGAATATATCTATCAACAGCTATTGGATCAAAGGACTTGAGCGTTTCTCATGGACTCACAGTTGTAAAGGAGACGTTACATTCTGTTTGCTTGATGTGTTCACACGTACGCTACAACTACATACAGAATAATACAGATAGAGTTACGTTCGGCCGCGATGGCACGTTGAAGTGTTCGCCGACAAAGTGCCCGTCGAGGCAGACAATCAAATCAGTCGCGACAATTTCTCCGCTCTCGCCTGCGAGATTGTGCCGTGTTGTGTTCTCTGCAGCCTTTGTGTCTCACATCGCGGCATGACTCGTGTTCCACGGGTTGCGTTGGAAACGTCTTTTGTGATGAAGTTTTCACGCGGCGCTAGCGTTTACAAAATCCTCAACCGTGAAATGGTTGAAGCTTGTCAGTTTAAAACATTTGACGCAAGATGGACGTTTACTTTCGTTACGTGGAACTAACTAACAATTATACAAATCATTATCTAACTAATACATATGTTTTCGACAGAAAATGACATAATGGTGCTATTAGCGCAAGCTGCCTCTATAATTTTCGCTCATTTAAATCTCGTTCTAGAGTCGGCCGGTTAGAAACATATGGCGGCACTTGCAAGCGTATGCACATGTGTATTTATACTATTTATGTGCGTACCGGTCGTTAAGCCAGATACTGCATCCGATAGTGGGTCACTTCCACAGCGTTAGGTAGGTACGGTATAATGCTATCGATTGAGAGAGAGCATTCAATCCTTTGGCTCCAGGGTATTCCTGATCATCGTCCGAATTGGGTCGTGTGCGCATATTTCGTGGCATTTTATCTCTGCTATAAAAAGCAGGTAGGTGCATTCCCAGAAACGTAAAGGCACTTGAGGGCGTGTTGCAGCCCAAAGCTTGCGCAGCGCTTTGGTTTCTCTGTTTTATAAAAAATACTATTGACTTTTGCGCAAAGTGATTTTCTGTGTTGAATACTTTTTACATGAAGCGATTTTTTGCAAAGTATTTCATCCACGCGTCTTCTTACAGTTTGAACGACGAAACGAGATCTTTGCATAGTCGAGTGATCTCCATTCATTTAAATTCTTTAGAATTAGCACTCCCATTCAACTTTTTTTGGGTACTTTTTTGTGGTGACCTTCGATCCCAAAGATGAAACAAAGCGGCATGCGGTTTCCATTGAAATGTGATTTTATGGGTTTTCGAATATCTTGGTTGGTGGTCACACTTGCGGGTGCAGCCGTTAAATTAAATTTGTCGCCATGTGTGGATATTTATTTGATTTGATCCAAGCTTCGACTTTATGGGCGCTTTTGGAATGCATTGGGATTCAATTTTGGTTCTATCAGCTACGATCGGTATGTTACATTGTGAGGACAGTTATTTTTACGTTGTATTTTAACAAAACAACATCAACAGTAAACTACGTTATTTTCACCAAAATACGAAAGTAATAAAATTATACGATGGAGGAGTCTGGTGTTATGACTAGTTCAACCGCATCGTAGGTTAGACACTGCTAACAAACAATAGTAGAAATAGTATGGGCAGGCCCAACCTTTCTTTGTAATTCCCTGATTTTAGACTTTCTACGAGGACTTGGCAAACTCGGTCGGACTCAAAACGTTTTACATCAAAAATAGCACCCATTTGTCTACCGAAGTCTCATATCAAACATTTCTGCTATCTTACCGTGCAGACGTTTCGTGACCCTCGCAAATATGAAATTCGGATCAGCATGTTACGTCAGATTACTGAACGAAGGTGACCCGCCGCCGTGAGTCAGCGGATCGAAGGGCCGTGAACTGGCGGGCCTTGCCGGAGGGCACCGCGAAAGTAATATACCCAAATGTACGAGCCTATCTCGCCATTCTTGGCATTTAGTTTAACTTTGACCCTGCAATGAGAATTTGCGAAAAGCAATTGTCTCGAAGGTTTAGCTTACAAATAGTACAAGTATAATTATTCAGAGACATTACCGCAGTGAGCGTAAATTACAAGTTTGCCAGATAACAAACAAATTAAGAAAATATAAATGTAAAAATATTGTACCTTTTTTATGCCGCTGTTTTCGTGATGTTAGATGAATATGATCATTGATTACTTTGTTGCATGCATTACTTAGTGCCAAGTGCAAAATAAACCAACGTGTATTTTAGCTTGTCTTTGGAAATGATTTAGTGCAAGAGCGTGGGCAGTTACTTCAGTCCTACAACTATGTAAGTGCCTGAATGTGCCCGTCAATATTCAGCAAACGTTTACCCAGTTCATACTATGTAGTATTCTGTGCCAGTACCCAAAACTTTCCAAGTAGAACATTGAGGTTTTTTATTATCGTGGTCAAACTTCGCTCGAGTGATTGGCGGAAAAGGTCAGTCGGAAACTCTCGTTTTCATTTAAAGGGACAGATTAATGCTCGTTAGCTGTCTCTTTTGCGCATTTTTACATTTTCATCACAGAGTAAAAATTCAATAGATAAAACAAATAAGCGTTTGACATTTGTTTAAACAGTTTCTTTCAAATTCCTCCATCAAATAAAACGTTTTAAAAAATATTGTTATTTTTTATGATTTTATTTGTTTATATATTTAATTTTGAATCAATAATTTTTTATCTTCTGTGCACGAAAGAGACAGCTGATGATCTATCAGCGCCTTAATTTCGGCATTACGGTAACGAGTGTCGATGCCTCTCCGAAGTTGCGAAACTTTAACTACCGCAGTTATTGGTTTATTGCTTTAAGCTTTTATCTGCCGCCTTGGTATTAACTGTCGAGGGAAAGTTTCATAGAGAAATATACTCGTATCTATGTACCTAGTTTATTATGTTGTTAACTGTACATAACATTGAATTCGAATTGAAAATTTAAAACAAGGACATTATTTTTACAAAACAAAAAACAAAAACCGACTTCAAAAGACCGATTATTGAGTTATTCATCTATTTGTCGCGCACGTACTTAATGGAAATTTAAGACTTATATGGTTTTCTCATGGACACCATTATCAGAACTGGACTAAATTAAAATGGGACCAAATGGGGAGCGTCAGCTTTCTAATAAAAAAAGAATCATCAAAATCGATTCACCCAGTCAAAAGTTATGAGGTAACAAACATTAAAAAAAAACTAAAAATAAAAAACATACAGACGAATTGATAACCTCCTCCTTTTTTGAAGTCGGTTAATAAAATACCTACTTAAAATTGTCTAATAGGTATCTACAAAATAATTTTTCTTTAAGTTTAAAAAAAAACAACCAAAGAAAAAAGACGTTCATCAACATCGATCTAGTATGTAAGACTTCGGTTTTCATCAACCAAAGAATACGTCTATAAAGTTTGTAAAGCTTTTTAAATTAGTTTTTTTTTATTCGATGATAGGCTTGCGTATGATCTCTCTTTCTCGCCTGCTAAGCAATGATGCCGTCTACGATGAAGCACGTTTGCCTATAAGAAACCGATTCACCTTCGACTTGAACTTCTCCTATGGCGGAAAGGAGAATTGGCGCATTTAGTTACAAACACGGGAATACTCACGTAAAAATTAGACTAGTTTCGATCACATTCAGTGATCTTCATCCGGAGATTTCAAGCATGACGCGCTCGCGGTTGCGTCTCGCCTGGCAAAATGTGTCAAGTTAGTTTCCATAGTAAATACGCGTTCAGGGCATCGATTATAAACCCAATTTATTTTTCATGTCGATGGTTTAGGGTGAGAGATTGTTTGTTTTTGTAACCCCTGCTTCCTGAGCATTTATCATTTTCATTTGGCAGGAGCCTCCAGCCGCATTTGCAGACACGAATGACCGCGTAACCCAGCTTGATGTATTTATTTATGTGTTAACAAACATTGTGTTTTATAGGCTTAAGGCGGTGATGAAACGGTGTCAGATGGCAGCTACCTTTTCCTCGCATTTTTAAATTTTGAAGATTTAAAATCACTGAGTGCGAATTAAAAAATAATACAGATTAAGTAGGTAATTAAAAAAATCGTTTCTATATCTATTACAAAAAAAAATCGGTCAAGCCAAAAAATATCAGATCTTAAATTTCTTAAAATAACCTTTTTGGTTATTTTGAATGACTTTATCTGTTTTTTTTTTTAAATCACTACTTAGCGGTTTTATAACTTCAATGCGAGAAAGAGGTAGACTATCGCTTATCTCCCCCTTAACTGGAGACATGGATGCAATTCATTCGGTTCGGAATGGGGACAGTGTACGTACTGTACGTCCTAGAGTCGTCTTGCATTCCTTGAATTAGGAGCGAGCAGTGCCACAACTGGGCTATTCTAACTAGATAATGGGCGTATTGCAATAAATTCCAGCTAGAAATCCAGGCCGGGAATGTTTTGTACTTTTAAGCTATTAAAAGATACAAATAACCTTGTACTGCCAAATCTGTCTACATAGTCTTAATTTTTGTAACTTGTTTGGTGTGTTTGTTTGTTTGGTGCGAGCACGTCACGCTTGTAATTTCCTGATAAAGATCATCAGTATGTGATCGAAACTAGTCGTAATAGACGACTTTATTTTACGTGAGTATGCCTATGTTAATCACAACAAAATGTTTCAAAGCCACGTTAGTTTCCATAGTAAAATTGTTTAGTGTGGAATAAAGTAGAAAATATTTACCATACGTAACATAATGCAGCCTTAGAAATCCTTTTATCTGTTCTTACAGTTGCGAAACGGCGAGTATTTTTATTTCACAGGCCTTGCAAAACTTCCTTTGAAAAGTCTTTTGTCTGATTTTCCTCAAAAACGTCAGTACACACTCGCACATAAATCCATAAATCAAGAGCTAATTCGTCGCGCGCCGTCTGGCCTTTCGTTCCGGAACGGTGAGTAGCGCTAATCAAGTAATCAGAGTCAAATCGGTGGGTAATACTCGTATTGATAACTTCGCACTTCGGTGGAATTAGCAGGAATTGTCAGACGCCTAGACGCACTAGACAGTGTAGTCAATTATAAGGAAATGTAGTGTCACTGTAATCAATTAATATGTTAGTCTAATGGATTTGTGTGCTGTTAATAGCTATTTGGGAGGTATCTACAACAAATGCATTTCTAGAGGTATAGGTAACGTACGGACTACGGACGTACGGGATTGTTTGCGACTTTCATTCTTTCGCTCATAAGGTCTGAAAATTATCGTTTACAGCTTTTTTTATCGCGTTTAAGTCCGCGATTTTTTACACATAGGTACACGTACCTACAGCGTACAGCTGTTTTTTTTGCGATTTCAAGGTTAGTTATTTAGTTTCATGATTAATACTTAGTTCAAAATTATGAGAGCTTATATCTTATATCTTATAAGTATGTGTTTTCGGTAAAATACTTCCCAAGCTCATTACCCCTGTCTCTGTATACCATGTGGGAGGGGTATACCGAAGTTCTAGAGAAAAGTCAGCAATAACTTAGCTCCTTACTTGGCTTTGATAACATTTCTAGGAAACTGGAAAATTTGCAGTCGTACATTAGAGTAAGTGAACAGCTAATCGCAGAACTAGGTAAGTATTGAATGTTAAACCAATAACTGGAAACACTGTAATAATAACGTAAGTAGATACGTATGTTCTTAGTAAAAAATATTTACGAGTTCTATTTTGAACGAGATCTTTTGACAGAATTTGAGCCGTAGGCCGACCATGACTTCGATCGAAATATGCGTGCGGATTTGACCTATGCAAAATGCAGTTTTTATTATACCCGCTGTTTTATGTTTCACAAATTTATCCATAGGACTGCGATCTGCGTATTTATTGGCCAAAATCCATGCTAGAGTACAGATCGTATTCAATTTCGGCTGGTAGATAGTTTTACAATTGAATATCTACATTTGATTGAGTGTGTTTGGTTCTACCTTTGATAACACACCTCACTCACCGACCCTAAACACTGCAAGCGGTCCTGTGGTACCCGAGACTTAATTACAGCCCATGCACCAAAACAAATGGCATGCAAGATGGCCTTTCCTAGCTGGCAGGTCAAGTACAAGGTGTCTACTGGCTTCAGCCGAGATAACGCTTCGACGCAGGATTAAAGTTCAAGAGAGAACGGCTTTATAAATTGCACTGCTAAAAGCTTTAAGTTACACGCTATCGGATGTTAACTTGTTAAGATAGTACTTGTTAGATCTCTATCTTCATTTCATAGTCATATTTGTTCAATCTAGAGGTTTTTTCCTGTTTGAATTTAAGGCATGTGTTAATTACTTATACTCGTACCTCTATTTGCATTTGATTAGATTCTACTGATCTAGTTTAGTTCATACGTGATCAAATTGACAGCGATGAAGATTGTGAAGATGATAGTTAACTTTAACCATTACTCAAGTTTTTTTTGGAGACAATGCGAAATCATGAACCAGAGTATGTGTTACTCTTGACACTTTCTTTTACCACAAACAGATAGGAAACAGATACGTTAGATGTTTGTGCTCTATTATTAAATCCCTCCACAACATATTCCGTACAAAGTAACAAAAATATCGACTTTCTGTCATAAAGGTTTCAGCACACTTTCGACCGAGAGCGGAACGAATCATTCCGCTCATGTTTATGCACATCATTCGCCGCAACAATAAAACCACGAGAGTATGAACTGCTCTTCGTCGTGAATAACAGAAAGGCTAACGTTGCATGGCCTTTCTCGCCCAATGTCACTGCAAATATGAGCAGATGCTCACATCCAAGTCAAACTTTTTTTTATTCAGTAAATAGGCTTGCGCTTGACCGCCATCTCGCCTGGTGGTAAGCAACGATGCGGTCTACGGAGCACGCTTGCTAAGAAGAAACCGAATCTCTCGCCTAAACTTTGCGGCTTTTATACTTACCTAGCTCGAATCAATAATATATTCATTGCTTTATGGCCTAAATTGTTAGACCAATCTTGCCATTTGACATAGGTAGTGTAAATACACTGAGAAAAATGTCCATTTAAATTTCGCTAAAAGAATGATGAATTCACTTCACTTTCCATTGCCATTTTTCTCAGTGTAGGAGAAGAGTGCCCCGTTTACTCTGCTGGTATAGAGCTAGTACCTATTCTTATTATAGCCTATGAAGTTGTGCTTTACAAATTCAAATTCCTTTATAATATCTCTGATTTTATATTTGTGATCTGTAACGTCTATACAGTGGGATAAAAAAAGGTTGTGGATATGATGATGACATACACAACGTGATGCGATGTTTACCGCAGATGGGAGGTGTTTATCTTTTATTGAATTTCCTTTTATTGTCTAAACATTCCTTGCTAGATGCATCGGAAAAGTGAACTCATCGATGATGCAGCTTACTGCAGTCTATTTAGAAAACGATCGGTTGATTTAACGCGGATTCAACGATAATAAAACGAGGCGATCGCGCATTTTTTAATTAAATTCATCCCAGTACCCAGGCTTGATTAATTAATTGTGTACGTAACCACGTAATTAACTGTTTTGATTCGATGGCTTCAAAATGAATTCATGCAATCGGGGCCCCTAGTATTGGCCAATTAAACGATCCAATTTATGATATTCTGTTATTTTCAGCATAGTATTTTCGTCGAGAGGAAAAGGTACTGGAAACTATCAACCGGCTATATGGTGTGTGTTGAACTGACTCTGTTCATCGTCAACAGTTAACAGGGACTTGGAATCCAGTGCGCTCGTTTTGGTCAAGTAATTGCGCCAGATATAGAGCTTCGTAAACAAATGGTAGCATGATGGCAACTACATAAATGTTAAGTCTTTTTACAGGGATACACTAAACAGAGGCGCTAAGCCAAAAGAAGCTCCTTACCAAATTATGAACAAAAAAGAAAAAAAAATCATCATCATCTTGATCTACCGTTTTCCACCCATTGCTGGGTATAGGTCTCCTCTTTAGTGTTATCTTTTTTGGTCCTGTGACAGTCGCATCCACTGCCGCCTGAACAACTTGTACTACGGAATAAACTTTTAAAATCGCAAACAAAATTCAGCGGTTCCATACAGAAAATAAAAAATATATACTCACTCTGGACGAAATTTTTGAAACAGCTGCTTTTTTGCCATTTTATGGTTGGTTTCATTGAAAAGTTAGTTATGATTATAAACGTTTATAAATGCGAAAGTTTGTGCGTGGGTGTATATTTGCCTGTTACGTATCTCCGTATCTCCGTAACTACTCAAGCAATTGTGATATAATTTTCAATAGAGATATCTTATTTTTTTAATACACAGGTATTATCAGCACCATTTTTCATCACCAACAACAACAACTAGTAACAAGATTAATCAACTTCGGCTTAGTACTTGTTTCGTGTAACCCTGTACAAAAATATTATGTTCTTTATTATTCGCAGAGTGCGTGCAAATCAGCGTCTATTCAATTATATCATCATACTCATTGTATTACACACACATGCAAAACACACGAGGCAATGAAATGCTTTGAAATATAATTTTACTTTGTCACTGATTGTGTAATGGATTTTTAATAAATAGCTAACTTGTGTTGTTTGTCCTGAGAAAGGTAGGTTAGTAGATCTTAGGTAATAATTTGGATTGATGAAAGGCCATTGGGACCTTTTATATGAAAAAAAAATTGTCCCGCATAAAGACACATTTACTCTACGTTTATCCCAAAATGTTTAAAAAATAAATGTCTACCCGTGCGAAGCCGGGACGGGTCGCTTGTAGGTATATTATGTATATATGCTACCATAAAGCGCATTCTGAAAACTACACAGTATTTAAGTATGAATAATATGTAAACATTTAAATAGTATTCGTTTGTGACCGAGAATTTTTCATAAATTGGTTTAAAAAGGTCCCAAATCCCAATATCCTTTGAATCCTTTGAAATTGGAATAGTGGTAGCTTATACCCTGGATCAACGCAAAGGTTACTTTTCATCATTATTCTTACCGTTTTTCAACACTCGAGCCGCAGCTACTCTTTATTAAAATGTAAACGCACAAGCACAGATTATTTCACCAAGAGTTGACATCGGTACCAATCCACATATCCAATAACGCGCGAAGCCAGCTCGATCCCTAGTTATAAAATAAAGCGGCGTCGCTCGCATCCCCTGTCAATATCACTGATTGGAAGCGCCGCTCCCAGCTAGCTGTCAGTGCTTTATTGCCTTTATTTATTTGCAAGCAATAGCGTACTCGTGTGAGTAGGATGCGTACGACCAACTTATTCGTAGAGTGGAATGAGGGAGCTAGTATCGTATTTTGTGGGCTTTGACGGAAACATTTTTTAGTTCCATCATTTGAC
This sequence comes from Alcis repandata, assembly GCA_949125135.1. NCBI lineage: Eukaryota > Metazoa > Arthropoda > Insecta > Lepidoptera > Geometridae > Alcis > Alcis repandata. The sequence goes on from OX421234.1 coordinate 8,272,620, forward strand.
CGACTGCAGCTAAGTTTGGTTAGTTTGGTCGGTCTGCATGAGCGGACGTGAATGCACTGAAAGCTTTCACTAAATGAGTAGGTACGAAAATAAACATACATTTTTAAATTCAGAAATCAATAGTTAGGCCAGCTTCAGTACAAGCGGCTGTGGTTTAAGCTAAAGGCTGAGGCATAAAGAAGTAACAATCCCACAGAAATAGCCCCTAAATCACAAACTTTCGTATAAATAATAAAAGTGGGACATATCTTCTCGTAATTGGCCTTGGCTTAAAACCTTCTTAAAATTACGAGTTCGATGATCAGAACGCATTACGGGCACACTTTTATACTTCCAAGTAGGTATTATCATAAGCAGCGTGACATGTTCTTTCAGCAATATCTTATTAGATACTTATGAAGGTGTAAGCTCGCAATGTATAGGATTATTTCCCAAACTGAATTACCTCACAGCTTAGAAAAATAAACCTAATATTATTATTTACCTAATAGAAGTAAATCCTCTGTGTACTGGCTCGTCTTTGTCTATGGTACTTTCCCTATAGCTTATTGGCTTACGGAAAACTTTCGTGTCATATTCCTGTCAATAAAGGTCATGCAGCGTAACAGTTTATCGGATTATTCGCTCGTGTGTTTCGGCCTTTATCCGACCCCTTCGACTGCTGCGTTTATTAGTTTTTTACCAGTCACATGACTTTGCACTTTCGTTTACAACGGAATTGTATAAAGGTTTCGTGAATAGTTTTATCCATCTATCGGTATACAAAAGAAATATACTTAAAACGACAGCCCGTACGAACATTATCGAAACTGCAAATGGCATTTTTTACAGGAGAGTCAAAATTTGACCTAAATTAATAAGCTAATAATTAAAATGTTTAATATTAATTTTAATCGATCTTAAAACAATTTATTATTTTGTTTTCCTAACGCTATATTGAATATTCGCATAATTAGTAGGTACAATGAAAAAAAATCGTAATTTTGCAGTTTCGATAATGTTCGTGGCAGCAGTCGAAAAATCAATCGCCATGCGTTAGTCTCGCAATAACTCGAAAATGGCTCGACTGATTTTATATTCCGGATTTCAATACAAAGGGTGGTTTAGGGACAAAAATACGATTGTTGCATCGCGTGTTATGGCACAGAATAGCCAATATCTCTTCCAGACCTATGATAGGAAAAATCATAGGAAAGATCTAGAAGGATAGAAAACTCTCCACCGACAAGAGCAAGGATGTTTCAAATAAGATGTAAATTAGATCCAGCGAATATCTTCGACAAGACGCTCCTTTCGACACAGTCTCTACAAACAAAGGACCGCTGTCTTTGTGTGGTCATCGCTTTATACAACATTATTATAATGGCCGGCTCATAATATTCATATTCGTATACTCTGATCTTATCAGCTAAATTATTATGAAGTGCTGCTGTAATTATTACTTAGGCGTTGCTAGATAATGTTTCCACATGCTATTAGGTGTAAAACTTGTGTAAACATTTCATAAACGTTATTAACCTTTTAAACGTAAGTGACACTAATACTTGATAAGCACTAACGGGTCATACGCTTCTATGACAGGATCGTTGTAAAAAAAATACTACAGATCAACTCTGAAACCGCAAAAAGTCTCTAGATTTTGTTGTAATGATTCTCATATCTCAACTATAGATGTAAAATATATCCACGTAATTAGGTGCGTATTGTTAGTTCCTTTGTGCTTTTCCAGCCGGGTTTTTGCTTAGTAATGTTTTTCATTCTTTACTTATTGGTACTAATGGACTTTCTCTCAGATAATATAATAATAAATCTTTATTTAGAAACAAATTACAAAATAATAAAAATAACAAAGAGAATCGATGACACCTACAAAAGTATTAAACTGCGTCGCAGGTGTCAACGCCCTCCTCCGAGAGTTTTGCAGGAACATACGAGTAGTTCTAAATAAAGTAACAAAGTATACAATTTATTTATCAAAAAAAAAAAGGTAAATATAAAAAGGTATCCTTGCCCTATATGTACTTGTATATTAAATGATATGACATAAAATGCGTAGATATTGAACTATACATAATTTTAAACGTATTGTCTTGAATCCTATTGTTCGTAAAAACAAAAACAAACACATTTTATTGTTTGTTATCGTTGAACACTTTAATAAACACATTCCTACCGTATCTCACTAGACGTGAAAAGGTCCGGAAGCGTAAACATTTTTCTATTAAATCAGCAACGGGCCGAAATGTGTCATTCCTTCCGTACCGAAAACCATTTTTTACATCGGAACAACATTCGCGGCCATTATGAAGTGTTATATTGTCGTGGAGCGACAGCGCAGCGCCCTATCTGCGGGCGGCAGGAGCGCGTGACCGCTCATCTTATTACCGCCCTCCGGGGCTGCATTCAGGGCGAGGGCTGCTTAATGTAAATATAACTTTACGGATGTCCTATATCTGTAAAGTTTGTATATGCAAGTTTAGGTTAATTATATGTAAAATAATCACCATCATAACGTAAATTTATGTTAACATTTTAAAACCTCAGTACCACCCTGTTCCAATGGAGCAACAGCAACACATATTCTGAGTCCAGTGCATTCCTCTCTATCTCATAACATCTCTACATTAAATTACACTTAAATTACACGCTTAGTAACGAATACTACCAAATGTTTTTTTCATATTAGTTAGTATTCTATTCGTAATCTGTAAGTTATAACTGTCAGCATTTCTATTTGTTAATTAACATTGTCGACCAAATGACCACACACATTTATTGTTTTTGTTTTGAAACCATCACAAGTTCAACACAGATTTCTGTATTTCCCCTATATCCGGCCCCTGGCTACGCGCCTGCGTAGCTTCCGCCCGCCCTACGGCGCCGCACGCACGCTTCACAAATTTAACTAAATTAACGGCGCAGCGAGCGGCACTTCTGCTTAACGCTATTGTTTAACGTTTGCCAAATTACTAAGGCTGTATTTTTGGCACTGTTTAAAAATGAAAAAGAAGGATAGGTTGCTGAAAAACTTATTTGAGAAAAAGGGCTAGCATAGGTTTTCGCAACTTAAGTATCTTTGAGACATTTAACCATTTGCTGGGCTTAAAGTAGTAAATCGCAAGATGGTTTATAATAGCATCTGATTGTTATCTGATTATTTGAGAGTCTGGTGGTAAACAACATCAAAAACACAACGAAACTAATACTTTTTCTGCCGGGCTCTATAATTTTTTTTTTGAAGTAGTCCACCTAGAGCACCCGTCTGAATAGTTTTACTTACGAGAGATTTTATCTAAGTGATGCGATAAGGAAAGTCACCAAATAAAACTAGCTAGATATGATACTTAGAAACATAATAGTTACTCCTAAATGTAAAGCATTCGTGCGTAATGGTGTGTAGGTTAACCTATATGTGAATCAGAGCTAGGGTAGTCCACCCCATTTCCCGAGAGTTCATCATGTTTGCAGCTAATTTTCGCGGTGCACGCGGTTCAATGGACGCCCTATTTTCACAACACTCTTTGTTCTATTTATTGTTGGTTTTTCATCTGCTTAAAAAAGCAGCGATCCCTATTTTTAGGTTCCCGCTATCCATCTCCCTATTTTCAGCTTTTTGTTCGCCACTTTTTTGTTGTCGACTGTCTTCACTGCAGGGAATTTATAACTTTTATGTTAAACATGACAAAAGCATGACCTAGTTTAGTTAAAATATGATGAATTTCGTTATCATTACATGAGGATAATCACGTATCATTGTGTCCGATACTACGATTATAGTTTCAGATAACAAATCAGAAACGATGATAAAAAACACAAGCAAAAAAGTAATATGATGAACAAATAAATAAATTGATCAAAACTACGCTAATTTTCATAGTAAAATATGACGGCGTAATAAATTATATTGAGACAACTCTAGAACGAAAGATAGAACGGTAAACTGTGCAAACGAGTCCGTAACACTTTAAGTTGAGTTGCTAAGGTTCTTGAACAAGTTTTACTTCTCGACATTAAGTTTTCAAGTCGCAGACAGGACGAGCAAGTCTCGGCACATACGTCTCTAGTCGAACTCTCACGCGTCTTACATAAATCTTTGTGCATTTCTTCAGCATTTCTCATGCTAGTGATGGCATGATGGCAACACTACAATTAACAATTTATAAGAGCCGGAACATGTTATTTGATGCCTTAATAAAATAGCCTCGAGGCATTGAACAGGACGTGGAGCGTTAAAACAGCTATAAATGCGAAGATTTACGCTGTTTAGACGTATTGATTTTAAATTAAGATATCGGATGTTGTAGTGAGGTGTTGCTATATAAGAAATAATTTATAGGTCTGATTATTTAATGCACAATGAATCAATGAAGTAGGAGGTTACTATCTCTAAAACGAGTATTTTATTCATTCAAATTTTCATTAATAAGATTTCAACGCACTCCGTTTAAAATCTCTAACAAACAATCTTTTGCTTTTCACTACGCTGCAATTATTAAAGATTTTTTATAAAGACCAGGATAAAGTTAACAGAATCACGTTGCAAAAGATTATCCAGACAGAAGCGAGAAAACGAGCTGACTCAAAGTATTCTCGCTTGCGAACAAACATTACCGTTGTGAGAATAAGAATACTTAAACGCTCTTTATTACAGCGCTTGGTGTAATTGCAGTCACAACACGCTGGTTTGTTAGAAGAACTTTTTGTATTATTTTTGCAAAATCATATAAAAAAGGTATGTCTCCGTCTCTTTCCAATGATTAGCCCCGATTTTTTGGTCATGTAATACATCAAAACCTGTATTGGCGTGTTTATACGCAAATTCGACTCGGTGATTTTTTATCCGTAATAACATGTCGTAATTTTGCAGCTCACTTGGAATCAATTAGTGTCGAGAGGGTGAATTTATTCATAGTGCGTTAAGGATTCGAGATAAGATAGATCCGTGGTAGACTCTACTTTCTAAAAGCGTCTGAGCCTGCTGCGTTAGATGCATAGATAGTGCTTATAATCTAGGCTCGGCATCGCGTCAGCAATATTTACTAAGTAGACTGAAGTCGGGGTTAAAAATAGCCGCCGCGTGTCGGGGGATTACGGCGCCCGCAGGTGTCTCCGCTTTCAGATCGTCGGGATCTTCGCACTTACTAAAGTGAGCTTTAAGAAGATTCTGCAAGGTCTGAATTGGGCTGGATCCTGAACCCACGATCGATGAGCCATTGTTTACGAAGCGCATTTGTATCGCTGTAATCTCAGTCACAGCGGCGCGACGGCGACGGCGTGACTATATTTTGCGTGTGTGTACCATAATTACAATCGATTTGCCTGTCGTAATTTTTTTACAAATCACTTGAAATATGACGCAATTTATCAAATTACAATGAGAAACGCCGTTTATGGACGGGGACGCAACTCGGCAAAACATGTCTAGAAACGCTTATTAAAGTTCCTTCATAATTTGATACGGTATCCTTATACGAGTATATCTATAAACAGTTCTGCATGGATTCAAAATTTTGCAAACGTAACGATTAAAAACATTCGCAATCATGTAGGTATACATTCACATATCCTCCGCGTGTTGTATGAATAAACGCCTAATTGGACGTTTACGTGGTTTTGAGCGCGGTCCGAATGCGTTTCGCATACAATAGCATGTTTAACATGTTGGTATGGGGCCGGCGGGTTTGCGCGGCGCCAACCGCTTTGCCGTATCTTTGTATTCCGAGTATCGTACAGGGTCCTGGCGCAGACGGCCGGCACGGCGGCGACCCGCCGACCGACGCGCGAACAAGGTCTCGAGGTCCTCCCATATCTCGCCCGGCGCCGACCACGCTCCTCAGGACAATCGAATCAGTATCTTCGCACAACACTAATTGAACTCTGAATCCTTCGACATCGATTTATCTCGCAGCCTATAACTCAGCGCGTCGACGGCTGGCGCGTTTGTCCTATTTTAGGTAGTCGAGCATGCATCAATGACGACCCTAGCACATGCGTCACTGCTCAGGCTATTTTGATCCTGCTTATGAGCTAAGCTTGGGAACAGGAAGAGGTGTGCAAACTATTTGTTACCTCACCAAAAAAATTGCGTTTGGCCAAAATACCACGTTGGGCGCCAAACGTTTAGAAAGCAACGCCCTACTCAAGTTTTTATTATTTGACTGTAAAATAACGGGTCTATTTAATTTATAGACTCATCTAGCCGCGCCTCGTTCCGTATTTACGATGATTAAGGAGTTTTATAACGCTTACCTTCTCTAAATGAGTCATCGATCAATGAACCTGTCAGTTGGCTTGGGGTGGAAATTACGAGGGCCAATGTTGCATTATCTTTCCCGCTTTTAACATGCTAATTCTTTTATCCAGCTTATGGTTTTAGACAGGCGTTGTTCATTGAGTAAGTATTCTTTTAAGTTATTTTTAAGGATAGGCAATTAGGCAAGGTTGACACCAATAATTACAAAAAAAAAACTCAAAGATTGTTAAATTTAATTTTCAGTCAATTTGTACAACAACAATATAAATTGCAGTTACACAATCAATTGACGTATTTTGTATCTGGCATTGAACAATAATCGATGGATGATAAGGGGGCGAGTGTTCGTCGTATCTTATTACGGGCGTTCGTCCTTGCGCCGATCATTTTAATACCTTGTCATAGTAACATCATGTATTGTATTTAGTATTGATCTTTTTGACATCTGTAGTCATTTTTAATAGTATTTAGGTTTGTGTATAAGAAAAATTGTTTATAATGATGAAGAAAATACATACCTTAGAGATTTTTATTTCAAACTATGTAGCTGCACCCGGCGGTTTCACTCGCTGTTTTTTTTTACTTTTAAACCTTCCCCGAACTGCCACAAATATTTCGAAATCAAAATTAGCGATATCGCTCCGACCATTCTCGAGTTATATACAGGGTTATTCATAAAAGGTATGCTAAGCCGAAAAGGGCACATAGTACTCATCATTATGAACAACTTTTACTACGGGACCAACCCGAAATTCGCGAAAAAAAAATCTCCTGTTCCATAGAAAAATGTCAATGACATTCGACAAGATGTATGGAACAGCTGATTTTTTTTTTCGCGAATTCTGGGTTGGTCCCATAGTAAAAGTTGTTCATAATGATGAGTACTATAAGCCCTTTTCGGCTTAGCATACCCTTTATGAATAACCCTATATAGCCAGACAAACGAACAGCGATTCATTTTTATATATGTATTAGATTATATTTTGTTGACAAGTTAACTTACCTGATCCAGGTAGTGCAGTTTTAGTTAATAAAACAAAATCCACAAGCTTCTCAATTTCCTTCTCAATTCAAACCGAAGTGTTTTCACTTTGACAAAGGTTCATAGTTGACGTAGAGTCAAGCTACATTCCGCGCTGAATTGTTGTCGTTGTACCTATTTGTGGGTAGATTACTATTATCTTGTAATTATCGGCAGTTAGGTAAGCGCGTTATCCTAAGGCGTGAGGATAAAGAGCTAAATATGATAGATTATGCGAATCGAATACATACTAAATGTATGTATTTATGATAGATCCTGTGCAAAATAACAACCTTAGGTTAAATTAATGGTCAAAACTGAAGTAACAAAAAAAAAAGAGGTTTTTTTGTAATTACCTACAAACCTACCTAATTTAGTGCTCGCACATACCTTTGTGCAATTTTATGTTGTAAATATTTATGTGGTCACTTGACTGTGAAATAATTTAGCAACTCTGTCCAGATACCTGTTCGATCTGGGTTCTTTAGAATTCAAAAATACTCTAACTTCTATCTTTTACGTTTAAAAAATAATGTAAAAAAACAGACCTTTGGGAGTATTAAACTAATCTTGTTAACGTCAAAGGTTACGGAACTTGATCCTCTAATAGAACTTTTGCTGAAATAACAGTTTCGACATTTGATGGTTTAATAAAGTTGATTGTTTTAACCCAAATTATTTTAAGAGCGTCTTTAAATTTTCTTCTTTATTTAACAAAACTCGGGAAATAGTATTGCAATAAGAGAACTATAAATAGATTGAAGTCTCTAGGACGAGCGGTTTTAGGATGTGCGTTGATTTCAGCCAGGACTTTGAATTTTATGTATTTGTATACCTATAGATTGACAGACGCACAAAGTTACAGTTACGTAAGTAGATTGAATGGTGAACTCGGAGCGGTTTAGAAGGGTATCAAACAACCCCGCACAAACATCGTTAAGCAGACGATGAGAGTGTTTATGACTGAATCCATTAACTTGGGTGTCCGCGCTCCGCGTAGGTGTGTGGGAACTGGGATGGAAGTAATGCGTGTTGGCAGAGGTAAACAAGAGCATGGAAGTGTTTATGTACTTGAAAAAGGATTACCTTTATGTATCGGTTAGTTAATTCCTGTGCGCTGTTTTGAGGAACAGATAAAATATTAACAATCCCAGTAGACTAGAGTAGATTTATCAGAAAGTAATTGAATCTACAAGCGTTTTCTCATCTGCCAATTTCTATCTCGCGATCGCGATTCTACGTGTCGTAAACTTCTCTCCGCTCGAACTGCGAGCAATTTTTCTCTTTTCAATCCACTGAACACCACCTGTAACAATTTGTACGTGTAGAGCATTGTACAATTTGTTGTGCTCTGTACTGTTTGTATCTGTACCATAGATACCGCACCCCAAGGACCGTGATTCGTATTTTTACGCAGTGATTCGGGTAAAATCTGTCATCAATCGTGACCGGGCGTGCCTAGACTCCACCCCGCGGGATTACGATCCCTGACACAATTCTCAATGAACACATGCCTCGGCCCGGCCGGGGAGGTTTGTGATTACATTCCGTTTATTGCATTATTTCCTCCATTTGGGAGCGATGTTTTTTACGAGCGGTAAAGAAATGCGGCGTTGGGGTGAGCGGGAGCGGGTGTAACCCGTGTAACATTGATTCGAAAGTCGAGTGAAATATCGCGAGCTCGCTTCGCCGACGTTTCTAATTTAGTCAGCAGTGATTAGACTAATTCAAAGCTGATTTATTACCTAATTAATGCTGGATATTTTCGCCTTATTTATGTGACAGATTGAACTCATTGCTATGCTATGTTCGAAAGGGTGAAGTTAAGTTATTGTACCTAGGTATTAATCGTTATATTTATTGTTGTGAGAAAGATTATTTGAATAGAAAGTTATCTGCCCGAGACATAAAAACCTACGATTTAAATTAGGTGAAATTTACGGTTGAAAACTATTTATCTACTATTCTATGGAAAATTAATAAAACATTCTAACTTGATAAACTTAATTATAATGAAATAATGTTATGGCAATTTTCACGCCCATCCATAGATATACCTACTTATTACAGGCATGATCATACATATTTTGATTCGCCACAATCATTACGTCCGGATAATGCAAAGCAGCGTTCGATCGCTAGTTAGCTATGCCACGTGACGTCAGGCCGCAAACAATGGGGCACCGCTTGCCATGCAACTTAGCCATCTGCATCATACATGTGCCCCATACATTTGTATTGTGTATGTGTTGTGCTGCATTAATATTAATCCTGCACGTGATTGCGTTACAATCGTGTTGTTAAATGCGATTCCGAAGCGGTCACCTGATTAATGTTATTGTATTGACAATTAAGTATCTACTTAATACGAAAGAAATGTTAATTCTGTGGCCCGTGTTGAAGCATGTCACTTCTTTACAGTACGATTGCTTTGCAGCTTGTCAAACTCTATTCTTACCTATTTGTAAGCAGCTACCTACTCCCAGTTATATTAAAAGTCTCCGAAACTTAAAGTGCACATTCGTGTTATGTCCAATCGAGTTACACGAAACGCGAAAGTCAAACATATTTTATCGCATTCAGAGTTTTCCACACTTCAATATAATATTAGATACAGTCACCCCTCGCGATTTGATCTCCCTTTTCATCTCCAAGCGGTTTCCAAAAGGGATATTGAAGTGGAGCGAAGTGATTTTTAAGCTTTTATTTACACTGAAAGAAGTCGATTAGTACGAGTAAAGCATTCGGTAGCGTTCTGTATGAAGTCGTGAATATGAGTGGCAATTTTGCGGGAAATTACAATAAGTGTAAACATATTTTATGTACTTATCCATTTATTTACTGGCTGGTGGTTGTTTGTTGGTTCAAGATGGCATTCTCAACTCTTGTGAACTTTTTGTCATACTCTTGCTAGATCAGTGAAAGTACCTAAGTACCTGGACTACCTAGTTACAAATAAAAGGTTACTTGCTGTGGTGATATGCAACCTCAAAATGACCATAGATGACCTGTCTTTCATAATTTCTATGCATGTCGAATTTTTAACGAATAAAGCCATAATTTACGCTGAAATGGTTTAATATACTACACTTGCCTTTTAATTAACAATCTATACAAATGATAGATGGTATATGATAGTAGCTATAAAAGCGATAGGTGGTACGTACCACTTTTCTTGCTCGCCGTCCTCAGGTTATAAAATGTTCTACGTTAAACACCTACGAGTACATTTATGGTAAATTCCGTCGTCCCGGTGTCACTGTCACTCGAGGGTGGTGCACTTGAGCGTATCGTTGGAGTGGTTGTCAGTGTCACGTGTGACAGATGAGAGTCCCGCCTCGCCTCCCTGTGCGTGTCGATAAATCCCACTAAATCCCTCCCTGTCTGTCCGCTTCCGTACTGTACTTAGGAAGCTCTTGAAAATTGCAGCCTGTAAGTGATGAGGCGAGGACTGAACTATTATGCAAAGGTTATGAACTTTCGTTCATTACGTTCTTTTGTACGGGCATTTACAATTAGATAAGTAATTTTTCAGCTGATAGATAGATAAACTCTTTATTGTTCACACCAAAATTTACAAACAAAATTAAAACTAGTGCAACAACTCGCAGCCTTATCGCTAAGAGCGATCTCTTTCAAGCAACCTTAGGATGGAGAGGAAAAAATAAACGCTACAAACAAACAATTCGGTAGGAAACGAAACTAGACTAATTAGGTAACTGCAGGTAGCACATGTGTTACCTGTCTTACCTGGGTATATACGAGTAAGTCATTTTCGAAACGTTTGTCCCAGCTTAGAAACAATTTTGAGCGTAATATTGGAGTTCGTTCTACAAATAAACTTCACCGTCATTTTTTATAATTTACCACTCCAGTAACATAATCGATTTTAAAGCATCCTCCACCGCTGAATACATTTTCCGATAAGAGCGAGCCAATTGCAAACTTTACGGCATCGGCGGCAATAAATCGGGAATATCGGTTATATCGGTCCAACAGTATAACGAGTATATCGAGTCGGGAAGTCTATCCAATTTTAACCTCAATAGGAAGCGGAGAGCATTGTCGTGGCAGCAATAACACGGCAATATCCTGTGCTTTCTGGAATTGCAGTTCGTGCAAAGATATTCATTCGACTTAGATGAATAGGAAACTTGGATGAGTAAGAACGAGTATGAGTTTAAAAACGTAATGATGTCACTTTAAAAACACAGGACTTTAATTATATCAGTACTACAGCAATACGGAAAACTGTCAAGGCATTTTACAGCCTCATAAGATTTTTTTTTGTAAATATTTATAAACCACATTTAAGATTGCCAAGTTGCCAAGTGGTTATCATTCTATATAGGTCGATAATAAAATAAAATAAAATTCAGTAAATAAATTATAATAGGTAGAAATACCTCTATTAAAAGAATGGTTTGGGTATAAATGTTGACGGCCCCAACACAAGTTGTCACATTCATAAAGTAGAACAGGAGCACAATAATGTGAGATTTACGAGACAGATATTAATTATGTATCCCGGGCGAGAGACAAATGTGTCCCGGGACTCCGGGACGATTGGCAACATTTCATTAATCGTGCAATAAGAGGAAACACGGCCTAAAAATTTCGGCGAAACCGCGCCGCACGCAACACCATTACTTTGTAAACTGTCTTGATTGCCTCAATTAGTTATTGTAAAAGCAACATGCGATCCTTTAATTTGTTACCAGTTTGTTTTACAGATTCTTTGATTGGTCCGAACGATTTTTATGAGGCTATGTCGGCGAGAACAGTCAACTCGTAGGGTCTATGTGAAGACACATACATAAGTTATTGTTGAATGTTGATAGATGGACAGAAGCGGCGACAAGACAGGTAATACATCAAAACGTCGTCGCGCATTACCCGTTTTGCCTAGAGACGTGAAAACAACTAACTGACTCCTTCTACTTATGCTTTATCTTGTTGATTGATCTTTAGAATGTTCCTGCTAGCTGATTACTCACACGCATATGCTTTCTTATCTGTTATACGTAATATCATTGATGTACATTGTACGTGTATTGATAACTATCTGATAGTAATAACATGTGGCCTATTGATGTGCTCTTTGAAGTATGAATAATTTGTTATTAGAATGATAAAATTATTAGGTACTTTGGATTTGAACACAAAAACTCTTGGTACAAAAGCCCAGAGCTATTTGAAGAAACTTGGGATAGAAGTTCGTATGTTGCACCTGCTCTGCTGAATTAAGTACAAAAAGCTCAATGAAACAATAAAATAGTTGTACTACGTGTAGCAACTAACATTTCATTACAAGCTACTTCTAAATTACCCATATACCGTCACAGTAAGGTTCAAACGAGCCGGCTTATGTATATAAAAGCTGACCCTTGCGCTTAGCTTTATTCCTCCGGTGATGGATCGGGGGCGAGCGGCCACGAACCGCGAACTAATCCCGCATCCTACCTGTATTCGCATTGTTTGCCTCCATTAGGGGAGCGAGTCGTCCTGTAATGAGAGCTCTTCATCGCTACAAATACATAAGTATCAGGGGAACATTCCGAAAAATTTGAAGGGTGGTGAAGACTTTTATCCTACCCCTATGTGAGAAATTGCTTCCCAAGAGAGATGAGCGAAATTACTGGAATTCCAAACTCGTCTCTATATTTTGGGCTTACGCGGAATGTAGATTGAAATTTAAATGTTGCAAACGAGATTGTTAGGCAATTCCGCACGAAGTTTGGGACACGGATTACCTGCCGTGAAAAGTAATTTGTTGTTTAAAGCCCCCAAGCTTTGGCATGACGATGCGTGAACCGTGCCTATTGTATGTACCTACCTACTCGTAATGCATTTTCACTGATGAACGATTTATTATTGTAGTTGTGATTACATTCGTCTATTGTATTAAACAGTAGAACAAAAGTGTGGCTAATAAAACTATGTTTGAGTGCCATCATCGACACTGTCGGCATGTCATAAAACAGTAATCTTCTAGTGATCGCAGGTCAAGTGTGTATAAAATATTTAAAGCTCAGGGTTTCGCACGGGTTTCGAATGCCCACCTAGTATTTCTCAAAACCTCAGTCTTTAGGCAGTTGTTTTTTTACCTGACTGCTTAAAAAGAGGGCATTGTTTTAAGCTAACTGAATTAGTATATATCTAACTCATCTAAAGAATTTGATACTTTTGGACAACAAAATAATATAAAAATATAATAAGTGTAGGTAGGTATAGTTTCCACGTAAAAAATAAAACTCAGTGGTTGAAAGGGATCCAATCTTAATTACATACGTTTTAAACAGAGTGCAAAATAACATCGTAGACATCAATTATGAAGCATTAAGTTCATACTTTACATAGGGGAAACAGAACTATGGCGACGCCGTCACACAAAATTAATGTAGCCCGTAGCGGCGGTAGTGCCCGCTCAGTCTCCAAAGAGCAGTTAACTGGTCTGCGGACTAAGGCGCTCAAACTTTGCCCAACACGCCCCAACTCCAATATTTGCCTCCAACCACTACAATGTAGTCCGAAGCTTGATGTGGACGATTGTCCGGGTTCAGTAGCTATTTGTTTAGGCATTGGCATTGATTAGAAACTTGCTGGAATAGGTAAATGGCTTGATGTACCTATAAACTCAATTTTATTTAGCGTGGCTTTCGAGGGTCTAAAAACTTCGTTGGACGAGTAAGTACTTTGATTCAATTAACCTTACAAAATTGATAGGTACTTATGATATTATGTGTTCCATACAATTAAGATACATTTTCCTGTGCTGCGAATTAAAGTTTTGATTAAAACATCATGCATTACTCCAGAGCTGGATAGCTACATTTACGTTAGCTAGTTAAATTAATGTAAGCTAATGTAGTACTTACTCTAGCAGAGTTCAAGCCTACATGTCAAAGTTCGCGAAGGCTTTTACTGCGCCTTGTTTGATGGTAAAGTTTGAGGTGCGCTGTTTTGTGGGGCTGCAAGCAATATAATGCATAATATAGTGCAATGAAGACGCCTCTCTATTGTCAAATTTATAGTGCAAACCTACTTATTCCACGAATCTAGTAAGGAGTTACGTTGGTAACAAAATATTTTATATTTAATGCTACCTGCTAATAGGTACTCGTCTCTGAAACCAGGAAAACACGTTGCCTTTTAAAGAAAACAAAAGATGTTTTTGAGGAAAAATAGCCACCCTGCGGCTCTTAGTAGGTACATCTTTAATCATTAAAGTTACCCGTGTAACTTTTGACACGTTTTTTATTGTTTCCTTTTTTATTTGATCTGTTTTTCTTTTGTTTGACTTTTAATTTTTTTTAATTTATTTATTGTGCTTGTTTCGTATCCATGGCCGATACTTAAATATCCAAAAGCCACATTTCAAAAAACCTTTTATTCCTCTAGTTTTTTTCCGAGTGACACTTGATAGCGCGAGCTGAAAACTTTTTGTTTATAGTCTAGTCAGATGAAACGTGGCGTCGCGTCGGGTAGGCAAACAAACTCGTAAGCCGAATCACAGAATAAATAATAGCAGCGGGCGCAGACCGAGTTTAATCAGAGTTTCTCTGCTGGTGAAGGGCTGTGGTCGCATCAGGGCTGCATCTAGGAGTGGGTGCTGAAATAATACTAAGTATAGACAAGAGTGAATGCATCAGAAATAGGGCCGCATCTAGGTGCAAGATAGAGAGCTAAAATAGCAAAAATTTACATAAGTAGTTTACTGCTCGATACAGGTGATTTGCACCTAGTTTGAGGTATAGCGCACCTCCAGTCCAATGTACCTACTTCAAAAAATAACTAATTTTGAATTTAATTTTCAATGTGAATTTGATAAACAGAAAATGTAGTGATTACTTCAGTTAGGAGCAACACAAATTAAGGAGCCAAAAAAATGTTACCATTGGACACAGACAGAAATGAAAAAAAAAATACTATTCTTCCACAAAATTAAAGGAAACCAGGTACCAGAAAAACTTTTGAACTTTGAGCAAGGTAGAACCCAAAAACCCGCTTTATATCCTCGCAAGAGGATTAAGTCGTACTGCACATATACTTAGTAAGATATTGTTTGGTCTTATGTTGCCGCACGAACTATATCCGTGTTGACTCTTCCGTGAACAAGTTACGATGGTTCGCGTTAATTAATTAGGGCACGAAACAATATAGTTACGTACTTAATCAAAGAGTTCACTCTGAACGTGCCGTGTCGAAGAACATGAACCCATAATACACTTACATGTTTCTCAATACTCTTAACTAATAATAACAATGTGCTGCTAGCCTACTTTTAATAGCTTTTATTTAAACAAGCAATGTATGTATAAATATGTAACTATGTTTGTTCGGGTGGAAACTTGCAATTTAATTTTGAACCACTTCCCGATGTCCGATTGAGCTGAAATTTTGCATACGGGTGTAAGTCCGATGATAATGCGATAAAAGCTTGTATTTAAAGATATAATTTAAATTAATTTATTGTCTTTGAGACCGTATCTTTCTTTGTAACATGTAATATTCATACTGGAGTTACCTCAGCCCAAATTACAAATAATTATAAATTAAATTAATAATTCAAAAATCCGACCAGGTATCGGACCTGGAACGAATCGGACCAGGGACCTCTTACTTGGAAAGCAGGTGTATTCCTTAACTGGCCAGGCATGTTGTCCTATTATTCTATAGGTAGGTAGGTAGGTACACATTGGTATTATGCCATTTTTCACTCGCACTTTTACATAATACATACTCGTACCTTACATATTTTGATACTTCTATAAATATAAAAATGTTATGTTGGTTTGTGTACGTTTCAAAAACTCAAAAAGTTCTGCACCGATCGAGCTGAAATTTTAGCATGATATATTTATAATACGCATCAAGGATTGTTTTTAACTAATTTTTTTTATCCACAGCGAAGCGTGGCAGGGAACAGCTAGTGTACTATATTACCTCTTCCATGATATTAAGTACAAACAGATTTTGTTCTCACCACTGAGTAGTCCTTCCTTACTATCCTTCCTACTATCCTACTAATATTATTAACGCGAAAGGTTGTAAGAATGTATGGATGGATGTACCTATGTTTATTAGGTACTCTTTCACGTAAAAATGGCTGAACGGGTTTACATGAAATTTGGAATAAAGGTTCTTCATGGTCTGGATTAACACATAGGCTAATTTTTATCCCGGAAAACGCGGATGAAACCGCGGTTCGCAGCTAGTTAAAAATAATTTTAAAAGTTGCTTCGACCCGGTCCTTGCAAAGAAACATAAGTCTACGACTTCGTCCCATTTCCTGAACACCATTCAATAAACTCGTGCACTGTTACAAACTGGGTCAGGTGACTCAGGTGCTTCAATGTAATGCATTTCTAATACACCTACTTAGATGTACTCGTAGGTACATACAGGGTAATAAGGAAAAATACCGCAAAGCTAAGCCACTAAGCCCAAAAACCTAAATAAAAAAAGCTAAGCCGGAATGGGCTAATAATACTTATCATTATGAACAATTTTTACTGTGAAATCTGTGTAAACCTGTAATCGAGAAAATATCAGCAGTTTCATAGAAAAATGTCAATGACTGCCGACAAAATGTATGGAACGGCTGATTTTTATTTCGCGAATTCCGGGTTTGTCTCATTGTAAAAGTTGTTCATAATAATGAGTAGTATGAGCCCTTTTCGGCTTAGCATACCCTTTCTGTATAACCCTGTATACTAACCGCAGCTGCGTTAACTAGGAAATAAAATAGAGTTCATTTATTTATGGATTTCAACATAATCCGGTATTTATGAACGAAGAGTCAATATTTGAAGATTAAAAGTTTTATGAGTTTACTAATTCTACTTATCCGATGTCAGAATGTCGCCGCGTGACGTAGTTACGCCTTCGGTAAAGTTAACTGCTTTTATCCCATATCTTACTGTAATAAGTACTTTTGTCATTGATCATTTACATTACTAGCTGCACCCCGCGGTTTCACGCGGTGTTTATTATCATGATGAAATGTATAATCATGGATATAAGCAATCACTGTTCCATATTTCTTCAAATTTCGTTAAGCCGCCTCAGCGTAAACGAGTAACAAACTTACACACAAAATTTTGCATTTATAATCATAATGTTTTTTTTATTTTTAATGTAATTGAGTGACGAGACGAGCAAATCGCTCGCCTGATGTTAAACGTCACGTTTGCCCATAACAGGTCTGCGCCACCCAGAATTTTGAACTCGCAGAATTCAAGACCCTGCGTGACACAGCACCGCGCTCGTCACCCTGAATATAAGTTGTTTAATCTCCCATTTGCCCTGTAATTTCACTGGAAACAATGCCCTTCCAACCGGAACACAGTAACGTTTGCACATACGTTAGGTGTGGTACTTCCGCAGGCGGGCTCTGCAAAAGAGCCCTACCACTACTAAAATGTGATCCTACTAATATATTAGAAATGTGAAAAAGTACGGATGTCTCGATATTGTTAGTCAATAACGCAAAAACGGCTAAACGGATTTGGCTGAAATTTGGTGTGAAATAGTTTATACCCTAGATTTACACTTTCTATGCCGGAAAAAAATACAATTTCTGTAGGATACCGGGTGATACCGAAAGGGTAGGGAATAGTAAATAAATGTAGGTAATAGCAGACGGAAAACACAAAATTGGTACCTATCTTATTTCAATAAACATGCCGAAATTTTGCCATCGCGTTCCGAAACTTCCGAACCAACGTATTGGTTTTTAAATTACTGAAATGCGAATTCGTATTCTATGCAAGACTCTCGCATATACTCGTACCGAGGAAACGAAGCAATAGTTTCGAGACAGTTGGGTGCAAAGCCGGGCCATATTCTGATGTGGTCGATATTATTACAGTTCTAGTCTTTTTTGTTAGGAATAAGTAAGAGATTCAGATTCAGATTGTTGTTTGTTTATTATTGGATATATTGGCCAGAAGCGGAAACGGATGAAGCAGGGAGGGCGGGGGGGGGGGGGGGTTTGATGATGATGATATATATACTATGCTACGATAATGTTATAAATGTCAAAGTTTCCATATTTGTTGCTTAATCACGTAAAATGGCTGATCTGATTGCATAAAATTTGGTATATCGTAAAATAATAATGCTATAATTATATCCTGGATTAACATATAGGCTACTTTTTATCCCGGAAAATGTGAGTAAAACTACGGGGGCAACTAAAAAAAAAAAAAAAAACTATAGATTAGTGAATAGAATAGGGCCCGCCCGCCCGGCTAGCGGCTGGAAGGCTGCCAAATCTTCGCTACAAGTGTCACCGCCAGCGCCCGGCGTCACTCCACGCGACAGATGCATAATTGGGTAACTGCGAAACGGGGACGCGATTAAAAACTTTAATTATTTCGCAAATAAAAGCCCTGGGAATTGTGGAAAACGCTTTGGAACGCGCCGCCGGTTCGAGCCAAGCTTTTGAAAAATTAAAAGAAAGCGACTTGTGTTTAACGACAGAGTGAAAAATATTTTTAATCTGTTAGAGTTTTATAGAGTGCAGTAAAAATCGCATCAGTCCCCCGTCTGGCCCTCACCCTCTCGAAGAGGGAGGTCTTTTATTCGGACCCCTCAGATTGGATCGCTGCTCTTGTTCCTGCGGCGATGTTTTCAATTCTCTACAAAAAATGTTTGTGGCGATTTGATTTACATTTTAAAATGTATTTTTGGAGCAGTTTGGTTCATTAACAAGAAACATAAAACGAGAATTAAATTACGTTCAATAATCCAGCGGTCATCTTTCTAGTTTATGGTTCCAATAAAAAACGTATTATCATATTAATATTAGGAACGTGCATTTGGTTTGAATGGGCAATCGTGGTTATTGAATCTGTTCTATGGAAAGTAGGTATCGATGGCCCGTCATCTTATGTAGGTAGGCGCAGTCTGCGTGGGCGCAACTAATCATCCTTTTATTGCGAAAGAAGCGCTATTCTATTTGCTAAACTACGGAAATGCCAATAGATTATTCAATGACAAGCATATTTCAAATGTATATTTTATTCACAGTTTAAAAGCTTTTGAATGAATAAGGATCCACGCATTGACGTATATTTTGTCTATGATTTATTAAAGCCCGTGTTATTAATGAACGTCTGCAAATTCGTGAGTAGAAAGCTTTTGCTTTTAAACGCTAAAAATTTAAAGCACGAATTAGGTGCCACTAATAAATAAAGTACGATTAGATAGATAGATGATACGTAAGACGAGTAAACCGTACAAGCCATACGATAAAAAAAATACATACAGTCGAATTGAGAACCTTCTCCTTTTTTGAAGTCGGTTAAAAAGAAAAAGAAAAAGTAATAAGTACCTACTAACAACAGGTGGAGCGACGATCTTTGTAAGATAGCTGGTAGCAAGTGGATGACTTCGTGCCATGTGACGTTCCTTAGGAGTAGGAGATACCTATGTATGTTCAACAATAAACAAACATGAAATAGACCGACGATGTTGAATAACGATAGATGCAACAACAACAACACAAATTGTTTTTGTTTGTGACACTTTAAAAACACCTTATCAAAAAACAACAAACTCCAGCAGGACTAAAACATTTCCGTTCGCCAGCGAGGGTGCGTTTAGTTATCAGTTTGTTGTCCAGCGTACGGTGTAGTACAATATCAACAGAGCTTACCCATGTTCGGCCCTTGTCATATTCATGTCGCCGGCCTCCCGTGGGGAATTCAAACAGAATTTGAGGGAGCAGTCTGATTAAGCTTTACCGATACCACTTGCTAGAATTAGGTGAATGAAAAAAGGTTAGAAAGTAATTTTATTTTTGTTACTTACATTTTATAAATGAATTGTGTCTTTGACGTTACCAAGAGTTGTGACCATCCTATGGCCTGAAATAAAATTTGGATTAAATTCTTCATTTTTTTATCCTCATTAGACTTGTTAAAACGACGAAAGTAACACTTTGTCTACCTCCTATAGGTACCTACGCTTAGAAAACTGTAACTGAAGACGGTTTTGTTTGAGTAATAGATTGAAGTAAACGTAAGCCGAATAACTACTATTAGTACTCAACTATATACTCGTATTTAAACAAAAATACTTGAACTCGGGTCAACTCTACTACTTAACTGGCTAATCTAATTAGTAAAGTTAATCCAAGCTTTCTTTAGTTCTGTCGTGAGAAAACGACAAGCGTAGGAGTGGCAACATTATGGTTTGTACGAGTATCTATTACCACTATTACCAACATATCGTTTTATCATTTGTTATTTTTTGTTTTAATTGTTATTGTTTTGAAATAATTATCTTAAACGTTTATGGCCCTAAATTCTGAACCAAAACATAATACTCATAAGAGTGTGAATGTAAGTAATAAAGAAATTAAGAGCTTCAAAATGCATAAATAACAGTTGATCAGGTACTTAATCCATGCAAAGTGAATTGACCCGCCTTGCATTGAGGTCAAATAGGTCTTAAAATGTTACCCACGGACCTATTAGCAGTCTTATGACCATAAAACCATTATGCAGTGATAATATCGATTTATTATTCTCTCAAAATATCTCACTAACTCGAATCGATCAAAATGTTAGATCAACTGATTCAAGTGTTGTAAAGATTCCTCGTGTTATCTCGACTTTTACCGATGATTTCACATGATCATAAAAATATTAGGTGCTCACGTGAGGGTGAGGGTTATCTATCGAGAATGGGTCGTTAGTCGCACTGCCATCGCCGGTAGCCGATTGAATATTAAATAAGAAACGCCATTCTGCCGCGTCTGCGTCTGGGTAACTTGATAACATCGATGCTGGAATTTTATCCGCCGCTTTAGGATGGATACAGTATCTAGTTATTGAGTTGGAAGCCATGTGGTTGGGTAATTGCTTCATGAATTCTAATGTAGTATTAGTTACACGCTTTTAAGCTGGTCATTAGATTAATTTGTTAGTTAACATCGGTTGGTAATTTATTTTATCTTGGTTTGGTCTCGTATCCATGTGAGACATTAGTGGTGTGTTTACTGAATACGAGTTACTTCTTTTTAACTGCAAGCAAGGCTATAATTATACTCAATTATAGGAAATCATATAGACTCCTAGAACTTCAACAGATATTAAATCTCCTCTAGAAAATACATAAAACCTCAAGTCGAGGCTTATATTATAAAACACACTCACAGCATTATCATTCATAAAGATGCTCTACACATCCTACATCAGTAAAATACTTCAGAGTTATAAAATCCTTTCGTCGACAGAACTACATTTCGCATTCTTGCGCATCATTATCTATGCGATAATCGTCAAGACTCGAGCTCGAGAGTGCTTTCTGCAGTTGAAAACACTTGAGCATCGTTATAAATGTCCTCCGGATCTAACATAGATAGCAAACGACTGAATCCACTTGAAAATCTAAGCTCAGAAGCCGACATTAAAATGTAATGAACCGAGCAATGCGAAAAAGACGGGAACAAAGGATTTTCTTAGAGCTTTCTCCTCAGCGCAGTGGAACTCATTTGTAAACTAGGTACGTGCAGTCGAGAAATTTTCCACCCGCTTCTTTAACCAAAGATTCCGATATGGATAAAACGTTTTTAGCGCAAGATATTTCTACAGATATGGAATTGAGCTTGTTAAAGCAGAGCGTTACCTTATAAGTGACCGGTAAAGATTTAGACGACTGTCGATGTCGACTCATCGAAAGGATATGCAAGTTTTTATACCGCGCGTAGGACGTGCCCGACCCAAGTAGGTATGGGAACTATTTTTCTCTTGCAAAAGTGGCTATTAAAGAAGTGGTTCTCGCTGAGATCGATGAAGAAAATAATTAAAATAAAATCGCCGTCTAGACGTGAGGCGCCAGACAGCGGCCGTAATGTCGCGATCGGCTGCACCGACACGGTAAGGCTATTTTAAGTGGCCCAGTGCTTCCTGCTCCATATATTAATAGTGTCATGAAAACCCTTGTAATGATTAAGGAAAATGAGATGAAAGTGGTTTTATGTCAATCTTAAAAGTGGAATTACCTAATTTCTGGCAGCGAAATGGGTCCCACTGAATATTTGTCCTTGATGTTGTCCATTACTGACCACAAAGACATAATATTGTTTTGACTATAAAGCGTTTATGAGTAGATATTTCTCAAGCATCGGTATTTAAATTCCCCCCCGCCCGAACAAAATGGGATTTTTGGTCTTTAATCTTTACTCTGTATGGATATTTTATTGGATATTACAATTAATTACCGCAACCGCAGATTACATAATAATTATCCTATGACACAACTCCATGTTTTTGTTTGTTTCCAATTTCCCACCACTAAGTACCTACGAGTACATATAAATAACATAATATGTATTACGTTATTCTGGTCATATGTGACACTTCGGGTCATATTGCAAAATGTACGTAGGCAAAACGACTTGTAAAAACGTCATTAGGTATTTCAAAAAACACGCTCAGTTTTTTTCAGAATAAAAAGTCAAAAACTTTTTTGCGTTAATCGTTTATCCCTTTCTTTTGTTTTTGCATGATAATTCTTTAGAATTTAGTATTCGTCGGTAATAGACCTAATTAATTATCCAAGCTTTCACGTTTTTATCTAATCTGCTTGAAATGTGAAAGCATTTTAACTTAGTAACCCGTTAGTAATATTGAATAGGACCTACCTAATAGGTACAGAACATGTTGTAGAAAGAAATAATCATACTTAGTAAGAACAGTGTTAGCTATGTGAATGAGATCTTATCTTTCAATTTAAATAATAAACCTACATTGTAGAGCCTTCTGAAAAATCATTACGACTCGCAACCGCAAAAATGTGTCCGAAATAGGCAAGAGGTTGTAACCTGTGGCGCATGCGTGGTCCCCTCTCGCGTACTACGCTTGCAGAGCGACCTACGAAGGTCGCCGCCCGCCATTCAGTGCTCTCATTGATTTTCGAGCAGACCAGCATGGTTGCAAGTCGAGCGCGAAAAATGACCGGTTGACTTGCCGGCACACGTGTGCTTTGGCTTAGTGCATGTCCCAGTGATTAGTTCCACGGCTGACATAGGTTGATAGATACGTTTAAAAGGGCATGTCGAGTTCGAGTTGTTCATGTTAATCGGAGGGATTTGCGAGGAGTCTTGAGATTGCGGTGAGTTGCCGGAAGATACCTAAGCATAAGCATACTCGTACATCCTGTAGGCGCTTATAGTTTTGTATCTACGTGAGCGGCGTCTTACGTGAAACTATTGTTTCTGTATCGTGTGCAATTTTTGTAGCAGCTTTTGCGGTTTTTCCTGCTTTTAGTCTCATATTTATTATTGGCACTGACACTGATCTGATGTAAGCAAGTATAGAGCATTCCGGGTGATTTTGTCATGCTTGCGGTAACGGTGAAAACAAAAATAAATAAAGCGGTGTAAAAAACCGCAGTTGCTTTTCAATAAGTCTGTCAAATACAAAATATAGGTATGAATTATTTTAGGCCTACATCACACAGTTTTAGTTTATATTTTCCTTTTATACGTCTTAATAGGTATAGGTTAATAGTCAGGTACTTGGGAATCATGCTTTGGTAGGTACGTTCATTTCATGTTCAAGGAAAACGCAAACAAACAATTAATTTTCCTCTAGATATTTGAAAGAAGTTGGAAACGTCGTTCCCATTTGCAATGTTTTGTTTTTTAAGGTTGCTTAAAAAATTATAATATTAAAGAATAGATATGTAAAAACTCATCAATTTTTGAATTACCCAAAAACCTTACAATTTGTTATAAAAAGCGTAGCGAACAAAATTAATGTTCATCTGTTTTAGACATGAGTGAAATTGATGATCTTAGCATGAAAAGCAATTTAAAACAAAAACATCAGTTCTCTCGTACACTTGTTTTTATGAGAAAAAAAAGCCTTTCTAATTTTATTCTACTTAGCTATAATCGCACCCATTTCGAAACATATTCTTGAAAATGCGCCAAAAGGCAAAATACAATATTTTTCTGCGAAACAGCAAACACCACACATGGGATTAGGATATCCATGAATTACAAAAGGGTCAGCCAATGAACTCTGTGCGTGCGTGAACAAATACCCAATAATAGGAATTGGTATTACACAATACATTGTGGTTGGAGCTAAACTTAGGTTTTTGTCGCGACTCTACTTATTTGGAATCCCAAAGTCGGAAAATTGTTTTTGTGGTGTAATTTTAGGAAACAAGTCTCATACCTCAGCATCTATTTATAGCTAAGGTTTTTTTTTTTTTGTAATTGATTGAGTGACGAGACGAGCAAATCGCTCGCCTGATGTTATACGTCACGTTTGCCCATAACAGGTCTGCGCCACCCAGAATTTTGAACTCGCAGAATTCAAGACCTTGTGTGGCACAGCACTGCGCTCGTCACCCTGAGATATACCTTGAAGTCAATTTTTATTTAGAAATTTCCATGTGGTGTTTTATGTTGGTCTCTATATTGTACATGTTTTCTATGCTTCTTTATAATCAAAGTAGTCCAACTCAACCTTTCAATCATAATTATCACTGCTTGGATACCATCATCCATTGTAATAGATCTAAAGTAAACTAAAAACTAACTCTACACATACATTGCAGAGTTTAGTGGATATGTACAAAATGTAGTACATTTCAGTTTTCTTATTTGTATGAAAAAATTAGCATTACATACATTTTTTTTTTGCTGACTCAAAAATTTTGACGATCGGGTTTGTCATTCAGCCTGTAAGTACGTTCTCACTTATTGTTATAGTTTTATTATAGACTCAATATTTTATTATTATTATGAGCTAGTTTGCGGTCAGCTAGTTATGTTTTGCAGCAGAGCTTGGTTCTTCGAAAGCCGGCGCCGTGAGTCACTGGCGCCGCAGCCGGATTCAGCGTCTTTGTCACTGACCGAGGAAGGCTAATTGTCCATTTCATTAACGTTTCATTAGCTAGCTATGAGGTAAAAACATCTTAGGTTGTGGTAAAAGCATGTTTGAAAATACTCCTGCTTTTTTTATTTGCTATTTTTACCCATTTGTCTTAGATTGCTTTATAGAGTTGATGAATGAATTGAATGATTGCCTTAGTTATTGTAATAGCAAAACAAACTACTTTTTAAGTTACCTACTTTTTTATTACTTTTATAATGTTACTAGCGGCCCATCCCGGCTTCGCTCGGGTGGACATTCATTTTTTAAACATTTTGGGATAAACGTAGATTAAATGCGTCTTTATGCGGGTGATAAGTAGATTTTTTTTAAATTACTATTTATATAGAACATTTTTCAGGTCTATCATCAATAGTTTCCGCAGCGTATGCGATGAAAGACATTTTATGGATAATTTTTTTACACCTTTGGTTACACTATTGAAGTTTTAGTAATGATCCCTAATTTTTTCAGGTAATAAATATAGCCTATGACACTCAGCAATAATGTGGTGAAAGAATTTTTAAAATCGGTTCAGTAGATCCCGAGATTACCCCTTACAATTTAACAAATATACAAACACACAAACTTTACTTCTTTATAATATTAGTATAGACAACATATCAATCGCTAAGCTTTTGTCTTGCAAAAACTCGAAATTGGCTGTACCGATTTGTTTTTTTTGTTCGTTTCATAACAGGGGGTGGTTTAGAAAAAAGCGGGTAAAACCGCGTGGTACAGCTAATTCATTTTATCGCTTTTGTACATTGGACTAATTTCCCCTCTTGAGTTTCTTAATAAACATTGATTTCCAATGTCCTCTGGATTTATTCTTGATCATAGGGCCGATAAAAATTCTACTATAAATAGGCTCGTGACACGTGACTCAATTTAAGTGTATTTCAATTGTTTTCACAAGCAATCATTTTGCACAGTTCCTTATTTGGCTGTATAGTATAAGGGCCGGTAGCTCGTAGTAACGTCAAAACTTAATAGAATTCCTTATGTGGACTTATCTCCATCCATCATAATTATACTTCTGTAAGTAGCTATATACGTACCTACCTATCTGAACCGTTTCTATCATTTATTTAGTTAGTTCATGTATTTTTTTTTGTTTTGTGCATTTATTTATTTAATATATCTTACTACTAATGCATGTGTGTTGAGAGTACCTATATATTTAATTAATTGTTAGAGAGTAGAGACATAACTTGTAATAAATACGACAAAAATAACAATGCTAAGGTTAGGTAGACTAATTCTAGTAATCTTAATTTTCCATTGGTTAAATTTTCCAAGACATTTTGATCGTACTTATTTGCGACTTCTGTGCCGACCCATCAGCTTACAAGTTCAATGCAAATCAATGACGTAGTCTACCATGAATCATTACCCATTCAACCAGTTCCTCCAAATACCTAACTTAGGTAGTAGCTATATTTATGTTATTACTGTTTTTCAGTGAACGTGATCAGTATTCTGTAACGTTCCGTTGTGAGCAGGCAATTCGCTCTTGTAATTAATTGTGTGTTTTACGGTTGATGAACTGTTGAATTAATTTCGATCAATGTGGGTTCAAGTGGAAATTATGTGCTATTCTAAAGTGACTAAGAGGAAGGCAGCTCGAAAAGTACCATGGGTACGGGTATGTTTATTATTTTTAGAGAACTTAGTTATGTTTACGCGATCTACGTTTCTGAACAGTGGATACGAAATCTGTAGAGTAGGAAGGGCACTTTTCGATTTTCCAGCTTAGGATAAAATAGTTTATCTCAAAGCTCGTAAATTTATTGTCATATAATTTACTTTATCAAAGGCATAGTATTTAGACCATGATCATTTGTCTATCTTTGGTAATAGGTATTATAATTATTATAAGTAGATACTAATCGATAGATTTTGACGATAAACTTTAATAGAGATATGCGTCAGCCACTAAATCGTTTGACTAAAGTGGACCCTATAATTTAACTGAGAAATCAGGAATCAGAATATTTATTGACCTTACATAACATTGAATTTTACATGTGTACATTCTAATAATAATACATTCTAATAATGTTTTCAGTATATGGAGATATATTTTGCTTATCTTATTTTTGTCAAACATACTCGTATATACACACAACACACTAGAATAAAATATAAGCTTTATTGCACTCCACAAAAATTACAAGAAAGACTAAGTAAGAAATACATTCGCTAAATACAGGGGTAGGATAATTAAAGACGCTCGTTTCTTGTTAGGTACTCTCATGTCATTAGACTATAAGACTTAAATCGTGCAAACCTCGTCGGCGTCGTCCGTTATCGCTTATCGTTGCATAACCGATTGCGTCGGAAGCAGACATGTCCTGCCTCAACAGCCGGGTGCAGCCGCCTACAGCGGTGCATAGGGTCACCACAGTCACCAGTGCGGATAGCATTAGTCTAGTCCGTTTAAAATGGTGCTCAAAGATAGTATGACCTGATGGACTAGCTCAGAAAAAATGCACCATTACATGCACCAATCACTGAGATGTGTTTACAAACCGATTATTAAAGTTTAAAGATTGTTTATCAAACCAAGTGACGAAGGGTGTGAAGGGACCCTCTCTAAATCCGGACCCTCAAACCAAATTTTAACTCGACAATATCTTAACTCTCCTTTCTTCTTTATGCCAACAATACAAATGGAAACCCTATATTGCACATAGCGATCTGTCATTATCGGGTGTTTGATTCGGGCTGAATGTTCCGCTGCGGCCGCAGCTGCGAGTAACAAATGCGCCGAATTAGCACGCGCCGGTGTCGGATTCTAATGAGACCTGGTCCAAATAACACCCTCGAAAAGTTCAAACCTACTCATAGAAACATTGGAGATTCTTGAGAGTTCATTGCAGTATGAATCTTTGTTGTGAAGCTTGAGAATGATCGGTATTAGCTGTGATATTTGTAGGAGCCATTTTAGTTTGTTTGAAATTACAAGCTAGGTCAATAGATATTTATTAATCTAATGCTTGATTTGACATAAGAATTGGATTACGATTACTATTGGATATATGGATGAGCCTAGTTGTCCCAAAAGCACCACAGCATAGGCTGGGTAACCGTCGCCGCAACATAACGTATTTTAAAGGGATATGTCAAAAATATCGACGCGCTGAAGGGTTGGCTCAACGACAGATAAATGGGGGTCTTAACCCTTGCATTACTTTAGAAAAGTGATATAGGAGATCGCAATGGGATGTCATTATAGTAAGTGCAGAAGGGTTCGACAGATGGACCGCGGAAAGAGCACGGGACCACTGTTCTATGACAGCACATTTACCATTTGAATAATGCCATAAATAACTCGCATACGAGAGCTTCAAAAGGATAATATGTCAGTTGCCTTTTATGAATGAACGGCAAAAAACTAGCGCAATATTATTAGATACTGAACTTACGAGATACGGATTTGGGTATCACAGAAAATTAATGTTGTGTGTAATAATGAAGATGTAAGTAGTTGTAAATGTTGTCGAATCGTATACGTATTGGCGGAAGATTGATTTACTAACTTGTGATTGGCTGCGATCGTGTCTGCTTTTTGTTTGCCTCGGTTTGTTAGGAGCGGCTTTCCGAACATGTTGTCACAAATAACTTTTGAATGACCAATGTTTGTATTGTTCCAGTGCATGGCGCGAGCGTTATACGACAACATAGCCGAGTCACCGGACGAGCTCGCCTTCAGACGAGGAGACCTCCTCACCGTGCTGGAGCAGAACACGGGAGGGAGCGAGGGCTGGTGGCTGTGCTCCCTTAGGGGCAGACAGGTAAGCAAAACGGATTTTGTAGTTAGAAGACTGTTGAGAATTCTCTCGCCAGTTTTATAGATTCTACCGATGATTTACTTAGTTCAAGATAGATAGACATTTAAACTTTTGGTTGTTCACACCAGAAATCAAGATTAAGATAAAATCAAGTTCAAAGATAACTAAGTAGGTACAAAAAAGAAATACGGAAATGCGCGAAGAATTGAGAATCGATTCCTTAATGTTGAAGTCGCAAAGAATCACATTAACATTTATGCCTTCTCAATACAAACACAGACATAAAATCGCACCAGTTCCAACATGGCTGTAGTATTCCGTTTCTTCAATGAACATTCTTATCTCGTGTGAAGTGAAGGGTCACAACAAAAGTCATAAATCTCAGAAACATTTAATTAGGGATGTATCCTCAAACGTGCAGATTTAACTGCGCAGCACTGACGTCATATATGATGGTGCTTGTTACGGTCATCTTGGATTTCGCATCAGACCTTTATCGCAAACGATGACGCACCTCACGTACGCCCGTTACAGCTAAGTCTCGGCTATGGGATTGCGCTGCGTTGTGTAAACAATAGTTTTACTTTGACAAGTAAATCAACTATAAGTAATCCAGTTACTCATCATTGTTTTTGTAATTTAGAAAGCTTAGATCAGTTTTAGGAATCGATGATTAATGTAACCTTCCTGGTTCAAGGTTCACGGAATGTTATTATTAATA
Organism: Alcis repandata; assembly: GCA_949125135.1. Lineage (NCBI taxonomy): Eukaryota > Metazoa > Arthropoda > Insecta > Lepidoptera > Geometridae > Alcis > Alcis repandata. Next base: position 8,302,315 of record OX421234.1, read on the forward strand.
TTGTTCTAGTAGTAATTCTTCGAAAGCAATAGTCATCAGTCAGCTTCAGCATCTTGTATGTAGGACTGTTGAGCAATTGTTGATTATTTTATGCCTTGTTCCAGGGAATATGCCCGGGAAACAGACTGAGGGTAGTGGCTGGCGTGTTCGATGCCAGTGCAGCGATGCAGAGGCGGCGGAACCGCGCCCCTGCTCCTGTGTCCCATCAACCTTTACCCACACAGAATTCCTTCACAAAAGTGAGTACATCATACATATCTTACCTTCCTTGTTTTTAAGTTTATTTTTGAATTGACAATGCCGCTGACATAATTTTTGGGATAGGCTTCAAAATTACAGAAAACAAAAAAGATGGCTTCAGAAAGAGAATCCTGTCCAATCTACTGCAAATTTTGGCATGTGTACTGTACAGTGTACAGGTTACACTTACACCTTAGCACAGTTAAAAGATTCTATATAAATTGTACCTATATCAATTCCAGATCGAAGAATGTTCACACTACGACGTTCCCCGAGCCCCGATGCCAGTCCAGCGCCTGGGCATGTACGACTCCCCGCGGCCGCTGGGCGACTGGTACGACGCTCCGCGCGCGCCGCGCCCTGCCAGCGCAGACTCAGCATGCAGCGGAACAGGGTCCCTCGCCTCAGCGACGTCGAGCGCCTCCGCGAACTCGGGCAGCTCAGCGCATTCCGCTGCGTCGGCGTCTAGCACTTATGATGTACCGCGGTCGCGGGCGCTTCCGCTGCCGTGTGATGCGGCGTTAGAAGCTTTAGAGAGACTGCAGGTTGGTACTATTGTTTGAGAAGAGAAATAGCCACTTCTTTATTAATATCATAGAAAAATGTATACCTAACATGTTTAGAGTCGTTCCAAAGATAAAATATTATTTTCTAGTAGGTCGCATTTCTGACTTAGGTCTGAAAGTATCTACTTAAAAACTGATTCAAATTGATAATTACGAGAGCTTACCTATTTCAAACTGACATTTTTAAGCACGCGCTTTCCATTACATGTAATTTTTTTTTTAATCTTTCTGAAAACTTTATCCTATTATTTGTGGTTGAGAAGTAGTAGCCAGCCTATGTTGTAGCCTGATAGGGCCAGTTCCGTGCTCTTCTTGAACTCCAAACTCAACCATTCTACTCCACAGGAGGAAGCCTCGGCCGCCGTGTCCCGGCTGCTCTCGTACGTATCCCCGGGCTGGCGGCGGCGCGGCGCGCTGCGCTGCAAGGTGCTGGACGTGCGCGTGGCGGGCGCGCGCCTGCGGGCCGCGCTGCACGACCTGGCCGTCTTCGCGGACGCCACGCTGGCCAACGCGCACGATGCGCAAGATAAAGGTAAAAACTACTTTTGATCTACGAAATACTTCAGCACCACGAGAACGATCAAGTATGGAGGAAGTATTGAAGCTTGGTATGGAAGTATGGAACTTTATCTATCAGCAAATTAACAGTTCGTACTCAACTATATCGTGTTCATAACTTTGTCTACAGTTCGAACAAATTGTAAATTTTTAATAATTTTGTCGAGTCTAAACGACGGTTTATCTATCAACAAAGTATGTTAGATTATACTTACTACTTGCATTACAGGTCAAACTTGGCAAGTGTCGGATACTTTGGAAGGTACCGATACTACCTACTGTCTCACCCTGGCTCTAGACTTACATGAGAGAAACACTAATTATTATCATTAACCTATTTCGACTTTGAAATTTGAATCTACCTTTAATCCTAAGAAAGAAGCCTTTCTAAGAAAGCTTATTCTGCAAACTGAAAATATGGTTCAAGAAACGTTTTAATTTTAACACGCTTAGTATCTCCACATGACACATGATATGACACAAAACTTCACCTTCCAGGTATCGCAGTAAAGCTACGGCCGCTAGTGAAAGCACTAAAAGACGCGGAGCGCATAACGCACGAAGCGACCAGCGCGCTGGACGCCGGCGACTGGGCGCCGGAGAGGCTGGAGAGGGACCGCGAGCCCACGGACGGGACGCAGGACGCCCTGGACCAGCTCGTGTCGTGCGCGCGCTCGCTCACTGAGGACGTGCGGAGAGCAGCCTCGTTTATCAATGGAAATGCATCGCTTCTCTTTAGGTAGGTAATAATGCTACAGTAAAGAATATTTCCAAAGAGACTAGATTTTTTCCTTAGGCATAAAATAAATGGGCTTTTAGCACGAGCGTGAGCTGAATCGCGTTGGCTTTTGTCTCGCTTTTTCTGAAACTGACAGGGTGCGACGAAAGCTAGGGCGATCCAGTTTAGGGTCGCGCTAAGAGTTCGCAGTTTTGGTCCCTAGACAACTCTTTTCTGAAAAACTGAAGATTTGAGGCATATATCGACATCCTCAGGTTTGCAAATGCTGGATGCTTAATCCGGGCTTAGTTGAGCTAGCTGTTAAAAAACACTTTTCATTGAACCCTTTTCTATTACAGACGATCCCCAGCAGTCCCCGAGCATGAATGGACAGAAGAGTACGATTACGTACGTCTGGAGTCGCGGACGGCGGTGGGCAGACGGAACGCGGAGATCAGAGCCGCGCTGCCCGACAAACTCAGGGCTTCCTTCGACGCGCTCGTCAGAGACGCCGACCATGCTGGCGAGGTGAGCAAACAATGCTGCTGCTATGTTTGACTCGTTACTGAATTATAACAATAAGGATAACGATAGGACGATTGTTCGCTAGCGTAATCAGCTACAGATCTGTTTTATTTTGGTTCGATTAGACTCAACGGCATGTGCTTTGTCGATCGATAGATTGACGTTGATTTTCGACAAATTCGTTATATTTTTCGAACCATCAACAAAATGATGAAATTCTAACGATTTTGTCGATTTCAACGATAGATATGGTTTCGAACTTCCACTGCTGGAGCTGATTACCCAGGCGACGTTGATTCAGGCTTTGATTTTTGATTGTCTTTTCAGACTGATCTTTGAAATATTTAGGCTTTCTTTGAAATAATTTTAATGAAGTGTGATCGATAATAGCTAACTTTATTTCTCTAATTGTCCAGGTGAGTGCAGTCGCCGCCGCCACGCGCCTGCCCCCCGACGACCGACAGCTGACCGCGTTCTACGCCGCGCAGACCGCCACGTACGGAGCCCACCTCTCCACGGCGGTGGAGGCCTTCCTCCGCACTATCGAGATGGGGCAGCCGCCGGATGTGTTCCTAGCGCACGGGAAGTTCGTGGTGCTGAGCGCGCATCGGATAGTGCATGTTGGCGATACTGTGCACAGGTAGAGATCTTTTTTGAAACCTATTTTGAACTAATGTTTGATTTTGTTTATTTTTTTTAATTTAATAAAATAAAATTACGGATGAAGTCAGTCGGACAAAGTAAAGGGACCTCAGGATTTCATCCCAATGAGATGGTTCAAACCCCGTGATTTTGTGAAACACCAAATTGTCACACTCACGAGTGAACTACACAGTAGAGCTTCTCGGAGGCACAGTTTTTTGAGCCAATGTTTTTCTATTTCAGGAGCGCCCAACACGTAGGCCTCAAGTCCCGAGCGCTGCGATGCTCAGACGCACTGTCCGATGCATTAGCCACCACCGTCGCCAAGACGAAAGCGGCGGCGCAACAGTTTCCGTGCGCGAGCGCCGTCGCGGAAATGGCCGAAGCCGCGCGAACCTTGGCCGCGAGAGCGCAGGAGCTGAGGCGGGTGCTGGTCCGGGCCGCGGACCCCCCGCCCGCGCCCCCCGACACCCCGCTCACCCCCGCCACCGCGGTGGCCCCCTCCATCCCCACCACGCCGCTCACCCCCCTCACCCCCCACAACTCGGGCACGCCCTCGCTAGCGGCCCTGCAGATATAAGCCCGCCTGCCCCGACCCCGCCCGCACTTACGGGCGGTGGCTAGGTTCGCTAGACTCGTTTCCGCGGTCCCCCGCGCTCAACCAAAGAAATCTTCCGTACGTTATGTAGACTGCCGATACGAGGACGAAATCCAGAGTTTCTATTTAGACATTAGCGTAAGGATCGAAGGCTGCTAGACGTTTATTTGGGAACGTTATCGCCGTACCAGAGCGAGTTTTAAATTGCTGGATGCTCATTTTGCCGTAGTGAGTTGAGTTGTCCGTCCAGTTTTATACAATTTTGCATCGGTGTCATTTGTGTGCATTTTTGTACCGGTATTACCTACTTTAGTCACGGTCGAATTGATTTAGTAACGATAACGAACTGATGAGCAGTTTGCCGTGATAGGGACGCTAGAATTCTCTTGAGAATTTCATAACCACCTACTTATTGCAAAATAATTGTCGACCATTTAATACCTCGCACGTAAAGGCTTGGCATATAACGAGGCAAATATGCAGATCGTGACGATCTGCATTAAAAGACCGATTTCTTACACAATTTTACACCGAAATTTACATCTTTAAAGGCGATTCTTGCTGTTTTAGCGACGTATTAGTCAATTTCTGTGTTTAATAAATCGAGAATCATGCTTATGTTAAATTTAACATTTGCGTCATGTGCCATATGAACTAAGGCATTTACAAGCCGACTGTCTGGTCGGGTAATATCTACGAGTTCTTATGTATGTACGAGTATGTTGCTCTTTTTGAAAAGGCATTATATAAGAATTATCCCTAAATTATGAATCATATCATTTGTCATGCTATTTATTTGAACATGTCGACCCAAAAAGCTCATGCTCAATTAAAACTTATTGCGTTAAGTTAAAGCTCATTTTTGTACGCCTATTTTAGGCTTCCATGTTCATTCTGAAAAATACACACTGAAAAGAGACAGATTAACCGAATAAAATCTACGGGTTGTGTGAAAGAGAAAGAGCTATGTCACTCAATTTTCTTTTCAATGTGATATATTTCAGAGGGATGTAAAAGTTTACTATCTAGTACAATAGCATGTATTGTATGAACTACGAATTGTACTTTATTTATACATAATATACAAATATGATGTTAGTATATAGCGGTAGGATATGACATCAGTGTAAAAAGCATGTTGTATAGTAGCGTTGTGTAATATACTTAGGTGTTGTAGACTTAGTTAGGTATAGATGAAATTGTACAAATCCATAATTATTATTAATTAATTTTAGCATAAAATTACTATTAATTTAATCATCTTGTAAAACGCAATCAAGTAAAATATACAAATTTTCGTATCTAACGTTTATTTTATTTCAAATTGATATTCATTTTAAGATTAGATAGTTCATTTTATTATAATACATATTACATTTATCACACAATTAAATCAGTTAAATTCGAGACACTAAAACAGATCTTATCACAGAAATACCAACTTTACCGAAAACATGGTTCTTGTGCACATTCCTTTCTGAGACCTAGTATTGGTGTTACCTGAAAAAGAAACAAAAATGATAAATAGTGAAAAACGTGCTGGTTAATTATTTATGTGCATTTTATCGGGATTGTGATACTGGTCGCATTATTTCTCATTTGCTCCTTATTTAACGAATTCTACATACCTAAATGTCATTTTTTGGTAACTGATCCGAAGTTTTAGTTAATATCGACGAACAATTTAGTCACACCCATGCTCACAGATAGGGTTGAATCTTTTGTGTCTTTTTCTCATAGATGACGTTAAAAAGTAGAGTAGGCGCTAATATTTTTTAGTTCAGGCGACATTTTTTGAATCCCCGCTTTATATAGGGCCAAACCGGATATCGTAAAAAAATAAACAGCTGTTCTATATATTTTCTGTTTTTTTCTCAATCTCAGGGTTGATATCATGGTAAAAGTAGTTCATAATGATGAGTACTATGAGCCCCTTTCGGCTTAGCATACCCTTTCCTTATAAACCTGTAGAATCTGGATTCAAAATAGCGTCCTCGCCTTAAAAATAATACTTTTTTAATGCTATTGAGTGACGAGACGAGCAAATCGCTCGCCTGATGTTAAACGTCACGTTTGCCCAGAACTAGTCTGTGCCACCCAGAATTTTGAACTCTAGACCCTGCGCGGCACAGCACTGCGCTCGTCACCCTGAGATATAAGTTGTTGATGTTGACTTTGCTCTCTTGTCATACAATCTTCTTCTTTCTTATGTATAAAAATGAATCGCTGTTCGTTTGTCTGGCTATAACTCGAGAACGGCTAGACCGATTTCGCTAATTTTGATCTTAAAATATTTGTGGTAGTTCAGGGAAGGTTTAAAAATACAAAAACAACAGCGGGTGAAACCGCCGGGTACAGCGACAACAAAAATGTCTATATATTACCATACTTTTCCATATCGCTTCGATGTTAGAATTGCACCTTGGCTGAATTTTTTTATGAATGGAGTATTCGCCCTTTCTACAAAACAATCAATCTGGGTGTCTTCAAGGCGCGCGTGCTCTATCGTTGCTTACCACCCGGCGAGATGGCGGTCAAACCCAAGCTTATCACAATAAAAAAAAATCGGATGTCTGTAAAGTCGGTTTACTGACGATAGTTTAACGTGACAACGTCATAAGAAAATACTGATAGAATGGTTTCATTTTTCAAAAGAAAAATTTAATTTAATTTAATTCAATTCAATTCAATTCTATTTAATTTAAGTAAGGTACAAAAGTAATTGACAAATAGGAAAATATAATAGAATATAGGAAATCACAATTTCACTCAGAGCGAGGTAACGCCTCATCGAGGTAACGCCTCATCGAGGTAACGGCTCATGCGTCATGTTTTTTCGTGCGTGCAGCCGGCTCCATCGAATTATAAGACGTTGTCACGTCAAAACACCGTTGTTGGTGTTCATGACTTACCCAATATCCAGCTGAGCATTGGCCAGGTACTGCTGCGCCCGCCTCTCGCGCCGCGAGTACCGCAGCGCGGGGTGCGCGGCCGGCAGCCCCGCGGCGGCGCCGGCGGCCGCGAGCCGCGCCGCGCGCAGCCGCAGGGCCTGCTCCACTGACCGCAGCTCGCGCTCCTTCTCGTCGCTTTTCATTGCCTCTTCTATTCGTTTTCTTTCCAACTGTAATAAATCGTAACCTTGAGTTTTTGTTCGTGTTCACTTTAAAAAAATAATTTTAGCTACCTTCTTCTTTTCTCTTATATTTAAAAATAAATCGGTGGTCGTTAGTCTCGCCAAAACTCGAGAACTGCTGGACCGATTTGAATACATATAAACTTGTTTGGTTCGCTCTAATACTGGGGTGGTTTAAAAATGAAGTGAAACTGCGGGGTGCAGCTAGCAATTTTATAAATATGTATTTATTTATCGGATGGTCTGAAATAAAAGTTCATTATTGAACTCTTGACACTAACAGACGGTTATTATATGTTTACGACGCGACGTTAAGACATGTGTATCGTAAAACGGTTCACTAGCTTTTTGGTTCACCCGATTCATTTGGTTTATTTTTTGTTTAAAATAAAGATCAAAATCAATTTAAGAAATTCTAATCATATTACAAAAAACAAACATCCGAATTGAGAACCTCCTCCTTTTTGGAAGTCGGTTAAAAATGTATAAAATCTAATCAATAAAATCATCATCTAAAATATAATCAAGGAGAGCTACTATCATAGTCTTTTGACAAAACCTAGCCAAGATTTATAAATAAACAACCTTACCCTAGCAGTTTCCATTTTGTAGTTTAATAGCTCCACTTTTAACCTGGCGGCGTCTTTAGTTTCGGTTAAAGGACCTGCGAAGTGTGAAATCAGAAATATTTATTGACCTTAAATAACATTGAATGTTACAGGTAAGTTACAGTTACAAAGACTTTTATTATTGGAGAATTTAAAAAAATATTTATTCAACTAAAACTACATGTAAGTACATTCTGGTTTCAAGCGATGTCGAGTCATGGATTCCTGCATTTGTATTATTTTTGGATGCAATATGGGTTGATTACACTTAACGAGTACAGCGGCGAGACAGTAAATTCGAATACTCGGCCGAGCAGACGAATCATGGTTCTAGTGACTGTCTCGGCTCATCAAACTGTTTATAAAAACAGAGTACTCGGCCGAGGGCACTCTCTCCATTGTACTCGTTACGTGTAATCAGCTCAATAGCATGTCGCTTTCACTAAATCAATAAGCTAGCTGATTCCCGGGACTTTAGCTTTTTTGCTTTTTTATATAGCTTATACGGGCTGACTGGTTAGACACTTGACATATCCTAGGTTATTATAGTACTCATCATTATGAGCAACTTTTACTATGGGACCAACCCGGAATTCGCGAAAAAAATATCAGCTGTTCCATACATTTTGTCAAGTGTCATTGACATTTTTCTATGGAACAGCTGATTTTTTTTTCGCGAATTTCTGGTTGGTCCCATAGTAAAAGTTGTTCATAATAATGAGTACTATGATAACCTAGAATATGTCAAGTGTCTAACCAGTCAGCCGGTAGAAACCACCATATCTGCTATCTATAAATTGGGAACATATATTGCGCAACTCAATAGTATTGTAATGTCTCTTTGCACTCTCAACACCATCTACGTTACATACAACTGTCAGGCAAATTGTAACTACTAAATAGCTTACCTAATCCCGAATCGCTGCCGTGTGCGTTGTTCAGAGGATCCTGATGGAAACTCAGGCGGTGATGGTTTGTGCTAAAGTTGTCTACAGGGTTGTTCAGAACTTGCTCGTCGTCGCTGTCGATGTCAAAACCGTCAGCGCAGTCTATTACTTGCTCTGATTTAATTTTCTGTAAAAAAAAAAATATATGTCAGAAAAAACAAATCGAAAAACTGAGTTACGTATTATAGTTTTTAAGGAGTTTTGTTGTTGAATAAATGTTTTTTACAAGATGAGTTTTTACTTGAATTATTTATTGAGGCTCCTGGGAATAGCCAGTGTGGGTGTTATCCTATAATAAATTCTCACTTAACTGCTCATAGACGGATAGGTCAAAAGAGCAAGCTTGAGTGAATGTGCTGGTCTCTTTCATTTCAGTACAAATGAAAGAGACACAGCAGAGTCAGTCACGTTCAATAATTTAGATCTGTAGTCTGTAGGTACCATATGTAGGCATAAAGTTTTAAAGTTCAATTTAGTTACCTCTATAAGGGGTGTACTGTCATCTTCCAATTGTCCATACTTTTTCCTCTTTGTACTTTTGAAAAATTCTTTAATGTTCACTTTTCTGGCAACAGATTTCATGGTATTGAATTTCTTATTCAGTTCTTTTGCTGTCTTCTTTCGTGGACTTTGACTATTGTATGTGTTAGCTACCTGTACAATAAAATAATTCTTTATACAATTTCTAAATTTTTTTAAAATTTAATTATCTTAACGTATATGTATTTTTTTACCAATAGGAGTTCTAAATTTCTTCACTAGTGGATTCACCACTGCATTGGACATCTATAAAATCTGTTATACCAATTTCTGAACTAAACTAAATTTGGCAGCATTAATATTGTATCCCTTTCTCTCTTATCAGATATATATGAAATACAGACAATTTTAGTTTACACAAATCCCCATTCCGATCACTAAGAGACGCCAATGGGGTTTTCTGGACTAAAGGCTCACAAATCCCCATTAATGGGGAAAGTTAATGGGGATTCCGGGATTAACCCCAATTTTAGTGCTGTCAGATTAGTTCAGTCAGTGTAACATATTATTATTTATTCTGTGATATCACAACAGTCATATAAGTGTATAGAATGGTCAAAGTACATACTCGTTTCCATGCTTCCTGCCTCTTGAAGTGTGAAGTATTGGTAAATAGAGCTTTCTTCTCTTGTCTAACACATTGCAGGAGAAGGCGACAGTCGCGCGGAGAGTACCCTGCCGGTACATCAAACCTGGGGATGGTAAGGACAGATAAGCTACGAATAAGCGCGTAATGGATTGATTATGAATAACCGTAACGAGTATAGTGGTGAGACAGTAAATGGGCACACGGCCGAGCAAACAAATTACTGTCTCGCGTTATTTTATACAAACTGATTACTCAGCCGAAGGCACTTTCGCCACTGCACTCGTTACGTGTACCCAGTAGAGATGCCAATAACAGAAGAAGCGCGAGCGTCTGTCGTGCCGTGGACAAAGCTCATACTTCCTTGTGGTGCCTTACAAGTTCACGATTGGTGTCCCGTTTCCAGTGTTACTAACGCGCAGGTATAGCTGTAGCAGAGTGATGACCTCTCATAAAGTATGTGCATTGGTGCTACACACACTGATTTGTTTTTATTACTTGACCAATTTTAATATAACTTGGTCATTCAAATTTGGAATGTGGCTAAATAAATAAAAAACTCACTTCGTTGGTGTTGTTTCCTTTGGAACATCGCTACCTATAAAACAGAAGTAATCATTGATCATGTGTCTGAAGTTTTATTATTCTTAATATATTATAATATTATTAAGCCAGGGATACACTTGGGGACAAATGTTAAACATCGGATGACGTGGCGCGATGTTACCGGACGTCGCTAAAAAAAATCCGATAAAATCGCTTGGTGGTTATCATGATATTGACTTGTGAAACACAATGTCGTTATATCACGAATCGCTTTGATATGTCGCCGACACGTGTCGCAGACCATTTGTCCCCTAGTATATCAATGGCTTTATGTGTTTAAGCCTGTGTACCAGTAATTTTTAACTGTGGGCAGTCCTTACCAAGGTTGAATGAAGGATTATCTTCTTCATCACTAGGCCAGAGTTTAAAATCAGGCTGATCAAAACTATTATCAGGATTGTTTTGTACATCAAATTCTGCAAATAAAACACAAAACTATTATGACCACAATTGAAAGTCCACTTAGGTTTTTGTGTACAATTAATTCACAAAAAGATTTTTTGCGTTAGAATGCAATCTAGCCTGATGGTAAGTAACGGAGCAGTGTATTTATTGTGCAGCAAAATCTAAGAAAAGATTTGTAGGAAAAAATGTAAAAAAAGGGTTTTATTGACTTTAGGTTGCAACTACTATGACTAAAGGTATTTGAATAGTCTTACCAATATTTTCAGCCGTGCAGATCATCATAATAGTCCTCTTTATTTCATCTTTACTGAAGTCTCCGTCACTATCCATCACATCCTTGGCAAGTTTTCTAGCATTTCTCTTCAAATTTTCCCATTTTGTCTTTAATACATCAGCAGACCTCTTCGGGCCAACACTTTGTCTATTGAACTCTGCAGCAACTTTAGCCCAGACCCGTTCTTTAGCATTATTAGCCACAGAATTAGTTGATTTGTTCAGTATAACATATCTATGCTTTTCAATAAGTTGTAGGAGCGCTTTGACTTCATTTTGCTGGAATGATGGACTTCTGAATCGACTGAAAATAATGTTATAATTATTATGTATGTAATGTATGTGTGAGTTTAGTTTAAATACTTATGCGATTTTTTCGTTTGTAACACTTTGGCTGCGGCTAGTAATCACAGCGGCTAATAGTCAAACGCATAGTATTTTACTCACCTGGCGTGTGCAGCCGCACTCGCGACGCGCATAGGAAAACACAAGGTATGCTTTTCCCGCAGCCAAAGTGTTAATTATCTAACGGGACTCATAACGCATATTAACTGTTAAAGTAGGTTTTAATAAAAGTAGTGAATAGAATAAAATTAAGATTTTTACTGTATTTACAGTGTAAACTCCATGTAACGTCACTTGATTTAACAACAAACTCCCTAAAGCGACGAAATCATTTGGCTTTGTTTGGTTTAGCTTGGTTTCCATACAATGATACACTCTATATAGCATTACGCCCACTCTCAATAATGACAACAATTTAGTAATCTTCTTTTTCTTATATAATAAAAATGAATCGCTGTTTGTTTGTCTGGCTAAAACTCGAGAATGGCTGGACTAATTTGAATATTTATTTTTTTGCTTTATTTACTCTAATACAAGGAAGGTTTAAAAGTAAAAAAAACAGCAGGTGAAACCGCTAGGTGCAGCTAGTAAGTAATAAAAAGTACCTTTTAAGTTGCCAAAATTAGTAAAAACTGTGCATCTGTAAACATTCTTTTATCGCTGTATTATCCTAGCCAGTAATAAACTCGACTGTCGGCATCATGCATACCCATTCCTTACCTAGCTTTCTAACAAATTCGTTCTTTTGTTTACAAATTGGGATTGCTTGCATGTGTAGACTGTTGTTAACCATATGACTAAAAAGAGTCATGGATTATCTATTCGTTTTCATATTCTTAGTTGTATGTAATTCAGATTTTTTCTTCTTATAACAACAACTCTCTATAACGCTATAAAATGCACAGTCCCTTCAGTGTTGTTATATAGAGTTTACACTGTAGATATATGCAGTTTTATTCATCACTAACATGATTTGAAATATATTTGTTTGATTTGATAGGATTTCTCTCACTCACTCAGGGATAGTATGTTTCCCATCTGTGAAAGAATTTTAAAAATCGGACCGAGTTTCGGAGATTAATCTCTACAAAAATACATACTTAGTACGAGTTTAGATTTATAGGTACGTTTCTTACAAGTCAAGTATGTTCTATCTAAAGATGTAGTGTCGGTAAAACAAAGTGAACAGAATAATAATTTTATCAATAGAAAATTCGTAATTCTAAAAGTTTTCTTTACAATAATAAAAATCAAATACATACCTAAATAAAGACGAGGAACCTTTACTTTCTTCTAAATCGCTTTCATCCATTTTCATTTACGTTTAATAAGTTTATTTTAATTTTATACTGAAAACAATGTGTAAAGCTTTTATTTCTTACGCGAAGGCGAACGACATTATCGCATAGTTGCCAGGTCAAATTTTATTTTTTTCCCCAAAATTATACTTTTTAGGAGTCCCAATATTGTACGGCCAATGATGCAAAGCCAAATAATGTACGGACTATTTTACGCGACTAATTTTCAACAACTCGATTTCACGAAGACATGACTGTACACGAAAAACAAACTACATAATTGGCCGTACAAAACGAGCTGTGCAGATTTTATACGGGCAGTTTTGCACGACCAGTTAAGTACAGCCCGTTATCCGTTACAACACTTACAACTAAATGTCAAAGTCAAAGCCTCGTTTACTGTGTGCGAGTTCAAATTCTTACAATCGAGACTGCGACAAACATACTTTGTGTTTTCCTTTGTGCGACACGAGTGCGGCTGCACACGCCAGGCACGTAAAACACAACGCATTTCACTATTAGCCACACAGGCAAGCGCATGTGATTATTACCCGCAGTCAAAGTGTTAACAGTCTTCCCAGTAAGAAAAATCAGCGTCTTATCTTTTTTTTTTCATATAAAAAAGGGAGACGATAATGTACGGCCACGATTATTATACAGCCTATTTTGTACAGCTAATTTATGTACAGCCCGTTTTTTGTGCACATGGTTTCGTAAAATCGGGTTGTGCTAAATAGTCACGTAAAACTTTGATAGAAAATCGATATCTCAAAAATGGAGGAACTTTTACAGAATCGAAATTTTGGCAAATAGTTAAACATGGTGTGAGCTATCTGCCAAAACAGGGATATAGTTCCATTACTGGACACCTGTATAGGTTTTATTTATTTAGTGTAAGATATTCAAAACTACGTTTTTGAGATAATACCTATAAAATAAAACCCTCCTAATTTATTTTTCCTAAACATTTCCCAAGCGATGTCATTTCACCAAGAACTAATTTTTTTTCCGCAAAATCGCGAAAAAAATAACCAACTAGGCAACTCTGCGCGACACTTTGTTTTTTCGGTTACGTCATTGTCTCATTTATTATCAATGTCAAATACATGTTTGTCAGTAGATCTTTTTTATCTTTGAGTGGGCTAACTAAAGCAATTAAAGCCATACTGCACTGTAAACGTTGAAACGTTATAATTTGCTGAAGATCACGTATGGTATTTTTGTTTGAAAGATTAACGACGTCGTTAGGAGCCCTTTCGATCGTATACATATGCGCACTGTGTAGATACAGCATATTTATACATAATAAAGAAATGCGATCAGAATCAGATAAATCCGAAGCTCGTGCGAGATTATCTTCTCAGTGATCGTTACGAAAAAATTCATGCGGCAAGAATAGGAATGATGCTGACGGTTTATTCTGAATAATGCAGCCGAGTGTAAAAATCAGTTAGAGTTAATTTTAGCAAAATAAAATATATTAAGCATATCTCGGAAATGTAGTACCGCCTCATCTGCTGAGGACTTCATTTAAGGCACGGACCATGAACATGATCCGATATCATGTGACAGATAGCTCGATATGAATATCACAGAATTACCAAAAAATACAACCAAGATCATTTCTATTCTATTTCGATTTCTAGCTGACCCTGTCGCAAAATACATATTTATCTGACCCTCTAGCCATATTGCAATTCCATAATCGAAACGCTATAGAAAAGTAGTAGGATATTTCTGTGATCTATTCTTAGATCCCATGTTCTATGACAAAAATGTCATTCCTGTAAATTGTTTTTAACCGACTTCAAAAAAGGAGGAGGTTATCAATTCGACTGTATTTTTTTTTTGTTTGTTACCTCATAACTTTTGACTGGGTGAATCGATTTTGACGATTTTTTTTTTATTAGAAAGCTGACGCTTCCCATTTGGTCCCATTTCAATTTAGTCCAGTTCTGATAATGGTATCCAGCGGCGGCCTTACCCATTGCGAGGCCCCTGGCAGCAGCAGGTCTTTGCGAGGCCCTTTGTCTTTCGTGGAAAGTATGTGATGCGAAAGTAGGTCTGGTGGTTTGGTTTAGGTATTTGTCGTGTTTGACGAGAAATGCTAGTTATACAATTTTTTTTTATAAAATAATTGAGTTTTCAAATATTTTACAATGAAAGATTTTCACCCCATTTAATTCCATTCCATTCACACTAGCGATTCTCACGAGCGATTTCTCAGCAATGCGAGAAGTGTTTCAAGGCGCGATATTCAAGTTTGTTTGTGTTCAATTTGTATTAATGAATGAAACTAACTTTATTTTCTTAATAAACTAGCTGCGCCCCGCGGTTTCACCCGCTGTCCTGCAAGAATAGCGGAAAGCCGTTCAATTTTCTGGGGTAAAAAGTAATCTACATATTACCTAGGGCTTAAGCTACCTTCATACCAAATTTCGTCAAAATCTGTTTAGCTGTTAAATTGTTAAATCAAATTGTCATCCATACGTCCATTACATAGCTGTCATTTGCGCAAAGAGTATAATAAGTCGTTTTGTTATTCCAAGTCTGATTCTTTTTTGTTATACCTCGTTTTATAGTGACTGATGTTTTATGTCAATTCACACTTGAATGCTATCGAATTTATTTAATAGAAATAAATAGTATAATAGGAATAAATAGTATAATAGGAATAAATAGTATCCTATGTGCGTTTCCTGGCTCTAAGCTACCTCCTCACCAATTTTCAGCCATATCGGTAAAGCCGTTCTTGAGTTATAAGTAGTGTAACATAACACGACTTTCTTTTATATATATAGATAAGAATTAAAGTTAAAAGTTTTAATTCAGACTAGATACATTTTTAACAAATATTTTTAAATATTAGCTTGGGTTGTTGCGCGAGGCCCCTCCAAGCGCGAGGCCCTGTGCGATTGCACAGTTCGCACCCCCCTAAGGCCGCCACTGATGGTATCCATGAGAAAACCATATACCTAAGTCTTAAATTTGCATTAAGTACGTGCGCGACAAATAGATGAATAACTCAATAGTTTTTTGTTTTGTAAAAATAATGTTCTTGTTTGATATAATTAACACGGGAATACTCACGTAAAAATTAAGTCGTTTATTATGATCTTTCCGAGATTTGACACATTCTTTCCGAAGGTGGAAGACTTTTCGAAGATAATCGTCGAATACGTTGGATGTTCGGATAGCTGTATCAGTCTGCAGATGAGTTACAAGTGACGCGCTCGCGGTTGCGTCCCATACATTGTCTAAGTTTTCTATAGCGATTATGGAATTGCCACTTAGCTAGGGGGCTATTTATACAAACAATTACCTACGTACTTTTATATTGAAGTAGGCTCCGCCGGGCGGTTTTGGTTTTGCTCGCGCCGATGAAGACACAGTATTGACAATGATGAAAAGTAGCGGGTCTCCTTTTCGGTACTCCGTGTTGACATGTTTTCAATTTCATCATGATTGGTTGAGTAGTTTAATCGTGACAGACATTTTCACATTTCAAATATTAATAGAATTTTGTATTGATTAAAAACAAAAATTTAAATAGCCAAAATCGTGTTTTACTTAATAATAGTAATTCGGATGTTACACATTACCTTATTCTAAAACGTTAGTACAAAAGGAAGTTGCATGTAAGTATACAATTGAATTTTCTTACTATGTAAAGACTAGACACTCAAATGGTACAAAATACTTATTACCTACATACTTGTAGGTACCTACGATTACATTTGAATTAAATATGTTAGCTTAACTACAAGCATCTTCCTTAAAGCTGTGCAGGAATACATACTCTAGATGAAAATAAACTGAGATCATTTTCGTCTGTAAACATTCATATCTTCACTAAACAAACTAATGTGAGATCATCACTACTAATACTTATTTAAAGCTTAAATAATGAGTAATCTGTTGATTTACATTTCACAAAAAATACAACATATTATGTGCCTTTTCAGGCCTAGTATACAAAAAAATAAATATAGCTTAAACACTAAACAGAGTTATTTATTTACAATTCTACACTCGAACGCTTAAAAGTTATCTTAAATTGGGGGGAGGGGAACATCTCTCCTGCCAGATATTTTAGCGATGACCTGTTCCACAATGTAATTATACAGCGGTGGCAAGGTCGCATCGTTTGCCTTCTCCGCTGTGGACTGAATTAGCTCATGCTGCCTGAAGTTGTACACCGGGTTCTTGATTAGCTCGATGAAGGTGACGAGCAGGCCCCAAGGATGGGGGCGGTTCACGATGAGTCTCTCCAGGAGCATCCTGGTGATCTGAACTTGTATTTCATCGGAGTTGGCTTCAGCGAACAGATGCAGCAAGACGCAGGAGAAGTAGTGCGTGTGGCTGTTTGGATAGCGCAGCTGATTTGCTACAGCGTTCAGGAACAGGTACCTGGAATTTACAACATTTCTTTTGTAACTTAGCGGGAAGAACAGTGTAAAGAGGAAGAGAGCTTCTATTCGATGAAAGTTTGAACTGCCAACAGCAATCAAATAAGCATTTTTTCCCTACTTTGAACTAAGATCCAAACGTGGAAACAACCCAATGTGTAGCTTAATCGCGTTTAAACGGGTTATCGAAAAGCGCGTAGTATTTACCCTCTAATGTACATTAAATTAAAAAAACCGGCTAAACCAATTTCAATAAGACATGTCTATTGTCTAAGACCCACCGCTGGTAAACCTGCTTTCAAATAAAAAAACCGCACCAAAATCGGTTCACCCGTTTAAGCTAGGACACAGACGCACACATAGCGGTCAAGCTTTTAACACACCCTTTGACCCTTCTTTTTGCGTCGGATGTTGAAAATGGTTTGCAGTCCAAGTCTGCTTTTTTTTATCAGCTCATTTTCATCATCATCAGCAACAGCCTTCTTTCTCCCACTGCTGGGTATAGGCCTTTTTCCCGTTATGCCATCCGTCTTTGTCAAATGTTAATCGGGTCCAGGGTCGAAAAAAAAACTCACAGCTCTCCAATAGCGGCAAATAGCTAGCAAAATGGTTTGCGGTACAAGACTGCTTTGGCTCACCAGCTTCTTTAAAGTCTAAAATAAAAGCCAGCATACTAACCGTCCCTCGCAATCGAAGTCGACGGTAAAGTTCTGGAAGATGTCCATGTTGGCCGAGTGAGCAATAGTAGCCATGCTCGGCGTGTGGCCCTTCGAGCGGATGGAGGCAATCGCCTGAGTGCCCACGTACAGCACAACGGAGTTCATCAGCTGGCTGTTGTAGCGACGCCCGGGCTCATTCGTTACCTGGAGGCAAGAAAGATGTTATGAGCAGTGTCAACCCTAAAGTTTTAGCTGATAAGGAAGGGGTATGCTTTTTTTTAACCGACTTCAAAAAAGGAGGAGGTTATCAATTCGACTGTATGTTTTTTTTTTTTTTTTTTTTATGTTTATTACTCGTACCTCATAACTTTTGACTGGGTGAATCGATTTTGATGATTTTTTTTTATTAGAAAGCTGACGCTTCCCATTTGGTCCCATTTCAATTTAGTCCAGTTCTGATAATGGTATCCATGAGAAAACCATATACGAGTAAGTCTTAAATTTGCATTAAGTACGTGCGCGACAAATAGATGAATAACTCAATAGTCGGTCTTTTGAAGTCGGTTTTTGTTTTTTGTTTTGTAAAAATAATGTTCTTGTTTACAACAAACTAGACATGCGTATGACCACAATCTCACCTGATGGGAAGCGACGATGTGGTCGAAGATGTAGCACGCTTGCCTAGGAAATACCTATTCACTCTACTTTTAAATAACCCTGAGTTGTTGCTTAGCCGAAAAAGAGACTTAGTACTCACCATTATGAACCACTTTTACTATGGGACCAACCTAGATTTTTTTCTGGGTTAGTCCCATAGGAAGCTGATTTTATTTCGCGAATTCCGGTTTGATCCTATAGTAAAAGTTGTTCATTATGATGAGTACTGTAAGCCCTTTTCGGCTTAGTATACCATTTCCTTATATTATAACCCTGTATTTCTTTACTGACACCACAAAAAGCAAATCATAAACACAGTGAAACACAAGAGAAAAGCACAAAAAGAGGTCGTATCGCTAAGAGCGATATCTTCCAGACAATCTTTGGATGAGGTATGTTTTTATGATATAATACCAAGCAATTAGATAATAACGATTAAAAATAAGTTCAACAACTGTCGGCCTTATCGTTAAGAGCGATATCTTCCTAACAACTTTGTACGGAGAGAAAACAGAAGACATGTTATGTTAATCCTCCCACTGTTGGGATACAGGTCGACCCTCGAAGGGCGATTAGGCCGTATTCCACCACGCTGGCCAAGTGCGGGTTGGTGGATTCACATACGCCTTTGAATTTCTTCTCCGGACGTATGCAGGTTTCCTCACAATGTTTTCCTTCACCGAAAAGCCAGTGGTATGTAAATTGTACATAAGTCCCAAAGAACTCATTGGTACGAGTCGGTGTTTGAACCCGCCACCTCAAGAATGCGAAGCGGATGTTCTCCCATTGAGCTACCACTGCTTTACTCACTTGCATATGGCTCCTCAATTCCGAGAGGAAGGTGACAGGCGCTCGTGCCTGCAAATACGCATCCAGGTCCGTCTTAAACTGCGAGTTGGGCAAAATAGTCGCATAGTTGACCACCGAGCGCGGCGACAGAGCGATCTCCGGCAGCAAATCCACCTTCAAATTAGGAGTCACCGGATCCGGAAGCCGCATGTTCCGAGGGAACGCCGACAGAATAAGATTCCTCAGTTGAATGCAGTTCGGAGGAATTACGTCACAGAACCCGTAGTGGTAGTCGCAGAGGAACTCGGGGAAGTCGTGCAGAATGACGAGGAGCAGTTTGAGGGTGCCCTGGTACATTTTCATTACGGGAGGGGCTGGCTCGTTGTTGCAGAGGAACGGCGCCAGGAATTTGAAGAGGTCGATGAGTAGGGTCGAATACATCCCCCAACCCTGCAAGCAATACAATACAATAAATCTTTATTGACACCAGAAAAAGTAAAATACATTTTTTTATGCTATTGAGTGACGAGACGAGCAATTTGCTCGCCTGATGTTAAACGTCACGTTTGCCCATAACGGGACTGGGCCACCCAGAATTTTGAACTTTTAGAATTCAAGACCCTTCGCTCTTCACCCTGAATTACAAGATGTTTTGTAAGACAAAGGCTAATAAAGCGGTCTTGAAATGTTAGAAATAATAGTACACTTGTAGAACTGCTACGAAATAAGGTCTTTCATTGTCTGGATTTTTTTTATTTTTTTTTATTTAAATCTTGCGATCAGCCGTTGGCTATAAGCAGATGTGGTGACGGCATTCCTTGAGTAGGGCGTTACTCCCAGTGGAGCACAGCCCTTTTGATTAATGTAGTCAGGCTACTCTACTCTTGAGGTATATGCTGACTACATTGTCTGGATTAACACATAGGCTACTTTTTATTCCGGAAAACTCAAATCGTCTGGGATCTAATTAGGTTTCTGTCTAATGATGCCCAATAAACGATTAATATACAGATATTTATTTTTCTTCTTAGATATACATTTTAACAATATTTTTGTTTAAAAACCTAAAAACATTATAAAAACTTAAGCCTAGGGTGCTGAAAACTTAACACTTTAACTGCTGCTAATAATCACATGCGTTTGCTTTAACTGTGGCTATTAAAGTATTAACCAAATGCGTTGTTTTACGCGCCTGGCGTGTGTAGCCGCTTTCGCGTTGCACAAAAGAAAACACAAGGTATGTGTTTTCAGCAGTTAAAGTGTTAAACCTGTTATTTCTATTATTATTTAACCTGCGTCGTACATACCCTTTGTTGAGGAGTATGGGCCAACACGCGTTCGATGAAAACGCGGTTCCCGATAATCTCGAGCCAAGCGTAGCAGAACCCGGGCGCAACCGCCGGCCGGATGATGTGGAGTGTGTGGCAGAATGCCGTCAGAACCTGCCATACAAAACAATGTTATTCTTTATGGTTCTGTATCCAAAGGGTAAAACGGGACCCTATTACTGAGGCTCCGCTGTTCCTCCGTCTGTCACCAGGTACCTCATGAACCGTGATAGTTAGACATTTGAAATTTTCACAGATGATGTATTTCTGTTACTCCTATAACATACTAAAAAACAGAATAAAATAGATATTTAAGGGGGCTTCCATACAACAAACGTGATTTTTTTGCTTTTTTTCTAGATAATGGTACGGAACCCTTTGTGCGCGAGTCCGTCTCGCACTTGGCCGGTTTTTTGTGATTTCCGGGTTGGTTCCATAGTAAAAGTTGTTCATAATGTTAGCTTTTTTCGGCTAACCTTTTCCTAACCCTTAAATAGGGTATGCAAAGCCAAAAAGGGCTCATAGTACTCATCATTATGAACAACTTTTACTATGGGACCAACCCGAAATTCGCGAAAAAAAAAAATCAGCTGTTCCATAGAAAAATGTCAATGACAGTGCGACATAATCTATGGAACAGCTGATTTTTTTTTCGCGAATTTCGCCTTAACCCTGTATTCTCATATCCAATATGTATGGTGTAACTATCCGTATTCACCGCATCCGATCCTCACCTGGAAGTTGATGGACTCCAGCACCGGTTCAGCCACATTCATGTCCAGGAACAGCATGATCAGCATGCGGTGGCACGGCAGCTGGTGGGAGTGGGCGCGGCGCGAGTCCTGGTCTTGCAGCAGGCAGCCGGCTATTATACCCAACACCTGGAAATTTACGTTTATTACCACACCTATTCTTATTCTTATTCGAGATGAGGTCGATAAGTCCCGCACTGGCGTCCCGAAAAGGGTGCATTGTGCGTTTCCCCCTTGCCAGCGATTACCCGAGCCAGCCCAGCTCCTTAAAACAACGGAGCGAGGCCCCGGGGCCGCTGGCACAACTGCTCAAATGGCATAGATGGTATGAACGATGAAGATTTCAGCTCTTTTCATGTTGATGATGATACCGCACCTATTTATGCTGACTTAGAAATTTACATATATAAACTTAATTGAACTTATTGCAACTTTCAGTCCAAGTAGTGTTCATGGAACCAGGTGAACTGGTAAAATAATCATGTTTCAATGAATCGAACCAGGCTGTCTAGTCGCTGTGGTTCTACTATAAGGTCGAACTATGTGGTCCTGAGATTTGAGGTGATGCGACTTTGCAATTGTTTTCCTTTTGCTTTTGCCATGAATAAATGTTTGTCTATTTGTTGTTAGTTAAAAATTTACGCCATCGACTCAAGGAATTGTTTTCATGTTAGGATGTTCTGTAGTGTTTTAACAACCTTCAAAAACCAGCTAAAGTTAGTCTAGGTCAGGTGTAGTGCGTAAGTCAGTTAGTCTTGCTCTTGTCTTGTTTTATCATTTCTTTCTCTTGTCTTGAATTAGTATTAGAATGTATGCTCTAAATAGGAAAGAATATTAATAAAATTTTACCAACAAAAATTGTAAATTTAACTGTCAGAAACAACTGAAAAAGCATTATTGTGGAACATCTTACGCCATGATCCACAATATTCGCTTCAAGATCAATTGAGTCGTTTAACCGTAAAAATATACAGGACTGAGTAATTTTTGACTCCAAGATTCTGACGGCCCGACTTTTTCCACATTTCAATTTTCCATTATCCTACTAATATGCGAAAGTTTGTGATATGTTTGTCGCTCTTTCACGCCAAAACGGCTGAACGGATTTACATGTAACTTGGAATGAAGGTTGTTCATGGTCTGGATTAACACAGGCTATTTTTTACCCCGCAAACCGCGGGGCGCAGCTAGTATTCCATAATTTTACGTCTGTAAATGTGACATTTGGATCAAAAATGACTTACCTTATTCAGCAAATTCAGTCTTGAAGTATTATTTCCGTCTGACATGTTCTTTATCATCAGCGAGACCAGCTTGGTGAACGAGTCACACATAACGTAGTACCTCTGCCGTCTAGCCGGGGACTGCGAAGGGATCATTCCATCCTCCACAATCAATTGGTAGACATTCTCGATGCAAATCTGAGTCGCGATTCTGAAGAATCTGGTGACCAAATCGTCTGACTCGAAGATTCTGGTCATAGTCATCCGATGGATGTACAGATTGAAGTTCTGTTGGAGGTTGAGTTCGGTGAGCGGGCTGTGGAGAACGTTGTTCCATTCGCGGAAGAAGCTCTCGGTCTTTTCCTTCAAGCCCGGAGGGTCGTCGTAGCTCTGAGACTGGAAGTATGGATTCTAATAAATTTCTAAGATAAACTTACACTAACAGTAAATCAAAATATATAAATAATAATACGAAACGCAAAGAACTAAAAAACAAAACTCGAACGACAGCTGTCGCCAGGTGAAGTAATATTAATAATACCCTCAATAAGGTAAAAACTCTTTACCTAACTGATAGCTCCTTAAAGGGTTTGCCTATCTGAAAGAAAAAACTACAGGGCACCGAGATTAACACAACTAAAGACCAAGGCGGTACATTGTTATACATATATTTTATGTAAATTCGTCATTCAAAATAAAATTACTCGGTAATCGAACCCGGAACCGCTGGCGCAGAAGGCCCTACCTAGCGACTGCATCTTTTATTGTAACGTAAATCAAAGAAACGCAACGCGTTCACTTACTCCGCTCATTACATTACCATAATCAGACACTGTGGGCCTAGCACAACTTCTGCCGTGAAATCCGTAGCGAGTATTCCATAGAAAAGTGTACCCCATTTACGACAGTCATTTACGTTGTGCTAGGCCCCCAGGTATCAAAATATACTTACGCGCACTTGTATGATTCCCGAGTGGATATGCGCGGTGGGTCCGAAAGGCCTCTCGCCTCCGACCGCGCCGGCCTCCTGTCCCGCCCTCGCCTCCGCAACCGGAGGGACCTCTGGCTGACGGGCCTGCGTCACTCTAGCCAGTATTTCCGTGGTGTGACACAATTCCGACTCGGCGACGAGGTTGTTCCTGTCGTTGACGAGGTAGAGCTGGATGAATTGCATCGCGAACGCTACGGCCGGGAAGTTGTTGCCGTTGTCCATCATCTGGGCAAGGGCGAGGTCGTACTGTTGAATAGAAACACGAGATGTAGAATTTGTTATGTTATGTGTATTTTTTATACAAATAGAAGCAAACAGACAGCGGTCTGCTTGAAGGTCAAATAAAAAAAAAGAAAGGTGAAACAAGTTTTTGACGTGAATACGTCTTTTTTGATTGGGTGGCATCTGAAAAATGACGGTAACAACATTAGAGGCTACAATTTGGTGTTGCAGCCACATAACTATCATCCAAGCGTCCGAGAGTGTCCATAGACTCTGGCATCTTTTAGCAGCTCGAGAACTCGCAGGTGTGTCACGGTAGGGCGCCGAGCCGGGAGGTGACCCGCCCAGGGTCGCGGATAGAAAACCTTCATTGACACTGGATACTTACTTGAGGCATATTGACAAGCCAGTTCCTAACGATACAGTCGACCGCCTCGATATTGTATCTGATGTCCTCTCGGCACTCGGCGAAGCAGCAGGTGACCCGCTTGCTTGTCCAAGCTTGTCCGTAAACCCTCGCATCTTCTAGCAGCTTTAGCACTCGCAGGAGTATGTCGCGGTGGCCACGGATGGCAGCAATTCTAGGACACCGCTTAAAACTTCTGACACTACAACATTGGATACTTACTTGAGGCATATTGATAAGCCGGTTTCTAACGATACAGTCGACCGCCTCGATATTGTATCTGATGTCCTCTCGGCACTCGGCGAGGCAGCAGGTGATCTGCTTGCTGGTCCAGACGTGTCCGTAGACCCTCGCATCTTCTAGCAGCTTCAGCACTCGCAGGTGAATGTCGCGGTAGCGCGCCGCGTCGGGAGACTGGCCGGCCGGGACACCGGATAGAATGCCTTCTACGGCCTGATGAGGAAACTTCGGTCAGTGGGTGTACTATTAGGGATGATGTAACGAAGTTGCGTAGAGCAGAGTATCTCACTAATATCATAAAAGTGATAGTTTGTATGTTTTACCACTAAATTCTCAACAGATTTCCATGAAATTTGGAATGCAGGTATTTCTTGGTCTGGATCAACACATAGGCTACTTTTTATCCCGGAAAACTCATGTTCGCTAACCTTTAGACCACGGGTGAAACCGCGGGGCGCAGCTATTAAATATAATCTTTATTGTACAATTTGTACATTGATACAAAAGTATGGGCCACCGACCGTGCTCATTTAGAAGAGGAAATAGCCGTGCATCTGTGAAAATCATACTTTCGATACTCATACTAAACGTTTCGTTGAGTTATAAAAACATCAAGAAAAAAAGGTATATTTTTTTTCTCGATTTATACTTTTAAAAACTTGCATCATCTGAAAAGCAATACGTTCTGCCAGAACCTTCGATCAAGAATGTACACTGCCTCACCTTTTGCAACAGGGCGCACCCCGACACGATGTCGCGGTTCCTGCGCGCCACCAGCAGGCACTCGAGCAGAGCGCGCATGTTGGAGGCGAGCCGCGGCGCGACGCAGCTCGACGCGAACATCTCCGCGGCAGCGATCAGCGAACTCATCTCGTCTGTGCTCGCTTGCACCGGGTTCATCCCCTGAACAAAACAGACCTTTAGAAACACTATCTGAGTGAGATCAATAATACGCACTGTTTGACAAGTCCAAATAGAAGCAGTAGTGAAATTTTTTATTTGATAATTAAAAATATATGTGAAACTGTGACTTTTTGTATAAATGATATTCTATTCTTTAAAATTGGAATTTATCGATAATAATGCATGGAGCTAAGTACAAGTTTTTGTTGATTAATGGGAAATAGTTGTTTTCCCATTAATGTTGTGTTAGTTGGTGTTAGTTGTTGTTGATTTATTTATTTGCTCGTTATCTATTTGCTATAGATCAATAATACACTTCAACCCTCTTATACCCTGATTTAATGTCTTTGCTTTCAAAATTAAAATAAATTATAAAATATTAATTAGATTGAATAAAAAATAACAAGTAAATATTAATTTATTTAGACAGACTATTTAGATAAGGTAAGTATAGACCACAGGGAGGTATGCATTGTCATTAAAGAGGTATCAAACATACCTGGCTATAAGGGAGTTGCTGGAGCATCTGGGCCTCTGGAACGGGCTTCGGCGCGAGCAGACTGGGGTCCTTGACGGGAGCGAAGCCGGGGATGTGGCGCGCAAGTTCTTCGTAAACCGATAACTGCAGATCGGTGGGGCCTCCCACACGCAGGCGGAAACGTTCCGGCAACAATTCAGTCTAAAGCAAGTTATTTTTGTCATGCCACGAAATATTGGAAACTAGGTTGGAAGGCAATTGCCTTGCAGCCTGGTCGAGTGACGACTTATTCATTGCAAAACCGAAAGCATTGACCGTGCGTTGCCTCATTTCTTTTATAGGCCGTTGAGTTTAGCGTAATGATTACTTAAACAACCTGCCGGAGGTGTAGCTGTGTTCGTGTTGAACTCTTAAGTGTTATAGACTTGGAGGTACTCCCCATACTCACTTGGTAAGCCAGCGCGCCAGGGTCGTAGTACCGGCGCCCGTCCTCGCGGGCCTGCTTCCTGGCTTCGTAGTCGGGCATAAGACGCTTGTCCAATTCAGGCAGGGCCTTATCTACAGCAGTTTTTTGGATGTAAACACAAGCCAATTCCATGTTGTCGGTGGCAAGAACAGCGGCGGCGCTCTCAATGGCATCCTACAAATGACATTGCAGGTGTTAAATATTTCCAATTGCTCAGCTTGCAAGTTCTCAGAAAAGGAATATGGAATGCAATTAAGGTATAGGAATGCCACACTATTACGGCGAAAAAATCCGTTCACAAGCGGGAATTAAGCACTCATGTAAGAATCAGCAGTAAGAAGGCAGCATTTAAACCAGGTATTTAAGTCAAAAGCATCTGAATGGCTAAGAAAGAAAATTTTCTATACCTGCTGTATTGCGGCCGGCATTAGAGCCCCAGTAAAAGCGGCCTTCAAGTTAGTGCTGATCGTAGTTATGATTTGCTCCCGACACGTGATCATTGCTATTCCAGCCGTCAGGTTGCGCAACATGTGGTGTGCGCACGTGCGCATGCGCAGGTCGTCGGGGTCTAATGCGAAGTCCTTGCGGATGATCATTTCGCAAGTCGTCATCGCATACTTTATAGCCCGGTCCACCACCGGGTGAATCCACTCCTGGATCGAGCGCTCGATCGCGGGCTTTACGACATGTTTCAAGTGTGGGTAGTTTTGAAACAGAAGGATGTGCGGATTGAAGCTGAGGTTTTGTCCGAACGTGGTTGATGAAACGTTGATATCCAGGTAGTTGAAACGGGGCTCTGGAAGGCCGAGCCCACCCACAAGTGCCGGATTGTTGGGCGCTAAATCGGTAGGCGTCGGGTCATCCGGTTGCATCATCGGCGTAGGTGGCGGCATCTGCATCTGATGCGCCATTGTCTGTTGGACCGGCATTGCCGCCGCTACGGCTTTCTGCTGCTGTTTCATAGGCTGAGACGACAGCTGAAACGTGATTGTCTGTACTGCCTCCGGATCTCTCAAATATACCGAGGGTGTCACATCTGCTATGTCCAGGTTGAGATTTTTACACAGCACTTCTACTTCGAACTTTAAGTTCAGTTCGAGATTTGGCTCCTGGTGGAGCTCGGCCAGCACGACCATTATACTCATCGTCCACGGATTGGGCGGCTTAAACACATCGCTTTTGGCGCAGGCCAAAACCACTTTAGCGACGAAAGGAACGACGGACAGCAGTTCTTGCCGACCCTTATGGTAAGCTTCTAATACCATCATCTTCAAGTCTATATCCATTTTGAGGATCGGCACGTTCCGACCTAAAGTTAGCAACCCGAGCCAGTGACCGAGATTCTTCAGGAGAGATCGATCCGTGTAGTTTAATATTCTTTTATCGGAGCGCAACAGTACTTTTATGTTGCGATATGTCTCTTCTGTGACCATTTTGTTCATCTCTTCTTCCTCAAGAACGTCGAGGAAATTGGAATACAACCCGTGGAAGTTGGACTCGATGGATACTCGCTTCATCACTAGATATCGTGAGAGCCATGGGAAGTATTCTTCGGTGACTATTTCCTTGAGCTCTGCGCATTTTGTTTGCAAGTTGAGTTGACTCAGATTATTGAAAATAAAGGCCGTTTTATCTTGTATGGCTTCAGGGGGAGCAAGTATTTTATCCTGATCTTCGGCGGCTGTGAGTAGAGAGTCGATGTTGGTGACGTTCGCGACAGACGGCCGGCTGGAGACTGAGCCCGAAGTAGTCATCTCCGACATAGACGACGTGGATACGACGGATCTGTGAAAAAAATCCCTGAGTATAAACGTAGGTCAACATTCTTCACTTGATAATGAATTAAGTTTTTATAAACATACTCAATAATCATACAGACCTAAATCGGTTCCCGACCACAGAATTCTGGTTGACCATCGCCGCAAGAGGCGTAGGAAGCACCGGTCCCTGCGGCTTCGTTGGGGGCTCCTGGCTTTGCAGTCCGTATTCTACATATTCAATGAGATGCGGAGGGAACTTGTCAAAATACGGAATGACCCTGATGTGCTCGCAGTACTTATGGTAGTCCTTGAGACGCGACTTGAATCGATCCAGAGCGGCTATTCCGAAATAATACATTTTAGTGCCTTCGCCTTTCTTCAAGGCGTCGAGAATGAAACGTAAGGCCAAGCCGAGCGAAACGTAACTAGGTGCTAGCCCATTCGCGATTATACCGCCAAAAAACTGAGCAGTGATATGTAGCTCCTTATCGGGATATTCGGGGAAGAATTTGTATTCTTCGAATACATTTTGGATCATGTAAGAAAATATTTCTCGCTCTTTCTTAATCGCCGAGTCCTGGAACTTCTTCAACATTTCGAGAACCTCGTCTATCGTCAGGGATGGATGCAAAGGATAATTGTAGATCTTTTGGAAATATCCATTAGCCTCGTCTTCAATATCTTTTCCCACTTTCACATCCGGGAAAATATTTGAGTCCTGAATTCGCGGTTTTTCCTGAGTCGGAGGAGGCACGATCCCGGACATTAGCCTTATGTCAGCCATGTTTGAATTGTGATATACTAAGGGCATCATTGAGAAAGGACTATTTGCGTTGACACCCATAAGGCTCGAGGGCGATCCTGGGGTGGTTGCCATTAGGCCAAGAGTGTCTGGCATCGAGAGTGTGGTGTTAGTCGGACCACTTAGGGACATGTTGGCGATTTTCGGTGTTAATGCAGACATAGAATCAACGCGCGGAGAAAACAACTGTGCGCCAAAACCAGTAGGGTCGAACGGAGTTTCGAGAACGCGCGTCGGCCCCAGCTTGTCCACCATCAGCATCTGGCAGTCCGCGATTACGTTGTTAATAGCTTCTTGTAGCTCTTTCTGAACGTTGGGAATGCACATCTTCAGGCATGTCAGCAGAGTAGCGATCGTCTCTTGCGGCAGTTGTGCCGTTTTTGCCTGCTGGTCTTCCATTCTTTGGTTCGAGAGAACGATCTGACATCTCCGGTGCAAAAACTTTACCAAAGCAGTGACGAACGCTTCGTCGTGGTCTCTGATCTTGTCCGTCAGCCATTTATCAAGGTTAAGATATTTTCTACGAGATGCGAGACACGCGAAGTCTATCGTAAATGGGAACGACTGCATTTTCAACAATAGCGACAGACCCTTCAAATCCTGTGCGATATCTAGGAGTCTAGACAGCTTGGACTGGTCACATTCACCGCGGAGATACCAATCGCTCATGGCATGCGCGATGATCGACTTCACGTTGAGATGCTGTGTGTGCCAAGCTCGGTGTAGAATTATTGCCGAGTTGGGATGGTTGCCAAAAAAAATTTGAATGAGCTTTGACATTAGCTCTTGCCTTACGGGCGTCAGTGGTGGATCGATCTGTAGCAGCACAAGAAGTAAGACGTCTGGACAATGCTGCAGCGGTGTCTTCAACAATTCGGTTACTATGACATAATAACCATGCTCGGAAGCATACAGTAGCAGTTCCACTAAGTATAAGCTTCTCCATGTTCCAACTTCCTTGTCGTCGGCCTCTGGAGAAGACTTTAAGAGATCGATCGACACCTGATGGTATGGATGGTTTGCAAAGTTAAAAATATCCGGGTAAGTCAAGATATTTCTGATCAGGCTTATCTGGCCATCCATGTTCGTCCAGTGACGACACAAGTATTCAACAGGAAATGTATTGGGAGGATAACCCGCACTCTGTAGGCCCAGCCGCAATATGGTAAAGAGCAGGCTTAAAGCCGCTCTATTTGGTACTATAAACTCTTGATGGTCAAGTTGCAGTATCACTTCTTTCCAATCCAAGGTAGGCGCTTGGTCCTTCAGTGTTTGTACGAAAACTTCAGCATTCCATTCGCCCATGCCATGCGGAATGGTGTTGTTTTCATGGTTCATCCAAAAGTTTCCTGGTGTTTGTATCTGCAGGCCATCTTGGAAGGTAGTCCGGTATCTAACCATCATTGATATAGTCTTAGCTATATCGAGAGTTGTCGGCTCCCGTGCGCCAAACTTGAGCATGTTGTTTTTGCATTCCTCTACTGATGCTGTGAATGCATATCCGATGTCGCGGACAATATCAGCTAATGAATGTTCTTTTATAGCGGTGGCCATGTTGTCACAAGTGGCCATTTTCAGAGAAGCAATGGTGTCATTGAGATTCAATAGAGGTGAAAGTATAGTGGTCACTACTTCACAAAGAAACTCACTTCTTAATGTTCAGCATTCACATGTTTAGATTGTTGTCCACATCCTGTCAATAAAAAATCTCAATTCAGTGCATTTATTTACAAACATTAAACAGCTTTCTGATACACACATGTTATTCTAGTTTGATAGAGCTAGCATTGGAACTACTTGATGCATTTGGTCTGTGTAAACTGTTTTAGAAAAGAGTGTAGTTTAAAAGTTTGTAAAAACTCAGGAAATACTGAAAAGCTGCAGTTGTGGCCCTGATTTCTATCCATCCAATTTTATTAAAACCGTCTTTAGGTCAAACTGCACACATCAGAACAGTGACAGGGATGAGTTCCATCATGGGCTTAAAAATATATCATTGCATGAAATAAATCATTGAGCTACATACTGGGCCAATCTAATTTTTCTAAAATTATTGGTGTCCTTATTTTATAGGTTGCAATGACAAAGACAGATATTATTTAATAAGTATAGATCTGATCAAATAAAACCTTCAAATTTGGGCCCACTACATTATTTTACTTATTTATTTATGTCTTAAGAGGCTCAGAGACAGGAAAGCAGCTTGACCCAAACACATCAACTTTGGCTTGTGTCAAGACAAGCCAATTGTTTTGAATAATCTCTTTGATGCTTTTAGTACAGCATAAGTGTACTTCACCCATGCAGTGACGAAAAACGGCAATGATGATGAAAAGTAGCCTTATGTATTTGTGTCTATAAAATCGAAAATGTTACTGTTTGTTATTGTTTACAACAAATACCTACTTTTCACCATCTCACTCATCTTTCTTAGTTTTTGGTATCAGCGCAACAATTCTTTACTTGCACTAGCAACAAAATGTTAACACAGTGGTTAGCAGACCAATGCTAGGGCGCCATTTGCTGGCGACAGCTACCTGCTTTGTTCATACTGCATGAATCTGAGTGAGAAGCGAAAAACATGGTTTGAAAATGTATGGGGCAGTCTTTAATGTAAGTATTTTGGATTTGGCAATCAAAGAACAGCTGTTGGGCACGCAACACACTTTTGAGATGCCATTTTCAACTACTTTTCTTTAGGTTTCCCCTGGGTAGATTAACAAAAAATCTTTCTGGAATTTGTCCATTTAGCAGCTAATTATTACAATTAATTAATTAAATTACGATTAACATACCATCGACGATTTCTAGACAACCTCATCGCGAAAAGATAACCAGCCATCAATATTAATTGTCCATCACTAAAATGACTATAAATACTGATCACTGATCCATACTGATCACTGATCAAATACTGATCGCAGGTAAGCAGTACTTGTAAAAAATATCAAATCATCACCGAAATTTATCAAAATCGATAGAAAACTTGCATTTTCAACACGTACACGTACACCAAAGTATGTACCTTTATCAAATCAAACCGTGAGTGGGTAAATAAAAAAAATTAAAAACGTAAAACAAATAAAATGTCAAATAACATAAGTATGTCAGCGTCAGAGGTTCAGGAAACGTGTGGACCCGGCTTAAAATTGCTTTTAAGCCAGGTCCACACGTTTCCCAAACCTCGTCAATGATAGGGATGGCGATCTGAGATCGATTAATCGAAGAATCGATTTTTCGAGCAGAAAATATCGATTTTTTAAATCGATATGAAGTACTGTGTCGATTCACTGAATCGATATATCACCCTTGAAAATCGACATTCGATTTTTTCTCTTTTGGTATAAACCATACAATTATTTGCATTTAGTTGAATGTGCCTGAATTAAAAGAGTGCTGCCGGTTAAAGAGTTAACTACTCATAAACTCGCGAGATGGCTGTATGTTTAGTATCCTTTACTCGCCTCTCTTTAATAAAAAAGTTACGTTTGTAGTCTTTGACTTTATGTATCTATAATCTCTGACGATTGATATTGCATCCAGTGTACAGTGCCACAAGTTTAAGTTGGCGGTGGCGATTTGAGGAACTAAATCGGCAATCTTGAAAATTCACTTGGACACTTCCGAGTTCATAGTAAACATCGTTGCGAATATTTTTGCTACTATTATATTTGCTACTGTGCTATCATCATGCCTAAAGTGATAAAAAGTGGTACAAGAGAAGCAGTTATAAAAGTACACAGTGGCGCACAGCCGCGCCAAGTTATACTTGCCGGACTGTAACGCCTATTCATAGCTTACTCACTCTAAAGTAATACAGTTGTTACACAGATGTTTAACTTTTTTTTATTAGTAAGGCCGTTAGTACTTAGTATATAAATACTTATTTTTTTTTTATAGTTGATCTTATAGTTTGATACGGTAATAAAAATAATTGCTATTTTTGAATTCCCTGATTTTATTGTTAAGATATCGTTAATTGCAATATTAATCTTGTTTTTAATAAAATTGATACAAATTTACATTGGAAACGCAAACTTGAAAAAAAGATCGATTTTTTAAGAATCGATTTTGTTGGCCTCGATTTTTTCGTGAATCGATTCATTAGACTACGATTCGAATCGATTTAAAAATCGATCTTTTTCGTAAAGAATCGCCATCCCAATGAGGCGTTTTTATTTAAAAAAATAGTTCCTGGATTTTTTAATAGGTGGCTTAGCATTAACTTTGTTCTGTCAAATCGATTGTATGGTCACCTTTTATCAATTCCCCAGTGGATAACTTTCCTGTTCAGTTTAGGGCTGCCATGCTGATATTTTTTAAATTTGCCGTGCTTTGTCAATAAAATATATTTTGTTCCCGAATGAGTTAATTTGATTTCAATGTCATTATTGACATCTAAGTAAGTAGATACTTTTTGGATTTGTATGGCGCAAAGGCAATGGGCATAGGTATATGTCCTATTTATAAGTGGAATGTAACCAAACAATAGAAAATAAGGTCGCCGTAGCCGAAATCGGCATGGAGTTCATCATCATCATCAGAAGTGGAATGACAAGAAATAAGACATAGGTAACAACTATTTACAGTTCAAACGTATCTTCGTCATTTTGTGATTTTTGGAACTAAAACTTAAAAAAATAACGCCTCATAAGCACGATCTGTATTTGCCCATTTTTCAACTTCAACTTCAATTTTTGTTAATGGCTTCTGCGGGGCTGCCACAATTCATAATTTTTAATGAGGCAAAAAGAAACTTCAAATCCAGCCAGTGTCATTGTCATTGTCAAATTGTTATTCATTTGTCAAATTAGAAAGTGGGGTTAGAATATATTTGAGAATATTTTAGTAAATAAGAAGTAGGTATTTAATATTACTTTATCGTTTGGAAGTAGTTGCTTGCTCTTCTATCTCTCATAAAACACTTTTGATCGATGTATTTATCATACTTTTACATTCATGTAGTTCAGCCAATTTTGGGATCAATCGGATCAAAGAATCAAAATGGCGCTGCAAATACTCTGAACAACAAACATCGTTCTCATAAAAATCTGACACGCTCGCTCTGACTGATTAATTTTATGTAGAGATTAGTCTTTGTTCTGGTAAAGTGTTGCATTAACCTCGTGTTCCATATTAACCTATGTTTAGTGAGATATGAAGGAAGTGATATTAGCTATTATAACCTTCGTATGTAGCGTATTTTTAGTATTTGTCTTTGTACTATTTTGTAAGTAGTCCAATTTGCTTTATCCTTAAGCGGATACCTTTGTAATAATTATTTTATTTGAATTCGAAGTTATTGTTTATACCTGTTTGTTTTGTGCAGGTTGGTACATTGTGTGGAAGTGCTGTCTTTCGAAGTTCCGATTCGTGAGGGAGCTCTTGGGTGGTATGTCAGATACGCCCCCGACGTCAGAAGTCAGACAACCAAATAAAATTAGAAAACTTAGGAAGGAATAAGGAAAAACAGGTAAATCATTAACAAATCATCAATAAATTAACTAGAATAAATTTAGACTTAAACAGCTGCTTATACATACTTCATTTCATGGCATACTTTGGTAAACTGCTGTTGGTATTATTCTGAACAATTTATTTTGTAGCTCATATTCTAATTCAATAAATTATGGTTACAAGACCTGCATTGTTAACCCTTTTAGAGTGTATTGTGCATTTCTACAGTCTACACAAACCACTCCAACACTTAAACAAAAAAATATTTGACTGTGAAATATAGCTTATGACACTGGCTCCAACAACCAACCCTAATGTTGGCACTTCAGTTGGCTATTCGTATTTGCCAAATAATAAGAAACAGCTATGCATCCTTTTTCATTTCGCAAATAAACAAACAAAAATCACGATGTGAAGTGCCAGCATAACAAAATATCACAATCCAAAATTGTGGTATGAGGAACATTCACCAGAAAAACTACCCACATTCTGGGTTGCTCATTTTGTCTGATGCAATTTTATTGGAAACTAGCTGCGCCCCGCGGTTTCACCCGCTGTCCTGCAAGAATAGCGGAAAGCCGTTCAATTTTCTGGGGTAAAAAGTAATCTACATATTACCTAGGGCTTAAGCTACCTTCATACCAAATTTCGTCAAAATCTGTTTAGCTGTTAAATTGTTAAATCAAATTGTCATCCATACGTCCATTACATAGCTGTCATTTGCGCAAAGAGTATAATAAGTCGTTTTGTTATTCCAAGTCTGATTCTTTTATGTTATACCTCGTTTTATAGTGACTGATGTTTTATGTCAATTCACACTTGAATGCTATCGAATTTATTTAATAGAAATAAATAGTATAATAGGAATAAATAGTATCCTATGTGCGTTTCATGGCTCTAAGCTACCTCCTCACCAATTTTCAGCCATATCGGTAAAGCCGTTCTTGAGTTATAAGTAGTGTAACTAACACGACTTTCTTTTATATATATAGACTTCAGTTACGTTTATAAGCATTATCGTTGCTGTTGTGCAGAAATAAATTATGCACAAATAAATTGACACTGTCTTTGGATGAACATTAAAACATTTTTTTTTTAGAAATAATAATGAACATTCGCTGTGCACGTCCAAGTGACCTCATGAATATGCAGCACTGCAACCTGCTGTGTCTGCCCGAGAACTATCAGATGAAATACTATTTCTACCATGGCCTCTCTTGGCCGCAGCTTAGCTATGTGGCTGAGGATGAGAAGGGCCATATTGTAGGTAAGGATAACAAAAAAGTTTAACCATCTCACCATCACAAATACTTAATATAAATTTTTGTAAAATTTAAGTTTTATAAAAATAATATATTGAAACAACACTGAAAATACACTTTGGAGTCATATAAGTATAAGTAAAGTAACCTGATGTAAGAACCGCATCTCACACAGCTCATCTTGAGATATCAACTTTTTTAATCTGCTTAGTCAAACATGCATGTGTGACCACAACCTCACTTGATAGGAAGCGACAATGTGATCAAAGATGTAACATGCTTGCATAGTAAATACCTATTCACTAATAAGCAATACAATAATTTTATTTTACAGGCTATGTGTTAGCCAAAATGGAAGAGGATGGAGAAGACAACCGTCATGGACACATAACCTCGCTTGCTGTCAAACGCTCCCATAGGAGGCTTGGCTTAGCTCAAAAACTTATGAATCAAGCATCTCTTGCTATGGTGGAGTGTTTTCAGGTGTTGTAATTATTGAAATAGTGCAGAACTGTTTGATTTAATGCTTTTTTAAATGTATACAGGATTATAAGAAAATGGAATGCTGACCTGAAAATGGGTCATAGTACTCATCATAATAAACAAGGGTTACTATAGGCCCAACCCAGAAATCATGAAAAAAAATCAGCTGCTCAATTCATTTTGTAGTGTCAATGACATTTTTAAAAACATGCATTTTTTTTACAATTTCAGAGTTGGTCCCTTTCCTCATAACCCTGTTTAAACATCATGTTTGTAACTTGTGCAGATAACAATGAATCTATCTTTATTTTCAGGCTAAGTATGTATCGCTGCACGTCAGAAAAAGTAACAGAGCAGCACTAAACCTATATACCAACTCGCTCGGATTCATAATCCTTGAAATTGAACCCAAGTACTATGCTGATGGTGAGGATGCTTACTCTATGATGCGGGACCTCAGCACCTTCGCTGAGACCAAACCAGAATCAGACAACTTGGAAATTAAATCGGAATCTACCATAATATCACAGTGCTAAAAATTACACTGCTATGTAAATAAAGCATTTAATTTTATACTGTGTTGTTTTTATTGAGATTTATAAAAATACGTGTAGTTTGATAAAAATAAAATTTACTAATGATAATGTTGCCGTCAGCACTGAATCTAAAATTGGCAAAGTTGAGGATCCTGTACTCCCACTTTGACTGTGATTAAAATTCAAACGCGTTGTTTTTCGCGCCTGGCGTGTGCAGCCGCACTCGCGTCGCGTAATGGAAAACGAGGTATGTGTTACCCGCAGCCAAGGTGTTAATAAATTAATTTGATGAGCCAAAGTGTAAACACGAAGTACTTTTGCCTTAAAATTTAGGCCACAAAAGTATAAGTTGGCCAGTGAGACCAAGCAATGGTATCAAAGCTGTAAGCAAATGTTCTGGTAGTGGTTATATTTTGGTTTGACCATGATTAGCATAAAACGAAATGAAAAGCAAGATGTAAAAACAAAAGTGTAATTAATTTGTATAATTAAAGGTCTTATCCTATGGCTTATATAAATTAATCTTCATCATCATCATCATTATAAAGGTGGTTTAACTTAAGGTCTGCTTTTTTTTCTGCATCAACGGAGTCATTAAGTTCTTTTCGTACAGGTTTCCTTTCTTTCTTCTTTGACATACCAACAACATACTCTGGCATCACCACTTTTCTGCTTTTGAATACCACTTTGTCATCAGATGGAGGAGATGCTTTCTTTACTGTGGACGAGACTTGGAATATAGGTTTTTTAAATACAAACTCATCTGCGTCATGATCCATCTCAGTCTTAGCTGCTTCTTGTTCTTCCAATTTTTTAATCAAAGCAAATGCAGTAGCTGTATTTGTAGCCTCAGACATCTGGTCTGGGGTGACATCTGCTAGTGAATAGTATACATATTTCTGAGGGTTTTTTATATGGTTAGGGATTGTTTTTGCACGTAGACAATCGCGAAGTTTAGCTTCTGGTCTCTTGAATATGCTTTCTTTACCTCGAAACTGCTTCATTTCACGTTTCAGTTTTCGGTACTGTTGTCGGTCCACTTCGCCATAATTTGGTGGGTCTACAACTTTGTTTGATTTAGAAAAACTGCACTGATCTTCAGCATCTTTCAACTGGTTGAAAAGGCTCTTTTGCCTTTCTTGGAATGATGACATGATCGCGTCTCTGTGAGAGAATCTACAAGTATTATACAATTCACATCAGTTCACATTCATATTGTGGGAGTGAACTCATTACTTACATGATACTTCTGGTGCCAGCGGCCAGAAAATAATACTTTTTTAGAAATCTGGAAAACAATCCCAACTTCCCAAGTCTCTTTTTGTTTACTTGTCTCATGAAAAAGACAAGAAAAATACATTCACAATTGCCAGGTCAAATTTTTCAATAATCCCTATATTGATTTTTTTATGAAAAAAATAATAATACTGTATGTATCAAAATAAGAGGAAATCGTAATTTTTCAGATATTTTTGATCAAAAAATAATTATTTTATACCAATGATGAGGACTGGTCAAACTGGTCTTAACTGACTGGTCAAAATCCCGGTAGAATAGAACACAAATCTTGATTCTGTAGTGTTAGATAGACCAAACTACGTCCAGAGTATTGTATGAATATTTATTTTGAGAAAAAAAGAGCCCTCTAAAGAAAACCTCCAAAATTCCCCAAGCCAATATTTTTTTTTCCAAAAATAGTATATCCCCAAAACTTCTCAAAAATCGCGAAAAACCCCAATTTGGCAACCCTGAAAACATGCGATTTTCAGGTGACAGTGACATAAGAGTCAGTGGATGGCAATGATGAAAAAGAAATGTGAAAAAAAAAATTGTTTCGTCTAACACTTGTCTATGACTTAATTCATATATTAAGGTGAAACGTTTCAGTCGTGGCGCGAAATTTAAATGTCGAACTGTTTTTTCGTTCTTAGAGCTTTATGATATTTTGTAGAGGTAATAATAAAGTAATGTAATATAGTATCATCTTCGATCGCATGTTTAGTGGTTATTACCTCTACAAAATATCGAAAGGAATACTCAACGACAATCGTAAATTTTATTATTACTTGATTTAGTTACCTGGTCTAGCTCCAAAAATGAAAAAATAGTTTGAAATTTAAATTTCGCGCCATATTCAAAACGTTGTTTTTTTGTACAAGTCCAGAGTTTCATACGCATGGACAATTAATTAGTGATGAGTCTCGCGCTTGATTCGACTTATTTTAGGGATGTCGCGCGCGGTCCACAGATAAAGCTAACTTATGATGCTGCTTATGATGATGATGCTTGCCTCAAGATAACACGGCCATTATTCTAACGAGGGTGGGTAGGGTGGTCGATCGCCACACCGCGTCTAGACGCCAGGAAAGAGGTAGGTTGTCTAGACTAAGTACCTCCACAAACCATTGAGAGTATTTAAGTTAAGCTTCTACCGAGCGCGCTCGACCAACGCACCATCGCTGATTCGAAACTTGTGTCCGTGAGTGTTTATTTACAGGTGTGGCGCAAAGAATGGATAACCTTAAAGCTAATAAACAGCTTTATTTCTGTACTTTTCAATATTTAGTGGTACCTTTCTTTCAGAAAGAAATAGTTACCTTCTTTACCTACTCAGAAGTAGATACCTACTCTAGTCCAAGTTGTTTACAAAAGGATGTAAAATCCCTTGACCTATATGGTGGGTAGATTTAGAATAGGTAGGATAAAATACTTATGAGGGTTTTAAGACAAGGGTATGCTAAGCCGAAAAGGTCATTTTGGACGATTTTTACATAGGACCAATTCGGCTTAGAATAAAATTAATTGTTTCATATAAAAATGTCAAATGTACCTACTCGACAAAATCTATGGAACAGCTGATTTTTTTCGCGAATTCAGGGTTGGTCCCATAATAAAAGTTGTTCTTATTGATGAGTACTATGAGCCCTTTTTGGCTTTGCATACCCTTTTTTTTTATCTCTGTATACTATCGGTTTTGTACCTATATCGTACTAATATTACATAAACATTTTAAAGGTACCTAGGCAAGTACCAAGTACCTAGTTTATAGGTAGTAGGTACAGAACGCCTAGATAATTTAATTTAAAGACGAAAATAGTTCGGCAAGTAGGTAACTAATATTTATTCAGTGGTAGAATAGTAGGTTAAATAGCCAAAATACAAGGCTATTTCGAATTCGCAGAACACCTCGCACGTCTTCCCTTCTTCAACAACTAACAACTTCAGCATAATGAGTTATGCTATAAAAACCACGAAAAAACAAACAATATAAAATATATTCCACAAAAAAACATTACATTTTTAAATAAATAGGGCAATTGTCAGATCCTAAGCTTTACCTTCTTGCTTTCTTGTTTGAAACCGCGTAAAACATGTTGCAATTTAGGGCCTAAACTTATTTGCTTACTTGGGTAAAGAAGACGAATATTAAAAAGTTATGCAACCAAAGTGGGCATGAGTATGACTCATAGGTATGTACGTACATATTTACGTACATAACACTTCGATGGTATGATGAAATAATGTAGCATGCTTTTGGCACTAAGAGTAAGTACCTAGGTATTATCATCGTCAGGAAACCTGCATACTTCCGTATGTCAGAAATGGAAGCTCCGGAGAGAAGAATACAATAATTCAACTAATACTTAACATTATTTTTATTGCACCACAAGTACGAATACATTCTTATTCTTAAATTTTCAAAGGCGACCAAATATGTTACAATCAATGGCGGTCTCCCAATGCCATGTGCATGATCACGCCACTCCCGTGACCGACGCGATTACATCCATCTGTCAAAGCCAGTTGCCAGTACGAAAATGCTAAATAGTGGAATGATCACATTAAACAAACTTTGGTAAATCGATACAAAATTACAAAAACCTAACACGTAGAAAAAAAAATGTATTAACATACATTTTTTTTAACAAATGGCGTATGTGAATCTACCAATCCGCACTTGGCCAGCGTGGCGGAATACGGCTTACCCTTTGAGTTTTGTATTTGTATTAATTTGTATCTCAGCAGTGGAGGGATTAAAAGATTGAGTAGTAGGTATTAAAAATAGCCCTGTAGATAAACCAAAGGTTAATAGTGCGGTACGGTAGGAAGCCGTAGATTAGATAACTAACAGCTACCTACATGTTTAATGAAGATAATATTCTGCGGATTACCGGCCTCCACTGCCTTTACTCTACATTGGAATAACCTTAACGCTGTTTGCAGAACCATTATTGTATTTCTCTATCCATTGCATGTTTGAGGTTGTTGGATTTGTATACAGGGTTATAAGAAAAGGGTGTGCTAAGAGGTAAACGGCTCCTAGTATTCATCATTATGTACTACTTTTACTATGGGTCAAACCTGGAAATCGAAAAAAAAAAACAGCTGTTCCATAGAAAGATGTCAACTCGACAAAATCTATGGAACAGCTGATTTTTTTCACGATTTCAGAGTTGGTCCCACAGTAAAAGTTGTTCATACTGATTAGTTCTATGAGATCTTTTCGGCTTAGCATATCTGTAGGGGTTGGCTAATAACCCTGTCGTGTTCCACTTACTCACCACTGGCTCGGCAATGCCCACTCTATTCACGTATCTAGTCGTTACCTCACGTCCATCCACTCTCGCCCGCGGCTCTCGTGACAGTCACGTTTAGCTAACCGACCAGGAGCACACGAGACAATTCAGACAGTGTATGTATGCTATAGCGCACACACTACAATATCCTTTCCTTATACTAACCCTGTATGTCGCTTGTTTGAGATTGTAAGATTTGTATTGGGCGAGGAGCGAGGATTAGCTGTAAGTAGGCGCTGAACAAATAAAAGTGCAAGTTCTAGGCAGGCACACTGTTTTTGGACGTGGATGCGTAGATCTTTAAATTTGCTACCATAGGGAGGAAAAAGCTATTCAAAAAGCTGAAGATACAAAATCGGTGGATACTGTTTGGTGTTGCAGCTACAATTTTCGACTGCGTACAGTGTCGACACTACAAATTGCATTTATAGGAGAGCAATTTAAAGTCATGACATAAATTAATAAGTTAAAATATGTAGTATCAATTTTATTCGATTTAAAACGTGACAAAAAAAAAAAAAAAAAAAATGTTTATCTAAAAGTACCTACAATGAAAAAACATCGTGAATTTGCAGTTTCGAACTTTACGTAGCAACAGTCGATCTATCATATACACTATTATACACCCAAAATGTAATTAGGTACACTACTCGATAGAGGGATCAAAGCAGTGAAATTAATTACAGTTGGTTATTTATCTCAGGATCAAAGAAACATACAGCTGTATTGGCTGTATTCACGAATCAGCCACACCCCGGTTTTTTGTTGACGAGGGGAAATTTGCACCGGACTCAGCATAGTGATTAAGGTCTTCCAGAGTGCCTAGTGCGAGTTTTTTTACTTTCGAACTACAATTTGTATGGAGCTAGTTGTAGTTCATATCATGAACACTAGGTGGCGCGGTTTTTGTTCCATACAAATTGTAGTTTACGTTAACGCGAAAGTGAAAAAAACTCGCACTAGGCACTCAGGAAAGCATGCGCTTGGCAGTGCCTCGGAGAAACTCACCAGAATCAGCTTTAGCTTACCTTTAGCTCTTCCCGGGAAAGCTGTATGCTGTCCAGAAACACCTTTGCTTACGTCAAACCTATCTAGTCGTTGAAGCTGAGAGAAATGGAGTATGCAAATGCAACTACACACTAAGTTTAATAAATTACTGTTCTTTGTATAATTTTTAATTTGTACCTAAACATTAAAAAAAAACACAGTACCTACCTTAGTTCTTAAGGGAAACATAACTCCAAGAAGGTCGCCCAATGATTACTTTTCACTCCTCTAATTTCACAGGCCACTTCTGACGAAGCTGTCAAAACTACGACGAACTACAAGTACCAGGAAAACATAACTCCAAGGTATAATACATACGACATTGAATTACGAGTAGGTACCTGTATGACCCAAATTCAGATTTAGATTCAGATATGAATATTTATTGAACAACTGTAATTTATAAGCTAGATGTTAGTGCATTAATTGAAATTATCAGTTATTAGACCATATTTTGATCACTCCACTCTATTTGTACCACAAAACATCGATAAACAAATCAGTAAAACCAGTAGGTACCTACGTACCTACAGC
This sequence comes from Alcis repandata, assembly GCA_949125135.1. Lineage (NCBI taxonomy): Eukaryota > Metazoa > Arthropoda > Insecta > Lepidoptera > Geometridae > Alcis > Alcis repandata. The sequence goes on from OX421234.1 coordinate 8,344,884, forward strand.
TAGTTACGTGGTCAATCAGAATCATCCCTTCCCTTTCCCTTCCTATCGGAAACGGCCTCGGCCGAGCTATGGCGAAGGCACGGAAGCCGGAATTGTTCGCGGCCACAATATTCCGTATCAATCAGACATTTCTATTACAGAGTTAATAAGTTTCTAGATTACGAGTAGAGCAGCGGACAAGTTTTCTGTGCGGATGACGAAATGCAAGCACTAACTTTTTTCGCGGAAGGTAAAGAGTTTGTTCGGAAATTACGATAGTGGCTCCGCTAGCTGAGTCTACGGTTAAGTTTGTTGATCGTACTAAGTAGCGAACAGGGCAGACAATGTGCTACTGTTGCTATTGAGATTGTTGATGACTCAGAAGGCTACTCTTACATTAACTGTGGCTTCGTGAACACGCGCCAAGTCCACACGTAGATGTAAAGTACAATACTTAGGTACCACAGCCTTATTATAATCTTGACTTAGAATATGTTACTTAGATAAGTAACTCGTCATTTAAGTATCTCTTGTTAGTCTGTAGAATCAGAATCAGATTTTTTAAGATGCCTATTAACACAGTATAGGTATACCTACTGATACAGTATAAAAGGTTGTTTGTCCATCATGAACGAATATAAAATACTACAACAATTTGAAACGAGTAACAGTGGTATCTATAGAAATAATTTATAAATATAATTATTTTTACAAAACAAAAAAATAAAAACCGACTTCAAAAGACCGACTATTGAGTTATTCATCTATTTGTCGCGCACGTACTTAATGCAAATTTAAGACTTGTATGGTTTTCTCATGGATACCATTATCAGAACTGGACTAAATTGAAATGGGACCACACGGGAAGCGTCAGCTTTCTAATAAAAAAAAATCATCAAAATCGATTCACCCAGTCAAAAGTTATGAGGTAACAAACAAAAAAAAAAACATACAGTCGAATTGATAACCTCCTCCTTTTTTGAAGTTGGTTAAAAATAGGACTGACCTCATTAAAGTACTAGTGGCCTGGCTCAGCTTCACACGTATTTTATCTGGCCAATAAGTAAAATATCGCAGGAGAAACTAGTTCCATTATAACACGATAGTTACACGATTATTTTAGATTTTGCAGAGATAAAAATATATGTACCTACCTAGTTGGAATAAATCATACCTACCATAGAGGTAGGTATTACGTATCATAAACGTAAAAGTTTATGAATTACCTTTACTTTCTAAGTAAAAAAAAATTAACAATTCCTATACAGGGATCGTTAATTTTTTTCCACCTAGGTACGTGTATAGGATATTGTGCGAAACTGCAGAGCGAAACTGGTCTAAAAATAATATAAGTTTTATAATACATATTTAATAAAAACTTACAATAAGTTTTTCCAAATTTCTATGCTCAGGTTAAAAAAACATCTTAATTCATACTACGTTTTCCACAACATATGCAATCCTACACGACTATAAACGCGTAAATAAATTATTTCTATCGTTGCGTGCTTAGACTAAAATAAAATAGGTTGCGTGATATTATAGAATTTGGATCGAAAATGAACCCCTTTGTTAAACTTTCGAAAGGGGGAGAGCTTTTATTCAAAAGTTGCTGTAACATTTCGAAATGGCTTTCGTCGTTCTTTCATGCTACAAACAAGAAAGTTCCAATCACAATGGTGGAAAAACAGAAGCTATAAAAATGAATGAGTGCGAAACATTTCATTAATTTGAAATATATGTTCTTGATTTAGGCTTTGGTTGAAAATTCAACCAAACCAACCCTTTGGTTTTTAGCCATCCGACTTCGGTGTTTTTAGCTCAGATTTAGTAAGGATATAAGCATTAAGTATTAATAGGCTGAACTAAAGACATTTGAAGACAACCAAATATGTTAGAGAATAATTAATAATAATAAGAGATGTACCTACTTATCTATGACACCGTATTTCGTCATAAAGTCTGGTTATTGGGCGTATAGGCATAATTAAGATTAATTTGAGGCATCAATGTAATTAACATAAAACATTGTGTAAGTCTGTAAGAGCCACTTGATATTTAGGAAATAAGCATACAGGTTCAGGATTTAATTTAGGTCGATAAATGGAGCACTTTCGATTCGTTTCTAGAACAATCTGTTGTGTGGGACGTTCTCAAAGAGATCTACTTATATGTTAGTACCTACGTACTTATATCTTGAAACCTGAAGCGGCTGAAAATGCTGGCTGAGAGGTTTATTGCCAACATTCCAGTGATATCTAAGCCTGCTTACTTGGGAAATAGGCAAGGCACGTAAAATGCTTCTAATGAAATTTTTCTTTCATTAATAGGATAGGTGTGGGCAGGAAAAGTTCTCGTCTTCGAGGGGCAGATAAACGATAGTCAGATATCTCTTTCTTGCATTTGGGACAAACCCTGAAACCGCGATAAAAGTTCTTTAAAAAAATGTTAGTGATTCGAATAGCTGATTTTATTCGCGACTAGCTGACCCCCGGCGGTTTCACCCGCTGTTTTTTTTTAAACTTTTAAACCTTCCCTGTAGTAGAGCAAACAAAACAAAACAAAAACCAACAACAAAGATCGGACCAATTTCTGAACACCTATAAATATTTGACAACCTAGTGACACTATTTTTTATTTCAAAAAAGACAAAAGAGTTCGGACATCCCGAGTTAACCGTACCGAACATCAAATGTTTCAAAGGTAGGAACAGTTTGTATTGGAAAATTAAATTGTTGATTTTAATATTTTTCTTTACTTATTTAATGTTTCTCACCGTTTAAACCTTCCCTGAAATATTTCAAGATCAAAATTAGCGAAATCGGTCCAGCCGTTCTCGAGTTTTAGCGAGACTAACGAACAGCGATTCATTTTTATATATAGGTAAGAGAAGAAGAGAAGAAGATTTTAGGGTTGGTCCCATTCTCTCACTGTAAAAATATTCATAATGCTGAGTAATAAGAGCCCTTTGCAGCTTAATATACCCTTTTCATAAGACCCTGTGTAAAGGGTTGTCTGTTGCTATAAGCTTTTAGTTTTATTGAGTTGTCTCAAAAGCAATCTAACATTGAGTAAGCTGTAGTCAAATATCTAGCCTGTAATAAGTTGCCACGGTACCCTAAAAGTGCAAGAACACAACGATATATCGAACGATATTTTAATAACTTGGCAATCGTCACCATGGTCACGACAAAACGTGTGATTCGTATTTCGTGACAACACTAAAACAACTAAGTAAGTACTAAAATATAAAATTCCCAGAAGTAGAAATTAACGAAAATTAACCTAAAGATTATCTCCATTTCGCAAAAAAGAAAAGTAATTAAATTACTTAGCTAATTTCCGAGACTGTTTTTTTGGTTTCGTTTTCCGCTGAATTTGTTATTTTCTTGGAAAAATACCAATTTTTAAGATTTACGAATATACGAATTATCCAATGAAAATTTTGCTTTCTACGTACTCCGTAAAAATGTAAAGTTAGTTACCTATTATTTTGCAGTGAAAACATATTGTTTGTTTATCAATTTACGATCCAAGTAAGTTTGTATGTATCCCTATAGGTCCCTATACCTATGTTAACTAGGTATGAATCATAAATCCATACAGCTGGCCGGGCGGTCACACCCCTAGACGTCTCGATCCCTTTTCTAGATAGTTACATAGTTACCAACAGGAATAAGTACGTATGCTTGTAGTAAGCAGCTCCTGTAACCCTTCCAGCCCGCGGTTACATCAATACTGCCTTAGATACAGTGCTTTTGCTTTGATACCAGTTTATTGTTTGTTGTGCTTTCTGCGACGCATGCGCGGTGGCGAGGCGCCACCGTAGGCCGCGGCTCGACCATCAGTCGTGGGTAGAGGCTTGGCGTGGCGCGTGGCGCGTTTCTGAAAATCAGCTAAATTTAGTGAGCTCGCGCTGTGAGTCGCCAGGGCGGGCGGCGCGCGCACTCGCCTGCTATACTCATTATACCTATTATGCACGTCGTTACATTGCACTTCAAGTGATTTTACGGTGAAGTGCGCAGATACTGCAGTTTATAGACTGGTGATGTGAATCGGACTGCAACAAAACAAGGTAACTAATTTTGTTTTTGTTATACTTATTCTTGGTCTCTGTGGCAGACCAAAGGTTTGAACTTATTATTTCCACTGTATTTTTAATTACACAGGTGCAGTCTTACATACTTATATGTACATAGGTAAAGGTGGGTGCTTAGTAAGTACCTACTATAGCTTATGACATGCGCTAAGTTGAGTTTGCTGAATTGATTTGTTCGTACTTTTGTATTGTCATTGGCCAAATCGTACATTAAAGATGCAAAAAAAAAAACCAGAAAAACACGAGAATTAAAATGTCAGATGATAATGTAATATTCAATCTAATTTCATTAAAGCTACTTAAAACTATCAAAAATGTTTACCTTCCTGCGAAAACACATGTTTTTCGAGGAATAAAAATGTGTGAGCACAACAAACATAATGATTTCACCTGTAGGTAACACCTAATTAAACAGTTTCACCATTCTCAAAACTACAATACATAAAAATTAAAAAGATACCTCCGTTATAAATTACGCTTAATTTTGCTTTGATAATTAAAATGTTACCTTGATTTGATTGCAGTTACAAGGGATTTGAGTTAATTACACCAGTTAATTAATTATTACCTTTCATTATTTATGAAATGTTTTATCTTTTTCATTATTTTTTTAGATAATAAACCTTGTTTACAGTAAACTACCCAGTATCCGATAGAAGGGCGAGGAATCTGTTGAACCAATTTTTAAACTAAACTTAGGTAATTTGACAGGTCTAAAATCTTTGTTACAACAGATAATTATAGTAATTTAAGATAGATCTACTTAAAAATGTTCGTTTTGATATTTTTAAATTTGATGGAGAAATTAAAAAAAAAACAAAAAAACAGTTTTCTTCAAACTCCATCCCGTAATTTGCTTTATTATTTAGATTCTTTGGTGATTTCATGCCTTCAAAATGAAAAATAATTAATTAGCTATGACAAACAGACGGACAGACGCACGAATCTCGTCTTAAGGGCCTTAAAGGTCTTTCCCGAAGGATGTTCAGAACCCTAAAATTCGCAAAAGGATAGATGACGATCGCTCATCTCCCTCTTTAAATACCTACGGAGATAGAGAGAGAAGATTATTTCAGGCTCAGGGACTGTACCGCAAACTTAAACTGGCTTTCATCTTGCTCTATCAGCTAGAGAAGAAGCGGGACAAATGCTAACGCGATCCTTGTGCGAATAGTTAGTTAAGAGAGTACTCCAAAAGAACTGATATCACCAATAACGACTTATCTACGAATACCTACCTATTCCATATAAAAGCGGCATTATACCTCTAGATAACAAAATTAACTTTTTGTGCAAACTATTTAGCTGAGTTCTTTTTGATATCGATGTGTTTGCGCAGCACTTACTATACGGAACAAATTCAAAGAAATGTGCTAGGTTTATACTAAACTAAACTAGCCACGCGCTGCGGTTTCGCCCGCTGTCCTGAAGAAATCATTCAAGTTTTTGGGATAAAAAGTAGCTCAAAGTAGCAAAACTTCACCAAATATAATTAAAAACAGTAATAAGGAAAATACTATGAATTAAAAAATGCACATCGGTAAACGATAATAAAATCATGTCGATGGTAAAAATATGTCAACAACTACTCAAAATTCGAAAAAAAAGAAAGAGATTAGTAGAATCCTACTAGAAAATCCTACTAGTATTATAAACGCGATAGTTTGTGAGTATGTTTGTTGCTCTTTCACGCAAAAACGGCTGAATGGATTTACATGAAACTTGAAATGACGGATGTTCTGTTGTTCATGGTCTGGATTAACACATAGGCTACTTTTTATACCGGAAAACGCGGGTGAAACTGCGGGGCGCAGCTAGTTGTGAAATAATTTTACGAAACACCATTTTTTTAGACTGTTAAACGATTGCAGACTGAGTGAATTTGAGTAGGATAGGTCACCTACCGCTACCTACTTCCAGTTTACTCATGTTGGCAAATCTCCAAATGACTTTGAATCATAAATTCGTGTATGGTTTGCATCAGGTTCAGCAGAATGAGAAATTCAGCCGTGCGTGAATGAGGAATCGGTTTTGGAGTTTAGAGATACTCGTAGGCCAAGTGTAAGCAAACAGATTGGTTTGATAAAAGTTTGTATGGAATAAAAATGTTTCCCATTGGCCTCAAACTATAGTTTGATCGATAAAATAACTTCGAATTACAGTGTATTGTATGTATTTCAGAGCCAATGACCTGTCCTGAAGTAGGTACCTAAAATAACATATAATTTTGCAAAAACTGTCAATTTAAAATTAAAACGTGAAACAAAGTTTGAACTAAAAAACTACAGGGTTACAAGAAATGGGTATGCTAAGCCGAAAAGGGTTCATAGTTTCCATCATTATGAATAATTTTTACTATGAGACTCTGAAGTTGCGAAAAAAATCAGCTGTTCCATACATTTTGTCGAGTAGCATATCATTGACATATATATTTCTTTGGCGTGGGCGAGGTGACGCTTGATACAGCTTGAAAATGATTTGTAAAAAAAATATAAACGGGTTATTCCTCAGGGGCTTTTCTATTTAGGTACGCACGCAAATCATTTTACTTTATAAATGTCACTGACTCACGCTGTTAGATCACATACAAAACGGTAATTATAGATTGAAAATAAGCTGCAATAAATTTATCAGAAATACCTAAATGACATTCGTAAGCAAAATGAAATATTGATTTGAACTTTAACTCCATAGCTTTAGGGTTTAAATTTGAACAGCGCTTAGTTAAATATCTAAAACCACGGAGGAAAACAATGCGGTTTCATGTAGGCATGCTCCGTACGTTTACACCAATAGTATTTTATAACAAAACAACAAACAAGTTCATTGAAAGTTAGATCTTAAAATAGTATGCAATAAGGTATAATTTCGTTTATTTTATCATAAGTTCGCTTTTCCTATTGATGCTTGTATCTTTATAGAGCAGAGAAGTTGATGATTCAACCGAGTTATAGAGTCTGACCATCGAGACCATAGACCCTAAAGAAAAGCTTTTTACTAGGAAATAAGTATACATCTATCTAATAACTAGGTTTTTTTTTCTTAGATATTGCATACCCACACTTAATTGCAATAGAAAATTGATATAAACATATTCCTTACAACGACCACAAACAAGAACATTATTTTTACAAAACAAAAAACAAAAACCGACTTCAAAAGACCGACTATTGAGTTATTCATCTATTTGTCGCGCACGTACTTAATGCAAATTTAAGACTTATATGGTTTTCTCATGGATACCATTATCTGAACTGGACTAAATTGAAATTGAACCAAATGAGAAGCGTCAGCTTTCTAATAAAAAAAGAATCATCAAAATCGATTCACCCAGTCAAAAGTTATGAGGTAACAAACATAAAAAAAAAAAACAAAAAAAAACATACAGACGAATTGATAACCTCCTACTTTTTTGAAGTCGGTTATAAAGCTAACCCATAATCGCCTCTCCTCTCCTCTAATAACCCTTGTACATAGTATTTTTTACATCTGCAGGTAATATACCTAATTTGCAACTCTCAACTTTTTTGTACTAACACGTCACGTCCATTCATCCTTTACACCAACTTCAATATTATAAGTATAGACATGTAGGCATGTAATTATGTCGTTTGCGTTAGCCGGCCCATCGGTATTCGGTATGAATGACGCTACCTTACTTAGTTAACCTGAACGCATGCTGCGTCATCAAATGGAAACTTTAATGGAAAAGTTGAAACAGCTTTTGCGACCTCAATAGAGCTGATGCTCTGAAAAGTTTCCTTCGAGCGAAATTAGGATGAATAATAGCGAGGGATATAAGCTAGTCCTTAGGGTGGAGTTATTTCAGTCTGTTATTGTGGATGCTAGAGAACACATCGCTCTCATGTATGGATTGAAGTTCACCTCAAGACTTTACAAGTAAGTGACTTACAATAAGCTGAAGATTTTTACACATAGTATGTGCTCTCCCTTCTCATAAATGTTGTTAGCAGTCTTGTTGCATTTTATATTTTCGATAAGTTGCGAGCTTTGTGCAGAAAACTTAGAAAAATGATTTTTCCCAGAAATAAGACCTAGATAGTTTTTCGCCCCTAAAAACCCGTGTAAGACGAATTTCATTGAAATCGTAGGGTCGTTGTAGACCATATTACATAAAACCCCATATTTTTAGACTAAATTTCAACTTCAATCAAAAAGTCAAGACTAAAATGTAGAGTCCAATCTTAAGAGCGCGCCTGACAACAGAAAAATGCAAAAAGGGGTATTTTCGATGCCACTCTTTGATGCTAAGAAACATAAACATTATAATAAAAAAAATATTGGAGTATAGGTATATTTTCGATTTTCGCACTAGAGCGGGGTAAGCGCGACGCGCGGGTGGAATCTGATTTTTTTCTAGCATTTGGCCTGCTCTTAATTCTATAAAACAGGTCTTTGAATCACATGAATTGGACCTCAGACCCTCAGATACAAAAGCTATTATAATTAGATTTGCACAGTCGTAAAGTCCCTAAAGATTTCGTTTCTCGTGTTGTATTGAATCAGGAACTCCAAATATAATCTTATTCAGTGAAGAAAAAATCGTATCTTCAGAATTTGCCTTCTATTTGATTTCGACTCTGCTTTATTTTGTTCGTTTATAAAGTTATTTGACGTTTATATTATTTGTTATGCGTATAAAAATGCAATACATAAAGTAATATTTTCGTTGGATAAATTGAAATAAATACGCCAAATAACAAAAAGTCGCTAGTTGAAGATTCTGCACTGAGTGTATTTTAATCGATCACGAACTTTAATGTTGTTACTAGACCAAATTGTTTCAAAAAGACAAAAACAGAAAATGTAAAAATTATGACAATGTCAGTTTCACAAAAGGGTTTCTTTCTACCATTCTGGTACGAAATTATAAAAACCTGCCTGGCTCTGTACATTCACAAACATAGATACATTTTTAATGTTATTCCAACTCATTAGGACGGAATATAATTCTTACTAATCAACAAATAAATTATTATCAAATACTAGTTTCTACTCTACTCAATATTCGTTAACTCTACGAAAAAATGTGAATGTAGATAACTAGAAACAAAACTAAACAATTAACTCAAAGACTGCATTAAAACTCGTTGGAATCATTTAAAATATCTGCAAATTCAATATTCATACTACGCTTATTATGAAAGCGAAAGTAACTATTTGTACCTCTTTATAGCCTTTTCAAGGCTAAATAAATTTTAATAAAAATTGACAAGGAATTACTACAAATCACGCTGGTTTGCATAAAATACTTTTTTGGAATAAATAAATCTTTTTGTCGCGAATATCATAAAAGAAATGTATCATAAAAAATATAATTATCCTAAATTCGAAAAAAAGCCAACTCTGAAATAGCGAAAAAAAAACCCGCTGTTCCACAGATATTTTTTTCTATGAACTATTTTAATTCGGCTTAGCCTTTTCATAGAACCCTGCATAACAACTTCACGTAAAAGGAAAATTATGTCGATGCCTGTCGTATTCAGTTGACTACTAATTAGTTTTATCGGTTTATTTCTTATAACACAGTACCTATACTATACCTATATCTAAATACTTTACATACAGCTTATGTTTATGTACATATTATATATACATAGTTGTTAGTAAGATGATTCACTGCGATGTAGCGTACATTTTATATGGTGTGAATCAAATATTGCTCATAGACACAAAATATAGACAGAACAGAAGTAAAGCTCATATACATATTTATTTGTACTACCAATGCACACAGACATCGCTCACGCCCACAAGACTCGGAACAATCGCGGTCAATCGATATCGCTAGTGCGCTCGCGCAGGCGATTGATTATTATTTATTTAGTGAGATACAAGCATTTTACAAGCGATGTGAGAAATGCATTAAGTTAAAGGTAGATGATTTTAACAAACAAATTTTATTTAGATTTTTATCTCTTTATTTAATACCCTAGGCTCAGAACTTTACAGCCTCCCCTCGTATGTATGAAGCTTAGCGTCTGTACTCTCAATATTTTGTGTAGATCTGTATCATCGAGCGGACTGTACCGCCGCTCCTGACCTTCCCGTTTTATGTACATTTTTACGTTTGATTCACTCCAAGAACTAGTCATAAAATGGTGATTCGATTCCTAAAATCAGATCGACATGCGTCGAATAATTTTGACTTACAAAATTTTCCTCACAAATGAAGCAAAACTTTGACTATTTATTAGTGTATTTATTTGAGACTTCCAAAGCTCGCTTCACGTCCGATTTCAGTTTTAGTCTCGACAAATGCTGATGAGAATTGAGATGCTTTGTAGTAATTTGTATTTTTCAAATATGGGTTAGGTTAAGTCATTGTGGACACGTAATAATGTTTTGTGAGAGATCATAATGGGTTGTGTCTGAGTCTGAATGCCTGAGAAACCCACTGCTAAAATAGTTTGAGCACATACATACGAGTATATATCCGGAAATAATGAAGGACAAATGGTTATGCATCTCTTTTTAACCGATATGTGAGAAAGAGATGACAACTATTTTAACGCCCTCAAAAGTTTCGTTTACTAATCTAGTCTTTGAATACTATTGTATTCAAAGACATTTTTGCTGTGCAAGGAAAAAATAAGAGAAAAATTACAATGCAAGCGACTGCAAAATTTTCCATGATGTCGAGTGTTTCAACCATAGTTACTCTTGACCCAGTTGGTTATGTAGGGCGGCGCTGGGGCCGCCCAATCCGCCCGCCCTGCCTCGCTTCACGGCGTTTGGCCTGTTGCCGGTTTTTGAGACCAAATAATAATATAGCTGCTATAATATTGTATACTTGCTGTGCTCTGCCGATTTTATCGAACCACAGATTAAGTAATAGAACAGTTACAGAGCTCAAGACTTTACAGTTATAAAGATAGTTTAAAAAATTAACAGACAGATCTACGAGTAAGAAATTACCATTGACGTAATCAATATGTTTACCCGACTACATAGGAAGAAGGGTATCGTATTTTCCGTGAAAGTAAATAGTATACAGATACGCTGTGTTCCAATGTGTTCATCTACAGGGTTATTCATAAAGGGTACGCTAAGCCGAAAAGGGCTCGTAGTACTCATCATTATGAACAACTTTTACTATGGGACCAATACGAAATTCGCGAAAAAAAAAATCAGCTGTTCCATACATTTTGTTGAGTGTCATTGACATTTTTCTATATAGCTCTTAGTGTCATAGTTTTTCCTTTAAATTATAGGTTTATTATAGGTACTTGTTGCTTCTTTATTTGTCCTTCTAGCCCAACTAATCCAAAGTCCGTTCAATCAAATAAATACTTTCGCTACATAAACTTTCGCTTTCGCGTTCAAACTGATAGATACTTTTAATCAAGAAGTTAAACCAATTCTCTTAATGGATTTATCTATTAGATAGATAGATCTGAAGGATACAAATTTTGTATTTATCTACCTACTAAACTGGTCCAATTGTCTGCATATAATAAAATACTTAAAACTAGTAGAAGCCTGAAGATTTAGCTAAATAGAAGGAAAATTCGACGTCGATTCGGCACCATTTTATAAACCTAAATTTGAGAGCTCTATAAATGGTGGCATCACTTTCTCGCATATTGAAATGAAAAGTGACACATATATAATAATTTTATGAAGTTCTTACTTTCAGAGAAGTACGCTGTTTTGAGTGTAAAATGGCTGACCTTATAAGGTACCTATGAACTGTACCGTTTATTCAAGAGTTTCCTAATTTTCGTGGCTTTATACGGCATACAATTGTTCACTTAACACATTATAACCAGTATCTGTTAAAGCGAGCATTTACGTTATTTTTTATGTTATATATTAGTAGGTACTAAATGTACCATAGGGTAGAGTGGTATAGGAGTACGCGGGCGATAAGAGTACGCAGTGAAGCTAGTGACGAAGCGGTTTGCTAGTTGAAGCTAACTTCAGTTGTGTTTAGACCGGCAGTAAGCGTAGGTGTTTGTGTCCAAAAAAAATTGAAAAGTGCAATAAATTGGAGAAGCCAGGTAAGTTTGAATGTTTTCTTGCAATTTGTTAATTATTTTTGACATTTTCAAAGCATTACAATTAATAAATACAATAACAGAAAAGAAAAAACAATCTATGATTTCGCACGCCGGTTTATCAAGGTATTTGGTCGAAACGAAAGTGTTTTCGCTATTCACCAATAGATGGCAGAACCTGTCACATTTGATTAAAATGTGCACGTCGGATAAGAATTCGAAACGCTTAGGTGTATAGCAGTACGCGCGTACTCTTGTACGACTGTTGTTAAAAATTATGTTTTTTATTTTCTTTCAGTATGTCCCGAAGGAAACGGACTACTGAGCGAAGTCTATGGTCACTTTCGGACCTTGAAAATGCAAGGCAGCGAGTTAATGACGGTGAATCTTGCACGTTCATTGGAAATAAATGAAGCCACTCTTCGTAAGAGGCTAAAGAGATCCACACCAGCTACATCTCTGGGGAGATACGATACTACTTTTACACCAGAAATGGAGCAACAGTTGTGCAAATACATAAAAAAAATAGATGGCATGTATTATGAAGTAGATTTATTTTATTTATTAGATTTGGATTAGATTTGGAAGTGTGGAGGATGTGAAGAAGTATACGAAGAACCTATTTGTGAGGACTGGATCGAGTGTTGTACGTGTAAAGCTTGGTGGCATGAGAAATGCACCGCTTACATAAATGTGGGCAACTTTATTTGTGATTTATATATCGACTGATGTTTGCGTACTCTTATCAACACCCGTGCGTATTCTTAAACGACCGTATGTGTAAGAGTTCGCAAATCCCTTTAAGTAGTTTTTAGTTTGTTATTCAAAATATTATTAAGATTTTTAATTCTCACTCATAATTTAATTAGACAATAACATTTTCTTTCAATTAAAACAAAAACTGATTTGTACAATGTATTTGATTTTCTTTTTCATCGCTTTGAAGCTTAAGTGCGTACTCCTATACCACCTTACCCTACATTGTGAGGAAACCTGCTTATGTCCGGAGAAGATATTCAAAGGCGTATGTGAAATTGTGAATCCATCAAACCGCACTTGGCTAGCGTGGTGGAACAAGCCTAATCACCCGTCGAAGGTAGACCTGGTCCGAGCAGTAAGATGGTTGAGTTGACACCAAATATACCCATACCCACCAATATTCCTAATTGCCTAAGACCCTAGAGGTCTTTCAAAAAGAAATATCAAAACATTTATGTTTCGAAATGATCTCGTAGATGTTTTTGTGTTTACTCTTCTACTATGCGTGTTGTGTATACAACTATACATATCCCTGTGGAGACTGTTATACCATATAATTAACTAATTAAATTTTAAAATTAATCCATTGATTCAATTTAATTAATTAATTTCAATTTTTCCTGTAGGCAGTCTCACTAAGAAGCCATCACGTAGCTCTACTAATTTTAAAGTACCTACAAAAATAAGTTCCACTATCAAATAATACTTATTTGTCATCACATCATACTTACAGACAAACAGGCTGATGTTAACTGTAAGTTAAAGAAATAGGTAGCGGAGTTTGGCTTGTTACCAATGTCATATTCTTTTAAAGGCACTATTACGAAACACGCTGAATAAATATTGGCGAACAACTGAAAACCATGTTTGAGTTTATACAGTTTCGGTGGGATATTTGAACTACATGTATACCTCGTAAATATACTTAGGTAAATAAATTGAGCAAGCTGTAAACTGAGGTCAAAAATATTACCTCTACACTTGCTTTGAAGACGCTATAGTTTTCCCTAATATACCTCTAGATAGATAAACATAGAGACAAAAGAACAATAACGCCTCAAACATATCAATAAGTGGTGCCCTATCGGTAAGAGCGATCTTTAGTAGTTATAGTCGTCACAAAATAAGAGGCCCGTTTGTACACTTGAGAAAGACCGTAGAATGTAACTTGGAACGCTTTTCGCGCATACTTTATGGTAGCATGTAATGTCAAATTATAACGAAACTTAAAAAACAGTTACGTTCTCAGTCTTCTTTTTTCAAATATTAGTGTTGTAACTTGTAACCAATTAATTATTGAATTAACGATAGCTCAACTGACGATTTTGGCTCCTCATCCGAAGAAAATTATTGAATGAAGATTCGATCACTTTCGTTTCTTCTTGTTTTTTGTGATTGAATGAATGTTATTGTAACTAAAAATATTAAATTAAAGACAAATTGACCTCTCGCACCATTTCGTATCATTTCAATATACCTATAATATTCAAGTTTAAGTTAAATTTTAATTGTAATCATAACCTTAATCCAATGTACTTTACAATACAAAATCAAATCGATCACATACTCATACAAACTTGAATTGATTTATCGTGAGTATCGAATACCGAGTCGTATGGTGACATCACTAGTTACGTCGCAATGACAAACGTCCAAACGAGCTTCTTATTTTGTGACGACAATAGGTACTGATTTTATGTTAGACTAGCTTCGCCCCGCGGTTTTATCGGTTTCACAAATCGATGATTATTATGATATTGAAAAGTAGCTTATGTCCTTTTCTGTGCCCCTGACAATGTATAGGCAAAATCATGATGATTGGTTGAAGAATCGGTAGAAAGCGGAAACAAACAAACAAACTCACTTTCGCATTTATGATATTAGATACGATATGTGTTATGTGATTAGAGTACCTACTTACTAATTTGTACCCACGCAAGTAGTAAGTCGTCAAATTATTAATTACTAGCTGCGCCCCGCGGCTTCACCCGCGTTTTCCGGGATAAAAAGTAGCCTATGTGTTAATCCAGACCATGAACAACCTTCATTCCAAATTTCATGTAAATCCGTTCAGCCGTTTTTGCGTGAAAGAGTAACAAACATCCATACATACATCCATACTTACAAACTTTCGCCTTTATAATAGTAGTAGGATTTACAGTACATTTTTTATGTATTAAGTCCCAACATTAATTTATATTTGAACACGAAATTTCAGCCGTAACTCCGTCCTCAAAGGTCCTTAGTTTACTTGTTAATTAAATCTCAAATTAAAAGTAACTTTCATCTTTTACGTTAACATTCCCCTAAACGAGCACGCCCACTGCTTCTCTTAAAGAGAAGCCTCGCAAACCAGATCAAGTAATACAATTTACGAAATATACAATTTCAATTTAACCTACGCATAACTAAACAAGAGTGAGCTATGTTAAATTAAACTTTACCAATAATTTCGCAAAGAGCTTCTTGACACCGCGTACAGCCGCGTACCGTCTCCAACAGATGTAGCCTTTGATGTAGATGTTCAATAATTCTACCCTTATAATTCTAATGATTATATCCAACAACAATATTCTAATTACATTAAATGGAAATAGCTTTCGCGGTTTCTAATGAAATGTAATGCGAACTGAGCGACTCTTAGATATATTATGTATTTGTTGTTGAAAATTTAAGTTTTGTAAAAAATCATGAAATTAACATTGCTAAGTATGAATTAGCGGTGTTGTCTGCGATAGGTTATCTATTTATACCAATAGTTCTGGAATCTGCATACATTTTGTAACCTGTTAAGTGGAAAATGTCCTAAAAATGTTTGCTCCCACAATGTTTGTTCCTGTGTGTCCACGATAAAGTAGTGCCAAAAAATATGCGGTTGTGGATTGTGTCATAGTATTTATCTGATTTGATTCAGTATGTTGAAAACAATTGTCTCAATCAAAAGTAGACCCGTGCTACCCAACACGCGGCTTTCTCGAGAAGCTAGCTCATTCACATCCTTATCGATAACCGTTTCAAATATTTCACTTTTCTTAAAACAGTATCTTCTGAACGCCAAAGTTTGCGTAGTATTCTTTTTCCCAACAATAGACTCGTCCTCAGCGAACATAGTGTAAAAAGTGAGCACGTACGGAATAAGATAGTATCTTCCCACTGAAAGCCAGAGCCAGTAGAAGAATGCCGTCAGTAATATAACTTGGCAGAATAAGTAAAAGTAGTAAGGGAATAGGATCGGGTTTGGTGTCGTTATCTTGGTGATTTTGCAGACGATCCACTGTATTAGCATCCAGTAGACGAGGCACTGGTTGGTGCCAGCGCACATGTCGATGCAGCAGTCCCATACTCGAGCACATAGTATGTAAGGAAAGCAGAACACTTCCCACCAGTTGAATTTGAACACGTCCTGGGTCGGAGCAAAGAATCTTTCTCCTTGTATCTCATCGCACCTGATCTGATCCTCCCGCTTCTTTGCCTTTCTCTTTGGTGCCATTATGGTATCTTTCTTCTTAATTTAATTGAACACAAAAATTTATAAGAGTAATACTAAAACACTTAATTACTTACCTAAATAAGTATAGAAAATTCAAGTATATCACATAATATTTCTTAAAAAAATACGAATTAAAAATTAAGGTACAAAAAAAAAACAATAATGACTTTTATAACGTCAATCGATGCTTGTCAGATTGATTGCTGGCTCGTGACTTGTCGCTTTCTCTTTTGCTCTTGATAACATTAAAATGGCAAGAACGAGAAAGATTAAGGAGAAATACGAAAGAGACTCAAATCACTAGGTGCTTCTACGCGATGCAAGTTGCTGGAGCCAGTTCTCCACATACTCTCCAGAGATGTGTAAAACACAGAGTGTAATTAATTATCATCTCTTTCTTTTACCATCTCTAAATGTAAAGTTCCTTGTCCAGTAATAATAAATATAGGTATATTTTTTTTATGCTATATTGTCAAAAATTTAAGAACTAAGACAAATAAATAAATATCTGAATAAAATAAAATATCTCCTGTTTGCTTTTATTTCCGAATAAAAAAGTAATCCTTTTACTAGCTATAGCAACTACGTTTTTCAGTACTTGGAGTAGAGACTATTATTTATTCTATGGTGTAAGACTGCAAGGTGTCTGTGTGATAACCATTTTTAGAGGTCCTGAGCTAGATCCTGGGCCCGAGTATACGTCATATACCTACTAGATTTGTACCTAATAAAAGTACAATAATGTTGTAGGTCTTTCCATTAAGTATTTTCAAAGAGCACGAACAAAGGTTTCAAAATAGATTATAATTTACGCAGAATTTCATAAGAAAGCGTGGGCGTAAGTTGCTATTTGTAGCTTAATCTTATAAAGTAGGAACCTATTTAATAGCTTTCTGTCTATTTCTGTAGAGCCTCCTTACGAGGGCTCCAGCCTCCTACGCTTGAACTGTGCGACCTTTTCAGTTCCTTGAAAGTTATTGAGTTTGTGAAAGAAACAAACTCAATAACTATTTACCTTATAGGTCACTAGCTGCACCCCGCGGTTTCGCCTACGTTTTTCGGGATAAAAAGTAGCTTATGTGTTAATCCAGACCATGAACAACCTTCATTCCAAATTTCATGTAAATCTGTTCAGCCGTTTTTGCGTGAAAGAGGAACAAACATACATACATTCTACAAACTTTCGCGTTTGTAATATTAAGTGTGTACGCTCATGTAAGGAGAATGGGCACTTTTGTATGGGCACCGTCCCCGTGTTGTATCAAGTCGTGACATATGTCATTTGAAAGATGATAATATTAGCTTTATTTAATTGTATGACTCAACCTTGAATGACGTGCAGGGAAAAAGATATGATCGTTTTTAGATTTAAAAAAATTGCTGATTTTTTGCTTTCTAAAGCTATTATTAGGAATTTTATTAACATGTATGTCAAAAATTACTTTTATTATTGAATACAGGGTTATTCATAAAGGGTACGCTGAGCCGAAAAGGGCTCATAGTAGGCATTATTTTCATTATGAACAACTTTTACTATGGGAGCAACCCGAAATTCGGGAAAAAAAATCAGCTGTTCCATAGAAAAAGAACATGTAGAAGTCATTTTGGCAATAGTTTGCAAGAAATATGGAGTATTAAGAGTGCTGTCTGATAAAAGGCATTTTATGTCAGTCGCTATGTATCCAGTAGCTGAATATGCCCTCTCTGAAAAACATATAAAAAAAGCTAGTGGTTTCCATTAACACCTACAAAGCTTTCGACAGGGTTTGGCATAAAAGCCTTATAGGCAAGCTCCCTTTGTTTGGCTTGTTTGCTTGGTTTGTTCCATGGATATCGAACTTCCAGCGGGATTATTTGATTCGAGCAGTGGTCATTGGTGGTTCTTTATCTGATTTAAAAGATATCAAGGCCGGTGTTCTCCAGGGGTCGGTGCTCTCCACAACGCTTTTCCTTGTTCACAATAATTATCTGCTAAAGCCTGGTGCTTTTGGGTATGCAGACGACAAACCGTTGCCGTTGCATATCCGACGCGCGGTTCAGCAAATGAAAAATCCAGCCTCCGAGAGAAGCCATGGTCAAGCGCATAAGCTTGTCTCTTGGCAGTTTTCGATTGAGGCGGTACTAACCTGGTTGAGTTTGATGCGCACTATGACATTTTATTGAACAATAAAGCAATACCTACAGTAAAAACACGACTTTTGGAATCGATATAATATAAGATACACGTTTGAAAGTAGTGTTACTGATACGGATAGTCTATTATGGATAGTTTTTTTTTGAGACTGGGGGAAACCTTAAGAAAATAACCGGCTGCGTTGGGGGGCAACCGGGTCAAGGGGGTTTCTGTAGGGTTATACCTACTAAAACTACCTCTGTTACCATCCTCTGTCGGTGGTGATATGAGCGCTTCCTCATGTTTTCGATAGTCTCTTAGATGTGAGTGGTAAGATCACCAGTAGACCAGTTTCAGCAAAATCCGTACTGCCAGTCACTTACGAGGTCATTAGCTTTTCGGTACGCCAGGAGCTTGTTCCATAGTATGTTGTCTTGCAGAGTATGAATATGATCGGGGTAGGCCTGTAGTCAGATTCAGCACGACTACCCTTCTCAATAAATACAATTCTCAATAAGATTTCTTAATTATTTTCTAGAACATCAATAATGTCGAAACAGCCAATTTTATCGATAGTACCTCACACTGTTAGCAGTATTGTGACGTTTTGAGCCAAATTCATGGCTGGCTCTGCAAAAAAGGCCTAATTGACCACTATTTTCAAAGTCAAAAGCATTTAAAAAGTAAAAATCTCTGCATTTAGTCTATGACTGCTCTCTGCTCTATGCCTTTACTCTTATCTGTAACCATTATTTAAAGTTTATCTCGCTCGCTTTTAAATTGTCTTGGCAAAGGGAGAGATAATAATTAAAAAAACAAACTAGTTTGACGAAAGGTTCGGGCTTTCGACAAAGACAACTTATAATCTTAATCAGACTTCACTTACAGGTAAGTTCGCCTAATTTTTCAAATATTGATAATATTAATAAATCGATAATATTATGGCATTATTCAGACAAAAACTGTCGATAATCATCATTGTAAGGATTTTGGCATGTGGCAGTATAAAATTGAAATAATTACAACTATATAAACATTTATAAATAAACTATTATTATCCAATTGTTATACGGGAGTGATAAAATAGTCACAGAAAATGCATACACGATAATAAAATTCGATAAAATCTATATATATAAAAGAAAGTCGTGTTAGTTACACTACTTATAACTCAAGAACGGCTTTACCAATATGGCTGAAAATTGGTGAGGAGGTAGCTTAGAGCCAGGAAACGCACATAGGATACTATTTATTCCTATTATACTATTTATTTCTATTAAATAAATTCGATAGCATTCAAGTGTGAATTGACATAAAACATCAGTCACTATCAAACGAGGTATAACAAAAAAGAATCAGACTTGGAATAACAAAACGACTTATTATACTCTTTGCGCAAATGACAGCTATGTAATGGACGTATGGATGACAATTTGATTTAACAATTTAACAGCTAAACAGATTTTGACGAAATTTGGTATGAAGGTAGCTTAAACCCTAGGTAATATGTAGATTACTTTTTACCCCAGAAAATTGAACGGCTTTCCGCTATTCTTGCAGGACAGCGGGTGAAACCGCGGGGCGCAGCTAGTAGATTTATAAAACAAAAACAAAAACAGCACTTTTTGCAATCTAAAAACCGTCATATCTTTTTCCCTGCACGTCACTCAGGGTTGGTGTAATATAATTAAATAATGCTATTGTTATGCTCTTTCGAATGACATATGTCATGACTTGATACAACACCGGGGACGAAGTGCCCATCATCCTTTAGTCGCCTAATATTTTTTCTTCGACAATCCTTATATACGTTATAAGGAAAGGCTATGCTTACAGTACTCATCATTCTGAACATTTTTTACTATGCGGGACCAACCCTGAAATCGCGCAAAACAATCAGCAGCTCCATAGAAAAACGTCAATGACACTCGACAAAATGTAGTTTGTGAATTTAGCTTTTATACAAAACTTCCTCAAGTCGCAATTCAGAGTTTGTATACGTAATAGTTTCTGCATGGCGTTGATACCAAAAAAAAATTCAGTAAAAAAAGAATCAAAAAAAATTATCTAAAAAGTCAAATTTCAGTGATTGTACTCACAAATACTAAGAAAAATAACTATGACTTATTTATTGAAGTAAAAACGCTTTATGCACTAACAAAGACCTTACAGAAAAAATACAAAAATTCACAAAATTAAAATAATAATATTTTAATGCAATTTCAACGATAGGAACAAAATCAATAAAACAAATCAAAATTACTTTTTTCAAAATGGCATTATCAGAGTCAAAAGAGCTGTGATGGTACGTATCGTGCATACCATCAGGTGCCCAGTGCGCGTGCTGGCCGATTCAGTGCAGCTCACCGACGTGCGTGCTACTCAGTTTCCGCATGTCGCACCGATCTATTTCCGCGCCGGCTCTAATTTGACGTTTTGCCTTCAAATTGGCATATACCTACTAAGAGTACGACTTAAGTCCGACCAAGGTACGACCGCTGTAAGCGTAGCGCTTATGCCCGAGATACACGAGTCTAGTTTTTCTAGCTGGGATAGCAAGCCAATATTAGGAAGCCAGCAAGCTTAAGCCCAACTTTGTGTACCAATAAAATAAAGTAAAGCTCAGGCTCTGTGTTTATAAAACTGGCTTAATTTCTAAGCTAAATAAGCTAGCATCTTAAGCTAGGATATTCTACTGCCTATTAGATGTGGTTCTATTTATTCTGCAAGCCAGGAAGACCAAAAAATGCTTTTCCATTCTAACTTGCTATTCTAGCTTAAAAAATTGCCTCGTGTATCCTTCCCATTATAGATAAGACGACTGCAATAAGCTTGTCCAAGGTTGACTCTATTTCTAACATATCAAAGTCAAGAAGATTAGCTGATCATCTTCGTTGTGACAGTGAGTGGCGATTACAACTGAGCACTAACGGGGGTATCAGATTACATGTTGAATTATAGGTCATGGTTCTTTAAGTGCTATAATAATAACTGCCTTATAACGTATATATAACACATAAAACGGCGGCTTTATTGCACTGACATTAAGGCTGGCCAGGCCACTCAGTTGACTTATTTTGGCACCTTAATATTTGTTGGCTCAAGAGCTGAAACAAGTTGATTTTATTTTCACGTCTAAAATTTGATTTATGGCAGAAGCGCTCGGCTCCCGCCCTCGCAATTGAATGTTGTACCCACTCGTTTCTAATTTACAAAGTTTTACAAAATTTGTTACTTTTTTTAGCTACTTGTGGGCTATACGAGTATAGGTATGTGGTTGATCCACCTCTCTTGATAGAGTCCTGGTCTTGAGCTGGTGTGCACTGCAACTTCACTGCATAATAATAAATACTCTCTATTACAAAATATAAAAAGATAAATTGAGATAAAGGTTATTTTGAAATTATGGTCTTACTCTAAAGACCACCATTTTAAACGGGTTCAAATGAGACAGATAGTGAATGTTCGGATAAAACTTTGAACTTAAAAAAAACATATTTTTTTCATTTCTTTTTCTTTTTCAAAAAGTCATCGAAACGTTTCTATTGATTTAAAATAGTAAACAATTTTAAGGCAGATACGCATATTACTATACTAAAAAAATAAACAGTCGAATGAGAACCGGCTCCTTTTTGATGTCGGTTAAAAACGAGCCCGGGCAACATAACCTTCTGCCACCTTCGGCCCTCTATCTCTATCTATCGCCACGAGCGACTTATTGATTTTCATCCCACTACATTTATCAAGGGTGTTATTATACCTATACTTATAAAGATCTATTCAATAGTTTGACCTCTTTGTAAAGGTATTTGTTATACACTAACCGTGATCCGAGGTTTCACCATCTATCCTACTCGAGCCGTTAGTTTTTCGGGATAAATATATGTGGTAATCCCGAACATACGCTATCATACTAAATGACATCTGAATCTGTTAAGCCGTTTCAGCGAGGAGTTATGAACATACACAGATACATACACTCCATCGTTCGCATTTATAATATTAGTGTTTCGGCGGGACAAGTTGATTTGAATAAACTATACCTTTGTAGGTTATTAAAGAAATGTTCTGTAGGGAGCTACAAAACGTTTCTTGAACTTTTCAGTTTTGTCTTATAAAATAAGCTTAGATGCATTCCACCCGCTGACTCTACATTAGAACTGCCCTTTTATGAATTTTAAATTTTACCCACGATCTCGACTCAGTTTTAATTTTAAAGCATCTCAGTTCAGTTTTGCGTCACCACTGAAGTGGCAGGATGAAGGCAGCGGTTTCGCGAAAACACGCCGACATTTCACGCGTCGGCACCGCATTCCCAACGTGTAAACAAAAATAATCGCACGAAATGTGCAAAGGTCTGGTGCATACGAAATTATCTCCGTCACTGTCTGTTTCATTAGAAATGTCACGAGAGCAAAAGTGACCAACTATCTCGAGCGCACCTATGCGCTTCCACAAATAAACTGTTATACGCTTGGTGGCGAAACAATGGTTTTTTATGGATTCACGAAATTGTTCAGTGAATCATCAACTATACCATATATCGTGGTACAGTGCCAGTGACCCATGACCTGGTGTCATCAATTATACAAAGTCCCAGAAAGAGAAGATCATTGTTTATTTATATCAAGTACATCGTTAATATACAATTATGATTTCCTACAAGTTTGTTGACTTTTAGTAATGCGAGACGTACTCGTATGTTGCAAGACGAAACCATTTATCGGAAATGCTTCCATTTGCGCAATCTAATCCTCGGACTCTATGGTTCTGGTTCTAATTATTTTTATGGGCTTTCCCGGTTTTTTTACGGTAACTTGTTATTCCCTAGACACTTTATAGATCCCCGTTAATTTGACCGGATACCTCGTTAACATTAAAACTAGTACTAATTTTACAGATTTAATGAATAAACGAAAACGCCGATACAATTATGTAACTAAAAAACTCTGTAGTTTCGCAGAAACAGAAAATACAGGGTTACAAGGAAAGGGCTCATACCTACTATGTATTTTGTTTTATATGACACGGATTACGGCGATACTCGTAAAGAAGAGAAGATTAACAAGCGGAAGGAAAGACAGGCGTTCCTTTTTATAGTACAGTGTTGAAACTCAACGACATTCCGATCGAGTTATTTGTGATGGGTGTGGTGACCCATATTGAATACATTTGCACATCCCGCTCTGGCTGGATTTGCCCTATATTTAGAGGCAGTAATCCAGTGGATGCGTGTTACGAAAACACGTTTCGGTCTGTCTACAGATGGACGGGGATCGGGTTGAACTGTAGAAATAGAATCCTGCTGATATTGTGAATGTGAAGGGATGTATGTTTGGATGATTGTTACTGCTTCTGAAATGTTTCAACAGATTTGAGTGAAATTAGGAAAAAAATTGAATACAAATTATAATAATTAGGTATATAGGTTATACAATATAGATAATAGATTCCTAATAATAATTAGGAATATCATTCCTAATCCTAATTCCTGAATATTATAGATAAATTAGAGCTTATGTTAGCTTATATCTTGGTTATCTATAATATTTGCATACGAAGTAGTTTATACCTTTGATCCCGGAAAAAATCGTTCAGACCCCTAAAGTTGAGTTTACAAAAATATTGTATTCTTAAAATTTTGAATACTTCAAATCGTTAAATCCTTAAATGTTATAAATTTACGATTCCAGCTAGATCAGAAGACACCGCGGTGCGTATTTAGTATTAGCTTGATAATCTTCGTAAACCAAACTCATAATCAAAACAACTAAGACACGGTTGGATAATGCCCTCAGCTCGCTCGTCATGCGTATATCCTACTGATTGCCTAACTATGATCTAACCGTGATAAACGAACGGCGACCTTGCACCAATAATCAAGTCGGTATTAGCCACTGCTCTTTAATTATCAGGGTTCCTAGCACAACTTCTATGCTTACTGTACTTCTTGTACGCCATTTACGCCCGCCTGTAGCACTCTTGATAGGCGTAAATGGCGTATACTTTTCTATCGCATATTCGCAAGGTTTTTAAGTCCCAATTTGTGCTAGACCTACTGTTATGGGTTGTTGTTATAACAAGGACAGTGTCGAGACAGTTAATGTGCATACTCGGCCGATGTTTATAGTTCTAGTGACTGTCTCGCCTTGTCAAACTTTTAATACAAACCGAGTACTCAGAAGGCACTGTACTCGTTATATGTATTCAAACCATAAGAAGATGTTAATATCAGTAACATTTTCTTTCTGTTGTGTAGTAGTTAGTTTTTACAATAACCCGCTCAAACAAGGTTTAGTTCTGAAAAAAAGAAACAAAAGTTCATTTACAAAGCTTACATTCTCGCCGGTCTGACATAGACGAATCGATACCGCGCACTTCGATATTGATGAAATGGTTCAGGCTCCACACATATGTAGTACGGAAATACACAAACGTACATACTAGATACACCTGAAAAATTATCCTTTTTCTTGGACAGTAGGGTGAAACTAGACATACTTAGAGTGGGCTTTAGAAGTCTCACAAGTGCAGTGTTAATTAAGTGTGTGTATTACTCATGTTTTTAGTTTGCATAGTTTGCGTTACATTATATTCTAGAGTATTTGTTAAAAAATAAACGTATAACTGCCCTTGTAGCTTCAGTTAACACTCTGAGATTGGTTCTGCAAACAGTTGTAATAATGATTCTTTACATGGTGCTGATATCCTCATAGAGGATATAATAAGGGGCGCTAATACGACTGGTTAGCAAGCAACGGGTATCAGGAAACCTGCAGGAAATGACTAGATGAATAATGCTAACAATAGAAGCAATAAAATGCTACGTAGGAAGTTATGCTAACAACAACACATGCCTTTGATTTCCTAAATTTTTAGTCCTAATGAAGGTTATTTCTCGTTCCAGGTAGCTCACAAACGAAGCCAAAATGACGGTCGTCACCAATCCCGCTCACACTGAGAGCTCCGACGAGGAAGAAGAAGTCCCAGGTGTGAAACCAATAAATAGGGACCACTATATCGATTATGGCGGGCTGGTACTCGACGAGAACTCGCGCCTGTATCATGTCGATCGGCAGAGCGACATCGTGTTCGTGGCCGGCATCGGCGACGACACAGTGCGCTACCCCGGGCACCGGCGCGTGCTGGCCGCCACCAGCCCCGTGTTCGCCGCGCTGCTCGCCGTCGAGACCGATGTCATCATCGTAGACCATGTCGACAAGAGGGGCTTCGAGCAGCTGCTCCGCTACCAGTACTGCGAGCCCACCGAGCTCGACTCGGTGGCCACCGCGCGGTGCTCGCTCGACACCGCTTACAAGTTCCTGTGCCCGCCGCTCGCGGAGCGCTGCGCGCGCCGTCTCGACGAGATGCTGGACGCGGGGGTGGCGCTCGAGATCGTGCGAGACCTGCGGTTCCTGTGCGCGCGGCTCCCGGGAGCCGCCTCCGCGCCGCCGCTTCCCGCGCTCTCGAACGACGCTGCCGCCCGCACCCTGGCGCAATGCTCGCGCTGGTGCGACTCGCTTGCACACAACACGCTGCTGGTGCTCGACGAGTGTGCCGACGCGGCGCTCGCAGACGAGAAGTTCGAGGAGCTGCCCTACGAAGACCTTTCGCTCATAGTGAAGCGCGAGACGCTGCGTGTGTCGAGCGAGCTCCTGCTGGTGGAGGCACTGTACAGATGGGCCACGGCCTTCTGCAAGCGCACCAAGAGAGAGCTGACGCCGGCGAACAAGCGCGCGGCGCTCGGTGCCCTGTCATATTGCCCGCGCTACTTGCTGCTGTCGGGTGAAGAGCTGGACCGCGCGCTCGGCATGGAGCTGCTGGAGCCAATAGAGCGCGCGCTGGTGATTGCGCGCGCGCGTAAGCTGTCGGCACCGGTGCCAGTGGGGGCCGAACAGGAGAACCTGCTGCGTCGCTGGGCGCGGCCGCGGCCCACCGAGCCCGCCGCGCTGCCCGTGCACCTCAGCGCGCGCTCTCTGCCGCCCGCCGAGGAGCCGCAACCCAGCCGCCTCTGCGCTAGACGCCCCAAGCGCATCAAGCAACCCAATTTCGAACCCGAGGAGAAACCTAAAGATGGCTGCTGTGCTTGTTTCGGCGACGGCCTCTTGAGAGCTTTCATTTGCTTGTTCGACTGAACTCATTCTTAAGACTAAAGTACCTAAGTGTATAGTGAGTGTAACGAACATTACAGAAGTTCTAACTCGAGTGAACTAGTGAATGTGTAGCTAGAACTTGCTAGCTAGTAATTGGGAAAGAATGACTTCTTATGTATTTTTTTATAAAACTTAAAAGGCTATCTAAGAATTCACTAACGATTGCGTTTATTAAAAAGAAGATTATTTGTAGAATAAGTATGTTATATTTCGTTTACAAAAATCTCTTATACAAATTTAGGAAAGAAATTTACTTTAGCCAATGTGTACCTCTTTTGTGTATTTTAAGTAATTACTTCACTTCCTTTTCCTGTTAAAATAATTTGGTGGGAATGGCAGCTAAGCTCTTTAGTAGATACCTATGAAACTTCAGTTTCACGATCTGTAAATCTCTATAGTTTCTGATCAGTCAGTAGGTGTATATTTTTTTGCCCGTACAAATTAATAATGGTTAATAATATTGTGTAACGCCTGGTAAAATCGACTTAAGAAAAGGAATTTATTTAGGGAACGATTTTTTGTGATATTTTAATTTTAATATGATCAATTGATCAATTTAGCATTTTGCGTGTTTTTGCTAACGATTATGTTCCTTAGACATGCACATATCAAATTGTGTTTCTAATTGCATTTATAATTCAGTGTTAAGTGTTTTGTGCATAAGTTGTTTTCAATTTATAGTTTTAATTGTATTAGGTATATAATATTAAAATAGCTGTAGGTATATATTTTGTGCAAAGTTACTTTTTTACCAAAGTTTATGGCTAGTTTCCATTTATCGAGCTCATCTACAAGCAAACAATAAGATTTTGAAAACAATTGAACAACAGTTATCACAACATAAAAGCTACACCAATTTTTCGTGAAAGGTGTCAGCTATTTTCACCCGACCACGAAGTAAAAGGGAGGGTGATTTTTTTTGGCAGTGGAGACACGAGTACTTTAAAATCCTACTGAATCAATTAGTGGAACAAATAGTCCTAAATCAAATCTATAGTATAATTATAGAGTAGAAAAAATGTATACAATCTACAATTCAGTAGGTACCTATGTACATCGTGTGTATAGCGACCAACGCAAACGTTTTTCTGAAGAACCCGTTGTTGACAAAAATTTTACGACCAAAGAAATGCTTGTAAAGAACTCGATATATGTAAACTGGTATCCAAATGGCTGCTGTTTATATTTTAGTCAAATTATTTAGCATAAATTCTACCATACTGATAGATGGAATTTATAATTACTAGTCGTATACTTAAGTACATAGTTCTGAGATAACTTAAACGATCTAGCCCGTACCACGAACTCTTAGCGCGAGTCTGAATTGGCCACGTTGGCTTTTGTCCTGCTTTTTCTGTAATGAACGAGCGAGGCGAAAGACCGATCTAATATTGACTCGAGTTAAGAACTTACATTACGGACCCTGTAGTGTCAACTCTATGAGCGTAAATTTTCAGAACGATTTTATCTATTGTAGTTCAAGTGTGAAAAGTTCAGTGTTCAATGTATTTGCATAAATATACTACTCTATGTGTGCCATATTCAATGTGGTTAGTTTAATTTAAGTGGAATTCAAATGCATACATATTTTGTGTCTAAGCCCTTCTATCCAGAATTGATGTCGAACATTTCGAGAGAAGCTCTCACGTTAAAAGTCAGTGTTTAGAAAATTTAGAAAATGCTTTTTATGTAATGAAATTACCAATTTTATAAATGTATCTTTAGTGGTGTCTTGAACAAATATATTGATGTTTTCTTGCATTTCTAATAGTCATGCTCCGATGTTAATCCAAATTTAATAAATATATTATGAAAATGATTAAAATTGATGTTTCAGCTTTGAGCTGTATCTAAGTATCCAAATTATGTGGAAAATATACGATATTCACATTTTCTACGGTTTTCATTTTGTCCCAAATAATTGAATATTCATAACACAGCTACCTACAAAACAAGAAAATATTGTTGTCCTGCATTTTTTAGCGATTAGTGGCGCAGAACCGAGGTGGATGGCACAGTGGGAGAGAGGCATATATCCAGCAGTGGGGATAATGATTTTTGCGGATTTCTACTTCGAAGTCAACTTTTTACGAATATGTCTATGAAAGTACTGAATTGGCTCAGTTTTTTTTATACGTTTTCCACCTTCTCATACCTACTAACCCTTTTTAAGTAGAATATGAAAATGAAGATTTCAACAAATTGTTGTCCGAAAATTATTCAAAACCACTGTTATATCCAGCGCAACAAAACTACTGTTGACCAATGTAATTAATTGTTTAAGAATGCAGAGGTCGAACAACAATATCATGAAACTTTGTAAACAGTAATAAAAAACAATTCGACAACTTCTCTGGTCAATGTCATAGACCAGGAAAAAATGCAATAGCCTAATAATTCGTAGATAATTGTGAATAATCGCTTACATTTTCGACACAAAAGAACGATTCAATCTTTAGGTTCTGAAGATAAATAATGTATGGTAATGTAAGGCTAATTTATTGCATTGTTTTGGAATACAAAACAATACCATAATTAGTCATCCATTATCAAAAACAAGAGGTAGGTCTAGGTAGTAAATTGGTTTCTTTGTCTGGTTATATTAGTATATGAGCGATGTTAGTGTGGAAGAGTTCCTTCTCTTCGAAGATAGTGGGTTGTTGAGAGCGGTACGAGCTTTTCCTTGACCGCAGACTGCAAGGCTCGCTCCGATCCACACTGACCTCCAGTCTGCTAATCTTTTCCAGCATTTCCACAAGCGTACTCTCCGCTTGGCTCAAGTCTTCTCGAAGCCCTAGAACAGTTTTCTGAAGATCAATCAGCGAGTCGATCTTTGTGTCAATTTTTAGGAACTTATCTCGAATAGCGTCGCGAGCGTCTGCCATTTTATCGACTTCGTTTTGTATCCTGGAATTCATTGCCCATTTGAGTTCCTTCAGTTTCCTATCGAGGGTGCAGTCTTCGGCGCTGTCTCGGCGCTTCTTGTCTCCGGTGTTGGTGGACAGTGTGCGGTACTTGTAACCGGTGCTGCGCGCCGTGTAACAACTCTTGTGGAAAATTTCTGACATAGTGGTCTTGAATTTTAGTTGATTTTTAACTTGTCCTTATGTTGTTTTAGATACTTGTTCTAATTTTATTAATTTTTAATTTCGGTTCCAAAATATACTTCGATGTTAATAAACAAAAATTTAAATTGCCAGAATGACAGATTGGATTTGATTTGGCTTATGCCATAGGCAAAATGTTGGCCACGGATATGGCAATTATTAAATGGGATTAAATGTCTAAAGTTCAAATATATATCTATGGTTCAAATGGAGTTTAGGCTAAGAAGGACTTATACCTATTTCCGTTCAAAACAATTGGTGTAAACCCCAGGTTCAAGTCAAGGTTCAAGGTGATTCGAGGTTCAAGTAGTCGAGATAATCTTATCTAAGTTCAGGATAAGTTCAACATGAGACTGATTATAACGTGCCTATAGTTAAGTTAGTAGGTAATACGTTTTTGAGATCTGAGGTGTGAAGCGCCATCTATGCGTGGGTTCCTGCGACAGGTTGTATGCCAAGCTTCGCTTTTCTTTGTTTTCAGTTCGTAATCGAGTAAAAAAAGACAACGGCCGCAAGAGGGCTGGTGCAGAACTCAAGGATGAATGTGGTTTAAAAAGTTGTATCCTGCTCGCGATAGATGGAGGCAGTAGTATTAAGTATAAAATGTTTGTGTTTTATCAGCATAGCATAGCTGCATGAGTATAAGCCATGTATAGATATTAGAATGAGTTCTGAAATAATAGGCTTAACGATATGCTAAGTAGGTACTACGCAATAAATTAAAAGAAATAATTTGAAGTGTTTTTTTTTTATTTTAGAAATTTTTATCTTATACCATGTACAAGGCATTTAAGGTAGAAAGGCATTTTGCAGAAATTCAATACCAACTCATCTCCTTAATAGTTTCTATGTCTGAATTCTTTCTTCTATATCCACTCAGCCTATGAAATTATTTTACTATATACACAAGATTTATTTTTAATTGCTCTACAAAAATTGTTGAACAACGCAAGTGAACAAGTGGCAATAGAAGCGCACAAACAATACAAATGGAAATTTCAAAAGGGATCTATTCAAAGACACTCAAAAATCCCGTACCAAAAAAATGGTTTCAAAAAAAAAAAAATGGTCAAAAACAATAATTCAGCAATATTCGAAATCGACAATAGCTAAAGAAAAAAACGTTATTGTCCATTGGCAACAAAAGAGCAGCAGGTTGGGTTGGGAGTCCATTATTTTGAAATAAATTTATATTTGATGAAGTGCAAAAGTTAGTTCCTTTGACAGTTTTTCGGTAAAATTTGAGATTTGGACACAATGTGCGCACAATGGTGCGTGAAGGGTTTGGCACACATGGGCCCAATATGTCTTTTGTGCTTTGTGGACTGCGACTAATAAATGTGTGAGAAACTCGCTTTTTATAGCAATCCCTAGTTCTCACAGAAGATGATGTAGCAGAAAAATTGTTTTGTTACATATTCAGACCTAAATTTAGGTAAGTATTCAAATAAATTGTACACAATCCTCATCAATTAAAATAATGCACAGACATCGAACAAAGGCGCTCATAAACTAAAATCTAATCTAATCTAATCTAATTATTATGTGTCATTATTTTAATTTTTATTAGATTTAATGTGACTAAAGATGCTCGAAAAAAAATTTCAATTTGAATTTGGAAGTTTTTTTTTATAATTGGACTGTATTAGTATCTCGCTTTCATTTCAACCCACTAAAAGGCCTTTGTCGTCGACGGAACAGATCCAACGGTCATGTTACTGCGAACAACACAGGTACTCAGAAAAAAAAAACCGACAACCAATCGCTTCGTGTTTTTGAAGTGGCGCATTCAATCTTCCACCATTTATTTCAATATTCCCATCCCTTTTAAAATTAAGCGCCACTCTCCAAACTATTGACATTTTTTGTCCAAAAACGTAAATTCGTAGTAAATTTTTGGAAACCTCCAAAGCCGAACAGGTAAACTTTTTTTATGTTCGAAGGTGGGTTTTTCCATTAGACGGGTCTTCCTCAATCTTAGCAGCAGGTAGATCGATTTGCGTAAATTATTCAGAAGATAATTCTGGTTCGGGTGTCAATTGCGAGTGTATAGCTATAGAATGAAATTAGAGTAGAAAGAATGATAAATGAATTAAGACTCTATATTGGGTATTTGCAAGATACTCGTAGGTACCCAATGTTAAATGAAATGAAAAAATTTAATATTTGAATTAATTTTATTTTATTTTAATTTCATGTGACATAATTATTTTACTTGACATCATTTATACTCATTTATTATTTAATTGAACTGAATTGTATACTATAAATTTTTACATTATTGTAAGAATTAATCTATACTAATATTATAAAGAAGTAAAGTTTGTGTGTTTGTATATTTGTTAAATTGTAAGGGGTAATCTCGGGATCTACTGAACCGATTTTAAAAATTCTTTCACCAATAGAAAGCTACATTATTGCTGAGTGTCATAGGTTATATAAAAAACCGAAAAATAAAAAAGGCTTTTACGTGGTAGTCCGTTTTGCAAAGTGAATCGGAGAAAAAACGGTCCGGACGGCGCGCGAAGGATTCGGGTTTAATTAACATTATGCCCAACGAAGTGGGCAAGGGTCAGCTAGTTACCTATATTATGATTAACGTGTAATCTGACATATTATGAAATAAATACAATATACAATATGCAATGTAGATTGTAGAGTTTACATACCTACTATGTTTATAAGAATGAGAAGTTACTGACTAATAGGTGGAGTCTATATTTAACTTTCAGCTTAATAATCTAGCTAGGTACTTGACTTGACCTTAGTTTAGCTCAGTGGTAGCACGTCTGCCTCATGAGTAAGTAATCCCAGGTTCGAATCGGGGCCAGGCTTTTTGGATGTTAAATTTAAAATGTATCAGCTCAATGGCATCCCTGGGACTCCCAGTGGGAGCTACATATAATACGTAAGTGTGAAACGTTATTTATGTTTAGAAAGACTGTTGAAATAAATATGAGTCCTAAGTACCATCTGTTATATGTACTCGTACACAGTTATAGAATAAATTACGTCTCATGGGTAAGTACTATTTAACCATGTGTTACGTCTTAATTGCGACTAGGTGATGCAATACGACTAATTATCTGTTGTCCGATCGACAAAACTATTCAATTCATTGCTATTTGTTAAACAATTTCATTTCGAAATATTCACAGTATTTCACAGTGATATCGATTTTTACATCAGTCGTAGCTTCCGCTACGACGGTAGTAAAAGATGCCTACGATACGACTCATCGGAAAGATGAAGATACAAACATAATATCTTCCTTGATATTAAAAAAAACATTCAAAGAACTACTTCTCCATGTTTTTACCAAAACTTAAATTCCGTTCGATAGCAAAAGGCCAAACTTTACCTGCTCGAAAAAACTTCAAAATGGAGACCTCAGTAAAACTATGGTTATTTTTTTTCTAGCTTGGTTTATTTTCCCTTTTTTTAATTAGATACCGTGTATTGACACGTATACTATCGTATATTATACGGGATACCTGCTTAAGTATTCCGTGGCGGGGTCGAACAGGCACGTACTTCAATCAAGTCGTGTCCTGCTACCTACTGAACATTCCGAGACAGTAATCTGACACCACTCTGTCGGGACTAAGGAAAAAATGTTTGTAATGCTATTTGGTGTTGCCAGATCTGATACAAGATACTTATTTTGTAGCTTTTTAACTTTTGTAACACTTTCACAGTTTAACTGAGTATTAGTAGCTGCACGGTTGATGCACGGTGCGGTGATGCTTTGCAGGTTTGGAAAAATAAAACATAGACTAAATAAAGCTTTCAGGGATATAGTAGCTTTCCATAAGTAAAATAATGTTTTGGACCAAAAGTTCCCGCTCTAAAACTTACACACTTTGCCTTTTTAGAGTCAGTTTCTTGTTCTATTTTACTTTCTGTTTTCTGAAGATATGTCGCTAGGAAACTGATGCTGTTATCAATGCTACTTGCAAATGCATTCAAAAATGCAAATTTGGTATAAAGACCTACATCTATTATATCTATCCAGAATCCAGGGGGCATCCCCCTCCTAAAATCACCACAAATACCTGTAAACTCTACCTTTTTACCCTTAGCTCAAGGAACGCAGTATCTTTATAGCTTAAAAACTGTGATTACTGTCATAAAAAAACTTGAGTTTAAAAGTTCAATATTTAATGCACTAAAAACTT
Source organism: Alcis repandata (assembly GCA_949125135.1). NCBI lineage: Eukaryota > Metazoa > Arthropoda > Insecta > Lepidoptera > Geometridae > Alcis > Alcis repandata. Next base: position 8,378,783 of record OX421234.1, read on the forward strand.
ACCTACTAAACGACTGGCAACACAAATGTTGATAGTACGCTCCGGGAGTCAATTTATTGGCGTCACAGATCGTACTCATAAAAACTTATCTTTTTACTTTTTATGCGGCATTGTCCGACACTAGAGACCTCGTATTCAAATGAGCCGATGCGTCTAATAAAAGGAAAAATAAAAATAAAGGAACACGAAATTAGAATGCTGGTTATTTATGGACCTTTCTGTTTACCACCGCGCATTATCGCACCGAACCGTGCTTAATTGTTTGATATTGTATTCTGTCTGGTTCGATATTTTTGGAAACCACAAGCCTTAAACCACCATAAAATGTGCCCACTATATATAGGTACATACGTAGTAAGCTCATAGTATAAATATGTACGAACCTACGTAATGTAATTGAGTCGTAAAATTATACTATTATGGAACTTTACGACATGGCTCTAAAAGTCTTATTAAAAGTTATTCTTTACAAATTTGTCTTCTTACATAAAAAATCTCCACAATTCATGTTAATTATGAAAAGTAAGTATTTCGCACCTTTTGTTTACTACACCGTAGTGACTAAGTGCTAAAAGGTTTTTCACTTTAGATAGCAGTGCGTCGCCGACACCAGAGTATACAATAGTGGCGGACTCAGATAAACCTAGAGAGAAAGATGGAGCACTGCGTATTTGGGTGAAGCCAAGAACTTCTCTACTTTTGATCGTACGCACACAAGACGCACACATTGACATAATATTATGAATATTTCTCTACTCGCGGCACTTGTAGAGCTTTTTTACGACTGTACGTACGCACGAAGGTGGAAGAGTTCTTGGCCTAACTTGGATTTAGCTCAGTGCTCTGTCTTTCTCTCTCTCTCTATCTGAGAGTGGAGGGTCGCCTGGCTGGCGCCGCCACTATTACTCCACATGAATGGATACGTCCTCCTCTGTTACATGAACATGAATTGTAAATACATAGATAGATAGATAGATAGATAAACTCTTTATTGTTCACACCATAAATTACAAACAAAAGAATTATAACACATAAAACTAGTGCGACAACTGGCGGCCTTATCGCTAAGAGCGATCTCTTCCAGGCAACCTTAGGATGGAGAGGATAGACAAAAAACAGAAAAACGGGGTGTGCAATATTGAGAAGAAAAAAAAAACTGTCATATAAACCTACATAAAAAAAAAAGTAAAAAATACTTAAAATACATTCAAATAAAATACATTCTAATACTAAAACTACCTACATTAGCGAAAATAAACTAATATATATATAAGTATATATATATTACTAATAGGGCAGAAAAAAAAAAATACATAATAATTAAAAACAAAATAACAATTACTAGGTAAATTATAAATAAATAATCACTACAGAGAAACATAACACACAACATAATACACAACATAATTACTACATAATTTATAGCATAACCTTTGTTTCCGAATACTGCCAAGAGGAGGAGGAGAGATTGCTGAGGGATGTCAGTTGAGAAGTAGATAGAGATTTTCGACGTTGACATTGCGCATCTTTTTAGCCGACTGCCCATGTAGAAGATAAAGTATTTCGGGTTAGTACCTAAGTTTGGATGCTTGTCTGTTTCCAAGTACCCTATGTGTTTACATGTGATTGTTTTTGTATTGAAAAGTGTTGTTATAGAATCGGAGTGTCATAGGCCACACTAGACTTCACGACACTTCGTAGTTTAATGTTTTGTTCTTTTGATAGTACTTGTCGCTAAAGTTCATACATGCTATGTTATATGGACACAGTCTTGCATCTCTGGATGAGTTCTCCAGCGTTTGTGCCTAGCTTCTGTGAGCATTCCGGTGGACAATACGTCCTGTTAATACGCGGCGTAACTGCTCCAATTGGTCGTTTTTCACCAGCCGCGCCAGCTACGGCGAGGGAGCAAAAAGTGGGCCCGTCGCGGAATGTGTCCGGTTGAATAACCAGCCGTCTGCGCGCCGGCGACGCCGCGACATCCACTACTCTATAAACAAAGGAGTTGCGTAAAAATACGCCATACGCCATCGCCGTGCCGCAGCCCACAACACAATGATTTATTTATCGATCGCGGGGTGCGCCTGATTCTCCACAGTGGCCACATTACGCTGGTGCTCGTTTATTTTTTCTCGGATTATCGGAGTCGCGCCAAGAATGTCGAAATCATTCAGGCCAATAAGTGGGCAGAGGAATTTGCCATTCATATCACTGATGCCGCCGGAATAACAAAGTGGTTTTTCGGGACGAGTGATTTAGGGATCTGCTGTCTGAAAACAATTAACGCTTCTCATAATACTGAGCATATAAAAACAAATCTTTACACTATATAGGTAGTTATAGGGACCTATCTCGCGGATTAAACGTTCTGGCTGTGATTCAACTTGACCATTGGATACTTTTTCAGTACAGCAGCAGTGCAATATCCAAGATGAACAGCATGATAGCCAATCTCCAGCTCCAGTAGAAAATGGTACAAAATATCTACAAAATTCTCCGGACTATGTACGTATAGAGGTAGGTACTACCTACTATCAGAACACTAAATACTAGTCTTTGAAAAAAGGTCACTCTCTTGCTTTCCTAACAGTAGTGCTAAAAGAAAATGACGAGAAGATGACTAAAAGTTTTGAAACCTATTATATAACAGCGTTATATACAGCGTTTTTCCTTATTAACTCAACTCTACTATACCTATTTATGATTCAAGTTCATGTGATATTGTTTGCACTTAGTACCTAGTATTGTATGGCTAAGTTGTTGACGGTTCTATGAAAATGAAATATTATATCGGTTTAACCAAGTTATTATAATTGAAGGGTTTTACAGGGTTTTGTGGTTTTCACAAGCAGTCTTTCGGAATATTATTGAATGCTGAAATCAGGTCACAGTATTTCTTTGTACTTACTTATGGTTATTTCCTGATATTTGACTAATTATTATGACAAATACTATCGTAACTAAGTTATTTTTTTTTAACTCAAGACTGAGAAGTTAGTTAGTTAGTTTAGTTCTATTTAGTTTCGCGTTAGTTTTATTTAGTTTTGTTTACTCAAACTACTAGTAACTTATTTATATAAATACTAGCTTCGCCCCGCGGTTTCACCCGCGTTTTCCGGGATAAAAAGTAGCCCATGTGTTAATCCAAAATTCCAAACCATGAATAACCTTTGTTCCTTTGTAAATCCGTTCACTCGTTTTTGCGTGAAAGAGGAACAAACATACATACATTCTTACAAACTTTCGTGTTTATAATATTAGTAGGATGTAGTTTCATTTAGTCTTAGCATAGTTGTAGTTTTACTAAACATAATAAAGTTTTTCATATGTTTAATTACAGGTCCAGTTTAACATACATACGAGGATAATAAACTCTTAGAAGAGTAAAAAAGTCGGTAACAAAAACAATATCTAAATCTTATTAGGAAAGTTTATAGCTCTGCATGTTAATATAAATATGCATATAAATATGCATATCCTCTGTTAATAAAGGCCGTATGACTAAAGATCCTCAGTGAGCTGGTACAAAAAGCTATAAACAGTGAGTAAGTTACCATTTTACGACACAAATCGATTGCTGCTACGAACAGTATCGAAACTGCAAAATTTTTTCATTGTAACTAATACGAACGAATATTTATTTAATACACTTTTTGGAATTAAATAATTCAAAAAAATATTTATTATTTTGACATTTTTTAAATCAAATAAAATTGATTGATTAAATATTTAATATAATAATATAATATAATATAATATAATATAATATAATATAATATAATATAATATAATATAATATAATATAATATAATATAATATAATATAATATAATATAATATAATATAATATAATATAATATAATATAATATAATATAATATAATATAATATAATATAATAAACAAAATAAATAAAATAAAATAAAAAAGCCTTTATTCAAGGTACCTACATTACAATTCTTACACTATCATTAAATCTAAAGTAGAGCTATGTCTCGGTAGCTGTTGCCTCTGCGGCATAGGCCTCCCCCAAATCGCGCCATACGTCTCTGTCTCGCGCCTTCCTCATCCACTCCGGTCCACATTTTTTGGTAAAAATATCTCTCCATCTCATTTTGGGCCTTCCTTGTTTTCTTTTACACTCTAGTGGTATCCACTCTGTCGTGAGTTTAGTCCATCTTGAGTCGTTAAGTCTACATATATGTCCAGCCCATTTCCACTTTAATTGTTTTATTCTTTTCTTTAAATCTATTATTTTCGTTGTTTCCCTTATGGTTTCGTTTCTTATTTTATCTGATATTTTAAGTCCAAGCATACTTCTTTCCATTTTCCTTTGACAAATTGCTAATTTTTCCTCGTCTTCTAGTCGTAACGCCCAAGTCTGACATCCATATGTGAGGCATGGAAGAATTGCGATTTCAAATACTTTCCTCTTTATACCTATCTTGATTTCTTTGTTTTTCATTATTTCTTTAAAACTCCAGTATTTTTTCCACGCTACCGCAATTCTTCGATGTACATCCTTTCTAGAAGGGTTTTCGAACGACACTAGTTGCCCGAGGTAGGTGTAGTCTGTTACATACTCTATATTCTCTCCTTCAACTTTCACTTCTTCAGTCATTCCATTTGTTATTATCTTAGTCTTGGATGAATTTAACTGCAGCCCTACTTTCCTACTCTCACTAGCTAGCTCGTTAATCATCTCCTCTAGATCTTGTGCATTCTCTGCGAAGACCACGATGTCATCCGCGAACCGGAGGTGACTTAGCAACTCACCATTGATCTTCATTCCTCGGCTCTCCCAGCTCAGTTGTCTGAATACTAATTCTAGTACTGCTGCAAAAATTTTTGGGGACAGTGGGTCTCCTTGCCGTGCACCTCTCTGGATTGGGAACTCTGCCCCTTCACGTTCTAGTCGTACTCTGCTGTAGCATTTGGTATAAATGTTTTGAATGAGATCAATGTATTTTTTGTGAACACCCTGTTGTGTAAGTGCGGCCCATATTGCATTGTGGTCGATTGAGTCAAAAGCTTTTTTGTAGTCAATAAAGCATAGGTAGAGAGTGCTGCCATACTCATTTACTTTCTCTATGATTTGTGTTACAACCTGGACATGATCCATGGTAGAGAATTTTTTCCGGAAACCAGCTTGCTCACGTGGTTGTTGTTCATCCAGTGTTTTTGTAATTCTTTGCAGCAGGATTTTCGAAAATATTTTGTACATATTTGTCATGAGGCTAATTGGCCTGTAGTTATTTAAATTAGAACGATCTCCTTTTTTGTGTATTAAGGTTATTGTTGATTTGGACCATTGCAAGGGAGTCTCTCCTCTTCTAAGAATATTGTTAAATAGTAACTCCAGTGGTTTCAGTAATGGTATGCATAAGGATTTCAATACTTCATTTGCTATTTTATCGTCTCCGGGCGTTTTATTATTCTTTAGTGTTCTGATAGCAAATTCTATTTCTGATGTCAGTATAGTTGGTGGATCCATTTGCTCGGTAGAGTTCACTGAGGCAGAGGTATTCTGTGTTTTGTCTTTATCTGCAGTATACAGTTCTTTATAAAAGCTTGTCGCCTCTTTTATTATATCTGGACGGTTGGCTAGTTCTCTACCTTGTTGAGTTTTCAAGCTAGCTGCCCATTCTGTTTTGTCTCTAAGCGCTTTATAGGCTTTTTGTAGAGCTCCTGTTGTACTAATAAATTTTACAAATGTTTCTTGTCTTTTGATTCTCTTCTCATACTTTATATTCTTGTTAATTTGTTTGCTAATTTTTGTTATTTCTACTTGTACTTCTTTTGTCCTCTTTTTCCTGTATAACAATTTTCTTTCTTCTAGAAGCTTACTTGTGTCCTGGTTTATATATCCATTTTGTTTATTCTCTTCCCTTGGGAGCTGTTTTAGTAATAGCTTCAGATCTTCTTCTAAGTTGTCATACTGTTGTTGTATTTCATTTTGCGATTCAATAGCTTTCATAAATTTGCTCTCCCAATTTTCTGCTGCTTCTCCCGTGACTTCTGGTAATATCCTGGTGTAGTTTGCATTTGAGTTGATTATTTTTCTGCTTCGATTTTTATGTGTTGTTATTCTACACCGGATCATTCTATGGTCAGTGTTGAAGTTTAGGTTGCTGATAATATTGAATTGTTGGATTGAAGATGGTTGATTTGTAAGTATGTAATCAATTTCGTTGAAGTTTGTGCCATTAGGATGTCGCCAGGTCCACTTCTTTCCTTTCCTTATTTTAAACATACTGTTAACAATTTTTAGTTGTTTCTCTAATGCAAACTCTACAAGGTTCTGACCATGGTTGCTTCTCTCTCCATGTGAGTGTCTTCCAAAGATATTCTCTTCACCTGTCTCCATTCTGCCCACTCTCGCATTAAAATCTCCTAGTAGTATTTTATTTTTACATTGTGAGGAGTCATATGCAGTTTCTAATGTCTGGTAGTAAAGGTCTAACTCTTCCTTAGTGCATACTTCTGTTGGGGCATATGTTTGTATAAAACACCAAGTAGAGTTTTCGGATACTTGAATTTCTAAGGTTGTTACTCTATTTGAAAATGCTCTAAAACTTATGATTTGGGTTTTCAGGTGTTTTTTAACCAGAAATCCAACTCCATTTCTTCCACTATGACTGGAGGTGTGATAGAGGATAAATTCTGGGTATTCTTCAATAATTTCATTTTCACGTCTTACTTCACTCAATCCTAATACGTCCCATTTAAGTGGTTTTATAGCATATTTGAGTTCTGATAATCTGGTGTCTGATAATAAAGTTCTTACATTGATGCTTGCTACATATAAGTTTTGTTTTTGTAAATCTATAATTCTTCTAGAATGTTTCGTTTTAGAATTGCATTCCTGTTGGTGATTTAGGGGGTAATAGTCTGACTCTTCCTCGGTGACCGGCCGTCTTGGAAGAGGAGGAGGGGTTGTGGCTGGTTGCTATTCAGTGTCATAATATGTTTGCGACAGTAATTCTGGCACTTTTGATTTTTGTGTTAGGTATTGTTGTATGTTGACTTTGTTCTTTTTGATTGGTTGTTTTTTAGACGCATTAACATTCTCATTTGTTACTGATGACTCGGGGGATTCTGATAGAATTCTTTTGTTGCGGCTTACACTGCTCGGCATTTTTTTGTTTATTTGTGTTTCCGATAGTACTACTAATTTATCGTACTTTATAAATGCTTTCTTTCCTTGTTCTCTTGCTTCTTCCAATTTTCCTTGTAATTCTTTCCGTTTATTGAGAACTTCTAATGGGAAATCTTCCTTGATGTAGAATTGTGTATTAATAAGGCTTTTCTTTCTTTTAAGTAATTCTATTTTCATACCCATTGTTGTAAAAGTTAGTATCACTGGTCTTATTTTTTCACTTTGTTTACCTAATCTTCGGGCAAACTCAATGTTTATATTTGTGCAGTTGATTTTCATATGTGAGTTAATTATTTCCACCAGTTTGTTTTCTAACTCTTGATAGCTTTTTTCGTTTTCAGGAATACCAAAAAAGACGATATTTCTCTTCCTCATTACTCTATCGAGATGCTCCATGTCTTGTTTCTGTTTCTCAATTTTTCCTTCTAAGACCAAGGTTTTGTTTTCCATTCTTTCGAATTTTTCGTTTATATTGTTATTTATGGATTTTGTTATTTCGTTTTTCATATTTTTTATTTCCAGTTTCTGTTGTTTCATCTCTTCTTGAATACATTTCAGCATTTTTGTGATTTCTTCCATAGTCACTGGTACTTTTTGGCCCCTCTAGTGTCGATTAGTACGTTTAATATACAGCCCTGTGCTTGCGCAGTGTGTTTCCTGTGTACTTTGTAGGGCGCCGCTACTCAGCGGTCGATGGCGCTGTGAGTTGCTATGGATTACTATTGCGTTGGTTGGATGGCGTTAATTATTTGAGGTTATCTTCACAAAAGCACTTAGGTGTCTTTATTTAGCACTGTTATTGAGTTCACAATTGGTTATTGCGTTTTTTATAATGTTTTAGCACTGATTTACGCAATTTTTAGCACTATATTGTTCGAATTCCACTGGAAACCGTTGGAGATTTTATTGTCCAAAATTTTGCACTTCAACAGTTATATTCTTGAAACGTTTGTATAACCAGTGTAGTAGGTTTGGATTGCACTGTTTTCACACTATTTTGGCATCGAAACTAGGTTTAAAAGTAATTATTGTCGATAAATAAAGACGGATCGATCTTTGCTTGTTGACAGTGTTGCCACTCCATTTGATTGCTGCTACGAACAGTATCGAAACTGCAAAATTTTTTCATTGTAACTAATACGAACGAATATTTATTTAATACACTTTTTGGAATTAAATAATTCAAAAAAATATTTATTATTTTGACATTTTTTAAATCAAATAAAATTGATTGATTAAATATTTAATATAATAATATAATATAATATAATATAATATAATATAATATAATATAATATATATAATATAATATATAATATATAATAATATTATAAAGAAGTAAAGTTTGTGTGTTTGTATATTTGTTAAATTGTAAGGGGTAATCTCGGGATCTACTGAACCGATTTTAAAAATTCTTTCACCAATAGAAAGCCACACTATTGCTGAGTGTCATAGGTTATATAAAAACCCGAAAAATAAAAAGGCTTTTACGTGGTAGTCCGTTTTGCAAAGTGAATCGGAGAAAAAACGGTCCGGACGGCGCGCGATGGCTTCGGGTTTAATTAACATTATGCCCAACGAAGTGGGCACGGGTCAGCTAGTATTTAATATTTCAACTTACTAATTTTGGTCTGACTTTAAATTGCTTTCCTGTTAAAATGCCATTTATAGTTTCGATACTGTCCGTAAGGCAGTCGAAATATGGATTTAAGTTCAGCCGCGTGAAGGAAGGACCAAGGATATTGACCTGCGCCTGCGCTGCACCGCCAGTGGTGCTCTCGCTCTGTCTTACGGGTCGTCCATTAACCACGTGATGTTTTTAGTAACCGGGGGATGAAGGGTAATTTATAACAAACTAGTTGTGCCCCGCGGTTTCGCCTGCGTGGTAATGAAAAACTATGATAATGAAAAGTAGCCTATGTCCTTTCCCGGGGTCTATCTAGACTATCTCTGTACTAAAATTCATTTATCTAAATCAGTTCAGTAGTTTAGGCGTGAAAGCGTAACAGACAGACAGACAGAGTTACTTTTGCATTTATAGTAGGGATTACCCCCTGTGTCCCCCGGCAAAATCATGTGTAATTTTTAAGTACAACATATCTAAAAAATAAATACACGTGATATTTACTGCACCCCCTCTCCCTCTTTGTGATATTCCGAAATCCTCCCCCCCCCCCTTTCGAGCCTCACGTGATTAATGGACGATTCCTTACTTAACACCACTTTGTGAGTACGAGGTATCATGCCCATCGTTTACCTTTTGAAATAATGACGCTTTGAGATCCGTTTGTTTAGTAATGTACAAGTTTTGACAGCCCGTCTTTTTTTCTACAGTAGGTACTTAGTTGTGATACGTCGTCAAAAATAAGTTCAATTTGATGTACATGCAATTCTAACACCTATCCAATTCAATTCAAGAAATACAAAATTCTGTATCTCAAGAAATAATTATTTGTTTCAACACAGAATTATTTTTTGATTCGAATTAATTAAATAATACAAATCAATAAATCAAACTTATTTCGGTACCTATATGTAAACCGCTTAGAGGTTCTACAACCAAAATTTATAATACAGGGTTACAAGGAAAGAGTATACTCAGCCGAAAAGATATGGTAAGATAAGTGATGAGAATGACGAAACTTATTCATCATACTCATTATTATGAACAACTTTTACTACAGGACCAATCCGTAACTCGCCAAAAAAATTACCTGTCCATTTTTTTATTTTGTAATTTTTCGAGTGTCATTGACATTTTTCTATGGAACAGCTGAGTTTTGTTTGCGATTTCAGGGATGCCCCTCCATAGTTAAAGTTGTTCATAATGATGAGTAGGTACTGTATCTTAGCATACCCTTTCCTTATAACTCTGTAGGTATGGCTACTAAATTTCCTTGAATTTCATACTCGTTTTGCGCAGCTGAACGTTGCGCGTCGGTCGTTAATTTTATATTGTTAGTATAATATTATTACATTTATATTTAAACTCAGACCAAGAGACTAGACCAAAATCTAGACTAACCGACTAGACTATAAAACTAATGTATTCCTAAAAATCAATTTGGTAATAGTAAGTAGTAAAAAATCGCACCGACCTTGATAAAATCTAGCGACATTTAATACTAAACTGGCTTATGAGAAGCATTTTTATAAGGTTGTTGCTCAATTAATTGGCGGACCCAAGGTTGAGGTCGACGTCCTTGCACGACACAGATTACAACGCAGTTTTGAGACAGAATAAATAATAGGTACTATGAGAATATCTCGCTGGCATGAACGGACGAGCGAAATATGGTAAGAGAAGCCAATGCCATGCTGAGAAGCAATGAAATGAACATGCCTGCCATGCTTTTCAACATGCCCCCTGATTTTAACTGATTATGAAAATTCGAGTAACTAAGAGTAGATACTTAACACTGAATCTTTCCATCCCCGGTCGAAGATTCAAAGGCAGACTCAAAACGAGATGGGAAAATGTAGTGCAGAGTGACATGAATGAGTGCAATGTGTCCGAAGATGATGTCGAGGATAGAGTGAAGTGGAGAAGAAAAGGAAAGCTGAATCCACCACCATGTGGGGCATATAGCCAGGAAGAGAGAGAGAGAGAGCAACTAAGACTACTCACAGTTTGTTACCCGAATTTTCCTACAGTTATAATTGACTAGCTGCGCCCCGCGGTTACACCCGCGTTTTCCGGGATAAAAAGTAGCCTATGTGTTAATCCAGACCAGGAATGACCTTCATTCCAAATTACATGTAAATCCGTTCAGCCGTTTCAGCGTTCATTAGTAACAAACATACATACTTTCACGTTTATAATATTGGTAAGATAGGAGTCACGTTTTTGCTCATCTACATTGGAGTCAATTTTAATGCCTTTCAAAATTCTGGGTGGCGCAGACCTGTTATGGGCAAACGTGACGTTTAACATCAGGCGAGCGATTTGCTCATTTCGTCACTTAATCACATAAAAAAATATACTTATAAATAATCTATATTGCAATGAAAAATACAATATTCGAAATTCTCATATAATTATGAGTAGGTACCTAAGCAAAGTGAACTTTACACCGATGATGCATCTTTACAGCATGTGGCAGTTTGTTTTACTAGGTAGGCTGATTTTGTGGTACAATTTTTTTAAATTAAATCTAGAACGTAATTCACAAAGCAACGAGTGTCCGTAGCTATTTGTTGGAGGTCTTAAAAACTAACCTATACCAGTATACCCTAACAAAATATACATATGCGATGTACGACATAACATTTACGCACTAAAAGTACTTATAGGTAGATAAGTACTTCATTATTCCTTAGAAGATTTACTCGAAGTGTTTTAAATTGTTATTAAGTGGATTCTTCCTAAAGACCGACTTTATTCATTTATTGAGCTCAGCCCAAAACTGTTACACCAATCACGCTTCTGGCAGTCTCTGACCTCAAAATATCATATTTGGCAATAAAAACGTAATCAAATTATATTTTACTATACATAAACGCTCAGCGGTTCTATTTTTAAGTGAGACACTTAAATTTAATCATGGCTGGCCTCAACTGCTACCGAGTTACGCCAGACTTTGCAGTCGCTCAACTATAGCTTGATCACGATGGTAAGCTGGTTTACTGTATTAAGTTTAACTTTGCAACAATCGCAAGGTGATATAATGTTTGTTTCATAAATAAAACGTCACACGTAAAACATTTTCTTGTAAGAATAGAAAAAAAGGACCTGTTAATTTATTTGGTAGCAATATTCTCTCATCATTCAAATTAAATGTACGTTACAAGACATAAAACTGAACACTTAGTACTCTTTAACTATAAATTTCTAAATTGTGGTCGAGATTTTTGAGAGTATTAATTTACTCATTTATTTTCCTCTATTTGTCATTGCTTTGATCAAACAAAAATTTCAGAAAAAAAAAGAACGACGTATTTTTTTGAGAAAGTGTTTTATCAAAACCATAATTCTTTGTTATTACTGTGGTTACACTATACCGACACTGCGCCTGCGCATCGCGCGTACGTTAATTGTCAGCAATCATTTGTTTATTGGCGTCGAAGCTCCGTTTCGCGCCGCGGTCATTACTTGTGCTATTCTGGGCAGCCTCTTATCCGTTAGCTTGATCTAATTTCAACCATTTACTATTTCCAGTCGACAGTCGAGAAGGCGTAATTCTTATATTATACTTATGTAGTTACTAGCTGCGTTACGCAGTTTCACCTGCAGCGCTATTCTACAGGAACCCTTTTTCTGGGATAATAAGTAGCCTAGGTATAGGTTACTTAATCTAGGGTATAAACTACTTCCATACCGAATTTCTCCGTTTATCCGTTCTTGCGTGATTGACTAACAATCATCAAAATATGCAAATTATCACATTTAAAATACTAAATAGGAGTAGGATTAATCAAACATTACAGTAAGTAGATCAATGCTCCGGAAATATGACCCAAGCAACTTGCTCGGGAGACTTCTGTTACTATAAAAAACAAATTATGTTATCCTAGTGTTTTCGATCTAGCTCTAGCCACCGAGGAGGTTTTAGTAGGTGTAATCCCACAAAACTTGGTTGTCTCGAAGCATCCAAGGTGAAGGTGAAGGATTCATCATTCAAAAATTCTGAAGTTTTAATGCTGTCACCATAACAAATTGTAGGTAAATTGTAATTGTACCTATGTAAACTAATTGTAAATAATAATTAATAGTTAAAAAAACTAAAAAAACACGCTTTGTTTAGTGTATTGTCATCGGTCCTCGATATTTCTACAAAGTTTGAAAGAAATCTGACCGTTTAAAGTGGGTCAAAAACGCGCTCAAAGGAGTCGGTTACAAACATACATACAAACATACAGGTGAAGCTAATAAAAGCGTGTTAAAAAGAGAGAATTTATATGACCAAATAAAAATATTATTCAAAACATTTCAAAAAGTTTACTCCTGTTTTAATTTGTAAATAGGTGGTGCTAATACTAATTTATAGCTTAAAAATATGTCGATAAATTTTTCTTTAATTGAAATTATATGTTTTTAAGTAGACGAATCACATTACCTACTTAGAAACTCAAAAAACTTTGCATATTTTACGGATTTTATAGTTCAAAATCAGTAGAGAAAATATTTAAAAACAAAAAACCAGTACCATTAGAATAAATGAAATTCAATCCTTTGTCTCGCTTGGCAACTGCAGCTATATTGGCTTCGTTACTTAAATCTCGACTAACCGGATGCACGGGTCGGGCAATATCGACCGCAACGTCAAAAGTAGAAAAGCCTAGAATATGTTAGTCTAGGCCATTAGGTATTCTAAATAGAGTTAAGTGACCCGGAACTGGGCTAATTTCGTGATTCCAAATGCAGAGATTCAGAGGTCACAGTTTCTGGTTACTGGGTTTAATTTTATTGTAGTAATTTTATCTGAGTTGATCACGTCAAGGACGACTTTGTAGAATTTAGTTTAGGTTAGTTTTTCTGTGGTCATTAAAATCATCATCAGCTATTCCGAATATAAATATGTAAATAAATTAAGCCTCTTTTGTTTTATGACCTCGTAAAATAAAATTTTAGTAAATTATTAGCACTTTGTTATCATATGGTCCTCTTCGGGTGAAGGCTTCAAATTCGAACCGTTTCTTTCTATGTGCCCAATTTTTTGTTATCGTCGATGTATGTGCCTAACATTTTTTGTTTTTTGGAAAGTATCAATTGCTTTGTATCGATTTACACGGACTGCAATTTTACGAACTTCTACACCCTTTCATTTTACGGCATCTGCAACTCAAGTCGCTTCCGAAGACTTTGTTCACAGAATTACAGCTATTTCCACCCATTAACTTCTGACGAAGATCTTTCGAATTTCGAACTTCTTTTCGGGTTTTCGGCGAACATTATCAGTTAATACGGCGCACGTGACTCGGCGAGACACGCTCGGTTGCGTGGGACGAACATGGACCACTGTACTGGATTATGGCCCATTAGTAAATACATATAACCTGTTTGCACCGATATTTGCGGCTTTACTCTACATACGTAGGTAAATGTAGAGTAGAAACAAAGAGATGGAACATTAATGATCAATAATTGTGAAAACTATTAATACACTTTACAATGTAATACATTTTGATCAAGACTGCTAACGTCCTAAATGAACCAATAATCTGTACTTCTATACTTCTTTATTAATATTATAAAGAGGAAAGATTTGTATTTTTGTATGTTTGTGTTGAATAAACACAAAAACTACTGGACCGATTTCAAAAATTCTTTCACCATTGGATTGCTACATTATCCCTGAGTAACATAGGCTATATTTTATACCCGTGCAAAGCCGGAGCAGGTCGCTAGTAATATTATAAAGAGGAAAGATTTGTATTTTTGTATGTTTGTGTGGAATAAACTCAAAAACTACGGGACCGATTTCAAAAATTCTTTCACCATTCGAATGCTACATTATCCCAAAGTAACATAGGCAATTTTTTTTTTAAATTTTTTTTATCCACAGCGAAGCGTGGCAGGGAACAGCTAGTATATTATAAAGAGATGGTATAGGTATGTATGTTTGTAGTACTATGTTATCTAGGCTAAGATGCTTTAGGCTGATAAGCTATAAGCTGATCTTAAGTCTCCTCATATCAGAATTTGTAAGGCCTATTTGAACAAAGAAAAAAGTTACTGTGCCTTGAAAAGGTCAGAGTTTAATAAATCCAATCTAATAGGCATATTAAAAAAATCTCGTTTGACTTCTTCAAGCCTACTAATAAATTACTCCTTTAGCTATCTACGAGTATCTACACCAATTTACAGTTCCAAACCCAATGTTGCCTTCACAATTACGAAGTTTCTGCATATCGGAGCTCCTTAATGAAGGAGCAAAGGATACCTGCGTTTGATTCAGAGGCGGCTGAATGGGGTGTAATGAATGAATCCAGGCTAAGTAATGAACCTATTCATCTTGCCCCATTCAATGATGGCGGGACCTACGTAATATTTGCTCAGACAAGGTGTCTTTGCTTTGACACGTGCCGATTTTTGAATGCGTTTTCTAAAATGCTTCGTATGAGCAAAGTACGATATGGTTATAAAAAATAAAGTACAAATAGGATATTAAAGATACGCACAAAATCCAATCTTATCGCTTAAAACTAGATTTTTTATGGATGGTGGTAGTTGCGGCAAAATACCAAAATTTCCGACGTTGCTCAAAATAAATAGACGTGTGCATAAAAATTTGGTTTTATTGCTGTATTTAATTAACTATAATAATAAATGTGTCTCATGTTAATGTTTTCTGATAATCTTATTTTAATTAGGTACATGTAATACTTACGTGTTTATCGGCAACCTGTTTTGACACAACCAGGTTATGGTAAAGTATCTATCTAAAAGATTTTATTATTTCTTATTCTACTTGTATGATAAAATGGCCTATGTATATCACAAAGCTCTATAAAAATAGATTAGAGTAGGCGATTTCATATTATTTTAGGTACGTCATTTACGTGCTCATACGGCAAGTTCACTCTCCCACCGTCAACATTCACTCTTTTCACATTTATACTTCTCTGAAGTCCATTTATAGTTTATTTCAAAGAGAAATGATCTCCTAGGGCAGGGATAGCGAACCTATGGCACGCGCGCCATTGATGGTACGCGACAAAACCTTTTAGGCACGCCACCACGCAATTATCATTAGGCAAAATTATTTAACGGCACTTCTAAAGCCTCAATTGAGATTCCTTTAGAAAAATTGGCATGTTGATTCATAAAGGTTCGCCATCCCTGTTCTAGGGTCTATAATTTATTGGGTCACATTTTCTCGGCGATATCAATTATTACAATTATGTTCGCCTATTTGTAGTTTCATGCACTCTTCCCACCTGCTTCCCACTTTTCTCTATAAATAGAGTAAAATATATATTGGTATAAATGGAAATATTCGCTGAACTTGCACAATCGGATCAACAAATTCGATTTACCTAGTTTTCACATTGAGCTATATATGCTATATGAACTGGAGATCACGCCGCAGTACTACGATGCCCCAATAAATAGTGGCTACTTTTACTTGCTAATAAAATATAACTAAAATATGTTTTCAGGCAAGGACAATACATGATAAAGCCACATAACTCCATGTACACTTTTTTTTTTTTTTTGTTTACCCAGTGGAAATCCTTTATGGATACCACGCCCGCCCCGGGGGAGGCAGGGTGGTTATGTGGGAGTCTCCGCCCTGCGGCGGCATACCCACTAAAACCACTGGGGTGTTCGGCATCCGCCTGAGATGGGGCAAGGTGGGGTCGCGTTAGCAATCGCCACCTCGCCCCGGCGATGGGCCCGATTAGGGCCCCCCGCGTATATGGAGGGGTGACCCTGTTCCCCAGGATCACCCCCCAGACAGTCAGTGTGGGGTCGTGCAGGCCGGGAGAGTCCCCCGACTCTCCCGGCAATCCCACTGCAGAGGAGCGAGGATACGGGCGAACCGCCTCCTCGCTCCCTCGTCTGCGCCGGAGCGGGTCAGATCGGGCGTCGTCCTCTCTGACCCGCTCCGCGGCCTCCTTCTGCGTCATCACCTCTTCGCAGAAGGAGACCCCGGCCTACCACGATCTCTCGCCGCCGAGCACGGCTTTCACCACGCTCGGCAACGAGAGATCCCGGCCTATGTAGGCCGAAAGCGTATGCCGCTGGTTGGTCCCATGCGGCACACGCTTCAAGCGTCCACCCTTCTCCTTTCCTTGCACTCCCGACCGCAACCCATATGCGGCGAGGAGCACAAGGAAAACCCCCCTGGTGGCAGCAATGCCACCGTCCAAGCCATCACGCGTCCCTCTGCTAGTCAGAGGGACACGCGGACGGGCCCACCGTGTCGGGTTATTTGCCAGCGTGCGGTAATACTGCATAAAACTCCATGTACACTACTCTAGCCTTACTTAACATATCAAGCTTGCTTAAAGTTCTTCGCTTTGTTTTCGTTTATGAGTAACGCCCTTTATGTTTGTACTTACTCGTACCATGTTCACAAATCATAATATGCTCAAGTAATATTGAGCTACTTACCCATCTGAATAAGAGTAGCTCAATGATTTTTGTTATAATTAAACACGGGAATACTCACGTAAAATTAAGTTGACCTGTTTGGCTCAGCGGTAATATATTCGCCTTTTAAGCCATAGGCCCCGGGTTCGATACCCGGCCGGGCAGATGTTTGAATGATGAATTTAAATGTCTGCTCTGGGTCTAGGTGTTAGTTGTCCTTGTCTTTGTGTATGTTCCATGGCATCCCCGACACAGGATTATCTTAGTGAGCTATGAGTGTGAAACGTTATTTATTTATTTATTTTTTAAGTTGTTCGTTAAAATGTGTGAAAACCACGTTAGTTTCCATAGTAAGTAGCTCAATGGTTTTCACCAGTCGGGAAGGTTAAGAATTCCGGTTATCCCGTACAATGGACAGGGTATTCTCACGCAGATTGCAGTTTGGAGGCTCGCGTGATCGCTCGTCAGGCTTCCCGGCCTTCCCATGGGAGTTTGTGCGATGATCGATGCACACCTTATACGACATTCCTTCGTAAAACGAGCTCTTGTTAATGGGAAAAATCTTTTTGTGAAACATATGCTACTACAATAGTAATTACGGTATAACTACAGTATAAGTAACACTGTTATAAGTAACCCGTTCTTAGAGTATATTAGCAAAAAGAACTAAATAGTCGTCCTTACCTACCTATTTTTTATCTTCCTTTGGGATCAATCTAGCATCGAATCGGACCAACTTTAATTTCCTCAACATACAAAATCAAAAAGTGATTCCTTGATCGTGTCGTGAGGACGTCGTTTTTGGAAAGGGGAGTAGGAAAATAGGGAGAGATTTTTTTGTGCCCGGTGCCCGCATTCTTAACATGCTTAAGAGACGGTTTCTTTCTCCACCATATCAATCATCATCTCTAGATTTGACACACTCTCACATGTATCCGATTTCACACTGATTCCACTACACTTACCGTCATCCCTGGCCCCATACCTACATGAAACAACAATAAACAAAGTACTTTCTTCGCATTACATGCCCATAACGGCCAACGCCAGTATTAAAGGATATCTAAATGCCAATCAAAAAAGTATCCCCTTGAACAAAACAAACAGTGCGTCGGTATTCGCACCATGGCTCGAGCTAACCATAAATAGACGGTGTTTTGTCATCAAATAATAAAACGAGCTAAGGATTGCAGACGACAAAAAAAGGAATGCCACAAACGCAGCCGGCGACGTGTCCACTGCTTTTATTACTACAGAACTGAGTGCATTTATTTCTTCAAATTTCAATGAAAAATCATATGCGTCCAGTAAAAAACTGTCATACCATCCGACGATTAAAGAAGTGTTCCCAGAAAGTGGACGCGAGGAATGCAGGCGGCCGTCCGCTTCATTAGGGGACCGTGGGCCGTACAGAACCCTACAGTATCCTTCACGAAATCCGATATTGCCTTGGAAAATTAAGAGCACAGTTCACTAGTATTTATTTCATCGCAATACAACGCCCTCTCGGGTGTTACTCTGTGTTGATTGTATCGGCGGCTAGTTGAAAATGAAGGCTCAATTTCCATGATGCTCTGCCCGACCTGACAGGAATGCGCCTGCGCCACAGTTCCCTCAACAGTAACTAAGGCGTAGCCACCTTCCCACGAGGCCTTATGTTGTTATTTTTATTTCCTTGCTATCGAAATGAGATCTCGACGCAGCCCGTAGATACAAGGTTCACAGGTTGAATGAGTCAGGGATGTCATGTCATGTTTGTTTGACTAGTCATTTGTTTTTGTGTGATGACTAAAAACCGATTTCGAAAAAGGAAGAGTGATAAACTATGAAAACGTACGTGTTTTTGACGAAGTAGTCCACTTAGAGCACCCGTCCGAATAGCACCTGCGCGAAGAGCACCCAGCCTAGTCCACGAAGAGCACCTATCAATTTTTTTGGCAGGTGCTCTTCGTGGATTCAAATTTATTTTTCACATTTGTGTCCACGTAGAGCTCCTACCACTTAACAGCCTAGTATTTATTTCATTATTGAAGCCGCCGCCGAGCGTGCATTCAATAATGAAAGATATCGATAATTGACACTTGTTGTTTACGACACAATAACATATAAGTATTCTAGTGTAAAATAATATATGAATAGTCTGAGGTAAATAGGTACCTTTGGAAAAAAGAAAGACTTTGAAAACTAACTTGGTTTTGACACATGTTTTTACATTAAACACGGAAATAGAAACTCTAGTTTTAATATGTTTAGTTATGTTAGTAGGTAATGAAGAAATATCTTATCTAAAATTTTGATTATTTGTATATCTCTGTCAAAGAATCGATTTTATGGTCTGGTATATCCATTACATTTAAAAAATAGTTCATAAAGCGAAAAATGTTTGTTGCGACGACAATATGATACGAATTTCCGTTCGCTAGGTGAATCATCACTCGAAACGTCGCAAATTGAAGTGAAGCACTATTTATAATTACTTTAATATAATTCCTATCTAGCATTTTTATTAGTAGCAGACGTATAATTAGTTAGGTAGATCTAATATTCAAACAAAAAACGTATTAGACTACCAATGTAGTAAAATGTAGATTTTTTATCTTAATTTAAGAACTTTGTGGTTAGAGTGGTTACCGACAATGTTGTTCTGATTATGTCTAGACATAATAATAAATTTAACTAGTTTGTAAAGTAGGTAATACTGTACTTACAGGATTATTGAGAAATGGTACATTAACCCGAAAACAGCTCGTAGTGTTCATCATCATGAACAATTTTTAGCATTGGCCAACCCTGAAATCTCAAAAAATAATTAGCTGCTCCATAGAAAAATGCGAATGGCTTTAACACTGTATGTAACCTTGTATAGATGATGATAATTGTCCGAGTCATTGTTAATTTATTTTATGGTATCATATTTAAATCATTTTAACTGATATTTTAAAAGCTAAAGTATTTACTTTTGTTTGTTTGTTACGCTTTTACGCGTTAACTACCGATCATCACAAAATTTCGTATTCACGTTGTTGTTAGGAACAAGAAAAGATATAGGCTACTTTTTTATCTCCATCAACATGCAGGTGAAACCGCAGGGTGCAACTAGTAACGCCATAAAAGCTCGAGTCACCTATTCATCTTGCCTAGATGCCTACGGTTGAGTAAGCCCACACAACGCTTATTACGCAACATCACTGAATCAATTACGCCGCACAAGGAAGAGAATACCAAGAAAATGCCGAGAAAAAACAAAACAACGAGAATAATTCATACGATGCGCTCAGCTTTACATTGAATGCTTTCAAATAGCACAAACAATCGTACGCATGCCTTTTTCAAATATTTCTTTTTCTCATTTCGCCGTTTCCTTTCCTGGCTTAGCGGCACATGTTTTATTGATGCACTTCATTGATATGGCTGGCTCGTTCAGGTGGTGGGTGAGTGGCCACTTATATGAGCCGTAAAAGGACTAGCCTTGGCCATATGGGGAAGCCGCCGCCGAGCGTGCATTCAAGCGCGCACTAACTGAGATCGATGCGATACGGATTGCTATACTGGGTTGTAAGGAACGGGTATGGTTAGCCGAAAGACGTGTACTGTCAACTCCAAAAATGCTCATAATACTCAACTCATCATACCTAGTGGAGATCGTTCTTAGCGATATGGCCATCGGTTTTTGTCTAGGTTGAAGCGTTAACATAATTTTGCTTGTAATTTTTGGTGTGAACACTAGAGAGATTATCTATCTATGATTATGAACAATTTTTGTTAAAAGACCAACCTTAAAATCGCGAAAAAAATTAGTTGTTCCATAGAAAAATGTCGATGACATTCGACGAAACGTATGGATCAGTTGATTTTTGTTTTGCGGTTTTAGGGTAGTTCCATAGTAAAAGTTCCTTATATTGTGTACTGTACTTTACATACATGTACTTTACCGTACTTTACATACATATATGTGAGTTATTTTCGGCTTAGCTTACCCTTTCCTGATAACCCCGTAGAGGGGTATGCCAAGTCGAGAGGGGATTATTGTACTTATTCTATGGGACTTTTACTATAGGATCAACCCTCGTGATTTGCCGGTCCACCACTTGTTCCGTAAATTTGATTGAATGAATGAATGATGAATTATGTGAATGGCATTTTAATGAAACAACTGATTATTAAAATTTCTTATTATGTTGATATTATTGATATCCACTACCACAGTAAGGTTGCCTGGAAGAGATCGCTCTTAGCGATAAGACCGCCAGTTGTCGCACTAGTTTTATGTGTTATAATTCTTTTGTTTGTAATTTATGGTGTGAACAATAAAGAGTTTATCTATCTATCTATCTAAGAGACTGACAATTATTCATGAGACTACAATCAGCAACAAACCCCTTTCGGCTTAGCTGGTCCTTTCCGAATAACCTCACATTTTACCATTACAAAACAATGGTAATTCTGGTAATTTAGCGCACAAGATGTTTGATATTCTCTCGGTTCTGTCAAAAGGGACATGCTTGCGCGTGCGCTGAAGCAATATGTCAGGTAGTTGCGGGTAGTCGGAAAATGTCATTCCTTACCTTGTTCAAAAACAATTTCGCTATGTTTGGAACTGAATTAGATTAAACGGGTTCTAAGAAATGTTGCTAATTCTTTCTTTGGGCTAATTGCGGTAATGGTAACTAACTGCTGTGTTTTTTGTTTCCGTCGGCATTTTAAGACTTTTTAATGGTCTTACTAGAATTTGTGGTTTAGGCATGGTAAACTCAGTGTATAACATTGCGCATAGCTTTATGTAATCGTGCTATTAGGCCCAAGTTTGAAGGCTTTTTAAGACAGATCTAAACTAACTAAAAATATATTTGTCTTTATCATTGCAAGCCATTAGACAAGGATGCCAATAGTTTCCCCCCCGAATGGGTTCCCGCCTTTCCGTGGCGGGGGGGATAAGTAGCCGTGGCACTGAGCCCGGTGAAACGAAGAGGAACCCGAGGTGGGGCCTTCCGCGTGTCCCTCTGGCAGCAGAGGGCTGATTAGCAGAGGGCACAGCGGATGAGCCGGGGTCTGAGCGATTGCTCGGACCACCAGGAGGGTTTTCCTTGTGCTCCCCGCCGCGTGTGGGTCGCGGTCGGGAGTGCAAGGAAAGGAGGAGGGTCTGAGTGTGGTGGACGCCGGGGGATGCGGCGCTCCACACTTGGACGGTGGCACTGCTGCCGCCGGTGACGAGTGTGGTAGACGCTGGAGGAAACGGCGCTCCACGCTCGGGCGGTGACAGCGGTGCCACCAGGAGGGTTTTCCTTGTGCTCCTCGCCGCGTGTGGGTCGCGGTCGGGAGTGCAAGGGAAAGAGGAGGGTTCCTTTTGCACCTCGCCGCGTGAGGTTTGCGGCCGGGTGTGAAAGGAACGTGGGCTTAAGGCGGGGTGGGTGGTGCTAACCACACTGCCCACCACGTGCGAGCGAGCGGGACTAGGGAGCGAGGAGGCGGTTCGCCCGTCTCCTCGCTCCTCGGCAGTGGGGTTGCCGGGAGAGTCGGGGGACTCTCCCGGCCTGCACGACCCCACACTGTCTGGGGGTGATCCTGGGGAACAGGGTCACCCCTCCATAGGTGCAGGGGGCCCTAATCGGGTCCGTCGCCGGGGCAAGGTGGCGATTGCTAACGCGACCCCACCTTGCCTCATCTCAGGCGGATGCCGAACACCCCAGTGGTTTTAGTGGGTATGCCGCCGCAGGGCGGAGACTCCCACATAACCACCCTGCCTCCCCCGGGGCGGGCGTGGTATCCATAAAGGATTTCCACTGGGTAAACAAAAAAAAAAAAACAAAAAAAAAAAAAAAAGGATGCCAATAGTTTTATAAAATTCAGATCTGTCTTAAAAAGCCTTTAAACTTGGGCCTATTGTGTAGGTATAGTAGGTAACTTACTTATGTCAACGTAAACCTTTTGTGATTTAGTTTAGGCATCAATAGTGCACTTATTTGCACCAAGTTAGATTAATATTAGTACCTATGGTCCTAGGTATGGGTAATGTTTAGTAGTATTCATAAAGTATCTTGAAGTATTATCTATTGTCAGAAATGGAGGCTCCGGAGAGAAGAATACGATAACTCAGCTAATTATATTACTTTTATTGCAACAAGTACATTATTCTTAAATTTTCAAAGGCGACCAAATACAATCAATGGCGGTCTCCCAACGCCATCTGCATGATCACGTCACTCCCGTGACCAACGCGATTACATCCATCTGTCAAAGACAGTTTACAACCTGCCTGTACGAAAATGCTAAATAATCGAATGATCACATTAAACAAACTTTGGTAAATCGATACAAAATCACAAAACCCTAACACAATAATGACGATGATTGAAATAGTTTACTTCTTATTCATCAGTAAGTAAGTTCGTATAGGCCGAATGACTATAGTCAATAAGCATCTGAGAGACAACACTCGAAACAGAGGACGACCTCGGAGAAGAGTTTAGCACAAGTCCGGGAATGGCAAGGCATGGCGGAGGCCTTAACCCACATTTGGGAGCCCCGGAAAAACAACGCTTATTATTATTTATTTACTTTCACAAAATTACTTTATTTTTCATTTTGTTATTTGTATGTTTTGGGAAATAAAAGGTATTTTATTTTACCTACATAAATTTTATTAAAGCCATACAGTCATATTCAAAGGGTTTTGGCAAACTAAAGGCCCATTTAGCGGCGGTTATTGCTACAAGACAAACACCTAAGATCTACAACTTAATAGAATATAGTAGTTAAGTACATATACCTTCTTCTAATATATAAAAATCAATCGCTGTTCGTTTGTCTGGTTAAAACGCGAGAACGGCTGGACCGATTTGTATACATTTTTTTGTTTTGTTTTCTTTAATACAGGGAAGGTATACAAGTACAAAGGCAGCGGGTGAAACTAGCTAGTACTAGCAGTTTTAGTTTTAGTAGTAGTAAGAAGCTAGTAATAGAATAAACTTAAAAGAACTTAACTTCTTAGCGGCTCATAGTAGCGCTTAGTTGTAAATGCCAGTTGCGGTCACCCATCCGAAGGCTGACCTGTCGTCCCTGTCTTAACATCGGAGACGAACATTGAGCTACGCTATGAACTCCTCTACTAATAGGCATAAAATTTATTGATTTGATGGACTTCAAAAAAGGAGGAGGTTATCAATTCGCTTTATGTTTTTTTTTTTTTTATGTTTGTTACCTTATAACTTTTGACTGGGTGAATCGATTTTGATAATTCTTTTTTTATTAGAAAGCTGACGCTTCCCATTTGGTCCCATTTCAATTTAGTCCAGTTCTGATAATGGTATCCATGAGTAAACCATATAAGTCTTAAATTTGCATTAAGTACGTGCGCGACAAATAGATGAATAACTCAATAGTCGGTCTTTTGAAGTCGGTTTTTGTTTTGTAAAAATAATGTTCTTGTTTTGAATCGTGCGCCCAGCAGTTCCATCCACATTTTTAACCGACTTCAAAAAAGGAGGAGGTTATCAATTCGTCTGTATGTTTTTTTTTTTATATTTTTTTTTTTTATGTTTGTTACCTCATAACTTTTGACTGGGTGAATCGATTTTGATGATTCTTTTTTTATTAGAAAGCTGTCGCTTCCCATTTGGTCCCATTTCAATTTAGTCCAGTTCTGATAATGGTATCCATGAGAAAACCATATAAGTCTTAAATTTGCATTAAGTACGTGCGCGACAACTACCTAGATGAATAACTCAATAGTCGGTCTTTTGAAGTCGGTTTTTGTTTTGTAAAAATAATGTTCTTGTTTGGGATAAATACTCAATACTCAATAATTTTATTGCAAATCATTATGAAATGATATACTAGGTCTTACGTAACATATTTAGATAAGTCAAACATGAAACTGATTGGGTATGGCAACATTGGCGGGGCGGGTTTATTACATAATACCTTCCTAATATACTTATATGTTCTGGATATATATCTGGATAATACCTATATGTTCTGGATATAAGCTACCTTCATACCAAATTTCATCAAAATCTGTTTAGCCGTTCTGCGTGATTGAGCAACAAATATCCAAGTATCCAAACTTTGACTTCTACAACATTAGTAGGATATCAACTCTTCTATATCTATACTATCTTATTTCCATCCTTCAGTGATTCTTGAACCCAGCGAAAAGCTTCCCAGGCCCAGCCCAAACACAAATTATAAATATTTCCCAGCTACTATTAACTAATCTATGTCCTGACCCCAGCCACTCTGCCGTAGAGCCACAGAGTATGTACTAGTCACTACGAGTACACTAGACGTGGTAGGTAGGTACCCCGCACGTGTCAGTCAGCTGATAGAGTGAGAGGGAAGATCCTCTCCCCACCCGCTAGGGAGGGTAGTTGGCTGTGTTGAAACTTATCGATGTTGCTTGTTAAGGTACTTAAGGTAGCTTTGAAAGTTGAAATGAGCTGGAAGCTTTGAAATACGACTTCATGTTTTATCCACTAAATACTGATGATATTTTTAAGTATATACCTTCATTGCATCCCTCAAGCCCCATTTTCTTAGGTGACTCAACCTCGTAAACGGGTTTGGTTTTAGTTCTAAAACATCCGAACATTTCGAAAGTTTCAAAGTTTACATGGTGGGATTGGATCTACCTCTAGATATTGAGCCAAACATTATCGTTTAGAACTTTCAGAAATTCCTAATCGTAATAATTTGTGCGTGAGCTCGAATTGCCTTCTTTCTTTGCTTCTTGATTCTGTCAACAATGGGAAAGACAAAAAAGGAAAAAAAATTGACTGATATATCGTTATGTACAGGTCTGAAATATCATGACGCCTTGAACATGAAAAATTTTTTCATGCGAGGTGATCAAAGCTCTGTTGAAAGTTTTTTGCGAAGTGCGCAGCCGTTGATAATATTCTGGGCCAACATATTTTATGTCCGTCACTCTTTATCAACATGAAAGTTACGACGACAAAGTAAACGACGAGAAATATTTACTAGAAAAAACTAAGAAATACAGTCTGGAAAAATAATACCACCTAGAGTCCTAGATAAACGTATAAAAGAATATGAAAACAAAATACTTTGTAGCTATAAAAGAATCATACAATACTTCAATCCATATACCTATCCGAAGCCTAATTCGATTCCGGCAAAAGCTCGTGTAAAAAGTAATTTGATTACATTGCGTAATGTTATTAAATATCGACATCGAGTCATCGCAGGGCTCCGGCGCTCCGCCCTAGTGACGCACGTGTCTCGCGGCCAAGGCTGCGCCGTGAAAGCTCTGTGTGTTTACACCCACGCACACACACTACCGCAGCCTGCGCACACATCGGCGTCCACAACAGCCCCATAGAGTACTACAAGTGTAGCGTGTAGTAGCGTGTACACACAGCCTCTTCGTGCTCGGTTGAATGTGTGCGTAGCACCGAATATAGTGGTAACCAGGCTCTCCACGGAGGCAGTGAATACTGGAATGGCGATTGGAATGCCTTTTTAGTCTATTGGATTCAGTGAGGTTTTTATTTGTAGGTTCGTAACTTCGTACGCATTGGGGTACTGACGATGATTTCATAAAGATTAACTGATAAGGTGTAAATGATGTTTACGAATGATATTATTATAACGTTAAAGATAGGTTCTCGTTTTTTACACTCATACAATACACACATAAATTATTGAAATTTCAATCTCAAAGAAAAAATCATCATCACTTCTTATACTAAGTTACTGTAAGTGGTTTTAAAGATCTACAAAATCTTTCCGAACCACTTTTATCAGCAGCAGATACTTGTCCACAATTACATGATTCTTACCTTACACACTACACAAGTATCAATTCGTAATCCTTTCTTTATTCATCATTGCTACAACTTACAACCTGCATTGCGCCTGTGTGCTTTAAATAGCCCTGTGTAAGGCTCGTACGCCCATGTAATCTGCACAGGTCGTAAAACGCGCATGTGTGCGTGCGACATACGGACTACGGATTTATCAATACGCATGTGTTGCTCCTGCTTCATACCATTCCATACTTACGTAATAACTGTTATGTAGTCTGTGGCCGTGCCTTGTTTGGTGAACGAATTCTAAGAATCGCAAATGTCAGAGTGTTTCCATACAGATCGCGTTTCAGGAGACTGTTTCCTCTGTTATTTTACACGTTAAAATACATCTAATATCGTTATTCAGTATGTAAATAGGACATCTCATATTCCGATAGTTATCAAAGGATTTCGGCTTCAATTTCCTTAGGTTCAATTTTTGGTTAGTAGTTTCGACGCTCGCATGGTAGCTAGTACCCTAAAATCAAAAACTCGCGATTAGTTTGTAACCCAAAAACTATCGGAAAATTACATAGTACCAA
Source organism: Alcis repandata (assembly GCA_949125135.1). Lineage (NCBI taxonomy): Eukaryota > Metazoa > Arthropoda > Insecta > Lepidoptera > Geometridae > Alcis > Alcis repandata. The sequence goes on from OX421234.1 coordinate 8,406,326, forward strand.
TTTAATAGAAAACTGATAAAAAATGTAAGTAGTTTCCGTTTACGCCCAATAGGCTGCTTGTCCTATTTTTTTTTCTGTGGTAGTTTATTATTTATTTTTTTATTTCTACGAGTTTTTCGATAGTTTTTGTGTTTTGTGATCCAATGGTACTGCTCGCAGAGTTCTCCGTCAATTTTAAACACTCAGGCTTTTAAGCTTTAAGTTTTTTAATTACTTTTTTGGACATAACTCCTACTATTTATCTATTACCAAAACCATTACAAAGCAACGTTAATTGTGATCACGTGAATAATAGGTATGTAGTTCCTAATTTTGTATTTATCACCACAAAATCTAAAATTAATAAACTCTCAAGAAATCCAACATCAAAGTACTTACAGCTATGACGTCAGCAGCATAAAACCCGAGTTAAATAATCCGAAGCAGACTCCAAATAAATAGAAAATAAAAACAAGAAAAACGTAACATTTTTTCCTTCGTTGGATATTTACTGAGAAAGATAAAGCATTTTAATTAGTGGGAATGAAACCGAGCGCGCTTCCGTCGACAGCGCTACCGGGAACATTTACAAAATAAAACGATACCGATTCTCTACTAACTGAACCTGTTCGAAATGCAAAATATGAATTTGACAAAGGAAATTTTCGAAGCATTTATATGAAAAAAATCTTGATTTCACAGAATACATAATTCGATTTATTAGTCTACCGTATTTGGTCATGTTGAAGAAAGGTTTTAACTATATTTTAAATTTACCTTTATAGGTTTAAATTATAATTATGAGGATAATAATAACGTTACAAGTACATATATGTAAAATTGAATTAAATTAATAAAAGGGTTTGTCGTTTTATGGAAATACTAGGCGGTTGCTTCGATAATTTATTATATTATAATATATGAATTTTGTTCGATACTTAAGTAACGATTACACTTTTGCAACTAGGCCAAAGTACAAAACCAACAAGCACCAAGTACTTACTAGTTTAACTTTATTAGCTAACGCCCTTATCAAATGCAGATATTACGTGATTCCATTGAGCTAATGTACACCGAATGGAGATGCCACCGCCGTTATTCCATTTAATATTGACACTTGTGCCTCACTCCACTGGTTGGAAAAATAAAACTTTTTCGCATAAATATGCCCGGGGTGTCTCGTAATACACATCCCGATGTATTTATGCGGATCTACTCGTACAAGCGTCTTGTAAGCGATTGAGTGGAGTTAAGTTGATTCAGGTAACTCAACTAAAATTGAACATTGCAGCAATATGTGACTCCATCTCCAGTTGGTTCATATCAAAGCGTGAAATAAGAACTTTTCCATACAAAATACTGTAGTAGGTAGGTACATTTCTGTTGTTACGTTGAGCAACTCCAGGAAAAGGAATTATGCGCGGAGCTTGCGGATCACTACCGAAATAAACAGGTACCTATACAAACTATACATGCCTAATCTAGGATATTACTATAGAAACTATTGTGGTTTTAACACATTTTGTTATAATAAACACGTATATGATAGTGGCTTGAATTAGATAGGAAAGGTAGGTAGAAAGTACGTTAGGTAGGTAAAGTAATAGTTGTCGAGGTATTTTACACTAAATATTGAATTAAAAGCACAATACAGGCCTATCCATAAAGGGTATGCTAAGCCGAACAGGGCTCATAGTACTCATCATTATGAACTACTTTTAAAATGGGACCAACACGCAATTTGCGAAAAAAAATCAGCTGTTCCCATAGTAAAAGTTATTCATAATAATGAGTGAATATAATAATAGTACTATGAGCCCTTTTCGGCTTAGCAAACCCTTTATGAATAACCCTGTAGAAGGAATGCTCTTATTTCCTAGAAAAAAATATTTTATAAGGGAAAAGTTGGTTAAGTACGAGATTTATTCTAAGAAACAATACTGGCATAGATTGAGTGGAAAAGGTAAAAGGCGTTGAATGTTTTTCTGCATCAACAGTAAAAAGCTAATCTCATTAGCGTCAAGCTATTTTATTACTAAAAAGTAAAATAAAAGCTCTGTAAGCTTAATAAAAGCTGGGCACATTTCCCGGAAAAAGAAATATTTATAAGGGAAAAAGTAGGTCATGAGATCTATTCTCGCAGTAGGGAACATTCTCGCATACCAGGTATAAAAGATAAAACTGGTTTTCAATTCTGAATACGCAAACAATATTTTATTTCATTTTAATATCCTGAATAGGTCTGTTTGAGCCTGCCAGTTGTTGTTTACTTTTGTTTGTCATTTCGAGTATAAATAACATCTAAGGAGTTTTTTTTATTTACCTATCTGTTTTTAAAACTAGTAAAGTTAGACGGTACATAATTTGATTGTTAGGCGAAAAGGAAACTGTCTTTAAGCTTGCTTGTATAATGGGAAAACAAGAAAACCAGACTACTGATGTTAAAATGATAAAAGTCGGAGTGTGCAGTTGGCGTTGGAGCTAAATATCTATCATCTACCCCTACATTCAAATTATACTGCTCTGTATATACCTACATAGCTTTCTAGCTATGTATATTAAGTGGTGTCATAAGTTTCAAAGAAGGATCAAATAATTTGTTCCACATTTCACGTAAAACATACGGCCGTATCCGCGACACAGCCACACCCTTTACTTTTCCCTTTACTAAACGTAAGGGACACTCCCAAATTTTACAAAATCAACCCTTCACAGTGTTACCATAACATCCCAAGACTTGTTTATTGTTAATAATAACCAGCCGCTTTTAATGTTGTCATGTAAAAACTAGGTACAATAAATAAACAAGGGTTTGCATCGGTCCTATATAGGTCAGGTCGCGGTACGCTGGATGCAGCGGCGGCCTGGTGACCCAGTTCCCGGCAAGGGCAGATTCCTCCCCATCCCCGGCGACAGGGGTGTCGCATCACACAGCTTGCTATGTTTATGTGCCAAAGTATAATTTAATTGGGTTATTAGTTCTCCCAATATGTCAGGGCTCGCAATATACCTCTATAGAGGTAGGTACATTTTATTTGATCGTAGGTAGCAATAATCTTGTACGTAAAGGGCTATTTAGTGAGCGTAAGTGTTCTAGAAAATCTTTCATGTAAAAATTAATGGTATTGTCTTAGTATTGAATTACCAATATTTCGACGCAGTGGCATTTTCAGGAATTTGTTTTTGTATTATTATTTTCTCGATCTGACATTAGTCTGATCGTTAGTCGGTCTGTGTTTATAAATTTTGAATGTACTATTTGTGACTAGAAAAATAAAGGGAACAATATAAAATTTGATTAAATCACAATAATTGTTTAGATGAGTACCTATCGCAAAGTGATTTACTAAGTTTTTCCAAAAATGTGATATGTTTCGGTTAAATAATTTTGAAACACTACCTCTACTCGCGTATTCTTTTCTAACATAAAAATAATATTCGCCGTCCCTACAATCAACAACATCGCCATAACACAAGACCCCCCGGACCTTCCCGCTACCGCATTCCGCCCTACCAAGGGAGGCTTTTCAAAAATCTCTAGGGGTCTTGTTAGAGCGGCCGATGCTGCCAATCTCATACCGTGGTGCACTTCCTAATGGCCGCCTCGAGCGTGAAAACGATGCTTTCAAGCCTCGAGAGCTGTCGACGTCAAATTTTCATATCTAGCAGACTAGCGCTAGCAACGTGGAGTAGGTTTAAAGCACAGACCATATAACTAGTAGACAAGCGATATCGTTTTATGGTTGATTTACTTTACGGTATGATTCCACTTTTATTGTGCGAACCGCTAATACATATGTCGATAATAGAACGCTCTGCCCGAGTGGGTGTTTCCCGATATATTTCTATACCTATACCTAAATGTATCTGGGCGCCTTCAAATCTCGAGTGAATCGTTTTCCTCTAGGCATCGTAGACCGCGTCATTGCAATATCAAATAAGACAGATCGTACCTATTTTTCTCTTACGAAAATAATACTGTCGAATGAGCTTAAGCTCGTCAATTGAATCGCCCATGATTTGTCAGGTCCGAGCGGCATGAGCATGAGTTTTGCCGAACAATTGTAAGTGCAATTTATTACCTCTCCCTGCGACCAACGCGTGACGCGGTTTGTTAATTTTTCTGCAGGCGTGATCAACTAATATTGTTATCTTTGGTCTAAAGCCACTTTTACATTATAGGCGGGTTATTATTATACAGCACAAGGACAGCAAACTTAACCTACATCAGATAAAAATATCGGAGTACAGTTACGCTTTCATTAAGAATTGCTTTTCTGCCTGAATAGTTATTCAGGACCATGAAAAACAATATGCAAAAGCGATTTCTAAGTAACTCGATGGAGCAGATAAGGAAAATTTTTCTGGCAAACACCAAACTACATATCGACTGTTACGAACAGTATCGAAACTACAAATGGCGTTTCTTACTAGAGAGCAATTTAAAGTCAAAAGACCTAAATTAATAAGTTAAATTGTGTTAGTTTTAATTTTATTTTATTCATTTTACTCGTATTCTATTCAAAACATGTAATTTTTTTTTTTTTTTTTGGTTTCCTAAAAGTACCTATATTAAATACTAGCTGCGACACGCGGTTTCACCCGCGTTTAAAAAATAAAAAGTATCCTATGTTACTTCTAATACCTCCAAGGGCGTCGCCAAGGGGAGGCAGGGGGGGGCAGTTGCCCCCCCCTAGAGATCAAATGTAGCTAGCCGCAAAGCGACCAAAGTGCGAGCAATTCACTTTCTTACCTATTAATAAATTCCGCATCGCATGACAAAACGTTAATAAATTCACAAGGTTTAATGTAAATTGTAGAAAATATAGAAATATTCAGAATAACATTAAGATTTAGACATCCGTTTTAAAAATCGCCGCCATTTTCATCACGATCATCAGATTTGCCAAAACGCAAGACCATTAAACAGTGTAATAATATGTAGATCCAGATCCAAAATATCACCCTCATAGGATCACTGGAAGATCCACTGGAATTTGACGAAAACATGAAATACGCCATCTTGGATTTTTGTTTCTGAATCTCGATTGTCGTTATGAACCTCTATAATATTTCTTCAAGTACATTCCATCCATCTATAGCGGTTCCATAGCTGTGAGCATTTCCTTTTTTTTTTATTTGTATGACTGTCAAACTTTTTTGTATAGCGATGGCGACTATATTTTTTTATCATTTCCCCAAAAATTTGATCTACATTTCAAAAGTCGGGTGTACCCCTCTATATCCTTCTACCGTTTCCGAGATACGAGAGGTAAAATTTTTCGTCAGCCATCATCATCATTTATCCGATTTGAGCCACAAAGAGTCATTTTTCAAAGTGTTTCTTGAGATTGTCGGATTTAGCGATGTTGAAAACTTGAGGAAAACTCATTTACAAACTTGTGATATGATCTACTGCTAACCGAGGCTTCGTTAAGAGAAATTGTCATCTTTTTGGCCTGGTCTGAAATGAATATCAACATATCTCAAAACCATGAGTCCTACCAACATGCATTTAAAAGCAATACTGTAGGGAATGTTATAGAGAACATACTTGTCTTGAATAGTTTCCTAGTAGCTTGAATTGTTTTTGAGAAAATCGCGAAAAACCCATTTTGGTGACCTTCTACCCGGAGTAAGATTTTTTGCACGTATCGGAACGATGGTGACTTTTTAGATTTCATTTATGATGGTGTTTCAAACAATCCTACCAATTTTCAGCTGGGTGGAAATTACTGTACCCTCCAATGTCTAAATTGTCCCGACTCTATTGTGCTGTCGAGGGCTTGTGAAGTTTTATACATTGATATTAGAACCGTGTTCTTATTACAATCGTCATCGAGGCAAAGACTTCCAAAGTGTAACGCTTTATGCTCTCGGCGTTTATTTTTTTTATCCTCCATAATATTGCCCCATTGCCCCCCCCTTAGTCATAAGCTGGCGACGCCCTTGAATACCTCCAAGAATATGTTTCATGATGATCGGTTAAGTAGTTTTCGCGTGAAAGCGTAACAAATAAACTTACATTCACATTTATATTATTAGTAGGGATTCGCATTTTTAGTAGGTACAATGAAGATTTTGCAGTTTCGATACTGTTCATTGGAACAGTCGTTATGTCATTTTCTTTTATCGGTTACCACAGTTTTATAGGCCCATCAGATCCTTTTACCCAAACTCTTGCCAAGTCATCTCTTGCCATCGAAATAAGAATAGAAGTCATATCTCACGACGGAGTTAGGATAAAGTATAAGGTACTTGCTTTCAGGGGGGCGTTGTTTACTTTTTGTGAGTATTCTTTTGCTTAAGTATTTTATTAGAAAACCAAATCCTTACTCTACTCTTTATAAATTAAATCGTAGCTTTATGGAAAACCTTCTAATAAAATAATGCTATCATACTAATAAATATTCTAAATGCGAAAATTTCTGAGAGTGGGTGTGTTTGTTACTTCTTTCAGGAAAAAAATGATTTGAACTTGAATCTTCGAATAAATACATTGGATTATCACAGGTTACTCTTTTTATCTATCGGCTCCAACTGGATAGTGGGAGAAATAGAAAAGGATACATTATATTACTAGCTGACTCGACAGACGTTGTCCTGTCTTAACGATGACTATTTAATTCGAATTGGTAAAAAAAGCCATTGCGTCAATTCTATGTCAAATGTCAAAAGTTACATTAAAAAAGTTTAAATTGTCCAAAGCGCTATATGGTTTAAGTATTTTTAAATTTTCTAATTTTTCATGTTTTTTTACTATAAATTGAGATGTGGGCTATCCTATCTCCTAAGTTAGATCGAACTGCACACGGTGTGCAAATTTGATTGAAATCGGTTAAGTAGTTTAGGAGTCTATAGCGGACAAACAACGTGACACGTAATTTATATATATTAAGAAGATTATAATACATATATATTCACTCAAATAATTGCACACTGGCTAACTCGATATATTCTATACTAGCTGTTCCCCCTGCCACGCTTCGCTGTGGATAAAAAAAGAAAAAAATAAAATATATAACCTATGTTACTTTGGGATAATGTAGCATTCGAATGGTGAAAGAATTTTTGAAATTGGTCCAGTAGTTTTTGAGTTTATTCCACACAAACATCCAAAAATACAAAAATACAAATCTTTCCTCTTTATAATATTAGTATAGTATAGATAGGTCTCCGTGCATGACCCTTATCTTTCTACTCCATAGGTACATATAAGTATAAAAACGTTTTGGCAAGCGACCACCCACGCTCGCCAAGTAAACAGATTTGTTTACTCTCCAACTTAGTTTCGTAACTTGTGAAGGCCTAAACAGGTTTAGTTTAGTTGTACCTACAAACTAATAGTTACGTAAGGGTAGTTTGTTCAAGTATTGACGTTTCTGGGAAAAACATACTTCAAGGAAACCTAGTTATATGAGTTTTGTAGCTGTGTAGAATAAATTAGGGATAAAAGGGGCTATTTACCTACTTTGGGAAATGCTAAGTTGGCTTCTCTTTTTAACCGACTTCCAAAAAGGAGGAGGTTCTCAATTCGGATGTTTGTATTTTTTTTTATGTATGTTCGGGCATAACTCAGTCAAATATAGACGGTTTTGCAAAATTATTTTTTTATTCGAAAGGGGTTTATTCCGAAATGGTCCCATTTAATTCTTATATGTACTTGTAAATGAACATCCTATCTAATAATAATGCGGAAGCTTGTGTGTCTGTGTGTGAATGTTTGCTACCACGTCTCTCCCTACATCATTGACCACATCGTCGCTTTCCAACAGGCGAGTTAGTCAAACGCGGATTTATTCATTACTAGCTGCGCCCCGCGTTTTCCGGGTAAAAAAGTAGCTTGTGTTAATCCAGACCATGAACGACCTTCATTCCAAATTCCATGTAAATCCGTTCAGTCGTTTCAGCGTTCAATAGTAACAAACATACATACTTCCGCCTTTTAATATTAGTAAGATTTGTCATGATTTTTAATCATATGTAGTATAAACCTTGATGTGATTTACTCGATTTTATATGATTTAGTATTTAATTTGATGAACAGTCTTTTGATTAAAATGGTCACCGGAAACGTGGTTCCCCGCCAAGTAAAAGAACGGTTGTAAAGGGGAGGGGATAACACTTGGTAGGGCGGAATATTGGAAAGAGAACGGCAATTCGGTTTTAGCTTTAGTTTCGATCAGATGTCGATGTAATACTGTTACTGTGAATATAATTGTGATATACAAAAATGTTTTTTAAATATATACCATCCTGGCGTGAAAAGAGGTGTTTTCTTCATAGATTAATAAAACTACTAGGTACACCGATTTTAACAAAATTAAAACATAGGCTACTTTTTATGGGGGGTTCCCAACCAGTCACACCAAAACGAGTCACAGTGTGACTCGTTGGGAATTTTTTTCCCAACCAGTCACCGCACAGGTGAAACCGCGGGGCGTATCCTGTGTTTCATATTCCGGAGACATTCCGATTTGTTTACGGTTTTATTTTTAGTTAGCTTAGTAAGTGCTTAAAAATGTTTGTTACTCAACCACGCAAATACGGGTAAACAGATTTAGTTACAATTTTGAATGAAAGTAGCATTTACCCAGGATTTACATAAACTACTTTTGATCCCGGAAAAAGCCCGGAAAAGCTGGTGAAACAACCAAAACAACAAGTCATTGTAACAAAATTAACTCAAACATTGTAATAAAATTAGATGGTGATTCAAACACCCTATCGAGTGATACAATTATTATTGTGAAACGCTATTAATAGCTGCCGTGAGGATACGTGGTTTAGGCTAACCGTATGCTGAGGCGCAGGTGACGCAGTTTCACATAGCTCAGGGCAGGACATATTTTATAATACATGAGCGTACTGAGAGCTGCATACTGTGGTGTAGGCATGTGCGACGCAGACATATGTCTGTCATGCTCTGCGCTCTATGTCTGTTTCGTCTGCTCTGCTCTGCAAATCTATGCTGCGCTGCATCAACTGCGTCTCAGATATGCTTAGCCTTAGTAATGCATGAACGAACTGAAAGCTTCGTACAGTGGTGCAGGCACGTGCCACACAGAAATGTGTCTGTCCTGCTCTGCATTCTATCTGTCTCGCTTGCACTACCCTGCAAAATCTGTTCTGTGCTATGCTGCGTCACCTGCGTCTCAGATACGCTAACCCTTAGTGTTTGTTTGTTTACCGAGTCAAATGACTGTGTAAGTTAGTAACCGCGATAATAATGAGACGGTGAGACAGCGCGCGGCTAAAGTTGCCGATATTATGAGATGGCTTCTCGGAAAGATTGGACTTGCAAATGTTGTTTTTTGATTTAATTTCCTTGTACGACGAGTACGACGACCAAATTCTTATGAAGAGCGAGAATATGTTTTTATGCTACATTTTGTACCTACATGTATATTTGCAAATTATTTTAATTACAAGAGCGATAAACCGAGTTTTAGTAATATTGAGGTTTGTTAAGATATAACTATTTACAGGAAAAATGTTTAAAATCTTAGCACGCCCAATTGAATTAAATCCTGCACATACTTCGCTCACAAGCTGCTTTTGTGGTCCCGGAATTTGATATTTGACTAATTTTATTTTTTTATAAAAGTTGTTTATAATGGCTTATAATAAGCCTTTTTTGGCTCAGCATACCCTTTCCTTATAAGCTTAACCCTGTAAACTCGTAGTTCTTATAACAAACCGTATCTAAACTTAGCACGCTTAATTGAATTAAATCCTGCAAATACCACTTCGTTCCCGAGCTGCAGTCAACGTTGGATTAAGGAGCATGCTCGTACATGAGAAATATTACCATTTATCTAGCTATTTAAGTAAAATGTAATAAAACAAAACTTCGCAAATATGTTAAAGCGTCATAAGTGTCATAACCATTCGTTTCCTAATATGCTTCACTAACATACAAAAATCATCTACTATGTAAAAATGTATTTACAGAAAGAAGTAGGTATCTACATTAGAAATCTAGATACCTAAAAAATACTCGTAGTTCTCATAACCAACTGTATCTAAATTCTAAACTTAGCACGCCTAATTGAATTAATCCTGCACATAGCACTTCGTTCCCAAGCTGCATTTGTCAACGTTGGATTAAGGAATAAAGGAGCATGCTCGTACTCGAGAAATATTACCATTTAACTAGCCATTTAAGTAAAATGTAATAAAACAAAACTTCGCAAACATGTTAAAGCGTCATAACCATTCGTTTCCTAATATGCTTCACTAACATACAAAAATCATCTACTATGTAAAAATGTGTTTACAGAAAGAAGTAGGTATCTACATTAGAAATCTAGATACCTAAAAAATACTCTTAGTTCCCATAACCAACTGTATCTAAATTCTAAACTTAGCACGCCTAATTGAATTAATCCTGCACATAGCACTTCGTTCCCAAGCTGCATTTGTCACCGTTGGATCAAGGAATAAAGGAGCATGCTCGTACTCGAGAAATATTACTATTTAACTAGCCATTTAAGTAAAATGTAATAAAACAAAACTTCGCAAATATGTTAAAGCGTCATAACCATTCGTTTCCTAATATGCTTCACTAACATACAAAAATCATCTACTATGTAAAAATGTGTTTACAGAAAGAAGTAGGTATCTACATTAGAAATCTAGATACCTAAAAAATACTCTTAGTTCCCATAACCAACTGTGTCTAAATTCTAAACTTAGCACGCCTAATTGAATTAATCCTGCACATAGCACTTCGTTCCCAAGCTGCATTTGTCAACGTTGGATCAAGGAATAAAGGAGCATGCTCGTACTCGAGAAATATTACCATTTATCTAGCTATATAAGTAAAATGTAATAAAACAAAACTTCGCAAATATGTTAAAGCGTCATAAGTGTCATAACCATTCGTTTCCTAATATGCTTCACTAACATACAAAAATCATCTACTATGTAAAAATGTGTTTACAGAAAGAAGTAGGTATCTACATTAGAAATCTAGATACCTAAAAAATACTCTTAGTTCCCATAACCAACTGTATCTAAATTCTAAACTTAGCACGCCTAATTGAATTAATCCTGCACATACTTCGTTCTCGAGCTGCATTTGTCAACGTTGGATTAAGGAGCATGCTTTTGCTCGTACACGAGAAATATTACTACCCTAAGGAATCCCAAGTTAAATTAGCGCGAGTTACGACTACGAGACAAGATAAGTAGTGGGTTGTGCAAAGTACTGACGCAAGTAAGGGCTACTAGCTCTGCAACTTTGTACGATACAGGGCTATTTCAATTTCATAAAATAAAATTGAATAAGATTTCTAAAAATTCTCCAGTATGTTCTTTACATCAGACTTAGCAATTTTGGTTTTACAATTTTTTTATTTATAGTTGTTTTTTCCTTTATACCCATATACCAAAAAAAAAAAAAAATTTAATAAGAGTTCTAATTCTATGACAATAACTTTAAGCGTTTTCGAAAGAGTAAAAGCGCAAAGACTCCGTCAAAGCTAAGGGGCTGGCACTTGTACTTAAAAATAAAAGGCTAAAAGCAACACACAAATGTAAACCTTTTTTTTTGGGCATCTATTTAGCTTTGTGAATAGTCATAAAACAAAAGTTGCTAAATATAACGTAGAGAAGCGAGTCCGCGAGGTTTTCGGCAAATTAAAAATAACCCTGTACAAGTGTATACCGAGTGTGCAAAGAGTCATTGCCACTACTTTTACGAGTGAGTCAAAGCGAGTACGTTACGAGCGTTTGTACTATTTATAAGTTAAACGTAAGTACCTATATGTATAGGTTACGTGCTAACTGTCGAGTTTATATGCACTTATGCACGATTTGATATTTATGTCTCAGACGGCTATTTGGTTATAAAATCTATAAATTCAGCAGAAGACAGAATCGATCGTTGACTGTCATTTGAGTAAGTATAGCCAGCTGCTACGATTGGATATTTTATGGTATCTTATTCCATTGCCATAAAATATGACAAAATTAGATCAAAATCAAAATTTATTTATTGCGACACTGTGTACAAAATATCTTAAAATAATTAGGCAATCTCAACAGTATACCCATATCGGGCTTGCAACAAAACCACGGAAAGAAATAAAAACCGCTGGTACACCCTGTTAATCAGAGATGAACCACGGGAAAAAAATACCCCTGGTACAGCCAGGGGAACTGTGTAGGCGAACACGGGCAGGGAGCGAACATTTGGTATTTTTTCGCTTCTTTTACACTACTATTAAGTTGTGTATTACGAGTTTGATGATGAAAAGTTTTCTGTACAACGTGGATGCAAAAGTTCACGTTCACGATGATCGGTTGAGTAGTTAAGACGTGAAAGCGTAACAAACAAACTCACTTTCACATTTATCATTTTAATTCGAATGAGGGGGGGGGTTAATTAATATTGATACTAAGTAATGTTTACTTGGCAACTGGTCCACATAAAATATCAAAAACACAACATAACACAGTCCCAGTCTTCCAGGGGGTCGTCCATTAATCACGTGATGTTTTTAGCAATTCATGGTTTTTATGGTAATGTTATAAATTACCACCTGTGTATTTTTTTATGTAAATTGTTTTGTAATTTTTTTAATTTTTAATTTTTTTGATTTTTAATTTTTTGTAAATTTCTTAGTTCTATTTAGTTTAGTTTGATATTTTAAATTTAAGATGTAAATATATTTTATGTACCCTTTGTAATTTCGGAATTTTAGGAAACATTAAATACACGTGATATTTCTCTACACCCAAGTGATATTTCGTGATATTTTACGAACCCCCCCCCCCCCCCCCCCCCAGCCTCACGTGATTAATGGACGATCCCCTGGCCATAAATCAAGCTGTATAAGTGTATACCCGCAGGAATTAAAATCGTTTGGCACCAGACACACTCCAGCCAGAATCGCAAGTGCGTCTCAGACGCGATGCGACGATTAATCGGCGTCGTGCGCAGGCGCATCCGTGACATTTGCACGGATTATGCGCTGGTATAAATATGCGGTTGTATCGTAATTGGAACAATAGGGCTTACGACAGTCGTATTTATGGATGAGAGCGATCAACAATAATATAATGTCATTAAAATTTTAGTCGAAAAGTTAGAAGTCGGCATGAAATAAATAAATAATAATAATAATACAAGTCAACGATAAATAACCTGTAAAATTAGTTTTCGTACTTTTACTAGCGAAATAAGTTATGTGCAGACATCACTGAAATCTTAATGGATAGGTAGGTATAGCCAAACTGCAGTCCAATCGATGACTTATGACTATTAAACATACTTTCCACCGAAGATACATATAGGTAGACTATACTATAGTTTCCATCAAAGATGCAATGGGTGTTGACAGGTTCTGGTGAAAACATTACAAAAATAGCTGATTTGATTAAAGATCAGCGATTGAAAACGAAATGATGATCATACGGGTGTCAATAAACTACACTTTAAATTGAATGAATTATGAAAACTTCAAATGCAGCTCGATTGACGCCATGCACTCCGACCTGCGAGAACTTTCAGCCAACAACTGACAAGAGATAGCCAAAGACCGGGATCAATGACGCTCTCCGGTGTCGCAGGCCAATATCCACTTTGGATCGCTGCGCCAGAGCAACTAAATAAATAGGAAACACGAAAACAAGAGTGCAACAATAAACACTCTCTAACGCCACATTGTAATCTACTTTTAGCTCTAGCGATCATTAATGAATCTAAAAAAACTGAATACAATGTGACATTCAAGAGAATTTTCAGTGCAGAAATCTTGGCTGGCTACCTACTGGCTCTTTAGTCTCGTGCAATTAAAATAACTGGTAATGAGTGACGCATTCTTAGTCGTGGTCACGACACTTTGATGTACGATCACTGCGGCTCGGTTGCGTACACGCAGCGACTCAAGTTACTCGCTCGCCTGCTGATTGCGATCTACTGGGCTATAAATTAAGGGTGGTTTTTAAGGAATAGTTGCGTGACTGTTTGCTATTTGTACAGTCGGTGCACTTTCCGTAAGCGTGACGTAACTAATTTGTTTATTTGCTAGTCATCCATTTACCATACCATACATACGGTTGCCACTTTAGTCTGCTAAAAATACTTTAAATTAATCGTTCTATGAAACTTTTAAAGTAAGCTAACAAAATTTGTACTACGAAATCCGTGCAGTCAATCCTGGTACGGAATTTTATTCTAATTTATATATTCAAAAACAAATATTTCGTAGTCGGATCATTCATGTCTACAATGTTTAATGAATGTAGGATAGGGATAAACAAATGTTGATGCATAATTTTAATAAATATAATTTTAAACAAATATTGCCAAAACCAAAATTCTTATTCAAAAAGATTCATGAACTGTCTGACTATGCAGTTCATAAATTGTCTGTCATAGACGTACATATGTATCAGACCATGTATGTATGTGTTTGTGTATAGCTTGATTTTAGAATGGAGAGTTTCTACTACAAATGTATTTTTATAAAAGTGTTTCATGGATGTTATATGTAATGTAAAGTTAGCATATTTCATTTAATGTCCGTCTAAATAAAGTAGCTTGGCTGAAACAGCTCACGGTCTGCAGCACCCAGTAATCGAATAAGGAAGCACACAAACAACGGCCTAATGAGCTGCCAGCTTGAACACTCACATCACAACTATTTCAGAGGAACAATGTTGCTTTGTGCTCATAGTTCTGGGAAGTGCGTCGCTCACACGCCGCGCCGCGCCGCGCCCGACGCGCTGTTTACTTTGAAAACTTGACGATCGGGTTTCTTTCTATAACATACGAGGTTTGCTATTGTTATCGTGTTTCAGACAATTTTTCTTGGTGTTGCCGTGTGTGCGGATTGACAGTTTATTTGGAAAAATAAGTAGCTTTTCTATGTGCTTGTTTAGTAATTAGGTATTAAAGCTTTTTCCACTCATAGACACTAGACACGGTTGCTTTTTATCTGTGTATTTTCAGAATGTTTCCAATATTACGTCCAAACACAGAAAAATATGTTAAGCTTGAATTAAACATTAAGTTACTAAATCATGAAATTTAACCTGAAATAGGTATATTACGTAATTCTATTTTTGTTCTAAAACAGAGATATTTCGTTAGCAAACATGCCTTCTTAAAATTTAATAAGAAAATTTCGCAAGCTCGTTTTAGTGAAATTGAAATCAGTCATCTCTGTCGTCATGTTCAGATGTTTAATTTTCTCGTACTTAGTTTTTCTTAGTGACACCACTGTTAATTTTAGTAATGAATCTAATATTAGAGATTTATTTTGCGATGTGGCAACACCATCACGATAGAGACTCAACTTACAGTTGTGAAGCAAAAAACTGTTGCATGAGAATCTTTCGTGAAATTGAGCTTGGCGTTTTATTTTTGCACGTTTAGGTGAAAATTTTCGGTTTGTTCAGGTCAAATCTTGATTAATTTTGAACCAGTTTACGATGTCCGTTTGAGCTAAAATTTGGTAAATCTGCGCTAACTCCGAAGAAAATATTTTCATAATATTATGTTTAATAAAAGCTTGTTAAAAAAGAATCTTCTTTATTTTAATAGATACAACATATTAAATAATAATTAAAGAAAATGGTACCTACACTGTATCATATAGTCATATCGCTGTGTCAGTTGACTACCTATCAGTTTTAGATAGACATCTAAGTACACGATCGAAAACAAATTCAGCTTTTTTAAATTTCTAACTTGACTATTAACGACGCTTCGTTACACTAATCGTGGTAGATCCAGACACTTATGCAAACGTAATGAGAGCGATTTATATGGAAAGCAAACAGACGCCTATACTATTATGTATTCTATGGCGCTAGGAAGTATTATTCTGTTGCTAGACGAGCTACTTAGGTAGACTTGTGTAGGCAGAAATAGAAGCTCGGGCACGGGATGCCGGGCATTGCCGCCCAATTGGATCAGGGTGTGAAATTACGAATAAGAAGGTAAAATCAATATTCTGGCCGGGTTTAGGGATCGGTAGATGCTCAAAATACATTCTTTCAGTACCTATTTCTAGTACAGAGGAAACTTATGACTTATCAGTTTCCTCTATCAGGCGGTGGTATTTACAAAGCGTACCTTTACAAGTTCTGATTGCTTTGATTGAAACTGTATGAAAATACGGCGTTAACCTATAATAAGCTTTTTGATTTTAGTACCTTTATTTGAAACTTGACTTCAATTCGCTCTTCCTCTATTATTTCCTCAGGAAAGTTACCTTCATTAGCTCTACTCCACTATTTCTTAGGGAACTTACTTAATAGGTACGTCGTGCTCTACAGCGGTGAAAAAATGACCTACCAAATTAATCGACTTTCCAGACAGATTTTGTTGCGCGCAAATAACACTACCCACAAACCAGTCTAGATTTCCTGTATAAGTCTCAGATAACTCAACATGCTCAGACAACCAATTTACATTTGTATACCGAGTGAATTTCGGTACAAACTTCTTGAATTTATATTACCTTTTCAACAACTCCATGATCTGTAGGAAGTGTAACGTTCTTAACAACCTACAAGTAAAATTTGGTGCAACTTGTTAAAAACCTTAATTGATTGAAATAAGATGCATATTGTCTTGTCTGACTGCCTTGTTTTATCCGCTCATATCCTAAGTATTTGCATGCTGTCGACAGCCCGCACATAATTTGGCGTTACCTACGTCTGGCTCTCGGCTCAGGAATAGTGCAAATGGCAGACTATAATAAACCTAAATAGAGCTACTGACGTGGTTGTTTACTGCACATTCTAACGGTGATGTAGAGACTAATGAACCCACCGTGCTAGATGTAGGTGCCAAATATTCTATGTAAATGTAGTGCAAATATAATGTAGGTAAATTAAATGGTGGAGAGTCAAAAATAAAATCAACAGAAATACCACAAAATTATTGCTGAGTCTCTGTAAGCTTGAACTCGTATAATTAATTTAAACAGCAAAAACCCAACTGCATCTAGGTATATTATTAAATGTAAAATGACTGAAATTATGTTAATGATTAAAAGTAGATTTGCATATTATTAATTAGCGTTCGTTCCAGGGTTCAATTTAAATTGGTGATTTAAAAAGTTTTTTTTTCTCTTTTGCGCGTAATGTAATAAATGTGATTTATTGCCATATAATATTTATGACACTCCGAAAATTAACCAAATGATAAAACACCTTTCTCAAAATCGTTCAACCCGTTCAGGCGGTAGAAGGCCATACATCTTAATAATACATAACGCATGTACCTACACATTGTACACGCTAAAAACACTACCCTCTTGTTGGGTAGTCAAGAAAAAATTGTTAAGGCCTATGTAAAAGTCTAGGTATCTAAAAGTATTAAAGCTACTGAGCGAATAAAATTCTTTATAAAAATCGCTTTGTTCCGAGCACAGTTGTTCCGAGATTACCCAGAGAGATGCATCTAGGAAGATAATTTTACATTTTTATGATACCTATTTTAAATACGACTTCCCGTCTCATGAAACAAACAAATGAAAATCAACTTTTAAAGCATTTAGAAATAAGTAGCGACATCTGTACAACCAATTATTAGCATGTAAATAAGATCGTCACTTACATGAAAGCCACTCTATCTGTATTACTAATTTCCCGAAACGTCGTTATAGAAATCTCAGAAAATTTACAAAAAAATAACTTTTACTTCTTTGCCTAATCATTTCATAGCTACTATCAAAGCCTTAAAAGATTCAGATTCAGAAATATTTATTGAACAACTGATACATTGTAATTTATAAGCTAGATGTTAGTGCATTAGTTGAAATTGTCAGTTTACCCACATCGGGCATTCAATATGTACACAGTCAAATAGTTTTAGTAGTTTTAAAAAATAATGATAATTAACAATTTCCAATTCAATTAAAACCTTTAGCACTTATCAGGAAGAAAAACTCAATAAAATCTTTATCCATAGTTAACTGCGAATTTATTCTTCTTAAGCCAAGTACTTAGTGAGTTTAGGCTTTTGCCAAGGTCTGAGCTGACGGTTGCTAGGTATAGGAGATAATAGAGAGACGTGGGAGGCCAGACGTCTCTCCTGGAATAAACATAGAGTCAACAAACTGCACACGCCAAATATCTATGTACATAAATTGGTAGGTATAATAAAATAATGGCTGATAAAAAGACATCATTATAGACAGCTTTGTTTAAAAAGAACATATGAAACTGTTTGATGTAACTAATTGTGTTGTATCTAATAGGCCTCTTTTGCTGTGCCATTTGTTTTGATTTGGTCTATCGGGTCCAGGTTCGATCTTCGATTCTAAGAATATTGTTAACCCTGCTCACTGCTGGACGACCAAGTCTCCGCTTACCTTATTCTGTGTCTCAGTAAGAGATAGGCCTGTACTCAGCAGTGGAATGAAAGTTGTCGATAATGATCATGATAGGTTCTAATCTATACTAATACTAGCGGTCCGTCCCGGCTTCGCACGGGTAGACACTATAAATTGAGATGTGAGCTATCCTATCTGTTAAGTTAGATCGAACTGCACACGGTGTGCAAATTTGATTGAAATCGGTTCAGTAGTTTAGGAGTCTATAGCGGACAAACAACGTGACACATAATTTATATAATAATACTAGCTGACTCGACAGACGTTGTCCTGTCAAAAGCCATTGCGTAACTATAGCAACCGTAGTATGTTGATGCTAACTTGTCAATTTATAGTAAAAATTATCAGTATTTATATAATTTGCAATAAATTAAAATTGCGACTATAATTTGAGATTTAAACTATCCTATCTCTCAAGTTGGATCGAACTGCACATGGTGTGCGAATTTTATTATAATCGGTTAAGTGGTTTAGGAGTCCATTGAGGACAAACATTGTGACACGAGATTTATATTATATTAAGATATTTAGATTATAAAGAGGAAAGATTTGTATTTTTGTATGTTTGTGTGGAATAAACTCAAAAACTACTGGACCGATTTCAAAAATTCTTTCACCATTCGAATGCTACATTATTCCAAAGTAACATAGGCTATATTTTTTTTTTATCCACAGCGAAGCGTGGCTGGGAACCGCTAGTCTTACTATAGTATTACTAGCTGACTCGACAGACGTTGTCCTGTCAAAAGCCATTGCGTAACTATAGCAACCGTAGTATGTTGATGCTAACTTGTCAATTTATAGTAAAAATTATCAGTATATATATAATTTGCAATAAATTAAAATTGCGACTATAATTTGAGATTTAAACTATCCTATCTCTCAAGTTGGATCGAACTGCACATGGTGTGCGAATTTTATTATAATCGGTTAAGTGGTTTAGGAGTCCATTGAGGACAAACATTGTGACACGAGATTTATATATATTAAGATTAAGATTATAAAGAGGAAAGATTTGTATTTTTGTATGTTTGTGTGGAATAAACTCAAACCGATTTTCTGGACCGATTTCAAAAATTCTTTCACCATTCGAATGCTACATTATTCCAAAGTAACATATAATAGGCTATATTTTTTTTTATCCACAGCGAAGCGTGGCTGGGAATCGCTAGTCTTACTATAGTATTATAAATGTCAAAGCTTGTATGTTTGGCTGTTTGTTGTTCGATCAAGCAAAAACGGATAAACAGTTTTGGAAAAAACGGTACGGAGATACTCGTAGCTTAAGCACTGGTTTAACGTACTCGTAGGTATATGCTCCTTTGTATCCCGGAAAATGCGGGTGAAACTGCGAGGCGCAGCTAGAAAAAAATCAGGTGCGATAAATTTCAAATTAATGATAAATAACACAAGAAGCCGTGATAGCTCAGTGGGAGAACAGCCGCTTCGCATTCTTAAGGTGGCGGGTTCAAACCCTGACTTGTAGGTACCAACGAGTTCTTTGGGACTGATTTACGGTTTTACATACCACTGGCTTTTCGGTGCAGGAAAACATCGTGAGGAAACCTGCATACGTCTGGAGAAGAAAATCAAAGGCGTATGTGAATCCACCAACCCGCACTTGGCCAGCGTGGTATGCGGGCTAATCACGTGTGCGTGGTGCGCATACGGCCTAATCACTCTTCGAGGGTAGACCTGTATCCCAGCAGTGGGAGGGAGGATTAAAGGTTGCATATTGCATATGATATATGAACACATCATTGATAAATATTGAGATCATTTGCATTAGCGTCAGTCACGTTGCGTCCTTGCCATACCAAAATACAGCACAATCACGGTGACGCTCCATTCTCCACGGCATGGCACGGTTGGTTCGGTACACGTGGCGAGCATGCGGCGCTGTACTGCGGATGCACGAACGGCGACTTTTTAAGATTTTTTCAATTCTTGGCAAAATTACAGGTATGTTCTACTTCCTGCGGCCAGTGGCTTCACCCGCGTAGACAATTTTTTAGGAAAGTTTTCTATGTTTCGACTTTTTAAGTTTTAAAAACGAAGTTGTTCCGTTGATATGTTGTTGCGTCAAAAAAGGACTAACATTAACAAATTAATTTTATTCACAGTTTTGTATGCCTTATAATTATTACGATGAACCTTTTATTAGTCTGAGGTTAAAGATCGGAACTGGCGGCAACGGCACTGATGTTTTGGTTCGGATCTAAGATTAAAGTTTGAAATCTATAGCTTTCGATCATTTGATTATAAACCATTTTTTTAAAGTCTGGTGCTCACTGTCGTAAATCCGTTTCCATTTTATGGTTGGAAATGTAGCGTCGAAAACAGCACTTTTGTTTCAGATATGTTCTAATATCGGAACAAGCTCTTCGTTTGATAAGAAACAATTCGATCAATCATCAGCGAAGGAAATGTCGAGAAGTTTTGGCAAGTTGCTGGTCACGAAACCATATTTCAGCCATGCGTTCTACACGAGTTACATGAGCGTGTAACATGAATCTTTTTTTTGCCAACCACATCAAAAACAACGTTTTAGCTTCATAAAACAATTGAATATTCAAATGTTTCCTCGTTTTCTGAAAATAAATTGTAATCTCGCGTGAAAGATAAGTATGCTTTATCCTCGATATGTCGCTAAAGATTTAGCTGATTAGATTTGAGTTTGAATTTGAAACCTTCGATTGTTATCTTCGATTTGGTAATATCTCAGTGAGTCACGCGCTGAGTCTCGGAGGTCACGCATCAGCGAGCAAGAATAGGGCACTGAAGTGCCCACTGGCCGTGATTCCGTAAACAACCAATAAAATATAAGGAAGAAATAATAAGAAATGAGCTCTATGGAAAAGAGGAAAGAAAGGAAAGGAAAAATAAATACGTTATATGGAAAATTTATCGTAATAAAAATAAATTACAAGTAAGCGATATGCTCGTATCTCAGAACGTTGGATAGGCAGAACCAAGTTATATCAAAAACAAAATATATTAGTCAAGTGATGGTCTAATTTTCAAAAAACCCACATCCAGAGTGTCTATTATATTTCATTGAAATAATTCACAAGTTCAACTTATATTGACTCATTGACTTTATTTTTAGGGAGTTTGGGTATTGTCTTCATCACAATTTACAAGCTTTTAAATCATTCTTAGGCCCGTTACCTGACAATGCCATTCTTGTCATTACCACCCGTACTCAGTACCGACTATTGTAGTTTCTTCTCCATTCTTTACGTTTAGAGAGGTTACTTTTGCATTTCTTTACGTTGCGATCTCAGATAAATCTAGAGAAAGATGGAGCATTGCGTTACATTTGGGTGAAGCTAAGAACTCCTCTACTTTACTCTTACAAGAGGGGGAGTATTGATATGTCAATGTGTGCATCTTGTGTACGTACGTGCAAAAGTAGAGGAGTTCGTTGCATCACCCAAATCTAACGCAGTGCTCTATCTTTTTCTTAAGTTTAGTTGTACCTACTTGTAACAAAGCTTCGTCTCCCGTGGCTTCAAAGAGGTCGCCAAGGTCCGGCTGGCGCCTACATGTAACTACTGCTCATCTGTGTCAGTAACTGCTAATCTGATGGCGCCGGCGCCGGGGCTGTCGGAGAATTTTGATAACATGTCTTTGATTGTCGGTCCGCTAATGCGGTCGGCGCGACCAGTTAGGTTTTGGAATTTATGAAAATAGAAGAGATTTCCCAGTGAGAAAGGATTAAGTATGTTTTTTTAATGGCTACTGTCTTGTTCCTATATTATACAAAAGGCGCTAAATAGGATAATTTTAAGATTGGTTTGATAGGCACAAATGCGTTCTTATGGCTAAGAGCAATCTCTGCCATATAACCTTCGGATGAACCTTGGTAACTTTTATGGTTCCCTAATTAAAATGAAGGCATATTCAATTAGATGCTTCACTATTTCACAGAAAACGGATTTTTTTATGTACCTCTATAAAATAGCATGTGTTAATCCACGGTAAAACCTATCCCCATTTCAATATTCACTCAATTTTTTTTTAAGGCGTATCAGCGTAAAGACATACACGTAACAAACAAACACACGCATCGTCACAAACTTCCGCATTTAAATATAAGTGAAATGACACATACAGTATACACATCATCAAATTGTACTCAAACCAACAAACAACTCAAACAGTGACCAAAAAGCTAATATTTTAAACACTTGTATTTTCAAGAACCTTCCTAAGCGGTCCAAACCAACGCACCACAATAAGGTAGCAATTACTATTAAATAACGACACGTGCCTGTAAGTCGAAGAAACTCGTTTATGCCCTGGGACACAATTCTTATCCTCTCGAGTTTGTTATTCCGTCATTCTCACTCTCATGACGTTTCTAAAGAGAGCAACAGTGACCGAGATATCTCGCTAGCAAGAATAAGGTCCCTGCGCCGGAGTCGGTCTCACCGTCACCGTGGCCAATCGATCGACGCCCTACGAAAGAGTTCAACGAGTTCCGTGCTCAACACAGAACATCCACTGCTCTGAAATGAGCATTTATTTCGTCTAGCTGCGCTTTGTCGTTTCACACGATATCCTGCAGGAACAGTTATGTATTTCAGGATAAAAAGTAAGCTATGTGTAAATTCAAGAAATAAGCTACTTCCATACTCATTTTTATCTGAATCTGTTCATATCCGTTTTGCGTGATTGAGTAACAAACATCCGAACATAATTTTTCACATCTAAAACTTTACAGTGCACGGTTTCAGCGTTTCATAAAAACGGTGATGATGAATGATGATGTAGACTATGTCCTTTTCTTTTGTTTAACTTCTAAATTAATATTTAATTTAATTAATTAATTAATTTAATTAATTTAATTTTTAACTTTTAATTTTAATCTTAAATTTAAAATAAGCTAAAATAAGAAATTATTTTAGCTTATTTTAAATTTAAGATGTAAATACTTGTTTAATTATATGTATTTGAAATTGATAAAAATACTTCAGAGTATATATATGTAAAGTTTCATAATGATCGGTTGAGTAGTTAAGTTGTGAAAGCGTAACAAACAAACACACTGCATTTATATTTTTAGTTAGGAAGTAGAAAATAATAATCATCTTAAATTGATAGAGCAGACTGTACAATCACTGCCTCTGGTATTATGACTATTTATCACGAAAACTGCCTCTTTTAAACAAGATAAAGTACAGCTTCGGGCCTAAAACAGTTATCAGAGATTAAGGGATATCATACTCCTGTAACAATGGGTAGTTTATAACCATCGTGTACTTGTATTTGTCGTAAAGCTGTTCATTTCTTTTTAAGGCTTATCGTGGTAGTTTCTAGAACAATAGACGGACTCTGAAGTACGTTTGCGGCTAGTTAACATAAAAAATACGATTGTTGAGCTTAAATGCTCAAATCTTTTGTATAGTTCGAGGGTCTGGTTGTGTAGGCAAGTACCTTGTATTCGAGTGCACATAAAAAAACCGCTACTTACAATACGCTCTGTCTCGCTCACGCAATCAACTTATTTTTCAGTATATTAAGACTACTCACGTGTGATTGAGTTGGATACAAAAAACCAAATTAATAAAATCATTATCATTTGCTATAACAAAAAAAAAAAAAAAAAAAACATAGTCGAATTGATAACCTCCTCCTTTTTTGAAGTCCTGTTGAAAATAGCTGCACCCCACGATTTTACCCACGCTCATAAAGTGATGAGGATGGTGATAATAAGGCAACAACAACAACAACATCACACCCGTGTTCTAGAACAATTTACACATAAAAACTAGCTGACTCGACAGACGTTGTCCTGTCAAAAGCCATTGCGTAACTATAGCAACCGTAGTATGTTGATGCTAACTTGTCAATTTATAGTAAAAATTATCAGTATATATATACATAATTTGCAATAAACTAAAATTGCGACTATAATTTGAGATTTAAACTATCCTATCTCTCAAGTTGGATCGAACTGCACATGGTGTGCGAATTTTATTATAATCGGTTAAGTGGTTTAGGAGTCCATTGAGGACAAACATTGTGACACGAGATTTATATATATTAAGATTGACTCAGAACCGTTTGCACTCTTTAATTCTACTATGTACTAGACTATAACAAACGTACAAGGATAGAAGACACTAACTGTGCACTCTTCACCATTTTGAATCTTCCGTCCAGCCGTTTCGGCGTGAAGGAGTAAGTAACATACATAAAAACTTTCGCATTATAATTATTATATTAGTGTGGTATGTCAAAACCACGTTACTTATCGTAGCTAAAGGTGTTATTCAAAAGTGTTTTTAATATATTCATTTTATAATAACATCTAATTTAACATGTTTTAGTTACATTTCAATGTAATCTATTAATTTATGCATTCCGCAGACAGCGACCTCAATGCGGTTTTTTATTTATTGAAACATAAATAAATGCATAGCAGAGATAGCTAATTTTATATTGGATTTAATTAATTTATGTAATTTCAGTTGTACAGTTTATTTATTTTAATTTATGTGATTTTTAGTTATACAGTTTTATTTAATTTCATCAGAAAAATATATATCATGTTTACCTATTACACATTATAATGACTGAGCAATAGAGAAAACATGAAGTCTGGAAATTAAATGAATGAAAACTTGTATTAAAAACATTTTTCATTATCAATCTCAGTAATTTTATGCAATTAAAAATATTGAATGTATGAGCGCAGGTGAACGAAAATTGTTGTTTTTTCCTTATTTGTTCTTAATGGTTTTGTTTGTATTTTGAGACTTGCTTTAAAATAAGATGCAACTTTTATGCACTTAGTCGGATTTACTAATATTGAAATGTAAAAATTGTTTGTGTGACATTTAAATTATGTTCCTCTTGTACGCCTTTTTATTTTGAAATAATGTACGGTCTTTGGTGGATTTTTCATACGGGCAAAACCGAGGAGCGCAGCTAAAAGTGTACTTCTTTAGAATAAAAGGTCAAGAGATAGATCTCCGCCCGTGGACAAGGCATGCAAGATGACGTCAGCGATACAGCCTCAACCGGTTTGAGAACCTTTCCACTAGAGAAGACTTGCGAGTGGTAATACCAGTTGTAGAGTAGATGCAATCACACCGCCCTAATAATGTCACCGGTTGAATGTAAAACACCAGTCACGAGAAAAGGCTGCAGAACAGCCATCGAACAAGGTGCGGAAGCGAACTTTCATATCGACAAAGTAGTAAATTCTCGCTCGACCACTCACAGATGTAGAGAGCTGAATGTGCCGAGATTGATAGCGTATAAAGGCTTTACAAAGTGGTATAATAGTATTGCATCATGGGTTTACGTGGCGAGGCGCGACGGAGCGCGGCGCCGCCGCCGGCCGGGACGGCGTCGGTCGGTGGCAACGGCTAGCGCTCAAGAATTCATTTCCAAGTGTCCGGTTTCAGTCTGGCACGACGAGCGCTCATATTGCATTCGGTATTTATTTATGTATCGGTGGAGCGCAGGTTGTATCGTCGGTGGCGACGGCGGCGCCGCGGGCGGAGCGGCCCAGAGGGGCATACTTACTACGTGATTAATCCGCGCCCCCTGCCCCCCGCGGGCGGCGCGGCACGGCGTGGGCCGCAGCCGGGCGCTCCGTACTCGCCGGGTTTCCTCGTCCCCGCGCCTCACGGCCACTCACTACGCACGGGGCTCCGCGTAGTGCCACCGCCAGTCGCGCCGCGACCCGCCTCGACGCCGCACTCCGTCTGTGCCAGCTCCGTCGCGACATCGACCCATGATATCATTCATGCTAATCTTCGCTCGTTGATTTTCCTGCCGAGTGACCGCAGTGAAACCGTCGCGCGTCACCGCGAGTGCTGAATGTTCGTGGACGCTGCGCCCGTGTACTTTTCCACCGGAATCCGAGCGCACGGAACCAGTTCGGAGTGACGGAGTGCTCTTGCTGGACAGGAGCCCGAGCGAGCGCTGCTGACCCGCGGCCTGCGATGCTGCGTCCGTGACCGTCTTGCAACACTGCCACGAAACGTAAGGATCTGTTGAGTTCATTCGGCCGGTTCGCGTGTTCGGCTCGCCTTCCTATTTGCATGGCGCATACGAGTGGATTTTATTTTCGTCTGGCGCGCTATGTGTGCGCAGGGTGCGCCTGTGTGAGCCCGGCGCGGGTGTGTGCGCGGCGCGCCGGTGTGCGTGCGTTCCGTGTCCGCACTCCGAGACGGCTACTCCCTGCTGGCCGCTTTATTTAGGTTGTTTCTGAGCGTGTCGGCACCCACCCGGCCTGCGCCCGTCGCCACCCCGCGCCTCACAGGTAGCGCACGGTCTCCACCGACCCCGAACCTTCAGCCATCCAATTTTGGCTCTGTCCATTTACGGTAAACTTCCTACTGACAGCCTCCTATCGAGTAGACCGACAGGATGTGCAGAAAGGGAACTACAACGTCCGTCTATTCTTCAGTTTTCATGCCTAATAGAGTTCTAGCCTGTCCGTTTACATGAGCATTTAAGTAGATTATGTTAACATGTGAACACCTACGCGGTTGCAATGCACCGAGCACGGGCTCGTGGACGGAGCGAGAGGTCGCGCGAGGCTGCGGCCGCGAACCGGTCGCGGCACTGTGCCCGCCGCCGCCGCCACCGCCGCCGCCGGTGTTGGCGTTTCGTACAACTCATTGCGCGATACATGTCAATGATCTCGGAACAGTGTACATCACGTCCAAGAGCTATTATTATTTTTAATGGCCTCGCCTCGTAGGCATCTCTACGGTCTCTACCTCCAGGGCGTTACAAAACACTTGCCTGCCTATAACAACAACAATTTTAGTATACAGTTAGATAGGGCAACGGTTGATAACATTGCATACATGACTTCGCTATACATGGCACATGTCGTAGATAAGAAATTGAATATGAACTCGTTATAATTTAATGCTTTTGCTCTACAAACATCACAAACATGACAATGTATTGTAATCTTACATAACACAGCAAGATGTCATTAAATCTTTATTCCTTTATAGAAAATTAAAGTGTATTGTCGATTAGGAAAACCTACGAATAGCCTCTGACACAGAAGCAACGAAATAAGTACTGAGTAGGTCATTTACATATTTGAGGAATACATATTCAAACATTCTGTACACCGTCGCGAAGTTTCAGTCACGGACAACCCGCGCTATTAGACGGACACCAGCATCACGTCGTCATTTCACTCCCAAGATCAACTTCCCCACCACCGAAGTCGGATTATGTCGAACCGCCCTAACATCACATTTGTATCGAAACCGCGGAAGCCGAAATTCGGGGGGGTGCGGGCCGTGTTCGGGGAGGTAAGGTACTTGGTCATTGTTATCCAACATTTTCAAATATCATATTTGTGATAGCAAATAGTTAGTCAACTGATAGCTTTATTTTTTACCGTATAACAAATTGACGTTATGTTTTGACAGCAAACGTAGTGATGGGATCTGAATATCTTAAGAGATAAATCGATCGATTTTGTGGATGACGTCATCATATCATGACGATTTTTATAAATAGAGAAATTAATAAGTAACCTAAGTACTTTAATTTTAATGAAATGTTTCAATTTTACCGTTGAGACTTAATTGTTATTATTAATTGTTAATGTTACCAAAATGCTCCAATTAGACTTGCTGGACTAATCTTTTCATAGGTGTGTTATCACAACATACAGTCCATCAGATGAAATAAGTGAATTTTGACCGATTAAAACAAAGGAAGGGCCAATAAAATCGGTTACTAGATTGTGCGGTTCTTATACGATTTCGATTTCTTATTTTTGGTAATCGATTTCAGTTTCACCAATAAACATAGTAAATAATTTTATTATTTTTCAATTATCGATTTTCTCTTCACTAGCCATAGGGAACATAGGCCTTAACCGGACTGTTCTCCAACTTGTGACGAAAATGTCAATAATTTTTATAAAAACTAAAGAGTGGTATAATAGAGTGTATACTTTAAAGCCACTATCGTAATAAAGTCAATGGAAGATTCAAATTGTAATAATAATTATAAGACGCGAACAAAAAAGCGTGTATCCTACAGTTAAAAAATACGTTCTACTATGTCTACTAGGTATAAACTTAATCCATAGCTACTCAATTCCATTTGAATCTGTTCAACCGTTTCTGTATGATTGATTTATCACAACCATACAAACATTTACATCTATAATTTTTTTTAAATTCAATTTATTGTGCTTGTGGGCCTAGGTTACAAAGGTGTTTAAATGATAAAAGATATCCAGACCCCGCCTGTCAGCGTACAAGCGGGTACTTAAATGACTAATTACAGATTTAAATAAAAAAACGAACATAACAGAATTAAAAATATCTGTCAAACTTTTAATAAAATTACTAATTATACCTACTGTGTAGTAGGATAGTGTGATGGAAACCTGAAATTTAAAAACCTATTTTATCACCTTGCTATTCAGTATTTTACAAATAATGGTTTTAACTATATTTAATTTATTATTACATGTTAATTTACCCTTTGCATTTTACGTTGTATATGCATGCCATTTTACCCTATGTTACCCTTGGCTTGTTTTTGACAGTTTTGATACCGAGACTGAAATGAGGTAAAACTAGCCTAAAACGACCAAAAATCATCCTCGACTCGTGATTATTGTCTCATTTCTAATTTTTTCGTTTGACATATATCGTAAACCGCACATCTCAGTAAAAAGCAAAGTAAGTCAATACTTCCCTTTTATAAGAGAGCCCAAGTATTGCTTTTTAACACGCTTTTATTAGCTTCACCTGTATGTTTGTATGTTTGTATGTTTGTATGTTTGTATGTTTGTATGTTTGTATGTTTGTATGTTTGTATGTAACCGACTCCTTTGAGCGCGTTTTTGACCCACTTTAAACGGTCAGATTTCTTTCAAACTTTGTAGATATATCGAGGACCGATGACAATACACTAAACAAATCGTGTTTTTTAGTTTTTTTAACTATTAATTTGTTTAACACGCTTTTTCTATAAAGTTTCTTTAACTTTTAATACCGTTTAACTTACAAATGGTAATTTCGTCATTCGTGTCAGAGAACAGAGTGGCGCAGTGGAAGCGTGCTGGGCTCATAACCCAGAGGTCCCTGGATCGAAACCACGCGCTAGAAATCTTTTTGCTCAATATTTTTTGTTACGCATCAATTTTATTTTATGAGGTCTGAGGATCGAAACCACGCGGCTACAAATCTTTTTGCTCAATATTTTTTGTTACGCATCAATTTTATTTTTAATTTGCTTGAGCAGACGGCCAAAAATGGATAACACCAACACATTTGTACATAAATATTAATAATGGTTAATAGTTAGCAAATCGAACTAAAAAGCGAAAAATAAATAATAGTTAAAAAAAAACTAAAAAAACACGCTTTTTATAAAAAACCGAACTAAAAAAATAGAAAATAAAATTTTATAAATTTAAATTAAGAATAGGGTTGAAAATTTCAATAAATATAAATTAATAATAGTGTAAATAAATAAATATATGTATTTTATTTTTTAAAAAGCGTGGGGGTGCTTTCTAAGATATTATCAAAATGCTAATCACTCTACTCATGTCTGTCAATACAAAATGTATCTACAAAATATATAATATCTATTGACCCATGCACCCCACGCTTTTAAAAAATTAAATACATATATTTATTTATTTACACTATTATTAATTTATATTTATTGAAATTTTCAACCCTATTCTTAATTTAAATTTATAAAATTTTATTTTCTATTTTTTTAGTTCGGTTTTTTATAAAAAGCGTGTTTTTTTAGTTTTTTTTTAACTATTATTTGTAATTTATTTTGGATTTGTGACTAGGAGATGAAAATTGGGCCACACCCAAAATTAAAAGACCATTTGGAACATCATTGAAATTATTGAATCGGTATTTATTAACAACAAATATGTTTATGTTTAGATGCTTCTTAATCAATAACGTTACAACGACTCTACGAAAAAGTGACTAAAGTGTGGTAGACAGACAAAATATTCTAAAAGACATTTTTTACATTTATAACATTCAAACGCTTAAAAAAGTGCTCCGTTTAAAAAATAATAAGTATTGTGTCTTATGTATAGTCTAACTAGTTGCCTGGCTTTTCATTTCATTTTTGTTTGTAAATAAATTAAATTGAGTTGAATCGGAATGTTTTTTTATTGAAATCACTTACTCGGTTTTTGTATCAGATATGAGATAATTTACAAAAATATTAAATTACTAGAATATTAAGCACTAGCACGGGAAGCTACACATTTTATCTGGATTGGTTTGTGGTTTCAATTTCTATTTTTCAATATTTTACAGCATATTATGCCTTGTTTTCCATGAAAATTATGATTTTCTTCACCAACTTTGACAGTTCGGCGACATCACTTATCAATGGCTGCCAAAACACAACTGATTGACAGTTGTGACGTCACGGCATCATACTAGCATTTTTGCTAGTATAGACGGTTGCCCTGCGAAGCTCCGAAAGGCCGATCTACTTACATACTAGATCGATGTTCCCCACGTACAAATCTCACACACATAGACAGAACGCTTCAATAAATTTACGATGACGTTCCGTTTCAAAATATTTACCTCCATAAAGTAGGTACTAGCAAACATGTTGAAATTAGAACAATTAGGAAAAGTACGTTCCAGCCGGTTGGCAATAAACGATACCCTTTGAACTGTACCATACACAACATACTCGTATTTATAGAGTACTTGCTGCGCCCCGCGGTTTCACCCGCTGTCCTGCAAGAATAGCGGAAAGCCGTTCAATTTTCTGGGGTAAAAAGTAATCTACATATTACCTAGGGCTTAAGCTACCTTCATACCAAATTTCGTCAAAATCTGTTTAGCTGTATTGTTAAATCAAATTGTCATCCATACGTCCATTACATAGCTGTCATTTGCGCAAAGAGTATAATAAGTCGTTTTGTTATTCCAAGTCTGATTCTTTTTTGTTATACCTCGTTTTATAGTGACTGATGTTTTATGTCAATTCACACTTGAATGCTATCGAATTTATTTAATAGAAATAAATAGTATAATAGGAATAAATAGTATAATAGGAATAAATAGTATCCTATGTGCGTTTCCTGGCTCTAAGCTACCTCCTCACCAATTTTCAGCCATATCGGTAAAGCCGTTCTTGAGTTATAAGTAGTGTAACTAACACGACTTTCTTTTATATATATACTAGCTGCGCCCCGCGGTTTCACCCGCTGTCCTGCAAGAATAGCGGAAAGCCGTTCAATTTTCTGGGGTAAAAAGTAATCTACATATTACCTAGGGCTTAAGCTACCTTCATACCAAATTTCGTCAAAATCTGTTTAGCTGTTAAATTGTTAAATCAAATTGTCATCCATACGTCCATTACATAGCTGTCATTTGCGCAAAGAGTATAATAAGTCGTTTTGTTATTCCAAGTCTGATTCTTTTTTGTTATACCTCGTTTTATAGTGACTGATGTTTTATGTCAATTCACACTTGAATGCTATCGAATTTATTTAACAGAAATAAATAGTATAATTGGAATAAATAGTATCCTATGTGCGTTTCCTGGCTCTAAGCTACCTCCTCACCAATTTTCAGCCATATCGGTAAAGCCGTTCTTGAGTTATAAGTAGTGTAACATAACACGACTTTCTTTTATATAAATAGATAGAGACTATGTGCCACTTTACATCAAGAGTACTCGAACATCTTTCAGATAAGGTAAGGTTGCCGAGAAAACTAATTAATAACTAAAACTGTTATCTGCAATAGTATAAACATGCAGAGCAATTTGTAGCTGATAAGGGACTATCGAGCTAATTCTGATAAATTGGGTGTAATATCTATTTATATATTAAAACGACATACTTAGTATTTTTACGTAGAGGTGTAGGCTGTATTAAGATATAATGGCAGGGGAGTTATTGCCAAGTAGCTAAGTGCTTTAGTTAGAAGCATATGTTAATCAAATGATGCTTTTCTTAGCTTATCATTTCTTTAACATATAACATACTGTACCGCACTACAACCACACTGACACCAAATTCTTACTACTCGTATCAGAATGATACACAAGATAGTCGTTCAATTACAAATACCTGCACCAAATAAAATAATTTCGTAATGAGTAACCAAATTGATTTAAAAGATAAACGTCTATTTTCTTGTTATCACTCTCAAATCCTTGTTTTAAACACACTATTACTAAATTTCAAATTAACAGTTAAGCCCATTAAGCCAAGAAAATTAACAGACTGAATGACAGTTACTTTTGCATGTATAATATCTCAGTGTAATGGATACTAAATACATATTAATTATTTTCGCGAAATATTCGATATAATCTTGATATAGCGGTTTATTCAGTTGGGTCAAGTTTCTAAACGAAATCAAAGACAGTTATAAAATTGTTGCTATGTTTTTTTCACATGCTAAAATAAAAAAAAGCGCACAAAATTTTAGCCCTATCAACTAAACAGTACAACTGCATTTTATCAATCGATTAAATTAACAAAAAATATGCAATCGATAAAAACAGTTTTGCCAATTCTAAACGACAATCATTTATCGTCAATAGAAAACTATTTTCGATTCTGAAAATGTCAAAATTTTTCGATCGACTACTATATTTGCGGACAAATTAGTTTAGTACAGAGCGGTAAACTAGAATCGACATAACTGCTTGTTATTGGATTTAAGATGTCTCAGCAATTATCGTAGTTATATTAGTGGCACGGTGCATAATCTTATCAGCCACGAGTAGCACGGGTCACTTAATTACATTATTTACTTAACTCATGTGTATACACGCGAATATATATGCAGTGCAGTGCGTTTACATAGAGCGACGTGTTTATATAGGACTTCTTAGCATTTTCCTTTTATGAGAAAGACACGGATGGTATTCAGCTTTTGTGTAGTTTTTTTTTTATGTAATTGAGTGACGAGACGAGCAAATCGCTCGCCTGATGTTAAACGTCACGTTACGTTTAGTTGTTCTACCTCTATATTAATGTTATATAATACAAAGATAAGCTGTATATAGATGTAGATGAAGAATTGTGGGGTATTCTGTAATCTTGTAAATACGTTTGAGCGTTTTCCTCTCTTTTCTCTACATGTTGTCTCGGGGCGAGACCCTTAGGGGAAGGGCGGTAAAATCCAACGTTATTATAATCCATACTAATATATTTACACCTATAATATTGATAATAATGACGAGGTTTTATACTTAAGCATGGCAGTATAAAAGTATTTGTACCTACATTATTCTAAAGAGGACAACTTAATTATAAAGAGGAAAACATCGTTATTTTATCCATTTGGGTAAGATAATCTCTGAAACTATTACATTTATTGTAATGAAGGTCGCTACAATGTGTATGGGTTTATATACACTTTTACAGTAGCCAAGTAATATAGGTTATATGTTCCAAGTAATATACCTAGGTGTATAAAAAGGCTCGTATCACCTTTAAAAAAGCTTTATCTACCCTACAAACTACAGAGATAAGTACTCCATACCTCAACCATCAACAAAGCTGACGTTTATCCAATAACGACCAGTTTTCGACACCGCTGTAGCTAAGGGTGCATGATATCACCTACTAAATAAACGAGTGCCATTCGTCAGATAACGAGCAAAGCAAAGAAAACAAAGAGATATCGAAGTTCGCGACTCTGCATGTGGGCTGCACACATGCACAGGGTAAACTACACACACTGCTGCGTCGTGTCGCCACGTGTACGTTATCAGACAAAGCTACTGCCTACGTACCTAAATATCAAACGCTATCAGCTATATTACCCGCGATAGAGCCGCGCATACCTGCGGTATTTTATTTTACACCAGCTGCGTCCTGCCGTTCCACCCGCTATCCTACAGGAACCGTTGAATGTGTAGAAAAAAGTGAATAATAGAAGAAATGGATGGAGACGGAGATAAACCAGGTTAATTAAAAAATATTATTAATAAATTAGGTACCTAAAATTATTTTAATAGTAATAAATACTATTATGACTTTCTATTACTAAATTTATCACCATCATCATCATACGATTATCGCGCGACTTACGTCCTTTTGACTGTCAAAATAGGACATTTAATTTCCCACCAACAGGCAGGAACAACTTATCTTATTTCTTATGTGAACAGTGAAAGCGTCTGTTTCAGACTCCGATTTCGCTATTATGCTTTGTTATCGTATAGTTTTACAACAAGATTTCGTAGTGCAGCGTAGATAAACAATACTTCGAGTTTCATTTTACTGTGCCAGTTCTGCGCAACTGAATTCATGTCATCATTTACACTAGACTACACATTCCCGTAAGCACTAGGCCCTTTATTAATAAACACGGAGTAGCCTTGGAATAGTTATTGCGTCTTGTCTTTTTCGATCAAGAATTTTAAAGAGAAAAAAGTCAAACAAATTCATTACTCAAGGTTATACGCGTTAATAATTTTGATAATAAAGCTGAAAAAAATATATACAGAAACGAATTTGTATTCCTGATTTCACGACGAGAACAAAATATGAAAATTAAAATGGGGAACTCCATTTCGTTGATTTCTTCTTTTTAAATGAGATAATAAGGTTTCTTAATTTAGCTACAACTATAAGCTATCTATTTACTAATTAGTGACTATTTAAAATCTATAAAAAGTTTTAGCACGTATATGAAGACTGGCCACTTTTTTTTTTCGCATGCGTTTCTTTTAGCTTTTTATTCATAGTTTGTCGTTCAAAACAGGTTGATCTTTTCTTAGCATTTAATATTTCTGAGAAACCGGCGGAGATCATCAATCTCGCTATTCACGCTACTTTAAATACACTTACATCAAAGAATAATCAGAGGTTACATCCGTAACCCACTGTAATCAATACATACTTAAACAAATTGTATAATTTCTTAAGATAAATTGTATTTTTAAGTGTTTTTTTTACAATTTAAGACCTGAATTAATCATGCTTGAAACTTTATTAAGCAAGGTTCGGGTACTTATCCAATTTACTGTTATAACGTGTATAACTGTATATATCACTTTCTTTACTTAGCACCAAGTGCCTTCCTGGTGGCGCATAGTAGAATATTGAAAATTTAAAAGGTGACTTTGCCCTTTTAACATTTAGGTGGGGCAAATTACACTCGTATAAACTCTTTGTCGATTGCCCCACCAGAGCTGGCAATTTTAGGCAATTTGTGATCGTAAAAGTTTTTAAGACGACAAGAGCCATTTCTCTATTGAGTGCATTTTAAGCTAAATGTACATTTGTGTGAATATTTTGCACATATAAAATGCAGGTACGAGTAACCGGCCCTCCGCTCGGTGTCACATGACATGATAAGATGCTGACCTTAAAAATAATAAGATGGATTCAAAGAAAACATTACGACGTAAGACGTAACTCGCGAATTGTCGTCGTATGTCATTTAAATGGTGACACATGCGGGAAAAGCGACTGTTGACTTCGAGCTTTATTCATTCTGCTATCTTTGCCCAAAGCGATGTTAGGAGGCTAAATCGGGAAAAGGATAGCGTGACTAAATTAATTAAAATTATATTTGAAATGAAAAATATAAAACAAATTAACAAATTATTTAACTCATTATTACTTAATAACAAAAATAAAAATACCACACCCACAAGGAAAACATACTACATATTTTCACAGCAGCTAATAAAGCTCGACCATTGACTCCAGTCTTTATTCACCTGCTATTTCTGCCCGAACCCGAAACAATGTTAATGTCGAAACAATTTAAATTTAAACAATATTAAAAGCAAACACACATTGTTGCAAAATACACAATGAGAATAAAGGGAGGTGTTTGTCAACACGGCCCTTACTCTGTTTAATGTTTGTATGGACGCTGGTACCTACTTACCTGCACCTCTTGAAAATAAGCTATTGCCATAGTACAGCTCAATAAACAGTCAGTGCTAATTTGCATTCCAGCCACTGCCGTTTAAAGTTCTAGCGAATATACATTAAGTTTGCTCTAACTGTAGTTTTATACGATTGTTTACTTTTGTATGGGAATTTAATTTTCTCTTTTTAACCACTGATGCAAGTTTCTTTATTTTGCTATACATATGTATACAAAACTGAAATAAAGATTCATTGTGTAAGTATGGTAGAATACGGCATATACTAACCTTTTTAGAGTAGAGCTGGTATCCCAGCAGTGTGATGATAAGAGTTGAGTTGAATCAAGGCAAAACTGAGTCAAGTTAAATGGTTTCATCAATACAATCAAAAAATTACTCCGTAACAATAGGAAGTCTAATGGGGAAAACCTAGAGGGGCTACGTGAGTGTGATTATTAAATTATCAATAGGTATACTATCTGGTATACTATCGGTTTTCCTCGATTGCGTCTAGCGCTGACATTTACTAGGCTAGCTTAGAGTAACGTTAAGTAACCGTTACATTGAGTCGGTCTAATCAATGGGCGCTGCGCCGGCGCACCTTACATAACGCTGCTTTCGAGCTGCAGTGCTTGTGAAACGTCTTGCGCAATCCGCGATACGTAAATACGGGAGCCGAGAGAGTTGCATACGACCAGATACATGTTAATTTGAATTTAGCATTCTGCAGATGTCTCCATCGATTAGCAGTTAGCAATTAGCACGGACGATGCTAATTGTTTTGAAGGACATGAATTTTGTATCCTATTTAGGTAATTAACGTTTTACGAATTTAAATTTTAAAACGGGAAAAGGTGACTTCGTATGAATGTACTGAAATAGAACCAAAGCTAATGATTTCCATAACATTCAGGAAATAATTAATGCAACAATGTTTTGATAAAAATCGGCTCGTTTATATATGAATTATATATTAAGTAATACTCACAACCTTCATTACCTTTACAAATATTGCAACTTGTATTGTCATTGTGTAATATATCGGTCGCCTTGAAATATACATTCATCAATAAAACCATGTTATCAACGTTATCTGATTACGTTGATAACGCATATCTGTTTACGCAAAACATATCTGTACCGGAAAAAGTTTTCCATTTTTTACTTCAATTGAAACATTTTAATTCACTTAAAATTAAATTGGGTTCCATTTGGCGATAAGAAACCTTTATAACTGAGATAAGCTAATTAATAAATTTCTCGATGAAATAAAAATTTAAGTTTATAGATAGACTTAAGTTTGTAAAGGAAAATATGAACACTTTAATGTTCACGCTTGAATTTACAAACAAAATTATAATGACGTTTAAAAACTAGTGCAACAACTGATCGAGGTCTGGCCGGATCAGTTGATCAACTGATCTGCGGTATGTCAATTTGAATCTGGCTCTTAGCCCTTGACGAAGAAAGAGATATTACTTCAATGACGTGTGCAACAGATAAGTGTGCAATCAGTATCTACGCATTATGCAAGGTAAATGAGTTTCTAACTATATTTGTTACGACACTGTAATGGATTCAACTCCGACCTTAGAAAGGCTGCTTTGCATAACTTGTAGAGACGATGTGAAAGAAATATCAAACAGCTATGTCCAAGTGAATTTTTATCAAGAATTCGTTATCGCTACTTCGAACTCTGCCTCTGTGACGTGTTTTGGTTTGAAATATCGTTTGTGAATGATTCGATAGATAGTATATTCTGTTATTGGTTTTGGAAAGAACATTGGCACTTTGATAAGAGATTTTTATGTTATATGCAATAGTAAAATTTTTGCTTCTTTATGATTTTTTATCTACTATAAAATGTATTAAGTTAAGCCCTTGGGTAACGCCTAAAAGTGGGTACTGTAGTCATCAGGATCTAAAATAAATCTTCCAAGTCTTCATTCACCTTTATTTTGAAAGAATTTCCAGACGAACGTTAATTTTCGCCGGCTCGAATTTATTCAAGCTGTATTATGGATTCCGTGGCGGGCATGAAATGTTGAAGAGCGAAGTTGTTTACATGTATTTCTCCGATAGAAATCGATTCTCTGTGAATCGTGACACAATTATCGCTCTATTGATATGCTCTACGTCACATGTACACATTGTACTCCATTCAAAAATAGATAGGGAAAATTGAATGTTTTTCTCGTATAAAATCGTTGCCATGTTCGTCACCTAAATAAATATTATATCAAAATATCAGACACCCCCGAGAAAACTTTACGGATCTGATGTTGAAGAGGGTAACATTTTTTTGAAGGAAAATGTACCAGGATGTAAGAAGAAAGGATCAATAAAATGTAACTGTAAAAGACACATTGAAGTATTATTACCGATAAATGTCAGACTATATTATTCTATTCTTGCTAATGTTGGGTTCTTGTACCTAAATATATAGAGCAGGATAATACAAAATCATAAAAGTACTCAATTCCAGAGCATTTGGACTCTACTTCCTATATAGAGCAGGATAATATAAAACCATAAAAGTACTCAATTCCAGAGCATTTGGACTCTACTTCCAATATAGAGCAGGATAATATAAAATCATAAAAGTACTCAATTCCAGAGCATTTGGACTCTACTTCCTATATAGAGCAGGATAATATAAAATCATAAAAGTACTCAATTCCAGAGCATTTGGACTCTACTTCCTATATAGAGCAGGATAATATAAAATCATAAAAGTACTCAATTTCAGAGCATTTGGACTCTACTTCCTATATAGAGCAGGATAATATAAAATCATAAAAGTACTCAATTCCAGAGCATTTGGACTCTACTTCCTTGAACTATTTCTTTATACGGCTTGATTGGTTAGACACTTGACATATCTTATTTATTTATTATTCTATTCATAATTCTGACCTACTTTTACTATGACAGACTAAAATCGACTAAAAATATCATTTATTCCTAAAACGATTTATTGAAATGTTTGGATTAGCTTATTTTCTTTTTACGTTTTTAGAATTACCTACTTCTATTGCAATAGTTGTTTTAATAATAAGTGCAATAATTTCTCTTAAGTCAATATGTGTACCCAATTTTATGAAAATTCCGTTCCTACTTTATATTACTTACAATACAAACAATTGAAATTAAATTCAACGACCTCGGTTGAACATCTGAATTCTTCGAAAAAAAAAAAAAGAAAAATTAAATTACTGGCATAAACTGACATTTACGAAGCTAAAACCTTTTAGAGCTGATAAATAAATGACTTGACTACCTCCTCGAAACCTCTCAAACAAAGCGAGCTTATAACAAGCTTGTTGTGATTTGAAATTTGAATGAAAACAGGAAAATTCCGTGCTTGTTGATATTCATTCAACCCAGCCACTCCTGTCTCAGACTGCCAGCTAATGACCCAATGGATACGATCCGAGCTGTATTGTAAAGAAGTACACACGCATCAACGACCTCGAAGAATACCATCTTTTGTCAACGCTCGGCATTTCAAAGCGACAAGGAGTATTATACTGCTTTTCGATGTAATTGTCCTCTTATTGGATCAGCGTAATGAAGGCGTGGTTCTATCAAGCTGATTTAAATAGTGGTTTGCGGTCGCGCCTTAAATAATGCATTTTCCTGAAGATCTATTCGAATTCAAGGTAAAGGCGTATTTAGGATTCCATATCAAGTATGTAATTGTAAAATGTAGGCATAAAAACGAAAAATTTTGTCGCCTACATTTTTTGAGGCTGTATGTTTTTAAGTTACATTGTGATCTCATAATAAAGTTGATTGAGGGAGCCACTATAGCATTATCGATACAAATTTGACATGCCACCCTTAACATAAATTAAGTTCCATCATTTGGCCACGTGTAAACAAATTTGTCGCTCTATACCCTGTCCAGTGGCTCAATCAAAAATCTGTCAAAGGAATATCGCCAATCACAATCTGAATAATGGAACAGGGAAGCTTCCTAAGGGACATGAAGTCCTGGTATATTGTCGGCTAATCTGGGCACATGACATATACCGATATATAAACGTAGCATATACCATTTTATTCGAAAAGGTTATTTTAAACCTAAAGGCGACAGAATACATTAATATGTATAACCTTTACCGTGGGACCAACCCTGAAAAATCAGCTGTTCCATAGTAAAACTACACTATGGAACAGCTGATTTTACTTACACGATTTCAGGGTTGAGACCGTAGTAAAAGTTGTTCGTAACGATGAGTAGAGTTGACGCGTTAAATTGTAGGTCCCGGTTGCTTGTCTCACAACAACAACCGCCCAGCCTTGTCGGAGGCAATCAGGTGGCCCTGAACATCGGGATGCCTATATGACCTTACTTTTAGTGTAGAGTGTCTTCTGGTTTACTCTACCCCAGCACATCCTTAGACTCGACATTATATTCGCCACACAAGTCGCTGCTGGAGGCAGGTCGGCTGGCGCGATAGGCGACGGCCTTGCTTCCTCCCCCCGGCCCGTGGACCCCGCGCGTGTACGCTGACGTCACACCACGCACCGCACAGTCCGCACACGTTCAAGTTCAATGTTGCCTATTAATTTTACCGTGCCTTGCCACCAGCAGCACTAATAAACTGCTTTGACAAGGCCGTCTCGTCTGATTCAGCTTTGGACACGTTTTGGTACCAATCTATACCAAGCAGCCTTAAGTTAATAATTTGGCGTCTACCCGTGACCTTGGTCTTAGTGGAGAAACAAGTATCATTAACAGGCTCTGTTTTTTATATAAATACCAGATATCGTGAATTATTCTGTCATCGCTCTGTATATTTTGGGAAACGTTTCGTATCTGGGTAAAATAAATTATTTATGTATGGTAACCTTATCTCCAAGGCTAGGTAGTTTGCTTTGCAAATCCGGATTGTTCTTGCTCTTAAACTTAAGGTCCACACGTTTCGCTTATTGACTTAACTATTTCGCAACAAAAAACGGCAAGTTTCCTTTTTTGTTTGATTTATTGGTATTCACGCTTAATTAGTAGACAGTTAAAGGTTTTGTTTTTCGATTTGATACGCTTATTTCACTGGGTGTTAAGTTTGATTAACATTTTCCTCGGTTCTGTGGTTTTATTATAAAATTACAATAATATTCAGCTCAGCATATGTTCACATTGAAACATAACATTCGTAAGGTTAGTAGAAAAACGTAAGTTCGAGTAACAAAGGAATTGTTTGGTCTTTCCTTCCATATCCAATACCGCTTATTATTGGAGTTTTCAGTGAATCGTTTTCAAAACATACACACTTGCCTTCGGCCCATTGAGAGGTGGTCGTTCCTCGAAGTGCGCGTGCGCAACCGTCAATAATTTCAACAATCGAACACGCATCGAGTGCCACGCGTGACACCCTATTGTGCTGGCACGTCACGAGCCACATGTGCCGCAGAAATGTTATTATTTATACCCACGGGTCTAAACAAACTGTTACCAAGCCTGTAACCGCCCTCGCGTTGTAAACAAGAACAACAATCTTTTGTTATCCAAAGTGGACGAATTATATTTTTAAACTCATTCAAAAGTTTCCAGCTCAACTTTTTGCCGGTTTTAGTAGCTAAGCGTGTTTTATTTTTAAATTAGAACAAAAAGTTTCTGTGGCCAGTGTAGAGTGGACTAGCTGGTACTAGTAGCAAAGTGATCTACGTAATTGTTTAGATGGCGGGATAGAAGCTAAATTGTTTTATTTTTAGACGCGAAGCAATTAGATGCAATTAGAGATGTGCCCGGAATCAATTTTATTAGGATTTAGTGGGTTTTGTGGCTTAAGTCGAAATAAACTGCGAGAGTGTTTACGTGACTGCGGCGTTTATCGTTTTTTCTATTAAATTACAAAATTTGTATATAATCGTAAAAGTGTCTAGATGGGAGTCGGTTTACAAAACAATGGTTTGAATGAAAAACCTATTGGTTACATGTTTAATTGCTGGTTAATTATTTAACAACGTCTAATTGCATTATAAGCATCCTTGTCTTTTAGCATTGACATTTTTTTCAAAGAACACAGTAACTTTCCTTTACTGTGTTACCTTTACTATCTTTCTTTGTTTTTATAGGAGAGTAACGTCATATAATTTAGATAGCTGCACCGTGTGGTTTCACTCGGTATCTTACAGAACTGCTACCTTTTTCAGGCATGATTAGTACCCGTAATCTAAATTATATGCTACTTCCATAAAAAATATCATCCAAGTCATCCAATCTTTTCTCACTTACTCAAAACTTAAATATAATATAACACAATAAGCTTTTGCTTTTTAAATCCTACCATATTTTTCTCCATTTCAACATTACTTTTATTCCTGCCATAAAATTTCATATAAATAAATAAATAATAAATAATAAACGTTTCACACTCATAGCCAAAGCTAAATAAAAATAATAATATGGTCAAAAATTGTACAAAAATATGTATATTTTCACGTCCCGAACGATTCCAAAACAG
This sequence comes from Alcis repandata, assembly GCA_949125135.1. Classification (NCBI taxonomy): domain Eukaryota; kingdom Metazoa; phylum Arthropoda; class Insecta; order Lepidoptera; family Geometridae; genus Alcis; species Alcis repandata. The sequence goes on from OX421234.1 coordinate 8,449,005, forward strand.
CAGTTTATCTCGCGGCGTCAAAGGTTACAGATACGTTCTAAATAACCGACACCTAGCAACGGACGCTGTTTACTTCGTACTATCAACTCTTCTCAATTTAATAATAAATTCAAGATTATTAGTGTTTTATCGATTCACGACCCGGGAAGTGCAATTTGATAACTGAAAAACCGAAACGAGTGGATGTAAACAAAGAGATAAGTAAAACAACTGAATTAAAGGGACATTTCATTGATTGTTTTCCTAATTAAAGAATGATGCAATATAATCGTGACTTAAATCATCTCATCTGAGTGGTGCGAGGTCAAAAATAGAGCAATTAAAATTTAGCACGCAATTAAATCGTTCTGAAATAATAAAGAAAACAAAAGAGAAAAAAATTAAGAGAGAAGAGTTTTTATTTTTCTATATTATTAAACGATCTAATAGTTCTGGAATGCTATTTTAAAGCAAAAATAAACATTTTAATTTCTGTTATCTTCCGTAGAGTTGTTGAAAGGGATTTAGGGGTCAGAAGAGTGTCAGGGACAGAAATATTGTACAGAGTAAGTCGGATCCACAATCCTATTCTGGGATGTACGAAATTACCAGGGCTGTTGTTTCTCTCGTTAGAAAAACTATCCATTTACCCTTTTTACCCCTGTCCCATTGGCAAATTATCACAATAATTCAAAATTGTTTCAAAAGAGTCCCTTTTCAAAAATAATGTGACGAGAGTCAGAATATCGCATATATACGCCAGAATTAGGCTTCCGTTTTTGTTCTAAACTCTGGCACATTTTTGCGGCTAAATTTATACTTCATTCAAAAGATAATGTTGGTTTGCTCTTTCCATGAATAAACTTTCGAAAGAAAGTTTCGAGGGTTTATAATGTTCCCTTTGTTCATTGTTAGTTTAACTATAACCAAAAATATAATAAATGCCAATCACTCCTCTCATTGTAATGTTTAAACTTCACTCGTTGATACTATAGGTACCTACTTTACACCCATTTAGCACAAAATGTAGGTAGATACTCTAACTATATATATTCATATTTAATTTAATTGTTATAAAGTTATAATTCATTTAATGCAATATATTTGTACCTTCAAAGCAAATATTGAATGATTTATTACTCGTCATTAACCCTTCTTCAATAACGATATATTTGTATAAATCATAACATTTCCTTTTCAATAAAAATTACAACAGTGCCGCTTCGGCCGTCAAAATTTAGTTTTCTATTGGGCAAATCCATCACTTAATTTGTCGACGTGGATGGATGAGAGTATCTGTACAAAGCATATCGAGAACCAGTAAAAGCTTTAAAAAGTGTGACTGAACTACAGAATAAAATGTAAAGACTTCTACATATTTGGATGTGCCCAACAGCCGGCATATTGATTGTATTCGTATAAAATTACCAATACATACATCCATAATAAATTATGTCACTCCGACTATAAATAGCTAATCGGTTGACACCTCATTCATTTAAATTAGACGAGTAGTTTAGTCGTTACGGTAAAACGTACCTGTACCTATTATATACAAAATACAAACATAGACGGCTAAAAACATAGCCCTTCCTTTTGGCTTCGTCGAAGTAGCACTGAGACCGCATCGAGAAATGGAGGTCGAACACCGTTTAGTTGAAACTTAAATGACAAAAGAGACTTATTTAATTTAATGGCATCGTTACACGTGTCGATCGACCCGCTGCCAAATGATCTACTTAAAGAATTATCAACACTGATAGCACTGTTTGTTTGTATAACGAAGCTCAATGCCGGCGGATAAATTTTGTTTTTAACGAGCATCGGGCTGCGGTTATATCGCATTCACAGAATTTATTTAAGTAAGTAGGTATATATTAATGTACATAAACATGGCGATGATACTATACTGCTGTGGAAGCGATTATAAGTTCGTTATACGGAAAAACATTGGCGTTGCGTTGATTCATCGTTTATTCTAAACTTAAAGCTTCGGTCATCGCTGGTTAACCGATTGCGTACTTTGCCTACATTCCGCCTCTACGTTTGGCGAGGTGACCCCGTCCTATGCAAATTCTTTTATTGTAAAAGGATCGAAAGAAGCCGCCCACGAAGTGCACCTTGAAACTTTAAGGTAACAACAGCCATCGAGCAATTCTCTATCAGAGTATTCAAATAAGAATGAATCAGCCTGAAATAAATAAGCAATACAATCCTGTCAGTATTCGATCGGCATCATACACTTGTATGCAAAGTTGTTCGATGTCAATGCTAACCGTGTAACGACGACTCAAGCACTCAATGTTATTTTAGAAAGATAAAATATTCAAGTAGTAAAAACAAAACAACTTGAACGTCGCGTCGCGTCGATAAGAATCAAGGTTGTCGTGTAGGCCGTATATATGTATAGAATGTCCTACCAAAGATGCAATAGTAAATTGTTATCCAAAAGCTTGTGCCAGATTCCATCGTTGCTCCAGTCAGAGGTATAATTTTATGGGTATGATAAACATCGGTTTTATCCGTACGATAGCGTGTATCAATGGTCGGTACGTACGGCTGCTTAGCATACAATCGGCGGTAATTCCTGCCGACAGGTTAGTCACGCGGCCACTCTGAGCACTGCTTAATATTCCTCAGACAATGCAAGTAGCCTACGCGTGTAACGATCGCACACTGAATCGAAATCATTAGATATTCTGCGCCCAAATTGAGAAACGATAACTGTTCACACGAGGTCAGCATCGATATGTTTGCTAATACGAAATGGAACGCTTCGATTTAGTATTTTAATCGCGCTCTCTCTTCCTTTCTAAGTGACAAGTTCAGTCTGCAACGAGTTTAGCTGTGAGATTCTCACAATCGAAACAATGAAGATTACCGTAAGCGTGGATATAAATAGAAGCCATAAGCGTATATCAGGCCGAGTCTCAAGCGATTTGGAACGGCGAGGAACGGGACAGAGTCCATTTTTTATATCATGAGTGGAAATTGGAATGCAGAGGCAAAGAGTGCCGCATGGCGATGGGTGGCTCGTGCGGGTCTGACGGGCCGGCGAGCCAGGGGAAAGCACTTGGCAGGAGTGCCAGGAGTTGGCAGCGCGGTGTCTGCCGACTGCCGACGCGGCATTGATTGATCGCATCAGCTATTCTTGGTACCACTTAGTACTCAAATATTTTGGCAAGTGAACGCGAATTGGTCGAGTAAAGCTTTCACGATGAATTGGATGGCTTTTATCGCGTATCTACATCGCAACGGTTTTGCATAACAATCTTGTGGATATGAGAAAAATGTTTCCTCTTGATTTTATTTTCGTCGGTTTTACTTTCGCTATTGGTATTTGTAGAATCTAGATTGTTATTTACTGCGTGGGATGCCTTATGAATCTTATAGATACACATGTTTTCATAAAAATTAAGGTGACCTAAAGATCTATTTCAGAGGAAACTTTCCATTGACATAGCTTTTAGAATACTTTTTAACTAGCTCAAGATCTTGGACTCGAAACGATTGGCGTATTAGAGCCAATTCCGCAAGCGATGCCTATTCGTTTGAATTGTTTGCACAAATAATATAGCCAGTAGATGAAAGAAAGAATTTAGTTCAGAAGTTTCCTCCACGCGATAAAATCTCATATGTAGGTAACCAAGAAAATGTTACGAAACAGATCAATTTAAAATAACTCTGGTTATGTAACAATTATTTTACGGCGTAAACATGTGGCGGAATCCAACACAGTCCCAATCAACAGACTGTCATGGATGACAATAAAAATAGCCACAGTCATCAAGCAAAGGTATTTTTAGCCTGAAAACGTGAATATACTCGTAGATAGTTTTGTTTGAGTTTTATCTGCGCTATCATTGAGATTTATAAGATCACGTGTGTATTAGATAGTACAACAATGTTTATAGAATCACATGTACCGATTATCATCGTTATCATACGTTTAAAAAGTGTTAATTGGGTTTTTTCTTTGTTTGGTAATTGTGTTTCGGCCTTTACGAAACACAAGATAACTTCAACTTTAATATGATACCAATTTTTAAAATTTTGCGCTTATCACTAAAGTAGATATAGAAATAGATGTTAAAAAATACCAAAATAAGCAAAAACCTGCTTGTGGAGTCGTAATTACTCGGAACCGCGGATTTAAGCCTATAATAATTCTCGGGCCAGAACATTCCATTATCATTGATAACGAACATTAAAGAAACCAAGCGTTAGCGGAGCGTGACGCAAATTCGATATCATTCATTTTAATTCAGCCAATAACTGACGTGCACCTGCATTGTACCTACGTAGACGCACGAGACTCTATCATTCATGATAACTTACATAAATCCAACTTTATTCAGTGAATGGTGTTTATTGTGATCAGGCCCGACATCAGTAAGTCCATTGATATAAAATCATCAGCTTTCTCTCTCCCACTGCTGGGTATGCGTATAGGCTTCTCTCTTGTTGTGCCATCTGCCTCAGTCACATGCCAATGGGGTCCCGGTTCAACCTACGATTTTGACAATATCGTCGCCCAATCTCACCCCCGCGCCGCGCCGGTTCCCTTGCCTCGGCCACCATTCCGCTCTCTTTTACTCCACCTGTCATCTTTTCACCTAGCTATGTATTCTGCCCAACTCCACTTAAGATCAATACAATAATGTATTACCAGTATAACTCTCATAATTAATAATATAAAATAACTCGAGTCTCTAAATGTTGTTATAGAATTTAAGCAAAATACATTCGTTTCGGAACGAGTTTAATTCATTTTACCGCCTTTCTAGGCCACTTTTGAAACGTGTTTCCTATTTATCTTTCTGATAAGGTAATAGGCGTGTACCTACGTAAATGGTTTTACAATTAGGCGCTGTACTTTCAAGTCGGCTGTCTGTTTAATTACAAGCTCAATTAGGCTTCGGAGCCAATTTCACACCGAATTGGTGAAAGGCGTTACTATGTCTACAAGGGAAAATATAAAGAAGAGTAAAAATCTAATCTTTGGGTAATTTCCCAATAGTGCTACTTAATAGTTCAACCTGTAGAACTTCTGGGAACTTTTTCAAATACGTTCTTATATAAGAATTATTTCCTAATAATTTTACTAAGTACCTGTTGATAACCTAGGAAGTTTATTTTCCCAGCTCTATTGGGAATAAATAACCCAAATGTTCGTACCTTTTCTAGAAAGCGCAACTTTTACTTCAGATATTTTCCTGGGCGAGGCCTGTGTTTATATAGGGTGTTCCCAGCCAGGAGGCTGTGAAGCGAGCCAGATTTCACGGCTCAGCTGCTCCGTTTTAATTTAGCCGTTATTTAGGGATCAATGTAAATTAATTTTCTAGACGACCCCCGCCTCGGCCCCTTCTGCAAGCAAAGGGTCCTTTAATCAATCACGCTCAGCTTAATTTATTTTAGGAGAAGTTGAGACAAACGCTTCATGTAATAGAGAGCCTAGAATAGCAATTTGTAGGATACAACAAGTTAATAGAAATTTCACTTTTTTTTTTAAACTTCACAGTACTAAAATATCTGCTTACTTAGTAGCACTACTACACACTACTAGCATAAATTGTGACGTAAAATATGAGCTAGTATTCGAAAAAAAAATGTAGGTACCTATTAATGTACCAGTGTATCTATTCAGTTTCCGACACCGACGCGCTCTCCCATTTTTCATTCATTTGGGCTATCGAATACTCGCTACGTATTTACGAGTGTTTTACGCCAGAATTCGTGCTAGGACACAGTTGGCTTAAAAACTCAGATACCAGAGCGAGCCACTCGGCCTCTACAATATTACTTGCTCCCGTAGTTGTGGACGTATGATAATTAGATCTAGAGTAGAGACATTAACTGCACGCTAGTAAAGTGTATCAATGTAAATAAAATAGCCAATAAGATTGATTACTATGTATCTACTAACCTAACCAAGTAAGTCATGCAAAGTGAACGCTGAACGAAATACATAATTGCGTGCCTGAACAATATCACGTGCAATTCAATTACATTTAAAACTTACTGTTACAATTCAGACTATGAAGTTATACAGGGCTATATGAGCTTGGGGAAAACATTATAAAATTAAAATATTAATAAATTACGTCTTTGATATTTAAATTTTAAGATGTCTGATTTGGATACATGAAAGTTTGCTAGGATTGAGCTTCGAGATAATACAATTGTAATAAGAAATGTGATAATTTTATTTACGTCATGTTAGGATGTTGAAACACCGCAGAAGTTTCGTGAAAATCGGACAAACACCCAGGATCCGAAAAACACCAGCGCGCTCGTAAAAAAAGGTCTCGTCCTGCTTATGGGTAGAGCTGAGTTCTCGTCTCGACTATGTATGTTTTTAGAAAGGTTGTGTGCGTATCTAATGCAGGCCTAAAATAACGTCCATTTAGCGGCGGCGGGTGTAGGCGGCGCTGACACTCCGGCTCACATCCGCACATTTTCACCTACTTAGAAGATTTGTTTACTTAGAAATTCTCGGAATACTCGTTATACCTAGGCACGGTAGAAATGCCTGAATTATGAACTGTGTGCCAATATGAAGTATTGACTCGCCGATATTGCCTTTTGGAGATGTGGCACATTCGGAGTTGTTTACTGCTTTCAAAACCTTACACCTCCAGATTAGCATCAATCTGGGGAAGGTGAAACCTAAAAAAACAATAGTTTTAGTATCTAGTAAAGTAAGCATGGTTTTGTAGGTGAGTAGGTATATAGTGATGGTTGGAAGCTAAAACTACCCAGTTCCATTTCTAACATCATAGATTTAAGCATCATAAATCATGTCAGAAAAAATGCAAAACAACATCAAAAATACGTTTGAAAAATCGTGCGTTCTGATGAATACAAATAACTATAGAGCCAGTTGCGAAATAGTGTGGGAAATAACACAGACCAACGTTCATATTAATAGATATTCACGTTAAAAGTTACACACTGAATGGTATTTTTATCGGGGACACATAAAAATATCGCCAGTAGGCACAACTAGCCGCGTGGGTGACGGCCAATCGTACCACCACGTGATCTTTGCGCCCTGTTGTTATGTCTACTATACAGCTGGGGCTTAGATTAATTCGCTATAATGTATTGTATGATGTACTCTCGACGCATTGCAGTTGGCAATGGCGGTTGTACAGCGATAGGAAAACTATAGCGACCGGCGCAGCCTCCTACGTTTGGTACTACGGGAGTGCGTACGTAAAAGAATTTGCTATTAATTTAAATAACTTTTTTAATATTACAAATGTTAGAGACTTTATTTTTCTATTTACGTTTGTTCCTCACATGGCCGCTGTACCCAAAACTTTTCGGTTTCCTTTGGGAAATACGCATTTTTCGATACTTTTCTGACCATAGATAAGCAAGGGATTTAAAATTTAGTAGTTGCAAAGATCTTCTACACAAATCAATTTTTTTACGAATTAGGCTTCGAAAACTTTTTTTATTATTTACCTATTTGCTTATCCAATTTTAATCACACAAATCTATCTAGAAATCGTTGTCATCGAAAATTAAACGAATTATAAGCTGATTAATTGGTTGGCGTATATATTTTGAAGTCCAAATACTTCGACAATGAGCAATTTTGATTTCTGCTGATATCAAAAATATAATCGATTTGTACCGGACGGACTGCCTAGAATGTATGCTTAGAATAATACCTAAGGGTAATGTTTTCGAGTGTCCCTACCTATGCAAGTATGTAACTACTAGCTTCTGCTCGCTTCGCCCGCGTATCGTACAGTAAACATAGGTACAATATTATAAGGCACCCGTGGCTATTTTTTTTCACACAAACATGATTTTACCTCCTTAGGGGTTTTTTTTTTATATTTTTGGTTTGGGACTTGCAATTTACATGGCAGTCCCTAAAATTTAAGAAAATGGAACGGTGATCATTTGAGTTGACTCACACTGTTGAACAGATCTCTGCTGCGTCAGAGCTGAGCTCTGCTAGTATACCGCTAAACAGTCCAACGTCCAACCCTCCTTAGGAGTTGAATATTTTAAATTCCTTTCTTTGGGTACATCATTTTGTTTCTAGAAGGTCAGTGTTTGACCGATTTAATTTGCGAGTATCCGGAGAGTATTCCGGAGTATCAAAGGCAAGGTTTTTTATTAATAATTTTGTACAGAAAGTTCTTCGATTGCAATTAATTACTTTACACGTGTATCTAATTAACCGGATTAGGCCAGTCCAAAAAATTGGCGACACAGCACCGACTGTAACAAATGATTGAAAATTAAGTAATGGTCTTCGTTCGTTGAACTTGTTAATTAATATTAATGCAGCGAAACTAACCAATTGAATCACTTAATATTTAAATAATTAGTAACTATAGCCGAGACGGCGAGCACTTTCTTTTCGAAGTAAGTAGGTTTTATGCAATAGCTGCAAGAACCAAATTGCACATAGATCAGTGTATCTAGCACAACTTCGACGTAAGCTTACGTAGCGAGTATTCGATAGAAAAGTGTACGCCATTTACGGCCGTCAGTGCGCTCTTGACGGCCGTAAATGGCATACACTTTTCTATCGAATACTCGCTACGTAAGCTTACGTCGAAATTGTGCTAGGCCTACAGGGCATAGAGCTAAACTTAAAATGGATAGTTGTGACGATAAAAATCTGTAGGTACTTATAATATATTAGAATAAAAACGTTAAAGTATTACAGCCACCAGGATACGATAATTTTTTTTGATGGTATTTATATATTTTTTTAGGTAAAAAAAAATGTACGTTTATACCTTACAGGTAGCATATTTTCTTCAGACTTAAGAGATATGCATAAACGAATCTCATTACTAAGAGCAAAGATCAGACCAAATTATTTGAGAAAAGACCACAGCTGAAAGAGCGATCAACCTTAACCGAGACCTAAACGTGCCTTCCTGCTCTCAGATTCTAAATAGAATATAGATTTTTTTTATAAATACTTCGCATTCGCCGCGCTCTAGCATAAAACTAACGCTAATCTAGGACAGAAGTTAATTACAATAACTAATGATAATTGAGACTAAAATGACTGTTTCCATCGTCGTGATGGCGCCTAATTATTTTATTTATAGACACGAGCCGTTTACTCACTGTACATTGTACACAATGCCACATGTGTGGGTTGATCAGTAACTTTATGATACAATGACTGCATTGTACTCGAACACAGCTTAAATAGTAGTCACTATAGCAGTTGGTCACTTGCTTCAGGGCCGGTTGTTTTTGGCTTCTTTTATGTTGATTGTTTTTGAGTTTACCAACTTTGCATAACAAAGTTTTCTTTCATGTTGTTACGCAAAAATTGACCTTAATGGTGGTTGGTCTTTATAGAGTTTCTATTGTGAGTTTTCTACTGTGATTTACGTCATTATCTGGGCATCTTACTGTTGTAACAACGAGTTGAGTAGGCATTTATATTTTATTAGGCTCATGAAATCTGTATTCATTTTGCAAATCTCGCTAAAACTCAAGAATAAAAAAAATATTTTCCTAAATTACAAAGCGTACAGGTTTCAATCTTCATAACACGGCGGAATGTTCGTATTTTGTCATTTTTATGGCAACACGTCGTATATGTAAATATAGAAGTGTTGGCGTGCGTAGGCGAGGTTGTTTGCCTCGGCATCGGGAGTTCTATTGCGTGATACTCTCAATAAAACTGTTGTTCCACTCGAAACTGCTCGTTAAGACGGATAAGCCGCATCCTCATGATGCTCTTACCTCGCCCCTCGCGACGTAAACGTTAGGCAAACGCCTAATTGGCTTAACAAAGAACTTCATTGCAGACATAATTTTATCAAAGACTTTACTTCTGAGTGCGTATAACATACGGATTGAGATCAGCCCAACTAAAGACAACGGTCGGTATGCAGTTGCAATCCGAGTGTCCTTAACAGGGCACGAGCCGGCTCCTCGATAGCGATTAAAATCAGAGTTAATGTTATAATTAGCAATACTGCAATGCAATTAACACGTCAGTCTTTTTACCGCAAACAAGTAAAGTGTGGAAACTCGGGTTTACGTAACCTCGCGTGACTAGACGTTCATTCAGCACAGCAGCTTGACGCGGCCCAGTCGACGTTTATAAATCGAACAACTTTGTGTTGCCACTGTTGCCAGTCCAAATATTATAATATACACCTAGGTTTACTTATATGTATTTCTCTTTCGAATTTTATTGTCGGTAGTGCCATGATGTAGCGTGCACCGGTGCCAATGTCTACGAAATATATGACTGCCATTTCATAATTGATCGACTTTAAATTCGATTCATTCACGTTCTAGAAAACAAACCACTAATTATGAGCAGTTAAAATACCGACGATATCAGTTGTTTACTGAATTGTAATTACCTACGTAGTAAATACCTAAAGTTATTGTATGCCGCTTGATAAATATTGGCGTTTTGGAAGTTATCATCATCTTAGCATCTTTGCGTAAGTTATTGGCAACACAGATTTAATTTGTAATTTAATTTACAGCTGTGACGTCAATCATTTAGATTTCGTAAGCTAACACAGGTAGGTAATAAATGATAATAGTATACGAGCTAGCATATGTTTGCGTTACATAAAGCTTGTTAGAATAATTTATTAAAGTTTTAGCGCTGAATAAACGACGTGAATCGACGTTATGACGCTTTGAGCACGACTGCACGAGATATAAATATGATTATACTACCACTGGCACGCGGTTTCACCCACGCGGCGGTGAAAATGAAAAATAAAAAAAATCTCAATAGATTTTTTTATCAAAATCGGTTTAATAGTTACGAAGATACGTGGTGGTACATGTACACTTACACAAACAAACTTTCGTATTTATGATACATATTAATACGTAGTAGGAAGTATGAATACCGCCCCGACCTACTCTACTACAAAAAGAGTAAAAACCCAACTCAACGCTGTGTTTATAAAACACTAAAACAAAGTTCTAGTGTACGCTAAACGATGTTCGTGTTGATGAGTTTTATACATTTCTAAGAAGCAAGTTCGTATTGACAGACTTTGTTGTTACAATCAACGAAGCATTGCATTTCATATGGGTAACATCTGTTTGAAGCGTTACACTAAAAAGGGTTATAAGCTTGGGGCGCACTGAGCAGATAAATAATACTTACGTGTAGGTAAATAATATAGGGTCGTTAGTAGGTACTTACCATGAGTTCTTAGCGCGAGCCTTAGTTGGATTGCCCTGCTTTTCGTCTCGCTGTGCCAGCTAGAGAAAAAACGAGACAAAAGCAAACGTAATCCAATTCAAGTCCGCGCTAAGAGCGCATGATACGGACCCTGATCATTTTGAACTTTAACTATAGAACCAATCCTAAAAATCAGCTGTTCAATGTTCATCCATGTTGTTGAGTGGCAATGGGATTCTTTGGAACAGCTGATTATTTCACGCCATTTCAGGGTTGGTCCCATTGTAAATCATCATCATCATCATCATCCACAGCCCTCTCTATCCCACTGCTGGGTATAGATAGGCCTCTCTCCCGTTATGCCATCTGCCTCGGTCAACTGCTAATCGGGTCCAGGTTCGACCCGCGACTCTGACTATGTCGTCGACCCATCTCGTCGCCGGACGACCAACGCACCAACGCTTGCCTTAAATATTGTCGGCTAAATACACACCAAGCCTAGCTCCAAAGCCGGTAATCGTCTCACCGTAGACTATAATTAAGTATGCAAGTAATTAGCAATTACAGTACGTGTGCCGGTGTGACAGGTGAATGATGTGCTTGTTAACGAAGGGCTGCCAACTTTTAAAAACATGATATCGAATTTAATATCTGCTGGCAAAAAATTGGGACAAGCCGCGTCGGTGGAACTTGATTAAAAAGTTGTTGAAATTAATCCCTCGGGCGTGGGAGTTTGTCGAAAAGATACCTATAAATTATAATCTATATGTATCTATTATGTGCGATGTTTCTTACTTATCTTAACTTCTGGCATCGTACCGCAGTTCTATTCGCTGTTTTCGGTAGGTACCGTAATTTTATACGGGACAAAAAGTACCTTTACCTATATATTTTTATTCAAATCCGTATCAAACATTTACCTACCTAAACTCATTGGACAAACTTTAGCAGTTACGTATAATATTAGAGTGAAATATACCTACTCGTACAACCAGCCTTACGGATGCATCAGAAATGTAATGACTGTACTAACTTATGTACTATCTACTCATTTACTGATATAATGTTAGGCAAATGAGTGTACAATTTTATCTGTCACATGACAGAAAAACAAAACATGAATTATGAAACGAATTTTACTACAATCTGTTTCAATTGCGATTGTGGCTCCCCCATTGTTCACATTTTTCTGCCAAGTTGTATGTAGATACTTACCTATCACTAGAAGGAGAGAGAAATTAATTTGGCATATTATGTGAGATACACGACACGGGCAAACGGCGAAGTCGATGGACGCCAACGTTCCTTTCATATTTTATTTGAAAGAGTCGAGCCATTCGCTATGCTTTATTTATCTCGGCGATGTCGCAAACATGATATTCTTCTACTGATAGTTCTATTAGAAATATAACGATAGCTGCCAACGGAAATAACTCGGTAGCCCTAAGCCGTAACATCGGGACAGGTGATCGAGCAGGTGAATCTCTTTCTATGACGTTTTGTTTACGCCTAATGCTACACCAGTCTACCCGCATCATTGAAAGGTGAAAATATTCGCAACTGGCGCAGACGACCCTGGCCGATCGGGGCCGCCGATGGAAAGAAACCAGACCAATACTGTATGTTTAAAAACGATGCCACTACGGCTCGTAGTTGCGTAGATATCGTGTTTTTGCATAGTTTACATGTTCGTGTAGTTACATGGTAATTCAAAATTGCACGTACGTAATTTATGTAAGCCTAACTACGCTCCTGAAGCTCGTTTACGTAAAACTAAGGCAATTACTACGCGGATCGGATATCACTAAGTACATAGTAGAAACCCTGATCGGTATCTAGGCCCGAAAATGTACGTATTTTGCTAAAATAAATACAATGTAACCTTTGAAATTTAATAAGATGCTCTACAAACTTTTTTGTGTTGTTGTGCACTACGAAACCAACAGAAAATTAATATACACAAACCCTGATAAAACAGTATTGCCGGAGCAAATCAGGCGTGGAGTCAACATAATACTGCCATTTGTAGGTTTCTAGGGGTGGGGGGTGGCGGGTGGCGAGTGGGGGTAAGACGCGGCGTGAATGGCGGCGGCAAGGTCACGGGCGCCGGAAGTGGGTTACGGGCGGCGCCCTATCGACCGCCCGCCCGCCGCCGCCGCCGCCGCCCGCCTCCACCCGCCGCCCGCCCGACACGCCGACTAATAACACTCTCTATCAAGCGATTATGTCGGAATTTTTCATTACTGAAGTGTTTACCATTGTCTTCGAATCGCAAGGCCGTTCCGAATAGCCAGACGTTAAGTTACTTAATGGAAGGTACTCTTATTGTACCTTTTTGTACGATGAGAACATTTTTTGGATGCCTACTACCATACCAAAATGGTACCTATTGTATGGTGTACCTGTCTGTAGATATTGAGTTTTCGTCTTTCTTCTGATTTGAATTTGAATAATCGATTGCTGTCGTCTAACGAGCATGAAGCCTAACAGTGAACATTTCGGGTAATTTCGCGAAACATTTTTGGCTAATTAGCGCCGGATTGGCTGCGGTTCAACAACACAACAGTCAATAGACGTTTAAATTAGAAAAACAAAATCGGTCCGATACTAAAATATACCGCGTTTGTTTGGCATACAAAGTCGTATTCGTGTAGGTACGTACCTACTACATAACGATTGTCTATTTCACATTGATGTGAATAAAACTGGCACACAAACAAAATGAGCGAACTGGTTCGTATACTGTGGCAGATCGGCGCGGCGGGCGGCGCGGTCACAGAATTAAAAGCGCGGCGGCCATGTTGGAGATGCGCGGGCGCAGCCGCGTGATGTAAGCGCTTCCGCGGGCCGTTCGCGAATTCGGCTCGCCATTCATGCGAGGTTTTTTACCCCGCGGCCTTGCTGGACTCGCCTACGTCCCACTACGGCCGCTCCGGCGGCGGCGGCGGCGAGACAACGCTGCACGCCAAAAACTAAATTAGAACACGAATGATAACGCGCACCTACGTGATTGTTTAGGCACTAACAATACTAACTCAATCAAAATGTTATACGAACACATTTCAAACGACAAAGAACTAATATTACGTACTAACATTCGTAAACATGTATCGACTTGTGAACTTAATATCGAACTTTAAAATCTGTTATGAATTCGATAAGCACGTGAATATTCGTACTTGCCTCTACAATGTTAACGAGAAAAAAGTGAACCCGATCACTTTTATCGTTACGACGCCCAAACATTGCAGCGATACCGAGAATCTGAAACTGGTAATGCAGGTGGCAATCTGTAAATAGCCGAGCTTACGTAACATAAGAACACGATTTAGCTTTTGTTAAGTGAATTGGACAGCGGTCGACGCGGCGGGGTTCTGGGAAAAATAAAACCAAAAATAGTCGAAGCGAGGCGACCGAGCGGCCCGAGAACTAGCTAATTGGCTTGAATTTTTAAAGCCTTAGTCACGATCTCACCATCTCTCATTGTTTTTTGTGAGTCACATCAGCAAACAATGTACTCCGATCTCGTGTTTCCTCATTCGTGAAAAATAACGTTCAGTTTGTTTATCCGAATAAAGTGAAGCGGCTCTACCATAGCATTAATGTGCTCAATTGGTTCGCCGACACAAATAATCGGCTTAATATAAGTACGAGTATAATTATTGACGTTGCTAGATAGTACGGGTGGATTTTACCCATTCCAGATATTCCGACGCCCTTCCCGGAAAACCTGGTATTATTATAAAAATTGCCGCTAAATTAAGTGATCAGGGCCAAAAAAATATCCGACGCGAAAATCTTGACCAGGCAACTGAAATGCAGAGGGATTGGGCCGCTTACATTTTGGTTTGCATCCAAAGACCTCGATGAGCTCGGTTTCCACAGGATCCTGTAAGTTTATTCACTTTTGCCGATGTTAATTTTTTAAGTAGTATTTGCCAGGCTGTGCTTAAGGTTATTTTGATTTTGATGCTTTTTGCCAACGTAACATTGTAAAAACACAATTTGCGTAATCGTGGTATTAAAAGCGCAATAAATGCAGCATGAAAGAGTTGCCAAGTTTTTTCAGGTTTACCAGAAACGCTTGAGCCTCAAGGCCGTAGAGGGTTCGTGAAATCGTGACCGGTCTAGAACTAAAAAGTAGAAAATCTGGTCTTGTGTAATACTCCGATAGCTATCTGGTTTCACATCTTTTGACGCCTTTTATCGAACATTTTGTAACATTTTTTGTACCTTGGACCTAGACGACGGAATACCTAGACTAGCTAGGCGTTGCGAAATTACAAAAGGAATGAGTAATCGAAACGCTATCGGTGAAGTTATGTAATCTGAAATAACGATGTTTTTATCAAGTTAGTGTTATGTCGACACATTCAAATTCTCAATGACTTCAATCATACAAAATAATGAAAATAAAACGTGTGCAGCGACAAAAATATTATCACAATATTCATGCTTACGAGTATTAGAACTGTATAAACATTTTAAAGAGAAAAACAAGGAATATCGTTCTCGTTAACTGCATAATGCATAACTGATGCTCATCAAGCGAATATGCAAATAGAAAAAGCATTTTCCTTGTTCCAGGAAGTGAGGACAGCTGGACAGGTACATAAATATGTAAAACATTTAATACACAACTACGTGTAGGTAATGTACCTACAAGTGATCCCTTAGCAAGTGAGGCGTATGCTAACTCGACAAGAATGTTTGCGCAGGTGCGCGAGCGCATACTTTGTTCTTCAAATTATCGCTACGGCACAAACACGAAGGAATGCTGCGTCTCAGAGCGTGACTTCCCGGTGTAAGAGCTTCTTTGTTGGTCCTTGGATAGCGAAGAGCTTTGTCCAGTTTTTCAATAAGACAAAACGTTTTAAAAAGTAACAGGGCTAATGGCAGCGATTCTGTGGTACCGCTCTCTAAACTAAAATAGAACTAAAATCTCTTTCCGTTTTAGTAGTGAAAAAAAGCCAACTATTTTACAGGTCTAAAGTTAAGTTTGGAATCAGTATAATAAAATTGACGCCATACCTCAGGGTGAGGCGAGCGCAATGCAGTGCTACGGTATGTAGGGTCGTGAACTTTCGAAGCTCAAATTCTGGGTACAACTGTTACCTATATAAAATTATCGGCTAATGTAGTCATCGTCAGAAAAGCAAATCGTTTATTTTGTTTAAAAATAATTAAAACATTAATAATAAAATGTAGATATAAGTTATTATATCATTTCAATTTCCTTAACAGCCAAATAAGGCAGCGTGTAGGTATTCATACAAAATAAAATTAAATGAATTACCAACTACTCTACATGGGCATTTACTGTTACAAAATAAATAATATCAGGAAGTTGTTACGTTTTCCGCTCGTTTTATATCAAACAAAATGATACAATGTCATTAATTCCACTGTTATTTCATTACACATGAACAATTGCAAATTGCTAGTGGCACGTAAAATATGAGGCGAATCGTCGGGCGATAAATAAAGCGAATAAAGCGAGTTTGTGTCTGCGGGACCTTATAAATAGAACTAACGTTGTTTATAGTTGCCACTACAGACTCGTGAGCGTCTTGTTGAGGAACGCTGCCGAGAATATCAGTATACGATCTGTGTACAAGCACTCTTTCATACACACTTTAACCTTACTTATGGTACATTATGGGTAAACGCGAAAGTTAGAGCAAACTTCATGCACACAAAGAGCCAGTGAAACACGAAAGCTACTTCAGCCTTAACCTTTTTTAAATTTAATTTTAATAACATTAATTACATAGCTAAAGTAGCTGAAGCCGTTTTATTTT
Source organism: Alcis repandata (assembly GCA_949125135.1). Lineage (NCBI taxonomy): Eukaryota > Metazoa > Arthropoda > Insecta > Lepidoptera > Geometridae > Alcis > Alcis repandata. The sequence continues at coordinate 8,465,946 of OX421234.1, forward strand.
TTAGTAAGATATGTAAACCTACTATGCTTTATCCCGGAATATCTAAGACAAACAAAATGTGTTGAAATTAATGTTTGGTAGCTTAATTTTCAACGGTATTTTTATCTCTTGTACTTATTACCTACGGAATTACTGTTATTTGAGAAAAGTTCTTAAATCTTAAACCTCGGTTACCTTTCCTTTGTAAAACTTATCATGTTTTGAAGCCTTTTGTCTGAAACTCTATGGTCTGAAAAAATATTGTTTAGCATTTTCTTTCAAAACTGTGTTTCGACCTTTGTTTAACAGTAACCTTACTTTAGGCACTTAAATAGACCTCACAGATACGCTTATGATAGGTACTTATAGCAAATTTAATCTGATTGGTGTATGACTGGATTCAGTGACACAGCCTGCTGCGGACGCTTGCAAAATAATCCTTTGGAGTAGGTACCTACTTTGGTAAAAAATTGAAATTCTGTCGTATTAAAAACTTGGGTGTCCTTTCAATTTCTCATTAAACATTTCGTTCGTCATACTTTAGTACAAAACACGCTGTCGTTGACTTTGTCTCATCATTTTTGCATTAAATTCTTTACTGTTCCAACATATCGCGGCTATGTTGATGTATGTGAATAAAATCTATTTATAATGTTGACGTCGCCGCTCCACATTCTTATCTGGCCGATACAGAGTGAGGAATCTTACGCAGATGCTTGTAACAAGGGCCGACTTGTTTGCGGCTTGCAAATGTTAGGCACTTGTAGTATTTGTTTTTTATTTTCCACGTGGCTAACTACTCTCATGGTTTTGGTCTTTTGTCTTAAACGTTTACTTTTTACATGCGATACGTTATAGGTATAGTAACGCTATGAGGATGCCTAATCTATGATAAACGATGAAGGCAGAGATATTCCAAGCTCAAACAGCGCGTCATCCCCATTTTGCAACCTAATGTGATAAGATTTTGCAATGTGCAGGAGAGATTTCTCCAGTGTTGTGTGATATGTCTAAGTAGTGTGTTGTTTGTTGCAGCCCGTCCGATGATCTCGGCGAGCCTGCCCGGCGAGGGCTGCCTGGGTGCGCTGGCCCCGCTGGGCCTGTACCCGCCGCCGCCGCCGGCCGGCATGACGCCCGAGTTCCTGGCGCCGCCGCCGCGCCCCTACGCGCGCTACACGCCGCGCCGCCGCGACGCGCTACCTGCGCCGCCTACTCCCCCCAACCCGTACTCCTCGGTACCGGCGTACCCGTTCCTCCCTCACCCGGTGCCGTCGTACGCGCCATACCTGTACCGGTCGCGAGCGCAGCCCGCGCAAGGCTACCCCATCCGGCCGCGCCCCTCGTCAGGGTTCGTGCCGCCGGCGCCCGCGCCGCATTCGCCGCCGGTGTCGGCACCCGCGCCTGTTCCTCCTCTGAGAGAAGTAAGTTATTGATCCTACTGATATCATACTTAAATGTGAAAGTTTGTATGTTTGTTTTTTAATCACGCAAACATGACCGAACAAATTTGAATGAAATTTGGTACGGAGGTAGCTTTACACCCTGGATTAACGAACAATTAAGGATTCGAACGTGAAATTTTCTCTATGTTTTCATGTCAAAGCTAAGGTTGATCTTTAAAGTCGATTGGACCCCATCTAATTGCTCCTATCAACTATTTCCAGGAGCCGGCCCGATCTCCCGAGCGCGCCGCCCCAGCGCCATACTTCTGCCGCGGCGCGCTGATCCGACTCGAGGATGGCTCGTTGCGACGGGTCGAGGAGATGCGGACGGAGGACTTCGTGATGAGCGCCGACCGCAGCGGAGAGCTCGCGCTCACGCAGTGCACGCTGCTGCGGCTCGACGAGCGCGGGGACCGGCTGGCGCTCACGCTCGCATACGGGAGGAATAGGACTCAGGTGGGACACCTTTTGATCTGTCTCAGCTAGACTCTAGGTTTATCTAAGTTGGCCGAGAAGAAAACGTAGTCGATCGGTGAGGGTAGAAGACTTAGTGCAGTGTGAATCGCAGTGATCAGCTACCGCTCATGTTAGGACACCTAGTCACGCCCCTACCTAATCTGTGCTTTCTTTTGATCATGTTAAAGTCGAACTAAAAGTGATAACTCGTATTCCTCCTGCAAAGTATGGCCTAGAATTCAGTAGCATCGAGATACCAGTCAATGTTCTAACGTATGTGTAACGCCTATGTTTCTGGATTCCAGGTGGAGCTGGAGTCGACGGTAGAGCACCCGTTCTTCGTGTACGGGCGCGGCTGGGCGGCGTGCCGGCCCGAGCGCACGCTGGCGCAGTACGGGCTGCGCGTGCAGCGGCTGCAGGTGGGCGACGTGTGCGTGTCGCTGGTACCGCGCCGCGCGCCGCCCCCGCCGCCCGCCCCCGCGCCCGCGCCCGCGCCCCCGCAGACGCACCCCGAGAACCTCAGCGTGAAGGAGGACGCCCGCAAGCGCCGGTGGTCCGCCCCCGACGCCGCCGAAGACTGCCCCCCGCTCAAGAAACGCTGAGCTCTCTCCGCTCCGCCGTCGTCGTCGGACTCGACAGTGTTGTGATGTTCGTTATCGTGACTATGTGCGGCGTGCGGCCCCAGCCCCAGTGAGCTAGGTCGCGTCCGTAAGGTGTATGATTTGCGATTTCGCGGCACTCCGCAATAGTACGCTTATGATATTCTATTCGGGAACTTTAGGTGCTTTTTCTGTCGGGTGCTTCTGTCCGCGATCGTGTACGTTGTAAATATGTATGTAATTCGAACGTTACGCTCCGTGGGCGTGTCACAAAGTAGGGTATTTACAATTACGTTGCCGGCAACGTGGGCCATGAGAGTTGTTTATTTCCAGATCATAATATTGTAATCGTGTATCGTCCATTCGTGACAGAAAATCCTGTAGCTCTACGTCTTTCGTGATCAAATTGATCGTTCAACGAAGGAGTTATATTTCATATGAGCACAAAAATAACAATTTATAATTTTCTACCAGATCTTAAAGTAGTTTATATATTGTGATAATAATGAGATTTTAAATCGCCAGTCCACACTGACACGTGGCCATGCATGTAAGACAAAATAAAAGGTACAATGAATGTTAGATAGTAGGTAGGTAGTTGTAAAGGGCTGACGTATGCTTAAATCTTGACTGATTACTTTGATAGGTTTCAGTTCTCGAAGCTCGCGGCTCCATTCATTTCCGACGGTTGTGAGTGCAGACATATCCATGACGGCAGGGCCGCGGCCGGCGGTGCCGCGGCCGGCAGTGCCGCGCGGCGCTGCCGCGCGGCGCTGCCCCGCGGCACTGCCTCCAAACCTGTAGGTTCTCAAGCGACACGTTTCCCTGCACAGTGTTGGCAAACTCTTCTGACAAATAATTTGGTCGTGTTAATATTAAATGTTGATATGATAGTTATATTTGTAAAATATACATGTATCATGGTTATTTAGATGTCATCTCTATTGCTTTTTACGTCCATGTGTGATACACATTATAACTTTTTCTATGAGAAGATGTATACATAATAAACACACAGTCTGTGATATTTTGTAGTTATTGGTCAGAGTAGGTATGAAGTATTGCTTGAATAAAAGAAATATTATGTATGTTTAGGATAATAAGTGCATTATCGGTAAGAAATTGTATAGTTGTTGTATACTCAAAAGTAACACGCTGAATACTATAACTAAAAACAAAATGTAATAAGTAGCGTCTGTGATTTAATACATATATCGTCGTTGTGTAACGACGACCGCATTGCCATATCAAAATCAAATTAATTTTATGTAATCATTAAGTGTAACTGCACAGTTGTTTTTAGTTTAGCGTTCAGCTCTAAATTTGTATTTCGCATAATTATCGCTCGAACAGTTATGTTGTCAGAACTATCTGGGAGGGTCGCGAGGTCGCGCGGTCGGTATAGGGAAGTCGGGCCTCGGACTCTTCCAATCGTCCTCGATACTTAGTTAGTTTGCCATGATTCGCAACAGTAGTTGCAAGCGACTTGCCAAATGCTCCGAAGGACTGCTGTGCAGCGTTGGATCGCAGATAGTTTCATTGTACCGTTTGCTGCGTGCTTGTAATATCGTTATGTTAGTAACCGACGACCATTCACATGGACACCTCATCGACGACGGACGGTGTTGTAAAAAACATTAATAATTTGTTGTATAATGTAATTCTAGTTTTATCGTCTTTATTATTAATATTTGTAATTGTAATGAAAGATCTCATTTTAATAATCGGTATTTTCTAACAAGGCGCTTTCATTAGATCATGACTAAGCCTACCTCACGAACTTAATGACTAGGGTCCGACCGCGACCGCGACCGCGGCCGCGACCGCGGCGACCTCACGCGGGGGCCGGTCGCAAACAAGTCTAAACAAGATCTCAATTTGATGAAAATAAACTTTTAAAAAGACTGGGACGCTTTACTGAATGTTGTGGGATAGTAGTTTCTTGAGGATATTACTTAAATTATGAGATAGGAGCATTTATTTGGAGGGCGCGACCTCGTTCCGTCACTTTAACGTTTTCATGAAGCTCCGCTTCCAAATCGCTGGACAATCGTTTAGTACAAAATTAGTAGAAAAGTATTATTTCCCAAAATCTAAATTCACAAAGTATTAGGATAATTTAATTTCCACGAACGGTGCTATTATATTTTCAATAATAATCAGGTACAATCACGATCGATTCGACTCTAGAAGAACTTTATGACAATTTAGTCGTCATATCGCCAATACTTGGCACAATCGTTGTGCTTCCCGCGCCTCCTACATTAAGGAGTCATTTAAACTTAACAAATCGTCTTTCAACAAACTCTTGTTACTTTTCTATGTTATGCATACTTAGTAAGAAGTTGATCTTAGTTACAAGTCTGATCGCCGATGGCGTCACAGCATACAAACAACGGTACCTAAATTCTCAGTTCAATTCTTACAAGGACGTGGATTTAGGTACCTACTGTTTCTAACTGTGGCGCCGGCGTCGGTCAACAAAATGCAATCAATAACCCGACAATATTTAGCAGACTAGCACTTTAATAGTTTTCTCTTGTGTATTCAAAATACGTAAGCCGGTCTTTCAAATGAGTCCATCCACACCACGAATCGATTTTTCATAACGAATATTTTTACATTGTAAATGCCTTGCAATCGCTATGACATGCCGGATTTTAACTTTTTGAAATTTCAGGGGCTCATATTTCGGCGTGTGCGATATTACCTCCTCGCTTTTAGTCTCAAGATATTTTTAACAGTGACAGAAAATATCGCACACGCAAAAATAGGCTCAATTTCTTAGTTGACATCATTTCATTTTTAATAACAAAATACATATTTTGAAATAATTTACAATTCTTGTACTTCTTTTATAATAAGGCCACTGTAACCTAAGCCCCTGAATGTATTTTACTATGTACCTATTAATTTATGAAAAGTCCAACCGGCATTGTTATATTTATTCTTGATCCATTGCGTTTGCAAGGCTCCATTCACCTAATTAAGGACATGTCAAACAAAACCGAGCAAAAACCAAGAGAGGCGTTTAACTGTGATCAGTATAGCTAGCACAAATTTTGGCGTAAAATACGTCGAATATTCGATAGAAAAATGCATGAACAATGCAGCTTCCATTTACGCCCGACAGGGGCGCTGTCCCATTTTGCATACATTCATCTATCGAGTACCCGTTACATATTTTACGTCAAAATTTGTGCTAGGCATACAGTATGCGAACAAATGAGACCTATTCCCCTTTGCAAGTGATCTCTGACGCCTCTTTCTGTTTGGAGGGACCTTTATAGAAATGTATTTATAACATTTTGCCGGTATTCCTTCCTCTATCTATAATAATCTACACTTCACTAATTTGTAAAAGATGTCGGTACTTATAGTACTTGTAAGTTGCGTTCGGTTTAGGATCGAAAACAGTAAACACGTCTCTTTTGCTCACAAATACTCACAATCGATCACATGTGTGAGCAAAAATGCCGTTTTTAACCGTTTTCGATTCCAAACTGAACGCACTTATTAGTAGTGTCAATTCTGAAGACTTTAGTCGACTAGGAACGTAGTCGTTTTTTGTTTTGCAGTCTATTAATCAGCAATCCATGGACATAACTTTATCGATCGATTAACCAATGTTTAGTAGACTCAAGAAACTCAATTAATGTTACAATTTTGTCCAGACCATAGACAAAATCGTTTTTTTTTTCGATATAAACGACTTTAAGCATCAATTTATTAATCAACAAAGATTCACTTGTACTGCTGCTCTAATAGACTTGCTTTTATGTTTAGTTTTCCCAAACTAAAGGCTTCGGAATGTGCACTACTGATCTTTTGAAATAAAGAAGTTATTTAACGTTCTGTATTTGATGTTGCCAATGCTAAGTACGGCCAGTGTTCCATAGTCCGTAATATAAGATGCACTACTTTATGATTGTGCCATCGAGAGCAGACAGTCTTGATGATTTGGTAAAGCTGATTATCATTAGTCTATTTTGGTATGCATGTTTGTAAACAAAGAAATAACAGTATGGATGCTATGTGGAATGGAATGTGTTCTAGCCTATTACGCCTGCTATAGAGTTCTTTGTTCACTGTAAGGGCGTTACCACACCAATCGATTGTGCGAGTAGTTTGGTAACAGCCTAATGTATGCATTGGTTTAGATCTTTACAAGAAAAAGACTAGAAGAGACTAGCGAGAACTCTGAACTCCAGATCGCTGGCTGTAAAGTCGGCGTCTAGCATAGTTGTGGCTTGCAATCATAAATAAATAATTTATTCTGAAAGAAATTTTGTCACTAAACGCCAATTAATTTGTTGACATTTCTTTCATCATTTGAAGCTGGACTGAAGCTCTAAAATTTTGTTTATTTTCATACACGTTCGTATGAAAATGGTCGAAGTTCTGAGCCCAGAACGCCGTTCAGTTCTGCACCCATACTGTTTGCGATGTTGTAAAGTCGATGCATAAAATGGCCAACCACTGCAAATCAAGTTTTTAGTCTGTTGTGGGCAGTTGGTCATTTTGTCCAGACACTATTGAATTTTATATCTTTGAACGTTTTGTAATACAGGAAACCGTTCAAATTGTAAATATCCGCTCGTTTATAAAAATCACTTAACACAAAACCATCCAAGGCAATGAGACGTATGCGAGTTAGACAAGAAATGTTGTGTCATTTTAATAGATAAAGATAATTATAAAAGAATGTTATATAATTATGACAAATATGGCAAAACATTAATATTTTATTGTATTGTATAGCGGAATGAGTAATAATTCAGATTTATTGTAAATGAAAAATGTTATAGATCGAGATGTTAAAGATAAGTTAACTGTTTGTAAAAAGAAGAGAAAATATGTATAACTGAATATTTGCTACAAATGTGTTTTATTTTATTATTCCCTCTAATATCACAGAAATATACAATCCAAATCTCTTGGCCAGCGTGGTGGAATATGGCTTAATCACCCTTCTACAAGTAAGGTAGACCTGTATTCCAGCAGTGTTAGGATTAAAGGTTGCTGATGATACACTCCAAATACTATATTAAAAATTAAAAGGGGTTTCCGTAGATGGATTTAAATACCAACTACCAACCAAACTACTACTCATACAGCTCATACTCCATTGGTACTTTTAAATATTTATACTATGCAGACAATACTAGTCTACAGGTAGGTACTTCAATAAACTATAAAATGAAAAAAAAAGATTCACAATGACTCGAGAAGAAATTCACTCAATGATTCTATGGTGTCAATGTGTGAGTGTGTGATGTTCTGCCTGTGGGTGTTCCCCGATGATTATATGGGTGTCTTCAAGTCGAGAGTGAACCGATATTTTCTAGGCAAGCGTGCTCCATCGTAGACCGCATCATTGATTCAAATCAGGCAAGATTCAGGAGGAAAAAAAAGATGGCGGTCAAACGCAAGCCTATCATAGAATAAAAAAAATCCTGCCTGTTCACGTTTATACATTCATTTTTGTGAATTAAAATTAAAAATTAAATTAAAAATTTGTGCTAGGCATACAGTATGCGAACAAATGAGACCTATTCCCCTTTGCAAGTGATCTCTGACGCCTCTTTCTGTTTGGAGGGACCTTTATAGAAATGTATTTATAACATTTTGCCGGTATTCCTTCCTCTATCTATAATAATCTACACTTCACTAATTTGTAAAAGATGTCGGTACTTATAGTACTTGTAAGTTGCGTTCGGTTTAGGATCGAAAACAGTAAACACGTCTCTTTTGCTCACAAATACTCACAATCGATCACATGTGTGAGCAAAAATGCCGTTTTTAACCGTTTTCGATTCCAAACTGAACGCACTTATTAGTAGTGTCAATTCTGAAGACTTTAGTCGACTAGGAACGTAGTCGTTTTTTGTTTTGCAGTCTATTAATCAGCAATCCATGGACATAACTTTATCGATCGATTAACCAATGTTTAGTAGACTCAAGAAACTCAATTAATGTTACAATTTTGTCCAGACCATAGACAAAATCGTTTTTTTTTTCGATATAAACGACTTTAAGCATCAATTTATTAATCAACAAAGATTCACTTGTACTGCTGCTCTAATAGACTTGCTTTTATGTTTAGTTTTCCCAAACTAAAGGCTTCGGAATGTGCACTACTGATCTTTTGAAATAAAGAAGTTATTTAACGTTCTGTATTTGATGTTGCCAATGCTAAGTACGGCCAGTGTTCCATAGTCCGTAATATAAGATGCACTACTTTATGATTGTGCCATCGAGAGCAGACAGTCTTGATGATTTGGTAAAGCTGATTATCATTAGTCTATTTTGGTATGCATGTTTGTAAACAAAGAAATAACAGTATGGATGCTATGTGGAATGGAATGTGTTCTAGCCTATTACGCCTGCTATAGAGTTCTTTGTTCACTGTAAGGGCGTTACCACACCAATCGATTGTGCGAGTAGTTTGGTAACAGCCTAATGTATGCATTGGTTTAGATCTTTACAAGAAAAAGACTAGAAGAGACTAGCGAGAACTCTGAACTCCAGATCGCTGGCTGTAAAGTCGGCGTCTAGCATAGTTGTGGCTTGCAATCATAAATAAATAATATATTCTGAAAGAAATTTTGTCACTAAACGCCAATTAATTTGTTGACATTTCTTTCATCATTTGAAGCTGGACTGAAGCTCTAAAATTTTGTTTATTTTCATACACGTTCGTATGAAAATGGTCGAAGTTCTGAGCCCAGAACGCCGTTCAGTTCTGCACCCATACTGTTTGCGATGTTGTAAAGTCGATGCATAAAATGGCCAACCACTGCAAATCAAGTTTTTAGTCTGTTGTGGGCAGTTGGTCATTTTGTCCAGACACTATTGAATTTTATATCTTTGAACGTTTTGTAATACAGGAAACCGTTCAAATTGTAAATATCCGCTCGTTTATAAAAATCACTTAACACAAAACCATCCAAGGCAATGAGACGTATGCGAGTTAGACAAGAAATGTTGTGTCATTTTAATAGATAAAGATAATTATAAAAGAATGTTATATAATTATGACAAATATGGCAAAACATTAATATTTTATTGTATTGTATAGCGGAATGAGTAATAATTCAGATTTATTGTAAATGAAAAATGTTATAGATCGAGATGTTAAAGATAAGTTAACTGTTTGTAAAAAGAAGAGAAAATATGTATAACTGAATATTTGCTACAAATGTGTTTTATTTTATTATTCCCTCTAATATCACAGAAATATACAATCCAAATCTCTTGGCCAGCGTGGTGGAATATGGCTTAATCACCCTTCTACAAGTAAGGTAGACCTGTATTCCAGCAGTGTTAGGATTAAAGGTTGCTGATGATACACTCCAAATACTATATTAAAAATTAAAAGGGGTTTCCGTAGATGGATTTAAATACCAACTACCAACCAAACTACTACTCATACAGCTCATACTCCATTGGTACTTTTAAATATTTATACTATGCAGACAATACTAGTCTACAGGTACTTCAATAAACTATAAAATGAAAAAAAAAGATTCACAATGACTCGAGAAGAAATTCACTCAATGATTCTATGGTGTCAATGTGTGAGTGTGTGATGTTCTGCCTGTGGGTGTTCCCCGATGATTATATGGGTGTCTTCAAGTCGAGAGTGAACCGATATTTTCTAGGCAAGCGTGCTCCATCGTAGACCGCATCATTGATTCAAATCAGGCAAGATTCAGGAGGAAAAAAAAGATGGCGGTCAAACGCAAGCCTATCATAGAATAAAAAAAATCCTGCCTGTTCACGTTTATACATTCATTTTTGTGAATTAAAAATGAGTTCGCAGACGATTAACAACCCTAGCAAGTAGAGTCGGGTTATAAAATTTACAAAAAAGGCAATTCTGAAGGCTTTAGTAGACTGATCTAAACTTACTAAAAGTATGTCTTTGTCATTGCGGTCTATTAGACAAAGATATTAACACTTTTAGTTAATTTAGGAAACGACTAAAGTCTCGTAACTAAATAATTTCGAATTGGCTTCATTTCAATAGAATACAGCTTTATTTTACACCAAACAATGATGCTTTGCATTGTTGCATTGTGATCTATACTAATATTATAAAGAGGAAAGATTTGTATTTTTGTATGTTTGTGTTGAATAAACACAAAAACTACTAGACCGATTTCAAAAATTCTTTCACCATTAGATTGCTACATTATCCCTAAGTAACATAGGCTATATTTTATACCCGTGCAAAGCCGGGGCAGGTCGCTAGTATATAATATATTAAATTCTAAATAAGGAATTAGTAATACCCAAAAGTACTCACAATATTTTATTGACGTATCACATGTCATATAAATAGTAACAAGTAGTTGTGCACTGGACGTCCATCTGACATATGTCATAGCTCAAATGTCCGAGTTGAGGTCGAGCAGTACTTTTTCTCCCGGTTTGAAGGCGGGCATGCCCAGGTAGGGACACGTCGAGCAGCGGAACGCGTCGCCGAGGTAACACTGGAATTAGAATATAATAAACTAATTTTAATATTTTTTATTACCTAAATCGTTAATTAAGGTTCAAACCCCGACTCGGACCAATGAGTTCTTTGAGACTTATGTACGAATTTACATATCACTGGCTTTTCGGTGAAGGAAAACATCACGAGGAAACCTGCGTATGTTCGGAGAAGAAATTCAGTGGCGTATGTGAATTCCAGTAATCCGTACTTGGCCAGCGTGGTGGAATACGGCCTAATCAAGCTTCGAGGGCAGACCTGTATCCCAGCAGTGGGAGGATTAAAAGTTGCATATGATGATGATGAAGTTATTTTACAGACATTTTTAAAAACAAGCTTTTATTGCATTGTTATTGGTACACACGTACGCCAATTTCAGCTCAATCCGACATCGGGAAGTGGTTCAAAATTGAGTTGCAAGATTCCACCCGAACAAACAGTTACACACCTATAGTTAGTTACATACATTGTAAGTTAAATAAAAGCTTTCAATAAAATATATAACTTGTTTACGCACCAATCAAATGACAAGAAAAACATAGACTAAGTAGAATTCCATTTCGTAGTATGAAATTTTTTATTTAATTAAGTTAAAAAAGATCTACATTGGCGTCTGTTCTTCTTATTCAAGCAAAGGAAATTAACTTTGCTTGAACTTGGTTTAGTTTTAAAAACAGACGTTCATTAGAAACGAACTCATTTATATCTACCTACCTACATACTTTAGTTAACTTAATTTGGATCAATCAGTTACAAAGTGAATATTTATTGTGAACTAGCTGACCCGACAGACGTTGTCCTGTCTTAAACTGTGAATATCGAATTCGAATTGTCTTAAATTTTCTAATGTTCCGCTCAACTTTGCAATTTTTTTTTCTTTCATAAGAACCTTCTGACAATAATTAACACAACAAAAAAAGAATTAGCAAATTTGTTCCATCCGTTCACGCGCGATGCGACAACCAAGGGAAATAGAGATTCATTTACCAGTTTGTTCACCAAAGTTTCGTTGATAGTGTAAATGCATAAGCAAAGTGCGTACGTGACTTTTTACACATAGTACTTTTAGTAGCATGTACTGAGTAAAGATGGAAATTTAGGTGGAAGTGTTGGAACAGTTCAGTCTGATTTGAAGACCGAACTTAGAGGTGAGTGACGCGCTGTCTTCAGTAAATAAATAAACGTTTCACACTCATAGCTCCCCACTAGGATGGCCTGTGACGGGGATGCCATGGAGCAACACACAAAGACAATGACAACTAACATAATATTTATTTGTTTTGTTTTAATATTTGTTAAGTAGGGCCATCATGGGAACTGTTTAGTAGCAAAAGATGAATGTCAACTACAAAGTGGTCGAAACTCTAGAAGAGCTGAAGTCTATGAAAACTGACATGGTTCTAACACACTCTGCAAGGCATGACGAGGCAGCACGTGCGTCACAATCACTCCTTCAAAAAGATCAACGGATGTGATCAAAACTATGGTCGGAGTTTTTTTTTCCTACGTTGCGTTGTAGTTAATACACAAAACTACTCGCGTATGATTGAGTCAAATTCAAATATTTTATTCACAAATCATGGGATATTAAAAATAACTCCGACCATAGTTTTGATCACAACCGATATTCTTAATCTTAATAATAAATCATGGGATGTAGGGTAGGTACTTACACTTCCGCAAGACGACTTGGGCGTGTCCTTCGTCTCCCCAAGTAGCTCCTCAGCCAGTCCGCAGGAGCAGTCCGCGCACGCCTTCCGCTTGCCCGTCGTGGCGCAAACTGGAATCATTATACTAAGATTATAAACTACTAGCTGACCCGGCACACGTTGTTTTGCCATATAAATTATTTCTAGTGACTATTAAAAAATACGGGTTGGTGATAGAAGGGTGAAAAATTGTCCAAAAAATAAAAATAAATGTTAGGGGTGGACAACCCTTATCACTTAGGGGTATGAAAAATAGATAGTAGCCGATTCTCAGACTTACTGAATATGCATATAAAATTTTTCGGAGTTATATATATATAAAATATATATATATATAGTATAAATGTTTCGGAGGAGTACGGGAACGAACATTGTGACACGAGAATTTTATATATAAGATAATACTAGCTGCGCCCCACAGTTTCACCCGCGTTTTACGGGATAAAAAGGTGTGAAGCCAAACCATGAACCACCTTCATTCTAAATTTCATGTAAATCCGTTCAGCCGTTTTTGCGTGAAAGAGTAACAAACATCCAGACATCCATACATTCTTACAAACTTTCGCGTTTATATAGGGTTATTCATAAAGGGTATGCTAAGCCGAAAAGGGCTCATAGTACTCTGCCCAGTCTCTGTTATAAAGTTTTATAACTAGCACATCCAAGAAAAAAATAAATCTTCTTAAGATACCCGACTGTATTGGGGTAGAGCCAGTTTATGTACATAGAATTGCGTACCTGCCTGTATACAAACGTTCTAGTACGTTATCTTCACGTGACATACTTCTAAATAAACAAGTTTGCGTACTCGTTACGAGGAGATTAGTCATTGAGAAGGAAATGACGACGGCATAATTTCTTAAAATTGATAAAGAATAACTCCATGTAACGCCTGTTTGTCTCTCTTAATTCAATATCATGAAATTATTGTGTTCCAAATTAGAACTTAATTACTCAGTAACGTAAACAATATTACGCGAAAAAACCTATCCATAGATAAACTACTGTCCAGTAATATTGTTATCAATGCCAAATTGGCATAAATTACAGGTCACTTACCGTTGTTTACAGACAATGATGGCATTGACTGTACATTGCGACCAATCTGCAGAGTTGACTAGAGGAGCCACTACCGTATCTACCAAGCCAAACTTACAGCGTTCTTTATAAAAAAATAGTTCCCTCATTTAGCCACCGGTAACGATAAGTGAGTTCTGGACATGAATGACTGTGTACATGGATTAGTCAACAGTCAGTACGAATTGCCTACGTCATAAGGTCATCGTCGTCATTATCCAATGGAGCTCGAAACTCAAAACCTCAACGCGAACGTACCGTGAGTGTGAAATCGTAGCAGTATGAAAACTTCAACAACATAATGAAGGTGAATCATGCACACTAATTTATGCTACAGAATCACCATACAGTCACTATACGATATAATTTAGATGTATTTACCGGAATTTGTCACGTAGCACCAATAATTATAGTTGTTAGGATTAAAACACTCCATTGTTATGGATTTTTATTATTTTTTTATTGGGTATGAGGACATTAAATGTATTTTAGGGTAAATATATAAATCTGACTTCTGAAGTTAGCTTTAGATTAACCGTAGACAAATATTAGCGATGAAAGATCTAGAAAGTAGACTGTAGATATTACATAATATAGACCGTTTTCGTTGCTTACCATCAGGCGAGATGGCAGTCAAATGCAAGCCTATTACTAAATAAATAATAAATATAGACCTTAAATAAAAAAAAGCGAGCAAAAAAATTAGCTCTTCATCGAGCATAAATTGAAGTCGATGTGATTAAACAGATCTCGACTTAGTTTACTGTACTTTTTTTTACTGTATAAGATTGATACATATTTGTAGCGTCAAACCTCAACAGAAACAGACAACGCTTACCAGATTACAACCACTTGATATAATATTGTGTTATCACCAGTTAAAAATCGATCTTTTGGATTATCTCGATACCCGCTATCTTTTACTGCACTACTTAAATTAGATTATAAAAAAAGTGTTACGATTGGGTATTACGAATGTAACTATTAGTATAATAATAGTAAAACCGTTCATGTCAGGCATATAACCCAAAAAATCTGACTAGTGCAAAGCTCTGTAAATACATAACTTGAACAATGACGTCATCTGCGTGATAGTCGTCTATCTGGCGAGTTGGTCAAACGCGGACTTAGGTATTCGAGTTAAAAAAAGGTGACTTTCTATGTTTCTTTTGAAAGAATGAATTAATCTAAAAACAGGGAGAGCACACACGTACATAAAAACCAGAGAAACAAAAGAGAAGATTCTGATAAGACCTTGTAGGCAGCATGAAATTATGTCGAAAAATACTTAGCGGTATTTAGAAAAATGTATGAACAAATGCAGCTTCCTTACATTAGGCGCGCGATTTGCTCGTCACTCAATACCATAAAAATAAATATCCGATCCGCTGTCCTATTTTTAATACATTTATTTATTGATGAATAAAGGCTTCTTTTTTTTTACAGAAATTGATGTTACCTTTCTTTTTGTTTACGAGGGGCAAGTCTTTGCAAGATGCCCGGCTACCATAGGGTGCAGCCGGGTTGTGAGATTGTACCTACTAAAACCCCCCCGGTAACCTATCTTGATGCTTGACGAGGGCTCCGAGCTCTCTCTGAGAACTCACCGGAGTCCTCAGCATATTTTTAATTTATATCATACGCCAAATTGAAAACTTGCGTCACACTTGTTATATTGTTATGGTTTCTAGTTAGATATCGAGGTTATTGTTCTCACGCCATTCGTTCAGTATTAATGGATAGTTTATTGTTATGAAAACGTTAACGGTTTATCGTGAGTGCTGAAATCACAGCAAGAACATCTCGTGATTTTTTTATATTTTGCTTGCAAAACTTGATAAAACAGGCAAATTTTCATCGTCATCACCACACGGGTGAAACCGCAGGGCGCAGCTAGTCATAGGAAATAAAGCCTTATGTTCTATTTTTTCTTTGTATCCAAACAATAATTTAACAATATCAACATTTCGAAAGAGAATCTCTATTTATTCATTTGAAGCATGTTTGGAAGCAATCTCTTTGCGCTAAGACTAAATTTTGGTATTGTTACAATAATTATAATAACTATTTGTACCTCTGAGTGATTCCTGGTCAGGTTTCTTGAGATCCTCTTCATCGAGCAGCTGGTCATCGTCAATGATATCATCATCAATGTTTCCCGTCCACGCTGCCTCCACTGTGTCGTCCAGTTTCCAGACTGCTGGCTTTGTTACTTTACCATTAAGTTTTAGGGACGCCTTTGAACCAATCTGGAAGATAATTTAAGGCAAAATATTATCTTATAGTATAG
The DNA here is from genome assembly GCA_949125135.1 of Alcis repandata. Classification (NCBI taxonomy): domain Eukaryota; kingdom Metazoa; phylum Arthropoda; class Insecta; order Lepidoptera; family Geometridae; genus Alcis; species Alcis repandata. The sequence goes on from OX421234.1 coordinate 8,481,998, forward strand.
TACAACTAGTATGGTAGTAACAATCCTTTTTGAAACAGAATAAGACTGTAATTAACACTTTGGCTGCAGGAAACACATACCCTGTTTTCCTTTGCGCGACGCGAGTGCGGCTGCACATGCCAGGCGCGTAAACACGGCATTTGACTATTAGCCGCACCTGGGGCTAGCGCATGTGATTACTTGCCACAGTCAAAGTGTTAAAAGGGTTAGGTATAATTATTTTAGGTAGATGTAAGACATTGTGAGGCGTGTTACATCTACCCTTAACACTGCATGACAAAGACAACCACTCCGAAAAGAGTTTTAACAATCAAGAAGAAACTCATTTTACAATTATGACCTTTTCCTACTAATTAAGATATGGTTAATTTACCTCAAAACTAGACTTCTCAGCGATATAAATCCCATCAGAACTTTTTGTAACATTCACATAACCATTCAACTTGAGTGAGGTGTTCAGATCTGTGTTGTCTTTTAGAATTAGTTTGCCGCTTGGCTTGAGGAGTTTGATTAGAATAGCCAGAAGACTATCGCTGTGAGTGACTGTGTGCGGGGCTACGAAGTTGGAGATCACCACGTCGAAGGATGAGTGGGATCGGGAAGCTGAAAAGAGAGCATAAGGAGGACATGTTATTTCAAGACTTCTGAAAGATTTTTTAATTACAAAAGCTTAAGTACTACTACTTACTTGTCTGCTAGGAGAGTTCTTTGTATAAATTGTAAAACCTGACTGAATGTACCACTGTATATCCATTCTATTTGTTATATTTTTTGGTTGTTGATTTTGCATTTATTTTAATTTACTCAATATTCTTGCAAATATTTTATATAAGGAAGTGACTATTTGTACGGCTACCGGACGAATAATTTATATTTATTCATACGGGTACACTGGAGTACAGTACCCGTATTAATAGGGAAGTGACTATTTGTACGGGTAATTTTTTTTTTAAATTAAGAATGAATTGGATGATTAGCTAATATAATTATGGTAACAAGCTAATAATAGGAATCCAAGTATGCAGCGCGACGCGAATAAAACGAATAAAATAATATAAAAATTCAATTTGAAATTTAGAAGACAAGGTTCATTTTCTACGGAAGCAAACGATCAATAGGTTAGGTTATGTTAGAACATGAAAAACAACGCACGAGCCGAGCGAGCGTAGCGAGCGTGCCGCGGCAGCGGCCGGCGAAGTGCTAGAAAGCCAATCGCTTTTTAGGACAAAGGCGTTAGGTTAATTTCTACGGAAGCGAAAAAAGTTAGGTTATTGGTGCGTTTCTAAAGTCGTACCGACGCTACTATTTTTCAAAGTTTGCAAAAATTTTGAAGAAAATTGATGTTATTTCCAAAAAATTGTACTAATCGCGTCCGGTTAGGTTGTTAGGTTTTTTTTTTTTTTAAATATGATAACCGTATTAGTAATCATAAATTGTTCGGTACAGTACCCGTATTAATAGACTCAGCCAATAAATATAATTTATTCGTCCAGTACCCGTACAAATAGTCACTTCTAATTGTTCGTACAGTACCCGTATTAATAGATTCAGCCTAATAATAAATTGTTTGTCCAGTACCCATATTAATAATTACAAATTGTTCGTACGGTAACCGTATTAATAATCATAAATTGTTCGTACAGTACCCGTACAAGTAGATTCAGCCTTTATATAAATGACAATAAGTGTACACTAATTGTCCATATTTGAAGAATAAGTAAAGTGAAGGAGTTAATTTCAACGCTTTTTTAAATAAAGTTTCAATATTTAATGCTCTGCTTAGATAAATTTGCATGAAACCCAATCCAACTCGTAATATGTTTAGTGAGTTTAAAATACCTTAAACTAATAGCCATTTGACGTACCTACTTACATTCTTACCTGTACTAAACTAAGTATAGTAAGATTAGTGAGCTCGAAGTTAGCATGATATTGTAAAAAAACAAGTAAATGAGCCTATTTTATAGATTCAATGAAAACTATAAACATTTATAAGAACTTACATTCCGTAATCATTTCAGAGTTTTCCAGAAACACCGAACCATTCTTTGCGAGACCCTGAATTTGTTCGACGAAATTTTTAATGCCATTTTGGTCGCCGTTTTTCCAAATAATCAATACGTTATCACTGCTCTTTATGTTATTCATTTTAACTCACTGATTTTATTTTCTCAATTAACAAAACTTGGCCATTCACAGAGTTAACACACGTAAGTACCAATAAATAATTAAAGTAAAAGTAAAAATATTAAATAAAATCAATACACGCGTTTCGTTTGCCTGCCACGAAAATTATGAAAGCAAAGTAGTGTAGTGAGTCTAGTGAGGTAGTGACTGTAGTGAAGTGAGACTAGTGAGTAGTGGTAGCGATGCGAATTGATGCGATGCCTCCTGCCCTGCGCCGTCCGATTAGATCTTTTCAAGATCGGATCGGTTTTTGGATCGGATCAAAACGATTCGATCCGAATTGTTAATGGATTCAACTCCATCAATATTGGATTGTGGTCCAAACATTGTGGTTTGCACACAGTGTATACATTACATTGTTAAGTAGGTATGATTATTATGAGGTGGTCAATCAATATATGATTTGGAACTTTAAATGGTTTCTATTACAATGTCGGTATTGTCAATATTTCACATCTTGGTGGACAGATGATACAAAATAAACGACATGCGCGTGTATTATTTCTAATGGGTAGGGTGCGAAATCGCAAATGTCTAATTGTCTATTACTACGAATAACATATATTTTATTATGTTCATTTTCGAATGTTAGGATAACCACTCATACTTTTTTTGTTTGAAATAAGTGTCATACAAATAATATTATCTCTTAACATGATTTTTCGGATGGATTTTTTGAAGTCCGATCATTTACATGCGATCCAATCTGCAGATCGGATCGAGACGTTAGGATCCACAAAATCGGATCGAGGTTAAAAAAATACATCCCTAGCAAAGTAAAGCAATGTTACCAGCTCAACGATTGAATTCATTCTACGACAGTGACATTTGACACTGACAGTCGTGACATAACAAGTCACGTGGTTTTGTTTTTGTCTTTTTGAAGATTGACTATGACTATGGTAGGGTTATCTGTTACAGAGAAGTACTGTACTGTAAAACATGTTTTACGAAGCTTTTTTAGCTGGAATATGGGCTTCTATTGGAAGTACTCTAGGAAAATTATCAGGGACTAACAGTATAGTCGTGAGTAGACTCAGTAGTGTAACATAACCTTGCCCGGCCCAAACTAATAGAGAAAATTCTGTCCCAAATGGATCCATAACATAGGAACTAATAGGAAGCCAATGCCAAAACTTACTCACATACTGGCGATCACCTCTGATCCACTGCAAGAGGTGATGAAGTCTGTAACTATTTAGAAATGGCTTATTACCCTACAACTACTGGTCTGTCTAGGTGTCTAGCTTTGCATAATACCTACCTTCCTTAAACCTGAAAAAACTCCTGAAGAGGCACCTAAATTATTTTCATATTACGGTCAGTTCTCAACGCCCTGGCTCATTCTTCTATGAAGTTTTAAACCTCACTACTTAATATCAGCAAAGTTCTGTTTCTTTTCTACACATAAATCTGCTAGGAGGATAAATTTTATGCACAGATTTTTTATACAGGGTGACCGGTACTTTATATGGTGCAGTCTGCTACTAACCATGGTAGTTGCAAATACTTGGGGCTGCCGACACTACCTGCGATCACTGGATGCGGCATCCAACTCTGTAGCACCAACTGTCATATCCGCTGCATCTAGCTATGTATTGTCTGTAAGTACCTGTTTTTTCTTAGTCAGGATGACAGCTACAAAATTCAAAATAATTTATTCAAATATATGTACATCAATGCACACATATGAATATCAAATACAATTTTTACGAATAATTGAATACACAATAAATTAAATGTCAAAGAAACAAAATTATTAGAATGTCAAAAAAATTATATAAATTATTGCAATGTCAAAATATCAAGGTATAAAATAACTACAATAGTAGGTATAATCAGTCAAGACACTTATGAATGTCAAATACAATTTTTACGAATAAATTAATACACAATAAATTAAATGTCAAAGAAAATAATACTATTAGAATGTCAAAACAAAATATATAAATAATTGATGATAACAATATGAGGCAAGCAAGCTATTAGCAAAGCTGTCATCACTAGTTCCTTAGATATCTGAGATATCTGCTGCGTTTAGCTCTGTACTGTCTATAAGTCAACTTTTTAGAATCCCTTCGGCTATCTACTAAACTAAGTATAATCCCACATCAACTTGTGCTTAATTATACTGGATTTGATTAAACAGTTGTTCGCCCTGAAGAGAAACCTCGGGACCCATATATCATCACAATTTTTTGCTAAAGTCAATGCTAAAGTTATAATTTAACAAACTTAAATATATATATACAAACATTCTAAATATTCAAAAAAATCAAAAAAGGCTTTACTGCTTTTGTTAAAAAAGTAAAACAACAAACTCAGTACGGACTAAAAACTGAAAAAAAAGGCAGCTTATAAACCATATTCTGGGTTACAGAGTATAACAAAGTAAGTTTAGGTTCTCCAGATCCAGTTTTGTTCAAGCAGTCATTGCATTTCATACTTATTTTATCTTGCCCTATTGTTTTTTTTTAACGTGAACTAGCCTGATGGTAAGGGACGATGTGGTCGAAGATGAAGCACGCAGACTTAGAAGATCTGACCTTGAAAAGCCCAAGATTGTATCTCTTAGGGAACAAGAAAGCCGGCAGTCTGTTCCATTCCTTGGCTGCATGTACTAATAAAAAAAAATCTAGTTACCAATAAATCTTATTCATCTTTTCCAATATCAATGAAAAAATCCTTTGAAAGAAATTGTGTTAAATTGAAAATGTTAGCCTCCATATTTTTCCCCCGCAAACTTTTCGGGTCCATTTTGCCCCCGGCCTTGTTTGCCCCCAGGCTTTTTGCCTGGAATTGTTCCGTCGCAAGATAGCCGCAACAATGCCACAGTTGAAATTTTAGTTACTTTGTACACAATAGCAAGAATTCCTCGTTTTATATATCTAGAAAAGCCATTAATCTTTGGGAACAATGAGATACTGGACCGAAATTGTACTCGGAACTATGGCGGCAAGTTCGTAAACACTGCTATAGGTCTTTCAACAGGCTACACGGAAAGGGTGTACTAAGCCGAAAGGAGCCCATTAGATTCATTATATGAGTAATTAATAATTTTTAACAACTTTTTGAGTTAAATGAGCGGTTTATACATAAATGCGAGCTCATATATGTACTGTATTTGCTCGGCTTCAACAAGAAAAAAAAGGTACCTATCTGTTGTTCCATGCTCCATTTCGATAGATGTAAACAGTATTTTTCCAAGGAACTGTTGTTTTTTTCATACTAAATCACCATAGGTTATGGTTATGGAAACAAACAGTAGTTCCTTGGAAAAATAGCGTGTTGTAAAGTGCCCTTAATGCTGTAATAGAGCTTAATAGTAGGTACGTATACCGATTCGCGGCCTCCACTAACTCGGGTTTATTTACCCCAACCGCTATCGATTCTACGACAGCTACGACCATCCCACTACCACTTCAACTTGCTAATGCGCTGAGTTATATTGCCGAACTCATTTGACTCGCCAAAGGGAGGGATAAGGCCGACTGCCGACCCTTAAGCCCGTCACACACGTAGCTATAATATATATTAATATAAATATAGCGAGGCATATTACGATATATTTTCAATACAAATATTGAAGTGACCGCACACGGAGCTATAATATATATTTCTATGACGTCACCAAAATATACCGTAATTTATAGCATCGCATATTAATCAGTGGCGTAGCTACCTAGGGGCTAGGCGGGGCAGTGCCCCGGGGCCCTCAAGCTCAGGGGGCCCTCGAATCCTTACCAGGAAATCGATTGAACTGAGCTTTTTAAAATTTCTCCCATTTTCAAAATAAATATGACAGGTTGCAACCCGACTTTATTCATGGCAACTCAGTTGAGAGAAATTCGAAAGTTATGCCTAGGGAATTCCCCTAAATTCTTTCTGTGGGTTGGCAGTGATGTCAATTGGACGTATAGCGATATGTGCGTTTTATTATTCATATCACTCGAATTAACAATAAAACGCACATCGGTGCGTTTTATTGTTAATTCGAGTCAAAATTTTTTTTTCGAAAACGGTTAAAAAATAAATGCTGTATCATATGTAAGATGTTTTTGTTTTTCGAAAACGGTTAAAAAATAAATGCTGTATCATAATGTCAATAAACTTTTTAGTACTGATCAGTATAATGGTTCAATTTTATTTGATTTTAGTACCACTCATCCGTTACGTCAATAAATCATGTCAAATCTATAGATTTCGGCTACTCATTGTAGAACGCGAAATATCGTGAAAAAAATGCAGGTCACCTGCATTAGGTGCATTAATTCAGGCCCGCGCGCGAGATCGTTCTTCGTCTCCACCGTTAATTAATGTGGTAACACTAGCGGCGATAAAATGTTTGCCGGGGATTCCCCAACGACGGCTTGTAGCGTATCATTACATTACGTTTCTCCTTCCTTTTACTTTTAACGTCGTCAGTGAACAGTGAGTACCTACTCGAGGACAATCTTAGATAAATATTGCATAAATAAATTAGACAATTAAAATTATGGACAAAAAGAAGAAACCCACTGGTGCATTTAAACGCAAACAACGCCAAGAAAGAGAAGATAGTTAACAAAAATTGCCCAAAATTGACAAGTTTTTTAGTCAGCCTTCTGCAAGTAGGGGAGACCGGGTACAAAAGTAACGGCGGGTCGAAAGTAACAAACGCCCTGTAGGTATATTCAATCACCAAAACATCGCGTCGCTGCCGTCGCGTGATACTCGGGTGCACCCCCCTCCCCTGCAAACAGTTGCCGTGTGCGCCACGCGCTGTTTGGTTGTGTGAGGAGACGCTCTGTGAATTTACTGCACAAAAGTAAGTTTTTTGACATTTACTTATTTTATGTTTACGTATAGTTAAAAGTATGATATCAACACGAATATTTGCATATAGTTTCTTGATAAAATTGACTGTTGAGTGTTTTAATCCGTTTTTGTCTATCACGTTTCGTTTTAAGGTTATGTTTCATATTTTAACAAAAATGAGGTAGGGTACAAAAGTAACATAGCTATATGGGTACACAAGTAACATGTTACTTTTGGATGTATGGTATGGATTCATCAACGCAAATTATTTATGAGTCTTTATTTGAACAGAATGCCGCGACAACGCATAAGAACGACCACACGAGGGACTACTGACATGGAAAAAGAAAGAATGCAATCGGAGAAGAATACCAACTCAGAAATAAAGCCAAGAAGAAAGTTTTACTAGTATGTAGGTGTGGTGCAGGTGTATTTGTAATACAAATGTTAATTTTTTGCTATTATATGCAGTTCTTAGTAAATATTTCTTAACATGTTTTATTTAAAAAATTAGAAACCCACTTTGTCCTGTTACTTTCGACCCACGCCGTGTTACTTCCGACCTGCTAACGTGGTCGAAAGTAACAAGAGACGATTTTTTTTCAAGTCCTTAAATTTCATTAATATAAATCAATATTAAGTTAAATTAAGACGATAATGTAAAGAGCATGAACCAAATTTACATATATTTGTATCCGTTATGTCATACTAACAACACCTTGCTAGAAACAATGGTTTATGTACAAATTGTTACTTTTGTACCCGGTCTCCCCTACTTCTGGACAAAATATTTCTATTGATAGTGACCCCGACATTTATCGCTAATAGCAATTGAAAACAAAACCGCATCAAGCCTGGATTTAACCGAAGTCATTGATACTTTTGCTAAAACTAAAGCTAGGAAAAGATTGTAAATATAATAGTTATTTAGTCAGTTGGTAGGTCCGACCTTTATTTAATAAACCCTTGAATCTTTTCTATTTCGTTTTATTGCCACAATGCCTACACCAAGTATTAATTGTAATGTTTTTAACTTTTTACTGTTTAATATTTTTATTACCTGCCCCTGCAGTGCACGTAAAAGAGCTGATGATAAAGTAGCTTAGCATTTTTATATTTAATATTTTTACTTGATAAAACCTAACCCAGTGGGGCCCCATTTTTTGACTTGCCCCAGGGCCCTTGGTTACCTAGCTACGCCACTGATATTAATATATATTACTGTATATTATGGTATAGCAAGACATATTACGACATATTAGGAATGTACAGCATGTTCCAATTTGATTTAAAAGTTTTTAAAATGTTTTCCTTACCTTAAACACACAGCAAGTTGTTCTTCAGAACTAATACTTTTGCGCATGATTGTGTCTTTTCTGCTTATATAATTTTTTATTAATTCATGAAGATCTACAAATGGCGATTTTGAACTCCTAAAATATTGAGCGAATTTTTTTGAGGATAGTTCACGATACAAATTAAATTCGCCACGAGTTTTTTTATTCTCTAGGTGCGATTCAATCCATTTAGTTCTAGTTTTTGAGCCTGATAGGGGGCAACTGACATATCAAAAGCGGCATCAGAATCGTCCTCTGAAGAACTGTCAATTAAATCCAATAACCATGTACCTACTTCTTGAATTCATAATTATCTAATTAGTAATCAAAACACCCTGTATTATAAAACGCGTGCAAACGCTTGGCCGACCATCAATGAAATGAAGGCAAAATATATATTATAGCATCGTCTCCGTGTGTGGTAGCTTGCTATAATATATATTATAGCAAGGCATATTACTATATATTATAGCTACGTGTGTGACGGGCTTTAATAGTCGGAGAGACATAATAAAAGAACGACTATCGCCATTATGTACTATGTACTAGAGGTGACAATTGCGATGTTCTATTTAATTGTGAACATGTTGCTCACTCTACTCTGTCACTCGTTAGATTAATGAAACCTAATTGCAATATGCCTGAGGCATCTCATAGTACACACCCTGGTGTAATTTACACTTTAACTGCTGAAAATACATACCTTGTGTTTTCCTTTGTGCAACGCGAATGCGGCGACACACGCCAGGCGCGTTTAACACAACGCATGTGATTATTAGCAGCAGTTAAAGTGTTAAACAGCATGATCACAACAGCAAGCGTCTATCGAGTAACTGAGTGCTTTGTAGTGACTGCAATTGATTGAGACATTGTTGTGGCGAGCGTCGCGTCCGTCGCCTCTAATACGTATCAAACAGTAGCTCAATGGCTCCAACATGATTAATTCATTGTTTTCCTTGACAGGGCCTGATCGGCATATTCCTGTTTGATGAGGGATCGTCATTGAGCTGGTGGATCGGCACGATGCTCATCATCATAGGGCTGGCGCTGGTGGCGAAGCCGAGGACTAAGCAAAAACCGGACATAGCACTCAGCTAGCTGACATAAACAACGCCTCAATTATAAAACCTGCATAAAGTTAATCATTGCTATTATTGCATCATTTGCTACCCGAAACACAGTTTTTTAACTACTGCGGGTATCATCGTTTTTTCTTGTTTTTATCCATTAAGTTATTGTACAAATAAAGAATTTGAATTGCTTAAAGTTCTCTGTCTTGTTTTCACACGTGCCATTCACGTTAGCGAGAAGTTAACAGAGCATTTTAAGCAGTGACTAACTTTAAGCAGGCTTTATAAGTAAGGCGCAACATCTTGACATTCCTTTTACCGTGTAGTATTTAAAGTACTGGGACCTTATTCTTGCGCGCTCGACGTTATCTCGGTCACTCACTTTTTGACATTTCTAACAAGAGTGACAGTGAGCGAGGTAATCTCGATCGCGTCAGAATAAGTCCCCTGGGGCCATGACAATGATTAACAAACTTGTGAGCCCTAACTTCCTCTTTATCATAATACAAAAAACATAGCTGCCACAAAATACTAGGTAACACAAAATTACTTCAATGTTAAAAAAAAACTAGTTCAATGTAGTAAAAATGCTTTAAAAAAGCCCATGTTTAGGAAACAACATACATAGCTAACATAGCTATTTTTATACTTTTATTTAATAAAAGTAATACGAATTGTCGACAAGTATGTAATTGAATTAAAAAGAATCTTGACTTGAAAAGAGCTGATAATCTTCAACGGCTGAACTACACGGAATCAAAGATACAAACTTTAAACTTTACGCCCTCTCTTTTGCGTCAGTGGTTAAAAATAAGCTTAAAATAATTGCCTGTTCAAGTTTCGGTCTAACCAGTCGGCGAGTTTGGTGTTTTAACAATTCAGTTTCCAAATACAGTCGGACACAGGTTTTGGGGACCGAATACATTGACCTAGTTAAATCTCTAATTATCAAACTAACCTCATTTGTTTCGTTTCATAGAAATGTACCGAATAATCAGTTTGTTGGTAGTTTGTACTTTGCCCTCTAACTATGTAAGGCTCGGTGTCCACAGAAACTAAACTCAGTAGAGCGGGAGATTGAAGAAAAAAATGTACAAAAAGAATGTTCTACGAAATAGACTGGATTACTAGTCTATTTCGGACCCTAGGCTCAACGACAAGGCTCAATTAGTTGACGGCTTTTTTCCTGTAGTCGCAATACTTGTGCAGATTAGGAAAAAGGGTTTCGGACCTAGGTTTACTGCAAGGCATAATTAATTAGTCGCCACGTCGATCGCTCCGCTTCGCTTAGCTCAGCTTTGGTGGATGCCGTACCTTAGGCTAGTAGGTACAAATAGTTAAATTTGTTCTATTAATTATGTAAAACAATATATTATACACATTCCGAACATTACATAGGTACTTAACTTGCCCAATAAATATTATTTACTAGCTGCGCCCCGCGGTTTCACCCGCTGTCCTGCAAGAATAGCGGAAAGCCGTTCAATTTTCTGGGGTAAAAAGTAATCTACATATTACCTAGGGCTTAAGCTACCTTCATACCAAATTTCGTCAAAATCTGTTTAGCTGTTAAATTGTTAAATCAAATTGTCATCCATACGTCCATTACATAGCTGTCATTTGCGCAAAGAGTATTATAAGTCGTTTTGTTATTCCAAGTCTGATTCTTTTTTGTTATACCTCGTTTTATAGTGACTGATGTTTTATGTCAATTCACACTTGAATGCTATCGAATTTATTTAATAGAAATAAATAGTATAATAGGAATAAATAGTATAATAGGAATAAATAGTATCCTATGTGCGTTTCCTGGCTCTAAGCTACCTCCTCACCAATTTTCAGCCATATCGGTAAAGCCGTTCTTGAGTTATAAGTAGTGTAACACGAACACGACTTTCTTTTATATATATAGATTTATATGTATTTATGCATAAGTTTCCATATACATAATTTTATACATAAATGTAAATACGTAGTGTAAATTATATTTAAGTGTTATTTATACAAAATTATTAATAAAATTCATCCGTGTCCGAAATCCTTGCTTATTTATTGACGTCATTTGTTGAAGAGCTAGAAAAATACCCCGTTCCCTCACTTGTGGAGGATTTCCGTTGGCATTATTATAATGGAAGACGATTGTCATTGATTCTTTTATTTATGGAAGTGGTATTATAGGCTAAGGTCGACAACTCGCCAGTTAACGGATAGTTAAGAGCGTATCTACGTAGATACCCATTCTTCTGCAACGCTAGCTAATCTTTAGGGATGGGAAATGATTTTATCGATAAGTTTTGTCTAAATAAACGTGATTCGTTCTCGGCAACAATACCCACGATTGAGTAATCGTACAGGCGATCAGGCGAGTTGGCGGTCAACCCCAGATAAATCTGAAATCTGGGTACATTTCCATTAAAGAATACTTCATTATGATTAAAAGTATAAAAAAAAATTGTCCTTTAATTTAGTAATACATAATTATTTAGATAGCATGTTATTATAATATCTATCTATTAAATTAAAAATAAATCTATTTGAAAAGCTCCTCAAAAATGAATCCGCATTACAAGTAAATAAGTTTTTACGATGCAAATAAAGCAGAAAATTAGAAACAGCCAGACAACAACCCAGCTAACCTTATGAGATTAATACCGAGCTCCTTTAGGAACGACCGAATGCCTTAATCTAAATACTTAAGGATGTCTTCGAAAAATTGGTACAGAAACATTCGTATCTTTGCTTTTTATGCTCTATCACAAAGGTTCTAACAAAGCAAACTATCGACACTAACAGCAGCCGGCCGAGCCCACCCCTTCAGGCATTATAGACGCAATGACGCCGGCGGCGGCGGCCGGGCCGACAGTGGCGCGCCGCGGGCCGAGCTCACCACACGTCCGTCCGCGCTCGCTCGGCTCCGGCCAACTTCACTCCACGCTCAACTCACTCCAACTAACACGATCGATAACTTCAAACTGCACCAAAAAACAAACCACAACTCCCACTAAACAGTGCCGGCCCAGATTAACACATCCCAAAGTTTATGTAACCCTGACTTGTCCGATGGCAGCGTCGATAGTCGCGTGGCGCACCGGCGTCAACAATGTAGTCATAGTGACGCGAGCATGTTGACAATTTGACACTTAAATGTTTAGAAATATTTATTTCGATAGACTTGTTTGTTACGTGTTAATTGTTGGTATTAAATCGTTATGATGACAATAATTTTGTGTGGTTAGCGTATTGTGTTACGACGAAAATGGGAAATGGAATGAATAAGGTAATTTTATTACTTAACATCAATTGTTTTTAGTTTTTAAGTTTTGCACAATAAAATGCAAGCCGTAGTGAATTACGTAACTCGCAGCAGCGCAGCGCGTGGCTCGTAGCGGTGGCATAGCGTCCGTAGCTTCGTAGCAACTGTAGAGATCTACGAGATGCTACGAAAAATCATAGCCAAAACTTTTTCCATTGCACCTGATTGCACCAAAACATCTAGCTGTAATTTGACAAAACACAAAGTTTTATAAATGAAAGTTCAGTAGTTTTTAGCGAAGTTCTTCGTAAATCAAATTTTAAGTAGTTTTTTCGGTTATATTATGCTTAGAATTTGATATAGGCTGCCTTAATATCAGTGTTTTTATGGCGTCCAGTAGCCTTTGACACAGTTTTTATGCTGTAGCCCTCCTTGACACACGTTTCTAATGATGCACTCAAAGCCGCCGGCTAAGTATCTGCGCACACTCACGCTAAAAACCTCAACATTGTTATTGTTATCAAAGTAAAGACGAGAAATTAATAAAATATTTTTTAAAACAAGCTTTTAATGCATTGTCATCAGAGTTTCACAGGCATACCAAATTTCAGCACATTTGGACATCGGGATGAGGTTAAAATTCAGTTGCAAGATGTGACCTAACCAGTGGCGGATTTACACATTTGCCGCCCGTAGGCTATTCAACATTTTGCCGCCCCTACCGACCTAAACAATTCGATACACTAGCCCCGTCCCCCGTCCCTGCTCATAATAATACTTTCTTTCCGAAATCATGTCCGAAATTAAAAAAACTTGCCCCAGAATTTGCCGCCCCTGAAATCTGCCGCCCTAGGCTCCAGCCTACTCAGCCTGCTGGGAAATCCACCACTGGACCTAACCAAACAAACTATACATTGCAAGTTAAATAAAAGCTGGTAATAAATGTAATTACTTAAAACTATTTTACGTTACAATAAAGAGTTTATCTATCTATCTATCTATCTACGTTACTAGCTGTTCCCCCTGCCACACTTCGCTGTGGATAAAAAAAGAAAAAAATAATAAAAAATAAAATAAAATATAGCCTATGTTACTTTGGGATAATGTAGCATTCGAATGGTGAAAGAATTTTTGAAATCGCATCAGTAGTTTTTGAGTTTATTCCACACAAACATCCAAAAATACAAAAATACAAATCTTTCCTCTTTATAATATTAGTATAGATTAAGTTATTACTTGATACGAGTAACAGTGAACAGCAAATTAATTCTAATTCTCCTATAAAGAATTCCATGATTGAACTAAAACTTAAATTAGGTTTACAACATATCCTCCTACCTTAATCTATTTATCAAATACCTAAAAGCTGAGTATTTATTTTATAAAAAGAAAATAAAACTACCAATATACTACATTAACCTAAGTGGGTAAGTTGAGGTTTTATAAAGAAAAATCTATACAGTCTCTTATGAAGTCTAGAAAGCCTTAGAAAATCCACCTTTTTCTCGCCGAGCTTTCACAACCAGACTTCTTTGTAATAGGACCTTATCTTTAATTACGTTAGTTCTTCATAAGAAGAAGTGGGAGGGGGGGGGGAGGTGAATTAAATACTGAGCCAATTCTTTCACTGCCCAAAATGAGGGTAGGTATAGTTTTTCAGGTGTTTGTAAATAATGTGTGTACTATGAAGTAGTGTGTAGCAGTTGTAACTGGACCGATTTTGAAATGTGGGGTGTTTTTGGATGCGTTTGTACCATAGCCTTTCTTTTAGTAATATTCCTTTATATATTTATAAAATAGAAATGAAAATGCTGATTTGGTATATTTAAGTAGCGTCTAGCGTGTAATATTCAGCATTAAATTCTTAGAGTAGATACCAAAATACTAATCATGCCATTAAGTTTCGTAAAGCACACCTCAGTAAGTAGGTATGTTTTAAGAAACATTCTCGAGAATTTACAATAATTATATAAATAGTTACTTTTTAAGGAAATAACAATGAAATAACCCGGTTAAAATTCTCAATATTTTAATTGCATTCCATGTTTTAAATTTCAGTTCAATTTACCTTCTAAGGACATTATTTGATTCATAACCCGCATAACTAGGTACCTAACTACGCTCCAAAGCTACAATTACATATTCTGTGCCCAAAGATTGATTTGCATCAACCAATGACGACAGCGGGCCGCATGAAGACTCGAAGCGTCTAAATTCCAACAAGGCTCATAAAATTGGCAGCGAGCCTAAAAGCAATAGCTCGGGTCGTAAACCCCAGTTATAGCACTATGATACGACTGAATTAGGCACGAAATACCTATCTTTGCCTACACGATCCTATCTAGCTATAAGGCCCAAGTTTGAAGGCTTTTTAAGACCGATCTAAATTTTCTAAAACTATTGGCATCCTTGTCTAATGGCTTGCAATGATAAAGACAGATATATTTTTAGTTAGTTTAGATCTGTCTTAAAATGCCGTCAAACTTGGGCCCATAGTACTAAATACCTGGGTACTAAATACTCGAACATTTATTGCAACTATTATAAGATTTACCGACCTACTTGGCACGAGCTGCGTTCCGCGGCTTCCTCGTGCGAGGAAAACTTTCATGATGAAAAGTAGCTTAGGTATGAGTTAATCCATAAGCTGCTTTTATTCCAAATTTTATCTAAATTGGTTTAGTAGTTACGAAGATACGCGGTAACAAACATTCACGCACACTCACAAACTTTTATTTACATTTATCTTCTTATCTTCTTAGTATACATAAATTACGTGTCACGTTGTTTGTCCGCTATAGACTCCTAAACTACTTAACCGATTTCAATCAAATGCACACTGTGTGCAGTTCGATCTAACTTAGGAGATAGGATAGCTCACATCTCAATTTATAGTAAAAAAACATGAAAAATTAGAAAATTTAAAAATACTTAAACCCTATAGCGCTTTGGACAATGTAAACTTTTTTAATGTAACTTTTGACATTTGACATAGAATTGACGCAATGGATTTTGACAGGACAACGTCTGTCGAGTCAGCTAGTCTATAATCTATACTGATTAATATTATAAAGAAGTAAAGTTTGTGTGTTTGTATATTTGTTAAATTGTAAGGGGTAATCTCGGGATCTACTGAACCGATTTTAAAAATTCTTTCACCAATAGAAAGCCACATTATTGCTGAGTGTCATATATAAAAAACCGAAAAATAAAAAGGCTTTTACGTGGTAGTCCGTTTTGCAAAGTGAATCGGAGAAAAAACGGTCCGGACGGCGCGCGATGGCTTCGGGTTTAATTAACATTATGCCCAACGAAGTGGGCAAGGGTCAGCTAGTATATTATAAGAAAGAAGAAGAAGATATATATAAGTACTAGTACTCGTATATAAATGAATCGTTGTTCGTTAGTCTCGCTAAATCTCGAGAAAGGCTGGACCGATTTGAATATATATTATATATTTTTTGTTTTGTTCGCTCTGATACAGATAAGTTTTAAAAGTAAAAAAAAACAGCTTGTGAAAGCTTGTGCAGCTAGTTAATAATAATTATTATACTAGGACTTAGCATATTTTACAATTAGTAATACAGCCAAGCCTCTGCGTGTATACGTGTATAGCAACATTGTACGATACTTTTATGATCATATTTTATGTGTAATACATACCTACTTGTAGATACCTATACAGGATTATACAGAAAGGGTATACTAAGCCGAAAAGGGCTCATAGTACTCATCATGAACAACTTTTACTATGGGACTAACCTGGAATTCGCGAAAGGAAAATCAGCCGTTCCTTTTTTTTATAAAAATAAGTGGCAAACAAGCGACGGGCCACCTGATGGTAAGTGGTTACCGCCGCCTATGGACACTTCCAATACCCGAGGCATCTTCAGTGCGTGTTCCCTAGAAAAATGACAACGAGACACAAAATACGAAATGTAAGGAACAGCCGACTATTTGTAACAGTTGTTCAAAATGATGAGTACTATGAGCCCTTTTTGGCTTAGCATACCCTTTTTGTATAACCCTGTAGATAGACAGCTAGTTATAGCTATTATTCTAATTCTTTAGTTATAGTTATTATCGATCTGTCTAGGCTGTGTCGTTCATTAGTCACGGAATCTAATAGAATTAGGTTCGTATTTAGTATCAATAGTAAAGTTGTCGTTCCGTTCTGTACCTACCTACAAAGTTTTGAGGACACGAAATTTTTTTCTGGGAAAATTTATTCAATAGTTATTCGTTCGTGATTTCATTGACATGATTTATTAAATGACCCATATTATGATAATAGTCTTACTACTAAATTTGAAAGTAATTGTATGTTTGAATGTTTATTACTCAATCACGCAAAAATGACTGAACGGATTTGGATAAAGTTTGGTATGGAAATAGCTTATAATCTGGATTTGCACATGGGCAAATTTTTATCCCGGAAAAATTAATGGTTCCTACAACATAGCGGGTGAAACCGCGGGGCGCAACTGGTACCTATATTTAACATTAAAGGATTATTAAAATCTGGGTCATGGTGGAACATAAGGACAAATTAAATTATTTTCCTGCTATGCAAAATAATCTTTTGACTTCTTTGTATTTAATACTAGCTGTACCTATGCCTAGCATAAATTTTAACATAAAATAGGTTAGAGAATTCGATAGATAAATGTAATTAAATGGGAAGGGACCACCCCGTCCGGCGTAAATGGAAGCTGCATTGTTCATACATTTTTCCATCGAATACCTACTTGTTACGTACGAGTATTTTACGTCAAAATTTGTGCTAGGTGCAGGTTGTGTACCCACGGCTTTGTTCGCGATAACGATCTCGTCAGCCATAAGCTAGGTGGAAGTCTAACTTTACCTTTTTCTTTTGGAAACATGTCGTTATTTCAAATAACAAAGCCGAAACTTCTTGCCACCCCTACGTGCTCGTCGTGGGGGCTTTAGAATAAATATAGGGCCATAGAGACTTGATCGTTTGAGACAGGCATTCACTTCATCTGCTCTTGCTCTTGTGTGGGAGATAAATGGTCGTCAGCTGCTTCTTTCGTACGTTTTTGAGGATAAAAAAATACTAAGTGGTAAAAAAAATGTAATGCGTGAATGTACGAGTATGTATAATGCAAGAAAATCTGTGGTTGTAGCAAACGAAGAAGAAATAAAAATCTTGAATATGTACGATGATGATGCTGAAAACTTCAGTTGCGCGAAAAAGATTGGTGACGAGATGACCTCGTTATTCCTTTATCACTTCTACAAAGAAGCTACTACTATATTCACTCAGACTAACTTTTAAATACCTAGGTACTTATTTATCTAAGCACATCTATGAAAAAAAATTAATAGTTAAAAAAACTAAAAAACACGATTTGTTTAGTGTATTGTCATCGGTCCTCGATATATCTACAAAGTTTGAAAGAAATCTGACCGTTTAAAGTGGGTCAAAAACGCGCTCAAAGGAGTCGGTTACATACAAACAAACATACAAACATACAGGTGAAGCTAATAAAAGCGTGTTAAAAAGAATACTGCATATAGAAACTTATGTCAAGCAAAAGTAGTCCTTCATTTTACTGCAGCAAAATCGACCTCTGAAAGACCTTAATAGGAGAAAAATCATGCGAGTAACATATGGTCGGCAGCGCAGAAAGAAAAATGCTATGTCGGATCCAAACAAACAAGTCGAAGGTTAAACTGTTTGCGCAAAGCTTTGTCCGAGAAAACATCCCCCACCCGTGCCGGCGCAAACTTTGCGACTGTCGCTGCGTTTAGTCGCTGCAACAAGACGCTGACTTGTCGTTTGCGTCGTTTTCAAATCGACAAAGTGTCGATCTGCGAAGATTTGTGTACGGAACTAAATAATGGAAAACTAGCTGCGCCTTGTTATTTCAGCCGCTATACACTATATACTACAGGAACCGTTTATTATTCCGGCACGAAAATAAACCTGTGAATCCATGCTACAAGCTACCTCCAAACCATATTTCATCCAAATTCGTTCATCCGTTTTTGGGTGATTGCATTCCAAACATTCAAACAACCAAATGTACAAAACTTTCATTAATACGAGTATGATATGAATACCATAAATAGAAGGGTTGTCGCCGGTCGTTGCGTCTAGTACCTAGTCAAACTGTCGCAAGACCACAGTTTGCGCTGGCACTTGTACCTTCTGTTTACCTAAACTTGACGAGATACGCTTAGAACAATCGCTGTCTAATTTGCGGGGTTGTTTTTGTTTGCTAGTTCTAAGCTCCTAAAGTTCAAAAACAATTAACGACCGCAAAAACATCTGTGATTTTTTTCTTTAAGTATTTTTTAAACTTTTTCCTGTGTGTTAGACGGTGTTAATAATAACGCTCTGTTTGTTCGCCAATAAAATAAATAGGACAGGTTTTTTCAAGCAAATTGGCTCCGAACGAACGCCCCGGAGGGAATGTCACGGAAAATGGAATTTACATTCGATATCCACAGCACCAAGGACTTGTACCTCAATATTGGTCTACATTTTTTTACAATAAATAGTAGACTGTCCCTTCTTTAAAAGTGGCATATTTTCTTCTTTAAATGGGACTACCCTTGAGATATAGCCTAATCAGTAATACAAAATAATCGTCAAAATCGGTTCACAGTTGATTTCGTTATTTATTTATTTATTTACGTAAAAAGAAATAGAAATATTCAGAAAATTGTATGGTGTCGTTCAAATTCTTAGCTAAACATCAAATAATATCCTGTCCTGTAAGAATCTGTCCACCTCACTCACACGTCTCGGACTCCTTGCCTATAATGAAATTCCGTACATGCTCTCTTGATGCATATGTAAATGGCATTGAAAGAAGTTTAACCATTTTAACCAATATCGGAACTATAATACCCAATATCATGATTCTGCTCACCACATGCTGTTTTCAAATTAGCATAATGTGGTCCGAACAAAACTTGATTTTATTTCAAGCTTTTTACAAAGTATTTTATGGAATCCATATCCATATCCAATAGTGCAAGTAAACCATTTTGCAAATGTAACATAGTTATATTTTACAATTTTTGGTGTAAAGCGAAGTTTTTAGCTAAAACGGTGGTATTTTATTAGGAAAATCATTGTCACAATTACAAACTTAGTAAAGTAAGTAAGTAGGGAAGTACTTTCATGTTATCACGGATAAAGACGAGTTTATGTATTGGTTTTCCATTCCATTAGCTCGGTAAATACTTTAAATATTTGAGTATTCAAAGGTAATTCTGATTTCTGAAACCCTATTTTTGCGCGCATGAGATTATATCTGTCTCTGTCTATCTTATCAGGAATGTCATGGGAGTAAAAGAGAGATATAGATCGAGCGAACGAGAAAAGGGCTTTTGGTATGATTCGGAATAAGTACATAATTCGTCAACCTAATTCGTCAACTTCATTGCTACATGAGAAACACGCAAACTGACAGTCACGCGATCCCGAGCATTTGCAAGTCATATACAATAGAAAATAGAATTTTTATGGCTTGGCTTGTGCATGCATTTGCATGAATCATGCAGAGGTTTCATGTTTATTGTAGCTGTATAATTTTGTGGCATTTAAATATCGTGATGTAGTGTGACTGTAGCAATATTTATGTGGTTGTTTAACCGCCGACTAAAACAAAGGTTATAAAAAGGCGCTGTAAGTTTAACGAGTGTATCTGTGTGTCTGTCTGGGGCATCGTAGCTCGTAAGAGGCTCAACCGTTTGGACCGTTGTATTTAGTATTTTTTTTTGTTTTTTATCTATGATTTAAAAATCCCTGTTGAGCTGTTTCAAGAACAGTATACCACAGCTCTTTTCATTTTGATTTAATATAACATTTAAAAAATTATTATATTAAAGGGGATTTGAGTCCACCTTTGAGAGATGTCCATTTATCAAAGGAGTTCACAGTTTTCTTTCAGCCTTTCACAATTTTATGGTAACTGTCAAATGCATTCTTTGAGCGGCCGGACTGTAGGTATATGTAGTTCTACGTTTGACCACGTTCAATATATTATTATCAGCAGCCTTAAGTGTATACCGGAAGCCTGTCACGTAAAACCAATATTAATAAGCGGATTATTTAATTGCTGCCTGTTACCTGCTACGGGTTCCCAACTAACTTATGGCTGCTTATGGCGCAATAAATCGGGCTTATACTAAACTGTTGGTGAGCCTCTTTATTAGAGTAAGTTGATTACCATAACAGCGAATAATACTTTAATCCTAGCGTCTTCAAAGTTTGGATAGATATTTCATACCTCATATGGGATGGCTACATCTTGGAGGCTCATTTTCTATGTCAACGTAAGAATAAAAGGAAACGAGCTTCTCAGTTTGGTTTGCCTAAAAAATCTGAGTCTAGCGACAAGCTTTATTTCATGCTGTTACGCATGAATAATCTGGTCAAATACTCTATCCTTGTCATCTGAGCTGATTCGAAATTACGTTTCGTTTTCGTTTGATTCGGAGTTCAAAACTCTTCCCATGTTTTTGATAGAAAAATAGAATGATCACTTGCTTTTTTAACTTTAATTTGTAACTGTAATTGATAATAAACGAATGTTTTAACTATTTTTTGTATGGCAAAAAATACTGCATTTTGCTCGCAGTAAAATGTTTGGTAACAATTATGTAGGCAATTTTTGCCTGTCGATAGGTGTTGTAAGTCCAATTATTTATCTGTATAGTCTTTAATTTGAAGGTATCTTTAGACGTTAATCTTACCTGTCATTGAAACTGGCGACACTAGATAGTGTCGCCAGTTTACAGTGACTGCTCAAGGGTCGATACACATCTGACGGAAAATGCGTCGCGTACTATCGCATACTATACTCGACGCACTAGCGCATCATCGGTTGAGTGTGAAAGGTTGGATGTTTTATTATACACTAGCGGCTCGTCCCGGCTTCGCACGGGTAGACACTATAAATTGAGATCTTAAAAAAAAAATTTAAAAAAAATCTAAAAACTATCCTATCTTTTAAGTTAGATCGAACTGCACACGGTGTGCAAATTTGATTGAAATCGGTTAAGTAGTTTAGGTTAAGTAGTCTATAGCGGACAAACAACGTGACACGTAATTTACATATATATACATATTAAGATTTCACTGTTCTGGCGTTACGCGACCGATAATACGCGACGCATTTTCCGTCAGATGTGTATCGACCCCAAAGCTCGTAGCACGTCGCATGTAGCTACAGAGTAGGTATACTCGTATAGCTGTCCACTTCTCCTTTGTGACACGTTTGCACCACCCGGTTCTGAATTCTAAGCATCTGATATCACGCTGCCGTTTCAGTTTGCATTTCAAAATGTGTGCTGGAAATAAGAATGCTCAAAATTAGAGGAAATATTACGTATTACCGGTCGTAGTACTTACCTAAATTATTAATGTACAAGAAAAAGTGTGAGTGTGTGGTTGACTATTATTTTGTCTTAAATGCTTTGTACTAATGTGCCTCGCGGTTTCATCCGCTATTCTACAAGAACCGGTAAATTTTCCGGGATGAAAAGTAGCCATTTATGTGTCTAAGGTATAAGCTATCTCCATACTAAATGTTATCTCATGTTCAGATGTGTTTTGCGTGTTACAGTAAATTTAATCCAAGTCTTGTATATACACATATTATATGTATTTGGTTAGACAGCTTTCACCGAAGAGAGGTACAGTTTCCAGCAACCACTCCCACTCAATTACTTTGCTGGCAAGTACTTCAACAGTGTTGCGAATAAATATGTCATAACGGATTTAGGTGACACAGAGATTTTAATATAAATAGCTATCCTGGATTAATCGATAGGCTTTTTTATAATAAATAATTAAAATAATATAATTCATTATTCTAGGATAATGAGCGAAAACCCAAGGCGCTGCCAAAAAAATCTTGAGCACAATTCGTCGACTTACCGTATACAAAACGAGAAATATATTGTTGTTCTGAAAGTTTGAAATAAGTATAAGCAGGTATCTATCTACCTACTATGGTGGCACTAAGCCGTGACCTTACCTACAAGCTAAAACAAACCAGATTATCCACTTTCTAGTTATCTCCACATAAATTCTAATAGGTGTACGTGCACAGACATTCGAGCAGTAAAACTCCTTGGAACCCTCACGTATACTTTCAATTGAGACGGCAAAGCTCATAACCTTGCAAAATAAATCCTCACACATTCGGCCATCAATCATAGATCTCGCCGCATGGCTTCCTCCGAGGTAAAATAAAAATATAATAAAAAGCAACGCAAGCCAGTAAAGGCGTGAAACCATTTACCGCATTACTTCACAACACGCCTTCTTTCAGGGGAAATCCTGGTTATTGGACCGCGTAGACTCACTTTCCCAAACAGGATGCGTGGGGTCACATTTGGTGACCTTTGTGTTAAAAGTGTTTTTAAAATGGTATGTTTACAAGGGTTATTCCGTGCCTGGCGTGAATATGTTGACATGTCAAAAATGCCAATTTTACAGGGCGGCCATTTTAAAGTTTGACCTTCTTTGGTAAATCGGCAAAATGCGAGTTTACTGACTAAGATTTCTCCAAAATTGTGTATATTATGAGCTGTCAATTTTTTACATATTTTCATATGCAAAGAATGCACTGAGCCAACAAAATAAAAAAACCGACAAGTCGAGATGTCACCTTGTTCACGCCAGGCACGGTTAGAAAGGAGACTTCTAAAATTATTTTTCTTCTTTTAGTTCATCTAATACTGACTGCGCCTCGCGGTTACACCTGAAATCCTGCAGGAACCGTCAACTTTCTCGGAATAAAAACCTACGCTTTTAATCCAAGGTCTACGCTACCTCCACACCAGATCGAAATCTGTTCAGTCGTTTTTGGGTGATTGGGTACACATCATCATCCAAACATATTGCTTTATTAGTAATAGGATGTTTACAACGTTTATTCTACAAGGTAAAATAAGTAAAAGTTCTAAAAGAATTTTCCTTAATTTCCTTTGTCGAAAACCTTCCTCTGCGTTCTACTTTATGTAATATTCTCAGGAGAGTAATTTCTACAATGCAGCATAAAGTTTTGTAAAACACTCCTTCTCGAGAAAAGTTGGCATTTCTTTGAAAATTCTGTCCAGTGATGTTGTCGACTCAATATTGAGTTTGAAATAACTGTTGTACAAGGCAATGAAAACAATGTTTACGCTGTACCAACGGCTGTTTCGTGTTTCGAGCGAACAATCTCGAGTGTACCAGGACCCGCGTCAGTCAACCGATTAAACGATCGTTAAATTGTATTAACTTTGAAACTGCAAGTCGAATTTAATTCGTCGCGGAGGTTTCAAGGTCGTTGAACTTTGTTTGCGCTGAAGTGCATATAACATTGAGGTCGGTTTAAATGACCTCTCTACGTCCACATTGTTGTTGCTTTGTCCACAAGTTGATACAGCTTTCTGTTTGACTTTTTGAGCTAGGGGTGTAATCTTGTAGAGATACTGTGATAATGATGAGACTATGACTATTTTAGTAACGGCAACCATTTATTGGGTCACGATGCGTCCTTACATGGCGGATACATTTTGCCGTAAAAGTTCTCGATCTGTTGCTATGTTTGAAATATCTACCTATTAACAAAAGATAACATAAAACCTCAATATCTACCTCTAATTTCACTAGTAGTCTGGGAAGAAAATAGCCAAATATTTTATTGTATTTATTTTAATTTCTAAAACCGTTACATATAGGTAGATGCCAAAACGATTTAAATTTGAATTAAATTTAAATTTGACAGTTTAAATTAATGTTGAACTCATGCTACAATGCTGAATTAATTTGCCGGTACAAAATTTGAAGACATTTTCGAATTTACGTCCAAATAACCAATTCAATTTTGAAGAGCAACATTGGATGACGAAAGTCATTTTGTTATAGCTACCTACTAAATACATAACTACCTGCTGGTATCCATGTTTCTGCTGAGTAATTAATCCTCTTCCTGCCTTCAAGCTTACAGCCACAATTAATTGTTGGCGCACTTAGCTGCACTCCTCGGTGGCTGCTCCGCGAGCAATCCGCAATATCGGAGTTTCCATGGAAACCAGCACTCGGCAGTTAGTTCCTATACTACACAAGGCTACGTTACAAGCTTGGGATGTACCAAGCTGAAAGACGTAAGTCTTTTTAGGGTTCCGTACAAAAGAAAAAAAACGGAACCCTTATAGGATCACTTTGTTGTCTGTCTATCTGTCAAGACCCTTTTTCTCAAGAACGCGTGGAAGTTTCAAGCTGAAATTCATATCAAATACTCAAGTTTTTTTGAAATGGCTTAATGCTGTTGGTCACTGAAGCCTCTACAGCGTACCGGGTGTTTGGCGAGCGCATATGGCGCTGGGCCTAAACGTAAAAGTCTGCTCCTTTTAAGCAAGCGTGCTCCATCGTAGACCGCATCATTGCTTACTATCAGGCGAGATGGTGCCAAACGCAAGCCTATCAAAAAAAAGTCGACAATATTCGGAATATTTCGTTATGCTACCAATATTGAAATCGCAAATATCAGCTGTTCCAAACAAAATGTAACCGACAATCAATGAAATGTATGGAAAAGCTACATAATTTTATGCATTGTTATTTTAGGGTTGGTCCCATAGTAAAAGCTGTTCACAATTATGAGAACTTCTTAGTATTTAAACGGTTTTATTTAGCTCACCCCGTTTGTTTTATTCTTGGGTCAAATTTAGTAATTCAAATTTCACCCTCTTCCTGTCAACCGATTAATCTGAAATTTTGTATACACTTTGGATTTTGGTGACAATACAATTATGTTTATTCATTATCATTATAAATTCAAGATGGCCGCCGCTACAAAATGGCGGATAACGTAGGTTTTATCGATCCCATCAATATGGGTATCAAATGAAAGTGCTCAACCAGTATAATACAATGTACTAAGTATATAAAATAAAAACTAAAAACTAGAAAATAAAAATAGGTAAAAAAAATTTTTAAGTTAAACGGTTTTATGTTAAAAAAAACATACATTGCAATGTTTAAGATAAATGTACTAAAAACCAAAAAATAATAAAATAGATACAGTCGTGGGAATTATAAACATATGCATAGACTAGACTAAAATAAAACCGTGGGGCAAGAAAACCGTGGGACGTGAATGTATGTTTTTTTTTAACATAAAACCGTTTAACTTAAAAATTTTTTTTACCTATTTTTTTTTAGTCAGCTCTCTTGGCTGCAGCACTACCTCGCTCTTCAGAGCGGCAAACTTGACTATAATAATAAATAAGTTAAGATTATAAAAATGTTGTCGAACCTCCGGTAGGAACGGAACTCGAAGATAAAGTCCATTGCAGTGTATCTTGGTACGGCTTGGTACGCCCCTAGCTTATAGCCGTACTTGTGCGAGTACTTTTAGCTAGTGGAAACTGATTTGGTTCGAAGCTGTCTTTAGGGAATCTTTGGAGTCAGGTTTAAGTGAAATATTCTCGAGTATCAAGAGTTTCCAGAACTAAATTCTGTGAAAGCATAAAGTAGAGCAACTGCCAATTCTGTCAGTTTTCTGCATTTTATATAACTAATTTTGTGTCCTCATGAGTCAAGATACAGATATTTTAACTTAAGTAGTTTGTTTTAGGTACCTACCTATATGTATATAACATTACCAAGGTGAATAGAAGCCATGTTTTTCAAATTATTCGAGAAAAAAATCACGTTCTTGTCATAAACACACCTTGTCGTCACGTCAAGGGTAATCTAGCCGTTTAGAATTTCATTCATGGACATTTAGTGTACCTAAATGTTTTGTTAACCTTTTCCGATTTCAACTGGTTTTATGTGTTTCTTAGTTCAATTAATACTTTTTTTTTATTTATAATATATTTTCACCCTGGTTTTGTTTTGGCGCAGGTGCTCCCCGGTCTCTACGTGGGCAACTACCGGGACTCCAAGGATCCGATGCAGCTTGAAAAGTACAAAATAACACACATCCTTTCCATTCACGACGCTGCAAGGCGATTACACCCAGTAAGTTGAAAATACTTACTTAATATATTAAACTTACTTAACTTACTTAATATACTTACTTAATATTTACTATACTACAAATTTAGTGAATTTTAATGCGTTGTACGAGGTTATAAGGAAAGGGTACGTTAAGCCGAAAAGGGCTCATGCTACTTATATTAATTTATGAACTACTTTTACCAACCCAACCCTTAAATCGCGAAAAAACTATCAGCTGTTGCATACATTTTGTCAAGGGTCGTTGACATTTTTAATGGAACAGCTGATTTTTTATCGATTTCAGAGTTGGATCCGTAGTAAAAGTTTTTCGTAATGATGCGTTATATAAGCCCTTTTGGGCTTAGCATACCCTTCCCTTATAACCCTATATATGTTTCTGTGCACGGTTCGGAATAAAATCCTACTATACCTACTACTAATGTTATAAACTAGCTGATGCTTGGAACTTTATACCCGATGCTGGCCGCAGGTTTCTATGCGGCTATAAAATATAACTAACTAGCGGCCCGTCTCGGCTTCGCACGGGTAGACTTTGGGATAAACGTAGAGTAAATTGAAATCGGTCCAGTCGTTCACGCGTGATGGCGTGACCAAAGGTGTTGAGAATAATTATAGGAACTCTTTGTTATAACCTCTATTCTCATGCTATTGCGTAACTATAGCAACCGTAGTTTGTTGATGCTAACTTGTCAATTTATAGTAAAAATTATCAGTATAAAACGCACACTGTTTTGATAGATATGATTGAATTTGAACTTTGTACAGAGGTAATAAAGTGCAAATTGACTCTTGGACGTTATGAACATACCTACATTGCTTAAACAACAGTGAGTGCTTGCAATTCGATATGAACTTTATACAATAGCAATAAAGCTCGTTTTAGTTAGAAAACGTTTGTATGGGAAAAATAAAAGGGCTGTTTTTAGGGTTTTTCAATATTTCTGAGAGATTTTCTTAATATTTTTTCCTTAAGAACCTTCTCCTAATAATAACAAATACAACAAAAAAAGAATTAGTGAAATCGGTCCAGCCATTCACGCGTGAGGCCGTGACCAAGGAAAACGGGTTTCATTTTTATATATATAGATAGCGCTCAGGGATAGTGAAGCTTTCCCTTGCCTTGGTGAAAGAATGTTTAAAACAGACTAGTAATTTTGGAGATTATTTTCACGACATTACCCCTACAAACATACATTACATACATACACTCGAATAAAACTACCTGTCTATATAGCTTATTCCCTGGACAAACACATTGGTTACTTTTTATCTTGGAGAAATTAACAGCTCCTGTAGAATAACGGGTGAAACCGCAGGACGCAGGCACCTAAGTAATATTTTTGTGCCCTCTTTAATCACTGTTAGTGTATAAATGCATAAAGGTGCTTCTAACATATGTAGGTACTCGTAGGTAACAGCTTACGAATTTCGTTACTACAACCATTCAGAATATTGCTCTCGACGATTTGTAGTAGTACCCACTAAAAGATACGTATATATATGTTACCGGCCAAACCCGATTTTAGGACAAACTAGTTTAGCCTAGGCTAAACTATAACCCCCCCGAATGGGTTCCCGCCTTTCCGTGGCGGGGGGGATAAGTAGCCGTGGCACTGAGCCCGGTGAAACGAAGAGGAACCCGAGGTGGGGCCTTCCGCGTGTCCCTCTGGCAGCAGAGGGCACAGCGGATGAGCCGGGGTCTGAGCGATGGCTCGGACCACCAGGGGGGTTTTCCTTGTGCTCCTCGCCGCGTGTGGGTCGCGGTCGGGAGTGCAAGGAAAGGAGGAGGGTCTGAGTGTGGTGGACGCCGGGGGATGCGGCGCTCCACACTTGGACGGTGGCACTGCTGCCGCCGGTGACGAGTGTGGTGGACGCTGGAGGAAACGGCGCTCCACGCTCGGGCGGTGACAGCGGTGCCACCAGGAGGGTTTTCCTTGTGCTCCTCACCGCGTGTGGGTCGCGGTCGGGAGTGCAAGGGAAAGAGGAGGGTTCCTTTTGCACCTCGCCGCGTGAGGTTTGCGGCCGGGTGTGAAAGGAACGTGGGCTTAAGGCGGGGTGGGTGGTGCTAACCACACTGCCCACCACGTGCGAGCGAGCGGGGCTAGGGAGCGAGGAGGCGGTTCGCCCGTCTCCTCGCTCCTCGGCAGTGGGGTTGCCGGGAGAGTCGGGGGACTCTCCCGGCCTGCACGACCCCACACTGTCTGGGGGGTGATCCTGGGGAACAGGGTCACCCCTCCATAGGTGCTGGGGGCCCTAATCGGGTCCGTCGCCGGGGCAAGGTGGCGATTGCTAACGCGACCCCACCTTGCCCCATCTCAGGCGGATGCCGAACACCCCAGTGGTTTTAGTGGGTATGCCGCCGCAGGGCGGAGACTCCCACATAACCACCCTGCCTCCCCCGGGGCGGGCGTGGTATCCATAAAGGATTTCCACTGGGTAAACAAAAAAAAAAAAAAAGGCTAAACTATAACTAAACTAAACTGACTTATCCTATCGGGCTTAGGACAGACTAGTTTGGGCTAGGCTATACTAGTTAATCCTATCGCGTATAGGAAGAACTAGTTTAGCCTAGGCAAAACTAGTTTGTCCTAAAATCGGGTTTGGCCGGTAACATATATATAAGTAGATACGAGAACCTTTCCCGCATTTCCCACATCATTTTTATTAGAATAAAAATATACCGAATCTGTGGAGGTAAGCCGAGAAGATTTTTTTTCCACATGGGTAATTTTTTTGGCGTAAAAATCCATCGTATCTGTAAATGTAAACTGAGATGAAATATCAAATTTTTACTCACAACGAAAATAGGGGACAAATCAACTACGTCTAGCGGCTTGGGTGTATTGTAGCCAAATCAAGCGAATATTTCGCACGACTCGTTCTGTTTATTCGGAACGTTTTTGGCCGCGGGCAAATCTCTCCTCTGCTATACTCGTATAATAAATTGATATGCATAGTCCCTCTATCTGTGTTAAAGATAAAGTCGAGAGTGACTGACTGTCAGACAATGCGCAGCCTAAAGCGCTGGTGGTAGAGATTTGAAATTAGGTGTATTTGTTTTAATGCGGGAAGGTTTACTAAGAATTTAGAATGACTATTTTTTTTTGAAATTCAACCCTTAAGGAGGTAAAAATGGAGTTAACGTTTTTATGTTTTTTTTTACCAGAAGTTGAGAATATGAATCTTCGGATATAGTTAATTTGTGTTTTCAAATAAAAATGCTGGTTTAAATATCTTTGAAATTGTGTGATAATTATTATATGAAAAAGAAATAGCTGCGAATAATAATATGATACTGTTTACTGTATTAGATAGGCGGGCGTAGCCGCAAGCGAAAACTAGTCCTATAATAACAAGTGAATAAATGGCTAAAGTTGTATTTTATTCTCATTCGGCCAGATATTTCTTTTAAGTACGTAGGTACATTGAGGTTCCCAAGAGCCCTATAAGGCCCGTATAAATCAAAAGTATCTAACTAGATGTTTGTAAGTGCTGTGTTATTCATGAGCATAGTTATAATAATGTTAGGGCAGTTGTGGATAGCAGTATTGAAACTTTTTGATCGCGTAACTCGTAAACAGATTGACGATTTTGTGAGCAGTAAATAACAAGTAGGCATACTTTACTCATAGAAATATACTTTATGCACGCATTCATATATTATTTAATTATGTTATTTACACTTAAAAACTATCAGTCTAAGATCAAAACATTTTTGTGCCAAACTTACGAATATTAACATAAATTAGGTATTTAACGAACACAATTTTGCAATATTACTCTGTTTCCATTTGAAATTACTGTTATAATTTACCTAATTTATTTCGTAAAGTATCAATGATTTTCCAATTGATTCGTCTACTGCAAAGTGAAGACTCAAAATTTCGATAGATAGTAAGTTAAATATATATTTGTTTTTAAGTAATTATTTAACAAAATTGACCCTAGTTCTTTATAGCGAATGAGTCCGCGTTTGACCACCAACTCGCCTGACCTCTGCTCTATTTTGCCTCTATAAAAATATCTCTTAGGGGCTTCACACACAGCAGCTATAATGTAAAGATGTACATTATAGCACGATACATCTCATTACATCTTTCCATAGAAATCGTCAGGATGTAAAAATATACATTATAGCTGTCGTGTGTGGTCTCCTGACGATTTCTATGGAGAGATGTAATGAGATGTATCGTGCTATAAATGTACATCTTTACATTATAGCTGCTGTGTGTGAAGCCCTTTACGTCACGCCTTTACGCCTTTACGAACGATGACGTCACGACATACTCAATTCTATAGATATAATGTCCCCAAGTTTAGAGGCATACGTTGACAGATCTAATTTTTTAAAAGTATTGATGTCCTTATATTATAGGTTGCAATGACAAAGACAGATAGGTATATTTTTAGTTAGTTTAGATCTGTCAAAATAAGCCTACCAACTCGGGTCCAGTAGATGTAGAGGTTTACACTTTGAAATACAGCACCCGCACTAAAATCACTATTCATGGACCGTAAG
The DNA here is from genome assembly GCA_949125135.1 of Alcis repandata. NCBI lineage: Eukaryota > Metazoa > Arthropoda > Insecta > Lepidoptera > Geometridae > Alcis > Alcis repandata. Next base: position 8,513,163 of record OX421234.1, read on the forward strand.
CTGCAAATTACCATATTAAATTATGCACAAATATAGCAGTTAAGGTGAGGCTGCGAGTTATAATTAGTTTAGCAACTCCGTCGGTTGATGAGTGTAGTCTGATAATCTGACGTTCGCACACTTCGCACACTTCACACACTAATTACTGGCTCACGCGTGAGGGAGCGGTTTCGCTTCGTGCGTGTCAGAACTTTGTAATGTCCCTTGGTTCATGAAAGTTGAAGTTACAAGGCTGTGACACTGGGACGGAGGGACGGACAATGATTTTTTTACGATTTTTGTTTTACTGCGGAATCATAAAACGTAATCTACAGCAACATCAACGAGTCAAAAGCAAAGGCTATATGAATGTAAATTTGATTGACTAGCTACGTCCCATAGTTTCTCGGGATAAAAAGTAGCCCGCGTTAATCCAGACCATGAACGACCTTCTTACCAAACTTCATGTAAATCCGTTCACCCGTTTCAGCGTTCATTAGTAACAAATATACATACTTTCACCTTTATATGTAATATTAGTAAGATATGTTCATCAAAGACAAACTCTTGGTATTGGGTCATCCAAAGGTAGACAATTAGCCAGCGTCGAACGGCTTAGCTCAGGAAAAGGCTCAAGTTCGCTAAGCTGACGGCCAACTCCAGTAGATAGTGATGTGAAATATGAACTACATTTTATCTCTAACAGATATAATCTATTGAACGCCAGGGCGTGATTTGATCGTTTTGTCCTGTACACCAAAGCATAAAACTAAATACCTTAAAAAAATATATCAGTTTTTTTTCTTATTTTGGTTGGATGAGTTTTTTTGTCAACTTCGTTGGTTGGTTGCGACGTTGGTGCAAAAGGTCCGTTACCTACTTGTCATGTTTAACTGAATTTGGCTTTCAAAGGGTTAACTCCAACACAAGCATTACATACAAAAAACATCACAAAAAACGTTTCAAATGCTAATTGGTGTCAGTTACCTGTCTCCGCTTCAACATTGATGAGTTTATCCTGTTAGTAATCTGACGTTCACACGCTAATTACTGGAATCCCGCGTGAGGGTTAACGTACTGAATATCTCAGCGGCGGGGAGAGGTTAACGTTTTGTTCATGTCTGAAATCTCAGCATGAATACATTTTGTCAATGTCTTTGCTTTATTACGAGTGGTTTTTATCTGACAGTTTAGATAAGATGTTTAACACATTTAACAACATTGCTAGGTACTATTATATCAATGAAAAGCTTTTTGCTGAATAGGGAATTAGAAATAGCGGAGTAGCAAAGTCGAATATCGATCTTACTCCGTATAAAATAAATAAGAATTAATAAAACAATATAGGGACTATATGATGATCTACAACAAACAATAAAGCGCGAACAATAAAGAGCTCACAAAATCTATTTATCCATTCAAAGTTTGTCTCGAAGAAAGCGTTTTAGACGATTAAACCGCTCTTGTACTCGTACCACGGAATGTTATTTTGCTTAAGTTTTATTTTGAGATACATATTTTCGGAAATGTAATCAATTGTAATTAGAGAAATCGCATTTTTATAGCAGCGTCAAATGCTTATTGAACGTTTTTGAATAAGGCCAGGCTATTGGTGTCAAGGAAAATGATTTATTGTTACCCAGTGAAAATGAAAACTGGCGTGGGCAAATAGTTGAACATTTATTTCACGACATTCTTATACTTCCCTTTTACTTTTACAAGTCATAGCAATTCAGTGAACTTAAAAAGTGGGACAGTTTCATGAAAGGAATAGTTAAAAGAAAAGTTTATGGTTCCATTTGCTAATGGACCCATTGTGTTGTAAAGCAAGGATGGCTCGTAATTTCCTTGAGAAATAATTTCTGATTTTAGTTTTCTTTTCACACACTAATTTTATACTAAACTTATACTATGGTGTTTTGTGGAATAATAATTTGAATGGAAAAGTATTTGAGCATACACTATTAAAAGAAAATACTTTAAATAAAAAAAAAAAACAGACAGTCGAGTTGAAAACCGTCCCCTTTTTTGGAAGTCGGTTAAAAAAGAATCTGCTGATGAAAAAGTGATTGGCCTATTTGCCCTTTCTACAAAACACCGACGAAATTTCTATTTTGTAGAGAATCTACGAAGCGCTACGAGACTACGCCGTAGCTTGCCAATATTTAAAAATTCGATTTATCATAGTCGCAAACATTGTGCCTGGTACGCGCTACTATAACGTAGCTAAGCAGGGTAAAAGCGAAATAGTGTCAGCTGTAGGTCATTTCCGTTGACAGACATAATTAATTACCTTTCGGGGCCCGCGTACCTAATTTGCTACGAGCTACGGAACTGTAATTTTTGGGGAAAATAACAATATGTTTTAGTCGTAAGAAGAAAAATTGGGGTGAAATATTCAGCGATCAATTAATAAATAAGTTTGATAGGTATTATGTTAAAAACTGAATTTAAAAATATCTGTATATTCACAAATGTTTGACAGAAGTTTAAATCAAGTCAGGGCGAAAGTACTAAACAAAACAAACGGTATACAGGATTGTGTATTTTGCGATACCAAGTGTACTAATTTACCTACGGTCCAAATAAATATAAATAAATATACATATATATATATATAGGATTTAATTAAGCTGGAGTATCTGACTCAATGATAAGTGAGTAGTCTCGTGCACTTGACATGAAGTACTCAAAGGTCTCAAGTAAGTCAGTAAGTACGTCACAACAATGTCCGAGAACCGTATCCCACATCCGTATTCATTATTCAAAGAAAAGGGCGCCCTCTGTCAGAAACATAACATACTCGTAACTCGACGTGACGTTGTTAGGAACTACTATCTATTCTATTATGACGTGAAGAAGCATATTATTATGGGAAGTCCTGTATATTTATAACTAGCTCCGCCTTACCGATACACCCACGACCGTGAGACTCCATATATTCGGTTTAAAAGAAGAACTCGTGAATAATAAATGTAGTGGTTTTGAACTACCTACGTGACTTCATCATTTGCTAAAATCTCTGATGGACCTTTATGAAACCAAAACTAATGTATAGGTACGAAAAAATACACTAGCTAAATACAAAATAACACGGATTAATGTACCTAAGTTTTGCCAAACAAATGTACAAGAAATTGTAAGCCCCTAAGAATTATGTTATTGGCTAAGAATTATGTTCCGATTGTAATAAATCAGCAAAGTTGTTTTCCATGGCCTGACAACGTAACTATGTATAGATCAGGAGGCTTTGTATTCACGTGGCATGATGCCAAAGCTGTGCTCTATTTGTGGGGTTTTTGCATTTAAATATAGACGATTTAGGTTACATTTTCAGAACGTATTACATGATTCTACTTTAGATTGTCTTTACAATGGTTATAAGAAAAATATTCATGGGTATTGTTTTATGACTATTTGTGTATATTTTAGTGTATGTTTATGTTTAGTTATGCTAATTTTAATGGGTCCATCAAGATTTAATTTAAAATAATGGAGGTGGGAATAGTTACATTTTTAAGAATTGCTCAGAGGATGAATTAAAGGATGAACTCTAATTTTTTGCATTGTTTCGACGGATTATTTTAGTATCACAAGTTGAATGCGATACATATTAACACTTACACATTCAAACTCTCTCAAAACTTTACCTGCCTTCAATGTTTTTGACCCAAAACTCAATTATACTTCGCTGTAAAATGTAAAAACCCATTTCGTAAGATTAAAAAATTCAGCATCAGTTCACATAACGAGTACAGTCAGCCCACTCATAACGAGTGCCTCTAACTTGAATATTCAGCGTTCTGCCGGACGTTGCTGTAATATGCAGATTCACCCACACGCTGAACCGCGCAGGGCTGCTTCATGGTTATTTCAGTCGGTCAGACTTCTGGCACCCTATTCTGGCGAATGAGATGTTATCTCGGTCACTACAAATGTCATGAGAGCGAGAGTGACGGAGGTAATCCCGAGAGCTCAAAAATATCATCGTGAAAGAAAAAAGAATTCTATATAGAAATATCATCGTGGTCATGAATCCTCATGAGTCAGATCGAAGGTAAACGATGCGCTGGGAAAAGAAAAAAGCCATGTTTGCAAAACATCAAAGAGGGAAAAAGCATAGTCAGCGTCTAAAACCTTTTCCGCTTATCTCAGCATAAGGAGAAGTTAGCTACCTTCAGTAGTGGAGCGGCACCAGCTGATGAAGCATAAGTTAGCTACCTTCAGTAGTGGAGCGGCACCAGCTGATGAAGCATTAGCCTACCTTGATTCAGCCATTTTCGTCAGTCCCTTGACAATCCCAACTATAATACTTTACAAAACAACTAATTTTTACACGAATCACACTACTATCATAAATGTTAGTGTGCTTGTAGTTTTGTTTGTTGTTTGCGAAGCAACAAGTGGTGTATTGTAGGATAGCAAGTAAAGGCAGTATCTAGTAAAGTATTCACAGGTAAATAGCTTCCAAACGCTTTATATTGCGTATTATCTTCGAAATTTATCGCAACACGTCTCAAATGGATTGGGAAATGAACTGAACGAGTTTCACACTTCCTCGACATATAAACGACTGTCGAAACGGGAAGGAATCTTTTATCATATTATGTTCGCAAAGTCGCACGTTTTGTTCCATGAATATGTATTGGAGTCAAACACTTCAATTCGTATTTATGCTTCAATTTCTTGCGTTCTAAAGGTCTTTACGTTTTCCGGAGCCGTTTGTATCACTCTGCAGATATATTGAAGGAAATTTCAAAATCAAATGTTACAAACGTAGTAAATCGCATATCTAGTACAAAAATTTAAAGGTCCGTGTCATGATACGTTCCGTATCCGTCAGTTATTCAAAAATATAGTGATTACAGCTGTACCTACATAGTTAGACGTTATATTAGTCTGTAAGCAAATAACAATGACACAAAGGCCGACAGAAACACAAATAAACACGACTTCGTTTTGCTAAGGAACGGTAGAAAATATAAATTTAATAAATACCTACTACTTTTGGGTCTCTAGGCTTTCGATCTCTCAAAACTGTGGTTTCTGTGGCAAGGGCTCGCAATTTATAAACCGCTTCTCCATTTATGAACTAGAATATTCAGTTTCCGGTCAGCTTCAGCTTTAGTATGCGAAATTGGGCGTGTAGTAGGGTCTAGCTCTTCGAGAAATATATTTGCATAAAGAATGTTATGTTTCCGTCAGAAAAGGGAAAACTAACCCTTCGCAGAGTTGCGGATTTGTGGTCGCGGTTCGGGTTACAGCGGTTACGAACCCAGAGAACGTTACACACATAAGTAGCGACGTATTGTTTTATTCATCACTGCCAATTTGCATAACGAGCCCGCGTTTTTTTTAATTATAGCTAAAAAATGCTTGTCATGAAAATATATTTTCAAAAATGATTATTGATTACGCAATCTTGAAAAAGACATGTCTACTTTCGACTTTAGCATTCTAATTTTTTTAACAAAATGAACCCTAAATAAAAATTTTGGTCACACATCTTAAAATTTTCTGAGTTTAGCGTATTTAATCTTGAACCCTAAAAGCTAAGTAAGTGTCCCTTCCAATCACTAACTTTATACATATTTAGCACGCGTATCTATTCGGAGGCACTTTTGCCATTTACTTCGATTCGAAAAGTAAGTTAGAAACAGCAAATTGCGGTAAATAGAATACGATCTGCGTACTAATGCTGGGCGCGGACGGCGTGTTTCGGAACAAACATCCCGCCGGTGAGAGCTTATTTGGTGCCGGGGCTCATTCTGGGCTTTTCGAGGTTGTTTCGGTCACTCTCACTGTAATGCCAATTTCTAATGAGAGCGACAGTGACCGAGATAATATCTCATTCGCCAGAATGGGGCTCCTAAATCAATAATGATCGTTTCGGATGTTCGACGGATAAACGAATAAAAATAAAAGGTTTCGGGAGCTGTTGCCGAATTTAGCTTAATGGATTTTTTAGTGTATTCCCACTAAATGCCAATAAAACCTATCAAAACAATATTACCTACAAAGAGTGAAGTGAACCTAATTGAAGTGAATGTTGGAATAACTGACATACCTACGGTCGTACGTTAATGTTTAAGTATAGCACGCACAAAACGACGATTTTTTAAATTATTACAGGTTATTTTTTCTTTATCTACGTTTTACTTTGTAAAGAACAAAACTTTGATGACAATTATTTTAATATAATATTTAAGGTACGTACTTAGCTAGTAAAATAAATTCTTATAAGATGTCGGTAAACATCCGCTAAAATAGAATTTACAAAAAAGACTTCGTAAAATCTGTTTTACGTAAATCTTATATTGTTGAAGTTAAGTGGGTGAATGAGTTTTATTTTCCAGATAAAGTGTCGCGAAATAGGTAGTATTAATAATGTAAAAGATAACATAGTCAGTAAAAAAATAAATACCTAGCAGAATCCCACCCGCCATCACTCAAATTTAATCTGCCCACGTCATTCTGTTTTACATGTTCTGACAACGCTCCCTCTCCTCGTCGCAAACGTGTGTGATTAACTTTAATGGATCAATTTATCCCGCAGTTGGCAACACGCCATACATATTTCATACATTTATAAACCAGGGGCCGTACTGCGAATTTTTAGCGAGCCTAAATTGCCTTTCTAGCCAAGTTGCAATTCTTTTATCGCAAACGTTATAGAAAACTAAGAAAATGTGAAAAAAAAAATAATCCAGCCCCCCGGTAAAAGAAAAAGGGAAAAAGCGAGACAAAAGCGCGCTAAGAGTTCGCGGTACGACCCCTGCACGCCTAGCGAGCAGCGGGGAGAAACAGTATTTTCCCTTTTTTTGTTCGTCGACAAAAAGACAAACATCTCATATATCAACTAGTTTTTTCACATCTACCCGAGGATAAATAGGGTGGAAAGACGATTTGTCTACAGCCCGTGTTAGGCGGCTGGTCCCAGAATGTTTTATCGTCCGCGACTCACTACCTCGTAATTGCGCTCATCCTGCAGCCATGACCTCGTCAGTAACTTATCATTAATTCAAGGTTCACCAGAATCAGCCGCGGTGCTTCATATTTCAGACTCAAACAAAACACGTTGGCTGCAAATTAAGATTTTTACTTAGAAAATTAAGCTTTTTGGAAGATTGAAAACGTATTTCCATTTGAATGGTTCAAATGTAAAAATGCTTAATTCAATTCTAAAGAATTTTAAGGATTTATTTGAAAGCTTATTTGACATCATTATGATTCTAAATCCAGAATTTTCTTCTTTATCTGCGTAGGCATTTATGTCGGGCACAGGTGCAAAGGTTTTAAAAGAACTAGACATATAAGGCGTAACGTCAAGGTTTTATTCCTACGTACCTGACTAAGCTAACATAAGGTTGAAAAATTTATGAAACTCCCTGTCCTTTGTAAGCACTGTACCTGTGTACCTACCTACGGTGACATACATGGAGGAGGATATCTTACTTTCCATTTTAAAACCCTAATTTTCCTCCATGTACCTAAGGTTTACGGTGTAAATTATTTTCGTATCTATCATATTGCTGCGCCCCGTGGTTTCACACGCTATCCTACAGGAACCACTATCAGTTGAGCCATTTTCGAGTTTATGCGAAATTAACGCAGTGCAATTGATTTTTTATGTTAATAGATATAAAAAATTGCGCTTAATACCTTAGTACTCAGATATTTTGAAGAAATGGCGCTATCGTTATAGTGCAGCAAAATTTAATATCAAGAAAACTTAGTTGATAAAAAAAATACTGAAATTTTCGGCTTGAAGTGTTTGGAGTTATTGGTTTTGATTTTTCCATATTTTGATCACAAATATTTTATTGTATGCACAATGGTGTCAATGTGTTTACAATCTGTACCTATGGTTTGCTTTACAAGCTTTTTATTTTTATGACATGAAAGTCGTAAAGAGTGCAGACGACGGCGCCCCAGCCGGCGGCGGCGGCTACGTCCTTCGAACAATAAAACGTCTTCAGTTCATACAAACTCTCCGAAGACCACTTTATGATAGCAGATTTAAAGTTTGTTTTACGGCCTTGAGCTTTATTTATAGCGCGTTTCCGAAATAAGTGCCTTGGCCGATGTTGAAGGCTTCATCGGTAGAAGTAAGACAGTTATTTAAGAAAAAACGACATAGATACATACTTAATATACATAGATAATTACATGTAGAGATTTCAGTTACTTTATTAAGATAATACATCAACTCACTAAGAAACCCCAACTAAGCTAAATTATTGTACTATGGAAACTAACGTGGTTTTCACACATTTTTGTTATAAACACGGGAATACGTGAGTACGTAAGTACGTCGTTTATACGTGAGTATTCCCATGTTTAATTATAACAAAAAAGCTAAATTGTAGTTTTATTTACAAATTCAATTTTCCAAATAACAGGTTATAAAAGTAATTTATCGTTAAACATTATTGCCATTAAAATTCATATCGCGTTATTTCATTTCTATAGCTCCAAACATTTAACAAGTCTGTAAACATGCCAGTCGTAAAATAAATCACTTTATTAGAGTATTTACGCCAACGATTTCAAATTAATTCACTGTTACTTTAATTTTGAAAAGGAGAGTTCGAACAATGACTTAATAATTAGAAATTTAGCATTCTTAGCATGGTCCACCGTATAGGTACTTAAATTTTTCTTGAAAATCGGAAAACCGCGGATTCAGCTAGTAAGTAATAATTAATTACTCTGCTAATTAGACGTCTTGGAAAATATTTAAGTCAACACTCAGACTTGTATAACACTTATAAACTCACAACTTAGGAAACAGTAGCTACACAAAACCGCTACAAAGAGGTTGTTCACTAATCAAATGAGACCTCAGCGAGGAAAGGACAATCGAATAATGTGACCGAAACCTCAAACTACCAACCAATCAGGAGGAGACGGTCGAAAACATGCTTAATATAATTCTAGCGACTGACAGACAACGCAAAGCCATAACAGAACCTGTGGATCTAGTCTAGGAATTTGGCACATCTGTTTCTTTTATATATGTATAACGTAGGTGAGCATCACATATCATTTAACCCGTTTACAGATCACATCTACTGGTATTCCCGTCTCGCAAAGTGCCCTGGGGGCAGCATAACCTATGATAATCAGTATAATCTAATAATAAGCATAATATGATTGGCCTGTACCACAAGCCGACCAATGATGCGGAAATGATGCGAGGCTGAAACCCGAGCAATTTATATTGCATTAAAAGTCGCTCTTCAAAGAGTTGCCAATAAGATACGACACAAAAGTTACATTTTAATCGAACAGACAAATCGTTTACGACATTTCACGCTCCAAATAATAGCTTCTTCTATTTCTATGCCCCAGATCCTCCTTGACTTGTCAGTGCGACAACGGGCGTGATTGATCGAACGAACTGATTAAATTCACTCGTATTTCTTGGCTACAGAAAATCGAAGCAAATGCATTTGTGAAGCAGATTTAATAGTAAATTGTGCGCTTGAAATTCATCAGCCGATTTAATATTTGTCTACTAATTTTGTCTGTATTATTAGTTTCGATATTCGCGGAATTCTGCCACCATAGGTGGCAGAATTCTGAAGTTTTTTAATAAGTAGTATGGCCACTTCTTTCTCATTAATGTATTTTTTTTACTCTGTTATATACGAGGGTTAAATTTAGTATCTAAGGTTCAAAGTAGAGCAATAGCGAATGGACTAAATTCTGTTGTCCGATTATAGAGAGAGACCAGAAATTGGCTCCTTCCACTTGAGTGAATATCAACCGATAAAAAATCTGAACTGTAGAGAATTTATAACAGTTTTATCGGTCCTTAAAAACGTATAACTTAAAAACGTGGCGCGCATCTTAAAAAGTAAAGAATATCTTTCTATAATATATTTTGTGTTTTCAAATTATATGAATACCTCCTACCATTTTCGATACACGATATATTATAATGGATCGTATAGAAGAGAACCTATTTCCGCCATCTGTGCCGACGTCCTGTTTCGTATCACCCTTATTTATCTTTGATCTGTGCCGGCTGCTGCAGAATGATTATTTATTAGATTTATATTGTATGTATGTCATAAATATATTATGTATATTCTGAAGTCAATTTTAAAACGGATCAGCAGCATACGATATGATTGCTTAGTTACTTGTACCTAGGCCTAGTTCTAAGTGTTTTGAACTTATCATCCTTTTTGTTTGTAATTTCTGGTGTGAACAATAAAGTAAAGGGTTTATCTACTTAGGCAATATTTAAGTAGACACGTTTCAGGCAAAATGTTTAGGTTTCAGTATTTGATGAAGGAGACTTTGGCCGGCGAGTTAATAGCGGAGTTAAATATAAAAATAAATTTATTTCTTTTTATTTTCTAACGTACCTACTCTATCGTGAGTCTGGACAGAAATCCATCTTCAAAGTAATTGAAAAAAATTACAAAACAAATTGCTTTTGAAGGCGAATGGCACTTGATTTTAGCGCAATAGAGCGTACCGCGTGCCGTACTACCAATTTATCTATTGAGTAAAATGAAGGCGCAACCACAGTGTTTTCTGAACAAAACTAGCAGCGTCCAGTTAAACATTTTTGTTTGGCTCAGCGGTAGTGTAGCCGCCTTATAAGCCAGAGGTCCCGGGTTCGATTCCCGGCCGGGCAGATGTTTGAATGATGAATTTAAATAATATATCTGTTCTGGGTCTGGGTGTTAGTTGTCCTTGTCTTTGTGTGTGTTCCATGGCATCCCCGACACAGGATTTATTCCTAGTGGGGAGCTATGAGTGTGAAACGTTTATAATTTGGCCAACTGTAGACATAAGTTGGTTGGCACAGTTGTACCCGAGAGACCGTCCAGTAGATTGGATCGCTGCTGATCACAGACCTGCAGACGTAGGTATTTATCGTTTTGCTTTGATCCTCTTGCGACTGTGCCTTACCTGGTAATTTTAACTGCGAGAGACATAGACCTCAACTTGAGACATTTAAACTGTGGTGTATTTAATTTTACGAACCTAACCTTGGCTATTACGTAATTAAATTTGAGCGGCGTCAATAAAGAAACGAATCTAAACGAAGCGGAGCTATTAATGCCATCTTCTCATACTGGACATATTGTGCACTTGTGTGAGTGAGTAGACAGACATGATTAGTGACGCTTTGTTAAATTAGTTTATTCGATGAATACTAGGGACGAAATGCTTGCCTTGTTAAAAATAATGTTGAAAATAATCCGCCCAGAACTTTTTGTATTCAACTTGTGACACATTCTTGTTTTCATTTCTCATTTCGATAATCTTTTATGATACTAAAAGCAAGCTACTTTTATGATACTATTGTCTGTTTATTATTTATCTGGTAAGATAAATTAAAATTGAATTCCCTGAATTTCCTACAACATTTACATCTTTGTACCAAAATGCGAAACCCTAAAAGCCTACACAGGGGCTCGTTTACTGTTCATTTTGTAAAATCATCAGTTTACGTCGTCGCGTCGGGTCGTATCGTAAGGATAAAAGTTGATTGTGTCAAACCAAGCAAAATGTTACGTAAGCCCAAAATGGGTGAATAAAAAAGTGAATGCCATACAAAATGTATTTAAGGCTACTACTGAATGATTCCTAAAAGTCGGTTTCATCGAAAAAGGGACGAATGTATCGAAATGTAATCATTATTTTCCTCTGAGCACTTAGTAACAAGAGTAACGGCGTAATACTTAGAAGTGTGTTGGCATTTACTTAGTGAATGTAACGTAAATTGAGACGAAATGTTGGCAGATGCCTAATGTGCCGTTTGATTGTATGTATTTTTTCTAGGGAATGATTTGTAGAATAAAAGAAAGGACGATATATTTTAGCAAGAGAAACGCCAGTTTTTACGTTAGTTTTCAGTCAAATGTATAGCAAGTTGTATTATAGAAAGTACAGAAAATAGTTGAAGATATATTTTTTGGTCCGAAGAATAAAACGTGTCAACATAATTGTTTAGTAAGGTACTTTATAGTAGGTACTCGTTTGTTGGCTGGCTAACATTTAGGCTACCACAGTAAAGTTGAAAACCAAGTAGCCTCATGCAATACTCGTAACTATTGTGTACTTATTGTGGACTAGGAGCGTTTACCATCATCGATTACACCGTCACTAGCTACCAAAAAAATTGTTGTATAGTTTTTTTTTAATTTAGTATAGGCTTGCATTTCACTGCCATCTCGCCTGTGGGGCTGCACAACTTTGACGTAAAAATACGTAGCGAGTTTTCGATAGAAAAGTGTACGCCATTTACGCCTGTCAAGTGTGCTTCTGACGGTTGTAAATGGCGTACACTTTTCTATCGAATACTCGCTACGTATTTTTACGTCAAAGTTGTGCTAGCCCCACTGATGGTAATCAACGATACGGTCTACGATGGAGCATGCTTGCCTAGAAGAAACCGATTCACTCGCGACTTGAAGACACCTAGATTATTAGAGTAGTTACAAGTATCTGATTGTAATTTTATTGTCCCCAGGATAAACACTACCTGTGCATCATGGCGTCCGACTCGCCTGAGCAGAACCTCACGCAGTACTTCAGCTTATGTAACGACTTCATACACGCCGCTAGACTGAGAGACGGAAACGTGCTCATACATTGGTGAGTAATTGATATATCTTAAGGCGCGTCTGTTGCTCGTGTTTTTGTCTACACTCTACACAAAATTCTCTACAACATGGTTTCCGAACAGATTTTTGGGCAAACACATGCATTAGACGCGACTCAGGAGCAAAAACTTGTAGCGAAACATTTTTTTCTATAAGTACCGTGTAGACCTTTTTTGGGGGGTGGGAAATCATCAAATGACCCCTCCCACTCTTGGGCAGAGCGGAAGGGAGTGTCAGACTTCTACTGACCAAAAGCCACCCATGTTCCTTCTACGCCCTTGTGACGCCGAGGCCGCGGTAACTTCTACCCGCAGCCCCGACGGGCATGGGCCCTTTCGGGCCCCTTCCATGTTGCTGACATCTCTTCGAGGCGCGCGTGGAACACGAACGCGCCATCGACACGACCTGTGTCGTCATAAGACGGACGGACAGCGAGCTAGCCCAATAGCTCACCGTCCACAGGCCCGCGTCTACGGTGGCCGGAGGTCGTACCGTGTAGACCTAAGACTAAAATTACTTTAGTTTAAGGTGTAGACGCGTAAAAACACGCGTAGAAGACACAGGCTATCTAAACTCGCCGAGACATAACGTAGCTATGTATTTGTGTATACGGTATATATCTATCTATTTACCGCGTCACATGTATTGTTATCCATTTCAGATCAATGGTGTGTAAAATCATAGGAATAGATGTTACACTGTGTTTTACCGAATAACGTCTCCGATCTTTGTCAGAAGAGTAAGATGAAAATACGAATATTAAACATGCAAATGAAAATAACAAAAAAAGTCCTATCATAGACAATTCACAAGCAATTGACAAAGGTTCGAGTCATACCAGCTCGGTATGGTTCGCTCGTTCCTTTGTGAATTACCCGGACTAACGAACTCGTGACGTAGTGGTTACAGTGTTCTACCGGCTGTCCAAACATATTTTCAGAGTTCAGTTGAGGAAGTCATCATCACAGTTTGTATAAAAGTGATCGCCTCAACGCGCAATGATTAGTTTCACTCATTTACTTTTATCGGTAACTTCTAATGAAAAAACAATAAAATTTTCACTATAGAATTAGACTTAAAGTCTTAAAAGATAAGTAAATAAACTAGTTTAGCAAATTAATAACGCATGTAGTAATATTTAAGGATTCAGAAATATAAAGAGTTTATTATTATTTATTACTTAATGGTATCTTCTATAAATTTTTCGGAAAAAAAATAGAAATTAAAAATTACCAAGAGGACACGTTATACTGCAATGCGGTTTTCAACATGACATATTGGGAACGTTATGTATGACGACAAGAGTTATTTTTTACGCGATCCGGTATTTTCGGGGGCTTTTCTTTTGTTTTTAGCGAAAAAAGCATAGGTACTGGCCACCTAATGAAAAGCGATTACCGTCGTCCATATACTCGTACCTACCTATATCGCCCTATCCGTGGAAGACTGCCACACTGGCGGTTGTGGCTTTTTTCTTTTATTGCATTTTTGGAATCCTTAAATACATACGCATCTACTCACATTTTCAGAAAATCGGAAAATCCTGTATTTGATATAAAAAAACACGATTTAAAATTTTGACAAAAAGCCACGCTCCAAAATACTCCGTAGAATACAGCCACTAACGCCACTGCGTCCAAATTTATCCGGCGATTACGGCCACACTCGCCTGCGCGGCCGTGTTCGACGGTAAAAGTTGCTTGGGGAGTCGGCCGACAGGGTCGTAAGCGCATCTGTGCCATTACTTGACGGATTTACCGGGCGTGCGGGCGCGTTTGAGTAATTAAACGTTACAGGAAATTGGTTAATATGTCACGGGAGGGTGAATAAAATTCAAATATTCTATATTTTGACCTTCATTCTTTATTTGTGCAATAACTTAATGGCTAAAAACAATGCTACTCACAGTAGATAAAATCGAAGAAAAACTTGTTTTCTAATGCTATTGGGAACTGGGTGTACATGAACTACAATTTTTAAAATATGTTACATTACAAGTCACGCGCCAGTCAGAATCAACGCTAAAGGACTAAACAAAAATAAACATCTTTGTATACCTACATTTATATATAAAATAAATAATAGTTAAAAAAAACTAAAAAAACACGCTTTTTATAAAAAACCGAACTAAAAAAATAGAAAATAAAATTTTATAAATTTAAATTAAGAATAGGGTTGAAAATTTCAATAAATATAAATTAATAATAGTGTAAATAAATAAATATATGTATTTTATTTTTAAAAAGCGTGGGGTGCATGGGTCAATAAGTAGATATTATATATTTTGTAGATACATTTTGTATTGACAGACATGAGTAGAGTGATTAGCATTTTGATAATATCTTAGAAAGCACCCCACGCTTTTTTAAAAATAAAATACATATATTTATTTATTTACACTATTATTAATTTATATTTATTGAAATTTTCAACCCTATTCTTAATTTAAATTTATAAAATTTTATTTTCTATTTTTTTAGTTCGGTTTTTTATGAAAAGCGTGTTTTTTTAGTTTTTTTTAACTATTATTTATTTTTCGCTTTTTAGTTCGATTTGCTAACTATTAACCATCCTTAATATGTACAAATGTGTTGGTGTTATCCGATTTTGGCCGTCTGCTCAAGCAAATTAAAAATAAAATTGATGCATAACAAAAAATATTGAGCAAAAAGATTTGTAGCCGCGTGGTTTCGATCCTCAGACCTCATAAAATAAAATTGATGCGTAACAAAAAATATTGAGCAAAAAGATTTCTAGCGCGTGGTTTCGATCCAGGGACCTCTGGGTTATGAGCCCAGCACGCTTCCACTGCGCCACTCTGTTCTCTGACTCGAATGACGAAACTATACCATTTGTAAGTTAAACGGTATTAAAAGTTAAAGAAACTTTATAGAAAAAGCGTGTTAAAAAAATTAATAGTTAAAAAAACTAAAAAACACGATTTGTTTAGTATATTGTCATCGGTCCTCGATATATCTACAAAGTTTGAAAGAAATCTGACCGTTTAAAGTGGGTCAAAAACGCGCTCAAAGGAGTCGGTTACATACAAACATACAAACATACAAACATACAAACATACAAACATACAAACATACAAACATACAGGTGAAGCTAATAAAAGCGTGTTAAAAAGACAATAAATTAAATAAATAAGTCTATATTTCTTCTACCTTATAAATACTACATAACATATAATTTTAATTAGTTTGTATCATAGAAGTGGCCTCTGCGGTGTAGGCCTCCCCTAAAACTCTCCACTCTTCTCTCTCTCTCTCGTCTTCCTCGTCTGGTCAGTATTGTTCCGTAAATAATATATGTCTCTCCATCTGTTCTTTTGCTTTCCCTGGTTTCTTTTTTTATCTCTTGAAATACATTCCGTAACTATTTTTGTCCATCTGTTGCTTTCCATCCTACATAATTAGGTATGTAGCCTGCCCATTATAACAGACCACATATTTAAGTAGTGTTATCGTTGTTGTCTTACATCTTAACATACATCAGGTACTTTGATTTTGTTTCTTACAAGTTATATTTAATCTGTCTGTTTTTTTTTATATCTGATAAACTTTTCTGCATTTTTCTCTTGTAGAACTTTTTCTTCATCCATTTAACTCAAATACCATGTTTGACACCCTTATGTTAAGCATTTCTTTATGTCTTTATTTCATGATTTTTCCAGTGTGATGAAATTCTTATGTGTACCTCTTTTTCTGTATAATCATGAAAAGAAACCAAATGTCCGAGATAACATAGATGTTCTCATACCCAATTTTTACACCTTCAATGACATGAGACTCACGATTAGTAAGGTAACCTTTATTTTTGTTGCATTTATTTCTAGACCAACCTTCTTGCTCTCTATTACTAGTTTGCTAACCATGGATTCCAAGTCTAATACATTTTCAGCAAATACCACATTCAGCAAATCAGAAGTGGCTCAGGAAATATTCATCTATCTTCACTTTTTTGTTTTCCCATTTCAGACTTCTGGAAACACGCTCTATCACAGCCGAGAAGGCCTATCTCATTTTTCCATTGGGAACTCCATGCTTTCCCGCTCTAATCACATTCTGGCTATGCCTTTAGAGTATAATTATGTTGCAGATCACGTTAATGTAGGGCTGGTTGGCTGGTCAGTGCTTTGTTATTTTAGTGCAGTCCAGATCATGTTGTGGTCTACAGAATCGAATGCTATTGTGTAGTCTATAAAAAGCACATAAATAGCGGTTTTCATTGGATTTTTTATCAATTGAAAGACTACCTGTATGTGGTTCATTGTTGAAAACATTTCGAAAACCTGCCTGCTCTCTCGGTTGGTTTTCGTCTAGAGTTATTGTCAACCGGTTGAGTAAAAAATTTGAGAATATTTTATACAAGTTTGTCATTAGGCTGATTGGTTTATAGTTTCTAATGTCACATTGGTCTCCTTTTTATGTACAAGTATAATAATAGACTTCGACCACTGTGCTGACGTTGTTTTTATTTCAATAACTATGTTAAATAGTTGCTGTAGTGGCTTTATCAACAGCATTCATAATGATTTTAAAATTTCGTTAACTATTTTGTCTTCGGAGGCTTTAATATCCCATTACAAATTATCTAACATTTTCGTTGGATGTCTTTATTTCCAGAGTTGTAGTTTTGTTGGTTTTAAATTTTAAAATATTGTGTTTCAGAGGTTTTGTCATTAAGAACCCAACCTCGTTTCTTCCGTTTGTTCACTTTGTTCCAGGTGTGCGGAATAGATAAAGTCCGAGTATTCTTCTATGATTTTTTTTTATGTCTGTGGTCTTCTAGTTTCGCATATCCCTAGGATTATAATAATAATAATTTATAGATTTTATAGAAAAACTTAGTTTGGTGATCTTACTGTCTACGATTAGAGTGTTTGCATTAAGAAAAGCCTGAGTCTTCCGGTCTGGTTTAGCGGGTGCTGGCTTACTCCTCTACGGTGACTAAGCGATTTGAAAGAGTCTTTTGGAAGAGCCTTTTGATTTTTTCTTGGCTAGCAGTTGCTTGGGGGCTAAGCAGTCAAGGTCTTAAGGAACCTGTATGTCTTGCGTCTTATTTATTCTTTTTGGTAGTAGTTTTGTGTTTCTTTCGATTGTTGCACTTCTAGCCCCTGCTTCTTCAGGAGATTCTGACATAAATCTCTTATTGAAGTATTTAGATCCCGTCGCGCGTCTTATTTGTTTGTGTGAGTCTAGTACCACTATTCGGTCATAACAAAGAGCTACTTTATACATCCACAATCAATATACATGCGTACATACACACATAAATACATACATATCCTTCTTTTTTAGCTTCGTTGCAGTTGGGTAAAAAATAAATCATCTCGCGGTCAGTCGACGCTACTTTATTGAAAACTAGCTTCGATCACGTGGACACTACACTTTAAAAACCGTTTATTTTTTTGGGGTTAAATTTACTTAACCCCCCTTCTTTGAGAGTATGTCAAAAGCGTCATAATGGAATTAGGGACCTTTAAAACCCCCAGATACAATAAATCAGCCCCCTCGGACCATTTTGAATTTGTTATCTTGGATTTTCGTCGCCACCATTTAGTAGCTCTCGCAAACCCCTATAACATTTGGTCAAATACAATACCTTCAATAGTTTCGGGAATATAGACCCTCAAAGTTTGTTTGTTTTATTTTGTGTTGTTTGTTGTTTCAATTTCCCCAAAAAAGTTTAAGGTTTTGGAGTATTTTTAGTTTTGGCGCTTTGGTAAAAGCGTTTTGAATTTTCGAGATAATTAACAATTCCAGCTCGAGAGTGTGACTTTTCGAAAAATTTTGGGATTCTATTATAAATTTAGTACATCTGTGTAACGTTTCATTGACGTAGCATCAAAACAATTTTTCTCTTCGTGCCATATTTACCACGCCATTTCATCCTCATAGGGGTTGATTTCCAGAAAATGGTGAAATACGTGATCAATGTTTTCTTAAGTCATATTGTACAATTTTTAAATTCGTGGCATCAAAAAACAAAACAAGCTTCTCCATATACACTTTTACACCCTATTCCACACCTTCAGGGGTAGAATTTCAAAAAATCCTTTCTTAGTACACACCTTTGCTCATCAAAACAAATACACCCTCCAAATTTAAATTTCTACGACCTGTGGTTTGGCTTTAAGTCGTCTGTCAGTCAGTCAGTCAGGACTTGTTATTTATATTTAAAGATTTAAATATATTCTGATATATTTAACACGGGATTACTAACGTCAAATTAAGTCGTTAATAACGACTAGTTTTGATCATATTCGGTGATCTTCATCAGGAGATTACAAGCGTGACGCGCTCGCGGTCAGGTCAAAATAAAAAAAAGTCGCGCACAATTATAATATCTAACATCCAACCATTAACAAAAAAAAAAATACAAACATCCGAATTGAGAACCTCCTCCTTTTTTGGAAGTCGGTTAAAACAACATTGTTTTTCATCTCTTGTACACGAACACTAAAAATTAAACAGCAAATTCTAATAAATTTTTGTCGTAAGAAGGCCACCACCCAGCTTTTTACGTGGAATAAAGGCGCAATGTCTCTTAAATTCACCGCGTTTCTCATTTCTCACTCGGAAAAAAGCCCTCATGGCGGTTAAGCCGACGTGATCTTGAGAAAATTCCGTGGAGTAAGGTATTAAGGGACAAAACACGTACAAATACTATCGTCAAAAATTAAAAAAAAATATGATTCACTGCCTGTTGTGTCAAAGAATTGTTTAGAATACTAAAAAACATACGTTGTCTAAGAAATTTCCGAGATAATCAGAAAAAACCGCCTCCTGGAAACCTAGGGTTTTGCAACTGTGGCTGTCTTCCACGGATACGACGATATAAAGTGTAACGGAAAGGTGTAGTAATACTTAAAGCCGGCGACTGACCTGTAACATTTTGTCGTAACGTAACGTTACGTTACGACGAACAGCTTTATCCGACATTTGATTACCGCAATGGCGGAGCGCAGTCGAGCACTATTATGCTCGCCACGAGCAAGGCTACAGGTCAGGCCGTAACGCCGTAACGTAACACGCTCGCTTCGAATGCTACGTTACGGCAAAATGCTCAGGTCAGTCGCCGGCTTAAGGGTGAACACGTCAAAGTGAACAACTTCTAGAACACAAGTTTGCTACATTCGAGAAAGAAAATATCGAATCTCCATAGAAAATAACGTGACCAAATATTTTGTATAGAATCGATATTTTTTTTCTCGAATTTAGCTTGTCACTAAAGCTGTTCACT
This sequence comes from Alcis repandata, assembly GCA_949125135.1. Classification (NCBI taxonomy): domain Eukaryota; kingdom Metazoa; phylum Arthropoda; class Insecta; order Lepidoptera; family Geometridae; genus Alcis; species Alcis repandata. Next base: position 8,533,025 of record OX421234.1, read on the forward strand.
TTATACAAATACGATACGATACAATCCAGTACAAAGTACAATATAATACAATAACACCTTATACCTGTAACACCGGAGGTATCGCGGATACGCATCCGACCTTTTAATTTGTGTAATTGTGAGGTTTGGTTAATGTGACGAGGGTAGGTTTTTGATTAATTAGATGATGTCAGCAAAAAACTATAGTCACGTATGAAGGTTAAAAGGTGAAAATCTAATTAGAATAAGTTCAATGTATTTTGGAACCAATTGTTTAGTTTTCATGTTCTATTTGTATGACGTAATATTTTTGTTCATTTTTCATGCCAAGATAACGCTCAGAATGTTCTAGAAACCCCTCTTGTGTGAAACAACTTTCTCGGCCTCTATTATTCCATTACAAGTATAACGCCCTGAATATCCAAGAGTCTTGAGGGATTGCAAGTGGCTACGAAGTTCCATATTCTTGAGGAGTAGATAGCCAAGTTAAGCCGGAGTGTAGCTCTAATGCATGTCAAAGTGCTGTTACAATGTAGTATAAAGTTTTTAAGAGACATTACGAGGAGACGACCTTAAGGGTTGAATACACATAACGAGTACAGTAGCGACGCAGTGCCCTCGGCCGAGTACTGAATTCGTGTTCACATTTTGACGAGGCGAGACAGTCACTAGAACCATGATTTTTGTTTGCTCGGCCGACTGTGCCTATTTACTGTCTCGCCACTGTACTCGTTACGTGTAATCAACCCATTATAGCTCGTAAGTGACATATTATTGTAAGTTCATATAGGCCGAGTAGCTAGTCCTAGTGTGAGTTTTTAGACCGCCCCAAGGTCTCTGACGAGGCTTGACGTTGGTTGTTAATGGACAAACAAACCGCCCTACAGTTTTTATAATACAGTAGGATATGTTGCATACTTAATGTCACAGAATTTTTCAAAATATTAAATCATGCTAAGTTTTTTATAAAAGTGCGTATGTGCTGTATACATTCTTGTCTAACGTTTTTGAAAAAATATCAAAAAACACTGGAATATCCCTACTTGTGTATTTTCCTACCTTATAATACAGCCACTGGAGTGGGACAAGAACGGGATACAAGCGAAACAAGAGTACTATAATTATTTTTACAAAAAACAAAAACCGACTTCAAAAGACCGACTATTGAGTTATTCATCCATTTGTCGCGCACGTACTTAATGCAAATTTAAGACTTATATGGTTTTCTCATGGATACCAGTATCAGAACTGGACTAAATGGGAAGAGTCAGCTTTCTAATAAAAAAAGAATCATCAAAATCGATTCACCCAGTCAAAAGTTACGAGGTAACAAACATAAAAAAAAAACATACCGTCGATTTGATAACCTCCTCCTTTTTTGAAGTCGGTTAAAAATGAGAACAAAACAAGAGGGGACGAGAGTATGATGGAAGTAGGAAGAAGCCGGGTCATATACAAATTCCGCTTCTTTTACTATTCCTGATCTAAATTCACTACAGGGTTATAAGGAAAAGGTATGCCAAACCGAAAAGAGCTTATAGTACTTTCATTATGAACCACTTTTACCATGGGACCAATCCAGAGTTTGCGAAAAAAAAGCTGTTCTACACATTTTGTCGAGTGTTGTTGACATTTTTCTTTCTTTTTCGGCGTAACGTACCCTTTCCTTATATCCCTGTATTAAACAAATAGTTCAAAAATATACACACAAAATTATTTCTTGTTTCCTGAAAGATTTAAATCTGCATTCCAACCTTCTCAGTTCTGTCAGTCTAAATATTATCTGAAAAAAACGCTTAAGGCGATGAGACTGCCCTTGTACCTACTTCTGAATATTATTCTACTTAAGCTTACTTTTTCTTGTAATTTTTTGTGTGTGATAAGCTATACTTTATTCTATTGTGTTGTATAGCTACATTAAATAAGTAGCAGCAAGGTGAATTCCTCCAGCTGGTCATCGCTTTAACTAGGTCATAAGACGATTATGGCACATAAAGCGATTATACCTACTCGGCGGCGTCGGTCGCCGATTATTGCATCGATCACCGATGATTGCGTCGTCGCCGTTTAGTCGCCATTAGCATCCGAAATTGGATGGAATTACTAAGCTCGCTGTTTCGAAAATTTACATCTGGTTTGCAGAAAATTAGGGAAATCAGATAGGCCTGCGTTATGGAACAAGAACAAAGGCATAAGACCTACCTATTTAGGAGCGGGACGATACTAGCTGATACGATGATGATGATGATGATAGTATGGTAATTATTAGTTAAATTTTTTTCTTGGTTTAATAGACATCTGAAGTTTAAGCGTAAATCATTAGGTAATTAAATACTTTTAAACATTCAATTAAATTCAATTTTCCGTCGATTCCATGTTCACTCATGTACCTAACTTGACCCTAACCCTGCATCCTAATTAGGTGTCGCAATACGCCACAACACTTTAGTAGAGCGAGTGAATACAGAAGAGACGAATTCAATTAAAGGTTTTTAAAACACTTGTGTACGGTCACTGAAAATGTCCAATTGTCCTAAGTGACAACACGCACGGCCAAAGAACTTAGGATATAGGTACTATTTTAAAGTATTTCGTAACACGGCAATAAATATCGTAGCAACCAATTTCGTCGTTGAACAAGTGACCAGGACCCGGCAAAGCCCCTTAAGCCTTAGCAACTTCTCCTTTACGTTCATTCGTAGAAAAACTAAGTACGTCTATTCACAATCCAGATCATTATCTACTTAAACAATTGGCACGAACAAGTAGGATAACAGTTCGTGGTTCGTAAAATAAGTTCTTCCGGTCGTTGGCCGATTGAGTTAAAACGATTACGGGCAATTGCGTGTTCAACACTGGCTCTATGTAGTTTATTATGAACTACTGAGAATTCTCGTGCGTCTCAGACATTCATTTGTACATGCACGTGACCACTCTGAAGACATTTCTGTTGGTTTTTTGGTCTGTATTAAAATATAGAATGAAATAAATAGAGCCAACTATCTTGGAGTATGACAATGTAAACTGTGTATTGTCTTTCAAAATAAAATGTCAGTCTGTTGCAAACCGTTCAATGCTGTTTGAATAATTTCGAAGAAAAGAGAGACTTTTCTTATGAGAAAATCAGTGCAAAAAAAACGGCAACTAAACTTTTGGATTAATTTTCATACCAAAACATATTTTTCCCATAATTACATACCTTGCAAGCAGAAATTTTAGCTGAGAATTAAATTTAGTTCCGCACAAAACCACAGTAATTGCACGTAAAAATAAACTGTAAAGTTAATGTGTGTGCGCGGCTTTTAGTTATGCAAAATTTTTACTACCAGCTGTGCTAGACACGAAAGTTTTTCTGCATTTTTATTTTCAACGAAATGCGAACTTACTCGTAGTGTAACTGAGGCTGCAGTTTTGAACATTGTCCAAATTCATAAAGCGCCAAAGATATACCCTAGGTACCAAGTACAAATTTAATAGTTTTGAAAGCCTACTAATTTAGAAAATGACCTCATATTACTAAAAGGTTTTAAAACCGTAGTCACTACTAAAGGTTATAAATTTTATTTATTACTAGCTGCACCCGGCGGTTTCACCAGCTATTTTATTTTTTTATATTTTTTTTTCCTTTTAAACCTTCCCTGTACTTAAAAAAATATTTCAAGATCAAAATTAGCGAAATCGGTCCAACCATTCTCGAGTTATGCACAGACAAACGAACAGCGATTCATTTTTATATAAAAGAAGATAAGGTTATACGAGTAGCTAATAAAAAACGGTTATTGGCTTAGCTGATAACATAAAGGTAATATTTACTCATAAAATTTCAACAACTTTTTGCTATGGAAACTAGATATTTCCGAAAAAAACCAGCACGCAAAATGTATGGAACAATATATCTTGTCGAGTGTCAATCGTATTTTTTACAGGTAGAATAGATGGTTTGTTATAGCGATTTGAAGTTATAGCGCTAAAGCTATAGCGATTTTACATAAATGTGTTTTCAGCTCAACATGGGTACCATAAGTAAATAACCCTTATAATGTGTAGCTGTTTTTCTAGAAGGTAAAAACATTGTTTACCATCAGAAACTTGTAGGTAGCAGTAACCATAGCAGTAATAGCTATTAGGGCGCTCTCGCATTTTGTAGCATTAGTCCAGTCCACACCCATCTATTTGAACATACATGAAAGGGGATCGCCGTTCCGTCCATCAATCATTATTTTCTGTTGACCCTCAAACAAAAGCTTTCAGTAGAATCACATCCAATATCTGAGTAAATAAACACGATCGTTGGGAGCGGGACGTGAAAGTTGTGGATACGGTTTGTTATTCAAATATGTTAGAGTAAATTCTATCCGATATCAACTAAAATAAACTGCGCATCCGCCTCTAAAACTTAGATCGCTGCGTACATTTACTACTTCACCAATACATAATGTATTAGAGAGCCCACAGTTTCAAGTATACGACTCAAGTCTAGTTGTGTTGAAAGACGATATTTTCGTTTTCTTCAATACTTTCTTACTCTAAATACGATTAGACTTTTGTTTGACCACATTTTGCCTGATGTAAAACAATGATAAGGTGTAGATAATTTTACCTAATCCTATCTAATATTAGGGATCCAAAAGTGAGTACATTTGTGACGAATTCACGCCTTAAGCTACTCAACCAATCTTTATGAAATTTTGCATACTCTTTGTACCTTTGGCGAGTACAGGAAAGGACACAGACGTTTCATCGCGCGGGTGGTACCGCGGTCTTTAAGGAAAGTACTTCATACTTGAAGAGAACCATGACATACTGCTCTAATTTCATTAAATCTAAAACCTTCGAGAGTAATAAAAAATACTGGATAAATAAATGGAAATAGTGTTCTTAATCATACAAATGTCCCAATGATTCATATTCAATGAGGGCGTTGAGAATATAAACCCATTTATCTCGTTGGTCGCTAGGTCAATGGGGACGCAGGGGATATATCAATCATTCAGGTATCTAAGAATACACACACACTCACCCATACTATAGGGTTATTCATAAAGGGTATGCTAAGCCGAAAAGCGCTCATCATTATGAACAACTTTTACTATGGGACCAACCCAGAATTTGCGAAAAAAAAATCAGCTGTTCCATACATTTTGAAGAGTGTCATTGACATTTTTCTATTGGCCAGCTGATTTTTTTTGCGAATTTCGGGGTGGTCCCATTGTAAAAGTTGTTCATAATTATGAGTAGGTACTATGAGACCTTTTCGGCTTAGCATACCTACCCTTTATGAATAACCCTGTACAGGCACTTTTTATACATCTTGGTTAGTAACTTTACATTCGCGCGAGCCACAAGATTTATTTAGGCATTGAGATTAGCTTGGAGCCTATTAAGTAAGTATAGACGTTAACGACTATACTTACTTAATAGGCCCAAGTTTGAAGGAATTTTAAGACAGATCTAAACTAACTAAAAATATATCTGTCTTTATCATTGCAAGCCATTAGACAAGGATGCCAATAGTTTTAGAAAATTTTGATCTGTCTTAAAAAGCCTTCAAACTTGGGCCTAATACTTAGTTCACAATTTTGAACTGTTTTCTTTAGTAAATAAGTTAATTTAAGACAGTAGGCACTTTCTCATTTTTTGGAAATAAATACAGTATGGTTAGACACTTAAGATATTATAGGTTATCATAGTACTCATCATTATGAACAAGTTTCACTATGGGACCAACCCGGAATTTGCGAAAGAAAATATAAGCTGTACCTACCATAGAAAAATGTCAATGACACTCGACAAAATGTCTGGAACAGCGAATTCCGGGTTGGTCCCATAGTAAAAGTCGTTTAAATAACCTGTATAATATTTAAATGGTTTTGATATTTGATACCTGCAAGGTAAGTAATATCGACTTTCCAAATGCCTCAGGTCACAAACACGCTAACCCAATTTTTCCGTCAGTTGATGATTAAACAGGTTTTTTATTACCTAGCTCAGCACTTAAAACGTAATTAGAGCTAGGAACATGCCGAGTGTCGTATCGACCGGGGATTAACGACATTTTGTAGCTACGGACGATTTTGTAATCAAAGGGAACAGCGAAATGTACCTATCAAGTATCTTGTTAATTAGTTCTAAACACAAATTGAATGTAAAATGAGATATACGAGTAAATTAATCTCAGCTGGGATTTCAGTAAAGTTTTTAGGCGATTTATCTAGATTTTCCAAACATTAATTTCGGCCTCAATTTAGTAATAAATTTAGATTAGTACGAGTAGTAATTTATATATTTTTTAATGTTTCACACTTATAGTTCCCACTTGGATAGCCTGTGTCGAGGATGCTATGGAACACACACAAAGACAAGGACAACTAACACGCAGACCCAGAACAGAACTGAATCACCGTAGGGAATGGATTTACAAAATATTTTTCGTAACACACTGTTGTTTACACAGGAGTGGTTTTCATGCTTTTAGACTACTACCGGTTTACGCTGTCGATAAAATTTTATGAAGCAGTTGAATCATATAGGCTCTTGACACGCTCTATTAATTTTCGTTGTTCAGAAGAAACTCAAAGCTTCTTTATTAAAAACAGTCAAAAACCGCTTAATTTTAGTTGAGTCTTACTTGTAACTTTAGTCTTTCAGCTACTAATTTCACCCTATTAAGAACAGCGGTTTGGGATCGTCCATTAACACGTGAGGTTCGGAAAACATCATAAAATATCACAAGAGGGAAGGGGGGGGGGGGGATTCTTTCTATTTTTTCTTTAAATTCTGAAAATGTTTCAAATTCTGGAGACAATTTGTGCTAAAAAAAACGACGGGTTGCACTCCGGGAGTGCCGGCAGAAGTGAAAACTTAAGTATTAACGTTGTGCGTTTTGGATATTTTGGAATGGTTAGGGAATAATTTTGCACGAATTGCTTTAATTATTTTAATAGAAAAATGAATCGATATCGTGTCCACTATAATCACTAGGTCACAACAATATAACTGTCAAATTAGAACATTCGCGCAAGCGCCCTGCGCCGCCTAAACGAAACAGCCGGCGCAGGCATGCATTTTCGCCGCGCCGTAGAAAGAGAGGGGGATACTAGCTGTCTACTCTCCATCCGTCTTACGAATTTTCGATCAGGTCACGTGACCCTGTCGCGAGTTTAACATTTTTTACCCATTCCAAAAAAGTGTACAACGCCGCTAAAGAAGTTTTCACTTCAAAAATACACGTGATATTGGCGCGGGGGGAGGGGGGGCTCATTTGTAATCTCACCGTGGGTAGAAGGGGATAAAAGAGTTGCTAAAAACATTTGTGATTAATGGACGACCCCTTTTATGCTTCGAGAGAAGTTTGCTTTAGTAAGCAAGGTTTAAACTAAGTCCTTAAGTAGGACGAGCTTAAAATTAGGTCGTACCTGAAATAGGTTTTACAATAAAATTGAAGTATTTCTTCCCAGCGAGTAAAGGGCTATTCTTGAGATCGGTGTCGAAGATAAAGCACTTCACCTCATTCGGTCAAGTGCCAATCAAAAATCGTCGCTACACTCGGTCACGTAGAGTTTAGTTTACTCTTCGTATAAGGGTTCTTTGTGGGCTAGCTGTTTTTATAAAGGTTAGGGGTTTTCAGATTTTTTCAGAGCTGTATTTTTAATTCAATAATTTCTAAGTAGGTATTACCTTGCTAAAATATTATTACAAGAAACTTGGACCAAATTCGGGAAGGCACATAGATCGCCGAGCCGAGAGACACCTGTACCCCGCGGTAGAATACACTCAAAAAATACTTTAGAAGATAACGAGAATAAACATTATAAAATGAACTTGAATGCAACAAAAAATCAACAATAACATATTATAATAAATAAGTGAATCATATAACAACTATATATTATTACATTGCTACTTTATATTGAAACTTTCATCATAAAATACAATTTTTGCAAAGTATCAAACTACTAACTAAAATCAAACCTTTGGCTGCCAACGCAAACAATTTGCCAATGCCATCGCAAACAATTTGCCAATGCCAATGCAAACGATTTGCTATTAGTTGGTAGTAAGTGTGATGAAAACATTTCTAAGTAGTTTTGAAACTTCTCATTGGTTTTATATCATTAAAAACGATTCACTTGGCTAGACTAACTACGTGGCAGTTTCTAGAAGTTTCTTCAACTCGTTAATGTAGGCGATGAATCAACCACTCCACTCAAAACCTAGTCAAATGGAATGCTTCGATAAACTCTCCTTTTTGTCCAGCTTCGTTTTTCACTGGTGGCTAAGCACGAATTAAATTTAAATAGAGATGAAACGAGATAACAAAATGAAATACATTTCGTATATTAGCGAACTGCCCGGCTTCGCACGGGTATGCAATATAATCTGTTACTCGTTAATAACGTAGCTTTATATTAGTGAAAGAATTTTTGAAATTGGTCCAGTAGTTTTTGAGATTCATTACAATCATACAAAAATACAAATCTTTCTTCTTTATGGTGTAGAAGAAGAAGAAGAAGACTTAGATGACTTAGGTACGTAAGTATTACTTAGGTACTCAATTTTCAGCATTGTAGATCACTGGCTGAAACTCGAAACTTCGTTCCCGGTGCTGCTCGGCTTTCGGCCTCGCTAGTATATATCTTATAGCATCTTATAGCAGCTCAAGGACAGTGTAGCTTTCCACTGCTGAAATAATTTAGAAAATCAGGTCAGTAGTTTCAGAGACTACCCTCTATAGAGGACATAGAGGTAGATACAAACAGATTTACAAACTGTACCTCATTATAATAATAGTAGTAAAGCTTTTACCCAAACCTTTTAAAGTAGCAGGTATTAGGCATCTAAAATATCTATAGGTTCTACTATACAACTGACAGTAAATTGATGAGCGCTCATATAAGTACTTCTACAAGTATTTACAAAGGACAGAGGACCATTCCAAGTACTTCGGTACTTATACTATGTGTACATACAGTCTCCGAACTCATTGTCAGTCTGTCGCATTGTGGTTACTAAATCGTTTGTTAGGAGCCATTCATAAATTAAATTACACGTATAGGGTCGACGAAGTGTCACATTGTGTGACGAGGGGTGGGAGGGGTCTTAAGTTTTGTGACGTCACATTTCACAATCTAATATCTAGATATAGCAACGAGTTTTTTTTAAATTTAATAATAATTCTAGGTAGATGTAAAATTGCAAAAAAAAATTACAGCAGTTTTGGAGAGGGGAGTCAAGCGAGACCTACTTTGATAAGGACGGGGTGGTGTCAAAAAACGATGAAATTCGTGTGACGTAGTGTATGAATGGCCCCTAATGGGTGAATAGTCATATGAGTAATATAAGTATTTATAAGTACATGTTCTCATGTAGTTACTTATTGACCGACGAAGGTATACCGGTGTCTACTGGAATAAATTGGACTAGTCTTTGGCGAAAAGACTTCGACGCGCAAGTAGGTACATCTCCGCGATCTCTTTACCGATTTTTCTCATATTCGAATTTTAAAAATCATCTTGAAAGGATTCGACCTTCATGAAGTGCTAAACTTCATGAAGGCCGAATTAATCATACCCATGTTTTCATCGAAAAAAAAAAATACAAATAAGTAATTAGGTATACCTACTAACGCGATTTGTTCTGATAAGCTCTTGAGTCTTTTTCTTTCGGTCAATAATATATAAAAGTAGGTTTAGTACTCTCTGAGACCTCTCTTTTCTCTGTCAATAATAGCTAAAAGTACTTAAATACTTTAGAGCCCTGATAATGGTAGCTTAAGCTCCTGGAATTACGAACGTCTCCAACGCTCCAACGTTTTACCTTCGAAATTGTTCTAAGTAATTGAGTTTGCCCGAGCTAGTTTATGTTACGATTCCCGGACCTTTTTAATCGAGTTCTGGCACTAGACAAGGTGTCCTATTCGTGGGAGTGAGATATTGTCTCGGCCACTGTCGCTCTTGTTAGATATGTCAAGAGAGTGAGAGTGACGGAGATAATCTCGAGCGTCGAAGAATAGGGTCCAAGGATCCTCCCTAATAAATCCGATAAAAGATCTATTTCTGAAGTATTTTCAGTTCCACTCTTTCGTGAGACGTCTTAACTTTAAATAAAGAAATGGTCGTTTTCTTTTCTTAGTCTTTGGTGTGCCGAAATAGGTATTTTTGTACAAACGTTGCAAGAATATTTGCAATCCTTCTTTTGCCTATTATCCTATTTACTCAGCAAAAGAGATAAGCCTATAGCCAGCAGTCGGAAAGAAAAGGTTATGGATAATAATAATAATGCGCTTACCTATTTTCGATTATTTCTGTGCCTTAAATGCTGCTTTTATGATGTGCTGTGTGTGTTATTTTTGTGTGTGATTGTTTCTGTGCTTGTGTTTCTGTGTTTTTGTTTTGTGTGTGTCTTAGCTACTACGAGTAAGTAGGTTAATAGCAAGTTGGATTGCTAAAAAAACCTTTATTTTCCAAAGAACATACAACAAACGACCCTGTCTCGTGACTTAGTTCTGTAAAATTCGTTTTTGTCCGCAGCTTAGCAGGGATGTCACGGAGCGTAACAGTAGCTGTAGCGTACATAATGTCGGTGACACCCCTGATGTGGCGCGAGGCGCTGAAGGTGGTCCGAGCGGGACGCGCCGTGGCCAACCCTAACCTCGGTTTCCAGAGGCAGCTGCAAGAGTTCGAGACTTATAAGCTAGTTGAGGTATTGCACTTTTTATGAAACCTATTTAACTATTCTACATGGTTATTCATAAAGGGTATGCTAAGCCGAAAAGGGCTCATAGTACTCATCATAATGAACAACTTTTAATAAGGGACCAACCCAAAATTCACGAAAAAAAATCAGCTGTTCCATACATTATGTCGAGTGTCATTGACATTTTTCTATGGAACAGCTGATTTTTTTTACCCTGATTTTTTTATTTTTTTTATTTTTAAACTACTTACTAATCTTACTATACTTTACTTACATACTTAAATTTACTTAACTTCGTTTAATTTATTATATATTTTTACTACTAATTTAAGATATAGGACATTGTAATCCGCCGAACTAGTTTTAATTATAATTTTACAAACATGACATAAGATGTAAAACTTGGTACCTACTGCTACAAAATCGGAAGATATAGAAAAGAGGAAATATTAATGTCCAGTAAAAATCCAAGGGATTAAGAATATGACGAAAGCAATTTCCAAACCACAGAAAAGTTTGCCCTTCAGGCGGACTTAGGTACTTATTTATCATCAAAGAAATTCATATTTCAAAAACCTTCTGCGAAAAAGTTCCTTAATTCTATTTGAATTTTTCCATATTCCATATTTTTTCGTATACGTGGAAAGGAAATGGAGGTTTAGCAACTCACGCGTGGATGGCATTATATAGACTTTATCTCTTTATTTTCCGCTCGATACCTTCTTGTTTTTAAACAAAGCCTTTAACGCGGTAAAGGGTTGCCTTACCTACTCACTACATTGAATATACTCAATTCACTTTTGAATTTTCATCAAAGACGACGCGGGCTTTGTAGATTATTCAGTTTGAAGCCCGCACTAAGCCAAAGAGGTTACAGAATTTGCCCAAAAATACCTAGCTTGGAGGAACAAAGGAAAATTTTATGATAACTAAACAAATTCAGGATACAGGCCAGTAATGAACAGATATTTCTTTAGGTATAGGAAAAAATCTTCATTAGGTAGGTACTTCTTACGCATTCTTTGCTAAGGAAAAATCGTAGGTACTTCTAAGGCAGGAGAGTTCACCAAACCTTGACCAGGCGTTAAAATTTTTAACCAACCCTTTTTGACAACTCTTCAATAATTTAAATGTCAACAATGGACGATTAAATAAATAAATAACCGTCTAGTTAAATTTTGGTGAACACGAGCCTAAGTATTACAGTATTCTGTGGTATTGCTTGCTTCTTCGATTAAATAGGTACTTTACTCGTGAATTTTCTACTAGACCCTTTCCGTGTGTTGGAATTTATTTCAGATTGATATTAAGTTTTTTGGAAATCGCAGTTGGTAGTTCATCCTTGGATTAACATAGAGGCTAGAGGATAGCATTCTGCGTCGCTAGTACTATAGTAACATACAGTAATAAATGTTACTAGTGACGTAGAGGTTTATCTGTAGTAACATCAAATATCAATGATCCTTCTAATAAAAAAGGGGCTACTTTTTGTACCGAAAAAACTAACACTCGCCTAAGGTAACGGGTAAAATCACGGGGTGCTAATATGTTTGACCAAATTTACTTTAACATTATTTTGTATTTATACAGGAAAGAAGGCGCTTAAAAGAGCGGTACCCATCATTGGCGCTCGCAGACCGCGACATGGCCGAGTGCCGAGTCATGCTGGACTCTTACCAGACCATGCTCAACCAGAGGACCATTTGCGAAGGAAAGTGCTCGATGGGCAGGCAGTGCCCGACTGGTGAGTTCATTTTACTTGCCAATTTTAACTTTTATACGGATATTTTTTATGCCATACACCGAGAATAAAACCTAATTTCACCTTTATACATGTAAATATTACCTAAATACAAGCTCTGAGTTTTGGAATACGAATTTTGGAAGGCATCGTTTATCTCCAGGAAATAATTAAAAGGAATGTGAGGAGTTTTTTCTCAGTATATAGTTGGCAAACATAGGCCGCCTCATAGTAAGCGATAGCCGCCACCTATGGCGCGACCTTTTAAAACTTTATTGACAGCTCTTTTGAAGAATCCTATGTTGAAGTTACTTGGGAATACTACCGATAGAAGCTCGTTTTATGTACATATTTTTGCAGATTCATGATTTTGTGAGGCGATCTTTCAAGTAGGTATGTATCCTTTTGTACCAAATTTTGTTTGAAACTGTTTATACACCAACATTACTGAACTCCTAGTTCTTATGTTAGCTGTAGGTGCTCTGGATTCCATTAACTTGTATACTTGTGCTGGCAGTCAATTTCCTAAAGTTGTCCTTGTCAAGAGCCAGTCTACATTTTATGAGCCTGCATTTATGGCAGTATATTTTCTGATAATATTGGTATTGGTAGCAAGGTTTTAGCGTACCTATGGGTATTACTGCGTATAAATAAATAGCACTTTATTTTCCGACGATTATTAAATTTAAAAGTTTCAAAAGGTTAACAAAACAGAGAATATCATTAGGTTTAACACAGATGCTTCAAAGGACCTCAAACTACAAACAACCCCTCTCTTGGCTGCCCTGTGGCCAATTTGCAGCACCTGTTAAAACGCTGAAAGTTGTACTCGTACTCATTAACAGTACCTAAAAGTTTATCTATCTAATACTATTAAAAAAAATTATTGTACCTACATATTTTGCTCCAAGAATTTCGAGTTTGCTATTTGACAGCTTTGCGGGCGTAAAATCTATATAGCTAGGTCTCATCTCTAAGAAAACGCGTTTAACCGAGTTTTCCGACAAAGTTCGGTCGCCCAGTTACTCATTTATAATAACAACATAAATAAATCATAGAACATAGAAATAGAGCAAGCAGAAATGTTTCCGAAGTGTCGCCGGTAACACGATACAACATAATTATTCAGCTTGCGTACGTCGCGTCGCAGCGGGCGACAGGACGGAGAAGGAAAGTTAGCGAGCGATGATTAACGACCTTCCTTATTTTGTTTGCACACATAACATAGTTTCTCTGCGGCTTTTTGAGATTTATTATATTTCTTAAGGTATAGGAGTATTGCAACAACCCACATTATTGTCGTATTCTTACGTATCCTTTTCTTATTAAGCTGTGCCCGACATGGCACAATTGTAAATAAAATACAATAGTGTAATTTTATTATCTCACCACTTAAGAGCATACATACAATGTGGAATGCTGACATAAATGAATGTGAACATTGAACATAGAAGAGTAGCGATATCAGCCGACAATTTAGATAGCATTTGTCCATTCCTCAATTTATATTGATGAATATGGACTGACATAGAGCCAGTTTACAATGTGGTAATGACAAAAGTTCCAAACATTGCTACATGCAGTTTACACAATATTACACAATATGTATTCTAGTAATAGTGCTTTGTATAAAACGCAAATAAATGATACTGATGCACGTATTACTAGGTACGTCTTACCTGTCTTTGTAGTTACTGAGAAAAGAAAACCTGGTGTTAGGCAACATCACCTGTGTCATCTTGGTGATATGTTTTTTTGCACGTTTGGACAAAGGCCTTTTCGGGCGCCATAAAGCACAACCTTCTGCTTTCTTCACCCACTTGCCACCAAATCACCGCTCTACTATAAAATGTTTCCTTAAAAGCTTCACGTCGCACTGTGAAGCTTCGCTATAATGTTCTCAATACTACATCGCTTGCCAGGTGTGTGCAGAACTGGATCCAAGCGGCAGGCTCGACCTCGCAAGCCTTCAAACGCTTCCACGACAGTTGAAACGGGAGGCATGAAGCGGTCTCCTTCCACTCTCTCGACAGCGTCGACCACATCGGGGTACCGGCCGCGGTCTTCGCCAGCCGGCCTTTATAGCTATACAGGGGGTGAGTTTCTAATTAATGCCGTGTATATTTTGTTCGATATGGGGGTAATAGGGACTGGCGCCCCGCTTAGGATGCGTTGTGTGGGAAACAGTGGGAACCTTGTCAGCGATAACCCGAGCCAACCTAGCTTTTTAAAATAACGGAGGGAGGTTCTGGGCCGCCGTACTACTGCTCCAGTGCTTGTTTTTTTTGTCTTTTAATTTTTTTTTTTAAACTGATTTATTCACTTTGTAAACGCATAGAATATAGACGTCCCATATGTAGATATCCGACTCAATGTTATGCGAGTAGTCCCGTGTATTTATAACAAAACTAGCTGACCCGTGCCCACTTCGTTGGGCATAATGTTAATTAAACCCGAAGCCATCGCGCGCCGTCCGGACCGTTTTTTCTCCGATTCACTTTGCAAAACGGACTACCACTTAAAAGCCTTTTTATTTTTCGGTTTTTTATATAACCTATGACACTCAGCAATAGTGTGGCTTTCTATTGGTGAAAGAATTTTTAAAATCGGTTCAGTAGATCCCGAGATTACCTACCCCTTACAATTTAACAAATATACAAACACACAAACTTTACTGCTTTATAATATTAGTATAGATAGTATAGATGTGTCAAAACCACGTTAGTTTTCGTAGTGAATTCCATGTCTTAACTTTTATTACGAACATTTACTAAGGTATTCTAAAGTTTCCTAGATAGAATATACTCGGGTTAATCTGTTTATAGTTTAACCGAGAGTAAAAGACGTTGTAGGCTAAATGGTTTTACCTACTTGCCGTAATCACTGAGGAGAAAATAGCTGTTAATAATAGCGATGCAATAAAAACTATAGCTAAACATGAGTTAGCTATAATTTTTTATTGCATCTCTAGAATAGTGTTTGTGTTTGCGGAAATTTCGTGTGTTAGGCATAACCCGAAAAATACTTACTTACTTCCTTAGTTACTATCAAGTAATAAGATGAGATTTGCGATTATCGGCATTTTTACCGGACTACAAAGAATATGTTTAATAAGCTTACCGTGTGTGTGTGTGGGTGAAACCTTGTAACTGAATTTTGAAACGCTTCCCGATATCCAATTGAGTTGACTTTTTTGGTGCACCTGCGCAACTCCGATGAAAATGCAATAAAAGCTTGTTTTAAAAAATATGTTTTAAATATTAAGTTAAAAAATTTTTTACTTTGAGGCCAATCCGGAATTCGCGATAAAAATCAGCTATAAAAAAATGTCAATGATCCTCGACAAAATGTATGAAACAACTGTTTTTTTTTCGCGAATTCCGGGTTGGCCCTATAGTAAAAATTTGCGGCTTTAGATACCCTTTCCTAACCTAATAACCCTGTATATATATTTTTGAAATCTTTGTTGTAGCACCAAGCAGACCGTCGCGGTCAGCGTCAGGCATCTGCTTCACGCGCGTGACGGACGCGGCGGGCGGCGGCTCGGCGGTGGCGGTGGGTGGCACGGAGTACACGCGCCGCCGCGCCGCCTCCGCGCCCGCCACGCCCGCTCTCTCGCCCGCGTCCTCGCCGCCCGGCTCGCCGCACCGCGCCGTGCCTCACAGGTATACTCCTCCTCCTAATATCGTGCTCCTCATGTGTGAGGGTCGTGACCACTACCTCCAAGTAGCTTCTCTCTAACGATGTTGCGGCAGTGTTTCCTATCCTCAGCAATGTGAAGTGCATCGCAGACTGAGGTGTCGAGAGTGGTGCGAATCTGATCAGACTAACGTATTGGGCTGCGGCCTCGTGATCTTTTGCCGTCGACATTCCCTGTCACCAGCTGCTTTCTGTCACAGGTATTCTACCTGTACAGAAATTTGTCAAAAACATTCTACACATCCTTTTCTAATAGATAACTTACGATATATATAGCGTCATGCGTCATGCGTCATGTCAAGTCATGGCATGATACTCTACAAACACCTCTCCAGGCGGGTAATACATCATCAACACCGCTAGTTTTGCAGGTGTTCATGTTATAAGAAGCTGACCGTATGCCGCTATTTTCATAAAAAAAACTCTCGAAAGTCGACGCGTCCAGCTGCTACAAGTAGCAAAAGTGTGTCCCTTGACCCGTTATTGGGGCTCTGAAACTTGACGCCAAGTGATGTGTGCGACGTCCGCTAAGCGGAACTTTGAACAGAATATATGAAAATTGTCTGGCGCAGCCTGTCGTAGCGTCTAGTCGCAGAGTAGGATGTTCGTCATGTGTTATTATAGTGTTTAGATAGCTAGCAGTTAGATTATTAACAGAACAATGTGATTGCTAGAAAGACCCCACGGCGACCTTTCCCCAGCAGCAGTTCCTAAACATCTTGATGAAAATTGAACATGCACTTCTGTTTATGTGATCAGCCTTCTACAGAAGATTTTAATTACTGGCCCATGCCCATGCTTCATTTATTTCTAGAAATTCTACCAAACAACATACTATTGGAACTACAAGCGCCCACAAAAAGTGCAGTAACTTGAATGTCATACTGCCATTACCCACATTTAGAAAACCATATGTACCTTCCATTTTTAAGGTTCTTATCATTTCATATTCGTTGCTCATTACACATAATTATTTTTGTCCCATTAGGGGTGGGTGCACTTGGGTGATACCTACTGTGGAGTGGGACCCCAACTCCATGTAGCCGATCGCGGCAGCTAATCGTTCGCTTCGCACCCTCGTAAGCTTACTCCATTGTTTGTTTTGTTTAACCACACTGCGGTACGACCAACTTATCTATAAAGTTGTGTAGAGAGCCACTGTCGCAATTTCCGAAGAAACTAGCTAGTTTTTCGAGGAAAACTTTAGTTCCCTCACTTGACCACTTCTAGGAATAGGTTGGTCGCACTCATAATGTGAAAAGAATGAAATAATACGACTATTCGTATAACCGCGAAAGTAGGTCACTTTTTGTGTGGTCTGACGTCATACAACACAAAAATTGGATTCGGAGTCTTTGATCTTTTTCGTGATTACGTAGTTAAATCACGAGATTTATATAGCTGCAGCCCTATCGGCTAACTTTCCAGTAATAGATTCTAGCTTTATGAAATTTTAAATGGACCAATCTGGCTTTCTGTTCTGAATTTTATGATTTTGAAGCCCAAATGCGTGGACTTGACTGTGTATTTTGACATTAAAAAACCGTACGGCCTAGTATTGACTACAACCTGAATTTATTTTTTTTTAATTCCACATTTATACCGATAGGGCTGCAGGTCTAGGCTAAGCTACTCGCCAAGCACCACCGTGCCTCAACCATATTCCCAAACATGGTAAAAAAACTGTGAGAAACTCACCTACTTAACCAAACCATTTATTTAAGCCATCCATAGCCGTCAAGGGGATAGGGGTCAGATTCCTTTCCTGCAATCCGTACTCCCTTCACAGTTAATCGACCTCGCACCCTCATTGTATCCCCACGCTTTGTTCCTTTATTTAATCGCGCTATTATACCATTAACCAACGCTCTGGAACGTGTACATTGTGGGCATACTCATTAGTTCACGCTTTCAGTTACATTGTGTCGAAACAAAAACTGAATAATTATAATAGAAAAACTGAAGAGTTGAGCAATATGTAGTAATGTTTTGTTTATTTTGGAGATGTATAAGTACGCTTACTTACTACTCAACCTTTAATCCTCCCACTGCTGGGATACAGGTCTCGAAGGGTGATTAGGCCGTATTCCACCACGCTGACCAAGTGCGGATTACCTAATGGATTAAAATACGCCATTGAATTTCTTCTCTGGACGTATGCAGGTTTTCCCACGATGTTTTTCTTCACCGAAAAGCCAGTTATATGTAACTACGTACATAAGCCCCAAGAATACACTTACTAATCTCATAGAATATAATTTATTAACACATCGAATTACTTGAGGCAGTAATGGCCCGGGCCCAGAACCGGAAAATACGGCGCGATCAAGAGGAGACCTAAACTCAGCAGTGCGCAATGGGTGGAAAATGGTCCACAAATGGAACAGATAAAGGGCTACCTAAAAGAAAAATATATAGTCCGGATCAAAACTAAATTTTGCTGAGACCTTTCAATAATACACAAACCTCTAAGCCCCAAATCCTCGGAATACAGCAGACGTAAAACCGAATATCGTAATAAACGTCGGTAATAAGCAGAAAGAAAAATTCTCGCGAAGTAAAGCCCGAAAATCCGGAAAGAAACGTAAGATGAATGACTCGTTGACGGCTTCAGATATGAATATAACCTCCAAGCGCCTATAGATGAGTAAACAGAAACCAGTCACGTTTATAAAAGTGAAACAAGAAATAAATCTAAGTACCTACGAGGTTTTTGTCGTTGATTTAGAAAAGCCTCGCTTTTTGGGTCGGTTTTTGTTGTCTTATGATAATTCTATCTTTCTTTCTCAAGCTTTTTAGGTAATCTAGTTCGAGCTTATTTGAACTCAAAACCACAGATACAACACAAACCATACGAAACGTTAGCGCACAACTTATCGACTCATCTGAATTAAGAATAAAAAAAATCAAACAAAAATGGTTTTCGCTACCTTGTGCGTGACCCACAAACGTTCTAAACTTGTAATCCACAGTTTGTTAGCTTTTGCGATTAAGTGGCTGGACAAATCTTCATAAAATGTTGAGTAACTATACATATACGAACATCAAAGTAAGCTACGTTACGAATATTATTTTAGGTTTTGACATTTTAATTTTTTCCACGTCTATATCAGATCTATTTTTACTCGTATACCTATCTGTGTTGTAAGTAGGGCAAGTGGTGGCATTTAATCGCAGAGATAAATCGGAAACACATCTCCGCCTCCGCAATACAGCGCGATTCTCAGATATAAGTCAAGGCAAGGCCCCTTTTATTATAAACTCTTGTTTTGTCTCGCTATCTTTCTTTGTTGCTCTTTGGACTGGAACTAATCTATATTGTAATCCACTATGCAGGTGGTCTTGATGTTTTTGCATTGGAAAATAAAAATATATTCTTTCACCTGCATTTTTTGCTGACTACGTCGGTATTGCGAGGGGCTTTGTTTGTACATGAATCTAGGAAAGTAGTGCAGGTTTTTGCAAATCACTGTAGCTGAATACAAAATATTACAATGGGACCAATTCGTAACTGTCCGCTACGCTGTAGCTACTCGTAGTTATACCGTAGCGACGTGCTACGCCCTTAGCATTGAATGCAGAAATATTTTAACCGTTTCATTGTTTTGTGCTCTATAAAAGTAAATTGTTTAATTGCATTCAATACAAGATAATAAATTGGTTATTCTATTGGTTCAACTCATGTACTCGCGTCTTCGACATTTTAAAGAGTGATATTATTTTTTAGTTGTATTATGGAATTTGCAATGTTCTAAAATCTTTTCATGATAGAAACACGATACATTTCTCACATGTAATTACCTTCTTTTTAACGAAATCTTTACTTGTTTCTCTCGGATTGCAGATCGCGGGCCGTGCAGCGGTGTTCATAGCAGTCAGTCGAGTATCGTCCAGCATCCGCCCAGCCTCACTCGCACAAGATATTCGAAGTGTGCTACCCGCGGTCCTACCTAGAGACTATTGACGACATCTGAGACGTCAAACTACGCCTTGGTCCGGTTTAGTTAACCCATCCAAGAGACTTGTGATTCAAAAGCCAAGTTAAGTGATATTGTGCAAAAAACTGACTAGAATTTATATCACAGAGAAGCTAGAGTTTCGCTTCGCCGGTTTGTCAAGAGTTCCTGCAGCTTCGCTTTGTTGGAATATTGAATCTTGTACTATGACGTTTCTACAGATTGAATGATGCTACACTTTTATATGAGAAACGTTCGAAAGAGATTGCACAGATAGTCTTTCAAAGGTTAAGGGTTTGAATCACGTCCAAAATTAAGCTTTCTACGGCATGACTATTAATGCACTCTCCACGTTAAGTGAGTGCTTTCTGAATGGAAAGCGTGCGTGAATGTTTAACTTATACTTACGGACAAGAACGGTCTCTATAAAAGGTTTTAAGATTTGTTTTCTCGAGTTTTTATCGCTGTCTCGTGTCCAAGCGCGCTTTTCTGCGGCGCTGCGCAAATATTGTGTAAATAGTATGCAAAAGCTAAAATGTGATATCCTCGACATAACCACGTGAAAGGCTTTTTATACTGACGCCATTTGCAGCCGCTAGGGAAGTTTTGTTACCTGCAAATGGGTTGGGAACCTTTTTGGAGGGAAAGTAGCCTGGAAAAGTTCGCAGCTGCTTCGAAGAGGGTCGTAGTGTTAACATTTAAAAATGCGAAAGATAGTTATGTATTTGCACGTTTATAATTAAAAGGTTGGCTTAAATGCCGACTGAAACATTTAAAAGGTATGGAGATAAGTAGATTATAATAACAATGAGCTTGCAAAGCTTGTGTATTGGAAGTGGACATTTGAGAATATTGTAAAAATGTTTTAATTTACAAATATATATTATTTACCGGTGTATCAGTTGGTACAATATTTGAAATTATTTTGTCATCGAAAATAAAATTGAACGGTAACTTTCTGCTATAAAGGCGTTTGTTCTATTGATTAAAAGATTACATTTCTAAAAATGGCATAGATTCTTCGTTCAATTTAAATGTATCGTCGCTTATAACACTAATCTGTCAGGGATAAAATTATCTGCATCTCCCTTTATCTCGGTATGTGAGAAAAGGATGACAATAGTTTTAGAGCTGTCAAGTTTAGAAAATGGTCCAACAGGGAAAACGTAATTTTCTTATTTAATTGCCATTTTCATGCTCATAATTGGTTTACGATTATGTAGCTGCTATATTCACCTCTGGATTCTCGAATAGTTACAAATATGATCAAAAGATACGGGTAAACCTAAAAAAAACATGATGTATCCAAAATATGCAAGAACTCGAATGTACTGATTTCTAACACGACACTAACATTATAAATAAGTAGGTAAGCCGAGAAATGTCTTATTTTTAATGTTTATAAAAGTTGTGAAAGCAAGAGTACAACGTACTAAACATAGCGAATGGACTTGATAAAGAATAAATTTAGTATAAATATGGTAAAGATCTGGCTGGCACAGATTTGCTAGAAATTATGTAGCTCAGATTATTATCTTCAACTTTTTCTATTATTAAGTAGCGCTAGAATTTTAAGCTAGCTTTAAGCATTTCTCATCTATTGTAGACTTTTAACCGATGAAATGGAAACTAAGTCTTACCAACTAAGTACTTACTAAGTCTAAGCCAATCAATGCGCATACATATGTCTACGTACTTAATTTCTGGATTATTGGTTGGAATGATTGGCTAACTCGTAGATACCATTGAGTAGCATAATGTTGTGAGAAGATCTTGATCTTGCGGTATAGGTTTAGAGGAAAAGTTGTATAAGATCGGTTATAAGCATAAGTGCAGTACGAGGCTAAGATATTGTTTGGTTTAGACTTCGTACAGTTGGACTTAGTAGCATTTTTCGGTCTTAGATATTTCAACATAAAAAGTGCAACTTTTGAATAATGAACTCGTGAAATGTGTACCTAAAAAGAATTATGAAAATGTGATAAAAAAGTCGAAAATGTGAATCGAATGTAATACTTACCTAAGTATTTTAATGGTTACGCAGACACGAATTGCCAAGCAATTCAAGTATACTTTAAAAGAATTTATGCTGTGTGTCATCTACGTACATTGCTTACTCAGCAATGTTTTATCGCGAGTGCCTATCGACACCTTCACAGAAAAAATCTGTAAATACAGCCTGTATGTACTTACTCTGTTATACGAGTAATTCGCCTTCTAACTTAAATTTATGGCACTTATAATATTTCGAAAGAATCATCTAAGTTAAGACGGACCGGGCACCAAATTTTGCTCAAATCGGTAAACGAAATCCGTTCCTACCAAGCACAATTTCATTTTAGACTTGTTCACTGTAAAAATCCATCTCTTCACTATAACTCAGTCTTTACCTTCTAAAGTTGTGAATTTTTGCATATCTCTTTCTCATCCTTCTTATACGAGGCTTAGCCTGAACTAGTTTGTGATTTAGATGCCTTTAGCACGGTGGCGTTCGTAGTTAACGGCTAGTTTTTTCATCAAGTCCAAAGGCGTACTGAGAAACTATTAAAATACAGTAACACAAATTTAAATATTAATATAGATATTAAGTGCCCTCGGCCGAGTACCTACTCGGTTGGTATAAACATTTTGAGGAGGCGAGATAGTCACTAGAACCATGATTTGTTTGCTCGGCCGAGTGTGCCCATTTACTGTCTCGCCATTGTACTCGTTACGTGTAATAACGATTAGTTTATAATTCATGGCCTTACAAATTTAGATGTTCAGGTGCTTGAGCACATTGTCGTTTCGTTTACAGTAGCCTACGTCTATGACAGACGATTTAAGCTGCATCTATGGGTCATTAACGACAATTTCGTTGGTGGCTGTATAAACCAGTTTATACTAGATACGAGCAACTTGGTAATGTCAATAACGAAAATAGGAGTATCGATGTACGTAAGTACTTAGTTCAGTTGTTTTACGCAATTTTTCCTACAAATCTCTCGAAGATAAACATAAAAAGATAAACTTCTGAACGAAGTGTCTTTATTACCTACGCGTAGCGCAGCTACTCGTAGGTATCAACGCTTTACGACATATTCGTGTCAGGTCAGACTGTAAACAAAATTCCTTATCTACTATCAATGAACCGCCTTATTTATTTAAGTTCACCCACACCACGTACACTAACACATTCAAATAAAAAAGTTAAAAACAAACAAAATGTCGCAGTTTTTACAGGCGAAGACAGCATGCAATTAAGAAAAATGCATACCTAAGTCATAATTAATTATAAAAGTAAAAAATAATGATAAAATATTAAAGTCAAGAACAAAATAGTAAAAGTTAAAATGTCAAAAATTTATTACATTATAATAAATTAATTCAACTTAAAGTTTATATTAGGTACCTACCTGGCTATTAATTTGTAGGTAGGTACTATCTACCAGATAACAGCATTAATAATTCTCAGTACGTCTTAAGGCTAATCTTATTTGTGAAATGCTGCCACTGTAGCTTTGTTATAATTCGAAAATAAGTGTATATAATATAACATTATATTTACTACATTATATTACGTTGTAAACGAAACCAAAACGTAGCTACGTGAAGTTTTATTATTATTTTCCGTTGTCGCTAATATAAACTGTAGGTATGTCTAGCACAAATTTTGGCGTAAAATACGTAGCGAGTATTCGATGGATAAATGTAGTACGCAAAATAGAACAGCGGCTCTGTCGGACGTAAATGGAAACTGCATTGTCGAATAATCGCAACGTATTAAAATTTGTGCTAGGTATCTACATTATACTGTTTTTTACTTTGCACTGCGCTTGTGCGGACGAAGTCTTTTCTGATTCAGCCAGCGTGTTACTAATATTACCTACTTATTCTCAAATTTCTATAATCCAAAGTACCTACTTACTTAATAGTCTAAGATCCGGCTGCAGGATTAGTGCGTTCATCGGTTTTTTGCTGAAACCGAATTTTTATGTATATTTATAATTAGGAGAATATATATTTAACAGGTTGCCTATCAAAATTTGGCCGCCAGTATTTTTAATTAAATTATTTTTAATTGATTTTTGGGAAAAAAAATCGTTCACTTGTTTTTTAAATAAAATAACGTCTACATCACGGCAATTTATATGAAGATCCAAAAAAATCACGGTTGCCGTTGCGCACTTGGCCGCACCTCTTCGCAGCCAGGTGTAAACAGGTATGATTTCGATACATTTATACGTTCATAACGTTTATTTATGAATTATATATCAAATTAAAGCTAATTTTTTTCTATTTATTATCATATATGGTTGCCTAATTAAATCTACCCGCAAATAAGGGTTGCTGGCTTTTAAAAATTATAAATATTTAAGGTAAGAGTGAAAGAGAGTTAGCGCGTAACATCATTTGTCAGACGAGGATAGCGATTGCCGGCTGTGCGACGCTTTTAAGCCATTGCGCATGCGTCGAATGGTAGTGTTCTCAACCACCGAGGAGTAATAGAGACGACTTAATAAATACTCCAAAAAATGTCTTCCTTTTCAAAATGACAAATTTAAAAATTACAAAAAAAAAATTTTGATTGTACTACGTTACCGCGTTTTTCCATAAAAATAAACATTAATATATATTTTTTTTAAATTTATTATTTTTATTAAATTTTTTTTTTTTAATTAATCAATTATTTTTTTCAAATTATGCGTTAGGTAATTGTTTAAGTTATTAATATTAACTAATTAATAAAAAAAAAACATTAAATTTTAAATTAAATTAAAAATAAATTAATTTAAAAATAATAAATAAAAAAATATTAATGTTTATTTAATTATGGAAAAACGCGGTAACGTAGTACAATCTAAATTTTTTTTTGTAATTTTTAAAGGATGATGGGCACTTCGTCCCCGGTGCTGTATCAAGTCATGACATATGTCAATCGAAAGACCATAACAATAGATTTATTTAATTATATGACACCAACCCTGAGTGACGTGCAGGGAAAAAGATATGACGGTTTTTAGATTCCAAAAAGTGCTGTTTTTTTTTGTTTTATAAACTTATTTTAACGAATTTTATTATCGTGTATGCATTTTCTGTGACTATTTTATCACCCTCGTATAACAATGAGATAATATTAGTTTATTTATAAACGTTTAAATAGAGTTTATCATTTTAATTTTATACTGGCACATGCCAAAACCCTTACCTTGCTGATTATCGACAGTTTTTGTCTGAATAATGCCATAATATAATATCAATTTATTAATATTATCAATATTTGAAAAATTAAGCGAACTTACCTGTAAGTGAAGTCTGATTAAGATTATAAGTTGTCTTGTCGAAGGGTTAAAAGCCCGAACCTTTTGTCAAAACTAGTTTGTTTTTTGAATTATCTCTCCCTTTACCGAGACTATATAGGGTTATTCATAAAGGGTAAGCTAAGCCGAAAAGAGCACACAGTACTCATTATTATGAACAACTTTTACTATGAGACCAACCCGAAATTCGCGAAAAAAAATCAGCTGTTCCATAGAAAAATGTCAATGACGCTCAACAAAATGTATGGAACAGCATATTTTTTTTTCGCGAATTTCAGGTTGGTCCCATAGTAAAAGTTGTTCATAATGATGAGTACTATGTGCTCTTTTCGGCTTAGCATACCCTTTATGAATAACCCTGTATAAAAGCGAGCGAGATAAACTTTAAATAATGGTCACAGATAATAGTAAAGGCATAGAGCAGAAAGCAATCATAGACTAAATGTAGAGATTTTTACTTTTTAAATGCTTTTGACCTTGAAAGTAGTGGGTCAATAAGGCCTTCTTTGCAGAGCCAGCCATGAATCTTTAATCCGAGACAAGATAACTTATAATATCACAATACACATAACTGTCACAATACTGCTAACGGTGTGAGATACTATCGATAAAATCAGCTGTTTCGACATTATTGATGTTCTAGAAAATAATGAAGAGATCTTATTGAGAAGGGTAGTCGTGCTGAATCTGACTTCAGACCTATCCCGATCATATTCATACTCTGCAAGACTATGGAACAAGCTCCTGGCGTACCGAAAAGCTAATGACCTCGTAATTGAGTGGCAGTACGGATTCTGCTGAAACTGGTCTACTAGTGATCTTACCACTCACATCTGAGAGACTATCGAAAAACATGAGGAAGCACTCATATCACCATCAGCAGAGGATAGTAACAGAGGTAGTTTTAGTAGGTATAACCCCGCAAAAACCCCCTTGACCCGGTAGCTCCCCAACGCAGCCGGTTATTTTCTTAAGGTTTTCCCAAGTCTAAAAAAAACCTATACATAATAGACTATCTATCAGTAACACTACTTTCAAACGTGTATATTATACTATACCGATTGCAAAAACTCAGCAAGACTAACCTTCTCAAGAGGTTCAATTCTCAATAGGATATGCTAATTATTTTCTAGAACTTCAAATAATAATCGATACTGCCGATTTTATCGATAGTATTGCACACCGTTATGCCATGACATAAAATGCCTTTTATCAGACAGCACTCTCAATACTCTTTGTTTCTTAAGAAACCATTGCCAAAATGACTTCTAGATCTCTAGATCTAGGATAGATAGGGGTAGTTCTCGAAGTAACTTCCTTTAGATGGGCAGATACATTCTTTATTCACCACCACAGTATGTTTTTACTAGGTTAATTGAACTAATTAATATGTTTCGTAAGCTATACAGGGTTATTTATAAAGGGTATGCTAAGTCGAAAAGGGCTCATAGTACTTATCATTATGAACAACTTTTACTATGTTACCATCCCGAAATTCGCGAAAAAAAAATCAGCTGTTCCATAGAAAAATGTCAATGACACTCAACAAAATGTACAAATCAGAACAGCTGATTTTTTTCTCCCGAATTTAGGGATGGTCACATAGTAAAAGTTGTTCATAATGATGTGTACTATGAGCCATTTTCAGCTTAGCATACCCTTTATGAATAACCCTGTATTAAATACTAAAGGTAATTTTTGACATACATGTTAATAAAATTCCTTATAATAGCTTTAGAAAGCAAAAAATCAGCACTTTTTTTGAAATCTAAAAACGATCATATCTTTTTCCCTGCACGTCATTCAAGGTTGAGTCATACAATTAAATAAAGCTAACATTATAATCTTTCAAATGACATACGTCACGACTTGATACAACACGGGGACGGCGCCCATACAAAAGTGCCCATTCTCCTTTGTCATTTTGAAAAGGAAGACATATTTTTTGGAGTATGTATTTATTAAGTCGTCTCTATTACTCCTCGGTGGTTGAGAACACTAACATTCGACGCATGCGCAATGGCTTAAAAGCGTCGCACAGCCGGCAATCGCTATCCTCGTCTGACAAATGATGTTACGCGCTAACTCTCTTTCACTCTTACCTTAAATATTTATAATTTTTAAAAGCCAGCAACCCTTATTTGCGGGTAGATTTAATTAGGCAACCATATATGATAATAAATAGAAAAAAATTAGCTTTAATTTGATATATAATTCATAAATAAACGTTATCTATATATATAAAAGTGAAGGTCGTGACTGACTGACAGATCAACGCACAGCCTAAACCGCTTAAGCTACAAACGTCAAATTTGGACAAAAGTTTTATAACAAAAAGCGGACGCACACTAAGAAAGGAATTTGCCCAATTCAACCCCTAAGGGGGTGAAAAGGGGTGTTTAAGTTTGTATAAAAAATTTTTTTTTCTTAATGCTACGATTATCAAACTTTGCGAATATACTAACGTTAAAAAAATAATCGACACCTATTTCATCATTTTTGAAAAATCAACCCCTAAAGGGGTGAAACGGAGCAATGAAGTTTGTATGAAGATTTTTTTTTTAATGCTGTGGTTATGAAACTTTGCAAATATACTAAGCTTAAGAAAATAATTGACACTTATTTTTTTGTTTTTTGAAAATCAACCCCTAAAGGGGTGAAACGGAGTATTGAAGTTTGTATGGAAAATTTTTTTTTTATACTGTGGCTACGAAACTTTGCAGATATACTAAGCTAAAAAAAATAATTGACACTTATTTTTTTGTTTTCTAAAAATCAACCCCTAAAGGGGTTAAACGGAGTGTAGAAGTTTGTATAAAATTATTTTTTTCCTAATACTTCGATTATTTAACTTTGCTATTGTAATAAGCTAAAAAAAATATTAGATACCTGTTTCATTATTTTTTGAAAATCCACCCCTGAAAGGGTTAAACAGAGTGTTGAATCAACGCATCAACATTAACAGATCAACGCACAGCCTAAACCGCTTAAGCCACAAACGTCAAATTTGGACAAAAGTTTTATACCAAAAAGCGGACGCACACTAAGAAAGGAATTTGCCCAATTCAACCCCTAAAAGGGTGAAAAGGGGTGTTTAAGTTTGTATGAAAAAAATATTTTTCTTAATGCTACGATTATCAAACTTTGCGAATATACTAAAGTTAAAAAAATAATTGATACCTATTTCATCATTTTTGAAAAATCAACCCCTAAAGGGGTGAAACGGAGTATTGAAGTTTGTATGAAGAATTTTTTTTGATGCTGTGGTTACGAAACTTTGCCAATATACTAAGCTAAAAGAAATAATAGACATTTATTATTTTGGATTTTGAAAATCAACCCCCAAAGGGGTTAAATGGAGTGTTGAAGTTTGTATGAAATCATTTTTTTCCCTATGCTACGATTATTTAATTTTGCAGATGTACTAAGATAAAAAAAAATAGATTTCTGTTTCATTATTTTTGGACAATCAACCCTTAAAGGGGTGAAACGAGGTATTAAAGTTTGTATGGAAATATTTTTTTCTTAATGCTACTATTATTTAACTTTGCAAATTTACTAATACCAATAGTAATATTTACTAAAAAATAATAGACACCTAAGTATATTTTTGTTTTTGAAAATCAACCCCTAAAGGGCTGAAATGGAGTATTGAAGTTTGTATACAAATATTTTTTCCCAATGCTACGATTATTTAACTTTGCAAATGTACTAAGTTATAAAAATAATAGATACATGTTTCATTATTTTTGAAAAAACAACCCCTAAAGGGGTGAAATGGTGTAGTAAATATAGTACGGAGAGAGAATTGTAATGACTCACTGACAGACAACGCACAGCCTAAACCGCTGGCCGTAGAAATTTGAAATATGGAGGGTGTGTTTGTCTTGATGAGTAAACGTGTACCAATAAAGAATTTTTTGAAATTCTACCTCTAAAGGGGTGAAATAGGGTGTTAAAGTTAGGATGGAGAAGCATTGTTTTTGACGTCACGGTATTGAAACTTTACAAATATACGAAGCTTAACAAAATAACGAACACCTATTTCACCATTTTTGGAAAATCAACCCCTGTGGGGGTGAAATGGCGTGGTAAAGATAGTACGGTGAAAGAATTTGTTTTGATGCTAACTCAATGAAACTTTACAGATGTACTAAACTTAAGGCGGGTAAACAACATCAGGAAAAAATCCAAAACCTTCGAAAAGTCGTATCCTCGAGGTGGAACTGCTAATTATCTCGAAAATTAAAAACATTTTTACCAAAGCGCTGAGACTAAAAAGTCACCAAAATCTCGGACCTTTTTGGAGCCATTAAAAATAACATAGTCGCCTCAAAAACATGGCCGCCATACAAACTTTGAGGGTCTATATCTCCGAAACGGTTGAAGATGGGTGGGTGTTTGACTAGATGTCATAGGAGTTAGCAAGGGCTACTTGATGGTTGTGGCAAAAATCCAAATGATTCAAAATGGCCGCCATTATTTTTTCTACATGATTCGAGGGGGCTGATTTAGCATCTGTTTTGGCATCTGGGGGTTTTTGGGGTCCCTGCTTCCATTGTATGACGCTTTTTACATTTTCTCAAAAAAGGAGGGTTAAATTAATTATCGGTTCCCGAGGGGTATAGTCCACGCGGGCGAAGCCGTGGGCGGAAGCTAGTGAACGTATAAATGTATTGTAATCATACCTGTTTACACATGGCTGCGAAGAGGTGCGGCCAAGTGCGCAACGGCAACCGTGATTTTTTTGGATCTTCATATAAATTGCCGTGATGTAGACGTTATTTTATTTAAAAAACAAGTGAACGAAATTTTTTCCCAAAAATCAATTAAAAATAATTTTATTAAAAATACTAGCGGCCAAATTTTGATAGGCAACCTGATAAATATATATTCTCCTAATTATAAATATACATAAAATATCGGTTTTCAGCAAAAAACCGATGAACGCACTAATCCTGCAGCCGGATCTCGTACTATAACTATTGCTTTTTGCTAGTACCATAAATAGTGGGGCAGAGTGCAAAAAAGAACTAGTCTCCGCCGCGCGCCGCGGTGGGGGGTCTCTTTTATTACACCGAGAGCGATCTTGGTGGAACAAAGTGGAATGAGCCTTAATAAATTATTATTGTGAGCCTCTCGTGTCCCATTGTCGGGCAAAGACCTCCCTACCCTCCTGCATATGTCTCTGTCTCATGCTATAATTGGCCAGTCCTCCTGATATTTGTCGAGGT
Source organism: Alcis repandata (assembly GCA_949125135.1). Taxonomy (NCBI): domain Eukaryota; kingdom Metazoa; phylum Arthropoda; class Insecta; order Lepidoptera; family Geometridae; genus Alcis; species Alcis repandata. The sequence goes on from OX421234.1 coordinate 8,563,629, forward strand.
CGTCCCGCTATCGATACAATGTCCAAAATAAATGTTTCTTATAGAAAAACCAGACCTAAAAACTAAACCAAAAATAAAATGATCCATCTCAACGACAATATTTTGTGAGCGGTTTTCTAAATACTATTTTTGAAATTATTTTGTGTGAGTTTGTACCACGTTACAAGAAAAACAATGTTATCTATTTCTAGTATGTTAGTTTGAGAAGGAGTTATAACGAATTGTACACGTATTATTATAATGATTGGGTATAAATATTTCATATTTTATGCACCCACAAAACTGTATGTACCTTACATTATTTGTATCAGTTTAATCAAATAAGTAACTACGATTCAATTTATTCGAAACGTTGATTATAATATGATTTTCTTGTGTGTATATTTTTAATACAAAATGTAATAAGAACGAACGTATTTTTATTTGCACAATTCTCCCCAGAATCCTTTTGTGTGTTTTATGGTGTGTGTATATAACTATAGAGAAATACGTGTTTTGAGACGTGCACCTACGGAGAAATCCTCATTTAGGTCCGGCGGATATTATGGGAAGTGTACATTTTGAACCCACACCCACGACTACCATCCCGTTCACCCAAATAAAAAAACACATTTAAATTCATATCATTATTTATTTATACATAGGTACTTATATTTATAAAACTTGGAGCTAAAACGTTCTGTGGAGGAATGCATCAGGTGGCAACTCAGCTCGTACGATGGTTCTTATGGTCCTTCACAATATTATGAAAATGACAACAATTGGGTATCTATGTTAGGTATGTCACCACCTGATGCACTCCTGCTATAATCATTAAAATATCTAACGCCTTCATTATCTTAAACAATGTCATCTCTATGTTCCTTTTGATATTTAGTTACAAAAATATTTTTATTTCTTTAAATCGAGGATCAAAAGCAGTTCCTATTCTACTCACCAAAGCATTTCAAGTTGGTCGAAAGCAGTTATTACGAACGAGTAGACGAATTAATTGTAATAACCATTTTCACTCATGTACGTAGGTGTCAGACGTTTTTCAATTTTGCGAGAAAATTGGTAATAATTAGTAGTTTAGTTTTATTATTAGTGGTATTAGGTACACAATCTAAATATGATTATAGGTAAATATAAAAGTGCTGTTTGCTCTGATTGAAATTAAATTTGAATGATTTTCTAATTTGACCAATTATGTTTCAAAAAACGTTTCGCAACAAAGCGATGAAGCTGACAAAGCGTACGTAATCATTATTACCACTTGGCTACGCAGTATTAGTTCGATATCATACTTTACACTCATACTTGGGTAGGTAAATGCACAACTGACACTTTTTTACTCGACTGCCCGCAACCACCTGTCAGTAATCGACTGCCCGCACCCAACTGACCATAACCGACTGCTAGGTCTACCACTTTTTCTAAATAGTTGGAGTCTTTATAGTAATGTTTTACCAGTAAATGTTAAGTTAGTTTGTGGTAGACTTAGGTACCAGTTGGTATCATAATTGACAACATTGCATCAAACCGTTTAATTTACATAAATGCAATAGCGAAATTGAAGTGAAGCTATATTTTAGATTTACACGTTTTCTTTGGTTCAGTGACAATACACGTCTAAGTTTAATGGTAGGCAATTATTTATTTACCCCCTTATTCACAAATGTTAACTAAGTTCTTTGACGAAAACATGCTTTGTCAATCTTTCGCTGATGAAAAGTATCACGCGCGCAAACAAGACAAAGCATATTTAAGCTAAAATGGACCTAGTAACGCTCGTGAATAAGACTGCTTTTATTTACAGTATTATTTATTGTACATAAGCTTATGAAATAGGTACATTTAAATATCTAGCTTTAAGATCATAGATACATATACAAGGTACCTACACAGACACCTAGAATAATCAAAAAAAAAAAAAAATATCAAAATTAATTTATTTCAGGTCAAATGTACCCATAATCAAAAACAAAACTCAAAACCAAATTAACATTATTACACAGTCAAATTATTATAATCATTATCATTATTATCATTATCATTGCTACCAAAATTACATTAAAATTAAATTAAAAATTAAAAACCATCATGTCAAAAATAATAATAATAATAATAAAAATAATAAAACAAAAACTGAAATGTCATTACAATGCTAATTCTAGTACTTTCGCTCCGGCATCGGTACCGATAGGTGTCTATGGCAACAATGCCGGATGAAAGCACAGTCAAACCTAGCCGCGATCATACTCAGGACGGTGTTCGAGCTGGCCCGCACTCTGCGCACCAAGGACGCCGCCCGCAACCTCATGGTGGCATGAAAACAGGTAGTGTGGGCGTCCGCGAACATACCCGAAGCGCTACAGAATCGGGGCAGCCCCAACAACGTCCTGAACGCATTGTTGTAGAGAACGCGGAGGTCACTGTATCTCTTTTTAGTGTAGTCAGCCCACAGGCTGCACGTGTAGAGGGATGTACAGAACGCTCTAAAGAGCGTTACTTTGACCTCTGCTGAACAACGTGCAAACCTGCGGGCTATCATGTTCGCTCTAACCGACAGTGACCTCCGCTCCCTCTCAATGTCTTCATCGTCTTTGAGGTCGGCAGTGACCACATGCCCCAGGTACCTAAACCGTTCAACCCGTTCAACCCGTTCAATAATAAATACTTAAATGAGAGATTATAATAGCTTACATGGCGTAGTCACTTAAGATCAGCTGGATTGTGGTCAAACGCCTAGCCTGTTATAATGAAAAGAGTTGTTAAGAAGGTGCGTGTGCAGAATTCACGCCGCCTCCAAGTATTACCAAAAACTTTAAAAATCAGTATTGGATTGTTACTTCAAATATCAGTAAGTACTAAAAAAAGAATACTTAAACAACAATACACAATTATTAGTTAGTTAATAGTAACTTCTTCAATTAAATAAATAACATTAAAATTGGCGGTGCGAGTAATATTTTTTTTCAAATATCCATATTACAAGTTTTGGATACTGTCAAAAAATAGTACCTAAATTCTCACTTGCCTTAAAAGTTAAATAAATGTTAATAAAGATGCATCACGTGAAATCAGAACGTGTTTAGCAAAATACGAAACTCCATGGTAGATAGTTTTAGTTTTCTTTTAACTCATACTTCCAGACAGACAAGCCAATGGTAAATGATAGGTACCTACCTAACCTACAATTACAATATCATCTTTAGTTTTTTTGTTGTGGGGCTAATTTTCGAGAGAATGAGGTTAATAAATTTGAGTTTTGGACGGCGAAGCAGAGGTAAGCTCACATTGCATTGTAGCTATTTAAAAATTTAGAATAATCTGTACATTATCAGTTTTAAGTAGGTATAGTTTTAGGCAGTGGTTTTGAAGCCGTTCTTGACGTTAATACCTTTTCGTTTAACATTCGTCTATAGTTCTACGACTAAATTTATTTTAGACTATTTTAAGCTACATTTAACCATAAGAGCCACTAAAATCGGTGGTAGATAGCGCGTAAGGCAACGAAGTAATCAGGAAGCGCTATGCAGACGTTTTTTACATACAAAGCGCCTCGATTTTACATTTTTATACGTTCGGCGCGGGTGTGGAACTCTACCAGTCTGTGTTTTCCGAAAAGTACAAGAAAGGTCTTCAAATGTAAAGATTTCTTCTAGATAAGCAAGGTGACGGTGACGGTCTCAGACCGAATCATTGTGTTAACATCAGACAAGATGATGTTATGGTCAAAGCCCATTCCAAATTACAAAAAACCTTAATAGGCTATTTGACACTATTAAAAATATGCTACGAAATGTGGTCATTCTATTAGGTAATAACATAAAAAAACATATTTATCTCTGTTTTATCCAAAAATATTTATAGATTTTTCAAAAAAAACTAAATAAATTTAAATTATTTTTTAAAATTCTTCAGCCACAAGAACGCTCTGTGATTGGCTACGCCTCGCGTGACGTCACACGCAAGTAAACATTGTTTAATGCTAAGACACTTTGTGTGATTTTATAATGTACACTTTGGTACAAGTTTGACGTTTGTCAAAGAAAAAAGTTTGCTTACTTGCCTGTGACGTCACGCAAATCACATGTCGTCCGCCATTACCGAAACAGCGTTTTTGGCGCGAATATTGTAATTTAAATTTTAACACAGTATTTTACGAAAAATACTGCAAATTTCGCAGAAATATACATGTGGTGTATTAATCATATGCCAACGAATAATTTAAAACAGTTTTTCAAAATCAGTCAAATAGCCTATTGCTGCAATGACAGTGCTGATGATTGGATACAGTGAGTGGTCAAAGAAAGTGGCCTGACGGGAATAGATACATTGTTTATTTTTGTTTTTTGATGGTTTTGAATTTGTGGTCTCTTCTTCTTTTTAGTGAAAACAGAATATTTTTAATTGGCGTAGTTTTTTTAGTTATATCAAAACATGTCCACTGATGTTTGTTTACTGCTCTAAACTTTGAACTCGTTTATCTCAAAACTATTTTTCCGTCAGGTCTTATTTCACACCACTCACAGATATATTCTAAGTTATTAAATCTAAGACATTTCGGTCAAGTAACCCATATTTCCACTACTTTTTAGTACAGCATACCGCAATCGATGGAGTTAATTAGTACCTATTTTATTATTTCATACGTGGACAGTCAGTCCATACTAACATACTTTAACACCAAAAAATCTGAGGTTCACATGAATAACAAAAATACTCTTGTCTTTCTTCTACTTCTAACGCTTTAAAATACGAGTTCATCTCGTTCTCTGTACATACATGTTCGATTCACTATTATTACAATAATTGTTAATTTACAACTATACAATCCTTAAATTACATAGCCAAAGTCGTCGTGATTCTACCGTAGAAATCATTTCACAATAAATTTTGCAAGGTTTTGTCCATACAATCATTTCGGTCACCATGTCGACGGTTACTACGCAATGTGAACTGAACTTTTTCGAAATGGCGACCAAAGTTTTTTTTTTATTTTAGTCGCCGTGTCGCCTGTTACCATATAATAAGTAAACACGGCGACCAATATGGTTGTATGGGTATTTTACTTATGTTAGTTAGTACAAGGTAGTGTACAGTACATATACCATAAGATTTTTACGAAAATAAATAGGAAAGTGAAGAGGATTTGCGACTAAGCGAACACTGTTTTGGTTTTGCATTTATAATAAGCCAGTATGGTTATTATTAATGGGTATTTATAAATTATACGCTACAGGGTTAGTCATAAAGGGTATGCTAAGCCGAAAAGGGCTCATAGTACTCATCATTATGAACAACTTTTACTATGGAAACAACAGAATTCGCGAAAAAAAATCAGCTGTTCCATACATTTTGTCGAGTGTCGTTGACATTTTTCTATGGAACAACTGATTTTTTTTTACGATTTTCGGTTTGGTCCCGTAGTAAAAGTTGTTCATAATGATAAGTACTATGAGCCCTATTCGGCTTAGCATGCCCATTATGAATAACCCTGTAGTATATAATCTATAATAATACATATAATATAATTTATATATAATACCCATTTATAATAACCGTACTGGCTTACATTGTATTTGCTTGCTTGCTTGTATTTGCTACACAATGATAGATATGAAAATGACAAAATTATCTAAGCATTAGACGACTGTTTTGAAATGCGAGGAACTTATAAATCTAAAAATAAGTTATAAGTAAATCAGTTTTCTTTGGAAGCCATTATTTTATAACCTCTCACGCGTTACAGACTAACGTAGCAAGTGGAAATTACGTAGGAAACAAATAAATATTTTTTTATTAAAATAAAATATTTAATAGTTAAATTGAGTCCTAAAAAACTGTTTAAATGCCAAATAATTGGACCAAAAAGGTTTATAAAATACTAAGTGTTGCCAGAAACTTTGTATCTACTTGTTTCGGTGCTGCTCGGCCTACGATTTCGCAGATTTGGGGCTCGGCCGTCAGTCACTCAAATACAAAGTTTCAAAGTAATCGGCCGAAAGTTTTAGGAATGCATAGGAGACAAACTCAAAGAAATATGTTTTGTATAAGATAAGATGACATCGGCATGTCTTAGGACACCTCAATTAGAGCGTTAAAAATGTTAAGATTGTAAAAAGAAAAAAAAAATTAGACTCAATTTTTCTTCTTGGTTAATTTGTATCTTTACAATATAGAGAGTGTAATAATATTTATTGCAATACTGGAAAATTAAGAAACAGTAATTACGTCCTGTATTGTATTGTGTAACAGATAGGTATTTCTTTTATAACTATATCTTTTTTATGCTATTGAGAGACGAGACGAGCAAATCGCTCGCCTGATGTTAAACGTCACGTTTGCCCATAAGTAACAGGTCCGGAGTGAAGTTAAGATCCTTACCTAATCAAGGTGCCCTAAGCTTGCCAACCGACCGCCTTCAACATTGTCCAGCAGTTCACTGGAACTCGTCGTCGGAGCTGAGCAGCGTGGTCTTCTCGTGGTAGTTGGTGGCTTGGCTGATGGTGGCGACGCGCTGCGGCGGCGGTCGCGGCGCGACTGCGGCGCACTCCTCGCGCTTCGCACCGCCACCGCGCATCACTACACACAAAAACAGCTGTTTATCTCAATTGATACAAGAATTAGAAGTCTGTTGGAAGTGTCGAAATTTTGCCTGACCGCTGATTTTCGTTTGAGATGCCCAGGACCCGTACCGTGAGCCTGAATTGAATCACGTTGACTTTCACCTTTTCGTCTTTTTTTATGCTATTTAGTGAGACAGGAAAACTGATCCTAAACGTCACGTTTGCCCATAACAGGGCTGCGCAACCCAGAATTTTGAACTCGTACAATTCAAGACCCTGCGCGGCACAGCACTGCGCTCGTCGTTGTTTTTTGTCCCTATCTGGCACAGTGAGACGAAAGCCAGGACGGTCTGGTTTATGCTCGCACTAAGAGCTCATGGTACGGATGGGGTCTTATTCTGTAAGCGTGGTGGTGATAGTTATCGTGTCATCCCGCTCGCTAAAAAGTGCCTACGTGTAACAATATAGTTGTCACAATATGCGAAGTGCTCAATTTTCAGTAAACTATGGTATATAAATGCACGTAGGTCAAGTGGCCTTGCAGTCAGTTTTTAGGCCACCTGTAGGCCTCTAAAATGCTTAGATATGGTATATGGGTACTGATGACAATTTTATCAGAATTTCTGTAAAATACATTTAACACGTCGCATATTATGTAGAGTTATTACTTACGTCAGTTATAGAGAAGGTACTTATATTTGTTTTAAGTGTAAGTATGTGAAAATGTTGGCGTCAGTGTACGGCGACCTAACTTGTCTCTACAAAAGCTATCAGTGAAATTATTGTAATCGAATTGTAAGTGTTTCAATGGCTAATAAAATGTGTGTGTAGTCAGATCATACATAATCATCATAATTAGGTATAGCGTTTTAGTATACAAAGTACAAATGGCGGCAATTCAGAATTACAATAATTTGAGTCCTAAAAATGTTGCCACCTCTTATTACAGACTTATAAATAAGTCTTTAAAAAAGAGGCATGCCATTTTAGTAGTCACTTTGTGTTTTATTTTTATAAAACTATTTAAAACTACACGTTTTAGCTTGCAGTGTACGTAATAAGAGCAAAACTTAACTTAGTGTATGTACTACGTGCAATGAGATGAACTACACACGCCATGATGTCATGCTAGCAAACAAAATATAACAAGCTTATCAATCAATAAAACGGTTCTTACCTTCTTGTTGGAATACTCCTTCGTGTATATTCACTTCAAAGTGAAAATAAACAATGGCCAGCTGTCTCTTTTGCGCATTGAAGATATGAAAAATGCGCAAAAGGGATACCTGACTACTGTTATGTCTGCCTTAAGATTTAAAATCCGGGTGTAACCTCAGTAATAGGGATTTGAAAAGACGTGATCAATAACGTTGTACAATTTCCAATTTTGTTGTAACCAAGCTTTAGCCAAATATAGATATTATGTATTGTAGATGTATTTTTACTAGGCTATCACGTGTTTTCAAAATAATTCGTGACGTAGTTTACACCCCGTATAGTCAAATAAAAATAGTTTAGAATGAAAGTAAATCATTTATTAGTGAGAGGCAAATTACAGGGTGTCCAAAATTAACTGTCCGGTGATCAAAAAATTGTCCTGCCAAATACAAACTTATTCCTAAACACGAACGTGGCTTATGAATAATTTTTTTTTTAATTCAAAATGAAAAAAATATCATATACAATTATCTTACAAAATAATATTATGATAACAATTACCTACAAAAAGAAGATATTATAATTATGGCGTGACAGGTTGTTACATTATTTAAAAGCCTTTACATGACGCGTTTTAATTACAAAGCATTATTTGACATTATTGTTAGAGGTGGAAAATGCCGCTCTTTGGTTTGGCAAAAGTGCTGATTTTCCATAAAGTGTCACTTTACTAAACATTTCTTGTAATTAACAACCTGATAAGTGCCAAGGGTGAACTTATCGAAAAAAATTGGAAATATCTTTTCGGTTTTATTTTCGGATTATCTAGCAAATAACTAAAGGATTACATCCTGTAACATAATATGAAAGTAACAAAAAAATACAAAAGGAGAACTAAAATCACAGAGAACACAACACACTTACACAAGCGTCGATCAAGAAGGCGATTAAAAACTATGAAAATTCTATATTATGGCAATGAATAGTCCGAATAAAAAGGTTCATCATTATTAACTTTAAGACACATTTTTTCTTTCTTCTTTCTCTTTGTAGTGTCACCCTTAAGGCTGCTTTTTAAATCGTCAAACATTATGTAAATGGTAACAAAGGAATTGTAGGTTTTAATTTTTCTGTACGAACACCCTGTATGATAAAAATTGTTAACGAAAACTAAATTTTGGAATTTGTCAAGTGATTAATGAGTCGATCCTGTATGAAACTAAATCCATTACTTACTAAAAAATATTTGACGATTTAAAAACTAGCTTTTAGTAAATACTTAGATCTTTTATAATATTTTTTTTCTTTGATTTGTTAGTAGTCGAGAGTAAATTTTGTGTAACTTTAATATCCATTTATGTTTGTTTCCTATATTTAACCCGTGGAGCGCTTAGTGTATCTACGCATAGATCTTAAGGATTTTGGTCGGGTAGCGCTTAGCGTATCTACACATAGATACACAAGCGGCGCGCGCCATTTGTTTATGTTTTACTCGGTATCCGCTCGTTATTGGTCGGTTCTCGTGATTTATACCGATAGCCAACATAACAATCCCAATTTCTATCCAATCCTAGCAGTGTAGTAGGAGTAAACAAACCAAAAAAAAAAAGATTACCCAAGCATCACAATTTGGTCGAACTCAATGCGCCTACGTGATTTTGTGACCTATTACTGCTTGAAGTTTGGAGCTTACAGAAAATGGCTGGAAATCGTAAGCGGTGAGTAATGTGTTGTATTCTACTAAATGATATGTGTGGAATGTGTTAAAAGTGTTACATTTAGTGTTCGTAGCCTACTTTTTGAGAATAAACGGATAAACTTCTATCACGCCATCCGAGCCGGTCAATGTCCTTGGCCGTTTCTATTGATAATTCGCGAAGTGTCGATTGAAATATCGAAAATTGCCTGTATACCCGTGGGTAATATATCTAGTAACATGTTCAGGTATACAGTTTCTCATTTTAGTGCGATAAACTCGTTATTTCAACCATTTTTGCAATATTCATTGGACGCCATTTTGTTCATTTCTCGCTCGATGCCGAAATGTACTGTCGGCAGCATAATTTTTCGTTTCGTTTTTGAGTTTTTGTTTTCGTGAAAACTATTAAAATTATACATACTAAGAAGGCCTCAGTTTCATGTTTCGTTTTTATTATTGGATGCTATTTTTTAATTATGTGTCTAATATTGATAATATTGACTATTTAATAATTATATTTTTTTATGTAATTGAGTGACGAGACGAGCAAATCGCTCGCCTGTTACTGAAATTACATTTATTACACTATAATTAAAATGCATTCATAATATAATAGATAAATCGTAAATAACAAATGTTTATTTTGACAGTTTGACTTTTCAGTTTAGATATGTCAAGATTTATAAATAAATTGGTTCATAAGGTCATCATCATGTTCAAAGTTTTTGTTTTGTCGATTTTTTATTAAAAATATTAACTTTTACAGACTAATACAATTTATATTGTTTATTTTGATTTTAGTTTAGCAAGACTGCAGTCAACCAGTTTTGATTTGAGGCGGTCACGATCCGTGACACCCTCCGGGCCCCCTCAGCGTCCGCCCGCTTCCCGTCGTGCCCTACATATGGGATTGGCACAGGAGGTGGAGAGGGACGTTGACGTAGGCATGCTCACTCCGACTAACAGGTAAGAATCTAATATGATTATTTAATTTTCTTCTAAATTTTTACACTTGTTTCCTTTACATTTATAATGTTATATACTTTGAATAAAGGTCAATTTGTTTTTATCAGGAACCGAGCATTGGGGGTCCTCAGCACACCGGGGGGTATAGTCTATTTCAACTAGAGAGCGAAAAACGTACGTTCACGCCACGGTACCACGAGAGCACCGAAAACAAACGATGCGTATCGTTATCCATACATTTATGTATCGTTTCCCTGTCGCTTACGCATTTACCGTGTTTCGTGGTACCGGGCGAGGCGAGCGACAAGGTCCATCAGATATTGCAAACCTGTTTTGACATTTTTCGGTAAGATATGGCTGGGGCCACATTCCGCTCTGGAATACGCTTGGATTCGGATTGTTTTAGTGTGCTATTTGAATGTTTGGTTGTTAATTGTTATTTTTTGTTGAGTTAAATTAGTTATATCTGTTTTTGTTAGGACATATATTTGTTTTGTGTTGTTTTTTGTTTGTGAGTGATAATGGAATCATCGGAGTCGTCTTCCTCGTCATCAAGACCGTTTAAAAGTTTTAACTCACCTAGAAAGAAGCGCAAGTTATCTCATCTGTCGGAAAATGAAAAAATGATGACAATTAACGTCTATAAATATGTGAAAGAGACGTGTCCTTCAGACAAATATATGTCCAAAACGGAAATGAAAATAAAGACTGCCGATATAATAAGGTAATAATAATTATAAATAGTTTATTTGGCACACACTTAAATCTTAAACTAATTACACCTGCCAATGTCAGATGATTAATTTACTAATGTGTAGGTAGATAGTTACACGAAAAACTTGATCTACAGTTTTGAGTTAAATAGTGATAATAGTAATGTAATGATAATTGTTAGGTAAAAACTGAAAACCTGAATTTTGATAGTGACAAAATAGTTGTTAACTATTAAAACAATTTATTGATGCAAAGAAGGTTGGTCTTCCCTGCGCAACACTAAAAGGTCAATGTCCGTTTTTCGCTCTCTATTTGAAATAGACTATACACTCAAATTGACTGGAGAAGTCGTGCCAATCGAGTGTACACCCGGTGGTTACGTCCGTCGCCACGTCGAGTCTCCACGTCCAATTATAACGTTAAAATATGTTTTTTTACAATTTACAATATTTACATAATGTAGGTAATATTATTTTGAGAACAATGTAATACTGTAATTCTAATTTCATTTTGGTATGATAATGTTGTAAATTGATTGTAGACGCCAAATTCTCAAAAACTGTAATAAAATAATAAATAAATAATATTATGGCGATAAGGTCGCCATTGTACTGCCGAATATTTAAATTATATCTATATCTTAAGTCATTTTTATCATCGGTGTGCAATACAACATACCTTATATTGTATTGTAATTTTTATTTTTCGTGCATTTGGAAAATCATTATATTATTACTTGTAAATAAATTATTTCTAAAAACTATGATGTCATAATATTATTTCGTGAGTATTTCATGTTAGGTGCCAAATTGCCAAAACCAGTTGAACAAAATACGTTAAAATTTGACTTTTCTTCTAATTCTAATAAAAATGTATCTAAAAAAGTTTTTTCGACATAAGAATACACCTACTAGGCACAGTTTTCCTTCTACGCATTATACAGACCTACTATGTTGACAATAGTCTTGCTATAAAATAATAATATAACTTTTATATCACGTTCAATTATTTCGTAAATTTTGATTTTTTTTTCGACAGTACATTTTGTCGCTTTCTGACAGAGGTCCGCGCGATCCGCGCGCTAACGGATGTTTTTTTACGTCCCGCGGTAATTTATATATTATTGAAGTGAATTATGTTTATAGGAGTGAAATTAATACTAAAACTATTTCAATAAGTGTCCTCCCTTGTTGTAAGAGTGCAGTGAGAGTTAAATTCGTATGTGAACATACCATAATCGTGTCAAATCTAACTAAGTGTAACGAAAAATTTCTAAATTAATTTTTCAACACCTGATTACTCATAAATGGTAAGTCACACATAATACAACTATACAAAGAAAGAAAGTATGTTTCAAGCGCTTTCCAGTGATATATATCTTAAAGCATATAATTAACGAATACATCGAGAATTATCCATTTCCGTGTCTCGCTTACGTTACAAATTTTTTTTTGCAAAATGCGCTGGCGCGTCCGCGCATTTGAAAATAAATACCTCCTGCGCTCCACGGGTTAATCACCAAATCATTTTGTCTATAAATAAAATTAGTTTCAAATAAATAATAAAAATGTTACAAAAAAATAACTATTGGTTCAAAAAACGAGTCGTTAGAATATAGGAAACATACATTAAGGGCATTATAAACGCTGTTTAAAGTTAAACACTGCTTAAAACGCTCTGACAACTTCTCGCTGACGTGAAATGTCACGTGCGAAAAGAAGACGGAGAATTTTAAGCAGTGAATAAGTTTAGGCAGGGTTTAAGTAGCACCCCAAAATGGCAAGATTGGATTGAACTTGATTAGTCTATTTCTATTAAAAAAATTCGTCGCTTTCGTTATGTTGTTTCGGACTAGTCAAGTACCTCGTTAAATAGAATACAAAATAAACTAAACCTAATAATAAGAAATACCTAAGATGTTTTTTACAGCCGACCACCGAAAATCGTATAAATTCTTGGTGTTAGGTTTTTTTTGTTAATATTTTAACTTAATTATTAGGAAAAGGCACGGGAATAATATTAAAATAGATTTTTATTTTACAGAAATATTAGATTTTTAATTAATTTTATCGGCAAATGCTAGTCGAACTGAAGACAAAACTGTTTTGAATATAGTATTTTTGGGTGTTATTGAGTTGTTTTGTTTGTTTATGGGCCCACGTGCATGAATTTGGTCGCGGTCTGAAATGGTCTAACAACGCCACTAACGTTAACAGCGCGAATGAGAAACATGCGAGAAACATAATTTAGTTTTAGTGCTGCGTTGATTCTCATCCGCGCTGTTGAGCATCGTTAGCGCTGTTAATTATTTCGGACCGTACTCTGTGTTAGTAAAATCATGCTTGGGCATTATTGTTTATAATGACTGCATTCCGCGGTTCTACTCAAGTCTTAATCAGAATTAGCTAAAAAAATGTTCAGAAAAAGATGATGCAAATATAAGAATCATCGATTTCTGACCAAAAGTGTCCTGCCCAATGTCATCCTAATTTTGTTATAATTATTTATCTCTGTAGCGAATTTTGTTCAAATTCGTTGAGTTTTTCTCTTTACTGAGACAAAGAATAAACTAGAGCATTCGCATGTATAATTATCCCTTTTTTAATCGTACGATTAGCCAATCTATTATATCGAGTGCTCTGTCAATTTCAAGTCGACGCGCGAGAAAGCGACGGACGCATGTTAGCCAGAAAAGGTATTCCAGAAGTTTCTGAATAATATTCTTACCTTTTATTCAAAATAGCTTGATCGTGACTATGCTATAAAATAATCTATCAAAAAAATTATCTGTGATCTGTAAGGACTGTAAGTTCCAATATGACGTTAATTTTATGTTATTCGTTCACCAATTCGTTCTCGTTCGTTCTTTCATTCAACGCGTTCATTGTACGAAATGAATCATGAATTTATTTGTCGCTGTCGAGAATCATCGAGAATTTACGCGTGAGAGCGAGATAAAAAATAATAGAATAGATTAGCTAATCGCACGTTTATTTAAAATATCGTTAGTGTAATGTGTACACGGACAGACAGACAATGCAGTACATGCAGGGCACGGCAATGGCAGAGCTTATAGTTTCTCATAAGGCAGGTGAGATGTGACATCTGAAAGAAAATTAAAACCAAAAAATAAGACCAACTAAATATGGACTCTATACTCTAGCTCTAGCTAGAATTTAATTATTTTTTTAAACTCTCCTTACATTTTTATGTCTTTAAAAATGTTGAATGTGTAAGCAAAAGAGAGCGAATCTCGTGAAAATCTGAGACCAAAATGAAAGTATGTAATCATAAATAGTAGAGAGCGCTACCTTTAGGCTGCTCTTGTATCAAATAACATCGGATTTGTGTTCAAAAATTATTCAATTAGAGTCCAATTATTTATTAATAATTAGACCTTACTCAAAACAGATTGTCGCCATATTGGTCCCGCTTTAGATGACGTAAATGATGATGATTTCGTTAAATTTGCTTAACCCCATTCATACTATTTTAATGATAATTAATTCAGACTCAAAGATTCAAACTAATGTTTCTGACAAAAAATGATAATAAACTACATTCAAATTACAATCATACAAGTCTATGAACCAAGACATCAAAGACCTAGCTATGTATAGATTTGGCAAATAAAATGCGATCAGGCATATGACGTCATGCAGAACATAACAAGCCTTATCTTCTGCACACTGAATACTTTAGCATCGGGATTTAGTGCAGCGCTGCGACAAGCATTGAAATGAACCCTAAATCGTATTTCTTTTGACACAATTTCATATGGCAAATTTTATGGCAAGGCTTTTGTCCCATGCATTATGAAATTCTGCTGTAAGTAATAGGATATAGGGTATACATTTCGATGCGTTTATGCTATGTTGCTGCATCGCGTGGCGTTTAACACGACATCAAAATTAGATCCTTTTTTGGACCGCATCATAATTTCTCATCAAGTGATATGTATTCGATCGATATTTTTTTATTAAAGGACTAAAGAATTTAATTCCAATTTGTCTCCCATAAATACCAATGCTAGAGTAACAAATGTGCGAAAGTGTAACATTAAATAAAGTTTTGTTGCTTACCGGAGCTGTACTGAGTATACTGCTGGTACTGCGGGTGGAAGTTGTGGAAGGCGTCAGTCATTATGTCCTTGGGGTTCATGGTCTCCTGGAATAGCGAAAATCATACCATATTAATATCCTACATATAATTATGTAGTATTTTTCAGTGTTGTGAATGTTATGGAACAGGCACAACTAACATCCAGTTATGCTATTGAGTGACGAGACGAGCAAATATTTGCCTGATTTCACGTTTGCTCATAACAGGTCTGCGCCACCCGTAATTTTGAATTCTTAGAATTCAAGACGCTGCGGTGCGCTCGTCAGCCCGAGATATAAGATGTTTTGTCTCCTATTTGCTCTGAAATTTAATTTTATGAAATATTTTTTGCATTTTATTTTTTTTAATTTCAAGTAACCGTCCGTCCGGCTGAGAATCAAATCCAGGACTGATGGTTTACCTTAAGGCTGCTGGAGATAGACTGCATGGTGAGCGAGCGATGCGGGTCGCGGCGCGCCGTGTACACTGAGGCTGGGAAGGCGTATCTCAGAGCGATGGCGGCAGCCAGCATCTCGATGCAGATCAGGAAGTTCTGGTAGCCGGCGGAGACGGTACCCGCGGTGGTGGGGACGCCGTTAGCGTCCACGAGCGGGGAGATTACCTCGGCCTTCTCGAGAATGGCCAGGGCCACGCCTGTTGGAAGAAAAATAGATAATTTATTGAATTAGGCGTTACTCCGCGAAAGTTCATCTTCAAATAACTGAACTGTTCGAAAACAGTAACTGGAAAAATAGGTTTTAAATGCAATACGATTAACCGTTTGTTGGAGGGAAAATGTGGATTAAGTTGCAGTACGAGTAACGACTGTGGAGTCGAGTGGCAGAAGTCTCATTTTTCAAACAAATGCAGTTCCGTAAAATGTTTTAGTCATGTCGTTTAGCCAAATTGATAAATAGCCAGATTGCTTTGTAAATATGTAAGTTATTCATCACATTTTCTGACATGAGTCGGAGAAAACAGGAAGCGAATGCGAAGCGTTCTTAGCGAATGTTGATAATTACGGAATTGTCAAAGTTGTCTAAATTAAAGAGCGTTGCTCTAATCGGTAGATTAATTTCCACGTGTTAGTCAGATAGTACAAGTTCACTAACCTTGCCAGAACGACAAGAAAATGACAGACTTGACGGTGAAGAACTTGAGCACCGGGTCGAAAGGCTTCAGCATCTCCCTCGTGGCGCCGAGGAAGAGGAACAGGCCGTACAGAGCGAGCGACACGGAGAAGTTGTACACGATGGTGATGTACAGGTAGCCGCCGTCGGGGCTCCAGTCGCCGTCGTGGTAGTGCCCGGCCGACTAGGGACAATTAACATTTACATAAATATAGGGCTCTAAGAAAGTGTATGGTAAGCTGTAAAGAGCTCTTAGTACACTGAGAAAACTTTCACCAAAAAGTACGATGATAAGCACCAATTTTTAAGTAAAAATTTAGGTAGGTAAGTACTTTAGGTGAATTCATCGGAATTTTGATTGCCATTTTTCTCAGTGTACTAAACCCTAAAATCGCGAAAATAATTTAGCTGTTCCATAGAAAATGTCAATGACACTGGACATGGCACTGAAAATGGGGTTCGATCGGAGTCGGCTAACGTTTCAATCGGGGTCCCTCAGGGTTCAATTCTTGGCCCATTCCTCTTTCTAGTCTATATCAATGACCTGCCTTTCTTAGCGCGTAAGCATTGTGAAATTATTTTGTTTGCCGACGATACATCTCTGTTATTTAGAATCAATAGGAAAAACTATGATATATCCAAAATCAATTTGTCGCTTAGTTTAATTAATAGGTGGTTTAGCGTCAATAACTTAATGCTTAATGCCAAGAAAACGAAAGCTATTAAATTCACATTGACTAATAATCCTTCCTTGCCTAGTATAGTTATTGACGACGATCAACTTACTTTGTCGAAGGATGCTAAGTTTCTTGGTCTTATCGTTGACAGCAAACTTCAATGGGGAGCACATAATCAAGGAACTGTCTAACAAATTGAGTTCCGCAGCATTTGCAGTGCGGAAAATAAGAGAACTATCAGACATTAAAACTGCAAGAATTGTTTATTTCAGTTACTTCCACTCTGTTATGTCGTATGGATTATTGCTTTGGGGTAATGCAGCAGACGTAAATAGCATCTTTATTTCACAAAAACGTGCTGTTAGGGCTATTTATAGGCTAGGTTATAGAGAATCTCTTAGACAAGTTTTTGCGCAGGTGAAAATTTTGACGTTACCATGTTTGTATATTTTCTTGAACATTATGTATGTGCGTAAAAATATTCATAAATATCATAAACGAAGTGAATATACTAGCATAACAAGGAACAAGTTTAAACTTGTTCTACCTAAAATTAGATTAGCCAAAACTGGCAACTCTTTTGTAAGGAACGGCGTACTATTTTATAACTTGTTGCCTGTTACTCTAGTAACTAAGAAAGACACAGATTTTCAAAGAATTTTAAAAGACTTTTTAATTGAAAGGGCTTACTATAAAATTGAAGACTTCGTCTGTGATAAAGTCTCTTTACGTAAATTGTATTTAGACTGTAATAATAATACTTGATTGATTATACCTACTATTGTAGTTATTTTATACATTGATATTTTGACATTGCAATTATTTATATATTTTGTTTTGACATTCTAATAATATTATTTTCTTTGACATTTAATTTATTGTGTATTAATTTATTCGTAAAAATTGTATATGACATTCATAAGTGTCTTGACTGCTTATACCTACTACATATTGTAGTTATTTTATACCTTGATATTTGGACATTGCAATAATTTGTATAATTTTTTTGACATTCTAGTAATATTGTTTTCTTTGACATTTAATTTATTGTGTATTAATTTATTCGTAAAAATTGTATTTGACATTCATAAGTGTGCATTGATGTACCCATATTTGAATAAATTATTTTGAATTTTGAATTTGAATTTGACAAAATGTTTGGAACAACAAATTTTTTTCGCGGTTTAAGGTTGGCCCTATGTTAAAACTTTTACTATGGGCCAACTTCAAATCTAATTTACAAACTAAAAACCCTTTTCAGATTACTTACTAGGTATGCCCATTTAGGTCGTCATGCCTTTTCCAGGACTGCCGGCCGGTCGCCGCTCATTTCGCAATGCATATCCAATATCCATTTTTGGTGATTGGCAAGTAACACGAAGATATTAATAATGTATAATCCAAGTTTCTTGCCAGTTTTGCACCAAACTACATGAGCGTAAATCTCGTAGAAAAGTTTGCTTCATCACACTTTTTGAATTACAAAATCTAGAATCTATTGATTGATCAATTCCTACAATACAATTTTTGTCTTTGTTTTGACATGTCGATATTTTATATAAAACTCAGTCTTACTATGGAAACTTACGTGGTTTTGACACGGATGGTGGTGGTAGTTTTGTAATTTATACGGATGGGTTTGTAATTTAGAAGCTCAGTTCTTTACCAAAATTTAATGTTCTACTAGACGACTAGAAACGTTCTACTAGAAATTTTTAACTCAAACCGAAGTTTTATCAACAATTCTCACCTGCCAGAATATGATAATGAACGCGCAAAGCGGCTTCACAAGACAGAACTGCAGGGTAGCCTGTTTGCAGAACCGCAGGAAGCCGATAGTGTAAGTGGCCCAGGAGTGGCTCAAAATCGATTGTCATACGTTCGACTAGAAATTCTTAACTCAAACCGAAGTCTTCTCAACAATTCTCACCTGCAAGAATATGATAATGAACGCGCAAAGCGGCTTGACCAGACAGAACTGCAGGGTGGCCTGTTTGCAGAACCGCAGGAAGCCGATGGTGTAGGTGGCTCCAGAGAGGCAGCAGGTCCCGTTGACGCAGGACGCGCGCACGGGCCGCCCGCGCAGCTCGGACATTATGTTGCCTTCCCCGCCGAGGTACTCATAGCAGAGCGACAGGAAACTGTAGATCACGAATGCTGGAATAGAGATTATTTTTGTTAGGACTTTATGGTTTAGGTATCTTTTTGTAAGTTCAAGTATCAAGATTGTTTAGTGCAAACAGAATGTTGGTGTAAACAGGTCTTACAAAATTAAAACATAAGTGCCATACAAACTACCTCTTCAGAGGTGTGCAACAGAATAGGTTAATTTTACAAACATTTAGCTTAAAATCTATGTTTCTGAAGAGATCACTCTTAGCAATAAGGTTGCTAGTTGTTGCACTTGCTTTAGGCGTCATCATGCTTCTGCTGGTCATTTCGGGTGTCAATAATGAGTTCATCGATCAAATCGATCATCATCAAAGATCGATCTATCTATCTGTTGGCATTGTTTTAACCCTTCTAACGTACTCTTAGCTACCTATTAATCACTAAACCAAGCTCTGTATTCCAGCCTCTGCCAAAAACGCTATTGGAACACAATATCCGATACTTTTAGCTTTGATCTAGACTTGAGAGTCTATTATTGGTAGATGTTAGACAAGGATCCACAATGCATCAAGTTTTATAGAACAAACGCCGGAAACTAATAACAATCGCCTTTTCGCTTGAGTTGCAGTTCGTGTGCTCGCACGTGGCTTAGTACACGAACTTATTATCATAAGTGAAGGCCTTCTAAATACTAATTACGATTAATACGAGCGTTTGTAAATGCAGCTATTTTGCACTGGTATCTGTTACAGCATTTTTTATTTACTTAGTCGACTCACAGGTATTTTTAAGTAAAATTTTTGAACTACACTATTAAACGAGCTATATTTAAACGGCTATGATCATTTCGACAAAAAATCTACACGAGTAAAGTTATTTTAGAAAACGAACAAACGGACTAAAATTCGGAACTAAACAGAAAAAACTGGACTAGGGTAGATCAAATGCTAGAAATTAATTTAAATTTTATATAGGTTGAAAATCTTCTATGTTGTCATTCAAAAGGTCTGTAGAACCAGAAGTCAACACATAAAACACAAAAGAATTACCACATAGTCATTCCATGTATCTTAATGTGTCGTTTCACACCGTATATAACCAGAATGGGCAATGAACTTTATTGTACGTGCAGGCTTGTTTCACAAAATGAAGCCATTGGCAACGGGACATTCTTTTTTATTTGTGCCCACATAAACCCCTATGGCTGTACACTCGATTGCAAGCTTTGAACAATACACCTTTATCGGTATTTTTGGCACATGACGTTTTTCGGTGTTTCGATGCGGTTTTCCATTCGAGTTCGAATATTTTGTTGTTTGGGATTTAGATATTTTTGGGAATGACGGTTTGAGCTGTGACTGACTGGTGGTTAGATGAGTTGAGAGTTAGTCTCCCAACAGGGAAGATAAATGAAATTAACGTCCCAGATCAAAACCTGGGTCCGTCGATAAATACAGAACCGAATGAGATCGAAGCACAGATGGCATTGCAAGAGAGAGAGAGAGGGGCCTATACCTAGTAACTAGTAAAAATAGAAAGGGATACGATGGTGCTGATACAAAGTTTTGCGTTATTAGCTCTATGAGTAGTATCAGATTTTAAAGTATTCCATTGTCTTTGAAACGTTTCAAGAACAGCAGGTATGGGAATATGCCAGTGCAAATTGAAAACCTATTTAACATTTTCCTTCAACCCATCATGGAAACGTTTTAGCTGTGAACATTCGAAACAACCTATAGTTTCATGACTAAATAATACCAAAGCCACCAGCAAGGCCTTAATATATTCAGACAGGTTATAAATAAAGAATATCTGGTAGGAACGCTCGGTCACTCGAATTGCAACATTCATGAAGGTTAACGCCAAATAGGTACAGCTTATCTCGAATAGTCGAAAGGCGGATTTAACACGTTTATTATATCACCTTTAAGACATAAAGTTTTCAAGTTTTATACTTGTTTTGTTACTTATTTCGAAAAGCTACGCAGAGAGTTGCACAATCTATCAGTAATATTTTGAAAAAAAAATTGTTAGTCAGCATGACATTGCGCTAGTTCATTATAAGTTTGGATTTCTGTTAATCTGCTTTACAAGGAAATGAAAGTAAAAACAAATAAAACAATACGTGTAGTACAAACTATAATAATTCCATTATAGATCTTGCTATTCTTATTATAAAGATAAGATTTCCATGATAAAGAACGAGCGATCAATTTGGTGAGTTTTAAACAGGGGGTATTCTGGGCCGTTCGAGACTGTCTCGGTCACTCTCACTGTGATGGCATTTTTAATGAGAACAACAGTGACCGAGATAATATCTCACTCGCTAGAATCGGGCCCAGGTCGTAGGCTGATGGCCGTATTCGCGTCCGATCGTTGTAGTGAATACGTAAGGTCAGTCACGTCACGTTCGTACACTATAATAGGTTTGCGTAAGAAAATGTGCCAAGAACTGGATTAAGCTACACTGTACACTGCACGTCATCGATCTGTTTATTCAGCTTGTGCAGTAGACGGAAGTTGTTTTACTTTGGATGTTATTTCAAAAGCAACAGACAGCTAAAAGGCAAGGCTATGTTTCTTACACGTGATTTTTTTTAATGAAATTGAAATTTAGAAAGTTTTGAGAAATTGTTATCATATATAGTCGTCGAAGAGGTAGTAAACAGATAAGCCGAAATGACTGGAATCACTTTCATAGACTGGTACAAAATATCCTAAACTCGTGAAGTTTACGTAAAAAGAGAAAGACTAGGGATAACGAAGAATGTCACGTTATAGCTCTAGATTATAAAGCAATTTGCATAAAACTGCATAGCATTAAATTTCTTCTACATGAAATTTATTTTATTTTGTAGGAACCAGAATCCGTGCTCAAAGTACTTGACTTTGAAGTAGCTCCAAATAACAGGCTCGAAAAATGTCAAGGACTTGTCGCATATATTTTTATAATCTACTAGCTGTGGGCCTAGCACAACTTTGACGTAAAAATACGTAGCGAGTATTCGATAGAAAAGTGTACGCCATTTACACCCGTCAGGAGCACACTTGACAGTCGTAAATGGCGTACACTTTTCTATCGAAAACTCGCTACGTATTTTTACGTCAAAGTTGTGCTAGCCCCACTGTTCCCTGCCACGCTTCGCTGTGGATAAAAAAAAATTAATAAAAATAGATAAAAACAATCCTTGATGCGGATTATATGTCAAGCTAAAATTTCAGCTCGATCGGTGCAGAACTTTTTGAGTTTTTGAAGCGTACACAAAACAACATAACATTTTTATATGTATAGATTGTTTTACCTTCATAGCAATCCCGGACGGTGAAGAAATAGACATAGTATGAGTCTCCTTTGAAGAAGAGCAGCGAGATCCAGCTGTAGCACCCGTATATCGGCACGATGAACAGGATGCGCACTATCCAACGCTGCTCTGACGGGTTCGAGTACCAACGCAGGTGCTGGTAAATCTGCAATGTACAATAAATTACGGTTAAGCATCGCTTGAGCAATTACAAGCAGACAATGGTTATCAATTTTGTTGTTGGTAACCTTCAGATGGATTTACTCATACATTTTGACTCTTACATTTCTTTGGTTTAAAAAATGGCACACAAACAAAGCCATACTAAATATAAAAAAAAGTCTAAAAAACATGTTCTAAATCTGAGTTTGATAGCGTCGAATTTGCAATCACAATGGTGTTGTCGAATGCCATTTACGTTTGACTTTGATTAGAAACGATTCGTAATCGCCGTTTTGGCACAGAACTTACCTAATATTACGTGTTTATTACAATAGTATTTATTGGTATACATGAATTGCATTTAAAGCTAGCAAACTATCTAAACATCGGATGAGATTTTTGTCAAATGCAATGATTCCAAATTCAAGTTATTGTTAATACCTAAAGGGACTATGGTCTAAGCAGAAGTAGATAAATTAATAGCGTATGAAATTTATGGTCTTCCTATGTCGAGCACAGATTTATTAACCCGGCGTCGAGGATGCCATGTAAGGAGGCGTCCATAAATTACGTGAGGTGTTTTTTAAAATTTTCTGTCTCTCCCTCCCGCCCTGGTGAGATGTCGTGAGATTTTATTCAACCCCCTCCCCCATCTCCCAATCTCACGTGAGATTTTTCAAAATGTGGGTTTCTTACGTAAACGCGTTGGATTGTTATTGTAAAAAGAAAAAAAAATGCAAAATAGTACAATTGTTTTTTGTTTCAATTAGAAAAAAGATTGCGTGATATTTGCCGAGACCCCCCCTCTCTCCAACGTAAGATTAGATGAGATTTGACTCGACCCCCGCCCCCCCTTAATAGTAGGGGAGCCCACGATGCTAAATGGGGATATCATCGAGCGTCATAGAGACCTATTGGGTTGCAAAGCTTAGATGATAAGAAGAAAAAATGTTAAGTGATATATACCTTTTCATCGCTGGGGGAAGCGGCTATAGATTTTTAAATATGTAAAAAAAAACTGTTGCATGGGCATCTTCGAGCGCGTCAGATATTGATAGCATCAATGCCTTACATATTTTTAATAATGTACGTATGTTATTCTGATCGTTTGCATGATGCGGGTGGTTATATGTAAGGGTTGAAAATGAAAAAAAAAAAAATTAATCGAGCGCGTCAGATTTTCTAAGGGAGTGTTAAGTGCACCAAAAAATAGCTCTCATTCACTAATCTGACGATTTCGATGGGACGCAAACTCGCGGCCATTTTCATAATGTGCAAAAAAAATTCGCCATTTTGAAATACTCAAGCGCGTCAGATTAAGACATATAATGGTTCATCTTTATGTTCTAAACGTACTGTTTCATAATCTGACGATTATCTAGAGGAATTCGCCTGATCTGACAAAAAAAATTAGAAAATCGGTTCACCCTAAAGGCCATCCCTGCAACTTCCCGCTAATTTCATTCTTGGGCGCTTAAAATTGTACTTTTTGAGCTCAAAATATATTTTATGTGATATTTTGAGCACGCTGAGTTCAAAGAAATAATATTTCTATGCATTAGCTCTTCCAGCTCAATAGTCTGATAGAAGTTTCATAGAACACTATTTTTGGAATTTTCAAACCGCAATAACTTTTGAATGGATCAAGCAATTTTCAAGCAGTTGGCGGCATTCGATGAAGTTTTAATTGATCGAACCAAAAATTTCGGAGTAATCCCGAAAAAACACTTTTTCGGGTTTCTTTCGTTCACGATATCTCTCGAACGAATCAACCGATTTTGACCAGCTTGATGGCGATCGACGTGATTTTTTAAGCTCAAGAGCGGATTAGTTTTTGAAGTTGATCGATAAAGCCGTTTAAAAGTTATTCCAAAAAACCACTTTAAAAAAAAAATATTTTTTTTTTTTGAGGTTTTCCAAAATTTCTCAAAATCTATCGGTCCGAATCCGAATCGGTTCAAATTCACAGGAAATCTAATTTTGAGGAAACTCTTCAGAACGCCGTTTAGTAGATTCCGATCGGTTTAGTCGTTCAAAAGTTATAAGCGAGTCACATAGTCACACACACACACACACACATACATACAGACATCGCGGAAACATCGAAACAGGAGCATGTGTTTCGGAGCTATTTCCCGAAACTTCCGGTGCATTGTCATGTTCCACTACACTTTGCTCTTGTAAATACTGAAAGTCTCGTGGTATTTTAATTGCAGTAAATAATTTATAGCACTGTGCATGATATAAATCATTTAATGATGATTCCATCGACAATTTCGAGGTTATCAAAATATTATTATGTTCCTCGAGATTTTCGGAAAACCGGCTTGCTACGACGATATTCCAAAATATTTACACATTTTTTTAATGTTTCTACTGTAAATTTAATTGTTTTTAACACGCTTTTATTAGCTTCACCTGTATGTTTGTATGTTTGTATGTTTGTATGTTTGTTTGTATGTAACCGACTCCTTTGAGCGCGTTTTTGACCCACTTTAAACGGTCAGATTTCTTTCAAACTTTGTAGATATATCGAGGACCGATGACAATACACTAAACAAATCGTGTTTTTTAGTTTTTTTAACTATTAATTTGTTTAACACGCTTTTTCTATAAAGTTTCTTTAACTTTTAATACCGTTTAACTTACAAATGGTAATTTCGTCATTCGTATCAGAGAACAGAGTGGCGCAGTGGAAGCGTGCTGGGCTCATAACCCAGAGGTCGCTGGATCGAAACCACGCGCTAGAAATCTTTTTGCTCAATATTTTTTTGTTACGCATCAATTTTATTTTATGAGGTCTGAGGATCGAAACCACGCGGCTACAAATCTTTTTGCTCAATATTTTTTGTTACGCATCAATTTTATTTCTAATTTGCTTGAGCAGACGGCCAAAATCGGATAACACCAACACATTTGTACATAATAATATTAATAATGGTTAATAGTTAGCAAATCGAACTAAAAAGCGAAAAATAAATAATAGTTAAAAAAAAACTAAAAAAACACGCTTTTTATAAAAAACCGAACTAAAAAAATAGAAAATAAAATTTTATAAATTTAAATTAAGAATAGGGTTGAAAATTTCAATAAATATAAATTAATAATAGTGTAAATAAATAAATATATGTATTTTATTTTTAAAAAAGCGTGGGGTGCTTTCTAAGATATTATCAAAATGCTAATCACTCTACTCATGTCTGTCAATACAAAATGTATCTACAAAATATATAATATCTATTGACCCATGCACCCCACGCTTTTTAAAAATAAAATACATATATTTATTTATTTACACTATTATTAATTTATATTTATTGAAATTTTCAACCCTATTCTTAATTTAAATTTATAAAATTTTATTTTCTATTTTTTTAGTTCGGTTTTTTATAAAAAGCGTGTTTTTTTAGTTTTTTTTTAACTATTATTTGTAAGGTAATTTCACCACAAAATACACATTTTAAATTAATATCACTCATATTAAATATTTATAAACTTTAATTCACATAATATATACTCGTAATATTACAATATTTAGCAAAAAGAGCCGAAACGTTGGAAACACGTTGTAAACAGTATGCCACGAACGAGTCTTTATGATCAGCTGTGATGGCGTCATGGCAGCAGAAACCAGAGTGGGGACGGAGTGAGAGAGTAATAGATAGAGAAAGAGTGAGAGAGGAATAGAAACGCGGAGAAGGAAATATAGGCATCACGCAGCTCCACGCATTTAACTTTATCGACGTTATTTTTGTTATTTCGGCTTGCGGAAATCATCAGATTATATATTATTCGTTATTCTTGAATTATTTCCTTTAAAACAAAAAAAAATTTAGCTACGCTCGAGAATGTCGAGATGACGTTTTTTTTTACAACTTTGCTGCCCTCCCCTTTCTTTACGTCACTCTCAAATTGTCAGATTAGTGAAATATACACTTTTTAGGATGTAATTAACTCTACCCTACCTTAATCTGACGCGCTCGAGAATTTCTGATGGTCAATTTTTTTTTACTAATCTGATCCTGCATCCTTCACGGGCGGCCTTATATTTGGGCCTCATGTTTGGTGGAGGTACTTAACCGGGTACAAGGTATCCCCCTGTATATCAATCTGCCGCGCTTTAGCACAACACGAAATCCCCGCTTGGGCTCCCCTACTATAAACATCTCACGTATTTTATGGACGCCCCCTAACAGGTAGACACAACTAACACTCACGATCAGAACAAATCATCATTCAAACATTTGAACAAATATATCAAATTCATCATTCAAACATCTGTAATGTTAATTCAACCTGTAATATAAATTAACATTAATATACATTTTTATCGTTTTCCGAATAAAATAAATTAAACATGCTCCACCTAAAATTAAGTTCGGGAACTTGGACGCAGAAGGCCAATCTGGTCATTTGGTCGTCCACAATCATCACAATCTTGTACTACAGCTACACATTAACCTACTTGGAGGTCAGAAAAAACTAACAATCCCACGGTTTCTTACTCCATACTTATAGCTAGAGTAGAATAGAAAGTAAGTACAAACATTGTTTTGATCCGCCGAAGTACGTCAGACTTACTACCTATTTTTACTTCGATGTTGACGTCATTGTGTGGACACCTGACATGACGAAAATGGTAACAGTAATGTAATAGCTATTGGGCAGGAAGATATACCTACAAATCTATATTACATTACAAGTCCATAGTCGGTAATACAAGAGCTTTATTATCACGTTACTTAAACTTTAGCAATAACATAAAGTTGAGGTCATCTTTTTCTAGTATTTAGGTCACTTATAAGTATAGTTGTAGAATTGGTATGGTATTGGCCAAGACTCTATTTGAAGTTGCTAAATCGCGAACGAAGTTAGTTTGTAAGTGGGAAAATTTCATTTCGACTGAAAAAGCTTTAAAAACAACACAATTTTAGTGAGATTAAAACAGCCGACTTATATTCCGCAGAATCAGCACTCGACCTTGCGTTTTGGAATAGCCTAAAGCTCCAAATCCCGGAAAACCAGTATTGTGAGCACTTTCCTGATGAGATATATATTCTGCTATAGTATTTACCTACTATGCAATAAACCACCGACCTTGCCCTATTCATAGGCTAGAGCCTGCTCATCAGCTGGATCTAATAACACGGTACACTCGAGTTGAACACATAACAATCTAGGTTTAATTACGTCGGAAAGTGCTTTACTCCGTCATCTTCGCGTCAATCAAGCGATAGTGGATTGAAAATTGGCGCAGCACTCTCTTCGATGGATGGTCCAATTTCTGTTGTGTAAACTTATACAGTGACCCATTACTAAAATGATATCTTGTGATATTTTTGTACAAGGCAAACATTTATCAACGATTCGTAGAGAAATGTCAGATCCTAAAAGACACAAGGGCTAAACATGGCTAAAACGGTCTACTTTTTATAAAGAATGGATTGCGCTGTAGCTGTCAAAACTCTCCAACTGGACCCGACATCAGAGAAGAGTCCAGAAGCGATGCCACAAAGATTTTTTTCACGAAAGATCTGATGAAGAAAATATAGTTGCGAAGGGACGCTAAGACAGACAGAGTGAGATGGAAGATCGTTGAAGAGGTAAAGACCCACAAAGTGGTGCAACGCCGAAGAAGATTAGTAAGCATTAGACATCAGGCGAGCGATTTGCTCGTTTTGTCACTCAATTAAATAAATAAAAAAATAAAAGCAGACACTTAGTTTATTAGTTTCGTCTTTCTTCTTATAATTTTAAACAAAACAGGCATCCCACGTTTACTATAATTTGCGATATGCTAATTGGATAGGAAGTAACTTTTGAAGCCATAAAAATGATCCACATCAAAATTACAAAAAACTTGCGTGTTTATTCTATGATTGGATAATGTAAGCGCCAATATTTCAGTAGCGTGCAGAATATTAGAAATGTTAACGACGCTAACTTTTTGTTGGTAGACTAGGCGTTTAGCTACAATGTCACCTTATGCAATATTTTATTGTTTGTATTTTATTTTATCAATTGAGGAAGATATTAGCCGTTAACAAAATCAGTTGTCGATGGTAGACGCAATTTTTTGCATTTTTCGTCGATAAAAACGTAAAACGTATCGTGGACAGCTTATTGCAGCCTAAACATTACCTTAGAACTTTTTTTAATTCATTGATAGGCTTGCGTTTGACCGCCGTCTCGCTTGGTGGTTAGCAAGCATGCGGTCTACGACGGAGCACTCTAGCCTAAAAGGAATCGATATACTCGATAGATTCTCAATTTACGCAGCAGGGCAACCATTAGAAACTACCTTACGATCACAGCTACTGTTCAGCTAACTTGTAACCCTTCACTTAACCATCACACTGTCTATAACCAAACATAGAATTATGTTAGATAGCAGCTTCGAGTAATTAATGTTTATGCTCTGATACGTCAAGTCAATTTGGCGAAACACAAAGTTAATTTCCATAATTGCTTTGAGTCTCGCGGCACCCTTTGAAACATATTGGCTTTGTAATTGGAAAAGTTTGGTAACTACAAATTTTATAATAAATATCGTGCCTAAATAGATAAAGACTTAAAACTTAAGATTGGAGAGAACCACATAATCTTGGTTGTGAATATAATTACGGAGATACACTTAAAAGTTAAACTCGATTCGAAAACAAACTTTCCAAACAGCTATTTGTCTTCTATCAAGAAAATTAGGATAAGTTTTGTTGAAGAATTACCGAGATAACACTCAATTTTATGTAATTAAATACTCGATGTATGCAATCGTGAATCATACTAATATTATAAATGCCAAAGTTTGTCTGTGTGTTTGTTACTCCTTCACGCTGAAACGGCTGGACGAAATTGGAGTAAAATGCGAATAAGACATAGGCTATTTTCATCATCACCGCCCGAGTGAAACCCGACGAAGCACAGATAATGTCAGAAATCAAAATCAATAATTAATGGTGTGTAAAATCTTAAAATGTTAGACAACTGTTATTTGGCTGAATAACGTCTCCGACCTTGGCCGGCGGAAAATATCTGAAAATACATAAAAAAATGTCAAAATTACTTAACATAAAATAAGATTCAGACAGGTTTAATCGACCACAGAAGAACCTATGTTTTATACATTACACAAAGTCCGTTACTGATCTCGAGGTTAGAAGAAAGCATCCGACCAATCTCCTCCTCCGTTAGAGGTCAAAGACCGTTACGTGGATTGCGATAGCACAATAAGAAACAATTGACTCAATAAAGGAAAACCACGGCCCCGGCCCAATGAATGATCAACTCATAACAATAAATAAAGTGGAACAATCTAGAACAATACTGGAGATTCTACAGCGAGCGTGTTGCTGGAAAACCGGCTGTACCGTGCCTAGTAAATATTCAAAGAATTAAAACCGATTGGCATTAACAAGACTAAGTTTTTTAACATCTGAACGTGTGAACTTCATTTTGATTCGAACAATAAGGTCGTAACAATTAAGGTTGAGCGAAGGTACAAGATATTTAATATTCGAAGACTGATATCAACATTATTGTCAGCCAGCATCAACACACTGCTGAGTACTAGACTTTGTGCCATGATTAATATGTGACATAACCATATAAGTCAGGCAAAGCAATTTAGGCATCTATAAAGAAGCCAATATTGTGCCCATTTTAGATCAGAAGTCAGAACGAAATAATAATGGCTTATGTGAAAAGATTTAATATTGTTTACTCTATAAATGTGAAATGTAAATGACTATTTTCTCAAACTCTACTAAATTGACAATGTTTTAAATGCAGCTAAGGCGATATAAATGAAATCATAAAATCAAGAGCTACAGCAAAATAATCGACAAACAAGTGTCATCGACGGATATGAATAATCAGGCTGAAAACCGGATTCCGGCCATCGCGATATTAGATTTTATACATTAGTGTTAACGTAGACGATACAAGACTGATACATTTGTTTCTATTAAATGTATGAATTTTACTATGGAAACTAACACACGTGGTTTTCACACATTTTTGTTATAACTCGACTTAATTTTTACGTGAGTATTTCCGTGTTAATTATAACAAAAATGTATGATTTGTTCAAAAGTTGTTGTTGTTCAGTGTATCGTAATCAAATCTAAATCTGAACAAACAGCACACCAAGTCTTTCATCAAATCCAATATGTACTTCCCAATTTCGTTTTGAACATAATTTATTTATAATGAGCAGGTTCATTTGATTTATTTCTAGGTGAAGCCAGTCTATCTTCATTTAACAGGCGTGTCCGACCTAAATACGCTTGCAAGTAGAGCAGAAAAGTTATAAGTTCTTGCGTCGAAGTTCGAGGCAGCAACTGTGGGCCTAGCACAACTTCGACGTAAACTTACGTAGCGACTATTTGATTGACAAGAACATTATTGAGTTATTCATCTATTTGTCGCGCACGTACTTAATGCCAATTTAAGACTTATATGGTTTTCTCATGGATACCATTATCAGAACTGGACTAAATTGAAATGGGACCAAATGGGAAGCGTCAGCTTTCTAATAAAAAAAGAATCATTAAAATCGATTCACCCAGTCAAAAGTTATGAGGTAAACATAAAACTGACGGGCGTAAATGGAGTACACTTTTCTATCGAATAATCTCTACGTAAGTTTACGTCAAAGTTGTGCTAGGTACACTGTTTGAGACGATTTGACGGTACTCGTAAGCCCGTGAAGAGGCAAGTGCATTCTAATTCGAATTGGGTTAGAAGTTTGGTAGGTATTTCGAAAGCGGAAGTTTAACCGCTTACGAATTAATCGAATGAAGCTTGCTTTAATTCTATTGAATAATTCTTTAATAATAATTATAAGTGATTTAAAAGTCAATAGAAGCTGTAAACAATGAAATGATGCTTACAAGAGTTTTGGATATACATAAATGCGCTTGTCAAGTACTGTAGAGGGTTTAACCTCAATTGGTGATTTATAAAACGGTGATGGCGTTGTAAAGTAAATATACAAAAATAACGAGTGTGCAAAAATTTATGACGATCGGTTGAGTAATTGAGGCGTGAAAGCATTTATGATAATAGGATACCATAAAATATAAACTACTAGCTGCGCCCGGCGGTTTCACCCGCTATTTTTTTTTACTTTTGAACTTTCCCTGATCTTCCACAAATATTTCAAGATGAAAATTAGCGAAATCGGTCCAACCATTCTTGAGTTTTAGCCAGACAAACGAACAACGATTCATTTTTATATATAAGAACAAGAAGAAGATAATACTCCGAAAATCGAGACGAATCTAACGACATGCAATGCAACTACGAAAATAACTTTGTTTCTATTCAAATTAACCTACAAAAAGATCCGTTAATTTCATGCGGGTTTTTCTCAGTTTCTCAACTTAGTCACCAGGGTTACGTCTACAAACACTTATCAGTAAGTCAATACAAATTGGAATATGGCCCGCAAGTGCGATAATGACTGCTGATAATGCGACAAAGGAACGATAATAGCATTTTCAGAATAACGAGCTACAAGTGTTTTATCGGTAAAACGTCGGCTCTTCTAGTCAAGTTGCAATTGACAACATTTCAAATTTTTTATGTTACTATTTTAATTTTTTTTCTGAAAGAATATAGTAAAATACCTTATACATATTTTTTATTTTTCTAATCTGACCTATATTTTTCGCAAAATTAATTTTTGAAATTGAGCTTATTCTAAAAGGACGTAACTGCAGCAGTTCGGTGTTATGAGTAACGGTAGGTACTGAAGTCACATTCGAAAAAAATACATTTGTAGCTGTCAACGTCAAGTTCTAGCTTAGCTGTCACTGTTCATTGGCATTTGGCAAATCTGAAAAAATTTTGGTGACGCTGAAAGTTTAAAGTGAAAAATTTAAAATAACAATACTTCAATCTTCAATAAAAATCTTCGTCTGCAACCTGATACATGCTAATCGTATCACTGACATTGACAGACAAAACAAACCAAAGCGAAACGTAATGTGTCAACTGCCGTATATATTTTTTTTCTTTTGGCAACTGTAATTTTCTCATAGGTTCGAAAACTGCTTGGTTGAGAGTTTTTATTTAAATTTATTAAAGTTATTGCACAAAAAAATTTGGAAAAATAAGTAAAATGATGAGCATCGCAATATCTCGAAATGGTTTTGGAATTTCATAGCCTTGTGAAATATGAAATGTTGTCAATTCTATGATTGCAAATACTATAGAAACCTAAGACAATGTATGGGATGACATTTCTCTATTCTGTAGAGTCTATACACCATTACAAGGAAAGGGTATGTTAAGCCGAAAAAGGCTCATAGTACTCATCATTATGATCAACTTTTACTATGGGATCAACACGGGATTCGCAAAAAAAATGAACTGTTCCATGCATTTTGTCGAGTGTCAGTGACATTTTTTATAGAATATAAGAATATTGAATAGCTGACTTTTTATCGCGAACTCCGGGTTGGTCCCATAGTAAAAGTTGTTCATAATGATACTATGAGCATTTTTCGGTTTAGCATACCCTTTTCTTATAGTCCTGTAATGCAGTGGCTAGCACTGGTGACACTGGTGTTAGTGTTGAGACCGCCTGAAGGCCTCTGACAAGGTCCATAAGCGGAGATGTTAGGGTAAATATCAGAGTTGTAAGTTGTATTCTATTATAGAATATAATTTCCATACATTGTCTTAGATTTCTATACCGTTTGCGAGCACTTGGCTAGAGGCAGGTGTGCAAGTTACGAGTTTTCCGGAACACGCAGTTTTCTTCAATATTTAAGCGAGGCGTGTCATTTGCGCCGACTTAGCTACTAGGGTTGGTCGGCCTTGACGAGGCAACTTCACTCGTACAACGAATTTTTCAACATGATTTCCTCTTGAGATCTGAAGTGAAAAGTGAAGTGATATGATATAAAGGATGTTCAAAAATTAAGCTACTTAGCTTGTTACCATCTAAATGCTAGTCCTGTATCTTTTTCACAAGCTTTTTATCTTTATCTTTTATGTTTTTTGTGTTTTTGGGTGTCTGTTTTGTTTTAGTGTTAGTATTTTACCTTTATCGTCCTGTGAAATTAATACCTATCTTTACTTTTTTTCTTTCACTTTTGTTCGCAATGTTCCAGTATTGCTTCGCATTCCCAGAACATTAAAAAAAAATTTGACCTCTTAATACATACTTCTTTGTTTTTGGTAAGATAGATAACTCTTTGAAAGACCACAACCATAATTATTTATAGACAAAGTAAGCTGTATCAATGAGGCTTCTAATTGGCGGCCTTATCGCTGACCGATAAACTTGCAAACATCGGTTTAACTATTTAGTCGTCAAAAGTTACAAACAGACAGATAGATAAAGATATGTCGTTACTTTCGCATTCATAATAATCAGTGTAATTTTTAACAAATAAATAAAAGTATCTCTTCAATCATCATCATTTTTACCCCGTAATCTCTCACTGATGAGCATAGGCCTTTCTTTTCGTAGGTACGCTCCAGTTTTCTCCAATATTGAAAACCCTGTTTTTCTATTCATTCTATGTATTCTCTCCATCCTAAGGTTGCCTAGAAGAGATCGCTCCTAGCGAAAGGCCGCTAGTTGTAGCACTAGTTTTGAGTGTTTTTATTGTTTTGTTTGTAATTTCTGGTGTGAACAATAAAGAGTTTATCTATCCATCTATCTACGCTACTCACCCCGGCCCAATCCCGGCAATAGTCAAAAACAGACTAACTAGGTACTTGTTTATACTATTACTAGCGACCTGCCCCGGCTTTGCACGAGTATAAAATATAGCCTGTTACTCAGGGATAATGTAGCAATCTAATGGTGAAAGAATTTTTGAAATCGGTCTAGTAGTTTTTGTGTTTATTCAACACAAACATACCAAAATACAAATCTTTCCTCTTTATAATATTAGTATAGATTTATTCTGTGGTACTTACTACGTACTTATTATATGCTATTTCAATGGCTCTATCTGAGCATTCTATGCCGTTTCCAAAGCAAAGCGAATCAAAAGTAGCATTATCCAAGAACGATTGCGTGTGCGGTGTGCCTAGTGATGATTGCAGACCGTTTGCCTACTGACACACAAAAATAGGAAGTGGCCAATGGGAATTAGCATCAATCACATGGCGACTATTTGCATATTTTAAAATACTACATAAAATACTAGTTAATTTAATAAACGAATCATAGTCGCATGTTATATAAAGCATCCTACACAATCAATGTACATATACCAATATACTAGGTAGGTTTAGGCACTTTTAAACCGCTAGGATGATAGGCTACGATAGATTTCATAAAACAAACTTTTAAACCGCTAGGATGATAGGCTACGATAGATTTTCATAAAACAAACAAAAAGTTGCCTTAACACTACGCTTTCATTAAATCACCTATTTTACCAAAGAGACGAAAAACTTACATTTTATGGTTTTAAAAGTAAAGAACTCCATATTAGAACCGCTTAAATTTTTGACATACACACATAAAATATTTATACCTTCTTCTATTTGCCGCGTGTAAAAAAGTAAAATGACAATTTTAAGGAACTACGGATTAAATCGCAGAAAAGTGTGAACGACAGCGAAGAGAAAGCGACGCTAACCACACCTACTAACCAACGACGTCAAAATGATAGTCGAGGTAAATGGGCTCGACCATGACCACTGCGATTCACCTTTAGATCGCGCTAAAACATCATAACCAACTCTCTACGAGTAAGTCAGCGATTTTCAACGTGAGAGTCCGACCCCGATTCACCGAATACTTGTCAATATGCTCGTCAAGCCTATAAAAATTAATTGATCACTGCTAATTCGTCAAGCGGGATTGCGAGCTTCTTTAGAAGAGACGCAGTTAGATTGAATTTCCAAGAACTGCAACCCTGTAAGGGGACTAAAAAAATTAGGCAAAAATAAAACCAGGTACAGTGCCGCGAACTTTTAGTGCTAGCTTGAACTGTATTGCGTTGGCGTCTGTCTCGCTTTTTTCTCTAGCTGTAAGAGTGAAACGAAAGCCAGGGCGAAACAGTTTAGGCTCGTGCTAAGAGTTCGCGTTAAGACCCTAATTCTAAATCAAAATGTTGTATTTATTTATTAAGAAAACGTTAATGAAAATAACGCCAGATGTGATCGCAAAAACTTTAGCCCACTGACTTCCAAGTTTCAACATGAACAAGGAACTTGATGATGATGAATTAAAAGTTAGGAATAGCGAAGGGTCGCAAAATATTTTTTTTAAAATAAGGGGGCCGCGCTGCGCCATTAAAAAGGTTGAAAACCAAAAAACCATTTGTTTTGCAAATCAAGACCCATAAGCACTTCCCATGCAATTATTTATAAACTAACTTTCTAGAAACATGTACCTATAATACGCTAACGTTTTCTGTACGTCTAACCGAAACAAGGTCATGTATACAATTGAATTAAGTTCAAGTATGAAGTATATATCTGAGATTCTATCTACCAAAGGGCTTTTATTTCTTTATCTTGCTAATACGTACGTCTACACTTATTTATATCACCTACCTCGATCTAGTTGTACTCAATAATATTGGTTAACAATATTACAATGGAATCGTGACGATTTCCTTGTTCAAGCGCAGGGAAAATCATTAAAATAGATATTTATACAGCAGGTAAAATATGCCGCAATGTTTGTGATATATTATACTTGTATACGAGTAAGTATATATTCAATTAAGTACTATTGTGTGACGCCACAAATAGTAAGTAGGTAATCTAATCTAAAACTTTATTAACTCGGATGTAAATAAGATATAGTGACGTTATTATCATGATTACACTCTTTATTATTTATTAAACGAGATAGGTAAACTGTAGAGGTAGTGTAGAGTCGATAGTCTGATTTTAACTTAGGACAGCACTGATTTTTTTGTATCTCTTTCCCTTTTTCCTATTCTAGTATTATTAAAATAACAGTACAGCAGAATCGATTTCAATATGTATTATACGCTCTGAATTGTGCAACGATTATATATACAAATAAAAGTAGATAGTCAGTTAAATTTCAGTCAATTAGATTGTATGTAAAAACTAGTTGTGTTGAAATTCGTGACCAGAGAACAAAACAGCAGTACGGTTAAGTTGTTTTGAATGTCGCCGAAGTACCATCAACGTGTAATGTCTCTTCATCAAGCAAATGAACAACCGACTCCAAAATAGATTGACATTTTCAAGTCGCAACAAACAGGCACTCATCTCAGGATCTTATATCTCAGGGTGACGAGCGCAGTGCTGTGCCACGCAGGGTCTTGAATTCTGCGAATTCAAAATTCTGGGTGGCGCAGACCTGTTATGGGCAAACGTGACGTATAAAATCTGGCGAGCGATTTGCTCGTCTCGTCAATTACATAAAAGAAAATTGGTTAAGTAAAGTCCGTTTACGGACGATAGTTTAACGTGACAACGTCATAACAAAACATTGATGAAATGATTGCATACCGTTCTCGCTCCGATCGTGACATCACAATGAGCGTAACGGGACACTTTTTCGTGCATGAGCCCAGCGTTCATCGATTTATTAGACGTTGTCACGTCAAAAAAAAAGGAATAGGCAACATGGAAACATGTTCGAAGTTTCACGGCGACATGCGACAGATTGATAAAATCGTGTTCCACGTTCAGCGATAGTTTTTTCTCTAAGTAAATACGTGTGCCACCGATAAAACGTAACGATAACAGTGTTTGTCAATTTATTACAGTCACGCGCCAAGGATACTGTTGATGGGACTTCTGATGTCTTTATTATAGAGAAGTAGGTTCTAACGCGTTATTTACCTAACTGACTGATAAATTTAGATACCGTATCCACCTACCGTGACATAATCGTGATCCGCGACACGTTACATTTTATCCCATCAGAAAGTCAACTGTCAGCATTCTGCTGCAAAAAAGTTAAGCTAATTTGCGTTTTTTCGGCTGGCAGCAGGCTTGCTGGCATTTCAGGCAAGCTATCTTTTGAGCTAGAGCGACCCTGCTCATTTCATAAGTAAGGAAATGACATGAAAATCTGCGTAAAACATTTAACGGACTAGTCGAAAACGCATAAAATAGTAGCTTTCGGGAATTGATTAGTTTTAAACTTGTATCAAAACGAAGATACCTCTAGAGTTTTAGTAAACTCTAGGTACGGGAGAGCAAGTTATCCCCACAGATGCGGAAGCAGATGCCCATTCTTACCCTCGTCAGATTACCACAACGTTACTCAACTTGTCTACATCAGGGTACGACAATGTCAGTCACTTCTAGTAGGACCTTACCTGTTGGCAAGTGATGAAAAGCGCGGACCACACGAATATGCCGGCGATGACCTGAGCGGACCGGGTCTGCAGGAACATCGGCTCCTGCAGCGGCTTCAGTATGTCGCGCACGATGCCGTTGATGATCGGCTGAGCCGTCACCTCGACCGTTTCTGTTGAACTCATTCTGTGGACAAAAGAAACCATTGAAACAATAATGTATTGCAACAGTAAAGTTTTTTTTACTTCTATGATGGGTTTGCGTTGGACCATCATGTTGCCTGGTGCGGTCTACGATGGAGCACGCTTGCCTAGAAGATACAGATTCATTCTCGACTAGAAGACACCCATATTATTTGTTATTCTTTACAAGGAGACAATTCACAAAGACACGATTCTGGACATTATGGTTTCGCTAGTTGCAGAAGACAAGTTAATTATTTTTGTTACTTTTATTGTAATTTTCTACAGGAAATCCATAATCTTTACTATCTCTATGTAGCGTTTCTGAATGCTTTTTTAGAAGATGGAGACTGACGAGTTCTTAAGTCTTCTTCTAAGCAAACGAGCTCCATCGTAGGCCGTATCATTGCTTACCATCAAGCGAGATGGCGGTCAAAAGCAAGCCTATCAATGATTAAAAAAGTTTTAAATTTCTTAATTAAATACGCCACTTGAATTTTTAATCACAGTTGCGTAATTAAGAACGTGGCGATACTATTTTTCACTTAACCGGAGGCTAGGTTAGCTTCTACCGCGCAAGTATTTAATAGTTTACTATTACAAATGTAAACAAGAGCCACCGTCCCTCTGTTTATTATGATAAAATTGCTGTTAGCGATCTTCATACAATTTGGCAAGCATAATAGACATAGAGCAACTTTTAGCAGTAGGTAAAGCTAGGTATGGGATCGCCCATTAATTACAAGGCTCAATGGTGGTGGAAGGTAAAGATTACAAGAAGGGAAAGGAAGTCAAAAATTACCAGAAGAACTTCACATGATTTACGTAGAATAACTAGATCAAAGTCACAAAATGCTATACATATGTATGTTTGAAGAATAAATGGATTAGTTAGTTAGAATTAATAGTTAAAATTAATAGGTTGAATTTAAACAAAAAATAGCCCTAACAGCAGGATTGGACACATTAGGGTTATACCTACTTTTAAACACTCAACTATAACTCTTGATTTATGGATCTTGTGAAAGATACTATTTTTCAATGTTTAAAAGTTTTTTGTCTTGTTTTTACACGTGATATTTCACATCAGCGAGAAGTTGTCACAGCATAATTTAACCAGCATTTTCAAGTAACTCTCTGCCTTACGAGTTTCCTTTTTATAGGATAATATTGAAGAATATTGGCTTCATTATGCGATGACGGCAGCGGCGTGTAACAGACGGGCAGGTAAGTGGATCTCATGTTCCATCTAGAGCAAATGTTTATTCTGTGACTAGCCTAATGAATACCCAAGAGTCAATTGTTATTATTTTGTTTTGATATCGACTGGCATTGTTAGAGGCCTCGGTTTTGAATGTTTGCATATGCTATAGTCGCAGATAGTTGATGAAGAAATAATTGTAAACATTTGCTATTAGTAAATGAGTGGGTTGTTAACGATTTGTCTGAGCTGTCGGCATTGCGGTTTTGATAGGAATTTTCCAGCTAGAATTTTCTCGTCACTTTATAAAATAATACTTTGTTCTTGCCAAATTCCATTTTGCCCGATTTGAAGGTTGAAACGAATTTAGTAGAAGCGAGTACAAAGCCGCCAAACGACTTAAATAGTTTTTTTTATTGAAAATCGAAAATTAAAAAAAAAATAGAAACCTTGGCAGCTAATTATATTTTTTTCTAAACAACCTATTCTATGAGCTATCAAAAGAAAGTATCTGCCTACGTCACATTAAATTGTGCGCCAAGTGATTATTGACGCTAATTTTCATAATGGACACATTATTTAGATGTACCAGACGCAACTTTCAACTTTCGTAATTCCGAAACAGTAAAGTACCTACTTTACATTATGTAGACACATGATACAATACACATCCTAGGCACATTTTACATAATAGCTGGTTTAGCAATATTTCAGTTTAGTCAGTTTTTAGTTTAGTTTCGATATTTTCTTCTGGGCTTTTTATGCGTGTATTAGCGGTTTTAACCCGGTGAACTTCGGTGAACTCAATTTTTCTGCCTAAAATTGTAATTTAGATTTTTACGATTTTCAGCTGTTCCTTTGGGTTAATTTGTTTTTCCTAAGTTTTAGCATGGAGCCGGGCTAAACATTTTTTTTTATCGGTAGATTCGTTTTAGTGTTTTTGCGAAAGTAACGCAAGGCAATTGATAGATTTATCTCTTTAATTATGATTAATTACTAAGTGTCTGTAATCTGTTTGATGGATAAATCTTTTTATAGTGATTACAACGCCCACAGAGCCCTCCGCCTTGTCCCTCCGCGCCTGGTGTCTCAAGGCACCGGAGGGACGCGACGCGGCGGAGACAATATTGAGCCCTACTGTAAACCGGGAAGAGTTCATTTTCGAACTAAAACTTTTGGGTCACGTCTTCAGTGAACGTGGCTCGATCAGAGAGGGTCAGCAACTGATTGACCAATATTTGTATCGAAATCCATGAAATTTATAATTTCCAAGCTGAATGCACATTTATTGAACATTTTATTTTGTATTCATAGTTATTTCTTGAATAATAGACGTTCGTTTTGTTGTCGTGTTGTTTTTTTCTAGTCAAGTTTTTTAATAATGAGGTTAATTGTCACATTGTTCTACAAAAAAAGCGTACAAGTTGAGCAGTGTAAAAAGGCATTTGTGTAAAATTCCAACAAAAATGTTGGCATGTGCACTGGACCATGGCCTCTTCATTTGTGACATTGACCTTTCCAATTTCCACGCATACGCGCATCAATCGCGAATTAAAACAATGTGCAAAGGATCTATTGTACCTCAGCAACATTGTGGCATGCTGTGGCATGTGGGTAAAAAATACCATAACACAGCAGGAATAAAGTCGAATTTTGATGCTCCAACATCACTTATGGTACCTTATTTTATTTAACGATCACAATAGGCAATCATTTGTATGTATTTGATTTCAATTTTACTAAATGGCTATGATTCCTGGATCTTTAATTCTTGGTTTAGGAGTGAAAGTGTAAAATAAACTCCCCACAAGATTAAATAGGGTATCAAGCCCACTTTTAAATACCATTACTTCCTTATTGAGAAAGAAGAGCCTAGGTGCCTAGTTATATGTTTTTTTTTATATTATAAGAGTGGCAAACAGGCAGACAGTCAACCCCGATGATAAGCAAAATCGCCGCCTATGAACACCTGCAACACAGCATTGATGATGCT
The DNA here is from genome assembly GCA_949125135.1 of Alcis repandata. NCBI lineage: Eukaryota > Metazoa > Arthropoda > Insecta > Lepidoptera > Geometridae > Alcis > Alcis repandata. Next base: position 8,604,844 of record OX421234.1, read on the forward strand.
TTGCCAGCCCAGAGATATGATACAAATAGTTTAAGAAAATCTAACTTTTTCTCAATTAACATGATTTCAACTCTTAATAATGTTCTAGACATATCTTCAGTATTTATCATAACACTTGTGAGATAAGATAGTGAGGTATTTCACATTTGTGACTAATCTTGATTATTAACTAAATCATTAACGTTAATGCTATTGCCGATAAAGCTGCGGCTTACGACACAACAATAGATAACTATGATTTCATCATTGGTTTAGGTTGCAGTGTCTAAAAGTCAACCTAGTTTTTTACACAAACACAAAGAGTAATAGAGAGATAATATGGATTTGCGATTATTTGTTTGAAACTAGTCGATAGATAATATAATCTATGTTGTTACATGTTTTATTCATTAATGGAGTCAGTTAATTTATGTGACCTGATTATCTATAAACTTTTTCATACCTCGCTCTCACCAACAGATACCTTAGCGGTGTGGTGAGCTGACATCAGGCTAGCAAATTTTTTATGATGACAGCTATGACTAATTTCAAAATTTAGTCATTTGTACAGACCATTATTGTAATAAAAAAATAACATTTTTCAAAATACAAAAGCTCCTAAACTAGTTGAAGAACCATACTTCAGGAGCTCAATGGGCTTCCCACAGACAGTAAAAAATTATACTAATTTAGTTAATGTCACACCAAAACTTGAGCACCGAAATACAATTTGGATTTGAATAATAACAAACATGTGATATAAGCAAAACACACATGGCATTTATATTCAGAAAACTGTAGAAATGAAACTATGAGAGTTAAAAAACCTTTACATGAGTACAATAAATTTAATTTTGTGCTTATTTGAAGTGTGCACACATTTGTATAGATATTTGTACCATTATTCATATACAGAATGGATAATGTATTTAGTTCCTACAATGTGTATGTGTATTTGTGTATTATATATGGCATTGAGATATTAAGAATGAGAATGCTCTAAGATGGTTAAAAGACTATTAAGAAATGGTGAATCCAGGAACTGCATGCTGGGTTATACTGCCAATTGATTATGGGATTCAGTGGTTGGATTGTCTTTACTCTTTCAATGTTCAAGTAATCTGTTTCTTTTGTGTAGTAGACTGGGTAATTTAGGAAGTTTTGTTCAGTCAATAAAGGCACTTTCACAAAAAAAATGCTTTAATTGCACTATTTACACAAAACTTGCGTTTTTAATATGCTATAATTTATAGGTGAATTATTACATATAGGTAGAAACCCTATTCAAGTCTTAAAGAGATCAGCTAATATAATTATCCTTGTATGTGTAATGAATCATTTCTAATTGCTACTTCTTGGTATGTTGTTATGCTCAGTGACCATTTCAAAACACCTACATTCTGGATAAACTAGGACAGATTGTAGCATGCTCTCTCCATGTCTAGCTAGTTTTGGAGGCTACATATTGAGGAACTCGTACGTTGGAGGTCACTTCTTGACATTTTCTTGTTTGCTATTCGACTATAGTGAAGGGCGACACAAATACACTGACGCAAGCTATCTGTTACTTCACAAACTATGGCTTGGTAAAATAGATATTATCATAGTTTACCTGATTGTAAATAAAACACTTCTTTAATCTTCTGTTTTCCTTGTGTTAACAGATGTCATTCGTAATCGACACTCTGCGCATATTGTACACAGAATTTGCAGATTTTGTTCACAACTACGTTTGCACAAGCACTCGATGGTATCACAATCGCACTATTAATTACCAAAACACCATGTAAAAGCACTAGTTCGAAACACGAAACTTGAAATGACAATTTGACAGAAAATTAGAAATTGACATTGACAGATAAGTTGGTGTTGACAGCTCCGCTACATAGTTTTTAAATCATTTTCAGTATTGCCGATAATAGATCAATTAATAACGGTTTTCTAACATACGTTATTAAAATTGTTGGTCTTCTTTCACCATGGCTGAAATCAGCTAGGATAGGAAGATATACGTAATATTATAGATTTATGACAAAGATACTACAAAATGCATGTTCAAAAATAGAATTCAGAATTCAAGCAAACATAAAAATAAGTCATACCTATTAATATAAAAGCATGCGCAAAGTTTAAAGAAACTAAGTAAGTATTATTAATTAATGTCAGAATTACTACAGTCTTTAGTGACATAATATATTGTACCTATTTTTAATTAGTATCTAGACTAGGGTAGGTAGTAAGTTAAAAAAAGACAACATGAAAAACAAAGAGTAAAATTAGAGGTTCCTGAACTGACTTTTTAGTTCAGCACTTGCAATACCGCTAATGAGTTGCCATTTTGAAAATTATCAAGTAGCTGCAACAAATAAAAAATAAATCCCGATTACACTTCAAAAAGTCGATTTATGTGATCGATCACACATCACTGGTCCACAGACTGTTTTTTGAGCCACACATAAACAACTTGCAACACTATGCAAGTGGGACAATTTAACATGGCAACATTAGTTTATCATAGACAATTAACAAAATAAAATGAAAATGTCCGTCGTAATCGGAAAAGATGAACTGAATTATTTTGTGACTACTGTGTAATTCTGTGCTTGCAATGTGACATAATTTCTAGTATTTATTTCATCGTAGAAGTGTATATTGAATAGAAAAAATGATCGTTCAGGAGCCAACACAGGTAAGAAGTGAAAACTGAAAAGGTTGAAGAGCTGTCAAGGTATTCTCGCCAAGGGCCGTTTATAATTCATTTAAAATTCCCACAGGTTATCGTTTGGGATTGTCTCAACAATTACGAATACGACAATGCTATATTTTTGGCCGAGAGATTACATGCTGAAGGTAACTAGTTTATTCTACACTTCTCTTAAAAAGTAGGTACAATCAGTTGTATTCAGCTGCATTCATGCAAATATTGATTTTTACGCATAGAAATTTAATCTCAGTTTTACGCAACAATTTGTTTCGAAATATTTTCGAATTCTGTTCATTGTATCTTCAAGTAGTGGGAAGTGATGTGACTAACATGTTATTATGTTTGTTTTCAGTTACCTCAGAGGAGACAGCATTTCTACTAGGAACATGTTACTATAGGACTGGACGCGTGAACGAGGCTCACCATTTACTACATAACATGTCATTATCATTACCGCAAGCTAGGTTTCTACTCGCCAAATGTTCCATTGAGTTAAAATCGTAAGTATTCTACCAATTTCAACTTAATGGTAGAGACTTACCTCAATTTCAAACCATTGATTTTGGTATTAATAAAAATTGTTATTTTGTAGATACAAAGATGCCGAGGTCGCACTGGGATCAAATCTAGATATAGTTGCATCAGAATTTGGTGACCAAGCACCGTTTGCTCTGCAACTCCTTGCCAAAGTGTACAACATTACAGAGCGCAGAAGTAAAGCATCTGAAGCACATCGGAAAGCACTATCACTGAATCCATTCATGTGGAAATCCTTCACTCAGCTGTGCAATATGGGAGAGAAAGTGGACCCACATCAAGTATTCCAAATAAACAACCCAGAATTCACATTTGGTGTCACAACACTTGTGAATCTAGTCAGCAATGCAGAGAACATTTCATTTGTTAATAGCAACACTCCCAATAACACCAGCATAAATGCCAATACTGTCACACCAAACAATGTTGTAGCCCGGACACCTATGACCATATCCTCAACTATAACTCCTGATACACAAGCTCCAACTAAAAAAATGCACAGTGTATTTAGTGGAATGGCACCTATTCCATTCTCACCCTCATTTGGCATGTTACCTATGGAAGAGTCTCCCATACTATACACTCCGACACTGACAGACTCCAATGAGCAGAAAGCTATACCTAAGATAGTGAACTCTCTCCGAGCACAAATGGGTCAACTGAAAGATGCAGTATTCAGTCCTGCACCACGGTGCACCCTTGGACCTGCGCCGAGGCGGTCTTCTAGACTGTTCAGTAATAACAACAGTAGTTATTCAGTCAAAGAAAACAACAAGTCACCGAGCAGAAAATTTGTAGCGCCTAAAAGCCCTTCAAGGAAAAACAAACAAAGAAATGCTAAGAACATAAAGTCTAACACTGTAGAAACAAATGAAAGAAACAAGAGTATTGAGTCGCTAACTCCCACAATTCCACCAAAGCCATCAAATGGAGTGGCACTGTTAAACTTGTTGGGAGATTTAGGTGAGGCATACAAGGCTCTCACATTATTAGATTGTAAGAATGCTATCAAACTTTTCCAAGAAACAACTCCCAAGCAGCTGGCTTCACCATGGGTGCAAACTATGATAGCTCGAGGACATTATGAGTTATCTCAATATGAATCTGCTGCAAAAATATTCGCTGATATAAGAAAACAACATCCTAGCCGCACCGAAGGAATGGACATTTATAGTACATGCTTGTGGCACTTACAGAGGGAGGCTCAACTTTCAGCTTTAGCTCAGGAATTAGTAGAACTCAACAGAACTGACCCCATTGCATGGCTGGTGGCCGGAAACTGCTTCTCACTGCACAAAGAGCGTGAAACAGCTTTGAAATTCTTCAAGAGGGCTGTGCAAATAGATCCTGATGCAGCTTATGCACATGCTTTGTTGGGACATGAATATGCAGTGGCCGAGGAAACTGACAAAGCTCTAGCTAGTTTCAGAACTGCAGTCAGCATCGACCCTCGCAACTATGTTGCATGGTTTGGAATAGCAACAGTGTATGCACGCCAAGAGCGATGGAAAGCGTCCGAGGTTCACATTCGTCGCGCTCTCTCGATTCATCCTCACTCTGGGGTACTAAGATGCCAACTGGGACTCGCACAGGCCGCATTGGGCAAGATGGAACGCGCTCTGGCGACACTAGAGAGGGCTGTCACATTAGATACCGAGAATCCCTTGTGCCGTTTCCATAGAGCCTCTGTGCTTCTCCGTGCAAATCGGCCGCATGAAGCATTAATAGATCTGCATCATCTAAAAGATATTGCTCCAAGAGAGTCATTAGTCTACTACTTGCTCGGTAAAGTCCATAACAAACTAGGGAATACACACTTAGCCATGATGCACTTTAGTTGGGCGACAGACTTGGACCCTAAGGGCACTGGGGGTCATATAAAAGAAGGCTTTGACACTTCAAAACAAGAAGATCAACCAGAAAGATCGGCCTAAGTTGCTGAGAGTACTAATTGAAGATAGTTAGTCTGCGCACAGATGCTATTAGCAGTGCAGTGGTTGTTGACTGATCCAATGTAAATATCGCTCTCACCTATCCAGCTCCCGACTCCCGCCAAATTCTTCCAAATAATAGCTTTATGGAGTGTGATGGGTGTGCGGTGGCATTTAGTTGCTGAGGTAATGTACCTAGTAAAGGTTGTATGGAAATGTCCATATAGAGTAAGATGGATATTCCTAAATGTATCCTAGTTAAATGTAATATTGTATCTTGTATAGAAAACATCTAGAGATGAAATAATTAATTATTAAAGAGATGCTGCTTGAAAGTTTGATCTCAGTGGATGTTATGTTAGATCAATAATAAATTCGAGTATAAATCATGGACACAAATGTGGAGTTGGTAATTATATTATGCCAAATTTAAACTTCTGACAATGTTCTGCAAATTATAGTGGAAGAACCTATTTAGTGCATGATCCTAGTTTTTGTACAAAGTTTTCAAATACTGACAGAGATTATATTGGATTTCTTTGGGGACCGCTGGCGGTATAGGATTTAGTTCATGCCCTTGCTAAAACTATATAATCTTGTGCCCTTGTATCTTTTTCTACTGAACCATCATGCATGTAAATGTTTTATTCTTGACATCAGCTTTGAATGTTAGTTGATAAATGAATAGATACAATTCAATGTTTACGGTTTTGAACGAACCATATAGCCAAGAACTTGTTAGATATTACGAGGAATTACCCCATGTGTGTTGTACATAAAATATGTAACAAAATTAACTAACTACCCTATAGCACTGTTTGTCACTTAAATCACCAATGAATTAGCTCTGTGGACTTTTAGACCACCTAATTATGTATGAATGAAAATATTGCAATAAAACTGATTATAATATATCTTATTGACGTTTTTTATTCGTATTTAGAAGAATTACAAAACCTAATGTAGCCTTAACACTTTGGCTGCGGGAAACACATACCTTGTGTTTTCCTTTGCGCGACGCGAGTGCGGCTGCACACGCCACGCGCGTAAAACAACGCGTTTGACTATTAGGAGCGCCTGGAGCAAGCGCATGAGATTATTAGCCGCAGTCAAAGTGTTAGCTAATGGAAATATAATAATTAAACAGGGTCTTACTTAAAAATGCAGTTTAGCAATTGCTTAGGTTCACAATTAATTTGTGTGCAATACAAAAATGTAGTGTGTAACTGTGTACCAACACTTAGATGAAGCAGCCTTTATAGATAAGGCCTAGTTACAGCAAATGCCAATACAAATCAGATAGAGAAATTAAGATCTTTACTTATTTAGTAAATCTTTTATATAAAAATTATACACGCATTGTCATCGGTCCTTAACAGGTGTCCAAAGTTTGAATTAAATGTGATCGTTCAAAGTAGGGCAAAATCGAGTCCAAAAGGAACGGTTACAAACATACAAGTGAAACTAATAAAAGCGTGTTAAAAAAATGAATCGCTGTTCGTTTGTCTGACTAAAACTCGAGAACGGCTGGACCAATTTGAATATTATTTTTTTTGTTTTGTATGCTCTAATACAGGGAAGGTTTGGAAAAAAGCAGCGTGTGAAACCGCCGGGCGCAGCTAAATAATAAATAAATAAATATTTATGTATCATCTGTGAGGGGGTGAAAAAGAAAATGAGACTCGTCAGTTCGGAAATGAGGCGAGGCGAGGTGCGGTGGACAAAATCATCGTTAGGCTGTCAGACGATGGACGGCGAGGAGCGATTGTGGTGTCATTCCACTTTAGACTGTAAATAAATGGCAACATTAATGTTTTCTTATTGCAGCCCACCTGCCTTGGAGATGACGTGATAATTCAGGTATCTTAAACTAAGACCATGTATCATACGTCTTCAACCTGTCAACCCCATAGGGTTTATTGAGTCTGTGAAGTCATCACCAATCCATCAGATTTGATGCACTACTTTGATTTTCTTTAATTTCTTTAATTTTCTTTAATTTTCTTCAAGACTTGTTGCTTGAATTGTCATAGCATAATCTATCCTACACAAACTTGTGTAGTATGGAGTCTAAAGCTTTTCTGACTGAAGGGTCGTTGAGCAGTTTGTTTTGTTGTGGCGCCGCCGGTGGCGGCGTGGGCGCGGGCGCGGGCGCGGGGGCTACGGCGGCCACTTTCTTATCATTGAGAATGCTTAGGATTCTCTCTTGCAATTCCACTTGGGTTTTGTTTGCCGGTGCAGGGGTCAGCGGCTCGCCTAGCTCAATTTTGACTTGCTGCTCTCGGCGCTCCTGTAGAAAGGTAGCAATTATATGTAGGTAAACAAAACAAAATTGACGCTGAAAACTTATATTTAAATATTCAATTTATCCCTAAAATGTCGATATTGTTCGATATTATCTCTCCAATGACTATATCATGAGGTACCAATCTGACGACGAAATTTAATTCTGCTAGTATCACTTACAAGTTTTTATTTAGCTTTCTCTGTTTGTTGTTTTGGTATTAGGGGTCAAATCTTACATTTGAATTATGAACCTCCTCCCTATGAGCGATTGAGCTAAAATTTGACCCACCTGCAGGTACTGCACAACCCCCCCTCACCAACAGGTACTCCACAAGCCCACCCCTCACCTGCAAGTAGTTCATGACCCCCCACTTGCAAGTATTACATGACCCCCTCACCTGCAGGTACTCCATGACCCCCTCACCTGCAAGTACTACATGACCCCCTCACCTGCAGGTACTCCAAGCCCCATTCCTCACCTGCAAGTACTCTATGACCCCCACCTGTAAGTACTCTATGAGCCCCCTCACCTGCAGGAACTCCATGACCCCCTCACCTGCAGGTACTCCATGACCCCCACCTGCAGGTACTCCAAGCCCCCTTCCTCACCTGCAAGTACTCTATGACCCCCTCACCTGCAGGTACTCCATGACCTTGTCGTACTGCAGCACGGTGAGCGTGCGGCCGTCGGCGAGCTGGCCGAGCAGCGCGTACACCGCCTCGCGGCCCGACGGCCCGCCGCGCTGCACCTCCTGGAAGTTGCGCGACAGCAGCTGCAGCGCGTCTTCCAGCGGCATGTTGCGGTGCTCTGGGGACAATCAAGCCGATTTACATCTAAACTAATCAAATAAATAGAAGAAAGTCATCATCATCATCATTATCCCTCTGCTGGGTATAGGCCTCTCTCCCGTTATGCCATCTGCCGCGGTTTCATGCTAATCGGGTCCAGGTTCGACCCGCGACTCTGACTATGTCGTCGACCGAAGAAAGTCAAAATACTATAAATTGGCAATGAGTTTATTATTCTGGATAATGAGCACATTGTAAATAGGCGATTAAACATCTAATATCCCAGGGTGCGAGCGCAGAGCTATGCCGCGCAGATTCTTGAATTCTAAAAATTTAAAATTCTGGGTGGTGCAGACCTTTTTATGGGCAAACGTGACGTTTAACATCAGACGAGTGATTTGCTCATCTCGTCACTCAATAGCATAAAAAAACTACGTGGCTGACACAGAATAGATAGTACAAGCCGTTGGTTGACTGCAGAGGAAGAAACCTCTAGCCATTTTCAGAAACCTCACGACTTTTTTCAAGAACTGGCGCTGGTGTGTAGCGATAGTTTGGCATCTCGGATTCGACAAGCCCGATTCGAAGGGCAAATTGCTTCCTCTAAGTTGTTCACTCTTGGCAGAGTGGTCGTGGTCGTAATTGGTCGTGGTACTCTTGGTACACGGAGGCTCCTCGCTGTCATCGTCGACGCCCCTTTTCTTGGCAAATTGCTGGTGGATGATTATTATAACATTGGGCCGAAGTTTGTAGGCAGTTGGTTAGTTTACATTCCACTGAGAACTAGTGAGTTAAAGAAAACTGATGTTCAACCTCCAGCTCAAGTATTGGCATAGCCATCCCCTAACCTTCAAAGGCAGAATAATGTTAAAAAAAAACTATAACCAAGATTTTGTTATAACTAAAACGGGAATGCTCACGCAAAAATGAAGTCGTTCACTACGACTAGTTTTTGGTTCGTTTCCGTGTTAATTATTGCCAAAACCATGTTAGTTTCCATAGTAATAACCAAGATTCTCAAACCCACCTTGAGGTAGTCCATGAAGTATGGTCAGCGTGAGAGACCTGTTCTCCTGGTTCTGCGGCATCACAAGGATGGCGTAGAGGCAGCCGCGGGACGCAATGTTTCCCAGCACCTTCCCGATGGGGACGTCCTCCATCGGGAACAGCAGGTCGACGACGATGCCCAGTCGTTTGAGGCGGCCTTCTATGTATTCAGCATACTCTCTGGAAAATAAAGTTGGAATTGCAATATTTTCCAAGCTTCGTGGTCCTCTGCTAGTACTTTTACGTGACTGTAAGACATGACATCTGCCTTCTCTTTAATCTGATCTAAGAATGTGCACCGCCAAGTCTGGAAATTATTCCACTCTTCAGAGCCGCTCTTCAATTTTGAATGAATAAACGAACTTTTTACCCGCGACGGAATACGAGTATAGAAGGATGCGTTTTAGGTGAGATAATGTGTGCTTATAAAAAAATTGTCTGAGAATATCAAGGCGAAGAGATTTTTCTTTTGTCTATCACCTCCAGAGTTTATAGCTTTACCCCGTGGTTTCACTTACTATCTGTCAGGAATCTTAATGTTTAGGAAAAAATAACAGTTCCAGTAGGAACTGCAAAATGTTCTGCTCTTAGCGGATGAAACAGCGGGGCAAAACTTGTTTATAGTATAATATTAATAGAGATCTATCAAAACAGAAACAGAAAACTTGAGTCTCTATTTCCATCCATATCCATAGTCAGAGACTCAAGTTTTCTCACAAAGTTGTTCTAATTTCAGTCTACTCTTTCTATGAAAATAAAACTCACGTCAGCAGTTTGGAGACGACAATAATCTCGCAATCGTTCCTCTCGGGAACCGGCAGCGCCCGCGGGTACTCGGGCTGAGTGAAGCGGTCGTAGTTCTCTCTCTGCGGCCAATCGCCACCTGGGGAGCAGCGGGAGAAATGTGCTTACGACGGAAAACGGTTCAGTTACCACAAGACCCATATATAAATCGTATAAGGTGAGTTAAGGAAAGTACTCATCATTATGAACCACTTTTATGGGACCGACTCCGAAGTCGCGAAATAAAATCACCTGCTCCATAGAAAAATGTCAATGGCACTCGACAAAGTGTAACTGTTTTTATTTCGCGACTTCAGAGTCGGTCCCATAGTAAAAGTTGTTCATAATGATGAGTACTATGAGCGCTTTTCGGCTTAGCATACCCTTTTCTTTTAGCTCTGTAGTGTAGTAGCACTGGTGTTAGGATGTTGAGACCACCTGAACGTCTCTGACATGATAAGACCGATAAGATGATTGTAGTGGTAGGGCTCTTTTGCAGAGCCCGCCTGGGGAAGTACCACACCTTTGCCAGTTATTCCACCGCCAAGCAGTAATGTGCAAACATTACTGTGTTCCGGTTGGAAGGGCATTGTTTCCAGTGAAATTACAGGGCAAATGGGAGATTAAACAACTTATATCTCAGGGTGACGAGCGCAGTGCTGTGACGAGCGCAGTGCTGTGCCGCGCAGGGTCTTGAATTCTGCGAGTTCAAAATTCTGGGTGGCGCAGACCTGTTATGGGCAAACGTGACGTTTAACATCAGGCGAGCGATTTGCTCGTCTCGTCATTACATAAAAAAAAAAAAAAAAAAGACCCATGAGCGAAGACGTTAGAGTTGCTACAAAACCTGTGTAGTGATAGCGGGTTATAATGTAAGATATTTAAACTTAGAACAATATTTGTTTTCAGAGACTAGCTATCTTCAGAAGGCAAATCAGGGTTTGCTTATCTAAGTTGGTTCTAGTAAAGGTTTAAAAAAGAGATTAGTTCAGCACTTACAGATATCCAAATGAAATAAAAAATATAGTATCTAATTATAGTAACCTAAGTACTCTGCAAGCCGTCGTAGCTCACTGGGAGAACAGCCGCTTCGCATTCTTGAGGTGGTGGGTTCAAACCCCGACTCGTACCAATGAGTTCTTTGGGACTTATGTACACTGGCTTACTGACTTTACATACCACTGGCTTTTCGGTGAAGGAAAACATCGTGAGGAAACCTGCCTACGCCCGGAGAAGAAATTCGATGGCGTATGTGAACTCCAGCAATCCGCACTTGGCCAGCGTGGTGGAATACGGTCTAATCACCCTTCGAGGGTAGACCTGTATGCCTGTATCCCAGCAGTGGGAGGATTAAAGGTTGCATATGATGATGATGATGAAGTAATCTGCGCATTTAGCTTGCAAGTTGTGCAAGCTAAATTGGAGATAGAGACTACAGACTTTAAATGGGGTTTCGATATTTTTAAAATACGTCTAAATAAAGTAAAAAAAACATTATATAGGCCAAGTTATAACTTTACTTCTATTATACCTTCCAGTCTTTTTTTGGATGATTTTGTGCTATTCAATTTTCATGTATTCTAATTACTTTGGACCCAATACGTAAACTATCTAAGTTTTACCTCGTAAACTATTACATACTCGTAGATAAGTTATTATCTACTTATTTAAGTATAAAGGGTTAAGTTAAATTATCGTTTACTTGCGCCATATCTTCTGACTCCGATTCTATCCATCTTTCCTGTTGAGGAGAAAAATACAGTAAACTCTGCAAAGGTCCTTATATCAACGCACCATGGCAGGCAAATTTTTATTTGGTATTATACTGTGTAAATATATTTATGGATTCTATTCTATCAAGGTAAAAATTATAGGTTCTTAGCTTAATTACTTCACAGCAAGTGTAAAGGACGTTCTCGTTTGTACTTAAGGCTGGTTTACATGATGCAAGTTTCTTGTACATTCAAGTGCAATTATTGAATGCAATAAATCAAGTGTACTGTACTGTACTGTTTAGACCATGCAGGTAATTTATTGCTTCAATTTTATTGTATGCAATACTCTCCCACGGCGCCTCGCGACTCGCGCGCTTCTGCGAATATATACTATGGGGGCGCCCTAACCCTTTTGTTGCATACCACGCCAAGTATTGTTTGTTGGCGGCGCTAGAAGGTAGAGGCACAAAACTTGTAGGTACAGAAAACAACCTATATACAAAGTGCGTTCAAGCAACACATAGACACCTCTCACGGACACGATATGTCGGACTATCTCGGAGTAGTACGAGCGCGAGTGCCGTCCGCTTGAGACACGCGTCTGCGAACTTTTATGTGCAAAAATGGAGCAACAAAAGAAAAGTTATTATAACTGTTCATCGGACGGTTGTTTAAATTCAACATTAAACGGTGAATTTTATTATCGTTTTTTAAGCTACCACTTGTTTCAGAGGGTTTGTAGTAGGTATTTGCTTGTATTTCAATGGTTCGTTTAAACGTAACACAAAACAGGTAGGTAAGCAAAATGAAGGGTTATGGTTTTATGTATGTAAGTTTGTATTTATGTATTGATGATAAATCAATCATCTTCCTCATTATAAGCAGTTGAGACAGGAACTGCTCGGCAAGCCGGCAACCCTAGCGCGACCGCCAATAGTAGGCATGAAAAGTGAAGTACTTGAGCTTGACTTCTGTACCTATCTGTTTTGTGGAAGAGGGGAGTGAGCTTATTAGCACGCACCTCTATTCTAGCGGCCTTATTATGAATGTCTATGTCCGTTTGTGATTGTGGTCAAGTATCGTCCCAATCGCGCGCGTTGCGAGAAAAAAAATTAACAAGATCAGAAGGCCTTAATATTGTTACCTGTCCTTCCCTGAGGCACGGGCGAGCGCTCCGGGAAGCCGACCGCGCGGCCCCGGCCGGCCCCGCGGCCCCGCGCGCGCGGCGCCCGGCCCCGCGCCGAGCCGCGCGCTCCGCGCCCTTTGCCTTCCTCCCAGACTTCGTAGTCTTCATCTCGGAAATCTGAACATTTTATCAACATAATATAATAAACTAGCTGCCACCCGGCGGTTTCACCCGCTATTTTCACCTTCCCTGAAGTTATACAAATATTTCAAGGTCAAAATTAGCGAAATCGGTCCAGCCGTTCTCGAGTTATAGCGAGCCAAACGAACAGCGATTAATTTTTAAGATTCATTTTCATTACAAGATAACTATTCGCACTCATAGCTCCTCACTAGGATAACCTGTGTCGTGATGCCATGGAACACACAAAGACAAGGACAACACCCAAACCCAGAGCAGATATTTAAATTATCATTCAAACATCTGCCCGGCCGGGAATTGAACCTGGGACCTCTGGCTAATATAATAATAATGCCTTTCCCATTACCTAAATATACGTTTTTATCTTCTAATATATAAAATTCTCGTTTCAGTGTTTGTATCAAAACTCTTCTGAAACGGCTATACCGATTCTTCTGAAATTCTATATTCAGTGGGTCTCAGAATAGGACCTAAACTATTTTCACTCAGCTTGGTGCCACTATTTCTTATAACTTTGTAAAAACTGCAATGTTGGCAAATGTCTTACTTTTATCGCCGATGTAATTTCCAAAGCTATCATATTGGTCATCACCCTCATCTACTGGAGTAGCGAGAAGAGAATCCTTGATAGGACCGCCAGGCGAATCCTTCCCTTGGGTTGAATCATTTCTGTAAATTTTTATTGCAGTTTAACAATGTAGGTCTTTAGTAATGTGTTTTGAAGATAAACTTACCTGTAAACCTGAGAGAGATAGGGAAACATTGAATGTCACAAGTTATATAGCTAGCTATAGATAACCAGCAGCGCCTGTCTACTGTTACTGCATGTTTCCTTTTAAATGAAATTCCACAATTATCATGTTTACTATGGAAACTAATGTGGTTTCACACATTTTTTATTATAATTATCACGGGAATACTCACGTAAAAATTAAGTTGTCTACTATGACTAGTTCTAGCGGTTGCTCTGCGGGCTTGAGGGTGCCCACCAACCGCTATCATCACGCGCGCGGGGCGCCACCGTGAGCGGGCCGCGAGCGCGTCTCATTTATAAACTTATCTGGTGAAGGTCACCGAATGTGACCGAAACTAGTTGTAGTAGACGATTTAATTTATACGTGAGTAAAACGTGTACATGTTAATTATAACAAAAATCCACAATTATCATTTACTTTCTAGCAGCTTCATAGCTTACCTACCTTGATAAGACTCTGCCTGTGTTGGTAGTTGTAAGTACTATAAAATGCTTGTACACTATCAGGGTATGATAATAATTGTGAGAATATATTAATAGTAAGCAGATTTAACACCAACCTTACTATGTTCTGTATTTGGGAAGCTCTAACGGTTATGATTTTTCCTTGAAGAACAGCACCATTTCCTTTTGAAATAGCTGCTTGTGCACTAGCCTCTTCTTCAAATTGTACAAATCCAAAGTTCCGGTTGACTACAATACCGGTGAGGGTTCCATACTCTTTGAAATGTTCATACAGGTCTACATCAGAGACTATATCACCTATATTGCCCACATATATCCGGAGGTGAGCCGTAGCCTTGTCTTTCATAGCATGCCTATCGAGAGGAAGATTTTCTAAAAGAAAATTAGCAACAGTAATTAGGGGTAAAAACTTATTGTGTGTAATCTCATTTAGCTGTTTTCTGTTTACTTACCAACCATGATGGTTTTCCGGTAACCTTTTATTTATTAAGATGACACGATTTTTAATGTTACAAAGAGAGAATTCTATGAATTGTGAATTCTAGTTTTAGCTTAGATTTCGCTGACGTATTTTTATAGCATTAATTAAAAACAGTAACCACAAAATGGATTTCAAAAACAAAATTCGAATGTTTTTATTTTTGTTTGACGTTTGTTGTATCAGAATTGCATTTTTTTTAACGTAAAAGTGGAGTAGGATCAGTGTAGCCAGCCCAATAGATCTACAGATTTTTGCAATCTGTCTCAGTTACTAAAATGTATTTCAGTACAACATACAGTTTTTTGTCATTCTTGTCATCAACATTTTAGCAAAAATGTGAATTTTTGATAAGTTTTACAGTTTTCTTCAGTTTTAGAGCCACTCTACAGTTTTTTTTATTTGAACAAGGCTGGCAGCACTGAGTAGTATTGCTCTTTGATATAGTTAGTCGATTAATTCGTGAAGTTTGGTTATTCGGAGACCATAGAGACGACGTGAGTAAGATCATCCCTACCTTTTTTGGGGTTCCCTAGCAAAGATAGAATCTCTAAAGTTTCGCTATTTTAAATTGGAATTTTGTAATTCCTTTCAGGAGTATTTCTCCGACAAAAGTCGTTGCTAGGTAAATACTTCTTAGGAAAACTTAACAGGCAGTCAAATTCAATTATCTAGATAACCTTCGTTTATAAATAACATTTCATGGAAAAAAAACTAGGCCGGTCATGATCATGATTATTTTCAGCATAATATATAAGGAACCTTAAGTGTATGGAGAAATTCTGACTTGACGTGCAGTGCACTTGACTTGTCAAACATTTAGTCATTTAATTTTTAGGTTATGCATGTTCAAGTCTGAAATGAAAATTTACATAAATATATTATTTGCGATGTTTCTTACGTAATAAAACAACTCGAAGTCCATAATGTGGATTAGTTAATAAGTTGTTTTGATATAGTCTACAGTGACACCTTTTTCTTCTGAAGTTCTTCAAAATTTACTTACATCCTGTAACTTTGAAGCGTAAGTAATCCGGCTTTTTTCTATTTCAATTATAAAATTAATTCAACAACGTATAGAAAATTGTTGTCCATGTCTAATTGTCGTTTGAATATTAACCCCTTAAAAGGCTTGCGATTCTGGCGTTTTATATACTTACCTACAAGGCGGGAGGAAATTTTAAACAGTGAACACAAATTATCGAAGCTATATTTTGATGTAAAACAGATTAAATTTAACCATCTAATCGGTTTATTTTAGGTAAATATTTGAAAATGAAATGCCTGTAAGAAGGTTCATCTCAATGGCTTATAAATCATTCAAGCAAGCGAAAGAGGATGCGTTCAATCGTAAAAATCTGTTTTACACCAATGTTCTGTTGTCTACAGTCATTTCAATAACTGGTGATACACTCGAACAAAACTATGAGATACACACTGGAGAGATAGATCAAATTGATTTAGAGCGCACATTGCAAATGGGTGTTTCTGGTTTTACAGCGGGTGTTATTTGCCATAACTGGTATAACTTTCTTGATAAAATAATTATAGGCCGATCACTAAAGATGGTATTGAAAAAGCTACTATTGGATCAGTTCATCTGCTCTCCGATAGTTATTATGTCTTTTTTCGCAACAGTTGCAATTTTTGAAGAGCATCCTTTAGATAACTTCACAGAGGAAGTAAGGGATAAGTTTTGGGTATTATACAAGGCAGAGTGGGTGGTGTGGCCACCTGCTCAGATTATAAACTTTTATTTGTTGCCTACTAGATACCGTGTGCTGTATGACAACATGATATCACTGGGCTATGACATATACACTTCTCAAGTTAAACATTCCAAACTGCATAAACCTCATATGCATACTAAAGAGCATAAAGAAGAAAAGTTGGAAGTAGACTAGTAGAGTTTGTGATATTTTAATAAATTGTATTGTTTGTGGAAATTAAAACCACTGTTAAATTTCATATGATTGTGTTTATTTTTCTAGGGCAGCTTGCTTGTTTTGCTTCTAGCTCTCTAAAAGGTTATTAAAAAGCTAAATAAAAGTGATAAGCCAATTATGAAGGCTTTTATTGGTAGATCTAAATTTACATTGGTGTCTAAAAACAGTATTGAAAAAGACAGCTTTATTTGTAGTAACATAGATAAACTAGACTAAACTAAACCAAGTTCAGATCTGTTATTAACTAAAGCTTTCAAAATTGGTTTGATCATGTTTCTCTATTTCTTGTTACATTGTATCAATAGATTTTTTCTCGTCTTTTCAGATCTAGTTCAAAATGCAGGCCTTAGGTATCACATGGCGAAAGCTAGCGATGAACATCCGGAGTTCAGGTCCAGTATCTCGAATGAAACACATAGTGAAAGTGGCTTTTAGTGATAAATATTTAATTTACACCAATGTTACCATTTCTGTAAGTTTATCAGCAGTAGGAGACATGATAGAACAACAATATGAAATTTATAAGAAAGAACAGGAAAAAATTGATATGAAACGGACTTTGCACATGGCGTGTTCCGGTGCGGCCCTGGGAGTCTTATGCCATAACTGGTACAAAATCTTGGACAAGTTCATCGTAGGAAAAACTACAGACATGGTTTTAAAAAAGCTGCTGCTGGACCAAGTAATCTTCTCACCGATTATGATCATCACATTCTTTGGTAGCGTAGCGCTATTTGAAGATAACCCTTACGAGAACTTCAGAGAAGAGGTCCGAGATAAGTTTATTACTTTGTACAGAGCCGAGTGGATGGTATGGCCTCCTGCACAAATAATTAATTTCTATTTCCTTCCGACACGGTTTAGAGTGTTATATGATAATACAATATCGCTAGGCTATGATGTGTATACTTCACAAGTAAAACATAATAAGAATTTATCAAGACCAAGGGAGTCTGGAAAGGATTCTTGACGAAGGTATATAAATATAGGTATGTACTTAAACTTTCATTTCATGAACTGCATTTCATTTCATGTAGGGATCTTATTTTGCACACTTGTCTGGCCAAGTGTTACGTATAAAAATATAGAAGGGTACAGGCAAAGAACAGGGAATGTCCTACTGAATGGATTTAAAGATTTGAAGTAAGTATGCATAAACGTCTTTTTAGGGCCATCTGCTAAGTTTCATATAAATCTAATCATTGGTAATTGAAATACCGTAGACAAATATATTATGCGACCCATTGAAAATAAATGTTATATTCCCCGTTCTTTACCTGTATTCTTCAAACGATCTATCATTAATTATAAAGCAGATATAATCTGCTGTCAGTTTCCTTACCTTACGTAAAGCTTTGCTGTGATAATAATGTGTTTGTTAGTCCGTAACTAGTGTATAGTTATATTATTTTAATTTATTATTGTTTCCATTTGTTGAACCAATATTAATATTATGTACAAAGCAGTGACATTTGATACTGAATAAAACCAATTCATATTTATTGTATTTTATATTTTTAATTTCAAAATATCTTCTAGCCATAAAAGTCCTTTTATATCCCATAATAATTATGATCATAATTATAGTTATTTCTCTATATTTATTTATTTATAAGTAGATGTAGGTAAAGTTAATAGAAAGTTACTACTATACTTAGTAGTTGTAGCATGTAGAATTAATGAATATTTTACCTTTATATTGGCATTGATTCTGTACCAGTAACTCAACTAAACTAATCTTATAAGCCTAAAAGTATCTGTACCTCTTTTCATGTAAATATGCCAGAAAGGATGATAACAATTTTAAGGCTGGCATCAATCAAGTATATAATCCGACTGGCCACGTTAAAGGCCGGCCACATATTCGGCGAAGCGCGAATTTAATTTCACTAACCCCTCATATCAACCTTGCTACTTTCCATTTATTCTTTCTTTCGTATACTACTTGCGTGAAAGTTGGAAAGATTTCAATAATAGGCATGACGACAGTATCAAAAAATCGCCGATGCAATGCTTTCAGGGGACTAGCCAGATTAAAAAAAATTAAAACACATGTTTAGTTTTATTTTTAAAAAACAGATTATTCAGATTTTCAATAAATTAAAACATTAAAATACAGCAATCGGCCATCTTGTCAGAAACAACAATCACAGCGTATGACGTCACGCCTCAGTGAACTCAGGTCATCCGCCGCTCATCACGCATAGACAAAATGACATGTTTACTAGCCGTGACGTCAAATCAACGCCATGACACAAGCAAGCTGTTTTCGGGCACTGTTGAAAAAATATGTGAAAAATGGCTTCAAACTTCGTTAAACTTAAATTTATTACCGAAATAAAGGCTTTTTTGTAAATAGTAAATGTGTACTCACATTATGGAAGAGGATTTTAAAATCTTTCGTCACGCCTATTCCTGGCTTGTGTTTGTAATCAGACTATCAATAACACGTGCATACACCAACCTGGCTGACATAGATGGACTATTCTAATACTAATTATACCTGTCAAATACTTATCTATTATATTTCTACATCTCATCATTATCTCCATCTTCATATTGAAGTTTGGAGGTCAGTAGGCTAAAGTTCTTGCGATCCCATACTGTGTTTTTTACATCTAGTCTTTGATTGTATTTCTGATCATCTGATGTTCGGTGTGAAAATGTCACTTGGGAGTCATAAAAGGCTCTTCTACCTGGGAACTTCTCTTGCTAGCTCTCAGACTGTTAATCACTCCCCTCACGACGGAGTCTTCGTAAATCCTATCTGGCCAGGACTCCGACCGTCGTTTATGCAGCTCAGCGATGACTGGTAACTGACTGGATCTAGGCGTCCCTCTTTGAGACGCGGATCTCTTGTCTTTAATACTAAGGAGAGAAGTCAAAAGCTTGTCGAGAATAGCGATGTCATCGTTGGCAGAAGTTTTCTTGTGGAGGGGTGTGGCAGCGCCGGAGTCGATGAGGCTGGATCGTTTTGATACGGGTGTTCTTGATAGACCGATTGTTCGGATGACCTGTGAAATTAGAAGTTAATGAAAGTTTTGGAAGGGTCGAGCTAAGCTACGAGTCTTTCATAGTTTAATGGTCGTGTCTGAGACCTTTAGAAGACAAAATTGAGACGCGTTAGACGAAATAATAAAAATTATTCCTAATTCATAGTTGATTATGTACGACTGTATGTCGTATGTGGTAAAGTTGAGTTTTAACCACAATCATAGTTTAAGTAATAATAGTCCAAAGACCAAAAGAAATAGCAATGCTTTTTATGTAATACTTTACGTGTATGCATTTCTCTGTTAAAGATTTATTCAGTTTATGTCGCGTCGCGTCAAATATAATTATCGGACATAGGGTGAGGTGTGAAGGCCAATTTGTGCCGATCCACACTTAATCAGATCACACATGTCTGCCCTGACATTATCGCTACATATACTATGGCCTTGCACATTTTCTTACACTCGCAATCGTCTGATATAAAATATTCACGGATATTTCGATATCAAGATATCGTTATTGCCTAAAATGTTATACAAACAACTATGAATTAAAATGTAGAAAATCCCCAACATTGTAACGGCTGAACCGATTTTCATCAAACATAGCTGAACACTTCCGACTGATTCACCGTTCAAACAAAAAAAAAAAAAGAAAACAAAATCAAAATTGGTTCATCCGTTCGAGAGCAACGATGCCATAGATTAGACACACACACAGAGACACGTCAAACTTAGAACACCCCGTTGTTTTTGCGTCGGGGGTTAAAAAATAACAGATGAAATGGCAAAAAGTACTTTATACGAGTAAAGTCACTGAAGGGTGTCAGAGTGTATCCATGTGCGTCTGCGGTAGATATGACCAGCCCACTTACATTTTTGTTTACTAAATAATCATCGACCACTGAAACCTTAGACAATGTATGTTTTTGTAATACCTACGCCTACCTCATCAGCATTGTGACTTTGATAGCTCATCCGCTTAACCTTCCTGTACGTTTCGTCATCTAAAGCCTCCTGGACGGCAGCTTCCAACTTGCCCTTCAAGTCTTCTTCTGTTCCTTGAGTGAGATCTTCCAGAACTAACCTGAAAATGGCACACATTGCTATAATCCGAGTTTTTCCGATTCCATCAAAATTCAATATATTTCATTTCCTAAAGTTGCCAGCAGTACCAGCTTTTGTAGGTCCCCTTGTGCTAGGGGGCGACCCCTAAAACTTAAGGCTCAGCGTCACCACCCACCCGGTACGCTGTAGAGGCATCAGTGGCCAACAGCATTTAGTAATTAAAAAAATCTTTTGTAGGTCCTAGCATGATCTTTTAAAATCGTTAGTTTTTACTCTTGCCTTTCATCTTCCTCGCCTCTTTGCAAGTTGGCTCTGTTATTCTCCCGCACTACTTTGATATCTTGTTCCCAGAACCGTCTCAAATCCGGGCTCGATGTGTAAGGTGCGGCTACCTCCTTTATTTTAAGGAACATTATAGCTGTTATGTAGATGCAGATCACGTTAACTATTGTCAAACAGCAGCTAACTATCCCTGAAAAAAGTAGCAGCATTCAGTAGTTCAGAACTTATTCTATGAATGTATTCGGTCTTGAAATTTTTTGGCAGCCTTCTGATTCTGACAATGTTTGTAGAGATCAGACGAGGTCAAGCAAACTTCTTATTGCGGATTAGCTTGAAGAATCTAGGTACTTATCATAATATCAATCAGATAGGAAATACAAGTAGAGCTATTGTTTTTGCATATAACTCTATTAATGTCGCCTCGAAGGAAGGCCACGCCCAAGAAGCATATCGATCAAAACAAAAGAAGTTAGTTGACTAGTTCTCATCTCGGATCACTGGTTCTAATACTAACCGTTGATCGCAAACTCAATAGGAATATAATCGTGATACAGCGGCTGGTATGATGAATTGCCGGAATAGGGCTCGCCCTTGATGTGCGGTATTTTCGTTCCCGGATATAGAAGCCATATGCACGCCAAAGCCCAAAATAAACCCTGCAGATAATAAGTTAATTATAATCAATATCATGCGCACTTTCTAGCAACGTTGCTGCGCAGTTCATTTATTGATAATAGTATTAAATTTGGCAGCAAATAATACTTTCTGATTTCTTATTTGATTCTGATTCCGACATATTAATATTACTCAACTTACACAGTTCACGACTGGTGGCAGTAGAGATGCTGAAATTGCAATACCAATAAGAGGTCCGGCACTGCCTTGAAGCAAAGCCAGAGCCACACCAGTGCCCGATGTCAACGCCCAAAGAACACCCATCCATAAAGATCTTACGTTTCCACTGAAATTGAAACCATACACTACGTTAATGACTGTTCTAAATGAGAAATTAGCGAAAGTGCTGGGCTGAATTACCGTGACTTCATCTCTTCGGTTGGCCAGTCTCCAAATCCCCACGGCATTTCTGTTGTTCCCAAAATGAGTCCAAATATGAATCCAAATAAGAGTGAACAGAGCATGCCAACGATTAGACTTTCAAATCCGCTTTTGACGAGGCTACGGTCAGATATAATTGTCCCGAAAGTGACTGACATCACGGGACCCATGAGTGGTGACACTAACATTGCCGCCACAATATTGGAAGCGTTGTTTTCAACCAGACCTAGTGCGGCAAGGGAACTGAAACAGATCATAGTGATTAGTGACCATAAATATTCAAGTACCTAAGTACTGTGACCTAGTTATGTCATCTGCTACTAGCGTAATTCGAAAGACGTAATTCGAATACTTACTCAGCTGTTATGATCAAAGTAAGATAGTCGAAATTTAGTTCTCCACCACCCCTGACTCCGTCCACCACCTGTTTGACTGTCAGTTTAGATCGTATGGATTCTACGAAGTTCCGCCACTTGCTGGCTTCTTCACTCTTACCCCTGTAAGAAAGATATTAGAGTCTTATAGATTCACTGAAAAAATGAAAAATTATAATTGATTTTACTTACAGCAAGTTCTCGTCATCATCGTCTTTTTGGACCGCAGAATGAACCACACTGCACGGAATGACGCTGTAAAAAATGTTTTGAAAAGATCTCTTATTGTTTTTCGAATAAACTGCTACTTATTTATAAGGCTGGCGAAATATGATAAGGGATCTATCGAAAAGAGCATAGCTCTTAAATAACTTTAAAGACGAAAAAACAGCGTAGTCAGCGAAGAATGTGTAGCTCAATCGTGCAAATAATGCATATAAATCACCTACAAGCGGCGATTTGAAGAAAGCCTTTACAAAAGACACCGTTCTAGCTCAAATTTTGTATTTTCCGGAAGTCTTAAAGCCAAAATTACCGACGAAGCCGTATGTCACGTAATCCTAGCTTATCCAATCAACCATTTGCCGCTAATACCGACCTGACAATAGATTTGCACCGCACGCCGACGCCGAGCTGCGTGAGACAATGCAGCATCGTCTCGCACTGGTCTCCCGTGGGTAAAGGGAACATAACCTCGAAGTAATTCCCTGGCTGGTCGCTCACCCACACGACGTGCTCTACATGAAGCTTGTTTAGTAGCTCTTGTAAAATCTGCATTCAATTGACGGGAAATATTTTATTCAGCCAAGGAAGGGCAGGAGATGAATAAAATTAAAACTTATATTCAAGAGCCAGTGCGGTCAAATTGAGACCGACCGTATTAGATGTAACCAATATTATTTCTATCGTGTCAACTTATGTGGAAACTAAATGGTAATTAATGTGCGGTAAATATTTTACTTACATTTTCCATTGTAAAAAACTCATCATGTTCTGTAATATTTTCCAGCGTCGAATTGAAGGCGTCGTTGTAATAATTCTGCGTCAAATGTATCGGGATGCTTCTAGACTTTTTATTCCGCAACTCAACGGCCAAGTGACAAGTTTTGTCCGAAAACGCATCTTCTATCGGAATGAGATCTCTCGGTTTCCCAAACTTGAGAATATGCTCGTAATTACTTGAAGGTATGCAGACTATGAAAATAACTCCCCCTGGCATTTCGAAACGGTACCGTCTTACTAAGGAAAACGGGTAGAAATGTGGACGGTTCTTGAATGTCGCCCGTATCGGTTAGCGTCTAGTTATTATCTAATTAAACCCTAGCATTCTAATTATTCCAGCGTATTCTGCCGTGTTTGTGTCTCAGGAATATTTTTGTAGAGAACTAGATATTAATTAGGCACGATTCTTACTACCTAAACTTAGAAATAATATGTTAGAAATTTGGAAATAATAACACGTTCGAAGTAAAACTTTGTAAAAGTTGTACCTACCTATAACTTTTCATATTCATGTGAAGGTTAGCAAGCAATGTTTCTTTTAGCCATAAACCAACATAAAGCTATAAAACAGTTTTGCTTTCTAGTATTAGGTATTTCAGCTTTTTCTCTATATACGAGGTAGAGTATAGAGCAAAGTTATTATTTAAAAGATACCTACGCACTTATCTACTGTAATAATGATGTAACGGTATGTTTATACAGGTAAGTAGGTACCTACATGATTATCTATCCAATATAATGAGTACAGCTTGTAATTTTACAAGAGTCGAAATTAGGAAGATAATTATTGGCCGCAGTTTGAAGGCTTCTTTTGCTAATTCTAAACTAACGAAAAATAGATCTGTCTTTGTCATTTTAACCTATTAGATAGGGACATCAATACTTGTAGAAAAAATTGATCTGTCAAATAAAGCCTTCCAACTTGGCTTCATTGCTAGATAACCATTTATATAGGTAGATTACTCCTAAGAAAAACGAACTGATATAATTTATCATTATTAATAATAATCGTTAGTAATAAACTTTTATTCTATAGCAACCTAATTTTATAGTACAAACTTACTAACTTTAACTAAACTTTAAAATTATAAGAGTAAATATAAAACAATTCTTGTACTTAGGCTAAGTATTGTGTTGTAGTTTTTTTGGGTCCACAGTATGGGTCTGGGAAGGTTCGATCGTGGGGCTGGAAGTTTTGATAGAATCCTGATTGTCGTACCCATAGTTGTAACAGCCGTAATTATCGAGATTCGGTGTCTTTTCGTGTTCACTGCTTTGCGTTTCATAGTCAGTAGTATCGGAGCCAAGTGGCTGGTAGTCTGCATCGAGTCTGGAACAGAGCAAGTTTTAAGCAAACGAACACACACATATGTATTAGAAACCTAGTTTTTTTTATTTATCTTTACCAGTCTTTTCTTTTTATGATAGCATCCTGGCGTATCGTACAATTCGTATATCGCAATAAAATCGTATCAGTAGGTACTACCTATAGCGTATCGCACTTAGAACTTCTCTGCATCGGAGATGATATTTGGATCCAGATACATTCGAATCCAAAGCAAATACTACCGGTAATAACTTGTTTAACGAAGGATAGCATCTGTCCGGTCGGGTACCGAATCCAGCACATCCACCGTAGAAGACAGACGCGCTACATCCGGCGAACAAGGAACTAATTCAACTAATAAACCCATAGTACTTACTGTGCGTTTCGGAAACACTCTTCAATGCTTTGAGCCCTCTTTCTCTGCATCATGCCTGCTCGCCTGAACGTCACTGTGTCGCCTTGCACCACTTCTGAATCTCCTTTCGAGTCTTCCGAGGTGTCGTTGGACCATTTACTAAAACAGTAAAACTTATTATTATCTCGTAAAATCTACCCAGAATTAATAAGTCCTCCCGTTTATTATCTTACTGCTCGTAAAGCTATGCGGAGGTATCTTTATTGCGGGTTGGTGAAGATTTGTTTTTGTTTATTGGGATCTTATTGTTGTAGCTTAGAAACAGGATTTACCCTATCGAAGATAAAGTTAAAGTTTCCTAAAAATTAATGATCATTGCAATCATGGTAATGGGGCCGAGGCAAGCAATACACACTTTAACGTTATGTGTGCATCGGTTTCATGCCTCAAAGTTTTAAAATTTTTTAGGCCATCAAACACATTCATTGCGTGCTGTGACAGTAATTTTAAACACAAACTCTACTTAAATTTTCGAGAAAGCTATAAAATGATTGACTCTAATATGGGCACGCAATAAAAACTAACAATGCTAAAGTTTACGAGACAGATTGCTGGTACTAAGTTGATATTGATACAGATGGCATCATACCTGTAAACGTCCCAGGCGGCGGGGTCGTTGCGGCCCTGTTTCGAAGCCTGCAATCGATTTCTATTAGCTCTCCACCACGTAATGTCTCTCCTATCGAGTGGACACACTGATTTTACCTGCCGATATAAACAAAGAATTATAGTGGAAGCAAAGATACTGTTTTTGAAATTGTCTGAAAAATATTTACGACCTGCGGCTTTTCCAGTTTTCCATCATTTACATAAAAAAATCAAATAAATGGATTTGTCTGGAAAATTACCTGAGGGCTGCAAGACATTGCTAAGTATCTATGGCGATTTGGCGATGTAGTCGCCAGTTGTTTGGCCCATTTTAGTAAATGACTTTTTTACGACACTTTATACGCTTACACGGCTTTACGTGCTTTTAATCCATGTTATAGCTATTTAAATGTAATAAATGTAATTGTTTTCAATGTTTCTAAAGAATCATGGTTTTCAAATTAGCTCACAAACCTTATAAACAACCACTCCAGTGACGAAAATACAGACGATGTTGATAAGTGTAAGGCAGAGTGACGCCGTGCCTAGGACGGCCAGCTCAGCGGGCTCCATTACCACCCAGTTGCGCTCACTATTCGAAGATACCACGCGGAATAAAGACATAGCCCAGAGAAGCCCCTGCAAAATAAATTCCATATTTTAGATGGTCTATTAGAAATAAAAATTGAACAAGAGAACTGGTGACGTCCAAAAAATCGCCTCAAAGTCAAGTAAACTATTATTAACTTTACACTCAAAGAAGGCCTGGTTTTGACTCGTAGTCGTAGGTAATCGTCTGGAAGGACCAAACGAATTCGTCATTATTTGTCACGCAAAAGTACGTTTAAAAATAAAATGACGGCACGACACAACATCCATCATAGAAAGGTGTTTGCTATTGCTAAGATCGTTATACTTACAAAATTATTATCTACTCTTAAGAAACTTCGAGAAGTTTGAAAAAGAAAAAACTTACAGCGTTAACAGCAGGCGGTAACAATGACGCTGAAATCGCTACGCCGACCAAAGAGGAGGTGTAGTCGCTCAGTACTGCTAGGGCCACGCAGGCACCGCTAGGGATGGCTATCAGGATGCCCACGAAGAGTGATCGGAACTCACATCTGAAGATGAAAACATTACATCAGTATTAAACATTTCAATTAGGTATTACCCATCAATGTGGATTGTGGGAACGTATTCATTTAAGTACACGTAGACTAGGTACTATATTTTTTTGGCGAAGAACAAAATAGTAAAAGGTAAAAAAAACGTTCATGTTAGTTTAGATACTTATCAGAGATTAGAAATATTTATTGACCTTAAATGACATTGAATGTTACGGGTAAGTCACAAAAATATTTTTGAATAAAATTAAGTAACGCTATTATATTTAAATCTACTTATGCCTATTTTGATAACGAACAATTGAGTTTTGCTTTATATTTTTCATTAAACACGAAAAAAAAATATAAGCCTGTAGGAAAGATTTGGTAGGTGGCTGGGTATGTTCCTATAGACACGTCAACAAACAACTCAGTCCAGCCTCGACTTCAACCCACCTACAATCGTTTCTAATTTCATCTTAATTAAAGCACCTATCTAGACACATAATTGAGCGGAATTGTTTGGCTTCATTTACTAATTTGAGTGGTTCAGCAGTTCAGCACTTAGTTCCAATTAATCTCAATCAAGAGTTCGTAAGATAATGATATTGAAACCTTTGAGTAGGTGTAAGTATCTACTGAAGATTTAAGGACAAGGAAACGATCGGCGAAGATTACGAAGTACTTCTATAATACTTCTTGCTTTCGAACCTATTAACTATTGTAAATTACAGTTTTTGCTGTCTGTGGCGAAGCTAAAAAAGAAGGGTGATGTTTGACCTGTATTGTATGTATGTTCGTCCCTAGGAACCAGGGATCGTAGCTACCATAACTTTTGACGTGAATGACGTAGCGAGTATTCGATAGACAAGAACATTATTTTTACAAAACAAAGAACAAAAACCGACTTCAAAAGACCGACTATTGAGTTATTCATCTATTTGTCGCGCACGTACTTAATGCAAATTTAAGACTTATATGGTTTTCTCATGGACACCATTATCAAAACTGGACTAAATTGAAATGGGACCAAATGGGAAGCGTCAGCTTTCTAATAAAAAAAGAATCATCAAAATCGATTCACCCAGTCAAAAGTTATGAGGTAACAAACATAAAAAAAAAAATATACAGTCGAATTGATAACCTCCTCCTTTTTTGAAGTCGGTTAAAAAGTGTACCCGCCAGTAGCGAATGTCAGTGGCGCCCTTGACGTGCGTAAATGGCGTAGGTACACTTTTTATCGAATACCTACTCCCTAGGTATTTTACGTCAGAAGTTATGCTCCTACTGAACGCCTGTTTTGGATGAATTATATTGTCGTTCAATAGAGTGAAATGTCGTGAGTGTCACTGGGTAGTAATCTTAAATGTGGTTATATTTTATATGCCCCAATAAGTGATTTGTGCTTGAATCTTTGAAGGAGCAAATGTTTTCTACGCAAATTCTAAAATATCACCTCGCCATCATCTCCGGGGTAGGCCAGTCATCCACGACTCCGTACCGGCCGTCCACGGCGCAGATAGCGAACCCGAATATGAAGCCA
Organism: Alcis repandata; assembly: GCA_949125135.1. NCBI lineage: Eukaryota > Metazoa > Arthropoda > Insecta > Lepidoptera > Geometridae > Alcis > Alcis repandata. The sequence goes on from OX421234.1 coordinate 8,633,336, forward strand.
ATGACCAGGCACAGGAACAGCCCCATCAGCTCGTGGACCACTCCCATGTACTGAAGGGAGCGGTCGCGGACGGCAGTTCCTAATGTACCTGCTGTTATCGGGCCCTGGAATGTTGAAGACAGTTATATGGTGTTAGCGCTGTAGACTAGGCAGTTTAAACTAAGAAATAGGCCTCTTAAAATCTAATAGTTGCCTTAAAACCCAGTCGTTAGTTTCTTCTAGGCAAGCGTCCTCCATCATAGGCTGCACCACTGCTCACCATCAGGCAAGATGGCGATCAAAAGCAAGCCTGGTTAAACCCTTGCCTTGTTGTTGTTACCTTGTTAAAGCTTTTCCTGAATGATCACCAAAAGAAACAAGTTCGAAAACTTACCATTAGAGGCGAAATCAACATACTCGCAACAAGTATGATCGTAGAGTTCTCCATCAGACCAATAGCAGCAACGAAGGCTGCTGCAACCAGCAGGAACAGCCAATCAAACGTCAGCGTTGCATCGGCTCTGACGTCATGCAGGACCTGGGCCAGGTTGGTGCGAGCTCGTACTGATGAGGAGAATCGTGACCATGCTGAGTTGGTTTCACTGCCGAAAAGAAGTAATTAAGTTAAATAAAATAAAAACCTTGACTAGAAACCTCTATTACCTACTCCTATATTCATACCCCTGAACAAATTTTCATGAATCATAGTTAATAACACTCGGTAAAGTGTAAAGTCACCTTTCAAACAAATACTACAATACTAAATCAAAACTGGTTCAGCCGATCGGGAGCTACGATGCGACAGACATACCTACATACGTTAAACTTATAACGCCCCCTGTTTTCGTAAAGTGTCAAGAAGAACCTACACGTGTATTATCATATTTTATACTTACCTAACTAGCTTTTCATTTGGCACAAGATAATAGAAAAGTTCGAAGAGCGAACAAGTTGTATATTTATCCATCTATCTAAAACATTTTTGCAGGTTTTCCTCAATCCAAAACAATATTTGCTGCTCGTATTGTAAACCTACGTACCATTTTAATAAAAATGCTAATTGGTTTTCATCAAATATTTCTCTCAAACAAGGTAGGGATAATTCGATTTCTCCCGAAACTCCTCAGAATAACTCAATTTCTTCGTTATTAATTTTTCGCGGAAACTCTGCTCTTTGCAATTTTTTTTTGCAAAAAATGATACCCTAGATAGGTACTTTCTCGGACTTTGAATGATAGATGGTTATGTTGATTAGCAGATAATAATTTTAAAAGCGTAGCCATTTAGTCGTACGTTTTTATTTTTTTACTGTCTCTGAATGTCTGGCGTTTAATAAGTAGATCTCTATCTAGCTTTGTCGGGCATGGAAATTTTAGAAACATACACGATACCTACCGACCTACATTACGGTATTAAAGTATACAAATATCGCCATTAAAAAAATTAGAACTGTACGTCTATGTGAATACATAGTTCATCGTATTTTTAAACTTATAAGTACCCATAACTGGGTGATAAGTTAACACCACGCTTGCCCATTACAGCTAAAGTGCTTTTACTAGCTGTGTTCTGCCGACACACTGCGATGTTCACTCTGAGATATTGTGTTGCATAGATCTCTATTATGCCCTTTACTCCACTATTCCACTACTATACTACATTACCTACTATAACTACACCTACCTATGGCTATTTTCATATTTCCTAGTGTCCGACGGCTCGTTCTGTTGATTTGAGTCGTAGTAGAGTGCGCAAGGCACCACGCACACCGACGACCCGAGCCTACTCCCGATTCCGAAGGTTCTCAACACCTGCAGCAGCTCTTCGCACAGGTAGCCTGATTCTAGAGAGAATGTTACCTGAAAATATCGAAACAATGTGATTTATGGATACAAAATATTGAAAAAAACATGTTTCCTCGTGGCATGGTTGCTTAATTGAGTTGCCTGTTTCTTTTTAATTGCACCTACCAAAATTGGTAAAAAGAGTACTTTACAGCAGATTTTATATCGCGAATATATCCGCCTTTGTCCAGTAACTCGCTTGTTAGTATGCGACAAAAAAAATTAATCTATTAACGAATAAATAATGAATCTTTGTGTCCCATAAATACTTAATTTTGTCATTGTTTCCTTGTTTTCCTAGGCAATCATGGCTGCAATTACAAACACAAAATGGACTCGACGAATAATGCAGTGCTATTAACAACAGCGAGCTGGTAGTTGATGAGTTGATCACTATCTTTCTAATACCTTTACGATCTAACTTAATGGATGGCTGTAATAATCATTGTGAAAAATAATGTCGTTATGTTATTAGCCGGTATAGAAATATTTTCCACGTCTATTAATTCTTGTTGAGTAAAAGTTATGCAAAGGTCGCTGAAAAATCATCACCGTTTTCAGCCCATAATAGCTCATTTCTGAGCATAGACTTCTTGTACAGGTTCGTCTCGCGATTTTCTCGATACCGCTAAAAATATTACCTAGAGGTATAAAAACTTATTCTTCAAGGAAGTTGGTCATCCTTACTTGGTTGTGTAAAATAGGACAATTTTCACTTTTGGAATACGTTCCATTGTTTGGTAGTGTTTTCGCATTTTCTGGGATTACATTTATTTAGTAATTTATAAGTCCGTCCCACATTGTGCTCTCTATGTATTTTCTTGCCCAATTTAATAAAGGCCTGATTAGCCGTTTAACCGTGAAAAGGTAAACAAGTCAGATGAAGGCAGAGCTACTTTCGCAGTTATAATATGACTAGCTTTGCCTCGCTGTTTCATCAGGGAAACCCCTAATTTTTTGAGATTAAATTAACCTATGTGTGAACCCATGGAATCCATTCCAAGGCACATTTATCTGTTTAATGTAGTAACAAACACTCACTCAAGCTTTCGCATTTATAATAAGACTCTCAAATCTTTCTCTATGAAAATTTAATTAACTTACCTGCCAGAATTTATTGTTTCTTGTTGCATTCCATGTTGCATTTTTGACTGCGAGGCGCGCTACTACTTCCAACAGTATCTGAAACAAAAAAAAAAATTACCATGAAAATTAACTGTTATTTATTATGAAATCATTATGTGGCTGAAATTATACATAGTTAAGTAGGTGGTACGCAAGATATTTCTGACATGCAATTTTGTTAATACTCCATTTCCTGGAATGCGCGTGATTACTATGTATCTCAAAAACATTTTTTGCTCATTAGATATTAGAATCTTAGTTACTTAGATCTTAGTTACTTAGAATTGCGCTTTATGCGTATCATGTTTGACGTTAATCCTGCAGACTACAACACTTGCTCTCGAAATAGACATAAATAAACCTATTTATCGCTAGTGAACGACAGCAAGTCGGCAACCAAACAAGATTTCTGTTTAATTTAATTTAGTAACTATGTTTGAGGAAGATGAGGAGAAAAATTAGTAATTATACATATCTATTGTTAAAAGGAAAACTGTCTGATAACGATGTATGACATCCCGACATGAATAAATTTTTATAATGACACCTCGCAATCCAAAATTGGTCAATCCGTTTTGTCTGACAAGGTCAAATAGAAACACGCATACTTACCCAAAAACATGACCCCCTGTTTAGGCCTCAGATAAATAAATAAATAAATAAATAACAGTTTCACACTCATTACTAGCACACTCACTCGTGTCGGGGATACCATGGAACACACACAAAGACAAGGACAATTAACACCCACCCAGAGCAGATATTTAATTTCATTATTCAACATCTGCCCAGCCGGGAATCGAATCCGGGACCTCTGGCTTATGAGACGGGATTTACTACCGCTGAGTACGGCTGTACGAAATGAATGAGTGAACAAAGGTAATCTTTAAAAAATCAGCCAGCCTTCTAATAAAGAACCTACGGTCACCAACACCATTCTCGTAACGCGTTTCGCGAATCGTTTTCTATCGCGATTTATTGTTCTATCGATTGAGTCCGAAACAGCGATAACAATGTGAGGAAGTGAAATCGATAAAAACTCGGTGAATTTTATTGCAACTGGATTGTTACGAGTAATAACTTGTTGATTGAATTAAAATTAAAATAGTGCATTTCTTTTGCAGGGCATGATTGTTTCAATTTTTATTTGCTGTTTAACATTGGAATCAATGTCATTACGCTTAGTAAAAAATGTATTAAATTATAAGATACTAGCTGATCGGGCAAACGTTGTTATGCCATATAAATTATTTCTAGTGACTATTAAAAAAAAAAAAAATACAAACATCCGAATTGAGAACCTCCTCCTTTTTGGAAGTCGGTTAAAAAAATAGGGGCTGGTGATAGAAGGGTGAAAATTTAGGGTTGTATGTATTTTTTAATACCAAATAAGCCACATTATGAAAAAAAAAATTGTCCAAAAAATAAAAATAATTGTCAGGGGTGGACAACCCTTATCACTTAAGGGTATGAAAAATAGATAGTAGCAGATTCTCAGACCTACTGAATATGCATGTAAATTTTCATAAAAATCGGTCAAGCCGTTTCGGAGGAGTATGGCAACTACACGAGAATTTTATATTTAAGATTTAATGTTTTTTTTATTGGGGCAAATAATATTGAATCCAGATATTTATGATCCATTCGGGGTTAAGAGCGTCTAGTATAAGAAACTGTGCAGAGATATAATAATTAATGATTTCATTTAAAAAGCAAAATTTAAAAAATTGCAGCTTATCAGATTTTTTTAATAAGTTCAGTTTATTCGAAAGTAAGTTATAAAAAAATGTAAAATAAAGTTGTGATCATAAAATGGTTAAATTAATTCGCTAACAAAATACTCTTTAGAAATCAGTAAGTTATTCAGAATAAGTATATAACATTTTCAAAATGTAACTTTTAGTAGATTCAGAGTCAAAACATAACTTGTAATAAACAGAGCACATTCTATTTTTACAACACCTTGGAGCCTGGTTACAAAGGTAGCGCTACTTTTTCATGTTGTTTTTGTTTCTTTTATCTCTGCTTCCTACTAACGGAGATCTCTAGTTTCTTGTTTTCTAACAATCGTTTATCGTTTTTGTCAATTATCAAGCTAGTTTTTGCGTTGATAGAAAATTGACCTCTTAATTGATCTTGCCCCATTTATTGGCGCAACTTATTGTCCTGAATGCTTAGTCTACAAACGTATGTGCTAAATGTTTGCTACGTGTCTGTGCTAGACATGTTAAATACTAATGATAGACGATAATTTGACGGCTTAAAAATAAATGTATGTGTATTAAATAAATTTATTATTTAGAAAGGCATATTTTAACAGCATGTTTTTCGTCAGCTCCGGTCTAGTTTCAACCGCTATATAAGTACAGTAACCATTATTTTCTTCAAAAATTGTAAAATTGGTCACAAGTATGTGCTAAGGTACCTATACAAAGTGGAATAAAAAGTAGGCAACGTGGTAATCTAAACTTTAGGCTACTTTTCAACTAAATTTCGACCAAATCTGTTAATCCTGTTAATTTTAGCGCAAAGAAGTAACAAATAGGTATTTATAACACCTATTACAGTAAGACAGTGATTATGAAATAAGCAGCAATAAAATATAATTAATATTGGCAATTGTCTTGCAATTTGCGACGAAGTTGTACCTATTTTTTATGAAAGGTCGAAAAAGTTAATTAAAATTCTCATCACTGATATTGCAAAACGTGCAGCTGTAAACTTACAGTTTCGAGCGGAGTGTCCCAGTGGAAAGCTCCAAGTATATCGACCCCGCGCATCGGCCCGGTGATTTCCAGCTTGTTTTTCTTCAGCTTCAGCACTTGTTTCATTTCTTCCCACGACGATTTCACATAATTTTTACCACCATTTATATATTCATTAACATTCAGAGCTACTTCGCTCCTCGATTTGTGCAGATCTGGTTTTTCAGAGCTTAGACAATCTGTTGATTTGCACTTTGATATGACTATGTTAATTTCGTCCTGCGCGTACGACTCTGATCTTCCGAATTTCTTATTTTGCTGCAACTCGTAGATCGTACAAGGTTTTGTCTTTTCAGTTGACTCTGTTCTGAGCTCGTCTTGGTGGTCCTTTTGTGGTACGTTAATTATGAACAATACTCCAGCCATGATCGCAGAACAATGGGCAGTTTAAAAAAGGTCTTCAAACATTTATAATCGCGCAGGACACGCGCGCTATCTTTGCTAGAGCAAAGTAAAGTGTCAACCAGAAGGCACATTCTTGACTTTGGATTCAATTCTTGATGAAAATGGCAACGGTGTCGGTAAACTAACGAAACAATCGACTTCCGTTACTGTTTTGCAAACATTGTTGTTAATTGTCTTTTGTTTTTTCTGTATAAATAATTGACTGTCGTATTATTTTGATGGAAAAATAAGTACAATAGGTAAATGATGCAATTTGCGCTACAATCAGGGGCGTAGCTACCGCCGTATCTGCCGTATCAATTATACGGGGCCCCCGGGCCACGGGGGCCCCGACGTGAGTAAGCAAAAATTAATATAAACTTTCCAATTTTTTTTTCTGAAATGACATCAGTCAAAAAAAGTAATTTCTTTTTTCCCGAGTAAAGCGTGCGTTCAAAAGTTGACAACACCCTACATCGGTTATTGCGACCAAAGAAAAGGCAAGGAGAGTGTATATTTAATTTGAATTGCTTGTTAAAATTTTGGAAAAAGTGACAGATAGATAATTATGACGAATAAATATTTCTTATAATTTTGTTTATTTTTTCTATTGTGAGAAATCTTTACCCTTCAAAAGGGCCCCTAAACAAATTTTTATACGGGGCCCCGCCAAGGCACGCTACGCCACTGGCTACAATCGACATGAATGGTAGTTTTTCATTGTGTTTTTGTTGGCTCTGTTTACGACTGTTTGGGAGTCTTTGATCTAGAAATCTATTTATCACTCAGCCTAGTTTTTGCATGAAACATGAAAGATAAAAATAAAAATAATAAAAATAGAACTCGAAAGTATGTCAAGTAGTTTGGATTAACGTTTGCGAAGAAATTCTTGCTAACTGCTTAATGCTTGCTATAAAATCAATAAATAAAATCGCCTACGTAGAGTGGCAAGGCGAGTTCGCAAACCTAGATAACAATTACAAGTTTATTGACAATGCTGTTCATGTGAATGGTTTTATCTCGACGCCAGCATCCCCTCGGTAACCGTTGCGGGTCAAAATAAAGCTCGCGGCGCGCAGCCGTGAGGGAGGAGACGCGGGGCGAGGGCGGGCGGCACGGCCAGCTCCAGCCGCCCTTCAGTCGCGGCGCAACCTGCCGCCCGCGCGAGCCACGCGCCTTCCTCCGCGATACGCGATCAATACCCTCATAACCTACAAAACAAACTCAATCATCACCTAAAATCTTCTTCTGAAAAGCTGCAAAGAAAAATCTCCTTCTTTGTCGACGTTTGTATCATTTTATTCGTAAAGCTGTTATATTTTTAAAACCATGAAACATGGCCACCATCGGAACACATGATCGCTAACTACACCGTTCATTGCAACACGGTTATTCTCGGTCCAGAGTTAATCCGGTGTGTACTTCGGTTTCGTATGCTCTGCTTGTGTTTTGTCGTAGATAGGTACGTTACGTAAAGAGATTCCGAGCGCGGACTTCGAATCGATAAGTTATTAAATTTGGTAGCTACGAAGCGATTTGGTCGCCGCGAGCTTAACAATTGTCTATTTTCGTTGCTCCATTCAAATCTTTGAATTTTAAAAATTTACATTAATAACAAAAAAAAATAATACGTATATTTACTTTGGGGCTTAGATACATAAAAGTCATTGTGACCATCCTTTTCAAATATATGTCTTTAGTATTTTCTGGGACTAGCCCAGAATCCCCAGATTTCAAGTGAGAAGCGCAGGACAGCATTTCCATTACATAACACGCTCCTTGTGACGTAAGTACGAACATAATCCATCTGCATGTCCCGTCGATGCCGACGGGGTGCAAAAACGTAAGTACGAATAAACAAATCAATCGGCAAATAATAAATTAATCGCTGTTAATCGCCGATAGAGAATCAGTTTGAAAAACAAACAAAAGCGCTGCTACTTGTACGTATTGTGTTTACATAACGCTGGTTGTGAGGGTGAGCCTGCAATGGTTTATAAGTAACTAGAATATGGTAAATGCGCTACATTTTAAATCGAGCACCGTCTGGCTATGAATCAGCTGATTGGTAAATCGTGAGGTACACAGTTTGCTAACAAAAATCAGTCAGGCGTCAATATAACGTGACTCTACATACTAAGCTAATGGAATTAATATTTCTTTATTGGTGATTGTTATTTGAGTATTCAGAGTACCTATCTACCTTCTGAAATATTTAAAGGTTCAGTAGTATATTATTTATCTCAAATTTGCATCGAAATCTAAATATAAGTTTTTTTTTTCAAAGTTTCAATCGCTGGACATGCTTTTTACGCCACGTAATATAAAGAAAACGGATAGCAAACACTGAAAACCACATTGATCGGATTGAAGTCTGTTATTATTCTACCAATGATCTGGCTGAGCATCTGACATTTCACTTTATCCTCCGGTTATCCGATTAAAAAGTTATCGAAAGTTTTCAACTCACAATTAAGTCGACCAAATGAATTTGGTATTAGCAGTTAGTTTTGGTTGTGTGTGTATAGTTGTGTGTGCGAGTAAGTTTAATATTCTTCTTCTTACTCGATATAGGGGCGATCGGCCCCGCACTGGCGTCCCGCAAAGGGTGCATTGTACGTTTCCCCTCTGCCAGCGATCACCCTAAGACCCTAACCAACCCGGCTCTTTGAAATAACGGAGCGAGGCTCTGGGCCACTGGCTCCAGTAACGGAGATGATGTGATTGATGATAGATGTAGTATAATAAAATATTGTAGGTTTTGTGAACTACTGAATTTTTTATGCTACAAAATGAACAAGTCGCTCACCTGATGGCGCGTCAGGCGTCTCGATTGGCTATAAAGCCAAGTCCGCTGCGACACATTTCTAGCGCATGCAATATTGGTCAACAAACATGTTTGCTCGACATGTGAAATAGACCGACCACTGCGACATGTTTACGCGTTTTTTGTTATAGACACGCCCACTTTGTAAACACGAAAACATTTGCAGTAGACCTGGTGTTAAGCCAGCCAGTCCACAGAATGTTGAACTTCAACGTTGAAGTCATTCGCGGTATTCCACTACGCTCGTCATCCTGGGATGGTAGATGGATAAACTCTTTATTGTTCACACCAGATAAGTATTACAAGCAAAGGACATATGTAATTATAACTTCAAACTAGTGCAACAACGAGTGGCGTTATCGCGAGGAGATTTCTTTCAAGCAATGTTAAGATGAATCTCTCTTTACCTAGTAATTTCACTGCTCTAAAATATTCGTAAAATAAGTAACAGATGTTTTGTTAATATTTTCTCTGTAGTTGATCCTACAGATTATGTCTAATTTATATCACAAATACAACCTAAGCCATGGAGAAATTGGCCAGACATTTGTTATACGCCCTCGAACAAGCTGGCTAATCAATAAACGCGTTCCAATTGCCTCTGAATCAGTCTCAGAGTAGAAACAGCCCAGATTTTGTTTTTATCTGGACATTTATGAATGAGAGCAAAAATATAGGTATTTGTAGTCGAGAATATTTTCGGAGTTTTATTCGGAGACACGACCGAAGTTCGTTTGGGAGAGCTACATTAATTAAAATAATTAGGGTATCTCTATTCACAATTTTCTGAATGACGATTTACCAAAGAGTTTTTTTATGGTTTAACAAATACGTCAGAAATACGAAGAAGAGGCAAAATAGGTTAGGTACTCTCTCACCCTCTTTCTTTCTGCCTGAAACCTTAGAAATAAACGACGGTAAACTTTTTAAATTATACGACGTATAGAATGTTTTTACTCCAAGAAATTCAAAGCAAATTTATCGAAAATAAAGGCATACCATTGAACATAGGCAGATTTGTAATGGGTCAATGATCGTTAACAAGATTGACAAGCGGAAATGTGGGTTACGAGACGCCCTGAAATGGGTTTCCAAAGTTGTGAACAGTTACCGGCCTTTATATTTTATTCAGTTTGGTAAACGTTCCCATTGTGGTTTTTAGGCCGACGCGTCTGTCCAAACACGCTAAACAACAATTACTAAACAAAACTTTTAAATGTGGTTCAAATTTTATTATGCGATGGCAATGGAAAACAAGCAAGGGTCGCCTTGGTAAGAGATCAACGTTGCCCATACAGGGCTATTACGAAAGTCTTATAACTGTGTATCGTTTTAGTATTTTTTTCACACATACGAGGAGGATAGGATTGGATTAAATAATAAATAAACGTTTTACACTCATAGCTCCCTACTAGGATACCCTGTGTCGGGGATGCCATGGAACACCCACAAAGATAAGGACAACTAACACCCAGACCCAGAACAGATATCTAAATTCATCATTCATATACATCTGCCCGGCCGAGAATCAAACCCGGGACATAGATATGATATGAGATACCTAAGTAGCCTTATAAGGTTGATCCAAGTTTACTTTGTAACTAAAGCAAGTGGTTTCACAGCGAGGGAAGCCTCCGTGCGCCGCAGGGGATTAAAGGCAGCCTTAAATCCTACACTGCGAAGGTTTTGCTGAGAACAAAGGATAGAGATTAAGATATGATAGATAAATGTTATCGAGTAACAGTACTGCAAAATAAATGCTTGCCTTGTTATTTCTAAAGCTTGGTTGGGTAAGCTGATTAGATGATTAGCTATCGTGAACTTGTGTATACATAGTAGGTAGATAGGTAGATACTTATAATTTTTGCGAGACTTGCCGTCAGCGAAACGATGACAGATATTTATTTCTCTAAATGTAGTTTCTTTTCTTTATAGTTTAACAAAACTTTTTCTTGAAGTGTAGTTCAAGTTCTTGATTGTATAGTTCACGTTATTTTTCCAGTAGTATTATAATGTGGTTATTCACTACAATCAAATCATTATTTATTGCAAAAAACGCACAGCATTTCATTGCGTAAAACTGCGCCCTGCCTAACCTGCCATAATAATCAAGAGACAATCTGATAAAAAATATATTATTCTAAAAGTTATATTGTCTATCTATAAAAAAATTATACCTCTAGTTCATCTAAATACTTGAGCAGTTTAAACGTAGTACACCCACGCCACTACGGTTAGTGCACTCATAAAATTAGCCAGGGTTCGACATTAGTCTAATCTAATCCAGCTCCAGCATTACATGTAGGCTCAGATAAACCTAGCGAGAAAGATGGAGCACTGCGTTAGATTTGGGTGAAGCGAAAGACTACTCTACTTTTGAGCGTATATACCTAAACAAGCTCTACAATGCTGCGACGGGAATATTCCAATGTCAACATTTATTTTGTTTACTTTCTCATGCTTGCTATGCTTACAGCAAAGCTAACGCACACGGCAAGCCGCAATTACAAATCTAAAACTAGGTAAGTATTAAAATTACTAAAAAAAAACTAATACTAACATCTTTCTATACTCGTATGCGCGTCTTGTGTACGTACGCGCGAAATTAGATATATAGATAAACTCTTTATATTTTTTGCTCTATACTTTTTTTTTCTTTTTTTACTCTTTCCTTTTTTGAGGAGTTCTTGGCTTCACAAAAATCTAACGCAGTACTCCATCTATCTCTTTTGGTTTATCTGAGCATATAGGTCGATAGCTGCACTCCTGCACCCGTCTGGCGTATGAGATCGTTGAACTGACGCTCGTCTCTAATAATTATGATTTTATTCAAAGAGTTCAACGTAAGGTCTTTGACATGCAACCCTACGATCATTTTGAAAATGTGCTCGTTTAACTTTATATTCTAAGTTTTAAATTCTACATAAATGAGCTACAGGGTCATAAAGAAAAGGGTATGCTAAGCCAAAAAGAGGTCATGGTACTCATCATAATGAACAACTTTTACTATGGGACCATAGATATTATGTAACTTTGACCTTTTTTTCGGTTTAGCATACCCTTTCTGTATAACCCTTTATAATACTAGTTTATTGAAACGAAATTATTACTGTCAATTTCTTTTGTTGAAGGATTACAGCCAATTATTTTACCAAAAATAAATAATTCATAAAATCACATGAAATTTATCAATTCCGTGCTCTTATCGAAACAATAATATCATCCTTAATATATTTTTGAAAAATCGTTACGAAATTGTGAATAGATTCTCGGAGCCCTATTAATATTTTTCCTAAACAATTTCAAAAGAATTTATACAAGGGCCGTACCCAAATATCTGTATTAAGCTGTCAAAATCCGCTACGGGCTACCAAAATGTAATAATGTGGCCAAAGTCATGAGTTGAGTATGGTATTATATTAAAATACCTGTGTAAGGCCCTTAATGAAGCCGTGTCAAGGAGGGAACGCATTTTCTCCCTCTCCCTTATCTTTTTTTCCACCTCTGAGACTGTGAGTCAGAGAATCTCAAAATATGAACGATTTTAAAGTATGACTAAAACCTAGCTTCTAAAATACTTCGAAAGTCATAAAACTTTATTTTTTATTTTTTTTAAATACATTAAATCAAAATTACAGTATCAAAAAAATACAATATAATAAAAATGTCAAAATCTTAACTAAATAACATACCCCTAATCGTTCCTGATGCGAAGATGCCCATCACACTGGCAGCAGATCATTTAAAAAGTGTATTTAAAAAAGGTCATAAAACCAACATCAATACTGAAAATCCCAGGCTCTAAAACCACTCGTAACAGCAATTGAGTTTTATGTTCTTTTTAACGTTAAAATATGATACCTCTCCACCCGGTGCGAGATATATCACCTCGATTAGTGTAACGTGGTTCAGGATGATTTGTGAAGGTCCTTCGTACCTTAGGAAGATTAATGAGCTGTATCAAGTTCTATCCGCTTCTAGATTTTTTAAGTTGTGAAATAAATGGGATGTGCCATCTATCTTGGAAATTAATCACACTTAAGTTTTTACATGATAATTTACGCTTAAATTAAATTAAGTACGCACCTGTATTCTGGGGAATAGCTTATCACGTTCGGTTTTTCCTCCGAATTAATCTTGGCTGCTTTAAATGAAGGGTGAACCTCAATAGTAGGTATATATATGTATACGCTGACGCAATACTCGTTATATTATTCAAAATTATTTGCAATTCCAGGGCAAGTGACATATTTATGTAATAGTTCGTAAAAATAGTTCAAAACAGAATGATGAGCATTTATAAGTGTTTTCGGCTCAGTACACCACTAGCTTATAACCCCGTATAGAGTTAATTTAAACAACTCAATCAAATTGTGTCAAATCCAGTAACTTCCGGCTCGGATATATTGGAAAAGTATCAACCAAAATATGCGATTAAAAATTCCCACCGCCTTTTAAACTCAGTGTATCATTAGACCATTTTAATTGCGTGGGTGTTATTGGTTTTACACGCGTTATTTTAAACGAACCTAACCTCTAAAGGGTTGAGGTGCCTTGAATGTCAGGGAGGGGATGAGGGGGGGAGGGTGCCCGGGTGATTTCACCCGATTTTATTGTGCTGTCACATGATATATGGCGTGTCTGGTGTATGACCGAATTTTGTGGCTGGGTGTCCTCAATCATGTGTATTTCAATTTATTGACGTAAGGTACTTAAAAAAATAAATTAAGTATAACATAATATATATTTTTAACCGACTTCAAAAAAGGAGGAGGTTATCAATTCGACTGTATGTTTTTTTTTTTAAATGTTTGTTACCTCATAACTTTTGACTGGGTGAATCGATTTTGATGATTCTTTTTTTATTAGAAAGCTGACGCTTCCCATTTGGTCCCATTTCAATTTAGTCCAGTTCTGATAATGGTATCCATGAGAAAACCATGTAAGTCTTAAATTAGCATCAGGTACGTGCGCGACAAATAGATGAATATGTAGGTAACTCAATAGTCGGTCTCTTGAAGTCGGTTTTTTTTTTTTTTTTGTAGAAATAATTATATATTTAATGCTCCTAGTAATACCATGGCTATGAATTGGCCATAACGGTAAACGGTTTTAGTTTATTTGTTCCCTAATCGGTAGCAAGACGCAGAAAAGTTTTGTTCTTTTTTTTTTCTTCCATATTTGGCTACTGCCTAAGTTTTATGTAATAAAACGGCTATGCAGTGTTTCTTCTGTGATTGGTAGAAAGAAAAAGTTTCATTTTAGTTATAAGAAGCGAACAATATTATCTACTGAATTCCAGTGTTCGAAGGGCCGTGCATGAAGTTGTATTAATTTTTGGTAAAAATTAGATTTTTTTGTGACAATATTTGGCAACAATTTTTTTCTGGTTAAAAAAAATCGATTGTCTGTAAAGTCGGTTTACTGACAATAGTTGAACGTGACAACGTCATAGGAAAATACTGATAGAATGGTTTCAGTTTTCAAAAGAAAATTTTAATTTTTAATTTTTTTAAATATAATAGAATATAGGAAATCACAATTTCACTCAGAGCGAGGTAACGCCTCATCGAGGTAACGGCACATACGTCACACTTTTTTCGTACTTGCACCCGGCTCCATCGAATTATAAGACGTTATCACTTATCACGTCAAAAGTACTCTATGGTAAGCTATCTTGATACACAATTTCACGCATCCGTAGAGCCGTTTTATCGTGAATAAGAAACAAACATACACATACACACTCACACCTACATCAGAAACACCCCCGCACACACTCCATTACATTTGTTCACTCACAAATTTTCACAGTTAACACTAATAACTCTACACTAGAATTTCCTTGCGTCATAAAACACAAACAACCTATAAAACCCAGCCAAAGCCCAGGAGAGTATGTTCGAACAAGTTGTCAAAATATCTAACCGGCCGAGAATCGATCCCGTGACCTCCAGCACAGAAAGATGCGCAATCATATACTAATCTATTATGACAGCCATTCCAATCGTTAAAATTTAAAGAAGGAGCTAGAATAATTTTGAACCTATTTATGAATGCAAAAACATAATAGCGTGCTTCGGATGTTAAAAAACCAAATAAAGAGATACCAATACGTCTGTTTTCTTTCCGCAGTTGGAATGAATATAAAATCAAATATTTTTATTCCAATGTTAAGTCCGGTTTACATTATTCCAGTCCAGCGATCCAGTCCAGTACTGGATTGCTTACTGGAAAAATGTAAACCGGCACTGGAATGAACTTACTGGATTCAGTTCATTCCAGTGCCGGTTTACATTTTTCCAGTAAGCAATCCAGTACTGGACTGGATCGCTGGACTGGAATAATGTAAACCGGACTTTCAAATAACATCGAATTCTTCGACTGTTTGAATTCTAGTGAATAATGAATAGAAATGCAGACATAAATACGATTTTTTAAATCTTGTTTCTAAAAATCTTGGCCAAATATATTAGAACATATGGAAATTCAGCCTTGTACAAAATTCACGAAAAAAATACACGATCAATTCCAATTTAAATATTTATGAAACACCGACAAACTAATAAAAAAACTCCGAACTAGAAAAGAGCTGAACATCTTCAAACGGCAGAACCAATTTTCTTAAATGATAGCTAGGAACACACTTGATTGAGCCGTCACCTTTGAAAAAAAAACTAAATCAAAATCGGTTCAGTCGTTTGCGAGATACCACAGACATACAGTTACACACATTAAGTTTATAGTACCTCTCTTTTGGCATCGGGGGTTAAAAAAGAGAGAGAAGGATTGGAACTTCGTAGTTTTTAGAAATCGAAAATTGGATTGAAAACCGATCCACAGAATACACAACAGTACCTACAAGGTAGCGCGCACATACAAAGATGGATCCAGGATTTTGGTTTGGGGTTTGAGCCAGGTGGCTGAAGGACCCCATGTCACCCTCTGGATCCGTCACCGCACACACACCAACACTTTCTCACTCAGTACAGTACATCACAAATACCAAGTAGACTTCTCAATCTTTTTATTGCATCTCCTAAACTGAAGTAATCGTCACGCTGATAAACAAACCGGCTATTTTTACATTTACGTTGCACTCCGCGCTTCAGTGGCCGAGAAAATTGGAAACTGCGCTGAGTGTAGTTTGCAGTTTATCGCTCCAGCAATAAATTATTTCAGTCTCGTGATTCTGAATAAATAAAGGCATTCATAAACAGGAAGTTTCTCGAGCTGGTTTCAATAAATAACAAATTGACGTTAAAGAACGCGTATAGAGTTATAAGGAAAGTATGCAAAGCCGAAAATGGCTCGCAGTAATCACCGTTATGAACAATTTTTAGTATGAGACCAACCCCTGAAATCGGAAAATCAGCTGTTGCGTAGAAAAATGTTAGTGTTACGTGACAAAATGTACGGAACAGCTGATATTGAGTGCGTAGCGCGTGGTAAGAATGAGTTTGTGCGAGAGGGACGACACGTGATTGCCATCACCGTCACACTTCCGTAATGAGGCTGCAGAAAAATAAATTGAGCGTTTTAACGTAGTAGCTTGCGAATGCTTGAATTTGCTTCGCTAATTCTACGGCGTAGGCGAGCTGGCTACGGAAACAAGTTACGAACAAGCTATTTGTAGTACTTCTACGACGTAGGTAAATTCGGCTACGCTCAAGTTGCGTAAGTAGTATTTCTACGACGTAGACGGACTTGCTACGAAAATGAAACACATTGTCGGCCTGTTTGGCTCAGCGGTAATGTGTCCGCCTTATAAGCCAGAGGTCCCGGGTTCGATTCCCGGCCGGGCAGATGTTTGAATGATGAATTTAAATATCTGTTCTGGGTCTGGGTGTTCATTGTCCGTGTCTTTGTGTGTGTTCCATGGCATCCCCGACACAGGATAAATTCCTAGTGGGGAGCTATGAGTGTGAAACGTTTATTTATTTATTTATTTGTGCTCCGGGGCTGTACCTCTGGCTGTACGAACTCTTAGTGCGAGCCTGAACTGAATCGCGTTTGTTAACATTTAAACCTCATAGCAGACATGAAAATGATATTCGATACCCTAAAAATACCAACACATCTACGATGACAAAAAATGTGTTTTGTAGAGCACCAATAATTAATACCGACTATAATTAGTAATTTTAAGTACCTATCCGCTTGTACGCTGACAGGCGGGGTCTGGAGAACTTATATTTAACCAACTTTGTAACCCAGGTCACAAGCTTAAAAATTGAATTTAAAATTTTTGTTTTTGTCTCGTCTTTTCTGTAGCTTTGTCAGGGCCCTGATGCTTAGTAAAAACCCCCCGTTGTATTATTTAGTTTAACTACGCGATAGGCCCACGACAGCAAAGTCGATTTAACAGCTAACTCAGGGTAACGAGGGCTGTACGACGAACGTTATCGCGCATGGTTTTGAACTAAAAAAAATACTTCAGCAGTTTAAAATTCTGGTCGACACTAACTATAAACAAACGTGACGCTTAATATCGGGCAAAAGACCGGAGTCTTGTCACTTAATTAAATAAAATAAATCTACACTGACGCAAGCTCAATAAAATTATTCAACTATTCGTACTAATGAACTATTCAAATAGATGCATACAGCACAGCATACATAATATGCTAATAGTTATGTCTAACGACTGTGACGTCAGCTTCGTACAACATGACGTCAGTGCCTTACAATCTAAGTCTAATATTCTGAGTGTAAGCACAACTTATAATTACATGTCTCGGTCGACTCAAACTGTTTGTAATTAATGACTCGGGGACCTATTCTGGCGAGTGAGATATTATCGCGGTCACAGTTACTCTTGTTAGAAATGTTATAAGAGTGAGAGTGACTGAAATAATGTCGAACGCCCAAGAATAAGGTCTCTGACAAAGTCTACGTCGGTCGGAATTCGGCTTGTTTTGAAGGATTTTACTAATTTAGGTTCGGCAATTAAAGTACGATGGAGGTCATTTGAATTGGAGCGAAATATTGTATTGAAGCTTAATTAACTTTGTTAATCTTCATGTTTTGTGAAATGATTGGATGAGTGTAAACTTGTTATTGATAGCTTTACTACAATTACTTGTTATTGATAGCTTTACTACAATGAAAATTAAATAAAAAAACTTGAAAAATCGACTTCAAAACTCCATATGAAAACATTTTTTCTTCAAGCAATTTTGTTTTTAAAAAACTGAGTCCGGCCGGACTCAATTTTCTCATCGATTTCTCTTACTTTTTCTGATCTTGGCTAACCCTAAAGTTAGCTTAGTAAAGAGAAGAACAGAGTTTAGTAATCAAACTGGTTAACTTTAAAATTGATTAAAGGTCGATTCACACATATCAGTGAAGCCACAGTTCCGACACAGTACCGGCACAGTTCGGTATCAGTGCTACAGTGTTGCGTCAGTGATTCAATTCACACATGTCAGTACTCAGTTCATGGAGCTTCAGTTAAAAAGTGTCCGTCGTCAAGTATCTTGATTGTTGCGTCCGTGATCCGACAAAAATATCGTCGTCAACGAATACGTCCGTGATTGCCGGTGTCGGCACTGACACTGAGAGCACTGTGTCGTCACTGACACTGACAAGTGTGGATGCGTTCATAGAGAATGTATGAAAGAATATTTCGCACTGTGCCGGTACTGTGTCGAAACTGTGTCGGAACTGTGGCTTCACTGATATGACTGTGTGAATCGACCTTTAATCTTAAAAAAACACCACCAAAAGTAAGCTGTTAAAAACTTCTCATTTCTAGCTTCTAGTTGATAAAATAGGAAATGAAGGCACGACTGAAGAAGGACATATGAAATACTAGCTGCGCCCCGCGGTTTCATTCGCGATCAAAAAGTTAACATGAGTTTTCCGGGATAAAAAATTGGCTTATGTGTTAATCCTGACCATGAACAACCTGCATTCCAAATTCCATGTAAATCTGTTCAGCCGTTTTTCGTGAAAGAGCGACAAACATACATACTCACAAACTTTCGCGTTTATAATATTAGTGGGATCAAACGTTGTCTTTCGTTTAAGAGCGATGCAGTGGCTTGCCTCGTTACATATCAATAGGGGTGTGTCAAAAGATACATGCTAATGCTAGCATACGGTATTGATTGGATTCTTGGAAGAAAGCCGGTTGTTGTGCAATTATTAGTATTCATACCCTTTTCCATACATTGTTGAGTATTGCCATTTAAAGCCAATGTAGGTACCTACTACATAATTACAAAGTACTTGAAATTATTTCACTGTATGAGTATTTTTTTTATTGCCGATTTAAATGTACTTACTTACCTAATTTCATAAAAAATTTAAAACTAACGTTCGAAAAAAACATTGAATTGGCCAGAGTACAATTTCTCGTAATTTGATCGAAGTGATTTCTCTTCCAGTGAGTCCAATTACGAAAGAATTGCGAGCAGGTACGAGTGTATGGTACTCGTCAAAGCAAAAATTTAGTTGTCAAAGCACAAATTACTGCTGTGGTCGTACAATAATAATTGACAGATGCCAAACATGTCTCATAACCTCTGTAGAATCTGACCTCTGTGAAAGCGATTAAAAATAAATAAAAATCCTTGGACCCAATCGTCCAAATCACAGTCCGTTTGCCAACCCTGAGTGCACACAGCCCCTTGTTTATTCACGCCCCATCAGAGTGAATATTGGATTAACGCGACAACCCGGCTCTATACCCACAGTACAGTTATACCTGTATAAACTGGTTTAAACCGCTTAAAGCCAGTTTGGAGCAATATAGGTGACCGAGTAATCACTACCATAAAAGGTCTGCTACACTTTAACATTAGGTACCTAAGATAGAATCAGATGCTCTTTCAATACTAACACATTTATCTCAGGGTTACGAACGTTACGAACTGAAATTTTGCATAGAAACAAAAATAACTCAAATTCAAAAAAATTGGTTGCCTGTAAAGTCGGTATACGGGCGAAAGTTTTACGTGACAACGACTTATGTCTGTCTCTCTCGCTCTTAGGCGGGCTAACCATGCCCGAGTGGAAGGGACGCGTGCCTCTCACTCGCTCTCATTGTGAGCGCATAACGTGAGTGGAGCGTAACGCAGTTTCTTGAAGTGTCACCCGGCAAACCAATTTATAAGACGTTGTCACGTCAAAAAGTAGCTACATTGGTGGTGCACCACTCCTCAAACTAGGTGCAAAGCACCTGTATCTTGAAAAGTATCTTCCCGTTTTTTTAAGATATGTCTAAGTACACATTACAAATAATGAAATATGGATTCCGTAAATTATTACGTCAGGTATGAGAGTGATGGGTAGGTACCTATTACTGACCTTTTTACCACTGCCAAGGTCTTTCTACTTTTTCTTAAGTTTTGGCTCTATTACGTCAGTACCAGTCAGTTAGTTTATTCAGTGTCAGATGATTTCCATTTCCACATTTTTCAAATAAATTCATAGTTACATTCAAAGTCACGCCAATAAGGTCACGGCCGTCCACAGAGCTGTATTTCGTATTTCTTTTCCGCATACACGATCTGTCAAACCTCGCACTCCCAGTGAATGTACCAGGCACCAGGATGAAATTTAACGGTCAATAGCGAGTAATTATAAAAATGAAGTCAAAATTTTAATGGCTGCAATTTTTTCTTACTCTCGCTGAAAAATTACCGCTCTAATGGGCCTTCTTGTTTGTTTGACCTCATTTCAGCCAGCAAAATAGAACTCAATTATCCAAAAGATTGCGCTACGGCTTAATCTTTGCATTGGAGATTTCTTAATTTCACTTTTGGAAAGGACTAGGTAAAGTTTGGACAGGCTAAGTGGTCTTAATGACAAAGCTTTTATACCAACCTTGAACAACAATCCCCAAGCTTCACGATTGTTGTTCAAGCTCAAACAATCTAGACCTACAATTTCACGTCAGTGAGTTATTGCCTTCTAAAATATGTATCAATGGACGCAAGAACTATCCAATCCATACTGAGCTAGTTATATGTATTACTATAGGGCAACAAAAGCAAACACATATCGAATTGCGTTAAATTAGGTATGTTTAGTTAGCTGCGCCGTGTGAGGTTTCTGTAAAAATTTCCCGCTATCCTGCAGGAACTCAGCTCTGTACCTTATTTCGGGGTAGAAAGATTATCAGATACCGAGAAGATTGTAAAGGCTTCTTTAATGGGGGTTTTACTGAGTAAGTTTAAATTGAAGCTTAATTTGAAAATGGCATCTAATGTGAAAGATATATAAGAAAGATCAAACGACCAAAGGGCTGGTGCGTACCCCGGCCAGAGAATTAGTATTGATATATTCAACGACAACGAGTTAACGTCGCCAGCCTTTTGGGTACTTTACCCGCGGACAGTGACCTAAGCTCTGTTTTTATTTGTGATTTTTAATCTTTTTATGTGTTTAATGTAATTTTGTTTTATCAGTCATGTGAAAGATGTAATACAACTGCATTTAGAAGTTAATATAAACACGCCTCCACTCGTATTACCTTTTCTCGGTTCTCTTATAAAATATAGTCCAGACATAGACAACAATTTATCTAGTCTCATGACAAAACAGAACAGTACACGTAATAAAAATAACTTAGGGCATGTGATTAGGTCCGTTACAGCAGGCGTATGCTTGGCTTACCAAAAACCTGAGGCAAGGAATATTTTATGCACAACCAACAGTCTGCCCTCGGCCTAAAGTATAGGCAGAGAATCTTAATGAACGGAGTTGATGTTGTTTCTTTAATTTATAGTATCTCATTACAGGCGCCTAATTTTTGCGTTAAACAACTTTGTTGTACCAGAACTTAGGAAGTACCTACCTACACCTTTTTGTTTCAGTTAATTTAGGTCGTGGTAGCTCGAGCATAGAGAATCATCTTATTACGTAATAAAACATGAACAAACCATGTATTATGAGCATTTATCACCATTAAAAGAAATCAAAAAGTCTCGACTACAAAATGTACTTAGCGGATTAGCGGATACTACACTGAGAAAAATGCCAATCTAAATTCCGCTAAAAGAATTATGAATTCACTGAAAGTGTGGCGAACACTAAAAAATAAAAAAAAATACCAGAAAGTGCGATGATTAGCACTAGTTTTTACGGTGACAACTATCATAAACTGGTGCTAATCATCGTACTTTTTGGTGATATAAGTATGCTCCGTACTTTATTTAGGTGAATTTAATAGTCTTTAAGCGGATTTTTTTCTTAGTGTAAAACGAATTGCAATTCAAAATAGGTGAGCCGTTTAGGCGATAGAGCTCACATATGTGACATAGGTATACGCAAACATACTCGACTACTCGTACATACGTGTAAAAATCGAATGAAACCGCAGGGCGTTACTCTCATATTTATAAAAAGACAATCAAAGCAGCATTTTTCATTCGACTGTCGCATGTCTGCCACTGCATTAACCTTGACCTCTACACTAGGCATACGAACCGTATCTACGTGGCCGCAATACGTGAGACCGGTTTGTTTTGAAAGGAAGGCTTTATAAAGCATATTATTTTGAGAAAATCGAGACGAAAATTGGCATGTCTTTTTAGGGTTTCGCATGTTATTTTGACGAGTCTATACCTGTAACTCGTACCTGGTATATCGATTAGTTTCCTCTACATATAATATGTAGATATTTATATATATGTAAGTTCGTGTTTCATGGCATTTACAATGCAAGTAAGCCAAAGCTCATACCTAAGTGTCATAAGACTATGTAATTACATTTTGTAGTTAGGTTTTTGATTTTCATTTAATGTTAGAATAATACTTGTTTAATGTTTTAGACTTTAAATTACTTATGCTGAAGCGAAGCAAAAAGCAAACCGTGTGAAGCGTTTTTATACCAGACTATATAGCTGCACCCCGCGGTTTCACCCGTATTTTTTTAAACCACCTCTGTATTATAGCAGATTTTTTATATATTAAAGAAAAAGAAAATATTCAGGAAGGCATTAAGTCTTGTGCTGTAATAGGTACACTGAGAAAAATGGCCATCTAAATTCACTTAAAGTACGGAGCAAAGGTACCAAGTAAAACAGACCAAGCATAGATAATTATCTGCCTTAAACAAAATTTAATGACATTATCGTCGGAGATACTAAACAGCTCAATCGGACGACGTCAAGTGGTTCACAATTCAGTAGCAAGATTTACCTAAAAAAACAAAGTTACATACCTACATCATACATCGCAAGTTAAATAAAAGCTTACAAAAATATGTTTGGGCAATAGAAAAAACAAAGTACATTTGCTGGTTATTGTTCAGAATAATGGAGACGGTACTTGGCAACATGTAGTACTCCTATTTACGTAACGGCAGAGAGCCATTTCACTGTACAGTCTTTCCCAACTTAATCTGTTCATTGTGTAAGTTCTAAAGGTTTCTGAGCACGTGTAACAAAACGGTTTCGTTTACATTCCTCTTCCCCCTTGACTACCCCTCCGCTCTCGTTTAGAATAACGAGATTCCATTAAGTAGGCGAGTGCTTCTGTCAGCGAAATAATTGATATTTACATTGTACATGAAGCCAGATAAGAGGAAATCTGTAATAAGAAATGTAAATAGAGACTATCTAGTAATTATGTTTCTAAAACATAGATAGAAAAAGTATTTATTGATTTCGTAAACGAAACTACGAGTACCTATATGAAAATAAGGCTCATGTTTGTGCCAACTGGCGGTCATATCGCTATGAGCGATCTCTTCCATGTAAGCTTAGGATGTGTCAAGACCGATAGTACCTAAATCTACAAATTGGAAAATGAATGTTTATCTGTTTACTTATATCCTATGCAATCTTAAACCATTAATCCGGTTGAGTTGAAAATTTTTATTTGCTAAGCCGAAGTCCGAGCCTCGGTTTTGGAGCTCCGAAACTTTGAGTGTGAATAGAAAGACGGACATCAGCATCGTAAGCAATACACGATGTTTCCTGAGTAATTTTATAGACAACTAGCTGACCCGGCAGACTTCGTACTGCCATACGTTTGTATGGGAAAAAAGAAAAGGGCTGTTTTTAGGGTTTTTCAATATTTCTGAAAGATTTTCTTAATATTTTTTTCCGTAAGAACCTTCTCCTAATAATAACAAATACAACAAAAAAAGAATTAGTGAAATCGGTCCAGCCATTCACGCGTGATGCCGTGACCAAGGAAAACGGGTTTCATTTTTATATATATAGATTTCACATGTTCGCAGCGATTTTTTCCTCCATTTACTCTCCATTGTTAGACCAACCAACTTATTTATGGACTTGGCCGTAATGAACCAAAATCTTCCACGCGACACTTACCGTTCGGTTCGAAAAATACGATTCGGCTCCCTCATTGAATTCCTGGTATGAGTTGGTCGTAGTGTTGCCGATTGTTACTCCACTATCGATAGTCTAACCATATTTTATCAATAGCAGGCCAATGACAAGAATATCGATTCATCTATCGATATAATCGATATCCCTTCGATAGTATCGATACTTTTGATAGAAGCGATACTTTCGATGGTACCAATCTATATTATCGATAGTATTTTTCTATAACATCAACAGTATCGATAGTTTATGATTTATGATATACCTGTTAGGTACACTTTTATAATAGTATCGATATTATTGCACTCCGTTAACAGTATCATAACATAATATACTGTTGAATTTACTGCAGTTTGAGGTAAAAAAATTGGATAGTATATTTTACTGTCGATATTATTTTTTAGATTTCTATAGATTGAAAAAACTACGGCAAATCGACTGATCTCACTGCAAATTGTGAACCCTCCCCCACCCCTACCCTCAAGTATATCCCAACAGAAATGACACAAGTAGGGCTCTTCATATACGCATAGAATGGCCTGTCTCCGACTGTTTTGTTTAGGGTTATAAATTCTAGTTGATTGTGCGTATAGGGAGGGAAACGAGGTCAAGGGAAGAATTTTCTATTGTCGGAGTATGTGGATTATAGCAATATTGACTACTGGCTCGTAAGTCGTCTGACCCTCGCGAGGAAGTCGAGAAATACGCGTCGTTGGGTTGATTTCATTTTCTTGTCTCTCAGTCTCTATTTTTGTCGTGAGATATTAT
This sequence comes from Alcis repandata, assembly GCA_949125135.1. Taxonomy (NCBI): domain Eukaryota; kingdom Metazoa; phylum Arthropoda; class Insecta; order Lepidoptera; family Geometridae; genus Alcis; species Alcis repandata. The sequence goes on from OX421234.1 coordinate 8,658,333, forward strand.
ACATAGAGATACATTTACACAATGTATCTATTTTAATAAAATTTCATAAATATTTGACACCGGTAAATTGTAATTATTGTAAATATTATTTATACCAACTCTGCGTAGTTTCAGCGTAAATAACACTAGGTCAAACATCTCGAAATCTTGGCACAAAACAGAACTGTTCTCGTATTCCAGGCAGTTATAGCCCATGCCAATATAGTTAATGCTCATGTACAGCTAAGTTTAGCCGGCTCCTGTGGCGACGACGACGGCGACGTTCTGAAGGACGCACTCGAGGACTAAAGGGGCGACTTGCGCCTGCCTCCGAGTCACGATTTGACCATAACGATTTATTAATCGGTGTCGGAGGCGAACTTATATGTTATATTAAAATTTTCTGCAATAAATGATAATGATTTATGATATTATGACTCAATTTTAATGTTCTACACTTAATGATTGAGAGAATTTCACATAAACACCAAAAACTACAAGAAAAAGTTGCTAAAAAATATCATTGAGCAATAAAAATATCGTATATTAATTTAATTAAAAAACAGAATTGTTTTCGTTTCAGAAAAATAGTTACTAGCAGGTTCCCGATATTTTTATCAAACGAAAAACTTTTTTGCTGTAATTTTAGCACAGTAATGTATATTTCGCTTTTATTAAAGTAGTGTAGGCAATATAGGGATCTCTAGAATTCATATAATACAACATTGATGCCCCCCCCCCCCTCCCCTCCTTAAATCCTGCCCCGTCCATAATACAGGACATCTTGGCGCCAACTCGTCGCACACTCACCAGCTCAATAACGTCATAAATGACTTAATAAGTATTTATAAGCTTTTGTTCTAAGTACCTACATGATACAAATTAAATAAATCCAATATGTAGATATTATTTTAGTATTTTATTATTATTGTATTATTATACAACTTATTTTTTTTCCATACCATAATTATTGTAGTTGTATAAAACATACAACAATAAATAAATCTTTAAGACCATATTTTCTATAAAAGTAGTTGGATTTGCAACTGCGCAATTTTAATAAGGGTACCAAATAACTACTGAATTACTGATATTGGTGAGTTCCTAACGAGTAGTAACTAGTAACACTCCGCGTAACAGTGAGACTTGTTAGAAAAATTGATCCCGAAAATGTAATTACAATGTATCAGTTGTTCAATTAATATTTCTGTATCCGAATCTAAAAACTAAAACTAAAATAAACTGGCACTCAGGCAGGATGTCAAGTCTTGCACAGATTTGTAAACAAAAATTTGGCAAGCGGTCTTTACTATATAGATTTTAATATCGCACACACTAAGCCATGGACTTTTAATGTATTAAACTACTGAAGTGCCTTCATCAAATTTGATCGTGAATCGTGATCTATGTCTTGAACAAGTAAAGCAGTTTTATTTCACGCCTCGTATCAAAGTAATTTGTATCATGTCATGTTTATTCATTCGGCCTTCTACTGTCATGTCATCTTGAGAATACACTGCCTACGCTACTAGGATATAGAGACTAAAGAACAGGCGCTCTATTCTGGCGAGGAAGAAATTATCTCTATTACTATCGCTCTGGTTAGAAATGTCACGGCCGTGAGAGTGACCAAGATAATCCCGAAGGGTCCAGAATACCCCCAGGCGCCAATTCGCTGCCGTCTTCAACCCACGGTCATAATCCGACTTTTTCTTAAAGATCAGTTATTCTGTACATGAATAAACTCCAGCTTAGCAGGGTTTGAAAAAGTTGCCGACAGCTGCTGAATTTAAATGAAGTTTACAGCAAAAACGCGAACTTTGGACAAACTTTTAACGTTCAACTCAATGCAGGCTCTAGAGAGTTGGTTTTAAAACTCCAAAAACTACCTGGATAGACCAAAAGTTTCTTTGAACATTTGCAAATATTAGAGCAACCTTTTTAGATAGCTATATGTAATCAAAATAATTAGGTAATAACTACTTATTCTAATATAGGTACGCATAGCAAATTAAAAATTATGTCATCAATAGACAGGTAGGAGACTGTAGTGAAATCGAGTTTTCTAGTGAAGTGATAAGTTCATTATTATTCATCAAACGATTTATACCGATGATAAAACCAGTATTTTTCCTTTCAATAAAGTAGATAAACGTCGTCGTAGATTAGTAAAGGTAAGAAACCTCTGCGTTTGATAGTCTAAGTTCTAAGACGTCTAAGTGGTGTGACACAGGCGCGGATTCAGGATTTCGTACAGGGGAGTGCAATTATTATTTAGTGGACCCTTTTTTCGAACTGGTCAAAGAATGTTTAAAGATTTAATAAACGATAGAATATTATTTGTAAACATTTTAAAATATTGGTTGTCATTGAAGCGACAATTGGCCGACCTCGTGAAGTATTTTCAAACAAACCAACAAAAGACTGTTGAAGTGAAGTTGACTGACAAGTGTGGTCATTTGATTTTTCGTTTGTCTGTGATCGTTAACAGGAAGAAACATTTAACTTAGTACCTACTATCTACGTTTATTTACATTCAAATTCGATAGATATACGCCGTACCTATAAACGAACGAAACGTCAAAATTTGTATCGATAAAACTTGTTTAATGATGCATCACTAAATCCCTGAATTGACTGTATAATTTTACTTGGGTTTGCCACCATTGAATGTTTCATTTCCCTTTTATATGGAGGCAACTGGGAAATAGAGGTACGATGCTATTTTATTTTCGTTTATTCCCAGTCGTTGCAAGTGGTGACGGAACCAGTGACGCCAAGCGGGAATATATAAAATGAATGCTTTTTTAAAATCTTTATTGAATGTTTTAAGGTTAAGTTGTTAGGGGCTGGTATATTCGCGTAGGGCCAATAAAAGACCTAAAAAAGGTACGAGTTTAAAATCAAAATCTTTTTGTATGGTATCAAGTCAAGGTAGTAGTTATAGTTTTAGTATAGTTTATTTATATAAATAAACTAGTTGAAATTAAACCGAATAAGTTTTGTTCGCTTATTAGTGCATTGTTATCATAATTGGCGTTTCGAATGGTGATACGACACGGCGATGGAGAAATAAATCAGTAGCTCCAGTTGCTTCCCGCCGTCGCGACGGTATTACGTATAGATAACTATATATTGTGTTTACGAGTACTTACTGTATGTAAATATTAAAAAAATAATCATAAAATATTCAAGCTAAAATTCTTATATTCTAAACACCGCCGGCTTCCTAGTTTCCTGTGAGATAGAATTTTGGGCTTTTCAAGGTCAGGGTGAATAGCTATATTCTAGGTCTCTGCGCTTCATCTCCAACCAGATCGTTGCTTACCATCAGGCCAGTAGGTGGTCAAACGCGGTCTTATTTGGAATTAAAAATAGATTTTATTATTATTAGCTAAACGTGTTCATCATCATCATTATAATCAACGGTTTCCACCCATTGCTTTGTATAGGTTTCCTTCGACGTTCGTATAAGATCGTCTTTTTCGTATCTTTTTCGGTCCAGTGCCAGTCTCATCCACTGCCAAAGTGTTTTATCCTCGTCTAATAGACCGCAATGATAAAGACAGCTTTATTTTCAGTAAGTTAAACTTGCTAAGAGTTTTGAACGCGTGGAAGGAACAAACTTCCGTGATAAGGGTTTCATACGAGTATAGTTTGGTTTGGAGTTAGGTAGTTAGTTCCGACACAGAATACTAGTTCCGGCAATAACATTACCTAATAATAATTATTACTTTTATGATAAAAAGCCTGTGAAACATAAATGAACAATTATTTTTAACTTTTACTTTAAAATTGGCATGATTAAGTTTATATTATTTTATTTTGTAGAATGTTTTTCAGTCATATTGTGATTAGATTCGCGCAAAACCACTGTGATTTAGAATCCATCGATTTGCTATGAAACTCTAATCGATAGGCGTGAAATCGCGTTGTTATTCAAGGTTTTAAAACAATGGATAACGGGTCAATGCTGAAAAATATTCGAACGAAAAAGGCTAAATCATAGAAAACTAACTTACATAACTATTTTAGTAATCTGTTTATCTGGACTGCGAGTACTGCAAGCTGAATTGAGCTTTGTTGTGACGGTATAGATTTTTAATTTGTGTGTCGGTAGGTATTTAGATTCTTGATACATAGGTACGTTCGGAAAAGAAATTAAATGGTGTATGTGAATCCACCAATCCGCACTTGGCCAGCGTGCTGGAATACGGCCTAATCGCCCTTCGAGGGTAGGCCTGTGCTGGTGCTGGTGCTAGTACAAGTTTTTACGATGATGATAGTTGTCACCGTAAAAATTGGTACTTATCATCGTACTTTTTAGTGATTATCACTATGCTCCGTACTTTAGGTAAATTCATCGGAATTTTGATGGCCATTTTTCTCAGTGTACTGAGTTCGTTTTCCACTATTCGCATTGTCTTCGTGTCGTAACTGCATGGTGGTTCTTTCAACGTCAAGCCAATGTATTCTTTGGCTAAGTACTTATTGTAATATTCAATGTACCCGTGCAAGCCACTACGCTGGTCTTCAGAATGCATGGTCCATCCAACTCAAGCCATAGCTGGAACCTCTACGAGTACCTCACCATATAAATTATTCCCAAAACCTTTTTTCATTGACATGAACAAAAAATTGGTTTTCATCGTACACCGGGACTTACATAAATAAATTATTAATTACCTACAATAATTATTAATAACTAGCTGCACCCTGCAGTTTCACCCGCGTTTTCCAGGATTAAAAGTCATGAACATGGAAGACCTTCATTCTAAATTTCATGTAAATCCGTTCAGCCGTTTCAGCGTTCATTAGTAACAAACATACATACTTTCACCTTTATAATATTGTAAGTAAGTAATTTTTTTTTCAAGTTAACATACAGTAGATAATACAACAAATCCAAAGTGCTACCTGTATTCCTAAAAACTAAGTAGTAATAATGTTCGCAAAAATGTGCACAGAAGTGTAATCGCGAGTGGTACAAGTGATAAGCAAGTGCGCAGTGCTTAGATGTGCGTGAGGTGACAGTGGTTCAATATGACGTCACTGAAGCACGGAGTCAATTTGAGCCGTCGCGCGTGCAGGCGGCCGCTGCTGCTAGTGGCGGCGCTGCTGCCGCTGGCCTTCGCTACTCCTATTGAAGTAAGTTTCTTTTGTTAAAATTAACAAGGGAATACTCACGTAACAAGCATGCCAAAAAAAAAACAAACAACCCGTCTCCTTTTTGGAAGTCGGTTAAAAATTAAGTCGTTGACTTCGACTAGTTTCTTACGCAAGTCAACTAATCAATCAATCAGTCAATCAATCAGGTGAGTTACTCACCGTATGTGATCGAAACTAGATCGAAAAAGAAAACCAGTGATCGTAGTGAACGACTTAATTTTTACGTGAGTATTTCCCGTGTTAAATAAAACAAAACGTGTCAAAATCACGTTAGTTTTCATAGTAAATTACTTTTCTCTTTTATTTTTTTATTTAGCAGTTTTGAAGGATGAACTCGACACTGTTGAGAAGCATTGGCCCGCATTAGCAAGAAATAGAGATGTGTGGAAAAAGGGATAAGGCCTTTGCCCAATAACGGGACAAGCCGCGCTGAATAATAATAATAAAAGCTGTGCCTCGCGGTTTTATCCGCGAGATGACCAACGAGTCACACTTGTGTAACAGTGTTACTCGTTGGGAAAAAAATCCCAACGAATAACACTGTGACTCGTTTTGGTGTGACTAGTCGGGAACCCCGCATAAAAGCGGCGATGAGTGACAGGCATAGTCAGCATCAAACAGCTTTTCCGCTCGGCTCAGGAAGAGGGTAAGTTTAACAAACTGACTATCAACCTCCAGTAGAGGAGAGACACCTGATTATACTAGAAAAACTAACGCGGTTATAAAACATTTAAACGCACCTGATTATGTTGATAATGATGATTGTGTATAAGTACTTAGGTAGCTCATAAATTTGATTCCACGCTCAGAACGATCGAAACTAATCGCGAATCGAAACTCAAAACGAAGATTTTTTATCCTAATTCGTCAGCCATCATTCGATCAAATTGTGACGTATTTAGAAACGTTAAAAACACTTGGCTAAATATTACTTATGGTTACAATACTACGTGTAAATAGTTTGTTTCTAAATTTCAGATTCCTTGCCACAGCCCGGATAGCTCAGTCGGTAGAGCATTGGACTTTTAATCCAAGGGTCCAGGGTTCAAGTCCCTGTTCGGGCGATCTTTTTGCATGTCATTTTTTGTATAACCATGCTCTATATTGGTTTTCTTTAATTTTTTTTCTTTTCTGTTTTTTTTTAGTGGCACCGATTCAAATTTTATTATTACCTATTAATTCAAATTATAAATTTTTGTTCAAAATATTTTTTTTCAGTTTCCTTTAGGTAATTATTAAGGTTTATATTTCATCAAATTATCCTAATATTTTATACTTTTCTGTATCGTTATATTTTTCTCAGAATTCTCAGCAATTATTTAGAACAAAGTCAAGTTCAATTCAAGGTAAAACTCTGTTGCCTCCACAGCCTCAGCACTTGGCGAAATGGCAAGAAGCCAAATACAATTTGAAGAATCTTGAAAAAGCCTTGTATTTTTTATTTCTGGCTGTACCGTTTTACTGGATTTTTAGCTGCAAAAATTTCAATGTCGTTTTTGAGTTTTCTTTAAGAAACGAGTTAAATTATTTTTAAATTAATTTCTTTAATTTTTTGATGATTACGGTTTCATTAAACCTAGAACCTAGACTTAGATAAATAATTGCGTGATCGAAAGTGATAACACACGAATAAAGGTTAAAGTCAGATCAGATTTTTACTATGAAAACTATAACGTCATTTCAAGACATTTCGTTATAATTATAACGATATTCCGACTATATTCTCGATCACATCTGGTGATCTTTTTCAAGGAGTGATTAGTGGTTAGTGGGGTGATTTTGATCGAAACTATAGATTTTGGTCGGAGGAACCGACTTAATGTTACGTAGGTAGTGATAACTGCCGTGTTATTCACAATCGTAACAAAATACAAGGATGTTGGAATTAGTCCACACGTGAGATTGCCGCGAGATTTTGTAAGGCGCTTAAAGTAAAATTTAACTCTTCACTTTTGCCAATCGCAAACAGAGGGGTAGTTTAACGCGTCTGTCTTTGGCATCGTAGCTCTCAAACAGTTGAAACTATTTTGTTTTTTTTTTTAAGTTATTTTGTGTGTAGCTATGATTTAAAAAATCAGTTTAACCATTTCAAGATTCAAGAGAGAAAATCTAAGGATTTCTTAAATTGAGCCGTTCTTGTTTTTAATTATTTATGTGAAACTCTCTTAGGTAGTTATTTATAACATATTATTATTTCGATACATAATCTTAATTTACCAAAGTAGATAATAATTCTAATAAAACAAGCCATAATTACGGTTTAGGCGTAAAATTACAAATTTTCAAAATGGCACATGAGTCTTAAAAGGACTAATTCTTAAAATAGCAAAATAAATTCAGTTTCGAAATTAAAAAAAAAACAAATCCTAATGCTAGTCCCGCGGTTTCACCCGGGATCAAAAAGTAACATGAGTTTTCCGGGATAAAAGTAGTCTGTGTTAATCCAGATCATAAAACCCTTTCATTAAAAATTTCTTATGAATCAGTTGAGCCGTTTCAGCGTACAATATACAAAACTTTCACTTCCTATCCTAATACTTTATTACAATATTATAAACGCGAAAGTTTGTGAGTATGTATATATGTTTGTTACTTTTTCACGCAAAAACGACTGAATGGATTTACATGAAATTTGGAAGGAAGGTTCCTTGGTCTGGCTCTGGATTAACTCATAGTCAAAGGCTAGTTTTTATCCCGGAAAACGCGGGTGAAGCCGCGAGGCGCGGCTAGTTTATAATATTAGTGAGATAACTTAGTAATACTAGCTGACCTACGTGGACCACCCACCCATGTCTTTTTTTAATATTTAATTTAGTGACGAGACGAACAAATCGCTCGCCTGATGCTAAACGTCACGTTTGTCCATAACAGGTCTGCGCCAACCAGAATTTACAAACTTTTATTATCATTATCTTATCTTTTATTATTATAATTTTTTTTTATTTCCTTTTTCTACTTTTTTTTTTGCTTTGTCTTAACCAAGCTGCTGAACCAACTTCAAGATGCTCGGAGGGGTTTGACCTTGTCCACTCAGACGCTTTGTCTCGCAAGTTGCAAGTCAGGGCCGCTGCAGTTTCAGAACTTGCTTGATTAAAGAGCAGGGTATCTCGAATACCTACCTATCGTAAACTAAGGAACGACCTTTAAACGACCGCAGTGTGTGCTTACAAATTGAGTTCAAAAAGTTGGATCGTATGTCAAAAAGTTTGGTTGAGGTTTTTGTTTTAGGGTTAGGTTGTTAACGTTTAAGGTTTTAAGGTTGTAGTTTTTGTTTGGTTTTAGGTATTTTTGGTTTACTTGTAAGTATATTGTTTTATTTGGTGTAAAATGTTTTGATTGATCAATATCTAATCGATACTCATTCATGTTTTTGATTTTCGTAGAGTTAGCGTAGTTCTTAGTGAGGTAGTTACGTAGTGGGGACACAAAAGGTTACATAACGTACCTACCGGCTAATCAACACAAAGTACAAATTTATTTTTTCAACCTTGAAGCCATGAAAAGTCGCAAAGGTCAAGCTACCAAACTTTGTAGGTTAATTTCTTAACAATGCGACTTTAGCGAAGCTTAAAAAAACTGTACCGGAGACGCCAAATTACCCTTATATACCTACCAGTTTGACCTCAATTTTTAGGGTTACGTACCCATCGGGTAAGTAACTCTTATGGTGAGACTCCGGTTCCGGTGTCACAGCCAATTATTCGTATAGGTACGTAACGTTAACCTATTTGAAATTAAACAAAGATAAGTATATGTATAAAATTAGTTGTAATATCTTTAAGACAGAAGTGTCGGTACGACCGAGCTACATATGTCGAATTTCACACATCAAATCAAATCTCCTTTAATTAACCAGCTAAACATCTCTATAGAAATGCATGTAGAAGAAAAATATAATTATATTTTAGAGTAAGTACTAGTACACTGAGAAAAATGGCCATCAAAATTTTGATGAATTCACCTAAAGTACGAAGTATAGGTACTGATATCACCAAAAAGTACGATGATTAGCACCAGTTTTTACGGTGACAACTATTATGACATAATTATGGTTGTCACCGTGAAAACGTGCTAATCATTGTACTTTTTAACCGACTTCAAAAAAGGAGGAGGTTATCAATTCGTCTGTATGTTTTTTTTTTTATGTTTGTTACCTCATAACTTTTGACTGGGTGAATCGATTTTGATGATTCTTTTTTATTAGAAAGCTGACGCTTCCCATTTGGTCCCATTTCAATTTAGTCCAGTTCTGATAATGGTATCCATGAGAAAACCATATAAGTCTTAAATTTGCATTAAGTACGTGCGCGACAAATAGATGAATAACTCAATAGTCGGTCTTTTGAAGTCGGTTTTTGTTTTTTGTTTTATAAAAATAATGTTCTTGTTGGTGATATCAGTATGCTCCGTACTTTAGGTGAATTGTGTGAAGTGAAGTGAATTCATCATTCTTTTAGCGGAATTTAGATGGACATTTTTCTCAGTGTAGCTACTAGCTCCATTCTGCTACATATCGTAAAACAGGGACCCGCGACCTCTAGGTAGTCAAACGTGAAGGAAAAGGATTTTCTAGAGCGTGAATCGGTCTTTCCCGCCCGAATGCGTGGAATAGAAATTCTTTGAGACGAAAACTAGAAAGAAAATTGTTCAGTTCTCTGTTAAATGCAGTATAGAGACTATAGAGTATAGACTAATAAACAGAGAAATAAACATAAAGTAAGAACAATACAGAGGTTATTTATCTATCTATATAGATAGTGCAAAACGAATAATAAACGTTATAAATTAAATATGAGCGGTCAAGCAAAAAGGGACCTGACTGTAAATATTGTTGGTTTCGAGATAAACGTGTTCAATCAAAGACGTTTATTACAAGACATTGTTTGTGTTTTGAAATATTAAAAAAAACTAGCTCACTTCAAAATATTCTGTTTGCGCTAAAACGAAGATACCACAACCACGCACACATAATCATAAAAAACAAAAAAAAAACGCTTTATTCTCCATCAGGTCCCATTTCGCTTGACCGCTCGCAAATATTGTATATCGGTCAAAACATTATTTATGGATCAATCTGGAACTTGACGTGAGCAGCGCGCTGGCGAGATGCCAGGAAACGTTACGGTCACAGCTCATGACTTACATTTCCTATAGGCTACGGAAAACCTGCTCTGAAGGCATCGATCTAGTATGTAAGACTTCGGTGTCTGAAGGTAACTGGACATTTCGCACGGAATAAATATATTCCCCTTAGTCAATACAGGTTCTACAGGATTTTAAGGAAAGGATATGCTAAGTCAAAAAGGGCTCATAGGTTTCTTCATTATGAACAAGTTATAATGGTATAGGTACAAGTTACGAGTTTAACGAGGAGGTACTCTAGGACCAACCGTGAAATCGTGGAAATAAAAACAGCTGTTCCATATATTATGTTGTCGAGTGTCATTGAAATTTTTAAATGGAATGGAATTTGTTTTTCGCGATTGTACGATTGGTCTGAGAAAGTTATTCATTACTATGAATTAAGTACTATGCGGTCTTTTCGGTTTAGCAAACCCTTTCTTTATAACTCTGCATAGTATCAAGCAATTATAAAAATGAACCTTAAAATATTCAAATGATAATCATAAAAATGTGCCCTATTCGGTTTCGTCAAAGTTTGTAGCCAAGTGTTTGTCGTGAACCAATATTTGAGGTGACCAAGTGTTTGCCAAACATCAGCTTCGCAAACTTTGAACTAAAAGTGCTCACATATGATATGATCTATTTTGATCCACTTCCCCTTTCTAGTACCCTTGCCTCGGTAGAAATTATTTTGTGATGAAACTTATTTTGATATACAGGGTTATAAGGAAAGGGTATGCTAAGCCGAAAACGGCTCGTAGTTACAACTTTTACTATGATACCAAGGTTAAAACGGAATAAAAAATAATTGCTGTTCCATAAAGTCCATGACACCCGACAAAATGTATAAAACAGTTGTAATTTTTATGATTTCAGGATTGGTCTCGTAGTAAAAGTGGTTCGCAATAATGAGTGGCCTCATTTTGTCTTACCGTACCCTTTCCTTAAAGCCCTGTAGGCCTGTAGGTACTAAATACTTAGAGAGTTGGTAAAGAATGTCGTTTAGAAAAACTGAGTATTCCGAAAAAGAAACTGTTCAGTTTTAAAGCAATAATTATCTAAATAGGTAACAAATAAAAAATGTATTGTAGTTCATTCATTAAAAAAATAATCCGTCGGCCTATTCCATATTCATTCGTACCTATGTATTTTTCACGTAACGATTCATTGTGTAGAGCACCCTTAAAAGTGGCATCGTATTTCTTTCTCTTTTACGCATATAATCGGCTTTTGGTTAGTATAATCACGGATCAAATAAACAGGTTATGAAGGTTATGAATTATATTGCCTAAACCTATAATATGTATCTTTTATGTGAGCACTTGTATATATATATTCTCATACAGTTCCATCGTTTACAATAAGATTTATATCTATAATCGTGTATATAAGTATATAAGTGGATTCTTTAATAACTGATAAAACCATCCATTTTAATAGACCAGATATCACTCTCCAGGATAAAATAAATAAAGTAGTTTACCTCATAGACATAGCCATTCCTAATACACACAATCTCACTTCTACATACACCGATAAAATCACAAAATATACTGACTTAGCAATAGAAATCAAAACGCAGTGGAAAGTAGACACTGTGAGGACTGTCCCGATCATACTATCAACTACAGGCGTCATACCATACACACTATTCACCGGTCTAGAAACACTAAACATACACAGAAACACATACATACAATTACAAAAAGCCGCTATTCTGAACACTTGCCGAATTGTTCGGAAATTTTTGTCACTTAACCAATAAAACACATCAGTTTTTCGCTTGGCCAAAAGCCCGTGAAAAACGTTGATTCCTCGCCCGGCGAGAGAAAAAGAAAATGAAAACACGAAATAATAATAATAATAATATATATATATAATATAATAATCTTAACATATATAAATCTCGTGTCACAATGTTTGTCCTCAATGGACTCCTAAACCACTTAACCGATTATAATAAAATTCGCACACCATGTGCAGTTCGATCCAACTTGAGAGATAGGATAGTTTAAATCTCAAATTATGGTCGCAATTTTAATTTATTGCAAATTATATATATACTGATAATTTTTACTATAAAATCAACATACTACGGTTGCTATAGTTACGCAATGACATTTGACATAGAATTGACGCAATGGCTTTTGACAGGACAACGTCTGTCGAGTCAGCTAGTATAATAATATATATATCTTAATATATATAAATCTCGTGTCACAATGTTTGTCCTCAATGGACTCCTAAACCACTTAACCGATTATAATAAAATTTGCACACCGGGTGCAGTTCGATCCAACTTGAGAGATAGGATAGTTTAAATCTCAAATTATAGTCGCAATTTTAATTTATTGCAAATTATATATATACTGATAATTTTTACTATAAATTGACAAGTTAGCATCAACATACTACGGTTGCTATAGTTACGCAATGGCTTTTGACAGGACAACGTCTGTCGAGTCAGCTAGTATAATATATATCTTTATTGACAACACACAAAAAATGAAATTACAAACATAGTAAAATATAAAAGAAAAAGGCACAAAAGGCGGTCTTATCGCTAAGATCGATCTCTTCCAGACAACCGTACCAAATATAGATAGAAGTTAAGTTAGGCGTTCATGTTAGCAGTTCCATAGATAGCCCGTCATCATCGCATGACATCTTCAAATTGAAGTTGAAGATCAGATAGTCTAAAATGGCTACTTTAAGCAATTACTTCGAAAGCAATTCATAACATTAATTTCCTGGCAATTCTGCTTTATTTCGATAAATGATTTTCAATTCAATTTATCGACAGAAAATCCATAGAGCACATCCATAGAATAAACAGTTAAATTGATGAATTACGGGATACAATTCAAATTCATACACAGATTCATAAGATGAATTACCAGTCCGTGGCCATTTTACGGTTTATGAAATGAATCATAAATCAAAACATTGTAATTCAGCCAAAGCGGACGTTTTACCGCAGTTGGCAAACTTTTAGCGATCGCACGCGTTCTTTAGACAGCTACTACTTACTGTTACTATTCTCGAAACATTTTATGTTTTTACTATGGAAACTAACGTGATTTTGACACGTTTTGTTATATTTAACACGGGAATGCTCACGTAAAAATTAAGTCGTTTGCTATGACTAGTTTCGATCGATCGAAACAGTTTCGATTTTTACGTGAGTAATCTGGAGTTAATTATAACAAAATTTGTTTTTTTTTATCGACCTATGGTGTGCCACTAGGCAAAAGTCTAAGTAAGTAACGATTTATATTTTCTTCCTCAGAGCACTACGAAATCGAGTCCGTCCAGTTCGATAACAGTCGATGGAGTGTCCACGTACCCCGGCATGGCGTTCGGGCCGATGGGCCCCGCGCGGCCCCCCACCGGCGAGCCTCTCGGCACGCAGCTCCAGCAGCAGCAGGTCACCAGCGACTCGCCCACGGAGATGGTTCCAGAAGTCAAGAAGAGAAGGGAGATTGTGATAGCGGCGGTGGAGTTCCACAGGGTGGAGACGCCGTTCCTTATTGGCTTGTGGATATTCTTTGCCAGCCTTGCGAAAATAGGTGAGTTATTACAAACACATTTTTTTGGATTGAGAATAGTGTCCAAAAGCATTTTGATAAAACTGGACTCAATGTTAGTTAGCAATTTTTAATTGAATTCAAATTGGATTGTATATCTTACCTCGCACTGTTTGACTTTTCATATTCAGAATTCAGACTCTACCATATTTGTTCCATGTATTCTTGCAAATTGGAAAGAAGTGGGGGAGAATTTTACTCAGCAGTGAGGCAATAAAAAGTATCATCATGAAATTACATAAAACGCACGTTATTGAAACAAAATGCCTTATACCTAGGTCGTCCTAGGTCTCTAATTGGGTATCTAAACTACCTATTGTAAGCACAAATCTAATTAATAATACGTCATTAAGTTCGTCAGTCCAGCACTAACGTCCAGTATATTAATTAACGATCCCATTCACATTCAAAAGGATTAATCGCCTCACGTTTATCTGTGCAAGTCTCAAAATAGAATGTCGGTTGTTTCACGTGCCTTGCTACTGTCCCACCGCAGTTGCTGCAGTTGGCAGCTCGTGACGTAATGGAGTCTACTGGACCGCGATAAATGAATTAGAGCGGTTGCAACCGCTCTAATTCATTTATTTTATTTGCGATATTTTATTTTTATTTTATTTTATTTTTATTTGCGATATTTGTTCAGGGAAACGCAGCGCGTCCAGGTCAATCGAAACTTCGATTAGAAGTGTTTGTTTAGAAGATTGTAAAAAAATACAAGATGATACTAATTATATCCTGCTAATATTATAAATGCGAAAGTATGTGTGCATGCATTTGAATGTTTGCTACCACGTAACTGCCAAACCGAGTTGGATAAAATTTGAAATACAGACAGCTTTAGCCCCGGATTAACACTAAGGCTACATTTTCATCATCACCGTTTTTCATCACCGCGCAGGTGGCAACAGAGCTTCGAGGCAAGGCACATTTTCCATTTTAATCTCATTTTGGAGTCAAGACTTTATGGAAAACTAGCTCTATCTACTTCGTGATGTAAATGGCTGACCCAGGTAGATCCAAACTTTACCAATCTAAACTAATTTAAGTTTCATCGTCGATATCTGTCTATCAGGCTGTATTTTTAACCCTGACGTAGTGTCTATGTATACTCGTATTAATTTGTGTCTCTTGGTGAAATCGTAGCTCCCGATTTTGTTTAAAACGTGACACGATCGAGAGTAATCTTAGCTTGATTCGAGAAAATCTGTTCAGGCGTTTGAAGATTGAGATTATGACAGCTCTTTTTCAGTCTGGTTTTATTTTTATTTTAAATTACGTGTCCTCTAATTTCTTTTTCATTATTTTTCTTTTAAGTAGACACTGGAGTGTATGTGGAATAAGAAATCCTTCTCTTTCCTTTATTTACTCGTGGGAAAAAAGAACGGGCTATCATATCTTCCACACGTCAAGGGAAGGGTAAAAAGAGGTCAATCAATACTTACCTGGAAAAAACTAGTTATAACCAATTGTACAAGAATCATATATACCTACAGTTATAAGAAATAGATAATAAAAAAAGGAATGGGAAATCAAAAAGGACTCATAGTATTCATACAATTTTTAGTCTAGAACCAACCCTGAAATCGCTAAAACAAAATCAGCAGTTCCACAAATGTTAACGAGTGTCATTGACATTTTTTCAGCTAACACCCAGCCTAACAGCTTACCTTTTTCAGCTTAGCTTTCCTTAAAACTCTGTGTTCAGAACTAGTAAAGTTATACTTGAAGCATAAGTTATCTATACTAATATTATAAAGAGGAAATATTTGTATTTTTAAAGGATGTTTGTGTGGAATAAACTCAAAAACTACAGGACCGATTTCAAAAATTCTTTCACCATTCGAATGCTTTTTTTTTTTTTGTTTACCCAGTGGAAATCCTTTATGGATACCACGCCCGCCCCGGGGGAGGCAGGGTGGTTATGTGGGAGTCTCCGCCCTAGTGGCGGCATACCCACTAAAACCACTGGGGAATTCATCGTCCGCCTGGTAGGGCAAGGTGGTGTCGCGTTAGCATTGACCACCTTGCCCCGGCGACGGGCCCGATTAGGGCCCCCTGCACCCATGGCGGGGTGACCCTGTTCCCCAGGATCACCCCCCAGACAGTGTGGGGTCGTGCAGGCCGGGAGAGTCCCCCGACTCTACCGGCAACCCCACTGCCGAGGAGCAAGGAGACGGGCGAACCGCCCTCTCGCTCCCCAGCCCCGCTCGCTTGCACGTGGTGGGCAGTGTGGTTAGCACCACCCACCCCGCCTTAAGCCCACGTTCCTTTCACACCCGGCCGCAAACCTCACGCGGCGAGGTGCAAAAGGAACCCTCCTCTTTCCCTTGCACTCCCGACCGCGACCCACACGCGGCGAGGAGCACAAGGAAAACCCTCCTGGTGGCACCGCTGTCACCGCCCGAGCGTGGAGCGCTGTTTCCTCCAGCGTCCACCACACTCGTCACCGGTGGCAGCAATGCCACCGTCCAAGTGTGGAGTGCCGCATCCCCCGGCGTCCACCACACTCAGACCCTCCTCCTTTCCTTGCACTCCCGACCGCGACCCACACGCGGCGAGGAGCACAAGGAAAACCCCCCTGGTGGTCCGAGCCTCGCTCAGACCCCGGCTCATCCGCTGTGCCCTCTGCTAATCAGCACTCTGCTGCCAGAGGGACACGCGGAAGGCCCCACCTCGGGTTCCTCTTCGTTTCACCGGGCTCAGTGCCACGGCTACTTATCCCCCCCGCCACGGAAAGGCGGGACCCATTCGGGGGGGCACCATTCGAATGCTACATTATCCCAAAGTAACATAGGCTATTTTTTTTTTTTTTTTAATTTTTTTTATCCACAGCAAAGCGTGGCATACAGCTAGTTATTTATTATAATACTGGTACGTTAAAGTCGTCCATTCTATTTGCGGTAGAATGGACTATGTATGGCTTCTAATTAAAACGAACTAAGTATAAGTAGCAGATGTCCGAGGGAGCTAATTGAAGTAGCTTTAGTTCAACATAATATGAAGAAAATGAACAGAAATGTTAATTTCTGTAGATCGTTTGGTCGAGTATCCAAAATAAAGCGGCCCCTGTCCTTGCTCTACTTTTATTGTTTGGAATGATTTGGAAACTGTGGTCCCAGTTCTACCTTTTTGCTACCCAAATCTAGGTTGGAGGTAAAACTTTACTAATTGGTGGGTGATATGATTTCAACCCACTGTAGATATGCCATTACTATGCGATTTTTTTATTTTTATTTGATCGACAAATAAGTTGTAGCCAAATTACATGATTTTGACCAAATTTCCTAAATTTTATCTACTTAGCAAAAGCACTGTTTTATTGAAATGTGAAATGTGTGTGAAACCGCAGGCCCCAGATGGTACCTTTTTTAAACGCAAATAATTCCGCGTTTCACCACCAATTGGCCTGATGGTAAGCGACGATGTGGTCGAAGATGAAGCACGCAGACCTAGAAGATACCTATTTACTCTGTAGATATTGAGTACCTACATTAATATATCGAATACTTGTTCCGTTTATCATATTGTATTATTACGTCATTTTCGACAGAATTCCCACAAGGCCTACAGATTTCAAGACGTCCAAAGTTATTCAAACGCAGCCTATCGAAGTGACGTACCTAATTACGTTGTTGGCAAACAGTATCAAAGGCTAGGTAAACTTTGGAAGTAGCTACACAGCTTCCGAGAAGGGAAGGTAGCCCAGCGACCCAGATTCGTGTCCCGCCTCGTGCTGGCGAAGCCACTTGACATTTAGATATTAAACCGATTTCTCGCGCTTCGATAAAAGTTTCCCGACATCTGACTATTATATCTTGCGTTTTCTTAAACTTGGCACAAAGATAGATTATAGTCTGGAATAGCACATAGGCAACTTTTTATCCCGGTAAAATGTATGGTTCCGTGGTATAGATTGGTTCTAATTTTAAAGCAGCTGGCCTAGAACGGGCCATAGACTTAGACATATCGTTTTTCCACCCTTGTTATACAAGCGAATATGTGACAAAGCTAAAATATGGATATGGTTGTCTCTTTCGCGCCGCATTAAAACGGCGAAAAACAATATTTCTCCTCGCTGCGTGCTAGCTCTGCAGAAACTGCTATTTTTCCCAAAAACTCTATGGTGGTCTGTGTTAATCGTAGCTATAAGCTATCTCTATTTCGAATTTCACTCAAATCTGTTTAACCGCTGAAACAGCATGAAGAAGTAGCCAACAAACACACAAACTTTCGGATTTCGGACTTGCGGGCATTAATTTAGTTAACTGATGTAACGAAATGAAAGTTTTATTTAGGTCAAAAACAAATAAACAGTAAATAAATGTAACAGATATCTATGAAACCTCAACGTCTACCAGTCCATTTGGTTTGAAACACAAGCTCGCTTTTGAAATACAACTCATGAAATTGTTGGTCACATTAGAACTTCTCTTTCTTTTCACTGTAAAGAATTTTCGGCACTTTCCTTTTAAGAAATTACGACGTGATTTTACTGGGTACACGTCACGATGTTTTGCCCCTTTTGGTTTTACTTCTTTGATATCGTTGACCTCAGATGATATCACAGCCATCTCGGCGTAAGCTGCCACGTATGCCGACTTGGGTTGGAACCCACTGTTATGCTGGTGCCTCGTGTAATATCCATGCCCATGAGAAGGACAGTTGTAATCGATTTCCCCAGACAAAGCCGAATCAGTCGATAAAAAATCTTGATCCAGAACCGCATTCGTGCACTTATCCTCGTATCGCAATGTATGTATATTTGAATAGTATCTATTCGTTTTGATGTTCAGATTATTGAAGGACGCGCTGGAACTTTTATATTGTACCAGTGAATCTATTGGCGAATATTGTATATTTTGAAATTGACAACCCACATCCCTTATGTATACTATTCCGCTGGGATCGGCAGGTCCATGTGTGTTCACTGAATCTAATTGACATTGAAAACAATTAAATTGGCACGATTTGTTCGATATGCTGCATGGAGAAAGAGTACTGGTTGGAGATATTCCATCTGGCGATCCAGCAGAATTTGTCAAGAAAGTATTTTTCGGACTGATAATGTAAGTAGGCGTATCATACTTGTGGTGGTTGCAAGGATTCATCACGTGAGAGCAGCAGTTGTAGTGGTGCTCTGTATTTTTCGAATCAGACTCTTGGCACAAAGAATCTAATTTGCATCTGGAACCATGATGACATTCCGTGGTATCTTTGTCATTTATATATTTACCCATTAGTTCGTCGTAATTAATGCTTTTGGAGAGTGGGACACACAGAGGTAAATTGACACAGCGAGGTCGGTGTAGACAAGGAGGGATAAATTCACAGTTATTTCGTAGTACGTTAGCTCTTTGACACGAAGGCACTACAGTGCATGGCGGATGGTGTCTACATGCTTTAGTAACTCTTATTATTCTTGGCGCAGTCTTCGTAGATGTGCGTTTTCTGCCGCTTCTGAGACTTTCACAAGTTTCATCAGCAGGCAGTATTTGGCAAACTGGTACAAGCTCGCATCGAGGCTCGTGAAGGCAGATGTCTCCATCGCCGGTCTTTTGTCTGTTGCTCCTAGAAGATGTACTGCAGTTATACGCCGCAGTGGAAGCTAGTTCCTTACTAGCGTACAGAGATTCTGCCTTTGTGCTATCGTCATCTTCTGTAAGACTAATTGCTTCAACATTTACTTTACAATTTGGGCATTTTATTTTATGTAATTTCTTAGGTTTCCTAATTTTATTACTCTCTTGAGAATTAGTTTCAGTATTTGAAGTATCTATTTTTTGAGCAGTTTGGACTACAGTTTCTAGCTCTTGTTTAGTGACTCCGGTACCTTTACTTTCTCTTGGTGTATCATGTTTAATTTGTTTCTTCTTTGCATCTTGAACAATCCCTGTTGCGCTGACAACTTTATCAACTGCGGGTATACATTTGTTACTTTTTGCTAATTCAGTGAGGGATTTTTCGTCTGAGCAAGGGCAAGCATAAGAAAATAGTTGACATGGACAGGGATCATTTATCTGTTTACCTTTATACTCCTTCCTTTTAGTTTTTTTCTCGGCTATTGGTTTAGTATACTCTGTCTGGTATTTAAACGACCAAAACTTTTGACGATTCTTTACATCTATGTTGTAGTAAAGATTTTTTTCCATGCACTTATTCAATCGCTTGTCTCTCAGGAATATTTCCGAGGAAAGAACATCGTTGTGAGGAAAGTTATTCTTGAATTTCTTTGCATTGGATTCCATGCTATCTTTAGCTCTAAATGTGGGCTGTGTGGTACATTCTTGCACTATTGTATTACCATTTCCTTTAAACCCACAACTCGTAGAAAGTTTCATTGCTTTTAAAATATTAGTGTTGGATGTACAAACTTCGGAAACACAATGAAATGAGTGTCTCTTGGCAATATCGTCTAAATCACAGAAAATCGTACTTGTTGATCGAAAGACCGAGGTACAACTTAGCTCCCTATTCAGACCATGGAATTTTTCACTTGTAATATATGAAGAATGTTTTTTATGCAAATTTCTGAGTTTTCTGTTTGCATTTTCGGTATCCCTGATGGCATTAGTAACAGAAACTTCAGGTTTATTTCCCGGATTTCGGCACAGAACGTTATTGAAAGGTGTAGATCCAAATATGTCCAGAATGCCTGTAAATGTTTTTGCCTGAAAAGCGTCTTCTACCATATCAGGCATTTTTGTAACAATTACATTGAATAATCAGTATTATCAGGATAATCAGGATTTGCGAACTTGAAAATTTTTGTAATATATACTTAATTGTTTTTTTTTAGTTTTTTAGATCCTTGAAATATTTACCTGCTACCTTGGCATTTTGCTGTCAAAAAGACAACCTTTAGAGTAATATTGACAATTGAACTGTAAGAAGACCCTATCTTTAAGTTGAAATAGATCTCATCAAGAATCTTGCCAAACATTTGAAAGCTTTCTTTTGCTTTTGAAATGTAGTATCAAAAGCCGGGTCCAGATATGTACCATTTGCCCGATCCGATCACCGTATCCGTATCGCTGACGCGTATCATGATCGCATATATGGACGGGTGATGATACACGTATCATGATAGGAGATCTCGATACGCCGTTACGATACGGCCCGACCCATGTATCATTTGCCCGGTGATCGGATCGGGCAAATGATACATATCTGGACCCGGCTTTAGTTGAGTATTTTGTTACAGGTTTCCATATGACGCCAAAGCTGTCCAAGATGTTCCCCGAGTCCTGTCTGCTGATCTTCGTGGGCGTGATCATCGGGGCCATACTCATGAGCACACACAGCGTCAGTATCCAGCCCCTCACTCCAGACACGTTCTTCCTCTACATGCTGCCTCCAATCATATTGGATGCGGGCTACTTCATGCCGAATAGACTGTTCTTCGACCATTTAGGAACAATTTTACTGTTTGCTGTTGTCGGGACCGTATTCAATACGCTTACTATAGGTGAGTTGATGTGTGGGTTTTACATTGTGCCAAGTCCATAATACCTCGCGCGGTCTTGGCTAGAGCGTGTAGTTACTTACTGTGTAAGATATCATTAGGTTTGAAAGTATTTTAAATTATATACCTGGCACTTTGTAAATATAGGCTGAAAAAAAATCGTTACTTGTACAGGGGTAAATATTTTTATCAGTTTTTTTTAATCAGTTGATCTGCCAGTTTTATAACGTACGACGTATTTATGTACCTATGTATTACATACTCGAAAAAATATTATTGTAATTTATATAATTCACAAGTAAGGAAAAACTTCGAATTTTTATACATTCGTTGGAAACTTGCACTTTTTACTTGATGCAACTGGCTTCTACCTGCTTTATACATTAACAGCGTACTTTTACGTTCATAGGAGCGTCTCTCTGGGCCTGTGGTCAGACGGGAATGTTCGGCTGCACAACGCCGCTGCTCGACATGCTGCTATTCGGTGCTCTCATCTCCGCGGTGGACCCCGTGGCGGTGCTGGCAGTCTTCGAGGAGATCCACGTGGACGAAGTCTTGTACATAGTCGTGTTTGGGGAGTCGCTGCTCAATGATGCCGTGACTGTTGTGCTCTATCATATGTTTGAAGCGTATACGTAAGTACTTGTAAGATTATTTATTGACTGAGCGAACGAAGCGTTTCTGCAACTACTGTCAAACGTTTGCTTTCATGTGTATGTGGATATATTTTTTTGTTCGGATGTGGTTGGTACTCGTTTTTTCTAGTTATCTTGATGAAACTTAGTAGACAGATCTAAATGTGTGCCTAAATTGTACTTAATTCAACTAAACAAGAATTTCGAATACCGGATAAATCGGTCAAGATAAAAAGTTGTGCTTGTTTCATAAAAGTTTGTGCTTACGAGGTCTACTAAAAATTTTGTGTAAGGAGTCAATATATTTTCTTCCTCTTCCAGTGAAATGGGTCCGTCCAGCCTGGTCTACACGGACTTCCTAGCCGGTCTGGCTTCGTTCCTTGTGGTGGCGGTGGGCGGCACCTGCATCGGCGTGGTGTGGGGCTTCGCCACCGGCCTCGTGACGCGGTTCACCAACGAGGTCCGCGTCATCGAGCCCATCTTCATATTCGTGATGGCTTACCTGGCGTATTTGAATGCTGAGATGTTCCATATGAGCGGGATTCTCGCGTAAGTAACTATTTATTTGTAACACTGTTATCTATTTTGCATTCTTCGGAAAACTTAACAGCATCATATTCAGGGTCAACTCTAAAACACTGAAGACCTTGAAGACTCCTGAAGACCACAGGCAATAGGCAGCCGGAGATGTTTGTCACTATTCAGGGTCAACTCTAAAACACTGACGACCTTCCACAGGCCTTAGGCAGTTGGCCCAGTACCTATTCATAGGTAATCTATATTTATACGAGGTTAACTCTAACACACGGAAGAACTTCCATCAGCCTGAGATGTTTGAACCAAACAACTTTTGTTCTACAACTTTCGAAAATTCGCTAAAAAACCGCTGTTCCGTAAATTTTGTCCAAAGTCAATGAATTTTGTGAATGGAACAGCTGGTTCTTTTTTTGTGAATTCGTAGTCGTAGGACAAAAGTTGTTTTGTTTAAGCATCTCAGGCTGCCTGTGGTTTTTTTTCAGTGTTTTAGAGTTAACTTTGTAATCTTAATATATATATATCTCGTGTCACAATGTTTGTCCTCAATGGACTCCTAAACCACTTAACAGATTATAATAAAATTCGCACACCATGTGCAGTTCGATCCAACTTGAGAGATAGGATAGTTTAAATCTCAAATTATAGTCGCAATTTTAATTTATTGCAAATTATATATATACTGATAATTTTTACTATAAATTGACAAGTTAGCATCAACATACTACGGTTGCTATAGTTACGCAATAGCATGAGAATAGAGGTTATAACAAAGAGTTCCTATATTCTCAACACCCTTGATCACGCGTGAACGGCTGGACCGATTTCAATTTACTCTACGTTTATCCCAAAGTCTACCCGTGCGAAGCCGGGACGGGCCACTAGTATATTATATAGATAGGCGACGGATGGGATCCATAGGCGACGGTGATCGCTTACCATCAGACGGCCCGTTTGCTTGTCTGCCACCTATGGTATAAAAAAGTTGAGCCAATTACAAGTTCGAAATTACACTTAGAAGTTCGTCGGAACAACAACAGGAACATAATAGAAGATTACTGTTCATTTATTGTATTCTGTAAGGCAAATCATCTCAGCACTACAACTTTTATTCCCGTCTCTGCCTGATTAACGCAGTTAATAACTATAATTATGTATTTTATACAAGACGAAGAAATCGCTCATCTGATGCTAAAACTTACTACCTACAATAAACTAAAATACCTAAATAAACAGTTCAAAAATCTAAAGCAAATAGAAAACAATAATAAACCCAGCTAGTCTCATAAATTTTAAATAGAATAAATAGCATTTTAATACGTCTCGTCCATAAAAGAATCAAACAAGATACCAAACGAAGTGAACCAGCGAGAATTTCAAAGGTAAGCTCCAAGGGAAGGTTTATTAAATCTCGGAGCCGACAGCAAAAGGGAGCTATTAAGTCTCAGCAGTTTCCATAGTAGCTTTTATACAGAATTATCTTCGGAGTGTTTACTCGCGCGATTCAATTTTAATAACTTTCTCGAGTAAGGTATACCTACTCGTATACTGGTTTAAAAGGGAAGGATTTGCTAAGCTGAAAAGGGCTTTTAGTACTCATTATTATAAACAACATTTACTGAGGGACCAACCTGGATATCCTGAAAATAAAATCAGCTGTTCTATAGAAAGATTAACAACGACACTCGAAAAAATCTGTGGAATAACTGATTTTTTCGCGAATTCCGGGTTGGTTCCATCCTAAAAGTTGTTCAATAAGATGGTTACTTTGAGCCCTTTTCGGCTTTACCCTTTCTTTATAACTCTGTATTGCCAATTTGTTCTGGTAGACTCTGATAAATCTCCGTCGACCAAAATGGGCTTTTAATTTTTAAACGTTGTCTGTAATTTATCTCGTTTACAAATAATTATATGTTACATACATTAGACATGTTAAACGTTAGAAGCTCGTACTAGAAAATGACGCACCATTTTTCCGAGAAAGTAAATATTTTACTTAAAATGGTTTCCATTACCTTTAACTTTGTAGAACCGCAACGCTCATTATGTTTTCCTCTTGTCGAAGTGGCCGTGTTTGCAGAATGCTAGGAAATTGCTGTTTCACTTTGTACTTTACCGACCTCTAGAATGCTTTACTCGTGCACAAATTCACACTACACTATGTTAATATTTTTTAAATTGACTAAAAATGAATAGAAATAAGAAGTCACCTACATGTAGGTGTATTTAATTATAACAAAAATGTAGGTGTATGCTAAGTATTACCTACTTACTGTGATGGTGATGCATTCCATACCGATTTTGGCTATGGACCATGTACTGTAATTACTGTAGCTGGGTTACTGATGCATCCTTACGGTTCAAACACATAAATGCATAATCCAGCAATAGTAAATGGTCTGTAGCCAAAATTGGCTTGGAATCCATCATCAGTCATCACCCTCACAGTAGCATTTAACTCAATTTTGGCTATAAACGTTCTGGAACATTTGCTACATAAGAGAACGTAGGTATCTATTTTACATACTGTATACTGTACTGTATTTACAGGTGTTTTTTTATCTAAGATTTTTCTCCAATTGCTACGAGTATGTACTCGTGAACGATCCTTACTTTGGAAAAAACTATTACTCAATAGAAAACAGAGTACCTAAACAAAACGCCTATACAGTAAATAAATTTATACCTAGTTATTTTATCTCACGAAGCCGAAAAAAACGACAGAGCTTTTTATGTATATAAATAATAAATACATTCTACATTAGTTAGCTGAGTAGCGAGCCTTGTACTAAAACTTACATACAAATAAAACCGACCTGCCATAGAGTGATAAAATAGTTATAGGGACATTATACTTGGAAATGAGAGAATTATGTAAATATGTAGGACTGTAGGTTCTAATACTGAAGAAAAGCTTCTTCATTCACGAAAACCTTCTTCCTTATTCAAACGGGCCCGCATTATTTGTTTGTAGAAAGGTTTCTGAAGAAAGTTTTTCTTTTGCGTTAACTTGGAGACCACAATAATGTCCTGTTGTGATTACTGAACAAAACAATCAAACTTGGCTGGCAAAGATTAAAGTGACGATATCAGACTAGAAGTTTTTTAACAATTTAGTTTCAAAGGTTTGGAAAGGTCTTGGGTATCGTTAGATTTGTCTTTGTAACCCTGACGGCTCCCAACGCAAATAGAGGGGGTTAATAAGTTAACATTACTGTTGTTAACTGTTTAAGTTTAATGTGTACGTATATCTGTGTCTGTTTATTACATCGTTGCTTCTAAACGGCTTAACCGATATTCATTTTTTTTAAGGTGACTTGATAAAGAATATTCTTAGCTACGAGTATAATTAAAAAAAAATTAATAGTTAAAAAAACTAAAAAACACGATTTGTTTAGTGTATTGTCATCGGTCCTCGATATATCTACAAAGTTTGAAAGAAATCTGACCGTTTAAAGTGGGTCAAAAACGCGCTCAAAGGAGTCGGTTACATACAAACAAACATACAAACATACAAACATACAAACATACAAACATACAAACATACAAACATACAAACATACAAACATACAAACATACAAACATACAAACATACAAACATACAAACATACAAACATACAAACATACAAACATACAAACATACAAACATACAAACATACAGGTGAAGCTAATAAAAGCGTGTTAAAAAGAGGTTTCTTACATTGATATCTATGCTTTTCCTCTAGAATCACGTTCTGCGGCATCACAATGAAGAACTACGTGGAAGCGAACGTATCGCACAAGTCGCACACCACCATCAAGTACACCATGAAGATGCTCTCCTCCTCGTCGGAGACCATCATCTTCATGTTCCTAGGAGTGGCCACGGTGAACAACAACCATGTCTGGAACACGTGGTTCGTGCTGCTCACGATCATCTTCTGTTCTGGATTCCGGATTATAGGTGAGTTGAGAAATTCATTGTTGCTAACATAGCATCGCGTAACATTCGTTTCTTTTTTGTTCTTAATCAGTAATAAAACCCCATCTTTTACTCTAGAATCACCTTCTGCGGCATCACAATGAAAAACAACGTGGAAGCGAACATATCGCAAAAGATCATTAAAATAAATAAATAAAATAAACGTTTCACACTCATAGCTCCCCACTAGGAATAAATCCTGTGTCGGGGATGCCACGGAACACACACAAAGACAAGGACAACTAACACCCAGACCCAGAACAGATATTTAAATTCATCATTCAAACATCTGCCCGGCCGGGAATCGAACCCGGGGCCTCTGGCTTATAAGGCGGATACACTACCGCTGAGCCAAACAGGCCGACAATACAATCTATTATTTCCCTTCTTAGTGACTTTCCGGTATGATAAGAGGTTGTGGTGGCCCTTGGTTCTCCTTTTATCTGCCATTAGTTATGGCAACGTCCCCTTTAAGAAATTAAATTCCCGACGGCCTCCAATGAAGCAACGTAACATTTTCGCGCTTGCTTCCCAAATATATAATAATTAATAACATATAAATAATAATATAATTATAATAACCTAAGTAAATATATAATACATAAGTAGTAAATGCGGAACAATAAGAACGTACATATTTGTCCTACTTATAATGTTAGTAAAAAATATAAATATAATAAAAAGGTAAAAGCTTCTAAGTTCGTTTTAGCTCGTGAGCTTAAACCAACGCTACTTTTACCTTTTTAACTCCAACATATTTTTCTAAGCTATGCTAAGTAATTATTGCAATCCAAATACCCCTCAGTAATGTGTGTTGTTCCAGGGGTGTACATATTAAGCGCGGTGGCGAATAAGTTCCGTTTACACAAGCTCAACAGGGTGGAGAAGTTCGTCATGTCGTACGGAGGTGAGTTTTGGAAGTTAAGATTGTTTGCTTTAAAATAATACTAACTATTTATAATAATACTAGCCCGCGCTTCTACCCGCAAGGTGATGAAAAACGGTGATGGCATTGATGATGATGTAAAGTAACCTATGTATTAATGCAGGGTATAAGCTTTCTACATTTAAATTTTATTCAATTTCATTCCGCTGTTTCAGAGTTACAACAAACATCCAAACTTTTACAGTTTGAAATACTGCCGTACTAAGCCCAAGAGCGGTATCTCAAAAAAAGTGATATCTGTTTTTTTCATGCATCACATGCGTCATTTTTCAAGCTATCAGATAAAATAAAATAAAAAAATATATATAAATTAGACCTACTGCTTTTGGGCTTAGGACGGCAGAATAGGTTTGAGAGTTTAAAGGGTGATGGGGTTTATCCTTGAAAACCACTCCATCGTCAGAAAGTACAGTCATTATAGTTTTAGGTGTACTAAAACTCGCCCTTCACTCGACATAACATGAAAAAACTATTTGCTTATTTTCACAAGCCTTTGCTGGTTTAAATGGACTCACGTCACGATATGCAGAGTAGTTTGGCCTTGACCGTATTTAATTGACTTGTAAAGTGAACAAAACATTTGCTTGTCCGTCACCTCTGACCCCACCGCTAAAATCTCTGCGACTGCTCACGATCAAGTTTAAAAGCTTGAAGTTTGCTTATTTACCTCTAGAGGTACACAATTTAAATGATAAGCAGCGTAGTAGAGAAAATTTTGGATCAATGTCATGGTATAAGTATGTAGGTACCTGAGTACCTAACCTACCTACGTGAGTCACCCCGCGCAACATTATCTCCGCCAAAACAAGAACAAATTTACTATCACGCAAATGAAGTGATCATAATATATTTTTTTTAGATTCAATTCATATCTATATTATATTTACATCTTAAATTTAAAATAACAAACTAAACTAAAAAGAACTAAGAAATTTACAAAAAGTTAATAATCAAAAAGTAGTTTTTGCCCGTGTGGCAAAGACAATAAAATTTTTAGATTCAATTGTAGTTGTATTGATCGATATATTTCTTGATTTTTTGATATTTTTGAGTTTAATTTTAATTTAAGAAGTAAATGTATGGAAATACTCGTACAGACATATATTAAAAAAACGACAATAAAATGGTAACAAAATTAATTTCGAATAAAATATAGGGTCCTTCAAATAGGACGGGTCGATGTTGACAGTTTGTGGCGGCCGTATTGTTTTGGCGGCATCTGTCAAATGCATTGATAATTCTTAAGTTACTGATGAAAAAGCACCATGGCAAGTTACACGATTAAGCAGCACGTCCAAATGATAAATCTTTATTATCAAAACAAGTGTTTGTTAGTGCAAACGTTGCGCGCATTACGTCCATTGTACATCAGACGCGGTAGCCCTTCAAAGTCGACTCACCAAGACCGTGCGATTTGACCCCGCTAGACTTTTTCTTGTGGGGTTTTCTCAAGTCGCAGGTCTAAAATGTAATCCACAATCAACCGATGCCCTGAAGGTCAACATATAACGCAGGCCATCGCTCAGATTCAGCCGGATCTACATATGCTAGAGTAGGTAATTGAAAATTGGACCTCTCGGATCCGTGCCACCGTTCGAAGCCAAGGTGGACATTTAAACGATGTCATATTTCATTAAAAATGCCATAAATGGGGCTTTAAAAAAAATCTTTAGTATCTCATACAGCTTGTTTTATTTAATTTCAACATCGACCCGTCCTTATTGAAAGACCCTATAGAATATATGTATTTTTTTTCAAAATATTTATTTTATTAAAACGTATGTTAGGTACACGCAATAGAGCACTGATTTCTAAACTGGGTACATTTAAGCACCTGCATTTTGGGGTAATTCCAGGTCTGCGAGGCGCGGTCGCGTTCGCATTGGTGCTACTAATCGACCCGGCGATAGTGAAGCTTCAGCCCATGTTCGTGACCACCACCATCGCGGTGATATACTTCACGGTGTTCATCCAGGGCATTACCATCAAGCCGCTGGTGAAGATGCTCAACGTGAAGACGGCGGAGAAGAGGAAACCGACCATGAATGAGAGGATTCATGAGAGGGTGAGAACTACCCATATCTACTCTATACAACTGTCTAGTAAGAGCTCGTGTAGTTTTAAAGCAGGGCCATGTAGACTAGGAAATATTTTAGAAGAAATTAATTACTGATTTACGATTACTATTGATTTTTAATAGGAAAAAATACATAGTAGAATTCACGATTTTATTCCGCAGGCTGCTATTTTATAAGTGAATGTGTGAATACAGAAAAAGATTTTAAGTGCGCTGAAAACTTTTTCTTGTTACTTTTTCAGTGCATGGACCATTTGATGGCAGGCGTAGAAGATATTTTAGGTAAACATGGTAACCACCACATCAGGGACAAGTTTAAGAGGTTTGATAACCGATTCATAAGACCGTTCGTGCTTAGAAATTATCAGGTAAGCTGAATATTACACTATCGTACAATTTTAAAATTATCTAGCGATAATTATCTGATTTTTATATCGTACTCAGATTAAAATAAATACGCGTCCTTTTATTTTCAGTTAGGTTTACGTACAAAAAAATCTGCACTCTCTAAAAAGTAACTCTATATTTTCCAGTCAACCTTTCAAAGACTTCAAAGTTTCCGATCTTAAACTCGTATGTTTTCAGGGTGCTGAGCCGAAAATCTTGGAGACCTACTCCAAGTTAGCAATGAAAGATGCCATAGAATATATGCAAAGAAACGCGTCAACAATCGGAAATATTTCTGGTGCCGAATCAATGTCGGCTATATTCAAAAACTATACCAGTAATAATATTAATGGGAGGTAAGTTGCAGAAAAAATAACTACATACATATAACTAAATTTTATACTGTAATAGACATATTAACTGACAAAGGTATTATATTATAAAGCACAAATAAAAAAAATGGTGTATGTACAATTCCATCCTGCTACAATCTCGAGTTCCTCTATCCAGTTTTGTTTGAACTTGTCTCAAGCTAAGAAACAAATAAAAATTCTAACTTCCAACGTCCTAGCCTCTTTATACCCAGTGTGTGCTTGTATGCATGCTACACTTAGTATTTAGGTTTTATTATAATGATTAACATAGTATATTTTGGGTCCTCTCAATTATAGTAGTTTCAGCCAACTGGATTCTTCAACGTGGAATATAGACATGCAAGAGTTGGAATACAATCCGTCGAAAAAGGACCTTACTGATGCCAAAATACATCACCTTTTGGCTGAGGAACTATGCAAACCTTTTCGACGCGTGAGTTTCGTTTATCATCCATTTTTAGTTTTTTGTTTGTATTTATGTTGTTTTTATTAATGTTGTATATAAAAATCGATGTGTACTTATGTGTATCCGTATTTCAAAATGTGAAAGCTTGGCATCACCTTGCACCCGCTCTTAAAGCCTTAACTTAACTTTTCTGGTTTTCCTTGTAGTCCTTGTAACCTAAGAAAACATTTTTAGTTTGTCTGAGGATGCTATTTAATTGCGTACCAATAAAAAACACTTTTCAAGTAATAAGTCTTGCTGTTGGTATTTTCTCTAAGATATAAAAAAAATTAAGAATTTTCTATATTAGCTCGACTTCCATGTTCCATGTTGGGCAAAGGCCTCTCAAAGTTCTCTCTATATCCGCATATCCAAGCGTAGCTTTTTTGGGCGGAGCTATAAGTATTTAAGCCTTTCCGTAAAATTTGCCTTTTTCTTATTTTTTAAATATTTTTGATGGATCATTATCACAAAAAATATCAATTAGTTTGGTTATAATTTTTTGTATCTTTTACTAATCATACTCATTACTCAATCAATAAATAATTTGTATACATGCAATTAAATATTTTCCTTACCTTCTGTTTTATTATTTAGAAGACTGGATAAATGTTTGCACCTATACCAGGGTAAGGCTTGCGTCTCCACCGCTTCTGTCGGTTGCTGATCAAGTTTGCACCTTGTCTGACAGTATGTTAGAACTGATATTCCCGAAGTGCTACGAATTGCAGCACCGGCGGCTGAGCTACAGCCGGCACGCGGTCAACGAGCGCGACCTCGGAATCCAGGTCAACTACAAGACGCACATGAATATCCGCCGGCGAGTCGGCGACAGGAAGCATCATCATAAGCGCAGTAAACGTGGGAAGCAGGTGAGGATCTGTTTCTGTAAATGGTTCTTCTGGCATTACTTATAGCTCTTTTTTGGCTCTTCGAGCTGGATAACACTAGCCTGTACAAATTTGGATTACACGAAGTAATACAAGAACATTATTTTTACAAAACAAAAAACAAAAACCGACTTCAAAAGACCGACTATTGAGTTATTCATCTATTTGTCGCGCACGTACTTAATGCAAATTTAAGACTTATATGGTTTTCTCATGGATACCATTATCAGAACTGGACTAAATTGAAATGGGACCAAATGGGAAGCGTCAGCTTTCTAATAAAAAAAGAATCATCAAAATCGATTCACCCAGTCAAAAGTTATGAGGTAACAAACATAAAAAAAAAAAACAAAAAAAAACATACAGACGAATTGATAACCTCCTCCTTTTTTGAAGTCGGTTAAAAAATTGTTCTACTTACTACTTCTATAGCTTTTTTTGGTCCTTCAAGCTACAATATGAAATGTAATCGCTATCCTCTAAATTCTTATTCTGTGGAACTCTCTGTGTTCTCTGTGTGTTCTTATTCAAACTCGTAATACACATAGTAGTACTAAATGTCTATGATATCATACTTACTAATTAACATTAATTACTAATTAGCATTTTACTTGAGTACTTAAACCTGTTTTGCATCTTTTCAGGATGGCAAAAACCATGTCACCTTCCCCGAATTCCAGCAAAATGGTTCGGCCAAACAGTTCACGCACGGTAAAATAAAGTATTCTAGATTAGGTACTTATTTATTTCCTTTATTACTATCACGAGTGTTGATCGCATGCACGTGTGGGTTCAAGTATTTATTTCAAACTTTATTTATTTATACACATTTTCTTTTCATTATTACGTTTTATTTGCGCACTCAAGTGCTTTATTTTGCACTAGACAGTACAAATTGGCATTAAATGTGTATTAAATTAAATTGAACATAATAAATTAGCACACATGCATTTAAGTTCGATCGCCTATAAATTGTATCGCACACAATTGTTTGATGTATTAGTTTAGATGAAATAAATAGGTAAGCTAAATAAAATCGTATGTCAAAGCATGCACAATTGAAATTGGAACCTATTTCGGGGGTGTAGAGTATGGTGTTGATTCCACAGATTACATAGACGAGGTTCTTCTGGAGGATTGTGACGACCGGGAGCCCCGGCGCGACGGCGATGACGGCGGTATAACATTCACTGCCAAATCCCCGCGTAGGTATTCTGCATGAAACACCCTGTGTGAACTATACGTTTGGATTTGGATTAAAAAAAACACAAAAAAGTAAAGTAAAAATTGACCATACTGTAACATCAGTAATCTGAGCTCTAATATTTGTACCGACAGACAAATAAAAATGTTTTATGTGATAACGCAAAAGTCCATCCATGATTTAGAAAATTGAGAAAATCGAATTGAACTGATTGTGAATTTCAAATGATTAATAGCAGTTGGAGACGGTACGCAATACCAACTCATATTTGTCTTGCCAAAGACCAAGACTGTGCTCCAAAAGCGGCTGATCTGGTTCGTACTTATTTTGCTGGAAAGAAGTAAGTAATGTCTGCTTTTTATCAAAAAACGCTCAGCGAATAGAAAATTATTAATTCTATAAATTCTACAATCAAGGCGTCAAGTTTTTTGTGAATGACTAAATGCTGTTGGCCACCGAGGCCTCTACAGCGTACTATACCGGGTACCTAACCACCCGGCGAGCGCAGATGGCGCCGGGGTTAATTACTACTGGGATATGTGGAGGGCTAGAAAACGTGGCTCCGTTTAATATTTTTTATATCAATGCATTGGGATCTGTAAAATCTTGTTTTTAATTCCACGATCATTACATGAACAAAAAATTCAAATCCAAACGGCATATTTGCTGTTGTTTACTAACCTACTTCACTCTGCACACTAATTCCGAGCTGTTAACCAAAATTAACCGAAAAACGAGGATTTATTTGACAATTGGTACATTATGATATTATTTGCTGGATCTGGAAGAGTCCCTGACATGGCTACACTGTGGGAATGAGCTGACGTATCTGTGGTAGCATGTAAAGTTTCTCTGTGTTGTTATTTATCTTGACTTTCTCTTCGATTTTCAAATATTGTTTGGTGAAAGAAACTCAGTTGCATAAAAATACGATTATTTTACGGGGCAACTTGGTGCTTAATTTGAACGCTTTGTACGACCGGAACTTGAAAATGTTTCTTTTTAGTTTCATATTTCAAAGGAGTTTTTGTAGACTGAAAATGATAGAAACTGAAGAAAAAAATGCTATTTTTATTATCAGTTTACGGCAAACATAACTAATACTAACTATAATAAACCAGTGGGATCTTAATTATTATTATCTTAACATGTTTATTTGTAACGCTTTCACAACATTACTCACTGTACAATCTTTATGAAGGTTTGTATACCTTTTGTGAGGGTTACTTTAATTATCATCACTGTTAACCTTCACCGCGCCGGGAAAATCACAAGACGCAGCTAATAAATCATAAAAAAAACATAAAATAAATAAACATAAAAAAAATAAAATCATAAAACGAAATAAATCAAATAGGCACATTTTTAAAGTTCCGTGGTACAAAGCTTTGCGAAAACTGGGCTCTGAGCTTGCACTTAAACTTTCGCAATTTCTTTGTCCCTGAATAATAAAAAATCCCCTCCGCTAGCTCCCAGTCCGACATCCCCAGCTCCTCATTTACGCTTGTTAACTACCATTTGTTTGATCGTCGTTTTCTTCCCTTCTGGCTATCTTCACGGCACCAACTATCAATACTCTCGACTGGCGATGCTTTAACAGCTGGATACAAAGAAGTCAGTCCGACCTCCTCGCATAAAGAGAATAGTAGTTCGCTTCTGAATCAGCTGGCAAATCTGCCTGGATTCAACCCTCTGAAGGCGAGAATCGTAAAGCAATACGCTAAAACGCCGGAGGAGATCCTCCCGACAGCTGTTGAGAAGTCGTTACCGTGGAGAAGGGACAGATCCACGTATAACTTCGGTATGTGTTTACTGACCCGTCTGTCTCGATCACCTTTAGAAAACATTTGCATCCGATGACCAGTACTTCTAAAACAGTTTTTATTTAATTATTTACTACTTCGTGCCCGGTGGTAAGCCACCCCTGTATTGAGACCAGTAAAACAAAAAGAAAAGAAAATTGAATTGGTCTATTTACGAGTGTCTACGAGACTATCAAATATGCTGGTATTTTTCTATGAACTGTGAAAAAACATTTTTTTTTCATTCTTAGTATCTAAGCTATTTCTGGTGTAAAATTACACTGTCCAGTGTCTTTCAACGTAGAATTTGTGTATGTAAGCTTAATTAAAGAACCAACACGATTTTGCTTCATGCACATAAATTAGTCAATGTAAAATGAAAACTGTATGTAGAAATATTGATCATCCAATGCAACCACATTTTGGTTCAATGCGTAGATATCTGTCTTTGGTGTTTTAGGGTGCTTCTACATCACCTAACACTTAGGGTGGTTTTAGACAACTCGCATTTCTTTAACTGTGCCGCTACTATAATATTACAAGAGTTTTAGTTTTTGTTTATTTTCATAAAATTATACAGGATGTTTGGTTAGATGACGGTGATGTACTTTGAAAAGGTATTTCAATACGCGATTCTAAATTCAAATAATTATTTAAAAAGGAGGTTCATAATTTATTTTATTTTATATGTATAGCCAATTCTCTGATTTAGACTGACAGAAGCTCTCAGCTACGAGAATTGCGCCGCGTCAGGTCGACTGTTTGTTATTGTGTGTGCTCTATGTTTTGCATCATCACGTTAAAAAAATTTAAAACAACTAAAATTTGTCTTAACTCGAATATCTCCGTTATCTATCTAAACATCTTAAATACCACCTATTTATAGTTTCCTTAAACTTTTAGAGCCATATATAGTCCAATACACTTTTAACTATTGCATGGATTTCTTATGTACTATTATTATTAGGTATATTATATTGTTCTCTCTTTCTAAAATTAGCAACAATTCAACATTAGACTATCGTTGTTAGAAACCAAATTATATTTAATTGCACGATAATAAAACAAAAATGTGTATTATATTATTATTTATTAACTATAATATTATAGCTTCTCATCAACAACATTAGATTCAAGCATTGCTATATTATATGCATATCTGTGTATTATATAAAATCAGTTATCCTCCATAAAATGGTAGATCATTCATGAACAGGCAACATTATTAAGAAACCCCCAACCCATGAGTTTTTAGCGGCATGGAAGTGTTAAGTAAATATCACTATTTACTGGTTTAAAAGCTTTTTTTTTAATTAAACCTGTTTTGTGTTTTAGTTCCAAACGAAGACATATTAGAAGAGGATGAAAGGAGAATGTCAGATGATAATGGTAAGTGAGCAGTTTTCAAACTAATCTTCAAAAGTTTTTATGTCGGTCAGCTCAGCGAAGTTATAAAACACCCTGTATACAAAACAGCGATGAATTAATTCGATATTTTGGTGACGTTTACGTAACATTACTAAGAGACTTTTCACAATCATTTAGTTTTCCAAATTAAATTTTCTTATTTACTTAATTGGATTTTTTATCTTAATCTGAGAAAGTGATCAAAAAAGGAATAAAAACTTCAATAAAATAAGGTCAAAACATAAGGGTTGTCTGGAACTATGATGATAATGATACGAAATTCAAATAAAGGAAATTTAAATCAAGTAATTGAAATTTAGTTCATCTTAATCTTCACAGCTTCTTTTGATTTTCGGCCTAAAACTTTGTGGTTTTGGCCCGTCAGTTGTAAATTTTAATCAAAATTTCGTCAATAAATATCTCGAAGAATAAACACTGCTTCACATCAACTTCTCTTTCAGACGGCTACATGACAGTAGTAGAGCAAGCCCAGGTGACCACACCGACGGCCACAGAGACCATGTTGCCATGGAAACGGGAGGAGGCCGAGGGCTCCGGAGCCCTCAAACAATCGGAGTTTCCTGCCTGGGCTTCCAACAAGGAATATTTGGCTTATAATTCTCCTTCGGCGACTTTCCTAGGTAACTAAAGTTTTTATAGGTAAGACAAGAAGATAGAATCAGGTATAACACAAATTATTTTTATATTTTATGTAGGTACTAGGAGCCTATTACAATGTCATTAGCAATTATTTCAGTAGGTAGATAGTTCAACACTGTTTTTGTAAATACCATACAATTGAAGTTGCAAATAGGATAAAGTTCTATGATGCGAGATAGCGGTCAAACGCAGGCCTATCACTGAATAAAAAAAACCTTAAAGTAAACAGGCGCTAAGAGCAATCTCTTAGTAGGTAGGTAAGTCTACTGATTATTGGATTACTTGAAACATAAACAGGTTCATTCTGTAGTAACTTAGTTACTTTGAAAGATTTGGTAGTAAGTTTTAGAAGACAGGTCTAAAAATGATACCAAATTTTAAGCGCAGCTTTAAATTCCCATAAAATAATAACAACCTAATTTTGCCAAAGTTAGTTAAGAAAATAAAATTAATATAACTACTGTCAATTTTCACATTGTGTATCATTTATAGCTTCACAGCTTCGTCGCTAACAAAGTTTTTGATTCCATAAAACGTTCCTCTCACATACTTCTTTAAGCACAGGCCTTTAGTAAAAATACATTTAGTAGATGCTGTAATGCACTACACGGCACAAGTATATAATAATATTCTGCTAATAATCAATAGTTTAGGGTAAGAAAGCTAAGTAGAAAACAATTTATGTATTTATAGTTCTACACGGTATCAAAAATCAGTCATCGGCGTTAGAGACCACTGTATCTTGAATTTTTTAGCTCTGTAGAAAAGCAGTCCAGTTTTTGTTAAGTATCACTAGACGTAGACACCTAAACCAAAGCTTA
The DNA here is from genome assembly GCA_949125135.1 of Alcis repandata. Taxonomy (NCBI): domain Eukaryota; kingdom Metazoa; phylum Arthropoda; class Insecta; order Lepidoptera; family Geometridae; genus Alcis; species Alcis repandata. The sequence continues at coordinate 8,695,797 of OX421234.1, forward strand.
TATTCCAATATCTAAATATAAGTATCTATGTACGATCCTGCACTTATACTAACTTAGAACTTTTAGATGTGACGTTTCTCATTTGTTTTTTTTTCTCTTTCCCTTCCTGCTTCCATTGCAAACGCGCCATCCATTCTTTAGGTGGTATAGAGAAGCCAAAACATCCGAAATCTATCATAGGTCTCTTCCGAAGAGAGAGCTCTAGTTCCACGCAAGGTGGAGCGGGGGATATGGGGTCTGACTCGGAGGGAGCGAAAGACCCTAAGGCGGAGTCAGCGAGGGAGGGCCCGGGGCGAGCGGCTCCCTTGCTGTCAAAGAGGAGTACCAGCCTCGGAGGGCCGTCGGTGCTGTTGATGGAGGACGTGTCTCACTCGGACCCTCTGGGGGCGTCGAGTCGGCCAGCTAGCATTATGCAAGGGCCGCATCGGGGCCAGTGCAGGAGAGGGTCGATGTTGGAGCTTACTGGGTAAGTTGGCTTTATATGTACGTGAGTTTTTTATTTTGTATTTATCAGGTGAGTACTATATTGGAGGCGCAGTGGACAGTGAACAGTGACATCACAGATTGGTCTGTGGGTTAGAATTTGCAACTTGTCTAAAATAATGTTTTAAACAAGTTAACTGAAAATTAGAGTATTTCGTAGTGCGAAATAATAAAGGCGCGCGTTGATGTCTTTTGTACTAAGAAGCTATTACCAAAAAATACAAATCATTAAGTTTTTTAAACAATTTATTTATTTTATATTTTTAAGATGTAGGTACATACATACTCGTAGCTTTGTGCCTCCACAATTTCCAATTTTTCAGATTGTTTCCCTCATAAAACTTTCATGTTTGTCTCCATAAGAACAAATCCATAAAAATATTTATAAAAAAACCCCATACTGAATTTATACCAGTTGATATACTTACAAAAAATATGTTTCCTTCAAGATCGTTATCCCGAGACGCGATAACGGAAGAGAAATGCAGCAAGTCGCTGCCAGAGAGCGAGCGGATGGGCGTGAGGCGCCTGCCGCTGGGCCAGCAGAGCCTCCCGCGCGAGCCCTTCATCAGGCAACTCACCATGGCTTCCACGCTGCTCACCAGCTCATCATCAGAGGAATCCTCCGACGAAAACACCTGAGAACCGCGCCGTGGCGACCACGACCGGTTGCCACTCCTCAAATACAGGACTCTAGAGTAAAGACAATTCAAACGTATGTACCTACGAAAGAGTACCGTTTTATGAAGAGTACACACTCTGACCAGTGCTGTGACTATTGTGTTTAGGTTATGGGATAGATGCTTACTGTGTTACTCGATAGGAAAGAGACTTTCCAACGGGTCCTGTGACTCGGATGCTGTTACTAGGCAAGAAATTACCTGTGTGAATGATATGCCGCATGATTTCCGTTGCCAATGATAGAAACGAATGTTTCGTATTTGGAAATTAATTTGGGCACCAAAAAGCCTTTTTTATTTGAAACAAAACTTTTCTGGATCTAGTCAAAGTACTATTTTAGTAGGTAATTTTACGGCTAAATAATTGGTTGCAGAAATAACGTTTTTCTCTAAACGGTCTTTGATTCGGAATTAATGAATTAGTGTTTCGAATTGATAATTTAGTTAAAATAATAAAATTATTGTAGGTAACTTAGTAAAAGTGCATAGGAAGCATTTGTAGTTGTTTAAAAGGAGCAGTTATTATAGTATCATGAAACGCACAGCAGACTTCGTAAGTCTAATATCGTATAACATAAGCACTCTGTGCATCTCCTATTCAACTAAAGGAGCGATAACTTAGCTATTCCGTATTTAGATATTGTTCATCTTGTAAATAAGTTAAAATTAAGTAAATTATGATAGCAAAGTTAATCGATAATAGTGAAATCGTTCATAGGCACAGTTTGCCCAAGGAAATGCTGCCCACGACTGCAAAACTGACTTTTTGATGTGAAATTAAGGCAGAGGAATCTATTACCTATTTGAGTAGCGATTGACCTTAATAAAAAAAAAAGTAAATATTTTACAGCGATTTTGAATAGCCAAATATGAGTACCTATTTAAATATGAACTTTATTATACTCCTAAAGACTATACTTTTCAAAACTACCTAGCAAATTGAGTGTATTTTTGTATGTTTGTAAATGAAAAAGTGTGTGTAATTGTGTACCTATACTTTCTTGTAAAAATAGCAATTGCTAGGTAATAACAAAGTGTAACTGCTGAATGTATATAAAATGCGTTTGAATTAATTAAAATTTAAAATAACTTTGCGCTAAATGCATTCGTTGAGGAGGTTTTTGTAGAGCCTAGATCTTTAATAATATATGACTGCAATCGCAAAAGATAAATCGCAAAACATCCTTTGTTGAACTAGGGAGTTAATTAGCATTTTGTTGGACCTCTAGGGCCTTACTAATAAACACTACTTAAAGTTAATCGCTACTTAAAAGGCTGTGAGAACTTCTCGCTGACGTGAAAATTACGAGCGAAAACAAGACGAAAATTTTAAGCAGTGATCAGTTTAAGTAGGGCTTATAAATAAGACCCTTCAATGATTTGGACGATGGCACTTCTTGCCAATGACAATATGTTATTTTTGTAGAAAAATAACTAATATTTAGATGTGATAAGATTTCCAAAATTCGCTTGACTAGTTTTTCGGATTTTGAACTATGGTATTGGAATTATTTTTTGTAGGTAGGTAGTTAATAAATGTCATTGGCAATGGGCGTCGTCATTGGTAGGATTCGAATTAGGAATTACGAGAAATTACCTACTTAAAATGGTTGAACTGTTGCTGAAAAACAATTATAATATTGTGATGAATTAGAATTTACGAAAATAGTCCTGTTTTGTAAATCAATGATAGTACAATAATAGTGTAGTGTAGACAAAAAAATAGTTAAACAACAAATCGCTGAATCTAAAGCTGTCGTTATAATTTTTAATACGAAGAATAAATTCTGGATTTGCGTGTTATTCAGTTACAGCCATAAGTACAAAAATAAACTGTTAACTTCAGTTACTATGAAATATGTACGCGTAGCCTGTTTTTTGTGTTGTTTTGTATGTTATGTCCCTAAGTAGATCTAGGTATTATTTGCATAGGTGACATGTTATTTTTAACTTATACAGTCTTGTTCAGTAGCAATTTTGAGATTAGGCTGAGCATACGGCAAACAAATATCGAAGCTGTGTTACGTAGAAATGTTTCTCTTTTAGGGTTCCAAACCGAAATGGTAAAAAAGGATCCTTATTTGTAAGCAATGAGGTTTCAATGTAGGTACTAACCTGTTTAAAAATGTAGCCGTTATAAATCCAATCTATGGAGCTTCGGTGGATTCGTCTTTGTGAGATTGAATCTACATTTTTCCTGTTTATGGTTCTATACCGTTTCATATGCAACCTTTAATCCTCGAACTGCTGGGATACAGGTCTACCCTCGAAGGTCTACCCTCTATACCAAAACGGAAAAAAGGAACTTTTATTAGTGGTTTTGCAAATTGATTTTATATTAGTTGAGGTAGGTAATTAGATTTATTTATGCACTTATTATAAAAGCAAGCTTATGTTTGTTGTGAGAATATTGGTCAATTGAAATACCTATTTAAAACATGATAGTGCCTAGCTTAGAAAAATAGATAATTAACCTTCTACGTTTATACTCGTAATATTATGTTTATAGAAATCTGTAGAATATTTTGTAACAATTACTTACCAACTGGATTTATTTTGTGTTTATTTGTACGTAACAAATCAAAACTCAAATGTTAAGTACCTACTAAAATTAAAATAAAAGAAATAAAGATCAATTCTTAGTTTTTTTTTGTTTTCACAAACCTACGTAGGTATAAGCTATTTCACAAAGTTTTCTTGGTGTATTCTATAAGAAGTACTTACCTACCAAAATTGCAAATAAATAAAGTAGGTATACGTTTATAGGTACCTTCATAAAGTAGGACACCTGTAGGCCTAGCATAAACTCGGACGTAAAATACGTAGCATATAACAAGAACATTATTTTTACAAAACAAAAAACAAAAACCGACTTCAAAAGACCGACTATTGAGTTATTCATCTATTTGTCGCGCACGTACTTAATGCAAATTTAAGACTTATATGGTTTTCTCATGGATACCATTATCAGAACTGGACTAAATTGAAATGGGACCAAATGGGAAGCGTCAGCTTTCTAATAAAAAAAGAATCATCAAAATCGATTCACCCAGTCAAAAGTTATGAGTTAACAAACAAAACAAAAAAAGAAACATAATTATAGTCGAATTGATAACCTCCTCCTTTTTTGAAGTCGGTTAAAAATACGCATACGCGTAAAATACGCAGTACATTTTTCTTTCGAATACTGAAAGAAAAATATAGGTATGCCATTTACGCCCGTCAGGGGCGCCACGGTCGGTGGAAAAGGCGTACATATATGTATCGAATACTCGCAACGTAATTTACGAAAGAATTCATAGGCCATTCGGCTGTATACGAATTTATTTATTTTTATCTACTACACTGCTGAGTGTTACTATCTCCCAAATCGTCTCTTTTCAGGCTAGGCGTGATAAGATAATTATTTTTACAAAACAAATAAACAAAAACCGACTTCAAAATACCGACTATTGAGTTATTCATCTATTTGTCGCGCACGTACTTAGTGCAAAAGACTTATATGGTTTTCTCATGGATATCACGATCAGAACTGGACTAAATTGAAATTCACACGGGAAGCGTCAGCTTTCTAATAAAAAAAGAATCATCAAAATCGATTCACCCAGTCAAAAGTTATGAGGTAACAAACAGTGGAATGGTTCAGTGACGTTAGCGGGGCCCACACAACAAAAAAAACTTATCTTCGCAATCACTGTCAAAGTTAGATGACTTAATGTTGCCATTTTTTGTAATTCTTCTCGCAATTTGGGAGTTTGTTTTTTTGTCACCCCCGTACATTGATTGATTGTTTTTTGCCCCGTCCATTGATGTTTTTATTATTATTTCGTACCCCAATTATTTGTTTTTGATCATGTATCTTAATAATACTAATTAGCTTAAACTCTCCAGAAGAAATAGAAAATAAGTTCCGAAGTCAAAGTTTACTACTTGTAGAGCATTCTAAGTAAGGCATTTTTATTTAGACCACTTTCCAAGGGTAGAAATAAAGACATTATCGCATTTTCAAGCATAAGATATTAAAATTGCCACAGGACTGTTATAGATAAAGATAAAGAGCGGGCTCTTTTTCCGCAACTAGGCCGGTAATCGGCCCTTTTTGCATGAACTACATATATTATGCAGGTTTCCTCACGATGTTTTCCTTCACCGAAAAGCCAGTGGTATGTAAATTCGTACATAAGTCTTATAGAACTCATTGGTACGAGTCGGGGTTTGAACCCGCCACCTCAAGAATGCGAAGTGGCGGTTCTCCCACTGAGCTACCACGGCTCTCTGCCACAGGACTGACGGTATGATCAAAGTTTGAACCGTCATCCAGCTTTTGTCATTTTCGTTATAAACTATTGTTTTTTCCGGCTCCGGTAGCAGTACCGAAGACAATATTAAATTATTTGTCTCGAAAGTAGATTAAGATATTGGGGATAGTTAGGTAACTATATGGCAACATTCTAGTTTTTTTTTTGTTTGTGGTAGTGAATGCGAATTAAAAAAAAAAAACGCTTGCTCGTCTCGGGAATCGGGAAGTCTCGCTCGCTGTCTCGTCGCTGCTTGTCTTGTGATTTTTTCTTCGTTTCCAATTTTCACGAAAACTAACGGAAAATGAAATATAACTGTGCCGTATTGTAACTCCATAAACGAACTCTGTAAATGCATTTGTTGAGTGTGCCCAGATGTGTGTGATGTTTTATATTTCCTCAATGTGTCTATCATGTGTGGCAAATGTATCAACACAAGAATGAAACATACTTTTGCTTTGTAATAAACTAGAACAGCGGTAAGTAGCGTGAAAAACATTTAAAAATAAATATATTTGTGGGATAGTTTCTCTTGTTAGATGTGCTACGATATCTTGTTGACCCGTAAAGGTGATTGGTATGGTTGTTGCTTTCCTTTCTAAATTGCCACTTAAAGTTTAAATTCTTACCACTTTTGCCTTTAAAGTTTAGTAAACTACAATACAATGTATACAGAGAGATATTTACAGTTTAAAGATAAGTAGGCCTGCCTATGTAAGAAACTAAATTCCGAGTTGACTATTCAATAATCTTATCTTTATGTGTGATATCAGGTTATATGAATACACAAGTAGGTAGGTACATATACCTACATGCTAACATTCTAAAGTTGCCAAAACTTGTAACCCATGGCAGCATATTTCAAACAAAACGGTAACCAGTTCATGAGATGTTGTTATTAGCACTCAATAAATAACCAACTCCCAGCCTACCAAATGCTAGTAAAAAGATATGAGTTCTTTGCTGTAGTTGGTAAAGTACATGGCTATTTCATGATAATATTTAACAACATAGGTCTGGTCTTAATTACTTAAAATTGAAAATTTTATGCAAAATATGCTGATGTGTTAAGATCAATTCGAGAAAAAATTACTTGCGTCATGGAATAGACACTGATAAAATTAAATTATGAATTATAGTCTAAGATTTAAAGTTCCTGCAATGTTCAGAAACATGATAATTCTATCAAACATAACAAACAAAAACAAACTTGTATGAATTCAAATTAAAAACAAAGTATTATTCATTTCTTCGCTACATATGTTATAATAGCTTAAATAGATGTTGCCTAAAGAGAATATGTCACAAAAACAACTGTACTATTTCACAAGTAATAATCTTACAATTTTTTCAGCACAAACAACAATGGAGCATGCGGATTTGGTCTCGGAAATGGCTCAGGTGGAGCACCTGACAACACAGGAGCGATTACATTTAGCTCGCAGGTAGGGTTCCACATCTTTTTATTTTATCTAACAACATCCCACAATTTATACTACAATTATTTTTATAATATTGGTGTTCATTTATATTATTACTAGCTGTGCCCCGCGGTTTAACCCGTGTTTTCCGGGATAAAAAGTAGCCTATGTGTTAATCCAGACCATGAACAACCTTTGTTCCAAATTTCATGTAAATCCATTCAGCCATTTCGCGTGAAAGAGGAACAAACATACATTCTTACAAACTTTCGCGTTTATAATATTAGTAAGATTAGGTTGTAAAACGTAAATATGTGACTATTCAAAGTGTGTGCACTAGCTTACCCAACACTCTGGGAGTCTAGATCTAATTTCCTATGAATTTTAACTTCTGTGTCATGGTAGAGACCTTAGAGCAGCTTAAATAGATATTCGTACCTGCTTTAATTTTCTAAACTGAAAGATCTGAATTTTGAAGCATAATAAAAATGTATCATAAATACTTAGACACAAAGTTGTAATTAGTACCTACTTGATAATGATTAAATGTTCTATGTTTGCTGATTAAACTTTAATTCGTGAATAATAGTCACTAGTGGTAGATATGTTGTGTGAGAAACTGATATGGATTTGTGTAAAGGTAATAATTAACTAAAAAAGATTACAAACCACACTTATTAGCTGTCCCCCCTATTCCACTTATGTGGGGTCGGTACAGTACATTTTTTCTTAATTTATCTTTATCATTCACTCCCTTTTTACATTTCACATACCGTTTATAGAAAAAAAAAACGACAGAAAAACTCAGATAGTCATAAAACAAATGTTAACTTTTATTTAAAGAAAGTGTAATTATCTTTAGACTTCTTTAGTTTTCGATATGTTATAGATTAGGTATAAGTAGAGATACTAATTACAAGTATGCTATTGTCATGGTAAATAGGTATGAATTGTATTGTCAAGTGCAGTTGCTGATAAGAAACTTTATGGCATAACTTTCTTTCTAATAACAATACCATAATTTTTTGTCAATAAAAGTTTAGATTAAAAAAAATACACGAGCCTTTTGCTAATCGTAAGACTATGAGATCCATATCCCGAGTAAGGGTTTTGTCCAAGTTGCCGAGAGCCGAGTTGAGTCAAGTTGTATTTCTATCTGTTTAACACGCTTTTATTAGTTTCACCCGTATGTTTGTAACCGACACTTTTGGATTCGATTTTGCCCTACTAACGATCAAATTTAATTCAAATTTTGCACACCTGGTTAAGACCGATGACGTCGACGACGTGATTGCGTGTTTTTTTATTTTTAGCTTAGAAACTTGCGAAATCACTTGTCCTTTGCTCCTTATCGTCATCGCCAAACAAAACCGCACTTTCACATGAAACTCGAATGTCCAGACGCTAACAATACTCGTGGGACGTAAAAACTGTGTTAAATATAACGTGCATAATTACATAGACATGTTTTGCACGTGTTTATAAACAACGGCGTCTACCCGGCGTGTTGCAGGTACAGCTGCAAGAGTATCGGTCATGGTTAAATCTTAGATCCGCAACCACATGGACCATCTGTATAGTAATCTGAATCTGCGTCATTTTGACATATGAATCTTACTTAATCAGACTGAAGCAAAAATAGATCAAACCCCGCAAGTCATATTTGCAGATCATTTAAACCGTACAAATTATCTCCGTTTGATGGACTTTTTTACGTGACATTGGCGTTATGAAGTATATTCACAAGGGCTGTAAACCAAGAGCTGAGTTTATGCCGATTTCTATTACCAGTTGGTAGTCGCGAGTGAATCGGTTTCTTCTAGGCAAACGTGCTCCATCGTAAGCCGCATCGTTGCTTACCATCAGGCGAGATGGCAGTCGAACGCAAGTCTATTACAAAAAAAATAAAACTAAAATATGTCTGTCTCTCTCGCTCTTAGGCGGGCTAACCATGCCCGAGTGGATGGGACGCGTGCCTCTCACTCGCTCTCATTGTGAGCGCATAACGTGAGCGGAGCGTAACGCAGTTTCTTGAAGTGTCACCCGGCAAACCAATTTATAAGACGTTGTCACGTCAAAATGTTGTTTAAACGATAAGGCCGCTGGTGTGTGGTCATATTGTTATTGCTGGCTCTTTTGAGTCTCTTGATCTCTCTCTGTCTGAATTAGGCAGTATTTCTTTCAAACGAACGCTCGTGAGTGTGATAAACTACGATTGTTTCCACTTCGCTACTGTATCTGCGAAATGACGACGTAAACAACGACTTCCAGCCCCATGGCCAGACGTCATCACGTCATCGGGTGGCATTGGATGAGATGAGAATCATACGCAGACCATAACCCGTTGACTGCTCGCACTTTTCCCCCCCTCACGAAAACAATGCTGAAAATTGCATTCTCGTCATTTGGATCGCATATAAATGGCGTAACTTAAGTGCAGCTTGTATTAATTAATAATATACACACGGTGCTGCTCGCCAGTTCTGTCACTTGAACTTGGCTTGACACGCTACCGCGTGTCTAGATTTAGAGCTGAATAATCGTATGCCCTTTTAACTATCTCGTCCTGCGCCGTATTTAAAAGAGATTTTTACTGCATCCGCGATCAACTGGCTTATTCATCTTTGCTCGACCGGGACCGTGAAGAACGAGAGATCTTTATCTAAGGATCTTATATACAAATCTCCATTGCAGACGGGCACATGCATACAAAGATTTTTGTACATTATGTTCAAATGTTATTTTATTTCTTAACTATTTTACTCAGTAAATAGATGCGGCGCGAGCGTCATCCACTCACTAATTGGCCGTAAAGAAATTTTACTAGAACTGTCTAGTCTTAACGATCTGCACCAGATATTTATTGGTCTTGTAATAGAAAAACAATTACAATTAAAAAAACAATAAAAAATTGAGGAAAAATGTAATCAGCTATCATGAGCTATTTCTACGTAAGTGGCGTCAATGTTAGATTATTGTGTATTGAATAGAATATAATCTTGCGTTATCAATCCAGATGCCAGTCAATGATAAGTGTTGATGTATTGAAGGAGTTCGCCTGATAGTCGCGTGTTTTGTAGCTTAGATTATAGAGGATATAATAATATGTACCTAGATACAAGTGTAATATCACGTAGTATCGTATTCAACGGATCGGATATCAGAGGAAACTTTTATAGCACTGCTCTATACTTTATCACTAGGCCAAGTGTAATAGCTTCTGTGTAGTGCTTTACACCCTTCATATCTTTATAAGAGCCTTTATACAGCTATTTATTAGCCTATCTAACCCTATCCCGAGCTTTCTCAAGTTCTAACGCGTGTCAGCAGCAGCAGAGCAGTTTGAACACGGTTTTGGAATACAGAGAACTGTGTAATCCATGATACCAAATATGAGCCAAGCACCGGCGCAGCGTAGTCATGTGGCACTTCCGCGCGGGCCCGCGTTCTTATTTGGTGTGTAGTTGTTAATACAGTTACCTATATTAAACTACAAAACTTAAGGGCCCTATTCCAGCAGCGCGTCGCTCATGACCTGAAATTAATCTTTTAAGTTATGTGTTTTTTTGATATGTTTCTGTTTGAACGAAGTATCTAACTACCATGTAGTCATGATCGACGAACAATCTCTTAGATAATTGGTTGATAAAGTTAATATAGGTTTCCTCGAAGATGTAATATTAAATCCTAGGTCAAATCGATCTTCCTTGTAAAGAGAGCTTTATTTTTTCTTATTTATTTGAAGCATATTATTTATATGTTTTCGATATCTGGTTAACTTTGCAAACCAATTTGCATTGCTTTGCAGACTCGTTGGCATTGATGTGAACATTTGACGATAATAATATCATTTTATTTGTTTATGTATAGGAAAACGTTCGAATATCCTATCCTTCTTATCATTTATCGCTTTTATCATTTCCTGCTTGTATTAATAAATGTTTGTTGGTTTGTTTTGTTGCTCCTTCTTTCACACAGCAACATAGCCACAAATTGACAGTCTACTTTTTATCCCGAAAAACCCGAAAAAAAAACTGGTTTATACATGATCCTCCATGCGGGTGAAACCGCAGGGGTAGCTAGCTAGTGTCTACGTTTACTATAAATAAACCAATGAAGATGAATGGTTTCTTTGACGCTAATATGCTTTGTGGATGACTGACATAAAATAATCTTTTATAGCTTTATTTTTATACAACTGACGATGCCAAAAGTAAAGATCGATCGTAGATGTAAATCGATCTATATTTATACTAACTCGTGATAAGTTCTATTTACCATATTCATATCGTTTCGCTTCTTAGCTTGTTGCTTTAAGCCTCTCCGACACTGCCGCGGTCAGCAGTTGCGGCTGGAAAGGTTATCATCATCAGCAGATACCCAATCAGCGTCGTTCATTTAACCGATTCGACCTCGATGATTAGGCATCTGGAGAGCCCGTACCATGAGCTCTTAGCCCGAGCTTAAATTGAATCGCGTTGGCTTTTGTTTCGCTTTTTCTCTAGCTTGCAGAGCGAGACGAATGATTAAGAGTAGGCTAGCGTTGAGAGCTAATAGTACGAATCCTGATCGGTACCGTAGCCGCCTTAGCACGCCGCAGCAGTGTGGGGCAGTCTTTATCCATGGCTAGAACCAACAAGAGATAATAGTACTAGGTAAAGTACGCCAGTGTTTGGTCTGCCAAATATAGTTAATCCTTTTAACACAGCGTCAGAGGATAAACGGTAGCTTTTGATAACTGGTTATCTTGTAATCGGGTTACGGAATAACATGCTTACCGCCCACGTGCGGCTTTATGGCTGATTCACATCAGACGGATTATAAACAGGATAAAAAAAACATTTTAAATCGGGATTTCCCGGTTCTTTGGAACAAAAGTACCGAAAATCCCGGTTCTTAGAATCAGTACCGGTTCTGGAAACCCTACTCGCGATCCTTATATCTTCACAACCCCTCGACCGATTTTGCTTAGATTAGAACGTAACAATTGTATGAGAATAAGTTTCTTGGCTACGACATCGTGAAGATCAAATTATCGTGCTTGAGTTATTGTCAGACTAATATATAAACACACAAACGCCGATTTGCTTCTCTAAAATCTGTGACCTTCTCTCAGTAAATGCTATGAGTGACTGTAATCAAATGATTTTCATCGCGAAATATATCTCGTTACCATGTGAATCAAGCTTTAATGAACGAGAATTTCCAGCATTTTGTTACGCCATGTTATTAACAGCCGGACTTATCGTTTGTGATAACGGCGAAAGTTGTTGAGATATAGGCGGCCTGCGTCTCAGATAAAATACGTACTTTACGCTTACCCGACTAAGAAGTACGTCAGGTTATCTAAGATATCAACGAGCTGAAGATATGTTGTTCATAAATCCAATGTTTACTTCAAAATAAAGATGAGTACGCTAGTGGATTATGTAAGCTTGGGCTGTGGACAAACATGACAAGTATAGTCCCGAAATATATGCTTTTCTAGTTCGGTACAATAGGTTCATAACACATTATGTAATTTTGTTGTTTTGACCAATAAAGACTTTTGTATGTATAGTTCATATGTAGCAAGAATCAGTCTAATTCTACACTTCTATTCTTTCTTTACATTTACAAAACATGCTAAAGAAGTAAAGCTTGATTGACAGATCGATAGATAAACTATTGTTCTTACTAGAAATTACAAGTAAAAAAATAGGTACTTAATATAAAAAAATGTTCTCCGCGAATTTCTGTTTAATCTTATTTATTGGCCTACATTTTGAACATTTCGAATAAATTTTAAATTCCATTCTCTGGCATTATACCTAAACCTTGGCACTTAATGAACAGCTTAAAATTTTTAAGCCGAAATAAAATGTGAAACCTGGTTTTCACTTTTTATGATTGCATGACAATTTACAGTCAACAGAACACCGAGCGAGATTGACCGTATCATATAAAATTTTGCTTAATTTAGACCGGAATGCTTTCATTCAGCGTTCACAATCGCAATTATGGTTTTCGAAACGATCGTTTCTTACTGATTTCCCATGTCGATAGCGACTATTTGATGGCGATATGCCATTGCTTTGTTATACATAATTACACATGTAACTTGCGTAGTACGACTAATTACTGTATTTGTTTACCAGCGGCAGATAAAAACGTTCAAATGCTCATTACATAAGCATACGGGTACGGGTCCGATAACTAGCAGTGATGTGCATTATGCAAATGATCAGAGAAAAAATAACGACGCGAACAATCGCTTCAGTTAAACACGTAGAGAAACATGTGTCTCGCTCTTTATCAATTGTATCAACAAGGTGCAATTTTCTTCTAAACACGTCAGAGTCGTGAAGGAGTTGTTATTGTTTGGAAGCATGAAAATAACAGCAATAAAGGAATGTAAACGAATTCGTACGTTTAAGCGAATATGTCTAATTTTATTTACACGTTTATCGCTCGCCCACGTTCTTGTTTTTGGGTAACTTTAGTGAGGTGATTCAAAGTGGACTGTAACAAGTTCTAATCAATTCGCGATGAACTTGTTTCTTTTTGTGGCCTTCCGATTCAATGAAGCTGCTAAAACTGGATAGTCTAAAATGTCTTCATTGATAAACTAATTTAAATTTTGATTTGATTCCGTTTGTAGATGGTCCATCTTTCAGCCGTTATTTTTAAAAGGTGTTGACCTTGAGGTTAATGGATAGAGCATGAATGAGTGTTGCTAGGAAAATGATCACGAAACCGTGTCCAAGAATCTTCTGTCGCAAAACAGTATCTACTTAGGTAGCCAATGTTGTTATCAGTGGTTGAGATACCAACCTACTAGGTAAACTACTACTACTGCTTATAGGTACTAGGCTAACTAAGTACCTGCTAGGTAGTACCAATATGGCCTATCGGCTAATTTTCGAAGATCGAGAATTGAACTTCAGATCGTCGTCAAATGGTGCGTTTTTTATCAACCATAGACGTTGGCGCATAAGGCCTCTTAGCGCTTGTCAAGCATAAGTATGTGACTTTACCGCTCAAAAAGTTAAAAAACAACCAGCAGCTTCGAAATACTGACGACATTGTCATAAATGAAAATATATTCAGTCAGCCATTCAATAGTTTTATTACAGTTTAATAATGAACACTAATTGTAAACTAACCGTTGTCGCAAAGTCCTTGCTTGTAATAGATTTATGAGCATTTATTAAATGCAGCACCTTGCACGCGTGTTCATTAGATCGTATCACAGATACCGTAATGGATCGTATAGTATCCATTGTAAACGCGAACGTGATATCATGGTGACGTCATGTGCTCTCATAAAGCCCGCAATATTTAATTAGCTAATTAAGTTAACATTTGATCGCTATCTTGATGGGAAAGTTATGACGTTGGCATGTTTTCTTAGCACTTTTTTGATGTTGTAATTTTTGGTTATACATAATATGTTAGGTTCTTGGGTGATCTAATATGTTTTACCAAGGGACTTATTCGATGCCTTGTGAGTTTTTTGACACCACAAAACGAAAGATGAGCAGATTAGAGATATAAGCATAGGGTGGTCTTATCACTAACAGCGGTCTCTGTCGGACACATTCTAACCGATATCAAATTTGGGAAAACAAGCTTAGCCTTTACACAGGTAACCTAAAATTAAACCTCAATCGGACATCGGGAAGTGGCTCAAAATTCAGTCGTAAAATCTGACCCAAAGCCAAAAAATTCAAACTTATTTATTGCATACAAGAACATTATTTTACAAAACAAAAAACAAAAACCGATTTCAAGAGACCGACTATTGATAGTTATTCATCTATTTGTCGCGCACGTACTTAATACAAATTTAAGACTTATATGGTTTTCTCATGAATACCATTATCAGAACTGGACTAAATTGAAATGGGACCAAATGGGAAGCGTTAGCTTTCTAATAAAAAAAGAATCATCAAAATCGATTCACCCAGTCAAAAGTTATGAGGTAACAAACATAAAAAAAAAATGATAAAAAAAAAAAACATACAGTCGAATTGATAACCTCCTCGCGCACGTACTTAATGCAAATTTAAGACTTATATGGTTTTCTCATGGATACCATTATCAGAACTGGACTAAATTGAAATGGGACCAAATGGGAAGCGTTAGCTTTCTAATAAAAAAAGAATCATCAAAATCGATTCACCCAGTCAAAAGTTATGAGGTAACAAACATAAAAAAAAAAATGATAAAAAAAAAACATACAGTCGAATTGATAACCTCCTCCTTTTTTGAAGTCGGTTAAAAAGTAGGAACATTTTTTCTATAGTGCGCTACTCCTCAAACATGGTGCAAAACACCTGTATCTGGAGTAGGCCTTCCCGTTATAAAATCTATCTTTGAGTAGGTACGCTATAATGATGAGTTATTAAATGAAATGAAATGAAAGTTTCTAAAGTTATTATACAATTACTGAATTTGAAATTATTAATTACTGTTAGTTAGATAACGTTAGATAAAAGCTTTTAAAAATGTGTAGCGCTTTTATACTCGTTTTTATGCCAAACAAAGGAGCCGATAGCTTCAGTGTGGTCGAGAAAGATTCAGCCAGGTGGAAGGAGGCATCGATGACTCGCCATGTGTTCCTTTTTATATGAAACCTAAAACCTTTCGGGAACCGTTTAGGCTTTTCACGTTTTTTTTATGCAATAAAGTGACGAGACGAGCAAAACGCTCGCCTGATATTACATCACGTTTGCCCATAACAGGTCTGCGCCGTTCAGTTTTGAACTCTAAAAATTCCATACCCTGCGCGGCACAGCACTACGCTCGTCACCCTGAGATATAAGATGTTAAATCTCCTATTTGCCTAGAAATTTCGATGTAAACTTCGCCCTTCAAACCGGAACACAGTAATATTAGCACATTACTGCTTGGCGGTTGAATAACTGAAAAAGGTGTGGTAGGTACTTTCTCAGGCTGGATCTGCAAAAGAGCCCTACCACTACCAAATGTTACATTATCATATGTTATGCAGAACATGACATAACCGGTAGGATATGCCATATCCGATTACTGTATCGACTGTTATGATTATTTAGAATTCGAAATGATTCGGCGTATTTATAAACAAACAGATTTTTCATACATTTGCTATTATTGAGTAGCTTATTCATTATCAAGTGAAATTGTAAAACAAGGCACCAACGTTTGTTAACAATGTTTCATTTCTATGATTCTAATAATAAATATGTAGGTTTTGCTCAAAGCTAAATAAAGCTTCAGGGTCACTGTTGCACAGGGAAATCTTAACGAATATGACCTTAAAACGTAGAGAACCTTACACATTGTCATGTGATATGTTAAGTGCCATATGGCACAGAGAAAATCATATTTTACTCGTAGTTATAACAGACGTTTCAAAAGTGAAGAAGTAAAAATTCGTATGTAATTCCGTATACAGGGTTATACATAAAGGGTATGCTAAGCCGAAAACGGCTCATAGTACTCATCATTATGAACAACTTTTACTATGGGACCAACCCGAAATTCGTCGTCAATGACATTCGACAAAATGTATGGAACAGCTGTTTTTTTTTCGCGAATTTCGGGTTGGTCCCATAGTAAAAGATGTTCATAATGAGGAGTACTATTAGCCGTTTTCGGCTTAGCATACCTTTTATGAATAACCCTGTATAGATTTTTTTAATTTTGCAATTGTTTTTTTTAATGAAATTAGATACGTAAATTTTCTTATGCGTCCCCAGTTGACATGAAACCGCCTGGCCAGAGAATGATAGTACACAATATCTGGGGGCAGTGTCCTTGCCAAGTCTAGCAAAAGCTCATATATTTCACGTCAGTCACCTCATTACATACGACATGAAAACGTCAACAATACCAACCCGTTCCTAATAGCTCTTCAGTATCCTTTCAGTTATTTGTGAAAACTATTTTGTTAAAAGTATTATTGCAAATTTTCAGACGTCGACTGCAACAGCTTAAAATATGGCAGCAGCGGGAAAAAGAATGGGCGCGGTCGCGGGCGAAACGAGAGAAGAGCACCAAGCGGAACATATACTTCAACGACAGCGTCATGTTGCTGGAGGCGGCCGCGAGAAATGATATCGACGAAGGTAAGAACGATATAAATACATTTGATTTATTATTTATGAATTTTAATTTTATTATTCAACTAGCGGCTCGTCCCGGCTTCGCACGGGTAGACACTATAAATTGAGATTAAAAAAAAAACAAACTATAAACTATCCTATCTGTTAAGTTAGATCGAACTGCACACGGTGTGCAAATTTGATTGAAATCGGTTAAGTAGTTTAGGAGTCTACAGCGGACAAACAACGTGACACGTAATTTATATATATTAAGATTTGACAATTTTAACTTATCATTAGTGTAACTCGTGTAAAAATAAATTACTGGATCGACTACCGAGTCGCCCCAGGCATGTCCAGGATTTTGTTACTTAACACACACTTTTTGTCGGCCTTATTTTTTGGACTTGCCAAAATCGTTCCAAACGTAAAAGTTTATGGAGTTTTGGTATTTAGGTTGGTAAACAAGCACTTAGTGACGTTATGTATCCGCGCCTGACTCGCTCGTATATGAATATTGAAGACGCGAGGCTTCGCAAGACGAAGCTACAGAAGCGAGATACATTTTTAATCTTAAAGCTACCTTATTATTACTTAATGAGACTTGAAATTCGTTTCACGACAGATCTCACAATCTCGTCGCCTTCATCAAAACGTCATAACATTCAGACCAAGGATAAGCGTACTGAGATTATTTTTTTGATATCTCGCTGACATTTTATTACCAAGAAATTTACGAGAACATAAAATCTTCTATGAAAGGTGTAAAATCACATTCATATCGCAGCAATTAGTCGAAGAAGCCTGATAACTGCGCACATAAGCCGCTTGATCTATTTTCCAATGTTTAAACTTGCCGTGTAATGCCTCTAATCTTTACTATTGCATTTTTACGACTTCCAATAATTTATGAGGTGTCTTTGGAAGTTATTGGTCATTGTAATACGATGACGACTCGAGTTCGTTATTACCTAAGCACTTCATAATTCTGCCTTGTTCATTATTTGTTTATTCAAGGCGATTTTGTATCGATAGTTTTTTTTTACTATCCAGTGATGCCTCGCTAATAATATTTGCTAGTATGTTTTGTTTTACATATACAAGAGCCACACTAAAACCGTTCTAACGGCTACAATTAAATTTAAAAAAAATGAATGGAACCCGAACTCCTGTTAATTCGTTTGCTTGTTTTTGAAAGTATGAGTGTTACGTTTTAATTCCTAAAACGTAACACTCATAGCTAATACGTATAATTTGTCAGATTTAGTGAAGTATAAAAGGTAATGTTTTCATTCAGCTGTAAGAACGTTTCCAAACGCGGCTCTATATAATTGGACACTGAAAAAACTACCAGTTCCTTTACTTGTTGACCTGTGCCCGACGGGATCCACAATAGGCTAGTTGCCTAATTTTGATTGATTGCTAATTAATATACCTTAGTATCCATTAAACATGGAAAAAATATATTTTTTTGAAAATATATCGATTTTCAATTTGTATTTCGCATTTAAAGAAATGACATTTAATTTCCCCCGAAAACGCTCAAAACTGTCATGACGTCGTGTGTGACGTCAACCTGTGCGAAACACAGCTGTTCGTGTATGGCGATTGTTGATATTTCGTGATAAAAAATGAATCCGTCGTATTACAAGTACTGTATGGTGTCCCAGTGTAAAAGCACAAGTATAAATACGCCAAACAGATTATTTATCTATGTTCCAAACGATCCACAAATACGAAAAAAGTGGCTAGCACTTGCGAGGAGGAATGATGCTCACTGTTTGTCAACTAAAACAAGAATGTATTTTTGTGAAGATCATTTTGATGTAAGTATTTGACACAGTAGGTATAATCTACCTAATCTAAATGTAAAAAAACTGATAATTTTCCTCAAGTGGTAAAACAATAACAAACTAGTTTGAGGTTAGGTATTTTGTTATGATTTGGACAATATTTTGTTAAATTAATAGTCCTAACACACGTTTTATTGTTATAGTTGCCAAATGATATGCTTAATTATACCGAGTACTTACCATATTATGGGAAAAGTATCACAAGTGCGCTTGAAACCAGGATGTAGGTACTCCAAGTAAATTTGGATGTCAAGAAGATAGGAAAAAGCGGACATGCAACAGCACAGAACGATCTTACATATTGAAAAAACAGAGAATGACGACAATAGCAGAGTGTCTAAATGAACGTAAAGAAAGCTCCACGCTAAGTTCATCTCTTATAGATACTCCTGATACAGTTCAGATTTCCAAACAGTTGAATAAAATGAGCCGGAAACTTTTAGTGAGCAGAAAGTAATTAATTACACATATATTCAGAAGTAAAGCAGCCCAGACCACTATGAAAACAAAAGATCAGGCATTATCATGATGCATTACCGTGATGTTTAGCACGGCGTGACGTCACATTTTCTGATTGGCGTTCACTGTCACGTGACTCAATGCCTATTTTTTAAGATTTTCTTTTCTAAAAATATTAATAATCTTTAATTATTTTGATAAATTGTTTTATTTTTTGAAATCCGTATATCTTAATCAATAATTAGAAACTTCAATCCATCCGATTCATTCTTAGTGGGAACAAGCCTATTGTAACTAATACTATAATGATCGTTCCATCTAAGCAACATTGTGGAAGGCAAATAAATGAATATGAACACTTCCATCTCTTTCACACAACAATGCAACGGCATTAACAACTTTTGCATGCTATCTCTTTCCAGTGCGCCGCCTCCTGGCCCGCGGCGTGACTCCCGACGCCACGAACGAGGACGGCCTCACCGCACTCCATCAGTGCTGTATCGACAACAACGAAGCTATGATGCGGCTGCTTCTTGACCACGGAGCCAATGTGAATGCGGAGGATAGTGAAAAGTGGACGCCGCTCCACGCCGCCGCGACTTGCGGGAACCTCAATCTAGTCCGGATACTCATACAACGAGGTGAGGACGGCTTTTTTTGGCTACACACATTTGGAATATTTAGATAGTGTCAAGTTGTTATTTAAAATAGT
The DNA here is from genome assembly GCA_949125135.1 of Alcis repandata. Taxonomy (NCBI): domain Eukaryota; kingdom Metazoa; phylum Arthropoda; class Insecta; order Lepidoptera; family Geometridae; genus Alcis; species Alcis repandata. The sequence goes on from OX421234.1 coordinate 8,715,773, forward strand.
TTGTTTGTTGAATATTTCAAGTAAAGTCAAATATATACAATTTATATTGAAAATTCAATTTAGATTACACAAAAAGTTTTACCAAAATTATACGAATCATTTTCGAGAAAATAACTGTCATCATTTTGACAGCTGCAGTAAGTTAATGAATTCATCTTGACGAAAAAAAACAATATCAGGAAGAATATTGACATGTATTTACATCTTAAATTTAAAATAAGCTAAAATAACAAACTAAACTATTCGTCTTGATTTAATATTTCACTGAAATAAAATTTTCCGTTAAAACCCATCAAAAATAATATTCAGAATTTATTTTCAATTTGCTTTTTACTATGTGCCGAAGTTATCAGAGCGATTCCCAGCCCGGACCGAGTAAAGATTACATTTCAATAAAACTACTAACGCAACAACATTTTATTGCAGGTGCAAATTTGCTAGCGGTAAACGGGGACGGAAACATGCCATACGACATATGCGAGGAAGAAAGGACGCTAGACGCGATAGAGAGCGAGATGGCGGCGCGGGGAGTCACGCAGAGACTGATCGACGAGACGCGCGCCGCCACTGAGATGCAGATGTTGGCTGATATCGCGGATATGGTGCTGGGTGGGATGGATCTAGACGAGCCAAGGGATACACAAGGAGCTACCTTAGTAAGTAAAGTACCTTAGTACCTACCAATTAAGTACTGATAGTACCTCCTTTTTAAACTGTACTGACTTGAGATTTGACGCTCCTTTCTCCGTTTTTTAATTTTTTCGATACATCTTGTATTTTAGATCTGTCTTGTAGTACACAGTCATCGCTCGCTATTGTGTTTTGACTTTATCAGATCGTCTGTTTCGCTTAATTTATAAATAATCAGTCAGTTCTATCACCTAGTCATATTACTTTAATCTGTTGTCTTCAGAAGCAAAGATTTTTCTAGCGACCAAACGTGGCTGAGTGAGGTCAGTGATTTATCTGCGCCGATTTTAACATAGTTTCTAGCCTAATCTGTGTTTTGTTTCACCCAAAATCGCCCCCAACATAACCTAAACGTTGTTTCAACCTAACCTGTAAAATCTTGTTTCGACCTAATTTACAATATCTTGTTTCAACCTTTTTTTTGTTACGGGGTTGATATCTTCAAAATATACCTGGTTCTATTGGGGTACATCCGGGTTACGTAGGAATTGACCTACTAAAACACTGTGCTGGACGGAGGGCACCGCACCGAGATCTCTCGAAAAACTCGTACCGGTGCCCTCGGAGCACCTCAGGCATCGTCCCGGGTTCAACCTAACCTATCTTCCGACGTAACGTAGTATGTTGTCCGCAGCTGCACATAGCGAGCGCGAACGGCTACCTGAAGGTGGTGGAGTACCTGCTGGAGCAGCGCGCCAACACCGACGTGGTGGACCACGACATGTGGCAGCCCGTGCACGCCGCCGCCTGCTGGGGACACGTGAGTACCTGCTGGAGTAGCGCGCCAACACCGACGTGGTGGACCATGACATGTGGCAGCCCGTGCACGCCGCCGCCTGCTGGGGACACGTGAGTACCTGCTGGAGCAGCGCGCCAACACCGACGTGGTGGACCACGACATGTGGCAGCCCGTGCACGCCGCCGCCTGCTGGGGACACGTGAGTACCTGCTGGAGCAGCGCGCCAACACCGACGTGGTGGACCACGACATGTGGCAGCCCGTGCACGCCGCCGCCTGCTGGGGACACGTGAGTACCTGCTGGAGCAGCGCGCCAACACCGACGTGGTGGACCACGACATGTGGCAGCCCGTGCACGCCGCCGCCTGCTGGGGACACGTGAGTACCTGCTGGAGCAGCGCGCCAACACCGACGTGGTGGACCACGACATGTGGCAGCCCGTGCACGCCGCCGCCTGCTGGGGACACGTGAGTACCTGCTGGAGCAGCGCGCCAACACCGACGTGGTGGACCACGACATGTGGCAGCCCGTGCACGCCGCCGCCTGCTGGGGACACGTGAGTACCTGCTGGAGCAGCGCGCCAACACCGACGTGGTGGACCACGACATGTGGCAGCCCGTGCACGCCGCCGCCTGCTGGGGACACGTGAGTACCTGCTGGAGCAGCGCGCCAACACCGACGTGGTGGACCACGACATGTGGCAGCCCGTGCACGCCGCCGCCTGCTGGGGACACGTGAGTACCTGCTGGAGCAGCGCGCCAACACCGACGTGGTGGACCACGACATGTGGCAGCCCGTGCACGCCGCCGCCTGCTGGGGACACGTGAGTACCTGCTGGAGTAGCGCGCCAACACCGACGTGGTGGACCACGACATGTGGCAGCCCGTGCACGCCGCCGCCTGCTGGGGACACGTGAGTACCTGCTGGAGCAGCGCGCCAACACCGACGTGGTGGACCACGACATGTGGCAGCCCGTGCACGCCGCCGCCTGCTGGGGACACGTGAGTACCTGCTGGAGCAGCGCGCCAACACCGACGTGGTGGACCACGACATGTGGCCGCGCGCCGCGTGCCGGCATCATACACACTTCTTATCCCACCATAGGGTCTAAGTGCGAAATCGGCGTGAACGGCTTTGATGGGATAAAAAGTTTTAAATGAATATACATAGTAGTTTATGAAACTGTTGCATAAAGATGCATAATGTATAATGTTGCATCCACTCGTATGCTACTAATAAAAACCTTGCCTACAGCTCGGTTTTTAAACTCACGCTCGTGTTTTAATAATGTGCAGTTTCACACGCTACTTTATCTACTCTCATATCATAAAATGCGAATTACAAACTTCTATACGAATTTATATTGACTACCTTTAAACACATCACCGAAATTTAAAAATGGAATAAATGGCAGGGCCCTGAGATGGCGCCAAACCTAGCCTGTCAGACACAGTTTAGGTAATAGTTACTTCGTGCCAAAAGAGTCAAGTGGGAAACTATCGTAATGACAAAAAAATTACATTATAATACCATTTTGTTTGGAAAATAGTTAAGCGTGATTTAGACGATACAATTTTCTTGTACATTCAAGTGCAATTATTGAATGCAATAAATTAAGTGCGTTAATTGCCCTTCAAGAATTGTACGCAACTGTTTACACGTGGATACAAGTAAAAAAATTGAACGCAATTATTGAATGCAAGTCTTGACAAAAAATAGTTGCAAATGTCTTCTGTTTAGACCAATATAATAATGTTTAGGAGATTATTGCTTTCAAGTTTTGACTTGTCTAAATAGAGAGTTGTATGTGCGTGTACCATTCATTGGCGGGTTGCTTCAAGTATTGCGCGTATTTGCGTTGTCAAATTTTTCATTCAAGTGTTGGAAGGTTTTGTAAAGAGAAAGAAAAAGATTGTTAGACGCTCCAAGAACTCCTCTTCTTGCTATCCATTTTTTGATCCAACACCTCTTTTTACGGCGATTTCTCAATATTTCTTGTCTCAGAAGAGCAGCAACGATTAACACACCTTCACTTACTGCACTCGTGTTGGCAAATGAAGAGAAAACTAATTGAATGCAAGAATCGCCTAAGAAATTTTTGTATGTGCTGTTTACACCAAAAAAATTTTGGCAAGCAAAACTTGCGCAAAAGATCAAAATGTTACGTACTGTTTAGACCATGCAGGTAATTTATTGCTTCAATTTTATTGTATGCAACAGGCAAGAAACTTGCATCATGTAAATGATTATATAAAGAAACTTTTTTCCATTATGTTATTGTGTCTTACTTAGTATGTCATTGTAGATTCGTTTTGAAGTTCGTAATTTGAATTTTACGATATGAGAGTAGATAAAATAAATAACGTTTCACACTCATAGCTCCCCACCAGGATACCCTGTGTCGGGGATGCCATGGAACACACAAAGACAAGGACAACTAACACCCAGACCCAGAACAGATATTTAAATTCATCATTTAAACATCTGCCCGGCCGGGAATCTAACCCGGGACCTCTGGCTTATAAGGCGGATATACTACTGCTGAGTCAAACAGGCGGATATACTACCCCTCTAATTCTCTTCATCCGTCCTTATAATAATTAATATATTTCACAAAAATGGAATGATTTGTTAATGAAATTTTAATTTTTGTTTCAGCTGGAAGTATTAGAATTATTAGTACAATATGGAGCCGATCTCAACGTGAGGAACAAGCACGACGAAACGCCGGCAGGTATTATCTATAAACGTTAACCTACAACATTACATACTTCTTTTTTTTTACTTTCTGGATATATTATGTTTAATTTTATCACACCCAAGCTGTTTAGTCAAGACCTAAAAGCAGAAAGTTTATTTACAAAATTGCATGTTGTTATTCGCCACATATTAATATTGCCTCAAGATAAGTTCTGGAACACAGCTAAGCACTTTACGACAGATTTTTGACATTTTGTCTAGTTAAAGTTTCTACTAGAGATCAAAAAGGAATTAAAACTTACTAAATTAGCAACCTTTACCTGTGTCTAGAGACAAATTATCTACAAATCTTGTAAGCTAAATTGTTCTTGCGAAAAGGTTTAGATTATTTTATCGGTATTCCGAAATATATCCTAACTAACCTAAGTATAAATAAATAAACTCAAAATCATTCATTTTTGAATTTTGTACCTAACCGAATTTTCGTTGTTCCGTATATTCTTGCACGAATACGATTGTTTGACAACAACCTTTGGCCCATCCAGATATATGCGAAGAGGGCGAGATCCGCGCGCGCATTCTGAGACTAGCGGTCGAACAAGAAGAACACCGGCGCCGCGCCGCGCACCACGCGGGGGAGCGACTGCGCACCGCGCGGCGATCCTCCTCCACGGCCAGCACTAGCAGGTAAACCACACTAGAGCGGTAGCGGCACTGGCGGGTAACCACACTAAAGCGGGGGCAGCACCGGCGGGTAACCACACTAGAGCGGCACTGGTTGGTAACCACACTAAAGCGGGGGCAGCACCGGCGGGTAACCACACTAGAGCGGCACTGGTTGGTAACCACACTAGAGCGGGAGCAGCACCGGCGAGTAACCACACTAGAGCGGAAGCAGCGCCAGTGGGTAACCACACTAGAGCGGAAGCAGCACCGGCGGCTTATACTGTGTTAACCGCTGCTTTGAATCCTTATCTTTGAGTTATTCTGTAATACGAACAATTTTTTATGTAGTGGTGATCCCAAACCTTGTTCAGCAGAGTGCGGTCGGTGCGGCGGACGTCGTTACGAGAGAAGCAGCTGACGGCGAAGGCCGACGTGCGGGGCGAGGCGCGGCTCCGGGAGACCTTCGACTCGTCCGTCGACGATGAGCTACAGGTCAGTGAGATGCATTTCAAGAACTTTAATACGTTTTATAGGAGGCTAACTTAAACAGAAGTATAGAAAAAAAAATTGACTCTGAAAAATAAACACATATACACAAATTAGAGGCAAGATCGCTGAAATGGATCAATGTAAGTTGGTTTCTCCTAAGCAAACTCTAGGTGCTCCATCGTAGACGGCGTCACCTTACCCTTCAGGCAGTCAAATGCGAGTCTAATCTTTGAATAAAGAAATAATTACATTAAATAAATGAACAGATTAACTTGAAATTTGTAATTTTAAGTTTTACCTTTAAAATGCTACATAGACTTTTGTTTTATGCCGAAAAAATGTACATTACCAGCAAGATAGCGGGGGAACCTCGGTTTGGGCCACATACAACAAACTACATAACATAACATGGTATATTATGCCAATTTCTCCTAACATTTTATAGCTCGGATTTTTTTCAAACTCGCTAAATCACAACATCTGATCGCAAATAAAAAGAAACTGATGATAATAATCATCTCTGTTTCAAATACAGCTACACTTATAGTTTGAGATATATAAAAACAACGATGCACGCTTCTGTGCTCCAAACAAGATCCATTATCATAATAATTAACTATCGTGTGCGGCATTTGAATACCCCAGGTGTTCGTTAACGTTATAGTACCCTGGCGAAGTAAACGCGTTGAAATGTGTTGATAACATCGGCTTACACTCAATAACTCATGTTGTACAGTATTTGGACCTCCATGGGACAGTGTGCCTTTTTTTTTTTTTGTTTACCCAGTGGAAATCCTTTATGGATACCACGCCCGCCCCGGGGGAGGCAGGGTGGTTATGTGGGAGTCTCCGCCCTGAGGCGGCATACCCACTAAAACCACTGGGGTATTCATCGTCCGCCTGATAGGGCAAGGTGGTGTCGCGTTAGCATTGACCACCTTGCCCCGGCGACGGGCCCGATTAGGGCCCCCTGCACCTATGCAGGGGTGATCCTGTTCCCCAGGATCACCCCCCAGACAGTGTGGGGTCGTGCAGGCCGGGAGAGTCCCCCGACTCTCCCGGCAACCCCACTGCCGAGAAGCGAGGAGACGGGCGAACCGCCTCCTCGCTCCCTAGCCCCGCTCGCTCGCACGTGGTGGGCAGTGTGGTTAGCACCACCCACCCCGCCCTAAGCCCACGTTCCTTTCACACCCGACCGCAACCCTCACGCGGCGAGGTGCAAAAGGAACCCTCCTCCTTTCCTTGCACTCCCGACCGCGACCCACACACGGCGAGGAGCACATAAAAAAAAAAACCCCCCTGGTGGCACCGCTGCCACCGCCCAAGCGTGGAGCGCCGTTTCCTCCGGCGTCCACCACACTCGTCACCGGCGGCAGCAATGCCACCGTCCAAGTGTGGAGCACCGTTTCCTCCAGCGTCCACCACACTCAGACACCACCAGACACCATCACGCTGTGCCCTCTGCTAGTCAGAGGGACACGCGGACGGGCCCACCGTGTCGGGTTATTTGCCAGCGTGCGGTAATACTGCATAAAAGCTGCAGTATTACCGCACGCTGTTGCCCAGGGTGCACCACGAGGAGGTTACCCGACCTAGCACCCCATGGGACAGTGTGCCTAGCACAACTTCTGTCGTAAAATATGTAGCGAGTATTTCGATATAAAGGTCTACCCCATTAACGCTCGTCAAGCCGCCCCTGGCGGGCGTAATTGGCGTACACTTTTCTGGTGAATACTCGCTACGTTTAAAAAAATGATTATGTAAAAATAATAGTTAAAAAAAAACTAAAAATACACGCTTTTTATAAAAAACCGAACTAAAAAAATAGAAAATAAAATTTTATAAATTTAAATTAAGAATAGGGTTGAAAATTTCAATAAATATAAATTAATAATAGTGTAAATAAATAAATATATGTATTTTATTTTTAAAAAGCGTGGGGTGTATGGGTCAATAGATATTATATATTTTGTAGATACATTTTGTATTGACAGACATGAGTAGAGTGATTAGCATTTTGATAATATCTTAGAAAGCACCCCACGCTTTTTTAAAAATAAAATACATATATTTATTTATTTACACTATTATTAATTTAAATTTATAAAATTTTATTTTCTATTTTTTTAGTTCGGTTTTTTATAAAAAGCGTGTATTTTTAGTTTTTTTTTAACTATTATTTATTTTTCGCTTTTTAGTTCGATTTGCTAACTATTAACCATCCTTAATAGGTATGTACAAATATTGGTGTTATCCATTTTTAGCCGTCTGCTCAAGCAAATTAAAAATAAAATTGATGCGTAACAAAAAATATTGAGCAAAAAGATTTGTAGCCGCGTGGTTTCGATCCTCAGACCTCGTAAAATAAAATTGATGCGTAACAAAAAATTTTGGCCAAAATGATTTCTATCGCGTGGTTTCGATCCAGGGACCTCTGGGTTATGAGCCCAGCACGCTTCCACTGCGCCACTCTGTTCTCTGACACGAATGACGAAATTACCATTTGTAAGTTAAACGGTATTAAAAGTTAAAGAAACTTTATAGAAAAAGCGTGTTAAAAAAATTAATAGTTAAAAAAACTAAAAAACACGATTTGTTTAGTGTATTGTCATCGGTCCTCGATATATCTACAAAGTTTGAAAGAAATCTGACCGTTTAAAGTGGGTCAAAAACGCGCTCAAAGGAGTCGGTTACATACAAACAAACATACAAACATACAAACATACAGGTGAAGCTAATAAAAGCGTGTTAAAAAAAGAGGAATATTTCAGAAAAATAAATGAACAATAACGTCTATCTTCTTCTTCCATCTACGAATATACAAGGCATTACCTGACTGACATATCAACGCTTGGCCTAAAGCGCTGGTCCTATAGAAACATCAAAGGAGGGTATGTTCCCTGTGTGATGTTTCTTCTAGGCAAGCGTGCGAGATGGCGATCAAACGCAAGCCTATTATTAATAAAAAAAAAAGACGTGTGGCACTTGTGGACTGCCGCGGTAAAGCTATTGCATAGCATTTTTTATCAACTTATGCAATTATAATTATTTCATTAACCAATGCCACCTAGAGGCGAGTTGCTGAACTAAAGAGACAAGCGTGATTATAATGATATTTCAAAAAGTCATTAAAAGTTCTGCTATTCATCGATAGATGGCAAAACTAAAAAGTATCAACGCTGTGCCGGTCGGAGTGGATGGTCTTAGGCTAAGGTTATTTTCGTTACGGAATTTTTGGATTCGGCCTCCACGCTCAAGGCCCGCGATAGAAGCTATGCAATGGCTTAAAAAAAAGTAGGCAGTCGCATCCAGTAACAAACAAAATTTGCAATGTCCAACATGTAAAAGGGTGAAATGGGGTGACAATGTTTGTATGAAAACAAGCCGCTGGTATTATCATACCATCTGGAGCAGTTGTGCTCGGGTAATCGCTGGCAAGGGGGAAACGCCCAATGCACCCTTTGTGGAACGCCAATGCAAGACCTACCGCCCCCATTCCGAAAAGAAAGCCGCGAGTATTATAATGTTAACTGTAGACCACGTAAACGAAGCCGCGGACAGAAGTTAGTTGAAATAATAAGAATGTTCTTCGACAAAATCCTAAAACATTCACACATTCCCACCTCCACATATCTCAGTCACTTGAGACGCGTATCATTCTACTTTCGACTTTCGCACAAAACGAGCAGGAAAAAACGACCACTGTGCAATCTACGCCTTGCACAGTGGATAAAAAACGCGGACGTTTGCCGTGAAAGGAAAATTGTCAGTGCTGTGCCGTAACACGCATAGACAATGAAAGTGTCAATAAATGTAGGAAATGTGACCAACATGATTAATCATATACTAATGTTATAAATGCGAAAGTGACTCAGTTTGTGTTTAACATTGTCACGGTTAAAAGTCCAAATAGATCTTGATAAAATTTTACAAGGTTTTGCGTCTCGAGGAAAGCCTATTTATAGTTTATCTCGAAAAACGCTGATAACATCAGGTATTCAAAGAGGTCACAATTTTTTGAATGCGTTCATAATTCGACATCATCATCAGTCATGCGTTCATAATTCGATGTCAGTCATAGACACCAATATAAATACCAATAGACCACAGAGTGTCCAATAGAGTCAAATTGATTGAACTAATTTTTGAACCAAAAGCGATCATCATGCATTCGAATTTTTGGTCGGGTAAAGGCGGCAGAAAGGTGGACGGTCCTTGGATGAGATTTTGACAGGAACGGAAAATATGGCGCGTTGAAGAAGACACCTATACTGAGCAGTGCGTGGAAAATTAATGGTTGATGATGATGATGAATTATAAAATTTAAAGAATAAATAATAAACATCTCATTTATCGCCATTATTTTATTTCTTTAAATCTCAGCTAGTTTTCTTGCATACCTACTTTCTAAGTAAGAAAACAGACATACTTCACACAATTACTTAATTGTTTGCTTAATCATAATTTGCACAACAAAGTAACTTGTAGGTACACAAGTTGTAAGACTTATCTGCGAAATTAATTAACCCAGATCTTTACAAGTATGTTGTAAAATCATAACAGGCAGCGATAATAATAGATCACAACCATTACTCTTTAATTATTAACAAGCACAACCCCTATTGCGATGTGATATTTAAACATTGGAATTTGACCCTTCAAGTCCTATTTATAAGGTTCTCTCAATTTCCACAACGCACTAAGAAAATCGTATTGTAAAACTGGTTTAGCGCTACAGTAAATCGTGCAGTAATTGGCTATTAAACAAGTGTATAGTGCTAATAAACCCATTTAATATGTGACTAGCTGTTGCCTGCTGTTTCATGCACTTGAAAGTCAAAAATTTTACCTCCTCTTCTTTATCACCTTTGCCTCAAAATTAATTTTAACCTAAACACTCTTTTTTAGTAAACTCTCGTTTATTTTATGTTACTTATTGCCATTATATTCGAGCTCTATTTTAAGTGTTGGATATTTGAAAATATACTCTTTTAAGGTTTTCACCCCCATTTTAGCCCTTTCAGGGACATTTTTTTGGCAATATCCCTAAACTCTTCCAGACTTATGTTTCTTACTTTTAACTCATGTACTTTAAGCAAGCCATGATTCAACACTTCGATTTACTGTAATATCTACATAACAGTAATGAAACAGTTTTATGTATTTTTTAATTTTATATGCGGATGGATTTTGAGGTTATCTCCTTACGTATCTGCAACTGCATTACGCAATGATGCAACGCTGGCGCATGTAGATGTTGTGCAAAATTATGTTCTGGAAATAAGAACTACCCTACGCAATACACACTCGGTACTCTACAGATCTTAGTATCTACTCAATTAATCAAACACCATTTTGACTGGTTAATGTCTAGGCGTTTGACCATTGCATCTAATGTTACCAGTTTAGCACTGCTAATATAAAACTTGGTCGATTGATAGACTGACGTTTCTCTATTTCGAATCTCGACTAACTCGTCAAAGTTGTCTATGGTCTGAACAAAATCGTAATGTATTGACTGCTGTCTGTACACTCTGTCTGAAAAAAAAAACCTACAAAAAATCATCTCGTGGCACCAGATGGGCAAAATTCTCATTGATTTCTAGATGAAGCGTGAGTTCTAGCGTTTTATATCATACTACCTCACTAGGCGTCGCACGTTTTAGTTACCTAATTGAATCTCCATACAAGAACCAATGCATGCTGGTCACAGATTCAAAAGATTATCACGAATGTCAGTGTGTAAGTAGATCACACAACTCGTATTACTCGTGTATCTGTATATAGATTACTACAAATCCTATTTATAGAGTACGATCTACGTTTATCGTAAACAACGAGCCTTGAGTGCACGTGCAGTTGACGTAACAAATCTGTTCAAATATTACGTATAATTTGCCTCTCGCCGATTAACGCGTGCTTTATTGATGAATCTAATCTCAGGTACATTGGTTTAACAAATATTTCGTATAGATTGAGACTTTCGGCTTAAAAACAATTGTTAATAATATATGTAGATCAAGCAACAGACAACGATTTATCAAATTTATCATTTACACTCTAAAAAAATCAATAAAAAATATGGCAACTCACCTTTCAGAATTTAGCCCTAAAAATTCATCCGCTGCACCGCTTTTCTTGCTGTCATTAACTGCTTAAGTTGCCAACGGGCTCGTACTGTAAACAACTCTAAAGGTTTCATTTACAAAATAATCTGATACTCTTGTAATTCAAATGAATGCCCAAAATTGATATATTTGCGTTTTTGTATCGTCATCTTCTCTTCTGCAATCAGATAACAATCCAAACCGGCATCCTCTATTGATAGCAGTTAGTTCAATAAGTGGTACGCCACCGACTCGGCTCAGCAAGGTGCGTAATTGTGCGCCAATTAGTCTGGAAGCAATAATGAGTGGTTTTACGTTCGTATTACCACCAGGTATGTGGCGCAACAACGCTGACCCACAGATTCTGATAGACGGAGATGTGGTGCCCGTTTTCCCTACACTGACTTAAAGTCGAGACAGTAAATGGATACACTCGGCCGAGCATACCAATCGTGGTTCTAGTCACTGCCTTGACTCGTCAAAATGTTTATACTAACCGAGTACTCGGCCGAGGGCACTGTTTCGCCACTGTACTCGTTACGTGTTATCAACCCATAAGTGGGACGTCAGTTCACTTCGTAGTTCCGCTATATGTGACAACTATTTTAGCCTCTGACGAAATGGCCGCCACATGTGATCTACGACAACTTTCGCTAACGGTAATAGAAGAAAATGGATTTTCCATTATTCTTGTAATGTCTAAAAACATACTAGTGAAACTGTTTAAATTACAGGCCTGTACAGTTTATCCGTGAGACAGACATTTTCGTCACTTAAACCATTGCTTAAACTAGGTAAAGCTTACTCACTGTTTAATTTGTTTAATCTATATGCCTTAGGTCTTTGTAACAGCAACCTAAGTACAGTACAGTAGTACTGCATCCATACAATCTCTTTGGGTAATTGGTGAAATGGTTTTTTTTTATATGTAATTGAGTGACGAGACGAGCAAATCGCTCGCCTGATGTTAAACGTCACGTTTGCCCATAACAGGTCTGCGCCACCCAGAATTTTGAACTCGCAGAATTCAAGACCCTGCGCGGCACAGCACTGCGCTCGTCACCCTGAGATATAAGATGTTTAATCTCCCATTTGCCCTGTAATTTCACTGGAAACAATGCCCTTCCAACCGGAATACAGTAACGTTTGCACATTACTGCTTGGCGGTGGAATAACTGGCAAAGGTGTGGTACTTCCCCAGGCGGGCTCTGCAATAACTAAACACCTAAACCTAGCTAAGCTAAACCTGAAGCACTTAAAACGCTACAAACATCTTTATCTCAAGGTCGACTTCAAATAAATCGCATGTTCTTGTAAAAAATAACGTAATTAATTCAAAACAGTACCCTTCTCAGATTAGCTACACGCTCTCCAACTAGACATTTCTTCATTCCTCCCGTTATCGTTGTAATTGGCACATTCATGGTGCGTGAAGAGCCTAAAAACGCTGCAAAAATGCTTTATGCGTCTACGTTGTTAGTGTTTCGAATTACTGCAATGGGCCGTGCTAAAGATTGCAAGTTAGTCCGATTATAAGTCCAACATTTTTTATCAGATCTTAGGCTTCTATGACAAGATCAATTAACAGCTGATGGCATTATTTACTTCTTACTCAACTGTCTCAGGAGGGTAATGTATGTGTATTTGGGTGCATTTAGGTGGTGTATTTGTGTCCTGTAGGCTAAGAGGTATCAGATTTTGGAGTGCTTAGACGTCGTTTAGATTCATCTTTATCTCTGAAGGCTGGACTATTTAGCTTGTTTTCTCTTGGGAATTTCGTTTTTCTTTTAATATATTTGTTCTTTATATTGCCTAGAATCCTATCTTTCCTAAGACGATAACCATCCAACCATATCACAGATATCGCACGCTAGTACATCATTCTACCCATTTAAATTTTGTGCTCGCATAAAGCAGTTTCTTTGAGTGATTTTATTTCACTTTCTCTGCTTTCGAGCGGTTGCTATAATTACTAGAAGATATAATTAATTACGTTCATTACGTACGGTGCCCATAATTTGTAGACGACATTAATAAGCATAATTTTATTGCGTACTTTACTTTCATTCGTAGGGTTCAAGAACTTTTGATGCAAACAGTTTCGTTTTTATTTCAAAATAACATAGGAAATTATGAAAATTGCTTACCTACGTTCTCGTAGGTACAGATGGCAAGCTGGTTTGGATGTTGGTTGACAGCAAGTATGTAAGAGTAAAAACTTTTAAGTGTGAATGAAAAAAAAATGCTGAGGTGGCAGAAAAGGCAACAGGCCTTCTGATCGTAAGCGATCACCATCGCATCACGCATGGACATCTGTATCACAGAAGGGCTCACGGATACGTTGTCGACCTTTTGGGACTGCTAACAGCCCTTTTGAAGGACAATGTTGTAGTTCCTCGGTAATGCCGGATGTATTAGCCAAGTGCGTTATCTCGCATTCATTATTCTTAATCTGGCATGGCTCAGCCTAAACCTAGAAGATAAGATAGACACAATAACCTTAACAGTTAGGGAGAAAATAGTCTCTTTTTACAAACAATTTAGACATGTCTTCTCATACTTGTTCGTATTATCCCAAACGGAAGTACATGCGCGGATCTGCATTTATATTAAAACTGTGCACTCTATTTAACGTACTTTCAAACAATTCTTAAACTAATTAATGTTTTTATACAGAGAATAACATCTCCTGTTAGTAATGCTTGTTTTCACAGTGTAGATACAGAATGTCTTCTCCGTAAAAAATGTTGCGACGCACACTAACACAATCTTGTATCGGTTGCTACACATAAACATACACAATTCAATTAATTGATTCATCAATTATTATTGGTACGTGGGTAAGTAGTTTGGTGTAGGTATTCTATGTCCGTTTCTAAAGTCTAAATTACTTGAACGATTTTAAAATAAGAAGTGTCAAATAAGGTTCGTCTCTCTTTCGACAGCTTTCTTTTGCAGTCGAGATTTTTATTTTATTCTTAATGCCTTTTTGCCCATATAAGAAAGGGGTATGCTAAGCCAAAAATGCCACTGAAGCCCGACAAAATTTATGGAACAACTGTTTTTTTTTCCGCGAATTCCGGGTTGGTCCTATCGTAAAAGTTGTTGATAATGATGAGTACTATGAGCTCTTTTTGGCTTAGCATACCCTTTCCTTATAACCCTGCATACTCGTATCTAACACAGTACGGTATAAGTTGATCTACTGACTGCAAAATACGCTGTTATAGTACATTGTTATCATTAAAGTAGCGTGTGTTGCCGCCGTGTCGTGATGCTAGCGTAATGCAGGGCGCCCGGTTCTAACATATCTGGGGTGCAACGACGCGATCCCACTCATTTTCTAATAACAGTTTTTAACCTAAATACTACAAAAATATAGTAATAAAAATTATAGGTAAAGTTGTCAAGTCGTAAAAAAAATAACAAAAAAATAAATAAATATAATATTGACAAAAATAATCAATTAAATAACATAATAATTAAAAGTGCCCATGCCCATTAAACAATTTTTGGTCAGTCAGTTTTTAAACTTATTTAGTCTGACGGAGTTAGAATTCTTCAAGTCCCGTCTCAACCAAAAGGACAATATCTCCGATACTTCTAATGTAGATTTTAGAATGAACTGATTTCTTGGTAAGCTTGCTTTATCGTCACATACCATCATCAATATTGGATTGTCAACTACGCTAAATACAACGCCAAATAAAGTCAATCCCGAAATCATGAATTAACTTACTTCTAATTCAATTAATTTTTTCGCTGTTTGATGATTGCAGGTCAAACACATAACCGTATTTATTTGTCTTCGACGTAGTCGATAAGTGGGCGTCTCTGATATTTTTTTCGTAGTCGGGTTACAGGTTTATTAGCTCATTATTTAGTTTTTTTTTATTGTCGATAGATCGGTATTGGGCACAGCATCAAGTGATCTCGTTCCGCTGGGCGGGCTGATTGACGATGCGACGACTCACTAAGTTTTCCCGCGATTTCCCTTACGCTGAAGTGCGAACTATACTAACTGAAGCGACAGTACCACAGCTCCCGAGATAATTAGGTCTGAATTTTTAAATAAAAACTAACGTAGTTTTTGACAAGTTTTGTTACAAATGACACCATAGAAAAATAGGATCGAATTGCTTTCGCCCGCAGTGTTAACAAAATAAAGCATGTTACACAGGGACAACGAGTTTTATCCGCAAAAATAATATTTAGAATTGTTTCTTTAGTTACCTAAAAATTACCAAATCTTGGTTATTACGAGTAGACTATGCTTGCAATAAAACTTGATTAGCTCTTCTCTTCAGCCACCTCTGCAGCGATGCATAAAATTTGAGATTTTTTGCCCACCCTTTCACCTTATCGCAGTACCCTTACGTCCATTTCATCAGTATTTCGTGAATGTTCATTGGTGTGCGTGAATCAAATCTCAGTTGTTGCATGCAAGCGAGCCACTGTCTCGCACGGTAGGAGCGGTCGAGTCGACGGGCGCGGCGCGCGCGCAGTCCGTATGGTCAGCGCGCGGACACGCACACCGATCGCGATCACCGCATTTTTCTCTCTCGATAATGCATTTTGACATATTTTCTCTCCTCGCAAGTTTGTTCTTTATGGTGACGTCATAAAGTGTTTACGTTGTTTGACTCGCGGCTGAGTGATGTGCGCTGACGATCATGTCACTGGATATTATGTTTTATACTCACGACAATTTGCGGCGCATGCGCAAGGAGCCGCAAGTCCTTGGACTCCGGTACAGGGTATGTCTACTATACTATCATGAGTTCACAATTAGGCATGTCTCCCAAGACACACTAAGCTGATGAGCCGAGTAGCGTGCCTTGAGAGAGATCTACGTGTTCAATGAATGTGTACGAAATCGAAAACATGCTCTTAAAAAGTATTCCCACTCATTAGTTTAGATTTTTTCTAAATTTACAATTTAGTATTTGTTTTAGTGTCTAGACTAGAAGCATCAAAATACATACAATTTAAATAAATCCATTTATTCTTCAAACATGAGAACATTAGTGTATACTTATGAAAGTTAGTTACAATATTAATTCAGAAATGTAATTAAAAGTACATGATACTGAAAAGAGAAAACAATCGCTACTAGGCCTCTTCAAGACACATCACTCGGACCAATTTTCTGCATGTCGCGTCCAGGCACTGCCAATCTTTTCAAATTATATCGTTGTTAAGTCTCAATGAAATGACAGTAGACCGGTATCTATTGTAAAATGTAGTATACTTGCACAAAACATTGGATTCATTGTTATTGATAAGTTACCAGGAAGTCGAACAAAACAACTGGTTTTTGCTTTTGCTTACTTTTTTGAAAACCATTATTGTAACATTGTGTAGAGTAAACAATAAAAAATCGATAAACATTGGAATAGACGTGTTCTAGAATAGAGTACCAATCGGTAATCGTAGCGTAGGACTACTTTAGAGGAAATAATACTCCAACAAAATTAGTTACGGTAGTGTAGTCGCTACAGTAGAACAATAAGAAAACAGAATGACGGTTTATGCATTTCAAAGGTACTAGATATTGTGTTTTATATTTTATTACAACATAAATCTACACGAGTCGTGTCCGTGACAATTCCAACAAAGTATTTTTATTTGTCAAAAAAGGATACCTTGAATTTGATAAATGCCTGTTAAATTTTACTCTTCATTATTAAACGGATTTCTTTAATTTTTTATGCTATTGATTGACGAGACGAGCAAATCGCTCGTTTGATGTTAAACGTCACGTTTGCCCATAACAGGACTGCGCCACCTAAAATTTTGAACTCTTAGAATTCAAGACTACGCGGCACAGCACTGCGCTAGTCACCCTAAGATATAAGATGTTTGATCTCCTGTTTAATATAAACTATAGTAATTATTTATTGACACTATTGTTTGTACCCACAAACACAGTAAAAACATGTGAGAAAGGCACAAAAGGCGGTCTTATCGTTAAGAGCTATATATTCCAGAAATATACCGTAATAAAATATCCTGATCAAAAGACTTATTACAAGTTATTAATGAGATATCATTATTTTTTTCAGGGTCTATCAAATGGCGTGGAAAACGACCAGAACAGCGCAAACCTTCAGCCCCAAGAGACACCGCACAAGCGGCTGTCCACCAGCTCCACCACCTCCAACCAGAGCTACGACTCGAACGTCGACTACGCCGTGCCAAAGCACTCATACAACCGCAACACGCACAGAGCCAGCGATGCAACCGATTCAACCGAGATCACTCAATACGCGCAACCGAAGATAACCAACCCCCTGTTCGGAGTGAACGCTGCATCACACTACGCGCCCGGCGCGGTCTCTACGCCTCATGCAGAAGCCGCGAACGACACCAAACACTTCGACAGAAACTTGCCGAACGGCGTCCGGAAAGCCCCCGAGGGGCAGGACAATGACGCGTATAAAACTGAAGACTCGATAGACGGTAGGAAAGAGGTCCTCGCCTCAGTCGGTAACCAGATCTCCATCGCGGAAGGCGGTACCGCCACCTACACCACAGACAATAATGGTAAAATCAATGTTCATGTCACCGTCATGATTAACGCAGGTAATTATATGCATCCTTACGAACTACTCGCACATTATAATATAGCACAGTTTTATAACAAATTTTGTAAAGTTATCCTAACAGTTTTGCACAGTGATGGTTTTAATTTAAACGTTTTGGAAGTGGGGACTGTGTGCCGGTTTCCAGAATCGCTCTCGAGGATGCATATTGAGGCAAGCAGTCTCTGTAGTAGTGAAGTAGTGCCTGGCCTGAAATATGCCACGTCTGGTCGTAAACAAAGACAGCAGTGTGGGGTCTCTTTGACACTGCGAGATTCATTGCGGTTTTAATACACCCGAGCCGAATTAAAAACATCCTGACAGCCGCAATAACATTGTGAAACGTTAAAAAACTATCAATTCTGATTGATTTGCTAGTTTTTTAACCGCAAGAGTGTATTGCAGCTGTCAGAATGTTTCTTTATTATTGCAAACAATATTACTGGCATCGTTGTTTTGTTTGTTTTTGATATCAGGAATTCAGTGACTACCACTGAGAGAGTGAAAATCGTATCAGTGTTTATCTTCATACTGGACGTGTCATATTTTGGCAAGGCGCTGTAGTTGCATGCATGTACTGTACAGTAAACGTGATACGCGTTTCTTCATTGTGAGTGTGTTCGGGTATAGTGTGTGTAGAATAGTATATGTGGGTCATGCATGTGTGCACGTTTGTCTCTTTTCTATTTGCCGTCTCTATTTTCTAACAACACAACAATTTACACTTTCAATTTTCTTTTCCTTGATCTTGTTAATATTTTAATCGAATTAAAAGAACAGTCATAGTTTTGAAATGCTAGATGTTTAAAGATTAAATTGTGAAAGTAAAGCACAGTAGTTGAGTAACAGCACATTCGCGTAGTAAGGCCTCTGGCACACTGGCATAGTAACCTGCGCAACTTGAGAAGAATGCACGCACCATAACGTAAGTGCATCCTGCTCTCACAAGCGCCTTTGTAAGGTGCTCAGGATATCGGGTCATTTTTATGTAAAATATTCTAAATTTTTTTAGAACTACAGATTTTGCTGGTATTTATTGAGTAGATACGAGTACATATATCCAAATTGGCGATATGAATGCTTTTTTTAAAGGGTGATGAAAGTTTGTTTACTTTATTTACTTAAAGTAGAAAGGTACAAGCCTTCGTATCGCCTTTGAATATCCATAACAAACCTCACTAAAATTGGTTTCCTAAAAAAAGTACCAGTACGTTTGTAAAAAAACTGATCTGACGTTCAGAGCGCCGTTAAGTTGCGCAGGTTATTTAACACCATGTGCAACATGCCTTATAAACTCAAAGTGTCACAACAAACATTTCAACACACGCTACGATTTCAGGGACGCTCGCAGATTTGAAAAAGCAGCGGTCACAGATCAGAACAAACGGCAGCCCGGTGGAGAACAGCTTGAACTCCACGAACAACCACAGTCTGAACTCCATACCAGAAACCAAGGACATGCCGATACAGCTGAACCCCCTCAGTTTATCGCCCAGCACCGGCACAGTTCCGAGGTTCTCTGGCAACACCAGTGACGTCATCGGCGACACTCGATCGCGCAGGTGCTGTATTATCATGTAGTTTGAACATTAGAACGGAACGGGATGTGTGAGTGTTGATGTAAGTTATTGTGATGGTGAAAGCGTACAAGTCTGATTGTCATTCCAAAAGGGTAAGGCTTATTCGGCCGTTGGGGCGACCGGTCGTTCACTTTCGAAGTTAACCTTTGTAATATAAACTGTACTTATTTCCGAATTTCGTCAGTGAAAAATCGGTCGTCTGATGTAGTAACAAATTATCAACAATTAATATTGGATGCCGATAGGGAATTGCCATTATTGCTCACAAACACAATGTATGATGACATCAATCGAGGTCTACTCACACATGTGTACATTTTTGAAAATAAAAATACGTCTCGGTATTTATGTATTAGAATTTTGTGACGTCATGAACACATACTAGGGTTCATGACATCATGTAATATCAAAAACGTAAGCGAAGCCCCATTTACTAATATTAAACCAGTCATGTTTTAAAGCTACGAATACGTAGGTATCATCATTCTGAACTTTTCTTGAGGATTCCACTTATTTTTCTGTTTTATTAGGGTCTACTCTTTGCTTTCAAAATACTTCTAAGGCCAAAGTTCCATTATATTTTAAACGACCAGTTTTTGACGACTCATTCAAAATTTTAACGTCAACACATGGCTAGCAAATAAATCACTATGTAAAGAACCTAGCTTTGGATATGAGCCTTTTCTTATTGTTATATTTTCTAAATTCTTTGATGGTCTTTTTACAATAGGTCTGTATTCCGTATTTCTATTTTATTTATAAATTATTTGGTAATGGTGCTTTGGTACAAAATTAATACATATGTACCATAATAGTCTTTACGATGTGTGAGTAGAATTCCAAGTCATATATTGTGCTGTAACTAGAGCTTGCCAAGGGCTGGGTATCAGTGTGATAGGTGTTAGCTCAACGTTATAATATAAATAATAAAACCAATGCTATAGAACCAAGTAATACATAACTACTGCTTCTAGGTTTCATGTGGAAATGAAGCAAAAATAGGCTCTAAGTGTATATCACGTTGAATTTATTGTCATAGAGCAATGTTATTATCTTTGTGTACTTAGATATTTCAAAAATGTATACCAAAGTTATATAATGTGCATTAATATTGTTGCCTTTTCATGTTTGCCACTGAATTGAGTAAAGATATTGGCAGCTTCTTTGTTGTAAAAGTTTCTCCTCCACTGAGGTGACTTTGTCGATTTACTATAGAAGTTTTGGTATTATGTATTACTTTTCTGTATATTTGGTATAGGTTAGAAGATACTATGGTTGCTAATACGTTAATTATTGTTATTATCAATCTTATATCGTGAATTTTTGTAGTTATATTGTAAGTATTAATTGTAGATTTTGCCTTATATTTCCTAATACATTCCAAGTGATTATTATTGATGAAAATTGTATATTATTATAATTATTAAAAATTTGGTGTAGAATTATGAATAAATTATTGTGTTGTTTATTAATGAGTCGTATAAAATGACTCTTACTTGCATAATAAACGTGAACAAATAAATATTGTAACAAGATTGCAATAAAGTCCATAAATTCAAATTCATTAATAGTAAGTGCCTCAAAATATAATCTATATAAATTCTTATCTATGTCAAACATAGCATAATTAGAGAACAATTTATTTAATTGAAATTATTAATTTATTTAGAGGAATATTTAAGTTGATTCTTACTTCCTTAGAGACAGAAAGATAGATATTTATATGACACGACGACAGTTACAAAAAATGTTGAAAGATACTTAGTAAATACTAAAAACACAGAATTCAAACACTAAGGGAAAAAAACGTGTCAAAAGGGACCCATCTCCGCATAAATGCTGGGTGCCTAAATCACTCAGCGGTGGTATACACTAGGTACGTAATGTGAATATGTAGTGTTATTATCAATATTATAAAATATTCGTGTCCAAATATAAATAAAGCAGCTATATTAAAGCTGCTACCTTGATAAATGTCGGAATATATCTTATAACTAGTGTATTATTATCTTTCTGTCAAAATAGCCACTAAAATATAAAAATATCTCTAACCATTGGATGACATAACACGCACACAATTTTAAAAGAACTGATAAAATATGTACTTATTTGCCGAATTATCAGTATTTAACAACATTGCCATTTCTATTTACTTGCATTTATTTATGTACAATAAACGCATAATAAGAATAAAGTCATTAAAATTTACAAAAGTCATGATTTCAAAATAAAAATTTAATAAAATAAATCTTTTGGTTTTTAGATTTGTATAAAGACTGGGCTTATTTCAATAATAACTAAATTAAAACTAACTTTTTTTTCAATTCTGAGTTTATTAAATCAAGTTAATAATATGTGTTTTTTATAGTCTGGTGTAGCTCTGATTTACAAAAATGAAACAATGAAAAAAATACAAAGAAAAACCCCATTTTGCGCCAAACATAATTACAACTCGGTTCTAACTCGCTCGATAATAAATCAATTATTTTAAATCTAACAAGATGTAAATGTAAAAATAATTTTCTTCTACGTTTTTCGCTTAATACTCAATTTGTGCCAATTTTAAATGTTATTTTAAAGCACAATGTTTACTGTTCCTTGCACTTTTAGCTTGGTTTTAAAGTCAAATATACATTTTTATTATCAAAAACGGGACTATTTTCGTCTCTAACGTTAAAAATGTCCTAACGTCATCAATGACCGTAAAATCACCGTTTGAAAACGATATAAATATAAACCTTATAGATCAAACGATCTAAATAAATCTGTAACTAATATCAGTAATATAAAATTTATATATTTAATTATTTTGAAATCCAGTGTTCATCATCTGTGGTACTCTTATTAGACGTAAAGCATTCCGATTTGTGTATTAAACAAATTGTATTATTCTTTATTAGCTTTTTGGAGCCGTGTTTTATTCTTGTAGTTATCATCGATAGTTCTTAGACCCATCCAGTAGAAATTCATTCGTCCGTACTATAGTCATTAGTGTAGCTATTCAGTAGGTTTTAACTTGTACTTAAGAAGTACTTAAATTATTTATGAACAATTATTGCGAGTATATAAACCAGATATTATAAATATATCCAGAAGCTATATAAATGTTATAACAATCGACCTCGAAGCAATATTCAAAGGCCTTGTAAAATATATATCAATGATACTTTAAAATATTAACAGTATTATTAACGACAAGCATTTTTCTGTCAGCATTTGTGATACAAATTATATTTGATACAATTTAACAGATCATTTACTTAATTATACTTTAATAGAAATAATAATATCGGTGTTTTGAAAATTTATAAATATAGGCACATAAAATCACCATATCTATTATATAAACCTTTCCCAAGTTTATATAATTATTATTATATCTCGGTTGTGATGGCAACATCTTGCCTAATTCTAGTAGACAGATTGACTTGCGACTGAAAACGATTGTATACAGGGTTATAAGGAAAGGCTATGCTAAGCCAAAAAGAGGTCATATTACTCATTACGAACAACTTTTACTAAGAGAGCAAACGGGAATTCGAAAACGAAAAAATTAGCACTTTGTCGAGTATCATCGACATCTTTTAGGGAACACCTGTTTTTTTCGCGAATTCTAGTTTGGTCCCATGGTAAAAGTTGTTCATAATGATGAGTACTATGAGCCCTTTTCGGCTTAGCATAGCCTTCCCTTATAACCTTGTATAATGTGTATATTATACACATAATATAGTACTCGTATCGTTGTTTTGTGTCATTTCGTACCAAAAACATGTCCCATCGTTTACTCGGCTCAACCGGTACTTTATCGTGAACGCTGTAAGTACAGATTTCAGCTAGGAACAATGGCCCTTACTCATAAACATTACTTAAAGTTATTCACTGCTTAAAATTTTCTGTCAACTTTTTGCTGACGTGAAATATCACGTGCGAAAACGAGAGGGACAACTTTATGCAATGATATCTTCGAGCAGGTTTTGTAAGTAAGGTTTATGTTTATTGAAAAGGGCTCGTCATTCCTACTTTCAGTTCCTAAAACGAGTTTGTTTGGTATGTTAGATATTGTAAGGAGATAAAGTACGGGATTGAGTCGGTAGATAGGGTTCTAGACGCCTGCGTTGACCGCTGTCTTTCTTATGTCTTAAAGATGTACGGTTCTATATATACTTGTCAATTTTAACAATCTTTTTACTATGCAGGCGTCGTGGACATGTTTTTGGAGAACAGTGCCTGTTGTCGGTCTTGCCTTATGTCGGTGAAAGTATTCAATTATTTATTGTTGTATTTACCTTATCGTAGTTATATCTTTGTACATATTGTATTAGATGATTTTGCATGTAAATTACGTTAAATTATTACTGATTTGTCTAAAGCATTTTATACGGTAATTATTTACCTTATTCATTTACGAAATGTCATTCTTGTGTCAAAAATAATGTGTTCCTTTACAAATTATAATCAGGGCCCTCGAGTTCTTTGTGCAAGCGTCGACTGAATCGCGTTAGCTTTTGTCTCGCTTATTCTCTAGTTGAAAGAGTGAGACGAAAGTCAGGACGATCCGGTTTAAGCTCGCGGTACGCCCCCAGTACTGTATAAAGTTAATTATATTGCATTTTGTAGAGATTTTGATGTAACTTTATATCTTGTCTGAAATTTTCTAATTCCATTTTTATGCCTAGGTGTTTAATAGTTGTGATATATTGGCCGTAGATTTAATAGTTTTTAAATCGTTGAAAAGTTTTTATAAAACGCAAAACATTGCCAGTATGTTATCTTGCCTTGTCTTGGACCACTACTAGAAATCATATAGCTACGACACGCTGTTGAGGAGCAGAGCATTGCAGTGATAGTAGAAACTTACAATTAAACCATACAGGATTTCCCTTACTGCCTTTCGTAACATAGTCTATTTATATCCATATCAATACGAATTTCGGCTCATATCATTGAAGCCGAACAGACGTCACGTTATACAAACCCTACGTATTAGTAAATATTGTACAATAGTCTATTTTATATTTCCTAAAAGTAATTTGGATGGAAATGTATATTTCAAATTTCGCCTAATAATCTTGTAACACCAGCACGCGAGCCGAACTAAATTTCATTCACTATTCTGTGAGAGCGAGACAGACGCAGTCTTACTCTAGCGTTGTCCCGCTTGCACGGCTTGAAAGGTGGCTACAATTTATCGCGGCGTGTGTGCTAGAGCTGCAGGATACAAATTACAATGGTACTATATTTAAGTGCATAGATTTACAAAAACAGACTTCGGGTCAGTTTTAAAAATGTCCGAATCAAAGGCGGACAAAAACATTAAGTTATCTGAGCCAAAACGCAGTAGACTAAAAAATGCAAGCCAAATTAAGCTACAAACATTGCATAAAATTACATATCTCCAAAACTTGGCTCACTTTTTTCGCGAATTTTCTACAAGACCCTACAATCATGCGTTTGTAAGTCTATGTCTTGAATTAAAACAAAATATGAATGGGTACAATTTACGTAAATTAAAAATAAATGTAAATTATAAAATTCAATGCAAGTCCTAATTGTTGTTATGTAATAAGTCTGTTATTCCTGTCTATATAAAAGTAATTTTCCTTGAAACTTGTGTGAATACATTTTCTCAAATGTTGAAAATATGAATAAATCGTTTGTTTCAAGTATCTTTTGTATATTTTATTGTTCGATTGGTACCTTGTGTGTGTGTTCTACACGTGTCGTGGGAAAAACCAATTACCGATTGTGACGTACTTGGAAAAGAGGTTTTTTATGTCAAAAGTAAAGATTGGGCTAATTGATTTTGAATATTTTTGGATGGTATTTTATCTACTTCGTATCTTATCTGTGGATAATTAAATGTGATGTTAATGTTGCTTAAATCATGGTCGAAAGACGAACGACTATGTTTAGCATTAATTTACATAATATTCATAGGCCGCCTGAAGGCATCTGACACTTTAGTATTGAAAAAGTATTAGTATCGAGTTTGAAATAGAAATTAAAAAAAAATCTAGGTACATCTAGGTACGTATGAGAGTACTACCACTTAGAAATGTTCTGAAGAAAGCTGACCAAGAACCCTGACTACTCAATTTGCGAATTTATTGGAGGTCCCCGCTCTAAAAACTACGCTGACCCTTCGATACTTTTGAAACCACGAACGAAATATATAGTCACCTATACGTACGTAGCTTACATCAAGAGGTACGTATATACTTCCCCTCTGAAAGATCAGAACCCTAATAATTTAATTTCTTAATTTCTTGGAGGCTCCATCTCCAAAAACTGCGTAGAACCCATCGCCACCTTCAAAACTTCGATCCGAAACCCCTAACCGCGCGAAATCGACGCTTTTCCCCTAAAGTATTATTTTGTTATCGATCGAGTCGCGTGCTGCGGCGGCAGACGGCGGCCCTCGTCACGGGCAAGGTTGCGTCACGTCACTACCAGCCACGCGACCCGCGGACGAATACCCTGAGCGATGTGAAACGCTTCAGCAAATTACAGACATTTGAGAAAGCGAAACCGTGTCTTAGATAGGTTTCATGATTTCATCCTGGTTACATAGTTTAATTTTAGAAGAAAGTAAATTTCTTTGCTAGAGTTATCGAATAAGTCGAGGGCTCGTTGGTTATTTTACTTTCGGGTGTAGAGCGTCAGATTGAGGGAAAGCAGGCATAGCTGTCTATGGTAAGTAAATGTGGAGATTTGTACCACAAAGATGGCAGATTAAGCTACCTGTGATGGAGTGATTGGATAGTCACTCTATCTTTGTCATAATATATTTGCTTTGTCTAACTTTGATTAAAGTTTTCCGTTTGTAGTAAGGTCAGAGCAACACTGTCTCGTCAGGCACTTTATTCATTCAAGCCCACCCACACGCAACAACGTGCCTACTCAAATTGCGTTCTACAAACGCACGTTTCCATTACCAAAATATCTCCATAAAAAAACTGTTTGTAATAGTTCTAACTCTGACTGAGTTTTCGTATTTTGAGTTTTCTAGGTCTTTCAATGCTAGTTGAAAAGCAAAGCGGCAAGGTAATCGCTGAGCACCGGCCACGGATCGGCTATTCGGCTGCGGACACTGCGGAGTGCGACAGCGACAGTGTTCGCCGGACCGCTACACCGAGACGACGCGTCGCGGCCCACTCCTCCACTTGCTGCGATCTCAAACACGCGGAACTATCACTTGAAGCATTTTCCACGAAAATTCTAACTGATACAGACACCTTGAAAAAGGAAAGAAGGAATCGTGCATGCTGCAGTTTGTAAGACAACTCTGCAAGATGAAGCCACCAGTAAACGTGAGTTATTTATTTTATGAACAGTTGCCGGCTAATTTTTATTTACGTGCTGATTCTTGTTTTGGTTGCGCATACTTATAGATATAAATATAGGTGGGGCTATGAGTGTAAAGTTATCAAAAACTCCTTACCAACAATTTTCGGGGCATGTAACTTAAGTAATAATCTTGTGTGATGCAATCATTATAGTTGTTTAAGCAACCGGTCCTATACAAGATGCGTTACTTGCTTATGTTTTTCCCGCGCAAGCACAGAATTTTTCCTGAACCAAAAATATACAATAGGAAACTTAAGAAAGTACTGAGTATGGAAACTAACGTGGTTTTCACACATTTTTGTTATAATTAAACACGGGAATACTCACGTAAAAATTAAGTCGTCTACTACGATTAGTTTCGGTCACATTCGGTGACCTTCATCAGGCGAGTTTACAAACGTGACGCGCTCGCGGTTGCGTCTCGTTTGGCAACAACTAGTCTTGAAACAACAACAACTGAAATAACAACTTGAAACTAGTCGTAGTAGACGACTTAATTTTTACGTGAGTATTCCCGTGTTTAATTATAACAAAAAAGAACTTACTGAGTGTTTCTTCGTCTATCTTATTAAAACTTCTGCTATTTATTTTCACATAGTACTTTGCCTAAATCAACTAAATCGTGATATAATTGATTATATACAGCTTCATGTTTTCTAGAGCTAAAATTCTAGAAAACTTCCAAATAAATAAAAACCACAATTTGCCTAGAGATTTTCTCATAGCAACAAGAACGATAAAACATGTTCTAGAACTTACTTCAAGTAATTAAATTACTACCTCCAAATTACTAGTGCAAATGAACTCGGTTACGGTTTTTTTAGCGGAAATCAGAACAATGAACTTTATAACCTTCTATAGACCTCAATCAACATGGTAACAGGCTGGACCTATTTTTTATGACCAGCCTATTTATGATGAGCCATAAAAATGTTTTTATTAGAATGTAGAGCTATAGTGATCATTTTCTGTCGATGGTCAGACAAAGGGTGATACTTTTTGTGTAGCTCACGTTTATTGTAACAGATATCTATTGTACACTTACACAGTAGACAACTTCTCTAACAACAAAACCGACATAATTTTTTTTTAGAAAATAAAGCGACGTATCTTTCCAACTTTTTTTGTGATTGACTAAGTGCTGTTGGCCACTGAGGTCTCTACCGGGTGGGGCTCTCCCACTGACCTCTCTCTGTAGTTAAGTATAATATACTCGTATACCTACTTAAATCCATTTTTTTTACCCAACTGCTTAGAAGGAGGATTTGAATTATATATTGAAATGTTATAAACATGCAAACACCGGAGAGCTTCATGCTAAATTTCGCAGTTGGCAGTCGTGTTTATGTTTATTCGATATCGGGACGATAGATCCGGCACTGCGTTCCGCAAAGGGTGCGTATCCCCCTCGCCAGCAGCCACCCAAGCCAACCTAGCTCCTTGAAATTCCAGAACGAGGCTCTGGGCCGCTGGTATAACTGATCCAGTAGCGTAGATGGTAACATTGATGATGTACTCATCAGGCCAAACCAGCCAAGACAAGACAGCTAGTCGTACTCGTACTTATGCATTTCTGTATTAATTGTGAAATTCAAATAATGCCATTTCATTATTAATTGTTATATTTTAAATTCAAATAATGCTCTAATGAGTTGCTTGATAACTTAATTCAAGGTTAGGGCATGGGTCGCGTTCTAATTCGCCATCTACGTGCTAGGTATTAAACCATCCGTCGATTAGTCTCAAGACCGCGCTAACGTTTTTGCTAATAGAATAATGGGTATCTTCAATAGGGATGTAGTCAATAGACTGAAGGTCGATTACTATGCAAGTCATTTGAATCGCTTGTGAATCAATGGTGGGGTCCAAAGAAAGGAAGATTAATTCAGAAATGTCAAAAAAGTCACGCTACTTTATTGATAAACGTGATGTGTGGAATATTGACTCCCTCAGATTGACTCCATGTGATTGAAAAAGACAGAATGTCGTTTCAAATCGTAACTCCTCGTAAGTAGTAGAGTCCCGTAGGTATTTTCTTGATTTATTTCGTCGTTTCGCCGCTACTTTTTTTGACTATTATTTTCAGATTAAATAGTCATTAGGCCCAAGTTTGAAGGCTTTTTAAGACAGATCTAAATTTTCTAAAACTATTGGCATCCTTGTCTAATGGCTTGCAATGATAAAGACATATATTTTTAGATAGTTTAGATCTGTCTTAAAATGCCTTCAAACTTGGGCCTATTATCGGTAAAACTAAAACTAGGAACTCTCTTCGTTCTGTACGTCTTATTTCGTGTTTTTATTGACAAACAAGGATCGACAATTTTCGCAACTTTCTTTAACGGTGATTGCCGTATTAGAGCAACAATCTTGAGTTTAACCCTGACTGATGCTATGCGAGACGATGAACTAGAAGCACGCTTGTCTTGCCTTTAGAAGAAACCGATTTCCTCGTAACTTGAAGACACCCATATTGTGTCTGCAATTATCTGGAAACAGACTAGCGGTGAATTCCATCTAAGAAACACGTTACTTTTCATAATAAATCCATAGGTTTTTGCTTTTCATCTTTATCAATTACTAGCTTCCGCCCACGGCTTCGCCCGCGTGGACTATACCTCGGGAACCAATAATTAATTTAACCCTTCTTTTTTGAGAGCATGTAAAAAGCGTCACAAAATTGAAGCAGGGACCCCAAAAAACCCCCGGATGAAATAAATCAGCCCCCTCGAATCATTTAGAAAAATGGCGGCCATTTTGAATCATTTGGATTTTCGCCGCCACCATCAAGTAGCTAACTCCGATGACATTTAGTCAAACACCCACCTATCTTCAACCGTTTCGGAGATATAGGCCCTCAAAGTTTGTATGGCGGCCATTTTTTTAATATTATTTTAATGGCTCCAGAAAGGTCCGAGGTTTTGGTGACTTTTTAGTCTCAGCGCTTTGGTAAAAATGTTTTTAGTTTTCGAGATAATTAGCAGTTCCACCTCGAGGATTGGACTTTCCGAAGGTTTTAGATTTTTTCAGAATGTTGTTTACCTGCCTTAAGTTTAGTACATCTGTAAAGTTTCATTGAGTTAGCATCAAAACAAATTATTTCTCCGTACTATGTTTACCACGCCATTTCACCCCCACAGGGGTTGATTTTCCAAAAATGGTGAAATTGGTGTTCGTTATTCTTTTAAGCTTCGTATTATTGTAAAGTTTCAATACCGAGGCGTCAAAAAACAATGCTTCTCCATACTAACTTTAACACCCTATTTCACCCCTAAGAGGTTGAATTTCAAAAAAATCTTTCTTGGTTCACGTTTACTCATCAAGACAAACACACCCTCCATATTTCAAATTTCTTCGACCAGCGGTTTAGGCTGTGCGTTGTCTGTCAGTGAGTCATTACAATTCTCTCTCTGTACTATATTTACCACGCCCCTTTAGGGGTTGATTTTCCAAAAATAATGAAACAGGTATCTATTATTTTCTTTAGTTTAGTACATTTGCAAAGTTAAATAATCGTAGCATTAAAAAAAAATATTTCCAAACAAACTTTAATACCCCGTTTCACCCCTTTAAGGGTTGATTTAAAAAAAAAAAAACTATGAAACAGATACATAGTATTTTTTTAGCTTAGTACATTTGCAAAGTTAAGTAATCGTAGTATTGAGAAAAAAATATTTTGATACAAACTTCAACACTCTGTTTAACCCATTTAGGGGTTGAATAAAAAAAAAATTAAGCGTCAATTATTTTTTTGAGTTTAGAATATTTGCAAAGTTTCGTAACCAAAGCATCAAAAAAAATTCTTCATACAAACTTCAATATTCCGTTTCACCCCTTTAGGGGTTGATTTTTCAAAAATGATGAAATAGGTGTCGATTATTTCTTTAACTTTAGTATATTCGCAAAGTTTAATAATCGTAACATTAAGAAAAATATTTTTTTCATACAAACTTAAACACCCCTTTTCACCCCCTTAGGGGTTAAATTGGGAAAATTCCTTTCGTAGTGTGCGTCCGCTTTTTGGTATAAAACTTTTGTCTAAATTTGACGTTAGTAGCTTAAGCGGTTTTGGCTTTGCGTTGATCTGTCAGTCAGTCTAGACATTCACTTGTATCTGTTTAACCCTTTTAGGGGTTGATTTTCAAAAAATAATGAAACCGGTATCTAATATTTCTTTTAGCTTAGTACAATTGCAATGTTAAATAATCGTAGTATTAGGAAAAAAAAAATCATGCAAACTTCAACACTCCGTTTAACCCCTTTAGGGGTTGATTTTCAAAAAACAAAAAAATAAGTGTCCATTATTTTTTTTAGTTTATTATATTTGCAAAGTTTCGTAACCACGGCATCAAATAAAAAATCTCCATACAAACTTCAATACTTCGTTTCACCCCTTTAGGGGTTGATTTTCAAAAATGATGAAATAGGTGTCGATTATTTCTTTAACTTTAGTATATTCGCAAAGTTTAATAATCGTAGCATTAAGAAAAATATTTTTTTCATACAAACTTAAACACCCCTTTTCACCCCCTTAGGGGTTGAATTGGGAAAATTCCTTTCTTAGTGTGCGTCCGCTTTTCAATATAAAACTTTTGTCCAAATTTGACGTTTGTAGCTTAAGCGGTTTAGGCTGTGCGTTAATCTGTCAGTCAGTCTCGACATTCACTTTTATCTGTTTAACCCTTTCAGGGGTGGATTTTCAAAAAATAATGAAACAGGTATCTAATATTTTTTTTAGCTTATTACAATAGCAAAGTTAAATAATCGAAGTATTAGGAAAAAAATAATTTTATACAAACTTCAACACTCCGTTTAACCCCTTTAGGGGTTGATTTTCAGAAAACAAAAAAATAAGTGTCAATTATTTTTTTTAGCTTAGTATATCTGCAAAGTTTCGTAGCCACAGTATCAAAAAAAAAAATCTCCATACAAACTTCAATACTCCGTTTCACCCCTTTAGGGGTTGATTTTCAAAAAACAAAAAAATAAGTGTCAATTATTTTCTTAAGCTTAGTATATTTGCAAAGTTTCATAACCACAGCATTAAAAAAAAAATCTTCATACAAACTTTATTGCTCCGTTTCACCCCTTTAGGGGATGATTTTTAAAAAATGTTGAAATAGGTGTCAATTATTTTTTTAACTTTAGTAGGTATATTCGCAAAGTTTGATAATCGTAGCATAAAGAAAAAAAAATTTTTCATACAAACTTAAACACCCCTTTTCACCCTCTTAAGGGTTGAATTGGGCAAATTCCTTTCTTAGTGTGCGTCCGCTTTTTGATATAAAACTTTTGTCCAAATTTCACGTTTGTAGCTTAAGCGGTTTAGGCTGTGCGTACATGTGTCAGTCAGTCACGACCTTCACTTTTATATATATAGATAGATAGATTGTCTAATTCGAGAACATCGTAATTTCCATTCAGACTACAACAGATTCCAAAGCGTGCGTTGTACTATTATAATGATAACAGATAACAACAAGAACGCAGTTAGGGGTCCCCAGATAACGCAGCGGCGCAGTAAGGATCATCCTGACATTCCCGACACACCATTGACCTTTTGACTGTAGATAAATTAACCGGACTCAACAGCTTTGTTCTTAGATAACTACGATTAGGCTAGCTTTGTGCTAGATCATTGTACCAACGTATCATTACAAAGCATTTCAAAAATAGACTGATTAATAGTTTTTATCGGACTTATCGGATCATAATCCGATAGTTCGATCACCATGTATCGAGTTATCGATCATCGAAATCCGTAGATTATTATGTTAGGTAAATTGCAATTTCTACGTGTGCTGAATCACTCGATCACGCCACTAAATGGAGCATTCGTAAATAAACATAGGCTAGTAGGCAACCTTGAGCTTTGAGACATTATTCTGCTATAATAGAAACAGGTGGGTTAAAACATGAAAAAATCGTTAGCACACGAACTCGCAAATGACGCATGCGGATCTTTACGAATTCATAATTTCGGGCATTTGTTACTAATTAGTCTTTATCGTCAGCCCAGATTAAAGCATGCGTTTTTGTCGTATCCGTGTATTTTATTTTATTTTTTGCCTCTCCCAAGACTCCAGCGACGAGACAGCAAAGAGACTGCTCTTCGATTCTTCATTTCCAGCAGTTCCAGCACCTCCCAAATAGTTGATCTACGTACTGAACTATCCAATCATGTCGTACTTTTACGCTGTTGTGTGATTCGCGGTCTCAGCTCTAGAACACGTCTAAAAGGTTCACACTCTAGAACGCGGCTGACCTAACCACAATCTGCTGTGACTTCAGCTTATTGCTTTACATGCGTTTGTTTCTTTTTTATTCATGTTACGTTATTTTTCGTCGGCAGCCCGCCCTTCTCCACGATGTGGACATCCCTACAAAGAAGGCTACCTTCGGCATGGGATGCTTCTGGTCCAACGACTCGCTGTTCGGCGCCACTCCTGGAGTCGTCAGGACACGCGTCGGGTACTCCGGAGGGACCACCAAGAGCCCACACTATAGGAGCATGTGAGTAACTGTAGAAAGCTAATTTATATTAGCTTACGATTAGGTATATTTCAGGGCGACGAATGCAGTGTTGTGCCGTACGATTTTGAATTGTTAAGAGTTCAAGGTTCTGGATGGTGCAGACCTGATAGGGGCAAACGTGACGTTTAACATCAGGCGGCCGATATGCTTGTCTTGTCACTCAATTGCATAAAAACCCCTGTGCTCTGTCGTTTTACCCGCCTGATGATGAAGAGTAAAATCAGTTTCGTATTTACGGAGTTACGCGGTAACAACATTTACACACGCAAACTCTTATATTTATAATAAACTAGCGGCCCGTCCCGGCTTCGCACGGGTAGACACTATAAATTGAGATGTGAGCTATCCTATCTGTTAAGTTAGATCGAACTGCACACGGTGTGCAAATTTGATTGAAATCGGTTAAGTAGTTTAGGAGTCTATAGCGGACAAACAACGTGACACGTAATTTATATATATTAAGATATTAGTAGGATATTCTGGGGCAGAATAAAAGCGAAGCTTGCCATTGATTCCCATTTCGCCTGATGCTATGATGATAATAATGCAACGATGCGGTCTACGATAGACCTCACTTCCTAAATGAAACGAGTAGCTAAACATTATTTTGTCTAGACTGCGTATCAGATTAGACGGCGACGTTCTTTAAATAAATAACGTTTAACACTCATAGCTTTCTGTATCGGGGATGAGATGAACATAAAGACAAGGACAACTAACTCTCACTGCAGACTCTCCTGGACCCGGAGCAGATACCTATTTTTTTGCCTACTTTGCTTGTAAAGATTTCCATTAACTACTTACGCAATCTCATTAATTGTTTTTTGATTTGCTGGTCAAAATTTTATACGTAATTTAGAACTTTTGTGTCTATTCGGTCCCAAATAGTAGGTAAAGAGGGAACTAATTTATAAACGGAGGTAACTGACTTCAAAATGTTTTGACTGAGGATTGTAAGGTTAGCTCTCGGCTCTCATAAATAGATAGACAGAAAAACTCTTTATTGTTCGCACCAGAAATTACAACCAAAAGGAAATAAATAAACTTATCAACTAAGATAATATGAGACGTTGCAATTGTTACAATATCACGGTC
This sequence comes from Alcis repandata, assembly GCA_949125135.1. Lineage (NCBI taxonomy): Eukaryota > Metazoa > Arthropoda > Insecta > Lepidoptera > Geometridae > Alcis > Alcis repandata. Next base: position 8,750,303 of record OX421234.1, read on the forward strand.
GTTTCGAGATATTTCTACTACGGCCTAAACTTAATCAGATTGGGGTTATCAATTTTATTTTCAAGACCTATAAGATAAGGTTTCAGGCTGGTATCAAATTCCACTGTGTTGTATTTAAATAAATCTACTCTGCTAATTATCTGCTGGGATACAGGTCTACCCTCGAAGGGTGATGGTCGTATTCCACCACGCGGGCCAAGTGCGGGTTGGTAGATTGATATGTCATTGAATTTCTTAAAATAATTAGGGCCTTTAAAGTTCTCTTAAAGGTAAATGACAGCTAGTAGGTACCTACTGCGCACTACATTTTTGTGTTGCGCACAAATTAAATGACATTTGTTTTATTTTTCCATTTCTGCATACCCTATATTTTATCTATTACGTATAATTTTTAAAAGCAAATTGATGACACGTGCTGCCATAATAAGCAACTAAACTTGCAAGTCATTTCGTTATGCTGCTTGCGGCTCGTGTATTATAGTTAAAAGTGTGGCTTACATAATGCCATGATTTACCGGATCGAAAACTGCGCAGAAAAATATGAAGCGATTACCTGGTACATAATAACTTAGGTATTTATTGATTGAGGTAATTAACTTATTTACAATCCTCGTTGACGTTGACGAATGGTTATTTAGCGGACTGAAATTGGCATCCTTATGTTTTTACCTTCTCAGTCTAGGTACATAAGTATTCAGCGCTTCAGCCTATACGGAAGTTATAAGAAAAACATATGGTGAACCGAAAAAGCCTTACAGTACTCATCAATGTTAACTATTTTTACAATGGTACCAACCCTAAAATAGCAAAAGAATTCAGCTGTTGCAAACAACTCGACGAAAAATATAGAAGCGCTGTTTTTTTTGCGATTTCAAGGTTGGTTCTGTAGTCGGTTAAAGAGTTCATAATGATGAGTACAATGAGCCCTTTTCCTAATAACTATAAATACCTACACTAAAATACAGCAATACTATCAATAAAGTATTTATGACGCAGGTGAAGGTAAAGAATTAAGCGGGATCTATTTTGGCTCAAAGTCAAGGTTTAACAAAAACATAGAATAGGTACCACATCATACGGATAATTTAGTCAGGTTAAAATAGAGGCCACAGTTCTGATTTTTCCATATTCTCAAAAGATTAATTCTATCCAAGCAAAAAGCATTGCTCAGCAAATTTTTATCATCTTTTTACAATTTTTGCCTATTGAAAACAAAAGAAAACGCTAAAAACCCTGAGTCAGCATTTTTGACGCGTCACATTACGTGACTGATTTATCGCGGAGATAATACAAAAAGTGTTAGAAATTGAATTATCCATCGAGCTATACTTATCAATTTGGTTGGTATTTTATCAGAGTGAGTATGAACATTTAGCGGCGATGACACTACGGTGCCAAGGTCCCGCACGCACTAGCGCGCAAGGCCAAGGTGATCCGCTACCAAACTTACAATGTCTACACAGAATTATCTCTATGAGGCACATTCTAGATCTATGGTCTTCCAAAATAAAAAATAAATAAAATTACACTAATACTGCTGCTGTCCTCATCTAATGGACTGCAACGGAAAAGAAAGCAATTTTTTATTAGTGATGTCGCGTTTATCGAGGTTTTTTTGGTGGTCGACTTCGATCAAATCAAGAATCTATGATCGAAGGTGGTCGAATATAAGTAGTTGCCAAAATTCATAGCCAAGAATTTACTAATACAATAATTTTTCAGAGTTTTTGATAAAAACCACAAAAAGAAGAAAACAGAAAGCCGAATACTTCTTATTTCGAAAGAGTAATAATATTTTTTATGAGTAGGTAGGCACATAATATTAGTATTGGTGGTAGAGAAGAGAATTATTGTATTACAAGGTAGATAATTTTATGACTATATGAAATAAATAGTGGAGTAGAGCCCTATACTTACTTATTAATAAATCGTTTAGAATTATCGTAAGATATCATTTTATTAGAAAGGTAAAGAAAGAGCAGGTCGTAAAATCGAGAGCTAAGATAATGACGCCCATGATAACCTGCGATTTGATCATTTACCAGCCGTCGTCTAGCTAGTACTACTAACCTCGCCTAGATCGAGCTGATAATTTAAGACACTTACGCCAGATTTATAACCAATTAGGCCTTGAGCATTTGCGCGCTCTTTCGCCTCTTTCACATCCGCTCCGAGCAAAGTCCCCATCAGCGGCCCTAGCATAGGCCGTGAGTAAATTCTTTTCCCTCCGTTTTTATCCCGCAAGACAGAGACAACCGTATCCATATTCTGGCTTTGTAACATCTACGCGCAGATAAAAACGAATGAATAGATATTGTTAAAGATAACAAAAACTACAAATAACTATAATTAATATTATTTAATTTCAGGGGCGACCATACAGAAGTAATAGAGCTGGACTTCGACCCCAAAACGGTGACGTTTGACGAACTCCTGGACATGTTCTGGGGCAACCACGAGTACGGACTCACCACCAAGCTAAAAAGACAGGTAATGTACTTTTACTACACAATCTCAGATCAAGTAGAAAGCAGATTAGCAGATATAGTGCTGCCTCAGATCCAAAAGGTTAAGCCAAAAAAACACCCTACTTCCCGTGTACGTATACTACGTACACGGGAAGTAGGGTGTTTTTTTTTGGCTTCAACTGTATCTAAGGCGGGACTCTATCTGCCTTTCTACTTGATCTGAGCCTTTACTACACAATCAATATAACAAACATATCAGTTCGTTCGACTAAACTGGCGCACGAAAGCCCGAAATATATTTTTTGCCATAAAATGACAAAAGACGTACGAATTAGGTATGCTTCTAAGATGCTTTGTATGATACACTCTCTCAAAATATGCAAATAAACTTTTTTCTTTGACTACAATATTCCCAGACGGACCGTAAGTCACATTGACTTTGCTAAAGTACAGACAGAGCAAAAGAACATGCCTTCGTTAATAGAAATAAAGAAGAATGGAAACATTTGTATTACAAATAACAATAAGTACACATAGGTACAGGTACGGCTCTGAGTGAATAAGTTTTTTTGTTTTGTTATTAAATGTCATGACATTTAACTACATATAAATCGACTGCTAAATCAATTTTTGTCTAGGTACCTACTCTAGTTAGACAGGTCTAATTTTATATTTATTTTCATTGTTGGAAGTTCGGAGGCAATCTATTAGATTATTAATCATTGTTTTTTAGTTACATAGGTAATTATAATATTAAATTGACAAATGACTAAAGTTAAACTTCCGCTCTGGCACTGTATAGCGATTAGAAAAAGGGCGAGCGCGTATTTTCATGAATTGTACGGTAACCGAAACGTCCAGGTGGCAAAACTCGCAACGAGTAAAAGGCCAACCATCAAAACCGAAACTAAAACCATCAAAATCCTAAAACATATGTTTTATAGTGGCAGGTTTCAAAGATCAAAAACATTGAGTACAAAATAGATCTATTCAAAATTGAACTGTAGGTGTAGGCGTCCTAGGCTAGAAAATCCTCCAACGCCAATTAATTAAAAAAATGTTTTTTTTTTATATATCTGATTTAGCGTCAATCAACCAATCTTTCCAACATTCCAGTACCAATCCCTGATCCTGTACCACGACGAGGAGCAGCGCGCGCTGGCCGAGGCCTCGTACAAGGCGACGCAGGCGCGCACCAACCAGCCGCTCCGCACCGAGATCGCGCCCGCCGGCACCTTCTACCCGGCGGAAGAGTGAGTACTTACGAGTAGTCGAGTACCTACTTCACACACACCTACACCTACACACACCTACACACACTTCTAATAAATGTATAAGCTTGTATGTTTAAGCTTTCAAAGCCAGTTATTTTCGTACCAACTCGCACGTAGGTATTCGCTTGGTCTATCGTGACGAGACAGCCAATTGACAAACCGAAAAGAAGTAGAGTACACAGAGCTATGTAGAAAGGAAAAACTAAACCTAAATGAGCTCGTTTTTATGTTTTTGCTGTAAAATAAATCTGTCTATCTATATATATAAAAATGAAACCCGTTTTCCTTGGTCACGGCATCACGCGTGAATGGCTGGACCGATTTCACTAATTCTTTTTTTGTTGTATTTGTTATTATTAGGAGAAGGTTCTTACGGAAAAAAATATTAAGAAATATTGAAAACCCCTAAAAACAGCCCTTTTCTTTTTCCCATACAAACGTTTTCAATTAAAAAATTGTAATATATTTTATGTATAAAATTGTAAATAGTGTTTTGTGCAGTGTTTATATTTAATTAGGCAGTACCATAGAGAAGTACTGTATGGCAGTACGAAGTCTGCCGGGTCAGCTAGTTGTTAATATTTTTAACTAATTTTACTATTTGGTCCGAAATGGATAGGTACAGTAAAATAGAATCAACTGTTCCATAGAAAAATATCATACTCAACGAAATATCTACAGCTTTTGCGCGATTTATGAGTTGTCCCCACTACTGTGAGTTTGTCAAAATGACGAGAACAGTAAAACCAACTTTTTTAGGCTCAGTACATTAAAAAAAAACATGTCAGGTTTAACGAATCACCTCTCTTATAGGGCCATACATCAGTCATCATCACAACTTTTGTTTTTCGGACCAACTGGCCATAAACCCTTACTCGATACGTCACTATTCCGCGCTCTCATAGCAACATAAAAAATTAAATATTCAAATGTACGGTGGTGAAGTGTGTGTGGTGTTCATACAATGTCTAGATTCAGAAGTAGGTCACGGCTGCCTCGCTATATCGATCTGTTGTCGAGCAATCGGACTTAGTTTTGATGCCACACAATAGTTTTCCTCCATAACTTTTGTTGTTTGCTCGAGGTTGTGTCCTCATAGTTTATGGTGAAGCCATAACTGATTTTTGCACAATAGAAACGTCAATAACAACTTTTTGTAATAACGTATAGAAATACACAATTACATTATATACGGGACTATAACTCACGTGGCCAACGGAGAACGTCAGGGGTACTGAAAAAAAACAGCAATTCTATAGTCTTTTTTATTCCGGGTTTAACAAATTTTGAAATATTATTGATATTTTTCCATTGAAGTTTTTTGTAGTGATTTCGGTGTTTGTCCCAATAATAAAACAGTTCATAACGATGAATAGGTATGACTTTTAAGCCCTTTTCGGTTTAGCATACCTCTTCTTTGCAATCCTGTATATCCGCATCAAAATATACTATACCCATTTCACATATATTTCTAACATTCTTTCCCTTTGCAGTTACCACCAAAAATACCGCCTCCAAGGCCACAAGGATCTCTGCAGAAGCCTGGGTCTGGACTCCAGCAGACTCCAGACTTCGCACCTGGCCGCTCGCCTCAATGGGTACCTCGTTGGTGTGGGAGGGAAGACGCAGTTCGAGCAGGAAGTGCCCAGGCTGGGGCTTAGTGAGAAGCAAGCGGAGTATGTGAGGAGGGAGCTGGAACTCAACGAGGGAGGGGGGTTGGCTTGCTAGGATACCAACTGTTGCTAGCTTGTAAGGTTCATCCAGCTACTCGCTTTAACCTTTTCGCTCGGAGTAGCTCGATTCGTTTCGGTTGCCTGGAAGAGATCGCTCTTAGCGATAAGGCGGCCAGTTGTCGCACTAATTTTAGGTGTTATAATCCTTTTGTTTGAAATTTCTGGTGTGAACAATAAAGAGTTTATCTAGCTATCTAAATATAGTGAACTAATTAGTCCGCCACTCGAGTGAAAGGGTTAACTGGTAGGTACCTCTTAGGGGTGGAGGGAAGACGTAGTTCGAACAGCAGTCTTAGCATGGGTCTTGGAGATTATGCCACCGTTTGTATCCATGCGTAGATCTGATGGTTTTGGATACATGTGTAGAAAATGGATATGTTTATCTTTCTCGCGGGATAAAAACGGTGAAAAGATAATTCGGCCACGGCCATGCTATTGCAGTGCCCAAGCTGGGGTCAATCAGTCAGAAGCAAGCTAGGATACCAACTTTTACTAGCTTTTAGGGTTTAACATCACACTTCACAGCGCTAAATTGTAGCCGTTCTTTTTTGACATGAGAAAATGCTATTTTAGTGCTGTCAAGTTAATTCAGAAAGTGATACGACAGAATCGAGACCACTGTCGAACAAAGTGATATTGATGAAAATAGTTTCGTTTTTGTTTAAAATATGTTTATAATATGTAAATTTTAGTGTATTTGTAAAGTTCTATAAAATTATCAATTTATTTTTTGTCTCGCGAACACGCTATGTACTATTGTGAAATTTGTGAACCATTGATTTTAGAAAAAGTTACAAAATTATCATTTTTCTAGTATTTAATGTGAATTTGCTGTCGTTATAAAACATGATTTTGATGATTTATATTATATGAGTTTTATGACACAATATTGTGAAAAGTATTTTTAGAAAAAAAAAATGCGACAGCAAAGCATTTTAATGTAATTTTAAACATGAAATAATTCTATTATAGTTAAGTTTAAGTATGTTAGTATTTGTTTTCGTTTACTTTCTTTCATTTTAAACAGAAACTATGTATTTGTAGGTAACTAAGCATGTATTTTATTTAATAAATTATTTACCTGCGTGTGAAATATGAAATAAAATAAAAAACTAGACAAAGTTGTTATAGTCTCAGTAATTGTTGCTATAAATTATAGATTTATTTTATTTGAAATAAATGTATTTAATGATGTAAGTGTTTTATCTTTGCCATTTTTTTACTGGTAACGCCATCTGTTCGTCTGATTGGAACTATTTATAGCCTAGTATTTTAGTGTTTTGAGAAGTTTCGCAGTATGTTGTTATATCACGTTATCGCCTAGTTTCACTAGATGGCGCAATGGTGCAAAAATAGTTTTATTATTCATTAAAAACGATCTAAATAAAAAATAAATGGTCTAAGCATCAGCCAGTCAATTAATTAAATGTTGTATCAGACACTCCGACTGAAAATCATTCAAGCCGCTAGTTGAACGGCGCCGTTTAGTATACGGGCTAAGCTGTTAATTGAATGGTAGTTGGCTGCGAGTGGTACGAAACATATGTGCAGGTAAACGTAGTGATTATCTACTCAGTGTGTAATACATACCTCTATATGTTTTTTACCCTCACCTATCTTAACAGAGACTGGGTGCGAGGCGGTGCTCAAGCAGACTTCAGAGTCCAAAATTGGAGTAAGTTCGTGGTGTCTAACTCTGTTTATATCGATATGTATTCGATTTGGTAGCAAATAATACAAGGCTATATTTATGTAGTGTTTATGTATTTAGCCTGGGGCCGACATAAAATGCTAAATTCACTGAATATTCTACACGTGAACCATTGTATTAGCATTGAATCAAGGGTCTAAGTCTAACTGCGTAGGCTTTGTAAATGCGCAGTACGATGTTTTGTTTTCTCCTTTTTATACTAAACTAGCTGACTATTGAATTCGAAATTGTCGTAAATTTTCTAGTGTTCCGCTCAACTTCCTGAATTTTTTCTCGATCAAATCTAATAAACGTAATTCTGGATGCATTTCATTTCAGATTTTGTGACAGTGTTCACAGTAGTAGGCTCCGATTCCAGAGATTTACCGTCTAAACAAAACATATTGGACTAGTTAATAAATTTGAATAAAGGGCAAAGTAAACAGTGGCCACTTTGCCCTGGCTGCTTTGCCTTTTTCGGCCATTTTGTTTTCGACGTAAACTGCACTCACATTTTTTACTTTAAGGCTTCCTCAAACAGAACGCGTAATTAGCGTCGCGTAAGCGGCGCGTTTTAACGTCGCGCTCTCTTCATGTCACACTTGACTAGAGCCCAACGCTCCTTAACGCAACGAACAGTATGTACGTTCGCTAAAGCACAGTGTCTAACAATAGAAGGATGTGAAAAGTTTGTTTGTTACGAGTAGATGTCGAGTGATTCAGATGTGGAAGAATTATTACTTTCATATGCTTTCGGTGCTGGCCCAAGACCGGCAGTTATGGAAGAACTTGGGGGAGACCTTTGCCCAGCAGTGGGACATTACAGGTTAACTAAAAAAAAAAAAAATATGCTTTATCGCGGTCACAGAAAAAAGAGTATGGGTGCACGACATCAATAAAAAGAGAGAGGATCCCACAATTTCAATTTAATTGTTAAATTTTTTAACAATTATCCTTTATTTGTACAAACATGGGTTTTTTCTTACTAATTCAATCAATTTTTCAGACATTATGCACATTCGGACTCCGACGATAAAATAAAATTTGTAAAAAAATACAACAGCCGACGTCAAAGCGTCCTAACGCCGCGACATAGCGTCGCGTACTGCTAGCGCTGGCGCTCTGTTTGACGGTATATACTACTACGGTATGATAATATTATCATAGTAGTAAGGTAAAAGTACCCTTCACCGGACGTGCCCTACCACCGGAAACGTCCTATTTTAAGCTATAAGTCAAAAACTTAGGGTTGAAAGTAAGTTACGATTTTTTTCTCCGATAGCTACATATCCTCCCCTTCCTTTACGTGACCTAGCCGACCATTTTGGGAATCAGTGGGACCGTGATAATCGATCGAGTCGGTCGATCGCAGTTTTGTATGGAACTCCTTACGAAAATCGTTAAGAAATCGCGTGTATTTCTTAAGGTTTTTATGGCGTTTAAGCATAGCTTAGTGTTCGAAAATAGGGTTTTACGGTATCGTTACTCAATTAGTTATTGTGTTCCGATTAAATAAGTGAATTTGGTTCAGTGGTATTTACAGAAATTAAGTAAAATACAAATCCGGTGGTGGGCTCAAGCATATTTTGACTGGAAGGTTTCGCCGAACAGCGTCCGGAATCAGGAAAAACGTATGTTTTTTAAATTAATTTTGTACTGATTGATGAAGAATTATTTCAATAAATTTCTTTGCAATTTAAATAACTAGAAGTGTTAAGAACTTAGTGAGCAATTACCGAACATTAATATACAAGCCAATTTTTTTTAAACTGTGATTGAAATTTAACATTTTAAAAAGTTTTTGGCATCAAAATAAGATTTTTGGAAAGGCTATTTTGAAAATGCCATAATAGTTATATTACATCAATAATATCAAAAGCCACATATATTCATGGATTTGTAATAGTTCTAATTACCAGTAACGATGTCAGATTTGTAGTTACATTGTAATGATTACAATTTATAGACTATTTTCAAAATCTGTTCGGGTGATACGTTCCACTAAATTTGACTGTTCAATTTACCGAACGGGTGACCGGTAAATAGTACCCATGGGCTCTATTACCGGATTTTTTATTATCTCAGCTATTTTATTATGCGGTGTTCATTGAAATATAATCCTTACGGAATTGACTACTAGGTCGATATTCAAACGTATTCTCTAAAGTGATTTTTTGTAAAGCCCAGTGCTTCTAAAAGTTAAAACAAAAAATGTATAATATAATGTGTATGTGTGTGTGTGTGTAATGTATGTGAGTGTGCTTGTGTGTGTATATGTGTATGTGCGTGTGTATATGTATATGTATAATGTATCTACGTTATTTTAAGATGAGTGTGGAACCGTTTTTCTATTTTTTTATCGGATATTATACAGGGTTATTGATAAAGGGTATGCTAAGCCGAAAAGGGCTAATAGTACTTATCATTATGAACAACTTTTACTATAGGACGAATTTTAGGTTGGTCCCACAGTAAAAGTTGTTCATAATGATGAGTGCTATGAGTCCTTTTCGGCTTAGCATACCCTTTATGAATAACCCTGTATACATTAGAGCTTTTTGGTTATGGTTTCGGAAGGTGACGAAAGGATGTCAATACACAGTGTATTTTATGAATTCTGAGAACGTTGACATATCAATATGCACATTTTAAGGTTTTTTATACTCAATTGGTTGTCATTTTGTTTTTTGTAGAGGAGGTATAACCGATTAAAAATTAACATATAAAAGCATAAAAAGTGCTATAAAGACTGTTTAAAAATTATCAAACCATATCTTACCTACCTCAAAACAAGTGTGATAGGATTGATTAAAGAAATGTTTTTATAATACATGATGACTAGTTAGACACCCTGTATAAATACTAATTTGAGTTAATGAAATACAAATACATGGATGATAAAAATAAATGATATTTCCGTTTAATGTAAACTTATCGTTTTATTTTAAAACTTTTTTAGTATTCCGTCAATATTAGTTGAAGTTAAAAAGCTAGTGAAGTTAGGTTGTTAATATAAAGTACTCTTCAGTAAGACCAACGAAAGTTTGAGCACCACTCAACAACGCAACTCCATACATTTTCTTTCCTAGTCCGGTAATACGGCAGGCCGATCCGGTAGTAGGTGCAAATCACGTTTCTTAGTCCGGTGAACGGTACAAATGAGACTAAACGGACCTAAAAACTTAAAAAATATTTTAAATAAATTTCTAACGAGTAATTAATTTCCAAAAAAAAATAAATGAAGACTAGTTTATCTAAGTTACCGCTAAACTATTAATTATAATCGTGTAAAAATCCCGGACCTTATTTTAAATAGAAACGTACATGCAGGTCTTAAGCGTTCGGTGAACGGTACATTTAAGGCTTTCTCAAACAGAACGCGTTCTTAGCGCGCGTCAGAGCGTTAACCTGACGGCGCGCTATGACGCCGAGTTGTGTTGTACTACTACGATACTATACCGTCAAACAGAGCGCCAGCGTCGCGTACTGCTAGCGCTGGCGCTAGCGCTATTTAATAGAGAATTACGTTGAAATATCGGTGGTCTTTGCATTTTTAGCTTTACGTTGATTGTACTAATATCCGAAAGTAACTAAAACTACTCAATATTGTAAAATAAAAGCGTAAAAAACAATTTTATACAACTCGATACTCGATGTCACCGACAAATTCTAAGTGAGACAAGTGTCGATAGCCAGCCTTCGAAATCCTCGATACGATACGTCAAAATGTGCTTCGTGCTCGCAATTTTGTTTAAAAGTGTTATGTTTCACGTACTTCTCGATACGTTAGCGATACGAATGTTTATTATTTAGTTCGTGCTTCGAAATTTAGTTCCTTTTACGTACGACAGCGCCACTGGTTCATTTTTCATACATTTCTTTCTCGATAACGATACGAATATTTTTTCGCAAGGAGTTCGTGCTTGCTACTCTGTTTGACGGTATAGTATCGTAGTAGTACCTACAACACAACTCGGCGTCATAGCGCGCCGTCCGGTTAACGCTCTGACGCGCGTTAAGAACGCGTTCTGTTTGAGGAAGCCTTTAATTGAAACAATATATCACACAAGCACTCGCTAATAGACAAACTTTGAGACGATTTGAACGAAAACTCCGAAGTATAGTGAGATGTAGTCAAATCAATAAAAACTTACCTCGCATTATTTTAGTAGAACAGACAAAAATCGTTTATGTCCCACTTCGGTGACGCGGTCGCTGCTACTGCGGTGAGCCTGCGCCCCGACGTGGGGCGGGAGGTTGCCTGTGCGCCGAAATCGGCAAAGTCGCGGTATTATTCACTATGACCGAGTAATTAAGCATGGCCGCTTTGCCTCCTATGTCCGCTTTGAGCTGACTTCCCTATAGGTCGCCAAAGGTGTCGGTCGCCATCCTCCTACATAATTCAAGTTACAAACCTTCATTTCTTTCATCAAAATACGTTCAGCCGTTCAGACGCTGTGGAGATTTTGCCACTTATCATCATCATTAGCCTATTTATTTTTGTAATGTCGAAAAACTGGAAAAGCTTCGTGATTTTGAGTTCTGCAATTTTACAGCCCTCTTGCATTTTCTGGGAAAAACATCCTATGTCCGTTCATATGACGGTTGATGCACACTTACTAGGTAAATTATTTCAAGATTGGTTCAGCCATTTATTTTCCCAGTGTAAATATGAGTTTTTTATAGTTTTTTTCAAGTCTACTACTCAGCCTTTAATCCTCCCACTGCTGGGATACAGGTCTACCCTCGAAGGGTGATTAGGCCATATTCGACCACGCTGGCCAAGTGCGGGTTGGTGGATTCACATACCTACGCCATTTTTTTCAAGTATCATAAATAATATGAGATAAGCATAGATAGAATTAAAAATAGTAATAAAAGAGAGTAATAAGACAAATCCAAAATTTATTACATAGGTACCTACAATTAACTAGACATTATTACATGCAATGAGCATTATTATTCCATCAACAAAATTTACAGTCGAGTCATCATTACAGCAAAGTCTTAGATTAGGTACGTAATTAAACTATTAAAAGATAAAGCATATTATGTTGAGGTCATTTGAACTGTTGTTTGCAAATAGACTAATGCTTCATGCTTATCAGATGATGCGAGTTGGGATGTATTATCTTATCTCACAGAACTGAGGATAAAAGAATTTGTTAGCTATCAGTGGATAACATAAGTACGTAAAATAGCATTTGGATAACAATTGTTTCTAATAACACATTTTTCAAATACATAACAAGCCAAATTCATGAATCATGATGTAGAAATCGGTGAACATGCATAAATAATACACTGTGGAAAATATAGCCTCTGTTTTTGAAGTTGGTTACAATAAACTTTGTTGTGTTTGGTATTGTTGAGTGGTGATGTAGGTACTAATTGTATTTTAATAGCAAAGTCATTCTATAAGTAACTTTTTCATCCCACCATCTCGCGGAAAGAGTATTTTCATCCCACCATCTCGGAAAGAGTATTTTTAATCTTCAATATCTGAGTGGAAAAGCCGTTTTTATTCTCTAGAGGATAAAGTAAATTGAATTTAGAACATTGTGTGCACTAAGTTTGTGAATTAAAAAAAACATTAAACCTATTTACTGCTACCTCTATGGTGCCGAATATATCATACAACTTTTTTTTAATTTGTTAAAAACTCAGACTCGGAACCTTCTTGGTGTTCTTTTTTCAATTTGCTTTGTACCTACGCGGTTCTTTACGCGGCATTTTTTCACGTCATTGCTATACCTTATATTAAAAACAAGAAACTAGAAAACAAGTGAAAAAACTAAAATGAGTGATTCTAGCGACGAGGAAGTTTGTTTGACGCCAACAGAATTGACTGAAACTGTTAATAATGCGCAAATGAGCTTTTCCACTCAGATATTGAAGATTAAAAATACTCTTTCCTCGCTGAGGTGGAATGAAAAGTTACGTGTTGCACTCGAGTGCAAAGATTTTTCACCTCGTGCTCTTTTGATTCCCTCGCTAACGCTCAGGATTCTAATTTTGAATCACTCGCTGCGCTCGTGATTCAATTTTAGAATCCTTCGCTTGCTCGGTCATCAAAATTGAACACGCGGTTAAAAAGCAACTTTGCACTCTTGTATAACAAATAACTATTAATCATAATAATAATTACAAACACAGAAGCGGAAAGTCAATTATTTAATTAAAAATTCAATATAAATAATCAAAACAAACAATCAAATCAAACAAACAAAGTCTTTCTTGGCTCTGTGAAGATTAATGCCCGCCTTCCACTAAAAAAGGGTAATGAGCGGAAACTGAGCTGATTATCTGAGCGGACCGGAGTAAAAATAGTTGTACACTTCCACTAAGAAAGAGTTTCAGATTTTGCCTTCCACTGCCAGAGGGCTTTGCGGAGCGAGTGAGGCGGGAAATGAGCGGGGTCGGATGAGCGAGTTGTTTGCCTTCCATTGCCAGCGGCGCGGCGATGAGCGAGGAGCGTTCTGAACTGACACTGACAGACGAAAGCGGGCAAGGAAAGGGGAAGGGGTGGCGACGGGGGGCGGAGGTGAGCTGAGTCCGTTCAAAACTCGCGTGCGACGCCATGACGCAGCGGACCCATTTTAACTCGCTCAGTCCGTTCCGCTTACTCGCTCGCAGTGGAAGCATTTGTATGAAATTTTGCGTTGCGAGTTGAACGGAGTCCGTACGGAGTCCGTTGGAAATCCGCTCAACTCTGCGACCAATTTTGAAACTCTTTGTACTCTTTTGATCCGCTCAGTCCGCTCATTCACAGTGGAAGCACTTCTATGAAAAAAGCCGTTGCGAGTTAAACGGAGTCCGTACGGAGCCCGCTCCGCTCGCAGTGGAAGGCGGGCATTATGATATAGAGATTGCTTTGTAATACAGACTGATAAAGATACTCAAAAGCTAAATCATCATTATCCTACCAACAGATCAGTAGGGTACAGATCTGTTGCTCAGTACTGTGGCTACATGCCTATTTACTTCTTTTCTATTTTTCTTTAACCACTCATACATTTACACTTTTATAGCCTCCATAAAATTACCCTACATTCTTAATACACACATTTACATTTTATTTATTTGATTACTTTTTAGATTGAATCATTTGTACAGACTTAAAATACTGAGGATGCATGTTTATTTTGATTTCAATGCTCACGCTTGATATTCTGTTCAGATGTCTTTCCCATACGACGCTTCTTGGCCTTCGACTTACTGCCTCCTTGACCATGAGTTCTTTTCAACTGTGTTGATGTTTTTGGAGCACTTTGTTCAATAGATGAGCATGTTTCAATTTCCCCGTACAAATATTGTAATACTACTTTACGATCAGGTCGGTATACTGCTTGTATGTTGTCAGTCTAAAAAAGAAACAACATATTCATACATTGGTACAGCTGTGCTAAGAAGCATTCTCACAGCTGCAATAATATTGTAAAAAGCTATGAAAGATTTCTAGCAGTTTTTTGGATTGAAAAAGAAATATAACTCTGAAATTACATTTAACACTTTGACTGCGGCTAATAATCACATGCGCTTGCCTCAGGTGCGGCTAATAGTGTGCGTTAAGTTTTACGCGCCTGGTGTGTGCAGTTGCACTCGCGTCGAGCAAAGGAAAACACAAGGTATGTGTATCCCGCAGTCACTGTTAAAAAAAATTGTTATTTAGTACCTACAACAAAATATTTGAAGGAAATATTATTTAATCTTTGTTTTTTTACAATATTGTTGCTTTATGCCAGTGGTTGTCAGGACTATATTTAAGTTTCTTAGCTATGATCGGATATATTTAATACTTTATCATTGAAACATTTAATCAGATCAATCAACATACCGCAGCTTGTCGAACATACTCTGGATGTATCATTTCATAATTTTTAATATAATATAGAAGACATTCTAACGTATAGTATTCTTCGGGACCCTTTTTCTTTCCGACTCTGAAATAAAATAACGTTTTAAATTAGACCAACCCTTTTTAGTAAAAGCAAATCTATATCAACAGATTTACATTAAAACTAGCTATGTATTAAAGGTTTCACTTACCTAAACTTAGTTTTAATATTTTTAGGCCACGAAAATTCCCCAAATAGAATCTGGTCATCGCGTTCAATGATTTCTAAATTATTCGATTTGTACTGACGAAGTAAACTAAGCGGGTCCGTCATAGTTACTTGTTGCTTCGTAGCACCAAAATATAGTTCACTTATATTTCAAACAAGTCGTCAAGCTAGCAAACAAAACAAATGCAATTTTATTTGATTTCGCGTTCGCGGTCCGCAGCTTTTTGCACTTTTGACTTTTGACATTTCATTTTTTTTGTTAGTTCGTTGCATTGTGCTTTTTTGAAAATGCTGTCAAATTGGTGTTGCCAATTCTAGTTTGGAAAAAGTAGCGTAACAACTTTCGTCATTTTGCGCATGTTTATCAAGTATGCAAGTTATAGGTAAAAAAATACTGTCATGTACATACTCGTATTATAACTTTGCTGCTATTTACCAGCAGAACTTATCGTAAGAAATTATGATAAAAAACTTGAATAATAATGTTTAATAACAATCTTACTTGATCTTAAAGGAAGCGACGATACATTCAAAAGTGTACCCTAACATACTTTTCTAGGAATTCTAGGATATAAAAAAGAAGAACCTACCCAGCAAACGTAAAGGTAACGAAAAAGTAAAAATAAAAAATAAACGACTTTCGTTACTCTAATTTTGTGGTGGCAAACATTAAGAAGGTAATAATAAGTAAAATAATATGAATAATGTTAAGTCAAAACGAAGTTCCAGACGTGTAGGTATTCCATCATGAACCCATAAGCCATAAGCCATGCATAACCCATGCCATGAACCATGTATTGCATAAACCAGACAAGTTAATTTTTTTGCCGTTAGGGTTGGCAAAATTCCCCTCCGAATTGGGTTCCCCCGCCTTTCCGTGGCGGGGGGGATAAGTAGCCGGGCCGCCTTGCCCGGTGAAACTACGAGGAACCCTAAAGGTGGAGGCTCGGGCCGGCGCCCTGGACATTCCGGGAAGCGGCGGTCTGGGCCTAGGAGCCCTCCCGTATACCTCTCCGTGGAGAGGGAACGTGGTAGGGCTCGGGGTCGTCTGCGGACGACGACGGGGGGCACATTGTGCCCTCCAGAGGGGTAGACTCGGCCGGCGTCCTGGATAGTCCGGGTAGCGGCGGTCGAGTCCCCGAGAGGAAGAGAGCGGGAGAGAGAGAGGGACCCTTTCTCTCACCCGCTCCGCAGAGAGAAGAGCGGACACGGGGGCGAGTCAGGCCAGTCGGGCCAGTAAGGCTCGCACTCCGTCTCCGCTAGGAGGGCCTAGAGTGGCGGGTGCGGGGACACCCGCTGCTTCGCATTGGGCCCTCCAGGGTGGTCGACGCGTCTGATGTTCCGACGCGTCGCCACGAAGTGGGAGGGGGTGGCCACCCCCTACCCGAGGTGGGTCTGCCTCACGGCGGACATAGGCTGGGCGGGGCTGCGGTGATTTAATGGGCCCGTGGCTCCGTCCATTGCCTGGAGGAACTTCCCAGGGTTTTTAGTGGGTATGCCGCCACTAGGGCGGAGACTCCCACATAACCACCCTGCCCTCCCCGGGGCGGGCGTGGTATCCATAAAGGATTTTCCCTGGGTCACAAAAAAAAAAAAAGGGTTGGCAAAATTGTGGCATTTTTGTCGTCAACTTTTGAGTTGACAGTTTTACATAAAATCTATGGAGAAAACTTGAAGTTGGGAACCTAAAGCTATTCAGAGGTAGAAATTTGTAAAAAGGACTAAATAAAATACGGCCACTAAGCTAGTGTTATAACGTATACTTAACGATCAATATGGATCACTTGTAACATTTTATAGGTAAGTACGAGTAGGTACCTAAATATTTTCATCACATAGGTACCCAAGTCTGTTTTATTCAATACACCTACTTACTTACTCGCGCACTGAACGAACTTGTGAGTACCTACTCGTACCTAGGTACCGGAAAAGTGAAAATAATGCATGGAGTCACCACACATCACAACACAAGTGCTGATAGCGAGAAATACCGTTGATAAGTTTAGACAATGATAGATTTTATCTGTTTTGTGACAACCAGCTGAGTTTAATATTCGATTCGACTTCGATGGTTCTAATTTTGTAGGTTTCGTAAAAGACAACTTAGAATGATTAGAAACCAAGACAATCTAAAAAATGCAACCGTTAAAATACTTACGTAGCGAGTAAGTATTCGATGGAAAAGTGTAGGTACTTACTTAAGTTCGCCATTTACGCTGTAGGTGCACTTTTCTATTAAATACTCGCTAAGCAGGCCTACAGGAGTGCACCAGGGCGAACCTGCACCGAACTTATGCTGTGCTCTGTAGTGCTGCTGTACCGGAAGAATGAGTGTTATCGAGATAATCAGCTCCTTGTAGTCAGGGGCTGCGTCACGGCCCCGGTGCGTTCAGTGCGAGGCCTTGGCGAGTTCAAACTGTTTGACCTCCGTGTTTGCGACCGGCGGCAACGTAATTGAAAGCAAATTGTGCAGATTTGTTATTTGAATACTTATTTATTTTGAGGATGACGAGAATCATCTCTTCAACACAAAAGCGTAGCATTAAGAGAATTAATTAAAGTGTACCTATCATTAAAAAAGCGGCAAATTGGAAGGAAGTAGGTATTGCCTATACCTACTTAACAAATTGGTGCAACGTATTTTAGTAAGATTTTTTAACGTTAGGTAGGTACGTTAAGGTTTTTTTTATTTTCAGGCACAAATTCTGACTGGCTCTATGTTGTTTTGTGTGTGACTCTTGAAAAATGGTCGGCATTGCCAAGTGGTAGCGCTTTGCAGGTCCACGGCTGGATGACACCAACGCGCCGCGCAGCAAAGCAGACTTTAAGGTTTATTGAATTGCTGCAACGCGTTTATGCATGTCGAACCTAAAAGAGCAATTCTGGCATGAAACTGCTTATTATTCGCTTGTCACTAGAAAAAGTAAGGTTTGGATCTTACGATCAACTTCTAGTCGAGCGAGAGGCATTTATTTAAAAATTTCCAAATGATGATGAGTTTAAACATGTATCTTACACAAAGTAGATTTAGAATGTTATTTTACATGTCAATATTATGCAACGTCCTAGTCGAGGTTTGTAAACTAAATACAACTATGGTCAAATAAGGAACTTATTCGAAGTTTGCTCTATGTTAGCTGAGTAGAGACCGGCGCGGCTGTGGCAGTAGAATAAAAGGCCGCTACGACACCAACAAATAATAATCTTATACTTATAGGCAAATAATTTAACGTATCGTTCCAAGATGTTTTCTTACTTCCGGCCTGTCTTAAAAGCAAAGTTAAATTATGACCTGGACACACGCGACTTTTGTAGTGGGTGTTACAAAACGCCGCTGTAGGAAACAGTTCGAAAGCTTCCAATGTTAAATATCAAGTTGCTGAATCATAATGATTATGTTTAGTGTTTAAATGTTATGACTTTCTCTACTAAGTCTTCTAACCTACTAGAAAACTACAAAATGATTAATAGGAAGATCTGCCTACGAGAGCTACTTGCTATCGTTAATTGTAATTTGAAAGTGAGAAAGCTACTTTCGAAGGAGTTAATCAATAGGTAATAATTGATTATTATTATTTAATTTATAGCTTTCCATATCCCACTTGCTTCGATTATATTCTTCTTCGATTTACGTTCAGCCGCAAAATAAGTATTACATATCAGTGGTACTGCCCCGGTAATAATAAGCCCCGGTTCTAGGCAAGCGTGCTCCATCATAGACCGCATCATTGCTTACCATCAGGCGAGATGGCGGCCAAACGCAAGCCTACAACTGAATTAAAAAAAAATCCAATGTTTGTATTTTGATGATGATGCCGATTTTGGCCACGGCGACCATATTTTCTGTTGCTTGGTTACTGGGCTACTGATGCGTCCTCACATCCTTGATTTACCCAATTTTTGCAGTAAATGTTCTAGAACAATGTTTATCTAAGTAGGTATATCCCAGTCCCAGGACGTCTTCACTCATCTTCTTCTTCTCGGCTTACATATTCTGCGCTGCAATACGAATCCTTACCTGGGTCAATGGTAGCAATGAGTTCTTAGCGCAAGACTTGGGCCCTATTCTTGAGCACTCGACATTATCTCCGTCACTCTCATTCTCGTGATATTTCTAATGAGAGCGATAGTGATCGTGATAATAAAATCATTGGCAAGAATCTCTATCAATGACTCCTGAACTCAATCGCCCTGGCTTTCATCTCGCTGTCAGCTTGAGAAAACGTGAAACAAAGCGTGATCTAACATAACTTACGCTAGCGCTAAGAGCTCATGGTATGGGCCCTGGCCTCAGTAATCAGTAACCTTAGTCTCCAGAAACTTTACTTTCATGCTTGTAGCATAGACTAATAAAATTGTAGGTAGAAAATTAGAGGTCTTCCAATCTTGGCACCTTTTGACACCGTTAATGGAAGGGTCGTCTCAAAGGCAAGAATTCACAAACAAGCTGGTTGCTGCGTAAACAGCAGTGTTATTCAAGTTTGAGTCAGACGACCGCGGCGCGGCGGTGCGGTGACGCAACCTGCGCCCGCGCAGCCTTCGACAAACGTGACTTGAGGGGATGCCACCTCTACGTAACTATTATGCTAGTCTTTTATATTCTGTACAAATAGGTGATATGGTGCAATCAATTTGTGAGTTTTATCACAGGTTTATAACTTAGCTCAGGCATCTGAGCGATATTTAGCTTAGACTTACCTGACACGTTTATTACTAAAGAACCTGTATTATTGTCATACTCGTACCTATATCTGTATTTTTGAAACAAATTCATTGATTGATTGATCAAACTGATCCAATGACATATTAAAAATAATATTCGTATTTGCCCAAATGTAAACGGAAAAAAAGTTTGGCTAAAACGCAGTGGGCCTAAATCGATCTAATAGTTATACATAGTTGGTTGCTCTGTCTGTAGAGTCTGACATTTATAGATTCTATGTATAATCTATAACAGAAATGTCATTCACATACATTTTCCTAGTTTTCTAAAGCGTTTTTGGATTATAGAGCAGAAACTTGGCGAGGAGGCTGAAGTGGATTCATTGTAATTATATTTCTATTGGAAATTATTCGTTAAACAACTTTAAGCCATAACGTCCAAACTTTAGAGTGCATTATAAGATTTTCTAATGATCATTGTTTTACACAATTCATCTGCTCTACAATGTCGAAAGATAACATTGAAAAATGGAAATTCTTGGGTGAACCGGGCCTCTTCGCAGGAAAAGGAAATGGCTCGGAGTTTGTTTATCTCACGAATTACCTACTTTACAAGAATGCTTGTGAACATTAATTGATTACGTAAGAGCATTAGTATTTATATCTACCTCTTACGTAACCAATTGATTTTCAGAACTATTCTTGTGAAGTGGATACGCCGTAGGGTACAAGTTGTAAAGTTGGTAATTCGTAAAGTAGGTACGCTGCGCGACGTAGGTACTCGTAGGTACGGTTGTAAAGTTGGTAATTCGTAAAGTAGGTCAAAATGTAGACCCCGACGCCAGAAGAGGGGTGTTTTAAGTTTGACCGCTGTGTGTGTGTTTGTCTGCTGTGGCACCGCAGCTTGAACAGATTTTGATGCAGTTTTCATTATAATTTGAAAGCACGTTTTCTAGCGCTCATTCTTACATGTTAGGTATATCAAAATCCGTTCAGACGTTTCAATGTTGAGTTTTTTACTGTATTGTTTTTTATTTATATGTTATACAAAAAATGTGTGCATAGCTACAATACCAAACCAAGGAGTAGAAGCTGTAGAAGTAAGTGTGTGAGAGTTCTTATCCAAGGGTTTAATAAAAAAATGGGATATGGCTGTGTCGTGGACACGGCCGTGTGTTTACACGTGAATACGTAAAAATAATTCTTAGACTCTTTAGCTATCGAGTCGTGTAATAACATTTTGAATGTAGATGGTGGATATTTGAATATAGATGATGATAGCTACAACACCAATACAAACTATACTTAACCCCCGATTTGGTTTTCATCAGTTGTCTAAATTGCCTCTCACTATAGAAGCAAAGAAAACTTATTCACGTAAAACAAATGTGTTTGGTGTGCCAGCGGCTTTTTCTGGATGAACACCGACTCTCACCGAGATACCAACGCAGGCATGAAATACCCCTTAAGTTGATACCCAGTTCCTATTCCAGACTAGATGTGTTTACCACAAAAAACAAAAGGTTTACCATCTGCCACTGCCACGTCACTCATCACCAAGTGAACTGTCAAAACGCCAGCCAGCCATAAACATCATGTAACAACAAATTTGATCCAACGCCAAACATTTCTTGTTTTTGACTTCTAATTTTCCATTGAATTGAATTGTGTCATGATGATTAATAACGAGGTATCAATTAATGTACGTACTCCACATACTAAATAGGCAAAGGTAATATAAATTATTAGTCAGATGTGATTAATAAATCTTGAGAACTAGACTTACCCAGGAATGGGTACATGGTTGTTTTTTCCCCCAAGTACCTCAGTAACTCAGGAACAAAATATTGAAATGAGGTAGATACTCGTAGCTTTTTTATATAATTGAACGTCATAACTTGATAGCTCCAAAAATAAAGAGATCGACCCCCCCCCCCCGCCCCCCGCCCCGAAAAAAACCTGAATCCGTGCCTGGAACTAATTACATCACTCAGAATTATCTCTATTACGAAGAGTAGAGGACTAGATGTAAGTCTTGGTGCTCTTTGCTACATCATTATAATTTACAGTAAAGTGTGACTCGTAAACGTAAAGGAAAAGGGATATCTTCACGAGCGTTTTATGAGCATTTTTTTTCTAAGTTTTGACTCCAGACTTCTTAGCAGTAAAGCTGCTATGGATGATTTATTTTTGGATTACTTTATTGCTATGGTATAGCCATTGATATATTGTGGTATTGATATATTTTGGATTATTTGGTATGGTATGGTACAGTTTGCAGAATATTTCAAGAAGTTAATTAGGTAGGTAGGTACAGGTAGACATCATGCCTTTAGTAAATAGCAGTACCTTTCTAGCAATTATTCAACTATACTTGCTACGTTTTAACAGGGTTATAAGGAATGGTTATGCTAAGCCGAAAAGGGTTTATAGTACTCCTCATTATGAACAACTTTTACTGAGACCAAACCTGAAAAAATAAAAAACAAACCTAAAAAAAAATGTGCATTCCATACAAAAATGATAATGACACTCGACATAATGTATGACGCAGCTGATTTTCTTTACTATAGAAACTACTTTTCTTTCTGTAATACTTGTTTTTTTTAGCCTATCTGACGAAATGCCAAATGTACAATGACGATGTTGAAGACGTAAATCATACAAGTACCTACTAATTTAAAAATAAAACACTGTATTTATCTAAATGCTATCAATATTTGTGTTCGTGGGTATGTCGCGCCATTCAACGTCATATGCAAACAATACTAGATACTACGAATTATGTACTTAAAATTATTTTAACCCAATATTTGTATTGAAACAATACTTGCAAAGTGATATTGCAAATGATAATAATTGTGATGAAATCAGAGGCAAATCAAATAGAGAGGTGAAATTTTCCATGATGGGCAAAGACAAAGACTGAAAAACGACATTCAATTCTGAAGCAATCTGTGAATGTCGTTGCGCTTATTTAATCTATTTTATTATGGTTTATTTTCTGTTATAACCCTGTATTAAAACTACTGGTTTGTATATTTTATAAATAAATATACTTATTTATATGTACTGTAAACATGTTGTGGTAGGCCCCTAATCAATTCTTCCAATCATACACGAATACAAAAACTTAATTAGAATTCCTTCAAGGCTTCGTGAACGTACCAAGCTTAGTCAAGTGTATCAAAACAAGTTAATAAATAGGTACCTATAAAACCTTCCAATTGCCTTCAGATGCAAATTTTCCATCGAAAGGCTCGCTATAGCTATCACGACACCTATATTATAAGTAGCTGTAGTACAGTTTTTTTGCATCGAGCCATACAATATCGATTGTAATGAACACATGGCAGCGTGGCTGAAATGATTCATGGATCATAAAGTTGAGGTACTACTATGGCATAGTTAATGCCATCATTCAAGTACGCACGCACCGATCGAACTGCGGTACGACAAACTTATCTAAACAGTTGCCCAAACGATGGAACTAATTTTTTTCTGCTGAAAGCTGTCGCTTTTGTTCAGTAGGTGCGATGGTGGGTCTTCGTACAAGTGTAGAAATAAATTGGTCGGGCTGCTGTACTGGCCAGCCGAGGCCACAGAATATCTAAAAGGTTCTACGACCGAGTTTACCCTTGGATGGCTTTATGCGGAATGAAACAAGTTTTTGTTTTCGAACCTCATCATGAGGTCACCGCTCAGACGATGTTTGTAAGTTTGTTTATAACAATATCTCCTTCTTGTTTCATATTTTATTGATCGCCGTTTTGGGTGCTATTTAAACGTATGCAATATTAATTGCGTTGTTTACAATAAGCAGCTGCATCATCCTACAATATCGAATTAAAAATAATTGAAGGTTATTGTTGTACATGCAGACTTCAACACACATAATTTTATACAAGTTCTATTTACAATTTGTTTTACACCCTGCAGAAATGAGAAACGATGATGATGATGAAAAGTAGCCTATGTTCATTTATGTACCCTAACTACGTGTATGCAAAATTTCATGGTGATCGGTCAAATGCGGTTAAGCCGTGAAGGCGTAACAAACAAACAAACGAACTCACTTTCGTTATTACATTATTATCTACAATTCTATAGACTACTGATGATCATTGATTGTAACGTTACTACTTTTGCTATTGAGTTGAAAGTTAAAAGGTAAAAGTCATAAATGCATGACATAACTTCTACAACACAAGTGACCAAAACTATCTATACAGCCCCAGAATAAATAATAGTTGGTACAGCTCAGTTAGAAAGACCGCAAATGACCCAGCAATCAATGGTTACACAACTAGAGTAGGTAGGTACTCATTTGGTGGGACATTGAATCACGTCAGTTGAGGGGTCACCGACAGCTCGCGGCATCAATTGCTTCCTCGCGCGCGGCGCCAAGTGATAGAGCATTTCGTCGGCTTACTGCAAGAAGTCATCACAAGTCACAAACAAGTCATTATCTGCAAAATCAGTGCAAGGCTGGAAACAACTTCGAGCGCATCAATCCATTTCCATTGACTTGTAGCAATGCTATGAATAAATATTTCATTTCATTTCATTTCAATCTTGTAATAACTTCTTGAAAAAAATCACCGAATATGATCGAAGCTAGTCGCAGTCGCTATATTTCAATTTGTATTTTTATCAAAATGAAAAACATTTTAACTTGCACCAGTTTCCGAAACTAATAGAGTTCCGAAACTAATAGAATCTGCGGTTGGAGAAAAAGTAAATACACGTTTAAGCACTCAGACAGTAATCTTTCTCGCGTGATAATGTCCAATCTCCATAATTGGTAATTATTGTATTTATTCATTTATCATCCATGAGCAATCAGCGACGTGACGACGTTTTCATACTCATAGATATTATAAGTGCTACAGGCAACGTCTGCTACAATTGCTATTGCTACGCAACGAATCAAAACTGAACTCGGAATGAGTATCATTCAACTTTACCAAATATAGAAATACTAGCTGCGCCCCGCGGTTTCACCCGCTGTCCTGCAAGAATAGCGGAAAGCCGTTCAATTTTCTGGGGTAAAAAGTAATCTACATAATTATTACCTAGGGCTTAAGCTACCTCTATACCAAATTTCGTCAAAATCTGTTTAGCTGTTAAATTGTTAAATCAAATTGTCATCCATACGTCCATTACATAGCTGTCATTTGCGCAAAGAGTATAATAAGTCGTTTTGTTATTCCAAGTCTGATTCTTTTTTGTTATACCTCGTTTTATAGTGACTGATGTTTTATGTCAATTCACACTTGAATGCTATCGAATTTATTTAATAGAAATAAATAGTATAATAGGAATAAATAGTATCCTATGTGCGTTTCCTGGCTCTAAGCTACCTCCTCACCAATTTTCAGCCATATCGGTAAAGCCGTTCTTGAGTTATAAGTAGTGTAACACGAACACGACTTTCTTTTATATATATAGATTTAGTACCATACCTATCTTACCCACACACTTGTTAGGCAATGAGTAATGAAATTAATAAGGGAATGAAATTAATAAAGGAATGAGCAATATTTGATTCCAAGGAAATTCTCGAAAGGATTTACGACTCATTTGATAAATGTTTCCGTATTCCTCGGGTGAGTAGTCCAATTATAGACTACATTCTTATTCGGAATGAGGGCAAAAGGTCCCGCACTGACATACCTAAGACGTCCCGCAACGGATGCATTGTGTTTCCCCCTCGCCAGCGATCACCAGAGCCAACCCAGCTCCCTAAAATAATAATGTACCTACCTACCAACTTTACTTATTTACGACTCATTCGATAAATCTTTCCGTATTCAATTCATAGGATGAGTCGTCCAATTATCGATATGATTCGAATCGAATCAAAACGGAAACTCGACGCAGTTCTCACAGTGCTAATTCTGTGGTGGATGCTAATTGGCAGTCGATGAGCTCGAGATGTTGTATCCTGCATGTAGCATGTAGGGGCGTGATGCGCATCTAGATCAAGGCGTTTGAGGTATTTTAGTTAATACAGTACTACTCTATGGAGGAATTATAGAATACTAGCTGACTCGACAGACGTTGTCCTGTCAAAAGCCATTGCGTCAATTCTATGTCAAATGTCAAATGTCAAAAGTTACATTAAAAAAGTTTACATTGTCCAAAGCGCTAGGTATAAGGTTTAAGTATTTTAAAATTTTCTAATTTTTCATGTTTTTTTTACTATAAATTGAGATGTGAGCTATCCTTTATGTCCTAAGTTAGATCGAACTGCATACGGTGTGCAAATTTGATTGAAATCGGTTAAGTAGTTTAGGAGTCTATTGGGGACAAACAACGTCACACGTAATTTATATATATTAAGAAGAAGATACAATACTATACACCTGTATTAAACAGGGGTATACAGTGGCTTGCGCCAAGTGGCTTAGGGTAAAAAAACATGGCCAGGGTTTACAGGTATTTGGGATGATTTTGAGGGGGTTGATCCTCCACTGATTGTAAAAATATTTGGTGGTCATCTTCGAACTAAAGTTTGGAGGTCGGTTAAGTAAGCGAAACTTTTTGCAAAACCATGCATTCTTAATGAATCTATACTTCTATACTAATATTATAAAGAAGTAAAGTTTGTGTGTTTGTATATTTGTTAAATTGTAAGGGGTAATCTCGGGATCAACTGAACCGATTTTAAAAATTCTTTCACCAATAGAAAGCCACATTATTGCTGAGTGTCATAGGTTATATAAAAAACCGAAAAATAAAAAGGCTTTTACGTGGTAGTCCGTTTTGCAAAGTGAATCGGAGAAAAAACGGTCCGGACGGCGCGCGATGGCTTCGGGTTTAATTAACATTATGCCCAACGAAGTGGGCACGGGTCAGCTAGTTACTCATAAATGGCAAAGTTTGGATGTTTACAAAGGGCTGAACGGATTTCGACATATATGTATGGACTGCTTCTCTTACCGAAAAATGCGATTGAAACCAACCAATTAACCTATAGTACCTATTAAATAAATATAAATAAGTAAAATGTTTTATAAACTCACTGGCTGTGTAGAACTGTAGATAAAAAGCTTCCAGGTACACAAACGCTGTGTAATTTGTATAATAACTTTTTGATTCTTAAAACCGTACCCACCATACCTACCGTCCATACCGATAGGCGAAATTTCTTACAGCTACTTATAAATCGTATTGAAGCTGTTATTTTCGTAATTTGCGTAGAGTAAGATACCGTTTTAGAGCTGGAGTAAAAATATGCATTGAGTGGGGTGCGACCAGTGCGGCGGCGGACCGATTTAAAATAGAGAAAGTACTCTTAGGGTTGCTTTGCTATCATGGAAATTTAAGACATCGGGACATGTTATATTTATCCTTAGATAAATTCTTCTATATTCCATAGAGTTCCCTGAAATTGCGAACATCGAGAATGTTCCATATATTTTGTTGAGGGTTATTGACATTTTTCTATGGAACAGCTAATTATTTTTCGCGATTTCAGGGTTGGCCCCATGGTAAAAATTGTTTTTAATGTTGAGGAATAGTGCCCCTTTCGTCTAAGCATACCTTTTCTTTATAAACCTGTACCCACTTATCTTGAGGTTTTTTATAGTTTCAGTAGCTTCATCGACTATGTAACTAAAGCTGGTTATTGAAACAAATATATATATACCCCGACAATACATACACCTCTACAATCTACTACAACATTGTAGAGGTGTATGTAAGTATGGAACTAGATATACATATATGCGTTCTATAGAACCTATATAAGACACCTGAGTATAATTTTGAACTGTATTTCATATTTATGAAGCAGCAGGTTTAATTAATCACAACCCTGGGCACACCATGGCTAATTCAGGGTTATTGAAGTATAAATAGAATAGCCAAGCTATTACAACCCTTGTGGTTAAGGTTTTAGGTCAATACGGTATTTGTTTCTATTTCGGGAAATTTAGTTCGCTTTCATTGATTGTTTCAAAGCCAGCCAATTGAGATCCAGGGCTCGGGGTAGGTTTTATAGCTAATTATCTATGGCACGCGATGTCTTGTACCGGTTTTTAAGTTTTTCACTTTGATATCAGTGCCACAACTTTTGTACAAAACGTTTCTAAAGGTATAACTTAATAGATGTCTTTGTAAAAACTTTCAGAACCATTCAGAAAACCTTTCAGTTTTATAATACACGAAGGTCTGACCATAACGAGCTTTTGCTTTATTATGATTGAGGATGTTAACGTCTTATTTTGTCAGAATCTTTTGTAAATAAATAAGTTTTCTTTTACTTAGCAGCACCCAAGCAGACGCTCCGCCTGATGGTAAGCAAAGAACGCCTCAACCCTAGAGGTGTTGGCGATGCTTTAACAAAATAAACCTACTGTGAAGTTTACCTATTACGTAAATTGAAGAGAAGGTGATACCACACCTAACCTATCAATTATTCCATATCTATTATTCATCTATAAGTAGCCTTCGACCGTATGTCCTTCAATTACCTATCTAGGAAACCAGGACGCGATTGATCTAGAATTCTAGATTATAATACAGAAGGGCAGCTTGTTCTTTCAATAAAGTAGGTGACTTTAATAATTCCGTATTGTAGGCGGAAGATCATTGGCCGACCCTGTGGCGGCCTTCTTTGGGCCTACTTTCATACGTTGTCTGGGTTTTAGGGTTACCATTTTTTTATTAAAAAGTATTTATAAATAAAAAAAAATAAAAAGATAACCAAAAAAGACGGCAATCTTCAAACGGGTGAACAGATTTTCTTGGATCATACTCGTAGCTCCTCGTAAGAGCACTCTCGATCAAGTCCTTTCAAGGAAAATAAATCAAAACCGGTTCAGCCGTTTGGAAGCTATGATGCAAGCGTCTGTGGAGCATGTGTGGCTGCACAGACTAACAAAAAATACAAAATAAATAGCAGTTTTTTCTTATTCATTTTGTATTTTTTATTAGGTATCAATTTTATTATCTATCACTAGTTTTTCATTAGCCTAATAGTTTTTGCTAATTACTCACGTAGGTACTCGTAGCAAAATAAACTCATGAAAGTAAACATTTTAATTACGTCTGAACCTAACTTAATACTGACTATTGGGGACGCAATTCTCATTTGGCTTTGGCTAGGGAAAGGTATTTTTTTGCTGTGCCACAATTATAGGTAATTACAGTAATTAAGTACAGTATTGGTGTAGAAAATTAAGTTTCAGTCAAAGGGGAGAGAAATAGGTATCCATTAAAAAGTGCTAAATAGGGTACGGACAATAAACGTCGTTACGACAAATCACAATATGCCGTTTTTTTAATAGAAGGTTGTTCATGGTCTAGATTAACACATAGGCTACTTTTTATCCCAGAAAACGCGGGTAAAACCGCGGGGCGTAGCTAGTTTTCGTATATTCCGGAAATGATCAAGCTGTACTTGTACACCTTTTGTGTACTTATTTGGGGCAGCCCTGAATTCATCTTCAAATAAAATAAAACTTTATTTCTTCCTTGTGTATTTTTCAGGCGCCGCGATAACATTTTACTGCATTTGAGTTTATTCTTCAGTTTTATTTGAGTGCTCTTGACGTGCAATTTGTATGACGTTACTGTATATAGTATATACCTACCTATACTTCTTACGCCTATGTTATTATCAGAAATATACAATTACACAAAACATCTCAAAATATGAAGATCTTATCAATTTATCTTCAACGCGTTTTAAAAATTATTTTAAATCTACGCGACACATTAGGTAAAGATATCATAGTCTCGCAGCTGTTTCCTTCCCCAGGAATAAACAGTATTCCATTATCTTCGTCTCAGGTAAACGTCCTTTTGTCAAGCAAAGCATTAAAAAAATACCTTGTTTTGATAAGCGTTCACATTCCATATTCCAAACGCGAGCGAGATACTAATACTTGTACTAAACTCTGTGGGCAACCAGTACGGCTGCACCGAGCTACTGACTGAGTCATCTTTCGTCATTCGATGTGCCGAAGCCACGATATCGCGGCTGAACGGTGGAATTCTCAGGGCCACAGTCCGCGTACAGAGCCGTGCGAGTGCGGCCGAACCTACGCCAGCAAGCGAAGCTATTTCAGTTCCCGCTCATTTAAAAAAATACACAAAAAAGTATAAACGTCAACGTCAATTTGCATTCTCAATTTGAATTCTAAACGGGCGAATACGAGTGACGAATGAGTGAAGTTCCAATTTCGAAGATTGTGTGGGAGCGAGAACGGGAAGGCGCCAGCGCAATGGAAAGCTGCTACAAGCTGTACACATGGATCAACCACACGGTTCTGATGCTGCTGTTCCAAATATTCTGGAAAGTGAGCCAGATATCGGACTATTTTAATGGAAAGTGAGTGTTAAATGTTACATCATACTTTATCAATGCCTACCAATCGCCTTTTACTGCATAACTTTATTCACACTGACTTGTTTTGGCGTCGAAGATTTCATGTAATCGGAAATATTGTTAATTCAACATTAACAATACTTACGGAATTAAATCATTAGGTATTAAACATTGCTGTAGGTTTCCTCATCGGCTAAAGGCAACGAGAACTTTAAACTTGATAATTACCTAATAAAAAATATTAAATAAAACTTAATAGTTTTATGCTCACAATGCTTCCAGGTTCTAATATTTTGGTTGGACTTGGTTTGACAATGACTCTCTATAATTTATACCGATCTTTTTTTTTTACGATCTATTCAAGTCTAGGTAGGTAGTTGCCATTCAGATGTTGTAGATATTCTATTTGCGTTCCTCTCAACCGTATTGATGTCATCTTTCCTTTTAAAATTCCATTTCGTAACATTTATTTGAATGTTCGAACATCTTCAACAAAACTATTTTTTTTTTCACATATTTGGCAAATTAACGGCTTAAGTTTACAAGGCTGTCATATGTATTCTGATTTTGAATGCCAGTTGACGGAGTTCGTTTGCATTTATACGGGGTGTTTCTTTAAATATAGCACTCTAATTTTATCAAGCGTTTTATCAGTTAATTAAACAAAAAAAAAATATTTTCCAAAATTAGCTTTTAAGTAATATACTATCATCGTAGTTAATTCAGCTCAATCGGACATCGGGAAGTGATTCAAAATTCAGTTGCAAGGTTGGACCCACACATAAAATACCTATGGCATGTTATTGTAAAACCTACGTTTAATATTTCCTGGTCGATCAGTTATTGAAACTTAAAAAACTTTGTTTAATTTAACTGGTCATGTGTCGAATTAAATAGTGAAGTAGGTACTGACACATTTGAATTTTGAACTATAGAACCAAAAAACTGAGTTGTCATTGGTTTGGTACAGGACCTATCACTAAAAGCATCATTATCATTTTCATTGCAATCCATTAAAAAGACAAGGACAACAGTATTAGTTACTTTGTTCTCTCGTCTAAACATTTTACACCCTAATTATAAGTACACATAACATAAGTACACGAACCTTGGCAACATTGTAACTATTACCTACATGCGTTTTACATAATTATGGCTGTAACGATACAGAGCATTGGTTATAATGTAGCCCATTGTAATGTGATTAGAATATTGATTTATTTATTAGACATACCTATTTTCTTTGACATTTACTGTTTAAAGTATTAAGCTTCTTAACTACATAGTTATTTCGACTTAACTTCAAGAGTTCAAAAGTAATGGAATAACTTCAATGTTTGTTTCGCTACCTTTTTTCAACTCTAAGATTTTATTGGTTTGCTTTATTGGTTTAAAATTAATAACCTCTATGAGCTGTAAGTAGGCATGTATTATGCTACTTATTGTGTGTTAATAGATAACAGGTGGCGTCACAAAATAATGCGTGTTTGCCTTATAATGTACCTACTTATCTAATATACTTAGTTTTGCTTATTATTCAGCAATGCACGTCATTGCAGTAATGCTGGGTGGGTCATCCCCAGAGGTACCTCCAATTATTGCGCATTGTCTATAGTCTGGTGGGATTAATATAGACTCGATTGCTGTAATAAACTTTGGGGTTCTTAAAATGGCTTTTAATATAGTCCTACAATGTATCTCTGACGCCTCCAGTTTGAAAGGTATCAATAGGCGACGGTGATCGCTTACCATCTGACGGCCCGTTAGCTTGTTGCCACAGATAACATAATAAACTTTCTATAAATTACGTTGGTAAAATTCCAAGTAAAATACAATACTTTTGTCGACAAATTTAGAGTCAAGTCAATTGGTTTTTTACCATCAAGAGTCAAAAATTATGATCAAACGCATGCCTGATTTTGAATAAAAAAAGTTTAGGTTAGACACACGACATGACGTTGTTGACATTACGTATGACATTGTTACACTCTTTGGTTACACTGGATCCCAAAATGTATCTATCTACTTCAAGTAGTGAGTGCAGCTTCCACCGCAATATTTAAAACTACCTAAATTAAAACTCTGGTTCCTAGAACATCCTTTCTACGACCTTGACGAATATGAAAGCTCGACATGTGACCTTTGAACTATTATTTAGTGATTAATTAACGAATTATTTTTGAATTTATTACGATTATCTTTTTCCATTGACTTGTAGCAATGCTATGAATAAATATTTCATTTCATTTCATATCTGCTCTGTTCTCTGATAACAGAGACGCCCCTTTCCTTCATACAGTTTAGGTATTTTATTCGTAACAAACAAACAATCGTACTGTAGTTTCTTCGTATGTCTCTGGGTTTTTTCGATAATTAATTTATTAAAAACAGAAGTGGTGAAATATTTTCTACTTGGTTGAATTTCGACGAACTTCGGCTATCCTTGTAATATATATACTTAAATCTTAATATACTTATATAAATTACGTGTCACGTTGTTTGTCCGCTATAGACTCCTAAACTACTTAACCGATTTCAATCTGCACACCGGGTGCAGTTCGATCTAACTTAGGAGATAGGATAGCTCACATCTCAATTTATAGTAAAAAAAACATGAAAAATTAGAAAATTTTAAAATACCTACTTAGCGCTTTGGACAATGTAAACTTTTTTAATGTAACTTTTGACATTTGACATAGAATTGACGCAATGGCTTTTGACAGGACACGTCTTTCGAGTCAGCTAGTAATAATATAAAAGCTAATATTGTGTAAAAATGTTTGTTACTCATGTAAAAACGGCTAATCGGATTTGGATGTTTGACATGTATTAGTTAGGTTTCATACCTACGTACTTTTTGTCTTCTTCTTCTTCTTATATATAAAAATGAATCGGTGTTCGTTTGTCTGGCTAAAACTCGAGAACGGCTGGGCCGATTTAAATATTTATTTTGTTCGCTCTAATACAAGGAAGGTTTAAAAAAATGCTGTTGAAACCGCCGGATGCAGCTTGTCCAAATAAAATTAACGGTTCCTGTAATGTATTATACCTCTATTAGAACGGGCGAAACCGTAGAGCGCAACTAGTAAATTATTACAAGGAAAGCCTCTCACGATAAGACACCTCGACTCAATAGTCTATCAATTCAATCAAGAGTTCTGTTAGGGTTCATTCACATCTAGCTATAAATAGAAGGGTTACATACATCTAGGTGGTTATGACTGCATACCTGTTTCTAGAAAAAAAACCCACCGGGACTCGTTTCAACTTTTATAATTTGCGAGAGTGGTCAGGTTAAGTTGAAAGCAAGATCGAGTGGAACGCTGGAAATTAAAATTTATATTTAGACTAGCTGACCCGACAGACGTCCTGTCTTAACTATGAATATTGAATTCGAATTGTCTTAGATTTTCTAATGTTCTGTTCAATTTCCTTATTTTTTTCTTTGATGAGAACCTTCTCTCGATAATAATTAATAGGTACAGCAAAAAAAGAATTAGCGAAATTGTTCTATCCGTTCACGCGTGATTCGATGACCAATGTTTAAAATAATTAAAAAAAAAAATATTCTCTTTTTTATGGGACAAAAAATTGAAAGTATTTTACTGAGGATTCTTATTTTTTTTCTTAAAATAAATTATTTATCAGTATACTTAAGTACATTGCAAATGTTGCTATGCTAAGCTAATAATTTTACTATGAAAACTAACATGGTTTTAAAACCTTTTTGCGCGACCGCGAGCGCGTCACGCTTGCAATCTCCTTGATGAAAATCACCGAATGTAATCGGAACTAGTCAGAATAGCCGACTTAATACTACGCGAGTATAGGCATGACGACAGTATCAAAAAATCGCCGATTCAATGCTTTCAGGGGGCTAGCCAGATTAAAAAAATGTAAAACACATGTTTAGTTTTATTTAAAAAAAACAGATTATTAAGATTTTCAATAAATTAAAACATTAAAATACAGCAATCGGCCATGTTGTCAGAAACAACAATCACAGCGTATGACGTCACGCCTAAGTGAACTCAGGTCATCCGCCGCTCATCACGCATAGACACAATGACATGACACAATGCCGTGACGTCAAATCGACGCCATGACACAAGTAAGCTGTTTTCGGGCACTGTTGAAAAAATATGTGAAAAATGGCTTCAAACTTCGTTAAACTTAAGTTTATTACCGAAATAAAGGCTTTTTTGTAAATAGTAAATGTGTACTCACGTTATGGAAGAGGATTTTAAAATCTTTCGTCACGCCTATTCTCATGATAATTATTATTATAACAAAATAGGCTAATAATATTGATGATAAAGTGGACTAAAGTGGTATATTTAGTAGAAAGCAAAATGACAATTTATTCTTAATTATTATCGACCGTGACACGAATAGCCGGAGGTTGATAGGACGAATGATTGAATAACTAGCGTTTTTATCGATCGTGGGCATCGTGGCTAACTGCGATAGTCTTTTATCAAGCCTTAGTAAGATAACAAAAGTATCTGTTTCATAATACATGTGGTATTTGGGTTAGTGACATTCATTCAGTTAAAAAGTATCGGCTTAGCTAGTTTTCGTAAAGGTAGACAACAACAACAAAAAAAATGCATTAATTTTATCGGAAAACCTTGATCCGATGTTTCAAGCCATCAAATTATTGTCAAAGTTTGAATCGATAAAATCCACTAACTAACTAACTAGTAAGTGTTCCTCTGTAATTTGTAATAGTAAATTAGTACTTATAGTAAGTTAGATCCAGGGCAGAGGTGGACTTAGGGACTTCTCTCTTAGGGAACTAAGGGCGACTAGGTCCGAATCCTAAGAGCGGATAAATGAGAAACAAACACACTAACGTAAATAACAGACAAGACTTGGCAATAGCGGTAAAGTTAGGATAGGACAAATATCATCCTGATACTGCGTGAATAACCCGAGGGAATATTTTCAATTTCTACACGGACGCATTCGTTGACAACATCTAAAAGATAATAAGCTCAGTAAATGATTGAGCTCAGTGCCGTAGCGAACTTTTTGTGTGCCCCGTGTGAGGTGCTACTATTTATGCTATAATGTACTAAGTATGCGATGCATGTAGGCGCTTTGTATGTAACTGCAAATGACCCAAAACCTAGTCTATTTCTGCGCCCCTCCAGGATCTGCGCCCTAAGCCTGTACATCGCAGCCGGCACCCCCCAGTTCCGGCCTAGTCCGCCCCTGGTTAGATTACTTAGATCAGTTATCGTTTCGTGTTTGGCATTTTCCTTAATTACCAACGAATAGTTAATGTTAACCGGCTAATTGAACGATGGAATTCTATTCTATAACACAGACAAAGTGGATTTCTGTACAGTTTTTTATCAAGTTTAAGTGATGTTTTTGTGTTCGAATTCAAAGTAACTTTGAATAATGGATGAGATGTCGGTGGCCGGATCAATGCCTGTCGGTCATTTTGGTCGTAATAAATATGTTTCAGTAATACCTAAGTTTGTATATACATTTAGTAGGTAGAGATACACTCGGCGCCCCGCGGTTTTATCTGATATATTCGCGTTACATGATATTTTTTGGGTTAAAATTATAATTTCTTTATCTTGTACCTTGCGCTCATTATCTTAAGTAGGTAAAATACATATTTATTTGCTTTCTTTTCTTTTAGTGAATTGAGGTCAGTGTCTTTAGTCTCAAAAGCAAGCGTGACGGTTGTTATCAGAGTAAAGTGACTTGCTCGTCTCTTTACCTAAATCCATAAAAATAGTCATAATTTTTTTTTCTTGTACCTACTGTGGAAACTTGGGGTGATATGATGTTTTTAATATGCTAGTAGATTATATACCACAAGCAATTTATACTCATATTGTAGTCGACAGCTACGCAGCCGATCCTAATGACTTTAAAATTACTAGGTAAAGTAAAAATTGAGTTCAGTAGACCACTAAATCAACTATTTCAAAGAACTACCATTAAATTTCTAAGGAAATGACTATGACTACCTATTGTATATGACTACCTGTCTATAATAAATGACTACTTATCAGAAATCAATTCACAATGGTCTAGTCGATAGTCTACCAGATCCTTAGTAATAAGCTAATGATAGGTTGGCTAAAGCCTTGTTTAGATTGTGATAGTGATTTAGTCAAGTACCCACGAGTGATCGAGACACTGTGTAGGTATGTGTCAAACTACTCGACTTTTTTATTGATTGGACATATCATATAGTTACCTACTTCCTATATACTGTGCAGTATTAAGCATTTTGTTTCCATTTTGCAATGTATAAATAATACATAAGAATAACGTCTAAGAATATGTATAGATGTAAATATACTTACCTACATAGATACATAAATTACATATCAAACATTTGTAATTTTGCATGCCAAATAGGTTGAAATTGTGTTGGACTAAAACAATGCTTGGTTCTCGTTGTAACGAAAATTTAAATCAAAATAAATCTTTTGAGCTTTGAACACAAAACACAAAAGATGATGATATTTTTTTAAATCTTAATTATCTAAGGAAGCTTTGGTCAGAGTGACATTTAGGTATGAATTAATATTTACCTAAAAGGCTGAAATTACTCATAGATACTAGACTAAAATAAAAGCATAGACTGAACAAGGCTTTAGTGATAGTTTCAACATAATGCTAATAAAATGCTATTAAATTAATCCTTTAAAATTGGTCTAATAAATTCATGTTGCATTATAAACATAACTTTCGTGACGATAATTTGCTAATGTCAAACATAAAAAATGCTTTTAAAGACACTTGTGTGCTATTAGGATGTCATTATCAAGGTTAGAGTACATTTTATAAATTTTTCATGGAAATTTAGTAATTAATTTATGTTAATGTGAGAATAATAACATAATGTTATACATACAGCAACCACCGTCCGACTATCGCGGTTTATGTTCACATACTTTGTAACAACTATGTTTATGCTTATAAATTTAGAAAAAGAAGCCCAATGTCTAAAAAGTTTTTAATCCAATTTAATTTTTGTAGTGGTAGGGCTCTTTTGCAGAGCCCGCCTGGGGAAGTACCACACCTTTGCCAGTTATTCCACCGCCAAGCAGTAATGTGCAAACATTACTGTGTTCCGGTTGGAAGGGCATTGTTTCCAGTGAAATTACAGGGCAAATGGGAGATTAAACAACTTATATCTCAGGGTGACGAGCGCAGTGCTGTGCCGCGCAGGGTCTTGAATTTAGCGAGTTCAAAATTCTGGGCGGCGTAGACCTGTTTTGGGCAAACGTGACGATTAACATCAGGCGAGCGATTTGCTCGTCTCGTCACTCAATTACTTAAAAAAAAAAAAAAAAAAAAAAAAAATCCAGAAATCGGTTCTGAAAAACAGTAAAAAGTATTTATTCAAATAAAGTCCTAAAACTTGGCCTGGGTATATTATATCGTGCGTACATCTTAGAATGGTCTACCATCTCTAAAGTTGTTCTTATCCTTTTCACACGTATTGAAATGACATGAGACAGATTATTTTAGTCCTGTCAGATTAGCTTTTTTTAGTAGACATGATTGGTAGGAATTTGGATACTCCTCGCTTTCGCCGCGGCGCGTGTAATGGACCATGTCGCTATCCGTAGGGCATTGTCGACGTTGCTACTTGTTGTAGAAATACAAGGTTATAAGTAAAGGGTATGCTAAATAAAAAGGGCCCATACAACTAATTATTCTAAACAATTTTAACTAAGGAAACAGACCTGAAATCGCAAAGAAATCAAAACAGTTCGTTTCATTATTATTTTAGAGTATAATAGACATTTCCATAGGTTTTGTTTCGGGATTTCTAGGCTGTTCGCATGGAAAAAATGTTCATAACGATTTGAACTATGAGTTTCTATCAACTTAGCTTGCCTATTCCTTGTAACCATGTTTAGGTAGGTCCATACATACATACGAGCGGCGAGTAATTAATACTTTCAAGATTATTCCATCCCGCTTTACTGATAATTATGCTAAACGTGCGCTATCTCTATCTAAAGGTATCTAAAGATACTCACACCGGCTAGGCTGTCGATACCGATGCCAAAAATGCTGAAACACACGCGAGGGCAAAGTGCAAAAGCTATTATATAGACGTGCTGAAATAGACTACAATTATGTAGGTTTCTAATCAATATAGAGTAGGTAGGTACGTTATGTATCAATGCCCAAAGATTATAAGATGATGCTAGATGCCTATACATCCTACTAATATTATAAACGCGAAAGTTTGTGAGTATGTTTGTTCCTCTTTCACGCAAAAACGGCTGAACGGTTTTACATTAAATTTGGAATGAAGGTTCATGGTCTGGATTAACGCAAAGGCTACTTTTTAAACGCGGGTGAAACCGCGGGGCGCATCTAGTATAGTAATATACCAAACTATACTGGGTAAGATAGAACGGTACTAGTAAAAAAAGTCGTTCCATTCATAATGTTACATTTATCCATGGAGCTGCTAATTTTTCCGCGAGTTGATCCGTTTGTCTCAGTAGTTCGTTTTGGCTAAAGACGACCTTTCCGTGTTACCCAGACCAGATTATAATACCCAGACCAGATTATAATGGCTGTCATACTCACACGATTTTCGTGACCAGTACAATATTTTGACTACACTTTCTCATGTTCTATCGTAGAAAGAATAGAATCCCATGAGATGTGACGGCGGCGGCGCCCCGGCCATTGTTGGCACAATGTTGTTAATTAACTATCTAAACAAATGAGGTTATTTACAAAACATTTGTCTGATAAATAAAGCCTGTGAAATGCTAGACAAATAAGGAGTATCGATAATTATAATTATCATTAACTGTACCAAGATTTAAATAATAAATAAATCATTGGTTGTAGTAGTACTAAGAATTCTAGCTAATCTATTATGCAAAAATGTTATGTTCTGTTATGTTATCAAAGAAATTAAGATAGACAATTTTTTTTTTTTTTTTTGAATAAGCAATATAATTGATTGAACAGCTGACGTGGACGTGGACCGTGGTTTAGGGTTGTCAATTTTTCAGTGAACCCGGATTTCGTTTATCTTGTACAATTTGTATTGAACCCGGATTTCATTTATCATGTACAATTTGAGCGAAGAGACTAATTTGACAAACAAAAACGATAAATAAGCTTGTAGCCAAAATGGGTACCCAAATATTTAGCTATCCAGAATGGGTAATTGGGTATGTTTAGCCAAAGATACTTTTCATAAGTTTCTATTTAACTAGCAAATTTAGTATGTTCGGGTCAAATCTTGCAATTGAAATTTGAACCACTTTCCAACGTCCAATTGGGCTGAAATTTGGTATACATGTAACTAATATTTAAAAAAATATAAACTTCTATAATCTCAGTGACTTTTTAATATCTTTAATTAAGCTAAAAATATAGCTGACAACCGGTAATATCTGCCGTTAAAAGGTTTATTTTAAATTATTTATTCATGTATATCATCGAGTAGCAACCCGTATCTACTTTCGAAGATGTACTGCAATAAATTTACAGACGGATATGATTCACCGATTTTTTGTTTACAGTCTGCCTGAGATCATTCGATGTCTGCCTTTTAACCCTTGAGCGATAAAACCAAAGATAAATTCATCAGAAATAGCGGTAAACTGTGGGGAAATACGAAATTACGTAATAGTTAACTGTTGAATTAAAAATTAACGTTTCGTTACCTTTGTTTCATGATGTAATTTAAAAATAACAAGCGGTTTACCGGCAAACGATTAAAATAATTGGAGACAGACTTACAAATACCGGAATGAACGAAATGAAAATGTAGGTTATTCAAATGGTGCAATTATTTATTTAAGAACATTAGGTTATAGGTACCTACCTATTACATAACATAACTTGTGCTGCTCAGCACTCAGCGTTGTGTAGAAAACAGTTTAGATATGATATTAAATTTTGTAATTATCGGTCTTTTTTGATGATTTATTCCTATGTTTGTGATTGACATTACATATTATTATCTTACATACTGAAATCACAAGACATACATACCCACGAACAATTAAAATGACACAATGACAATGAAACAACCAACGCACAATTTTGGTACTTTACCGATAATTTCCGATACAAATACAAAATACAATACCGATTCGGATCCATGTTTATTCTCGCGGCTTTGTTTCGGCAATTTACATAATTTACACATCAGTTGCGATTTCACAGCACAATACAATCCACTGGTAGGTACAATAACTTTGGATCTTGTAAAACAGCTGTTGTAATTTTCCACTTTGAAGTAATTGATGTTTTTAAACCTCTTTGAGTTACGGTTATTTGTTGTTTTAAAAGTATTCATAATGGATCTACTAGATTGAATTATTGAGCTATAAACTGTAAGTTCATATATATTTATATTATGTATATACCTGCCTATAGGTAGGTACTATTGTAAATTGGCAGATAATCAAATTATGATTACGTTTTGTTTTTTCTTTTAATAAAGTACTTTATCAATAAATGAAAATACGAAACAAAATGAGAAAAGATCGAACTAGATATCGATTTTAACATGAATTATACCATGAGGAAACGAATATCGATATCGTAAACAGATTAAAGTCAAGTTTAAAACAATAAAAAATCTTGAAAGGAGTTATAGTTGCACTTAGGTACTATTGTTCCTTGTGATTTATTCTTGTTTAAGTACCTATTAAAGTTGTATTCTTGTCTATTATGGTTGTATTATGTCTATCTAGCACGAGGTCAGTAAAAGTTATGTCTCTGTGCCATCCTATTAAAGCTGAACTAATTTGACATTGTTCCAGTTATGTTA
The DNA here is from genome assembly GCA_949125135.1 of Alcis repandata. NCBI lineage: Eukaryota > Metazoa > Arthropoda > Insecta > Lepidoptera > Geometridae > Alcis > Alcis repandata. Next base: position 8,791,336 of record OX421234.1, read on the forward strand.
TGCTACAAGAGATTAGATAATCTTCCTTTTTGTTTATACCTAAAATTACATCTTAAAATTGGCATTGATTTTTAAAAGGTTTTCTCGCGGTTCTGTTGCTAATTTCTACAGATCTGGGCTCTGATTTGTTTTCCTACATGCTGCCAGGATTTTGAGATGATGTCATGTTGGGCAGGCAAATCAGCAGTACACTTATTATGTTATTTTGATCCGCTTATTTTGATTTTTAGAATCACGCCAATTATATCTTCTTTTGTTTCTGCAGAGGACTGATTTAGCTTATTTCTGCAAGCATTTTGGGTCTTATGCGAGATTTATGTTTTCCTTTATTATTTTTATTCTTCTTTATTATTATTATTCCCTTATTATTTGTATCTCCTAGTGCTTGCTATCCTTGTTCTCTCTTTCTCTACCTTACTTTCTCCAATGATTTTGATGAAATCGCCAAGAAAGCTATTAACACATTTTTATTTTGATTTTGGTTTTTGCTAATGGAAATATTTTAGAGACTCTTTTTCTTGGCATTTCTTTACTTGGCATACTAGGAGCTTTATCGTTCGATGGAATCACACAACATTCTTATAGTTATCAGTAGGTACGGTGTTATTTTTGTTTATCTGGTATTCTGCCAGATTGCCATGTTTTATTCCTCTTTTGTCACGCTTTGCTCTCATGATCGTGACATTCCTGAACCCGAAGGGTAAAAATATGAAGTTATTTTGCATCTTTACGGCACATTTTAAATGTGCATTGGAGTTCGGAAATAACTTTGCAATTTATGTCTGTGGAAATAAAAAGAGTCCGTATTAAACCGATATATTTTTAGATCTGACCGCATACAAGCTAAGAGCTAAAGGAAACAAACAGCGTTGGAGGTAAAGTATAACTATGTTTATTGAAATACAGTTAGAGGCAACTTTTAATAAGAAAATCATACAAACACACATATATTTTTTGTATACAGGGTTATGAGGAAAGGGTTTGCTAAGCCAAAAAGGGCTCATAGTACTCGTATTCATAAACAACTTTTACTATGGGACCGATCCGGAATTCACGAAAAAAATCAACGGTTCATAGAAAAATGTCAATGACACTCGACAAAATGTACGAGTCTTTTTCGGCTTAGCATACTTTCCTTATAACCCTGCATAAGTTTGGAAGCCCTAATAGAGTATCGTTTATGAAAATATTGCAGTGCCAATAACATGACATACCTAATTACCTACATGGATACGTGTCAAATTGATAACCTCTTTTTTGAAATCGGTATAAAACCTTGTAGAGCCAACCTTATTTGCCACGTCAAAGAAATGCAGACAGGATCAGTTAATCAAACATTCACCGTCATTAACAGTTTGGAAACAATCTTACCCTTGTTTTATCATACATCAAACCTTATCAGTTACCTAGTTAGTAGGTATTATTTAATTAAGCGTGGCAAGGGAAATTTCCCCAGATATTTCACAGAAATAGCATATCGTGTTTATTTTGGTATCATTTAATTAGTCTGTAAATAAATGGTTATAGAATATTTTCAGAACGGAAAAGTACGCGTCACTTTTCAGACATTTCATTGTTTGATACTAAATTGTGTAAATGATTACTTACGTTATTTATTTTGAGAGGCGTTGCTTCGTCATTAGACTATTTCGAATTTTACACAGCAGAGAAGCTGAGCAAGTTTCATCACACTCTATAATAAATAATTATTAACGTAGATACTCGTATTCAGGGTTCTAAGGAAAGGGTATGCTAAGCCGAAAAAAGCTCACCATTGTGAACAACTTTAACTATAGGACCAACCCAGAAATCGCAAAAAAATCAGCTGTTCCATAGTAAAATGTCAATGACTCCCGGCAATATGTATGGGACATAATCATTCCCTTTCCTTTTAACCCTGTATGCCATGTTACTTTTATTAGTAAGATGCGCCCCGCGGTTTTATCCGCTATCTTCCAGAAAACGTTTTTTAGCCTTCCAGGGAAAAAAGTAGTGTTTCTGTTAATCCAGGATTTCAGAGTATACCTATCTACGCTGATACAAAATTTCAATGAAATCTGTATGGCTGTTTTTGCGTAATAGACTTACAAACATCTAAACCAGACGTCTAGAAACACACAAACTTAATGTAGATTGGATATTATTATCCAAATGTAGAATTAATTGGATTCTCAACGATAGGTACAAGAACCACGTTAATAATGAAACCATGTAAGTAGGTATATTTAATTAAGCAGAAATTATACTTATTATTGAACCGGCTCCGATTCTGAATACGAGTAAATTACATAACCGAAGGTGACACTTCTGACGATTCTTTGGATTCCGTAATTGCGTCGCTGCCACCTATTTTACAATTACATGGATCCTGAAGAGAGGTGGGAGAGGTAACCCATGAATAGAAAAATACTTTTAAAAAACCTTTAAAAATATATTTCTCGGAGTACAATACAGCTTTTTCTATGGGTTGACATGATTGTAGGCTTTTAATTTAAATGCAAGTTAAACTCAATAGCTAATCTTGTACAATCTTGGAACTTGCCTCGCCAGAATAAAAGTGTGTGAGCCCCCTGAATCGGTCCTTGTTTTAAATAATTAGCTGTGACATATAGACAGACAGAGAGACACTGGACTCTCACCAAAACGGTTTCCTTTTCCCTTGATTGGTACGGAACCCTAAAAACCACGGCTCCAATGTAATTATGCGAGAATTGTTCGCAAAAGAAATAAAACACGTTTACCCGCACGTGTTTCTATCTCGACAGATACGTATCTGGCACGAATGTATGCTGATAGCCGACCGCCATGCCAAATTGATAAGTATGTCAATTGAAATGTCTAGCTTCTGATTTAGAGAGCATAGAATTACAGTCAGTAGCGAATCTAAGGAGAGGCTCAGGCTCAGGGGCTTAAGCCCCTGAGCCCTTCCCCCAACCAACTAGGGGAATTACTTATGAACAATGTTTAGCAGTTGCCAAGATTGACTTTCATTTGAGTTGTGCGCAATACAATAATAGTTAAAAAAAAACTAAAAAACACGCTTTGTTTAGTGTATCGTCATCGGTCCTCGATATATCTACAAAGTTTGAAAGAAATCGGACCGTTTAAAGTGGGTCAAAAACGCGCCCAAAGGAGTCGGTTACAAACATACATACAAACATACAGGTGAAGCTAATAAAAAGCGTGTAAAAAGGAAGTGCAGTACTAAGCAATGACACTTAACTAAGTACGAGTAAGACCCTGGATCTATTTATGAATAATCTATGGTAGATCTAAGCTTCAGCTGTAATCTTATCTCAATCTAAAGTAGAACTATAATGCAACAATAGCTTTCACTCAGAAAAACTACCTCATGATAGCTAGGTACGTTGCTATTCTTCAACCTGGAACAAATCATCCTAAGGATGTCTGGAAGATATAAATCACTCATAGAGATATTTCGCCAGTTATTGTACTGGTTGTATGCGTTATTATTTTCCCAGCAGCATTTAGTTTTTGTGTTTCTCATTATTGTAAACAATTTTTTTTATTAGTCTTCTTTTCTTTTTTTTGCATAGCTATCGCGGGCCTTGAGCGGGCCTTGAATCCAGAAATTCCGTAACGAAAATTTTAATAACCTAAGGCACAGCGGTGATAACTTTTAACGACTTTTTGAAATGTCACGCTTGTCTCTTTAGTTCAGCAACTCGCCTCTAGGACTTTTGGCGGGAACGTGGAAGAGACATGTTGCTTCATTTTGTTATTTTACTAAACTTGTGTAATTTTGAGTGCTAATGTTTATTTTAAGTGGGGAAAATAACCATTAAGTGCTCGAGGACGTGCACGAGTGTGGGCAAATCATAAAATGCAGTGAATCGTGTCATTCCGTGTTGCTTCCAAAACTCCTTAGAAAAGCCCCTAGTAAAGTCTCCACTACTTTACTGGGGTACACCGACCATATTCTTATTAACTTATCTAAAGACATATGTTTATGAAAATATCACAAAACGGACACTGGCAGAATTGCGGTTTACATAGCCGCAGAGTCCAAAACATAAAAGAAGAAGAAGAAGAACTCGCCTCTAGGTGGCATTGGTTAATGAAATAATTATAATTGCATTAGTTGATAAAAATGCTATGCAGTACGCTTTACCGCGGCAGTCCCCGAGTGCCACACGTCTTTTTTTTTGCTTATAATTAGTGTGATGTGAACAATAAAGAATAGGTATATCTATCTAAAGTCTATATGAAAAGCCCTAAGTAGTATCACGTGTAGACGTACAGGGGTTACACACAACACAAGTGCGTACTCATTAGACATGTTCAAAGATCACGTTCTGCCACAAAGTGCCTGCTATTTGCGAGCTGGTCTCCTTGACCTTCCTCATGCAGTCTCTTCCTTAAGCTCGATCAGAAACGACGCAATTTTGTTGCAACAATTAGGTACCTACTAGTGCTTAGATATAAAAAATAAATAATTATAGACGCCTGTATGGAGGTGTTTTGAAAGTTTTTTATTCGTTGAAAGGCTAGTGTTTGACCGCCATCTTGCCTTAAATGCTAGTAAGAAACAATGAATGGATGGATTATCATAAACAAATTTTACAGTAACAACTCTCAGTTAGAGAAAAAATGGTTCATGGGCTATGGGAAAAAGGTAGCAGTTATTCCTGTTTATAGCGATGAGTACCGTAACCCTTTTAGTTTCACTCCCTTTCCGAATATCCCGCCCGTTTGACGTCACAACTCTTATTAAGACAGCGCACTACAGTTAATAGGATAGCTGTTCTCGTGGAACAGTTCTTCGCACATTCAATTAAATTTTATAGCTGCAATGACCGTGGCTCCTCGTTGCATTACATTGTAAACATTGTTTGGACTCTTATCGTTTACAGCGCTATCAAGGTATCGCGGTACAGCTGTACCTAAGCGGCCTTAGTGGATGCCAGATGGCGAAATTATCAGATAGGGCTTAATTAACAAGAAAAGCGCATCAAAAACACGTGTTAGATGATAATCGGGTTGGGACAAGGAAAATAACTTTTTTCACACTTTGTTCTGAAGGAAAATAAAATTTTATTTCTTGTAAGTCTTAACTATCTTTACAATACTTTAGCTGGAAATGATAGGATCTGATTAGTAAAAAAAGGCGCATCAAAAACACCTGACAGATGATAATCGATTTGGAAAAAGGAAAATAACTCGTTGTTCACACTATCTTTATTCTGGGGGAAAATAACATTTTTTGTTAGTACAGTCACAAGTAAGTACAGTTTAAGCTGACCAATGGCTACGAATTGCGGTTTTCCTATTTTTCAGTTTTTTGGTTTTTCCTGGTTGAACGTCTGTTGTTACTGTAGTCACAGCTATATAGTTAGTTGTTACAGACAAGGTAACTTAGCTATTTTTATATTTGGAATTCCAGCCTATTTAGGTGGGTGTAAACCAACAATTGCCCAGCCAATATGTTTCTTGTTGGTAATTTGGTATGTTTGTCTGCTCCTAGTATTTCTTATATTTCGATCATAGCTCCAGGTTTTGAAGGCGATTTGTCTTTAATAAATCTAAAATGCATACACGACACACTATTTTGTTGCAGTTTGGTTTTTGTTTCTCCTAAGTAGGTATGTGTACAAGTATATAATTACTGTATACTTGTTACACCGAGTAGGAAGTTCCTATGGATATTTATTAGCTTACAAGCTTACCGTAAATAGACCCAGATGAATCATGGTAAGTACTTATTATACTTGCAAGAATACAAGATATACCGCACCTATACGGGGGCGGAGCGTAGTAAACAGAGTAGGTACCTCAAGGAATCTCGTGTGTAAATAATTCTATTTCTAGATTCTGTGTCTGGTTAATTTCTGAGCAGTTAATAAAACCATCTGCCAAAAAGAATATAATGGAGTTAGGTATTTCAGGTTTGTGTCGAAAAATTAATAATATTTTTTTTGTAATAAAAGCGGTTAATCATTACGTCGAGTGAATAACATTTTTTTGCCTAAGTGCGGTTCTAGTAATGACTAAAATCTCTGTCCCTTAACTGTAGGTACCTACCTTTTTTGAACTACCTTAAAGAATAGCGATAAACTTATCGATGCAATGATTACCTACTGGTATCTAGGTCAGAAGATAAATACTTTTTACAACATACATACTTAACTTAGGTCTATTACAAATAGATGTAAACAACCGTTGTATAAATATCACATGCAAGAATGTTGCCATGTTTACAAACGTTGTCAATGAACTGTCATGACATTCCTCAATGCTAAGGTTACTCCGATTCCAAAGTGTTTGCTTACCGGAAGGCAGAGCATGCCCTTGGTTGATGATAAATTCAACCTGGCGTAAAGAACAAGATCATTTCAATACAATACTCAGATTATACGATGTCCTTACCCAATTTGTTCCTAATGAATTTATGTTTTTTAAATAATGGTTTAGTTATTCTACTTCATTTGAATTCACGGCGAAATAATGTAAATCGAAACCTCTTCAGACCAGCGATAAAATTGACTAAACATGTTAATGCAGCAATTATATAGAATACGCAGTATTTCTATCTTTGGTTTCCAATACTATATAAAAGACACCATTCTTCTCCACATCATCTATTTAACTCTTTGGAATACGTAATTTATATCACATTGACTAGCTGCCCTGCCTCTTTTTTCCAAACCAACCTGTATTGAGACGAACAAAAAAATTTAAATCTAATCGGTAAAGCACTAACTAACACTAACTGACTATAACCGACTAACGCACGGCGATTGATTTTTATTTATATAAGGTACTTAGTAATTTGTAATTTTATATTCTGTTTCTCAGTAGATAATTATAATTTTTCATAGGTACTCCAACAAAAAAAAAGATAGGTTTATTTAAATAGAGGACCTCTATAAAATGCATGGTAATGCCGACTACACACTCTTGAGCCGTTAATCCTCTCAAGAGAGTTCAAAAAGAATAATTAATATTGCCCGAGTGCTTGTTAGCTACGCTGCGATCGATGAGATGGTAGATGGTAGTGCGAGTCTTGGTGAGACCATTCCGAGAGCCTGTCCCAGGGGTATGGTAGCCATTAATAGAGTAGTCTGAGCGGAAAATAATATCTGAACCATGTTATTATCTATACCACAGCCTATACAGAGCCATAAGACACACAAAGTGAGGCGAGCGATTTCCTCGTCTTGTCAGTCAACTCAATAGCATAAAATAGGGTTTATTTTATAGTGAAAGTCATAATGAACAACTTTTTCTATGGGACCTTGAAATCGTGAAAATCAGCTCTTCCGTTCTCTTTTTCTGGGTTGATCCCATACTTCTTATTCGTCGTGTCGATGATTCATTTTGATTTTAACTGATTGGTCCCATACTAAAAATTGTTCGTAAGTAATGATGAGTAATATGGGCTCTTTTTGGTTTAACTCTTTACTTATATCTCAGTATAACGACATCACATATATTATTCTTACGCATAAGAATGGAGTAGTCATGCCTGAGTGAGAGAATTTTTGAACCGTATTGGCTCATGCCAATGATCGAAGTATTGTATTACCATTTACCAGGGATCGTATTATTATACCTATTCCTAGATGTATCCTAATACTTACTCATTCATTTGTAACTCACAGACTTTAATTTATTAGGTAGGTAAGTCTTAAATTAAAAGTAATATGATTTAATTTTCATTTGGTGATAATGTATATTATGATGTATTGTGATTATATCCGGTTGTTTATATAGCCAAATTAGTAATAATTTATACTTAGTCACCGAGCAGAAGATCAGAAAAACAAAAATGATTCAATATCCTCTCAATAAAACAAGTTTTCTAGTTATCAGAAGTGTTTACCTACTTAAAACGTTTTAAACTTATTTTACGTAATAGTAGATACCTATTTATACGAATTGAGCGATAAGATTACTTTTCCCTGTGATAACCAGACGCTGCGATTTAGCTGGAATCAATTTATGAGGCACAATTTTTCCGATCAACAATACTCCCAAAACATACAATTTATCATGACACGTCAAAATTAAAAGCATTGATATCGTACCGAGAAACGAAACATATTAATATGACTAACAGTTACTTTTCCTTATTTTCAGGTCCCTTGAAGACACAAAAAGTGAACGAAGTTTAACTTTTACGCCGCTTACAATGGAGTCGAAGCAGAGGCGGCATATCAGGTCGATGTCAGATGTCCAGTGCAGCACACCATACAGACTGCCGTTCAGATCCAAGGCCGGACCCTTCCACACCCTCATGTATGACTCGGACACCCGAGCGAGGAGGATCCGCGCGTACAACATCCAGCGACAAAGCGACTCTTCCTCCTCCAGCGAGTTCGAATCGTCAGTGAAGCAAAGAAGCTTGGGCCAGAACATCCTCAAGCATACAGACTCTATGAGAATACTGTAATCCTAGATCTGACTAATGATAATGAGGCTGTTTAACCTAGTTATGGTCACGTTGGTCTGTTTGTAAAGCGGTAGAAAATGTATCGTACTCAAGAAGAGAGATCATTGCAGAGTAAAGACATTCCAGTTTATTTAGGCTGTTTCTATCTACTCTTTGATTCAGATTGTGCGAAGTTGAAAGTATGTGACCCAAATAGCTGTATTTTGTAGAATTACTATTGTAGAATAGACGTAACCATTACTCGGTGGTCGGCTTGGAAAATAGCCCCGTCACTGGTGTGATTGGTTAATTTAATTTGGGTGGGCGATAAACTGAAATATCTACCTAAATAGAATCTAAAGAGTCGGGCCATTTTGTATCAACTGCTGACACACTTCTTAGGGAAGTTAGTGCCATAATGTTCGTAACACTTTTTGGAATGCTTCTCTCTAACCTGGTGCGTCATCTAGACCAGGTGCTGTTGGCAGATTCTTGAGCCGTGACGTGTAACTTCTTCACTTAGGTGACTAAGTTTCCTGAAGTTTGGACTTTAGCCTTATCGTGGTTAAAATGTTATTCTTATACTAAAGTGTTTGAACGAATAACAGACTATGTGATTTTTTCGAGACTGTGATGAAAATAGTTTAGCGTAAATTTAAGTTAATTTTAAGGACGTTTTCTCAACACGAAATAATATAAGATGTTAGGTAGCTCTTAGTTAGATTAGGATTTTTTAATTTAAGGAGCAAGACCAAAAACGTATTTTGAACCCACGCGGTAGGTTATTACTATACTTAGTAGGTATTTTCCTTCCAGTTACTTTTGGTCACCTTTTGGTCCTGTTGGTATATTTTTATAAGAGCGGAGCTACCATTTTACTTCGAGAAAGTGGTAGGTGACCGCTCAAATCTAGAATCTTGATCTTGTGCGTCATTTGTGAGCGGTCAAGCGAAAAGGGACCTGATGGAAATGTAAACTTTTTTATCGATTTTGAAAGAAATATCTTAACTGTTTTTGAGTGCAAACAGAATATTTTTAAGTGGAATAATTAAAAAAATGTCGAAAACTTTCCGAACATGCTTTTCAACAACTCCGTAAAGATATATATTATGTATTTCGCAACTAATTTATTTTCCCCGTGTCTCTTTTCGCTGGACCACACAATAGCTCTAAGTAAAGTAAAAAGGTGTTCCGTACACATTATTTTCTGAATTGGTCTGCAATAGTGCAATGCACCCGCCACCACCAAAAAATGAATTATTCCCGGCATGTCGATTCCCTATTACGACGATTCCCGCTTACGGCGCGTGGCTTAACGTCGAGTCTCGACACGCCGCGCCGGTTTTTGCGGACTTGACTCTTTACGTCGAGTTCCTTTAACGTCGATTCTCGTCACGAAACTCCCTTACTACGCTACCAGATCTTATGTACTGCTCAGAATTAAAGTATACGGTTTTAGGGATTGTTCCCACTACGCCGCTTCTCACTACGCCGCTTCTCACTACGTCGCTCCGCGCCTATGGATATATGGACTAGTGCCACGACGTCGCGCGTCGCATCTCCTATACATTTCTTCCCGCCACGCCGCTCGCAGCCTCAAAGGCTGTAAGGATTTGTAAGGAGCCCAAAGTAGTTGTAAAATTTTCACGGGTGCAAAATCATGAAGAGGTAAAAACACTTGTACATTTTTCAATTAAAATCTTTATTTAATTAACATTTTTACCTGACTGTCAGTTAAAAAAAATACGAGTTAATTTACCTCTTCTTGATGCTACACCCATGAAAATTTGACAACTATTTCGGGCAAGCATAAGCATTATGCACCTTTTAGTCAGTCAACAAGCGGCGTAGTGGGAACAATCCGATTTTAGTATAAGTAGAGGTTTAGTAAATATAACAAAATTTGATCGTTTATAATTTAATATCACAGTTCATTACAATCACAGATAAAATTACAATAAATTACATAGATCATGGTAAAAATAATCAAAAACTCATTTCAGAAATATAAAAAAATTGTATCAAAATCACAGTAAATCAATAATTAATCAAAATTAAAAAACATGTAAATAATAAAATTCAAAATAGTACACGTACATACATACACATACCTACATGCACCGGTATACAATACATATATTTTGATAGTAGGAAAGTAAAAATCAACTTACTTTCTATTGTTGTATCTCACGGCTTCGATAACCAAAGGTAGTTCGCTAATTCGGAGATTTTCGCAATGATGTTTACCTAAAAGTCACAATAGAAAAATTAAAATAAGTACTTATGATTATTAGTATGTAGCCGGAAATGAATTAAGTAAATATTTGTTATTATAATAAAAAACCATTAGGTACGTTATGGAGTACTTACGAGTTTTTGGTAGCCGGAATTATTACGTGTGCATCAAAACAAAACAATGCACTCGCAGCAAGCTTCGATGCGCGTCTGGCGTTATCGTTGTTTACCTGCGAGCACTCCCGAGCTACGAAAGATCACAAAGGTAAACCCATTCAAGCGTATGATCGCTTTGTTTGACATTAATGTTTCTATTTTTTGTCTTGCGGCTGAAATGATGATGATGAAAACTACAAAACTTAATATTACGCTTTTGCAGTTCAAAGCAGATGTTTGTCATGAACTGTGATATCATCATCATCAATATAATTATAAAAATGAATGTCGTGACTGACTGACAGATCAACGCACAGCCTAAACCGCTTAAGCTACAAACGTCAAATTTGGACAAAAGTTTTATACTAAAAAGCGGACGCACACTAGGAAAGGAATTTGCCCAATTCAACCCCTAAGGGGGTGAAAAGGGGTGTTTAAGTTTGTATGAAAATTTTTTTTTCTTAATGCTACAATTATCAAACTGCGAATATACTAAAGTAAAAAAAAATATTGACACCTGTTTCATCATTTTTGAAAAATCAACCCCTAAAGAGGTGAAATGGAGCAATGAAGTTTGTATGAAGAATTTTTGTGACGAATGAATTTTAATGCTGTGGTTACGAAACTTTGCAAATATACTAAGCTAAAAAAAATAATAAACACTTATTTTTTTATTTTTTGAAGATCAACCCCCGAAGGGGTTAAATGGAGTGTTGAAATTTGTATGAAAATATTTTTTCCCAATGCTATGATCATTTCATTTTGCAGATGTACTAAGCTAAAAAAATAATAGATACCTGTTTCATTATTTTTGGACAGTCAACCCTAAAAGGGGTGAACCGGGGTATTAAAGTTTGTATGGAAATATTTGTTTTTAATGCTACGATTATTTAACTTTCCAAATTTACTAAGCTAAAAATATAATAGATACCGGTTTCATTATTTTTGGAAAATCAACCCCTAAAGGAGTGAAATGGCGTGGTAAAGATAGTACGGGGAAAAAAATTGTTTTGATGCTAACTCAATAAAACTTTACAGATGTACTAAACTTAAGGCGGGTAAACCACATCCGGAAAAAAATCCAAAAAAAATATTTTTTGCTCTCAAAAAATAGGGTTAAATTAATTTCATCCCAGAAAAATTATCGGTTCCCGGCCTCGTCCACGCGGGCGAAGCCGTGGTGACATTCAGGTAAAAATGTTAATTAAATAAAGATTTTAATTGAAAATTGTAAGATTTTAATTGAAAATTGTACAAGTGTTTTTACCTCTTCATGATTTTGCACCCGTGAAAATTTTACAACTACTTTGGGCTCCTTACAAATCGCACAAAATTCATGAATCCAACCGCGAAGTCGCCTTAAATGAGCGAGCGACGTTATGGGACAGCCTTTGAGGCTGCGAGCGGCGTGGCGGGAAGAAATGTATAGGAGATGCGACGCGCGACGTCGTGGCACTAGTCCATAGGCGCGGAGCGAGCGACGTAGTGAGAAGCGGCGTAGTGGGAACAAAATCGTAAACTTTAATTCTCAGCAGTACATAAGATCTGGTAGCGTAGAAAGGGAGTTTCGTGACGAGAATCGACGTTAAAGGAACTCGACGTAAAGAGTCAGTCCGCACGAAACCGGCGCGGCGTGTCGAGACTCGACGTTAAGCCACGCGCCGTAAGCGGGAATCGTCGTAATAGGGAATCGACATGCCGGGAATGATTCCAAAAAATGTACAACACCGAAAAATTACAAGATAAAAAAAACGCACAAAAAGTCGTCTCATTTTCTGTCCGCTTAAAACTTAGTTGTTTACTTTTACTTTATTTTTTCTCGAATTGAACATCCTGCAGCATATAGGTAGATACTATTGAGGTGAAGGAATAAAGGAATTGTTTTCCTAACCTGATCATTTTGCATTACAAGATACCTAACCACGCGTGTGCGCAGTTTCTTTGGTGGCCATCAAACCATACCTAACTATGCTCGAATATGGCTTAGATTGTAAAAGCCAATAAAATAAAATAAAAAAAGTCGGTGGAAAAGTCCTAGCAGTCTGCTGATGAGTCAATATTTTTTTTAGTTCCACTGCGCACTCGAATGGCTGCAGAGGGCGCTAGTTTCTTTTTGACAATGGTATCTCGTTACAATAATTTATTCCATATTTTATGCACTGATGGGTTTGTTATTTTGTCACGCTGTATAACATGTTATTTTGCTTTTGTTCTTTTTAGGTATAATTTTATTTTGTCTTTTGTATATTGACTTTAATACAATGAAAAAAGTTTCCACTGAGTTTTCTTTCTCCTCTCAATGTAGAAGTAAGTACCTATTGGTTGTTATGAAATTATTCAGGTTACCTAAACCCATTCTTTACTGAAGCATAGTTTTATTTAGCCCATAATATAAAAAAGTCTTAGTTACCTAGGTATTAGGACATGCGTGATATTAGATATATGTAGTAGTTAATACCTACCTATCTACTTACTTATACCTATTTTATAGAAATATAGCAAGGAGAAAATGAAATATTAATTAATTTTTTTATGACCTGAAAAATACAATGAGAACAAATAATTCGCTTATTAACGTTATTTATCTGCCATACTCATCTCGTATCAATAAAATAACACACTAAAACTACCCACACTTTCAAATATTTTTTGCTTTGTGAATTCATGTTTTTAACCGACTTCAAAAAAGGAGGAGGTTATCAATTCGTCTGAATGTTTTTTAATTTTTTATTATTATTATTTTTTTTTTTTTTTATGTTTGTTACCTCATAACTGTTGACTGGGTGAATCGATTTTGATGATTCTTTTTTTATTAGATAGCTGACGCTTCCCATTTGGTCCCATTTCAATTTAGTCCAGTTCTGATAATGGTATCCATGAGAAAACCATTGTAGTATATTAAACCATTTCAGCGTAAATTATGGCTTTATTCGTTAAAAATTCGACAAGCATAGAAATTATGAAAGACAGGTGCTAATGACATTTTCATCTATGGTCATAATGAGGTTGCATATCACCACATTCTCCCGAGGTTAAGAAGTAACGTAGTCTTGTAAATAAGATGGCGGGCGTCGCTCTCTTGCTGAGCGACGAGGGCCTGGGCTTTGCGCGCTAGTAGGATCTAGAGCACTACTGGCTGGCTCTATAGGAACTTGGGTATCTGATTCATTAGACTCTGCAGAAATCCAACTTGAATCCGATTCCGTTCCGCGATCTTCACTATCAGAGGAAGAGGAAGCATCTCCTGTAGGTGCTAAGTGGCGATTTGACACAACCACCTCTCGTCCATTCTGGAGCCTGACGTGAGAATGCAGAGGGTTGACTTCGACTAGCTCTACTTCTTCGACCATTGGATCATATTTGCTTTTTCTTACATTATTTTTCATTAATGCTCTCTGCGCCTCTGTAAGCCAAGTCGGCATTGAGTGTCCGTTCGATGATCTGCGAGGGTGTGTAAACATACGCTCGTGAGGTGTACATCCTGTGGCAGTGCACAATAAAGATCTGATGGAGTGAAGCGATTGTTCTAAGACAGATTCCCAGCGGCTAATTGGCAAATTTAATGACTTTAATGAGAGTTGTACTGTTTTCCATATAATGCCATTGTACCGCTCAGTTTGGCCATTTCCTTGGGGATTATATGGCGTGGTGTAGCTAGTAGCTACGCCAATCCCATGGAGAAAATTCTTCAGGTCAGCTGATACAAATGCGGTTCCTCTGTCGGAGTGTACGTATGTTGGTATACCAAATACTGCGAATAAATCTGACAACTTCTTTTTAACAGTCTCTGAACTTAAGTCAGAGCATGGGAACGCAAAAGGAAATCTGGAAAATTCGTCTACTATAGTTAGCATGTAACGTTTGCTAGTATCGCATGGTAATGGACCCTTGAAGTCTATTGAGATTCTTTCAAATGGAGCAGTTGCCTTAATTAATGTTCCTTTGGTTCTAATAAATCGTGGTTTTATCTCGGCACAGACTGTGCATGATCCCGTGATTCGCCTGATGTCTTCAACTGAATATGGTAGATTTTTAGCTCTAACCCAGTGAACCATGCGTGTTATACCGGGATGACAAAGATTCTTATGAAGTTCAAAAAGATTTTCGCTTGCTGATTGTGTTGATGCTGTTATATTCGCACGTGAGAGGGCGTCTGCTACTATGTTGTCTTTACCTGGTCGATATATGATGTCGAAATCATAATTAGATAACTCCAGGCGCCATCGTTGTATCTTGTCATTTTTAATTTTAGAGTTGTGTTTTTGATCAAACATGAACGATACAGATTTCTGATCGGTAATCAGTCTGAATGTTTTACCCATAAGAAATTGTCTCCATTTCTTTATGCTTTCTACGATCGCTGCAGCTTCTTTTTCAATTGCAGGATGATTGCGTTCATGAATGCTTAATGTTCTTGAGAAAAATGCTACTGGTCTCCCTTCTTGGGTAAGAGCAGCGGCTATGGCGTGATCAGATGCGTCTGTTTCTACAGTTAACTGTATCTTGGGATTAATAACATTGATTGCAGACTTCGCAATTTCTGTTTTTAGTGATTGAAATGATTGTACAGCTTCAGACATTAGTGGGAATTTCTCGGATTTTGCTAGAAATTTTATTTTATCAGAGAATTTTGGGATCCATTTTGAATAATGAGCGAAAACACCCATAGTCCTTCGAAGTGAAGCCCGGTCATCAGGTACTGGCATATCTAAAAGAGGACGCAGACGCTCAGGATCCGGCTTGATTACATTGTTACAGATGTTATAGCCTAGAAAATTTATTTCTGTTCTTGAAAATTCGCTTTTTTGTAAGTTTAAAGTTAGATTGTAACGAGCAGCGACTTCTTGAAAGGTGCGTAGTTTTTGGTCATGATCAGCCTGATCATTTCCACATACCATGATGTCGTCTAAATAGGCATAAACACCTTGTAATTGCTCTTTATTTATGATCGTATTGATTGCCCGCTGAAAGGCTGCTACTCCGTTGGTGACACCGAACGGTATGCGTCTAAATTGATATAGATTCCCGCATGCTTCAAAAGCTGTATACAGTTTTTCATCCTCTAAAATTGGGATTTGATGATACGCGCTACGTAAGTCGATTTTGCTGAATACCTTATGCTTAGCTACCTTAGAAATGAGTTCATCCATTGACGGCAGGGGGTAAGCGTCAAGTTCCGTGTACCTATTTATCGTCTGAGAGTAATCGACAACCATTCTCTTCTTATGATGTTCATTAGATGTCACGAGAACCTGCGCTCTCCATGGTGAACGACTTGGTTCAATAATTTTGTCTCGCAAAAGTTTTTGTATTTCCGTTTCGATAAACTGTGAATCTACATCAGAGTGTCTTCTTGACTTAATAGCAATTGGCTTCTCAAAAGGCAGCAAATTAGTAAAAAGGCTGACTGGTTGAATCTTTGCTTCGGAGAGAACGCATAGCTTGAGCGTTGGTTTAGAACCACCAAATCGCATTTCTAGGGCTTGGTGACTGTTTAAAATATCATGTCCAAGTATGATGTCTGAACAAAGCCCGTCCATAATCATAAGAGTAGCGTTGATATCTTGATTTAGCATCGTTATTTTCAGTGTGCATCTTCCGTTCACTTCTGTGCATAAGCTAGACGTTGCCATTGTAATCTTTTGTTTGCAGGGAGTTATTTTCAGATTACAGAGATTGACAAGGCTTCGATCAATAAAACTGGAAGTGCTGCCAGTATCGATAAGGGCTCTTGCGGTAGTTTTTCCGTTTATGAGGACTGGTACCGTGGCTTTTTTTAGATCTGTTGCCGACAAGATGCAAGAAAAAGTGTGTGATGATGTAGACGCCGCATGGATGGCATGCTCATCTTCTAATGCCTCACTTGCTGCTACTCGACGACTTTTGCTAAGGCAAACTTTAGAAAAGTGACCTTTTTTCTCACAATTTGTGCAAACAGTGTTGTTAGCCGGGCATTTAGAGCGAGGGTGACGTTGATTACCGCAAAAATAGCATGTATCATATTTTGTTGCTCTCCTGGCAGCATCTGTAGTGTTATTGTTTGTAGTATAATTGACAACCGGCGTTGGTTCCTTTCGGTAATAATCATTTTGAACCTGAGCCATTTCTAGAGATCGCGCTTGTTCGTATGCCTTGTCTAGAGTGAGAGAGCTATTTTCTAAAAGTCGTTGTCGTATTGCTGATGACGATAGCCCTGCGATAAAGGCGTCTCGAACATATTCGCTCTCATTTTGTTCAGAGTTTACTGGTTTGAAATTGCAATTCTTTGATAATAGTTTGAGCGTTTGTATGTACTGATCAATCGACTCTCCAGGCTGTTGTTGTCGTTTGGTCAATTGATATCGTGAGTAAATTTCGTTTACTGGTTTGATGAATAGCGTATCTAGTTTTTGTACAGCTATGGCATATTCTTCGGAATCTTTGATGTGTTTATATAGGAGCGGCGATAGATGATTGACCAGCAGCTGATACTTGCAGATGGAACTTACTGGTTTTCCGTTGGATTGAATAGCCTCTATGAAGTTGTCAAATGTTTTCTTCCAATGGATCCATAGTGATGATTGGTCTGAACTTGTTGTTGGATCCGCTTCGAATCTTTCGGGCTTTAAAAATTTTTCCATGATTTTTTAACGAATAAATTGTAGTATATTAAACCATTTCAGCGTAAATTATGGCTTTATTCGTTAAAAATTCGACAAGCATAGAAATTATGAAAGACAGGTGCTAATGACATTTTCATCTATGGTCATAATGAGGTTGCATATCACCACAACCATATAAGTCTTAAATTTCCATTAAGTACGTGCGCGACAAATAGATGAATAGCTCAATAGTCGGTCTTTTGAAGTCGGTTTTTGTTTTTTGTTTTTTAAAAATAATGTTCTTGTATCGTGGCTTGTTAAATCATTAGCGCCATCTCGCGTGAACTGAAGAAATAAACTTCGCAACTGAATACCGTTAACTGAACTAGAAGATGAAGACTTCGAAATGGTTTCAGAGTATCACGTTAGATGTCGCTTTTTATGCTGACAGCTGCGTTTTGAATGTCAACGTCTTTGTCAAACTGATACACTTAGTGTTACCCAATCTAATCCACTTCCTCAATAAGGCTGGGGCCGAGTTCATTCAATCAAATTCATTCGTCCTCTAGTGGCGCATGGCGCCTGTGTCACAGCTACCAGCGCTTCAGTTGCCTAATTATTTAATTTTATTGATTCTTCAAAATAGATCTATTAAAACTTTATTGGTCCTTAAAAGTTCCTATACATAATAGCGAGTGAAGTTAAATGAGAAATAAATGTTCAATTTAATTAATTACTTATTAAATTTTTTAAATTAATTTAATAATAAAAATTAATTAATAATATTATTATTAATAATTAATTTTTTTAATTTTAATTTTTTTTATTTTTTATTTTTTTTAATTTAATTTATAAGTCAATTACTTTTGTAATCTATTAACATTGGACATGTATCATTTTATTTGGTACCAATAAAAAACTATGAATTATGTATAAACAACAACAACAACAATTTGAAATTGAATTCAAATTCATTAAAAAATATTTTATAAAAAATCGTACCTACCTAATTATCAAGTAATTAAATGAATTAAATAACGTTAATAGAACGATAATTTTCATAATGTTTTTATAGGGAAATTTGACAGTTTCATCTTTAAGAGCTGGCAGCACTGTTTCTTGTTGTTGAGCGCCCGGTTTGTTTTGAAATTAAATTTAAATTCACTCATTTGCTCTCGGTTTAAGTTCCTTGCTCATTTTAAATCGAGTTTTCCTTGTGTATCTATGTGTTCATTGCGGCGCGATAAAGTGTAGTAGTTTACTTGTTGTTTTAGTGATCCACGACATTCATAATAATTAGGTATATCAGTATTTGGTCTATAGGTTCACCAGCCGCAACCTCTATTACTGCTCAATAATTATTTGGGTGACGAAAAATGAAACACTCCTCGTAAATTACTATCTTCATTGCTTTCTTCTTAAAAAAATATAAGTTGCCAAAATGAAGCTCTGGATAATTTATTTGTGTACAATTAAAGCAATATGCGCGAGTCCCTCTATTGCCAGCAACTCTTTTATGATGGGCATTCAAGCTGAACCAAGCCCTACTCCAATTGTTTTGTGGCATGGAATGGGTGAGTACCAAAACTAAAGACTACACCTGCTAGGCAAGTTAGGTAGGTATTTTGTTAACCCTTCAAAGACAGTTACAGCCGTTGCAGCAGTTTTATTTTGCTTTGATTCTGTTGCTGAAATAAAATTATAGAATACTTTGTTGTACTTATTAAGTAAACATGCACTAATGTAGACAAAAAAAGTTGAACTGGATTGATACCTATCCAGAAAAATGAGTAAACAAGAATCGGTACTTACTTTTATTTTGCTTTTGAGTCAAATTTATTGTATCGGGCTAGGAGTTTCGAAGTCTTATAATAAGTGAAAGTGTCATAAAATATGTAAAGCATTTGTAAGCGATGTTAGACATAGAGGAGATTTAAATTATTCTAATTTAAAGACTTGCTCTTTATCTTACACAAACATTAGCTAGCAGTTTGACTAGGTAGGTACATTGTACAAGATGACTTTTACTTTCCACTTAAAATGGTTGTGACTCTCTTTGGTCTGTATACAGAGATATAATCAGTTTGTTAAGAAAACAAACATCAGTTTCTTAAACAATTTATTATTAGGTAGGTATATGAATGTTATCATCAACCAGCTGACCCGACGGACATTGTCCCGTCTTAATTTTCTAATGTTCCATTCAACTCCCTTAATTTTTTCTTTCATAAGAACTTACTCCTAACAATATTTAACACAAAAATAAAATAATAAGCGAAATTGTTCCATCCGTTTATGCATGTTGCAATGACCATGTGAAATAGAGATTAATGTTTTAAATAATATAGATTTGTTAAACACTATTATGTATCAAAAACTAGCACAAAACAAATAATTATTTATTATCCTTCTTTTATCTTTATTCTTTTATTATATTCATAGACCTTTTTCCTTTTAGGAGACACATGCTGTGTTGCATTCAGCTTGGGCCATATAAAAGAGTTTCTTGAAAGACAAATACCAGGAGTTTATGTCTATTCAATCAGAATTGGTAATAGCACTATAGAAGATTTTGAAAGCGGTTATTTTGTGAGCCCTAACAAGCAAGTTAAATATGTTTGTAAGAAGCTGAAGAAGGATCCAAAACTGAGGAACGGATTTAATGCTATTGGATTCTCGCAGGGAGGCCAGTTCTTGTAAGTATTCTAATAAAACAGCTAACTCTGTAAGCTTTACTTGACAGATCTGTTAAAGGCGGGTCCGGGGTTTTGGCTTGAGCCTGGTGGCTGAGTGTGAAAAAAAAACAAGGGTAGGGTTTACAGATAATTGAGGTGCTTTTTTTGTAACTAAAGCAAATTGAGGATAAGGGGGGGGGGGATTGAGCTCCCTAGCCCCCCCTCTGGATCTGCCACTCGATCTATTGATGTATTTACCTAATAAGCAGGACTATGGTGTGACGTTGAGTCGTTGAACAGCAATGACTGAGGTGTCTACCATACAATTTTAATATATAAAATAGGTACCTACAGTATAAAATGATGTGCCTCATGTGCAAAATAATAGAACTCAAAGGACACTACTTCCGAGTTGTATCATTTTGCACAGGAGGCACAGAATTGCATGCTTAAATCAAATATCATAGCGTAAATATCATTTCAGACGAGCAGTAGTCCAGCGATGCGGCCACATACTGCCTCCAATCAAGAACCTGATATCGCTGGGAGGTCAGCACCAGGGTGTTTACGGCTTGCCACACTGCGGGGCCCTGCAGCACACAACCTGTGACTATATTAGGAAGATGCTCAATCACGCTGCATATAACAAGTAAGATCCTACTATAGTCACCGCGTTACCAACTAAGTCGTGCGGCCATAAATTATTTCTCTATGTCTATCTCGCTCGCACTTGTAGGTTTTTTGGAGCCGCATAGTGATGTGCGTTATAGGCGCATATCGATAAGAATTAAATCAGATAGAATCATAGTAGATAGTATTGTGGCCCTGAAAAGGGCCGTTTGTAATGGCCCTACGACTCAGTTGGTAACGCGGTGACTATAATCTAAGTATAACTTAAGCGTATATAAATCACATTTACACTAATATTATTGTTTGTTTGTATGCTGTATGTCCATGACTACTTCACGCAGGAACGACTAAATGGATTTCAATGAAATTTGGAATAGAGATAACTTATACCTTGTATAACACACAGACTACTTCTAATCATCATCATCATTAGCACTCGGGTGGAACGCGCGACCATTCGAGTATGTGTTCTATTTTGACTTAAAAATTAGAGTAAGGGGAGAAGTCGGCTCGCGACTTTCACTACCTACTGCCAAAAGTATTCTTTACATTTTTAACATTTAACATTCTCGATTAAAAATAATTGCATTGAGCAAAGATAATTACCACATTCTCTTATTATTTGTATGAAGCTATCGTTTATTTAAATTTCCAACAACATATTTGTATTCGTAATCGAGCGAGAGGTCATTTGTGTCGTGACATGACTGATAAGTCGAATCATTTGTATGTTATGTTCGTAGGTATTGTTTACCTCCGACGCAAAAAGAGGGGTGCTATAAGTTTAACGTGTGTATTTGTATCTGTGTGTCTGTCTGTGGCATCGTAGCTCTCAGTTGACTGAACCAATGTCAATTTAGTATTTTTTGTTTGAAAGGAGACTCGATCGAGAGTATCTTATCTATTCATGAAAATTGGTTCAGCGCTTTGAAAATTATCACATCTTTAACACGCTTTTATTAGTTTGACCTGTATGTTTGTACCCGACCCTTTTGGACTCGATTTTGCCCTACTTTGAACGATCAGATTTAATTCAAACTGCACACCTGTCAAAGACCGATGACAATGCGTGTTTTTTAATTTTTTAAACTATATATTTTTTTCTATGAATGTTTTTTCTACTCATCCATTCCTTCAAGCCACCAACTATAAAGCAAAGTATTGTTTCAGATGGATGCAAGAGTCTCTGGTCCAAGCCACGTACTGGCACGACCCTCTCAACGAGTCGCTCTACCAGCGGAACAGCCTGTTCCTCTCCGACATCAATAATGAACTAGCCATCAACAGCACCTATGTTTGTAAGTCAGTTATACAATTAATACGTCGACTGCTGCTACGAATAGTAAGTATGGAAACTACAAAATCGCTAATTAGTAATTACTAATTGGGATACAAATTGGGAAATTTAAAAATAATTTCAATATCTAATGCAATTAGAAAGCAAAGAAATCCTAAAGAAAATTATACTTACTACACATTTTAATTTATTTTAGGTCTATTTTTGACTTTACATTGCTCTCCTGTAAAAAATGCCATTTATTGTTTCGGTTTCTGTTCGTAGGGGCAGTCGAAATACGCATGTAGTATTGGATATGCAATCCGTAGAACAGTGTCTAATAATTAGTTAAAACATTCTTCATTATATAGGGTTACTCATAAAGGGTATGCTAAGCCGAAAAGGGCTCATAGTACTCATCATTATGAACAACTTTTACTATGGGACCAACCCGAAATTCGAGAAATCATCTGTTCCATAGAAAAATGTCAATGACACTCGACAAAATGCATGGAACAGCTGATTTTTTTTCGCGAATTCTGGGTTGGTCCAATAGTAAAAGTTGTTTGATGCATAATATGTTTTTTTTACTCGGCCTATTGCGTCTCATTATTATGGGTTGGTTACACGTAACGAGTATAGTGGTGAGACAGTGCCCTCGGCCGAGTGAGGCCATTTTACTGTAGAGTGTAACGAATTGAGCGGCAGAATTTTGAATAAATGAATTCCAACAGCACAAAACAGTATCCATAATACTATTTTTTTTTAAGTTTACCTGTTGGACAACATCCATTAATTTGTCAAACAAAATCTAGCCACTTATTGCAGAATATTTATCAACTGGTTGACCAATATGTTTATTTGCAGCAAACTTGAACAACCTGAAGAACTTTGTGCTAGTAAAGTTTACCAACGATTCTATGGTGCAGCCGCGCGAGTCGGAGTGGTTCGGCTTCTACGCCCCGGGACAGTCGAAGAAGCTCATAACGCTGCAGGAGTCGCGCCTTTATATCGAGGTTGGTTTGTAAATAACTTTTAGGCCTACAAAACCACAGATAGATAGATCACATTTATTCTATCCCCCCCCCCCCCCCCCTCTCACGAAAATTATACCCAAGGGTGGAATTTCCTATCGTCGAATTAGCCAGTACTTCGAGCCGGGCAATTTCAAGGCAGTGAGTTTTGTTTGAAGCCGGCCAATCCTAGCTCAGTGAGTTTGAAGCTGGCCAATCGTAACCATTTATACTTCGATCATGCGTCAGAGTTGTACGAAACTCATTCTATGTAAAAACAAAATCGTAACTAATTTGAACGCAGCGATCCAAATTAAGTCTTGACCTCCGACACTAAGAGGCTAAAAAAAATCTTAGACTAATTTTTATTATCTTAACCAGTTTTGTTAGGTTAAATAAAACATTAAGGACTAATTCTTGTCTTTAGTAACCGGTTTTGTTAGACGATGTTTTGTTTTTCGTGAAAAATAAAGTCTTACAAATCCGGTCATGTACCGAACGGGTGTCGTAGAAAAACTATGTTTTACTGGCTACGCCCCACGGTTTCACCCGCGCATTGACGAAAAACGGCGATGATAAGAAACATTTTACGCGCTAATCCAAGGCGTAAGCTATCTCTATTAATTTTGCCAAAGTCGGTTGAGTATTTACGATACGTAGTACAAACATTTATACACTAACTTTCGCATCTATAGTATTAGTAGGATTTCTTCATAACCAGTTCCATACGACGACATTTACAGTGTTCGGTACACATCTTGAGGTAAAAGCAGCTTAGTGAGAAAATTTAGCACATGTACACAAAGTACAACACATATCGAAATCACCCCGTGCGACCTTTGCTTCGCAAAGAAAATCGTCAATATTCTTGTATAGGTCGTCAATGATATCTAAAAAATATCTATTGCGCTGGTGACGTAACTATTTGTTAGACTTCATTTTTTTTCACATTAATTTTTTTTTAATCAGAATACTTAAAATATATTTACATCTTAATCTTAAAATAATAAACTACACTAAATAGAACTAAGAAATTCACAAAAACTAAAAATCAAAGAGTAGTTTTTGCCCGTGTGGCAAAGTACCAATAACGCTGGCTGCATTCCCGCGCTGAATTGCTTTATTTAGTTATTTATTTAGTTATCACTTTATGTAATGAGATAAAACACTGTTTAAGTCACTATCCGTACATAAGGAAACCAAAAGGCTGGCGACGTTACCTTGTTGATTGGCAATGTATAATTCTTTGACCGAGGCAATCACCAATACACTATGTTCGCTTGAACTTCCTTTTAGCCGCTTTGATATATCATTGAAGATACAGTACCTGGGCGACAGAGCTTTGGAAATTTGGAAAAACCCATACAACTATCGAAATAGTTAGAGCCTTTTTCGAGATCTTAAACTATATGCATATACAAATATAAAAATGAATCGCTGTTCGTTAGTCTCGCTAAAACTCGAGAACGGCTGGACCGATTAGAACATTATTTATTTTTGTTTTGTTCGCTCTAATACCGGGAAGGTTTAAAAGTCAAAAAACAGCGGGTGAAACCGCGGGGTGCAGCTAGTATTATATAAAAACGAATCTCTATTTCCGGTGGTCATCGCATCACGCGTGAACGGATGGAACAATTTCGCTTATTATATTTTTGTTGTTTTATTGTCAGAAGGTTCTTACGAAAGCAAAAATTAAGGGAGTTGAGCGGAATATTAGAAAATTGAAGACAATTCGAATTAAATATTCATAGTTAACACTTTAACTGCGGCTAATAATCACATCTGCTTGCCTAGTCAAATTCGCGTTGCACAAAGGAAAACACAAGGTCAACGCAGTCGAAGTGTTAAGACAGGACAATGTCTGTCGGGTCAGCTAGTATTATATAGATACTCGTATCTGCGTAAAACTGATGTATCTAACACTTGTGTTACAGGACCGCCTGGGCCTACAGAAGATGGACAAAGCGGGCAAGCTGGTCTTTCTAGCAGTCAAAGATGATCATCTTCGCTTCTCGGATAAGTTTTTCATCGATAAAATTATTAAACCTTATCTTGCTTGAAGAGGACATAGTATGGTGCCATTTTATTAGGTTTCGTTGTATAAGGTACTGCATTACGAGATGTTTGTTCTGACAAAAACTCACTGAAGTTTGAGGGTTGCAAACATAGACTAAATGAACCAATGAAATGATTACCCAATGAAATGTTTTGAAGCTTAAAAATAGCATAGCCTATAGCACTCAGTCATCGTTTAGCAAACTTATACTTGAATGAATTTTAACACTTTAACTGCTGCTTATAATCACATACGTTTGCTTACTAATAATAAAATGCGTTGTGTTTGACGCGCCTGGCGTGTGTAGCCGCATTCGCGTTGCGCAAAGGAAAACACAAGGTATGTGTTTTTAGCAGTCAAAGTGTTAAATCGGACCAGTAGCTCCTGAGATTACCCTCTAAATTAAAAAAACAGTAATGAACAAAATACAAATGTAAGTTTACGCTCTTAAAGATTGGAAATGTGTATTTTTTTTTTTATGTAATTGAGTGACGAGACGAGCAAATCGCTCGCCTGATGTTAACCGTCACGTTTGCCCAAAACAGGTCTGCGCCGCCCAGAATTTTGAAATCGCAAAATTCAAGACCCTGCGCGGCACAGCACTACGCTCGTCACCCTGAGATATAAGTTGTTTAATCTCCCATTTGCCCTGTAATTTCACTGTAATAGGTTTCATTAGTACTTATCAGCTATACAATCATCAACTAATGAAGTTCATTACTAATTTTCATTCTTGTAGATCGATAGTTTACGGCTATTACCAATTTAGAATGAGTGAATGTAACATGCGAAGTATGTTCGCTGTTCAGGCGCTAGCCATTTATTGTAAGTAAATGATTAACGCCTGACGAACTTCAGCTAGCACAGCCGTCACAGGAACAACTCAGTTCTTTGTGACGTCTGACTAACCTACCAGACCCCCGCGGAACTCCGTATGGGCATGGAGTACTCGTCGGGTGACTGGCCCTAACCGGGGACCTACTCTGCTACGTCTGCCCTACGTTCCCTACGTTCCCTACTTCCCTAAGTCCCTACCCTACCATATGACATCAATACATACTTATATAGATAGGTGCAGGAAACCCGGCTACCAGGAGACCTATTGGTACCAGGCGGAGTGGGAGGGAATCGAGGAAAGGCACGATATTCCACTGCCGTGACGCAGACTCACGTCACGATCACCTAAGGTGACGGTATCAAAGTAGCTCTTGCCACAGTGGATGGATGAGGTAGGTAATACGCCCGGCCAGCGGAATGATGCTGGGCGCGGCTTCGTCCACCGAACAGCAGGCCGTAGTTGGGCGCCGTCCGATCCTTCACTGGTCGGTAGCTGGTCGCCTCGTTGACCTGACTGCTCTATCGATGGGCCATCTACCCTATGCAGCCGCCCGTAGGACTCGCCACTGCAATCTCCTGCCTGCCTAACACTCCAGTGCAGCCGCCCGTAGGACTCGCCACTGCACCCCTTCTAGTAGTGAATGAAACAACCTTCCAATTGCCATTACTTTATTCATGAAGTTTTACATTATTTATACACATAGCACTTATGACTAATTGGTTTTAAATCTACGTCAATAACGCTGACCGTCCACTTTTAAGAAGGCACCGCACCGAGCCGTCGATCGTTGATCTGGGTCGCGGACTTGCGGACTCTGCAAATTCCGCCGGCGCTATGCCTAGTGTAGAAACGCGGTCGCGATGCATGTTCATTCTGAACATTCTGGGGCCTCTCCGGGACGGCCTTTGGTTGATGCAGCTCCATCGCCTAGGCCTTTTCTGCCGGAGGAACTTATGCCTCGTTCCCTCTGGCTGGCTGCTGGGGTGGGTGTACTGCTACAGGCTTCGAACTGGTTCCCTGGTAGTGGTGTCTGGTTGGCTGCACGCTCTGCTCAGCTTTCCCTCGTGGTTGCCGATTGCATCGTCGTCTTGCAACCAATATGCACTCTGCCAATGATATCTTCTGTTGGTCCTAAAGAGCTAAATGTATAAATAATCTACAACTTTTAGTGATTATGTTGATTGATGTTAGTGAAGAGTGAAGGGTGGTTCAACAATGCAATTTTCATATATTTGCATGTTCTTCACCCCTCCAGACAACCAAAAAACGTTATCTTTCAACTCACGAACTCTCTATTTTATGTCTTCAGCTGATGTCTGGTAATGCGGTACCTGCTTTCCTTTCCGTATAGTTACACTGTTAGCTCGGATACTCTGAGATGTTTGCTCGTTATTTTCTGTTTCGTTTATGGGTAATGGAATCAATGTATGAATCGATCTCTTCATTATTGACCCTGACGATTTCCGTAACGTGACAACTCTTGTTAGATTATCTTTTCCTTCGTGAACTTCTATTACCTTTGCAATTGGCCATCTGCTAGGACCTATGTTGTCTTCTTTCATTAACACCACTGCGCCTATCTTTAAGTTTTCCTGATTATTTTTCCACTTGTACTTCTGTTGTAGCTGGTGCAAGTAATCTTTTGTCCAGCTTTTCCAAAAATCTTTCTTCATTTTTTGAATTTGCTTCCAACGAGTTGATAAACTTGTAAAAATGTTAGATACTGGGTCTGCTGTTCCAACCGCTTCTCTTCCAATCAACAAGTGACTTGGTGTTAACACTATGTTGTCACTTACTTCTTCGCTTAACGCACATAGTGGTCTGGAGTTAAGACACGCTTCCGTTTGACTTAGGAACGTTGTCATTTCTTCAAAGGTTAATGTTTGATCTCCTATGACTCTGCGCAAATGATGTTTCATCGATTTTACTCCAGCTTCCCAAATTCCTCCAAAATGGGGAGAAGCTGGTGGTATGAAATGCCACGTGATACCCATGTCTTTCATTATATTCTGCACTTGACTGGACTGACTTATTTCAAGTATTTCTTGATACAAAATGTTTGCTGTTCCGACGAAGTTCGTAGCGTTATCACTATAGATATGGGCTACAGGGCCTCTGCGTGCAACGAATCTTCGGAACGCTGCAATGAACGATTCTGCCGATAAATCTCCAGCTGGTTCCAAGTGAATTGCCTTGCTCGCAAAACAGACGAAGACTGCTACGTATCCACGATAGGATTTGTGTCCTCTGCCTTTTGCTGCTCTAATTTGAATCGGTCCTGCGTAATCTACTCCCGTGTGACTGAATGGAAATGATTCCGTAACCCTAGCAGCTGGCAGCATGCCCATCTTTTGCGTCATTGTAGATGCATTGTATCTCACACACTTGACACATTTTCTGTAACAATTCTTGACCATTATTTTTGCACCGATAATCCAAAACTTCTGACGTAAATATGCCATGGTTTGGTTGTTGGTTCCATGTAGCATTCTCGTGTGAGCGTCTTGGACAATAATCTTTGTTATGTGATGGTTGTATGGCAGAATCACTGGATGTTTCTGATCATATGGCAGATTTGCGTTTTGCAATCTTCCTCCTACTCTCAACAACCCATCCGTATCGATGAACGGGTCTAGGCTTGATAGCTTACTCTTCTTGTTTACTGGTAGTTCTGTTTTTATTACCTTATATTCTTCTTTGAACGATTCTTTTTGTACTACCTTGAGTATCTGCTTCGTTGTTCTTGCAACTTCTTCGCAGCTTATTTTCCCTTTATTTAACTTGTACTTCCATCTCATACAATATGACACTACTCGTACCATCTTATGAAAACTAGAGAACCTTTCCAGTATATCATTTCTTGGTTTTGACGAGATACTGACATGGAACGACCGCTTGATCTCATCACATACTTCTGGAATGGTTTTTGTCGTAGGAATCTTCTGACTTTTTAACCACTCTGGGCCTTCCCACCACAGTTTAAATTCCTGTAACTTACTGGGAGCAATCCCTCTTGATATGACATCTGCGGGATTTTGGGATGAAACTACGTGATTCCATTTCGCTTGCGGTGTCGTTCTTTGTATTTCGGTTACTCTGTTTGCAACGAAAGTTTTCCATCGTTCCGGCTCTCCTTTTATCCATCCTAACGCTATCATCGAATCCGTCCAACAGTAGATCTTTGGATTTTCGAATTTCATTGCACCAAGTACTTTCTCCATTAGTTGAGTTAGTAATACTGCTGCACACAACTCTAGTCTTGGTAACGTCGCTTTCTGCTTCTTAGGTGCTACTTTTGACTTAGCTTGTAGCATTGCAACTTTATACGTTTGTTCGTTAACTTGAACCCTGCAGTAAATCACTGCTCCATATGCCTTTTCGGATGCATCGCAAAATCCATGCAAGTCTACAATCGCCGTCGTAGTATATTGACACCATCTTGGAATTGAAATTCCTTCTATTGCTTTGAGCTGGTCTTGTATTTCCAACCACTTGGTCTTTATCGTACCTTCTACTGTTTGATCCCATTCTGTGCCATTCGTCCACAATTCCTGAATAATCAGTTTCATGTTTGTTATAATTGGCGCCAGCCATCCTAATGGATCAAAAAGTTTTGCTATTTCTGACAGGATGAACCGTTTCGTTGGTTTATCATTCTTATTTACCGTTACCTGGAAGCTAAATTTGTCTTCCAATGGTGACCATAATACACCTAGTGACTTCCTTGTCTCATCTAGTGGTATCGTAAGCAATTTATCCTCTTTGTTTTCCTCTGGTATACTTTCCAACAGTTCTGCGCTGTTCGATGACCATTTCCGTAGATTAAATCCGCCCGCTTGCAATAATTGTATTAACTCTTTCTGCAATTTCTTTGCTGTTTGGACGTCATCATGTCCTGACAGTACATCATCAACGTAAAAGTCCTGTAATGCCACTTTACTTGCCTCTGGGAATCTGTGCTTTTCGTCAATTGCTAATTGTTGCAACGTTTTGACTGCCAAATATGGTGCCGAAGCTGTGCCATATGTCACCGTTGTTAACTCGTATTCGTCCATACTATTTTTTGGCGATTCCCTCCACAGGATGCGTTGATAACCTAAGTCTTGCTGGTTTATTCTTATGAATCGATACATCTTCTCTATGTCAGCCATAAATACGATTCTATGCTTTCGCCAACGCAACAGAATGGTTGTCAAATCTTCTTGTAATCTTGGGCCCGTAAGCATGTTTTCGTTAAGACTTACATCGGCCTTACTTGCTTTACTGGAGCCATCAAATACCACTCGCAATTTTGTAGTTACCGAGTTCTCGTTTATTACGGGTTGATGTGGAAAGTAAAATTTACCTTGACCATTACTTGCTCTGGGTACCTTCTTCATGTGCCCCATTTTGAGGTATTCACTCAAGAATTCTTGATATCTCTGTTGAAGTGACTCGTTTTTTGCAAATCTCTTCTCTAACTGTATCAGCCTTGCCGCTGCTCTCCTTCGTGAGTCTCCGTATTCTTTATTCTGATCTTGAAACGGAATTCTCACCGTATAGCTACCATCTTCGTTTCTAACTGTAGTTTCTTGATAATACTTTTCACACACCTCGTCTTCACTATTGTTATGAATCTTGTTTTCAACTTCTTCTAGCTCCCAAAACTTATGCAGTTGCTGTAGTTCCGTAGTTCTGGTTGTCAGGCTTACAATTTTTATTGCTTTTGTATGATTTCTACATATCCCTGACAAAACCCACCCGAACCTTGTCTCTTGAGCTATGGTTCCACCATTTAACTTCCTGCATTTTGTTGTTAATATCTCCCCAAACTCTCGCACTCCCAATATTATGTGTATTGGTGCTTTTTTGTAGTAGTTGGGATCTGCCAAACTCCCGCTCTTGATGTCTGCAGTGTCTATTACTGGTACATCTTCTAGTGGTACAGCTCCCGTCAGTCTTGACATTACTATCATGTTAACTCGAAGTTTGTACCGACTTTGGAATGCGGGTTGTATTTCCACGTTTATTGAGAATTTTGATGTTTTCGGCTTTTCATCCGCTAAACCGCTTATTTGAGCTTGTATTTGGTTACGAGGGTATGCCAGCAACTGAGCTACTTGCTCTGTACAGAACGATGCTTCGGATCCTTGGTCGCATAGTGCCCTGAATACATGTGGAGTGCCGTCTGCTGACTGAATTTGCACCAAGGCAGTTGCAAGCAATGCTACGTCTGCGTCTGATGTTGCTACATTCGACCTGGTCTGCGAAGCTTGCTTGTCCATTGATGGCTTTTGTAACGCCTCTCTTTTTTGCATATACTGTCCACTATTCACTGGTTTACTATCACTTACATGGAGTACCGAATGCTGCCCTTGCCTCCTCCATGTAGGAAACGCTTTTCTACTTGCGCATGCTATTTCGCTATTGTGGGTTAAGCATTTTCTGCACTTGTTGTTGTCGCGTACCACTTTGTTTCGATCAATCGGCGCTAGTGCTTGAAATTCATGGCAGGCCAATATTGAATGGTTCGGTTTCCTACCATACCAGCATCCTGGATCTCTTGACTGCGCACTAGCCACCGGTGCGCTAGTTCCAGGCAGTAATGGTGTATAATTTGTGGCATATTTTTTGCTGCCTGCTGCTTCAAGACACATAAATCTCCTTTCAAGAAACTTCATCATACTTGAAAAAGTCTGTGGTTTGTGTGGATCGGCCAACTGATGTTCATATTTCTCGTTCGTTTCTGTGTCCCATTTTGACGCTATTATACTCGTTAATATTGGATCCCATGTCGATACATCAATATTGTGAGTTTTGATGGCCTCGAGACTTTCATTAACTGAGTCGTACAGACCCCTTAAATTTTCTGCATTCGGTCTATCAACCTTCTTTGCATATAATATTGCATTGATGTACTTCGTAAGTACCAACCTCTCATTGTTGAATCTATTTTCTAACAATGACCACGCTATATAATAATGGGCTTCGCCTACTGTCAAATGGCTGATCAGTTTGGCTGCATCACCTTTCACGTGCGTTTTTAAATACTGCATCTTTTCTGTTGCTGTTAGAGTGCCGTCTTCATGGATAATCTTCCGAAATAAGTCGCTGAACGAGGTCCACGATTCATATCTCCCGTTGAATATCGGCATCTCTATTGTTGGTAATTTTACCCGTCTGACTCCATGATATTGGTTTGACTGACTGGAACCGCTTGTCTTGGAACATAACTCCTGTATAACCTTGTCAACATCGCGTTGTACGCTCTCGAATACGCGTTCTCGAATGTACTCATGCTGTTGGACCGCCCTGTCTGCGATTAGGGTAAAATGGAGACCCTCCGTGTCTTGCCATTTCCTTTGTAACGTTGATAGTAGATGTTGCAAATACGACTGATTCTTACCTTCTGACATCGCTTCTGTAGCCTGCCGTAACGTCACTTGAATGTCACGAATCCTGGCTAGTTGAGTGACAAGAATCGGTGAGTCGTCTTTCTCTATAGCGCTTCTGGATGCTGATTCTGGTTCTACCTTCTTGGGAACTACTTCCTCTTGCTCCTTACACGTATCAAGATACTTCATTATGTCTGTGTACTCGTCGCAGATATTTTGGAAATACCTTGTCTTGCTGTAGCTATGCTCCTTGATAATATCTTCTTGTTGCAGCCTGTCATGATTGAAGCTCGCTTTTGAAAACACATCTTTTACTTGAGCCGTTTTCTGAGCGATGTACGCGCTGGTTTTCCTTGACGGTGAATCTTTCTTGATATTCCTGAATATTACTTGCAATTCATTGAAATACCCCTCCTGTCGCTTTAACAACTCGTTAACTTCTTTTACTTCCATCTTAGCTCTTTTTTCTTCGATCTTCTTTCTTCGCTCTTCTTTCTTCTCTCTTCTTCTTGCTGCCCCTAATCCCTAGGCCCTACTCCTGATCTGATAGCTCACACTTGGCTGTTTATCTCCACCTGGATCAGTATTTCTGCGCCTTCTCAAAGACACCGGTGATTCCCGCTTGTGGGAGGCCGGGCCCCGACTCGCTACTGTCCGCTACAGCCAAGTGTTACGTCTGTACCTCGACGCACCACGAACTTAGCGCTTTTTGGAGTACGCTAAGCCGCGATACGTCTAAGTTTTTGTCAGTCAAGTGTCACCTACTTAGGACAAGAGGACCGCGTATTCTACCTACTAGTTCAAAATTGTTCGAAGGACCAAATGTTCAGGCGCTAGCCATTTATTGTAAGTAAATGATTAACGCCTGACGAACTTCAGCTAGCACAGCCGTCACAGGAACAACTCAGTTCTTTGTGACGTCTGACTAACCTACCAGACCCCCGCGGAACTCCGTATGGGCATGGAGTACTCGTCGGGTGACTGGCCCTAACCGGGGACCTACTCTGCTACGTCTGCCCTACGTTCCCTACGTTCCCTACTTCCCTAAGTCCCTACCCTACCATATGACATCAATACATACTTATATAGATAGGTGCAGGAAACCCGGCTACCAGGAGACCTATTGGTACCAGGCGGAGTGGGAGGGAATCGAGGAAAGGCACGATATTCCACTGCCGTGACGCAGACTCACGTCACGATCACCTAAGGTGACGGTATCAAAGTAGCTCTTGCCACAGTGGATGGATGAGGTAGGTAATACGCCCGGCCAGCGGAATGATGCTGGGCGCGGCTTCGTCCACCGAACAGCAGGCCGTAGTTGGGCGCCGTCCGATCCTTCACTGGTCGGTAGCTGGTCGCCTCGTTGACCTGACTGCTCTATCGATGGGCCATCTACCCTATGCAGCCGCCCGTAGGACTCGCCACTGCAATCTCCTGCCTGCCTAACACTCCAGTGCAGCCGCCCGTAGGACTCGCCACTGCACCCCTTCTGGTAGTGAATGAAACAACCTTCCAATTGCCATTACTTTATTCATGAAGTTTTACATTATTTATACACATAGCACTTATGACTAATTGGTTTTAAATCTACGTCAATAACGCTGACCGTCCACTTTTAAGAAGGCACCGCACCGAGCCGTCGATCGTTGATCTGGGTCGCGGACTTGCGGACTCTGCAAATTCCGCCGGCGCTATGCCTAGTGTAGAAACGCGGTCGCGATGCATGTTCATTCTGAACATTCGCTATGATTCTATGATCGACATATTTTATTAACTTTTATTTAGTTTTTTTTTACTATCAATTGAAGTCATTAATAAATTATTAGTAATACAAGTTACTATTTAATTATTTAGATATAACCGAATATGGCGGCCAATTCTGAATGCTCTTGGCAGAAAATGATGCATTAATTCTTTGTCGCTCTAACAAACTATATTTAAACTTTTTTTATATCAACAAATTGCAGTAAACATTCGTTAAGTGTTAAACTATTAACATTTTTTTAACAACAAATTTGACGGTTTTTGTTTGATAAAGTTGTAAAAATTCCATTACATTTATGAAAACCAGGGATCTAGGTCAAATCAAAAGGTTAATGACGAACGTTGCCCTAATGAGTTGTTTATACTTACCATTTATATGGAACATAACTATTAAGAGGCCGTGAATTTACTTTAAATCTATCTGCAAGTAGATAAAATATACATAATCTAAAATGAAATTGGTTTGGCACGCTGTAACTGCAAGCCTAGCACGAGTCGTGGACAAAAATATTAGGTCGGGTAAAAAGTCTTTTCGCATTATAGTATGTATGAACTTGTAATAAAATATCTTTGGCTATACTATTTGTATCGGGCTGGTTTTGGTATCATTGAAAGTTTAAATTTTAAAGAACATAATTCCAAATTCAAATTAGAAAAATGTGTGATTTTCATTTTTTTTTCGTACTGTCAAGATGAGTGAATCTAATGAAGAAATTCGATACATTTTAAAATTTTACTACAAAAAAGGTAAAAATGCAACGCAAGCCGCGAAAAAAATTTGCGATGTTTATGGACCTAGTGCAATGTCTGTGAGAGTAGCACAAATTTGGATTAAGCGTTTTCAATCCGGAAATTTTGATGTCAAATATGCACGTCGCTCTGGTCGCCCTATTACGGATAAAATGGATGCCATTTTTGAAAAAGTGGAGCAAGATCGGCATGTCAGTAGTTACGACGTAGCTGAAGAACTGGGAATTGACCACAAAACAGTTTTGGCGCATTTAAACAAAACTGGGTACACAAAAAAGATCGATATTTGGGTACCTCACGAGCCCACTTCATCAGCCCACTGAAAGAAACCTAATGAACCGTGTACTCATTTGTGATTCTTTATTACGAAGTAATGAAACCGAACCATTTTTGAAGAAGCTGATAAACTGGTGATGAAAAGTGGATCACGTACGACAAGAACGTGCGAAAAAGGTCGTGGTCAAAGGCCGGTCAGGCTTCACAGACTGTGGTGAAACCCGGGTTAACTCGCAACAAAGTGATGCTGTGTGTGTGGTGGGATTGCAAGGACATTATTCATTATGAGCTGTTACCATCAGGCAGGACCATCGATTCTGAACTCTACTGCGAACAACTGATGAGATTAAAGCAAGAAGTTGAGAGAAACCGGCCGGAATTAATCAACAGAAGGGGGTGTAGATTTTCATCATGATAACGCTAGACCTCACACATCTTTAGCCACTCAGCAAAAATTAAGAGAGTTTAGCTGGGAGGTGTTAATGCATCCGCCGTATAGTCCTGATCTTGCACCTTCAGATTTCCACCTGTTTCGGTCTCTTCAGAATTCTTTAGGTAGTGTCAGGTTAACATCACGAGAGGACTGCCAAAACCACTTGTCGCGGTATTTTGATCAGAAGTCCCAAAATTTCTATAGCAATGAGATCATGTCCCTACCTACAAGATGGCAAAAAGTTATCGAACAAAATGGTACCTACATACTCGTACTTTAGTTAAATGTAAATAAACTATTTTAAAAAATGTTTTGAATTTTCTCAAAAAATGCGAAGGAACTTTTTACCCGACCTATTATTCTTTCCACCAATTTTATCCGCGCGTAGATGACAAAGCTAGAATATGAACTTGATATGTTTTGTCCTGTTCTGGCGCGATAAACGCGGTGGATTGACAATTTGCTAATGGCTCTTGCTAATGCTTCTGTAAAGTGCGTAATTCTAAGGCCTGCCACTGCCACACACGGCGAGGGAAAAATTATCTGATACGTTTGTATAATGAGAAGTCCCAAAGTGAATGTAAATATTTACCAGCCAATTATAGCAGGATCTGTTAGTATAGTTGGTAACGCGGTTTGAAAGAAACATACTCGTACCTATGCTATGTTTTGACGTACTTCTAACTAACAAAATATCCCAGGTCCACATCTAAAGTAATCTATAATTTTAGATAATCTTTATACTTAAACAGAAAAGTACTATAATTATTTTTTTTCTATTTTCTTACTTTTTTTTTCTTTCTTTGTTTCTTTTTTTTTTTGGCGAAAAACGTGGAGGCTTAGTTTCTGGAAACATAATTAACTTTTTATTACATTTTTTATCTAGTGTTTTTACGTGGTTAACATAATTCTCAAAATGAAGAGTTAGTGTGGCGGCAACAGTAACAATACAGATGACTATTGTTTGTATCATGTATCTGTTATTGTCATAAATATATATAATATAACTGAATACTATTATGTATTCAGTTATACGTTACTGTTGCACATTTTTAACAAACAAACATTAAATTATTAGAAACAAGCGCGAGAACTTTTGCCGCTAAGAGCAAACTTTTCCAGACAAGTACCTAGTAACGGTAGATAGATACGAGTAAGTCTTAATGTAAATCAAATTAAACAATGTCTCGTAATGTGGGACATTAGTTTTTTTTTTTGTTCAAGATACTTTTTCATACATACATAGTGACTGTAGCAAACTTTGCCTATTTATCAATGACTCTTTATGTACATTACGATGTGTCGAACTAACATTAAAATGACATAATAGTCAACATGTCACCTATTCTGAGCACTGGATCAAACAAATTCAACAAATTGGAAAAATTGAGTAGTTTAAGAAAACTTTGTATAAGTACATATTTTAAGCTAATACTAGCTGCGCCCCGCGGTTTCACCCGCTGTCCTGCAAGAATAGCGGAAAGTCGTTCAATTTTCTGGGGTAAAAAGTAATCTACATATTACCTAGGGCTTAAGCTACCTTCATACCAAATTTCGTCAAAATCTGTTTAGCTGTTAAATTGTTAAATCAAATTGTCATCCATACGTCCATTACATAGCTGTCATTTGCGCAAAGAGTATAATAAGTCGTTTTGTTATTCCAAGTCTGATTCTTTTTTGTTATACCTCGTTTGATAGTGACTGATGTTTTATGTCAATTCACACTTGAATGCTATCGAATTTATTTAATAGAAATAAATAGTATAATAGGAATAAATAGTATCCTATGTGCGTTTCCTGGCTCTAAGCTACCTCCTCACCAATTTTCAGCCATATCGGTAAAGCCGTTCTTGAGTTATAAGTAGTGTAACTAACACGACTTTCTTTTATATATATATAGATTGTGTAAATGTTTATTTTTAAAGTTGAGTATCAATTTTTATGTAACGTTTTATTATAGTGAATAATTGTTAAAATGTTTGTTGAACAAAAAAAAAATGTTTTTAGAAGGCCAAAAATCTCGGTTACAACTTTTTTATGATTTAGGTACCTATATAAATTAAACAAAACATCTAAACATAATTAAAAATCTTGTCACTGTGTAAAAGTTGCCTTGTTCTCAACTTATGTATTGTTTAAAAAAAAATGAAAGCATAATTAATCAATTGTTAAATTAAACAATAAAAATAATTTGTATGTTTTATTCATTAGTTACTTATACAGGATGCTAGGATAAACGATAGTAATTATTTGAGGCTATAAGTACTACTTAGACTTATACTTTGACAGTTCTAAACTAACTAAAAATATATCTGTCTTTGTCATTACAACCTATAAGATATGAACACCAATACTTTTAGAGAAATTAGTTCTCAAATCTAAGTCAACTTGTGCCTTCAAACTTGGGCCCATTGAATGTAAAAGAAAAATATTACCAAAGCTTTTAGCAGGCGCATAAAAGCAAAATGACGACGTAAGTTTGTTACATGATTGGTGAG
The DNA here is from genome assembly GCA_949125135.1 of Alcis repandata. Taxonomy (NCBI): domain Eukaryota; kingdom Metazoa; phylum Arthropoda; class Insecta; order Lepidoptera; family Geometridae; genus Alcis; species Alcis repandata. The sequence goes on from OX421234.1 coordinate 8,829,283, forward strand.
TAGCTCAGTGGGTACGTGCCAATCTAGATACCTATGGATACTGTAGGCAAGGACAGCAGTATGCCTAAACCAAAGGGCGTAAAATACGAAGCGATTATTTGATAGATAAATGTATGCAATGCAAAATGGGACAGCGCCACTGTCGGGCGTAATTGGAAACTGCATTGTTCACACATTTTTCTATTGAACACTCCATTGAACATTCTATTGAATACTCACTATGTATTTTACGTCATTTTTGCGATGTCTTTTTTGGTATACTGAACCCAAATAAGCACTTACCTAGTACTTATTAAGGTTCAATATCGTATGCTCAATACATACCTAAAATATGTGCCATTTAATCCAACATCCTGTATATCTTTTCAATTAACAAAGATAAAATAATTTATCATTCAGTCATATTTCTATTTATGCTATTTTTGAACAAAATCATGTACTCAAGGCGACTTGTGATATTAAAATGCAATAACTACTAAACATCATTGTTGTTAAATGCACGTGCACGTTGCTGCCTAACCTTATACGAACATTCTAAATAGCTGAGGATGCCAATACTGATTTGTATGCATGACTGCCTCTAATCTTTGTGCAGTTATTTTTATTGCTTAGAAAATAATAGTAAATCAAAAGCTAAGTATTTATACTACACACAGCTGTTTTATTCTCAAAAACCGCACCGTACAAACTGTAATCACGTACCATACTGCATAAAATTGGCACTTTTTCATAATGTAAGTGTGAAGAATGGCGAAACATGGCATTAAACTACAGCCTGTTCCATTTGAATTAGTGAACGATGTACTTATACAAACATTACATTTTTCGATCATGAGTTTCGTCACTATAGTGTTGACACTTTGATTGCCTGGCCACGATATTTATTTTATTGGTTATCCGTTAGACAATTAGACATCCAAGAAGAAACTAGAAATAATTTCAATGTTTTCAAAGTTCAATCTACGAAGCTGTGCTCCATCCTTTCTTATCGCTTAAAGTTTAACACTTTCAAACTTAATTTTTTGATTAAAAGGCGAACAAGCAGTCTTTCACTTAAACAGTAACCGGACCACTGCCACTGTCTATGGCCAGCTGCAACACTAGCGGCGAAACTTGCGCAGGGTAAAAACGAATAGGAACAAAATAAAATATATTTGTTTATATAATCTTTCTAAATAAAGAGATCACATACCAAAAGGTTACATTTGAAAACATTATTCAATAAGATTCTCGAGCTCGCTCTGTCTCTCTTTAATCAGTTCTCTATCCCGCTCGCCCTCGTAGCCGAGAAGTTGAACATACACTCTCACGCATTTATTGTATTCCGAGCGTTGGTTGATGAAGGGTGTACTTTCATCGCGCACCTTGTGTAAGGGAAACTTCACGATACACTGCAGCAAGCAGCGCTCGGCTATCTTGTAGCTGAAATAAGAAAAAGGATAGGAAACATCTTTCAAGGTAAAGTTCGTCATTCAATAGCGTAATTCAAAAGCAACGGATGACACGGTCATTTTCGTAAAATTATAACATTTTTTTTCCACTTTCATTTTCATTTTTGACCGCAACTGGATACTACCGTGATGCGGATTTCAAAATATAGGTATATACTGCCAAGCCATTTCAGAGCCATTCAGGCTTTAAATTCGACATTAGACCACTCAGGCACTTTGATACATTCAACATTTTTGTAGTGGTGGATACATTTAAGAAATACCTTAATTTAAACTACGTGGTCAATTCAATCTCTACTTCAGTAGTTCAGCTCCCAGCTTTTATAGGCTAATTGTACAGATTACTAAATATGTTCTATAAAAAACCTTAGCCCAGAATTTGTGGTTACTCACTCGTGAGGGTTGATACAGTCCATTCGTACAACCTTGTAGCCCTGGTTGTAAGCCTGCTCCTTGGATTTTTCGGCGAGTGACGTGGCCAGGCCTTGTCGTCTATACTCCGGCAATACAGTTATCATTTTGATCTGTAGGTACACAGAAAAGGGCACTTGTAATTAAGTAACAACTATTTATTACCATATACAGGGTTATAAGGAAAGGGTATGGCTAAGCCGAAAAGGACTCGTAGTACTCCTCAGTACAAACAACTATTGTTGTGGGGCCAACTTAATTGGGAACTCAAAGGGGAAAATTAATTCGAATCTAAATGTCGGATGTCATTCACATTTGTCTATGGAACAGGTGATATTTTTTTTCACGAATGGTCGTCGAACACTCGTCATGCCTATTGGAAAGTTAGACTTTATACCTCAAAAACTTTCGGTTGCTTGTAAACATCCCAGAGGTTTGGTGTCTCCTGCAGTTTCGCCGTGAAATTTAGGAAATCCTTCGTGTTCGGATCCTGGAAATAAGTTGAATGAATGTAAAACTAATAATTCTATTCAAAATTGTATGATGATCAGCAGTAAAGGCGTGGAAGTGTAACAAACAAAGTTACCTCATCACCGCATTTATAATATTAGTTAGGATTATTGTAGGCGCATTTTATATCAGTCAGGTATTTAACTAGCAAGCACTTTTTGTTCATAGTCCTACCTGTCTATAAAAAGCGTAATTCCTCAAGTTCTTCGGGTCCACAGCGCTGCTAGCGTAGCTGACACTGAGCCCTGCTATGGAATCGTCGTCAGCTCTTGCAAACAATGAGTTACCTGTGTAGCAGATAGATTGTCCTTATTTTGTTATATGTAATTACTTTTAACACGGAAATACTAACTTCAGGAGTTTTCGTGGTATTTTTGAGGTGTAGTTTTAGACACCAACGCAAATATAACCAGTTACCACTCTCGCAATAAGCCTATTTATGACCAACCATTGTGCATTTGTTACTCCCGTATTGGCTCTACCAAGAACGGAGATGCATATTGTCGTACAAGTGGTAACTACATCTCAGCTACATGTAAAATGTCCACTGATGAAGATGATAAGATAAATATGATCAGAAATAAAGTTAACACGTTCGGTGCCACCGATTCACCCGGAGAGTTCACGTAAATCTTATTCCAGTGCCGACGACTCGCGTGGTGAGTTCAGTGTTTTTCAACCGTCAACCGTAAAATGTAGGCGGCATCCGAGAAGACATCATGAAAATCGTAGTGGTACTGAATGTGTTAGGTGACCGTCTAGCTAATTGGTTCTTCGAGGGCAGGCGAGAAGTGCCTACTTGGTAAGTGGGTTTCTATACTGTTCCTCAAAACCGGTATAGCTCCTTGGTAGCTCCCGACGAGCCAACAGACGGGCGAGTAGCAAGGCTGCACGTAAAAAAACTACCTACACGCTATCTTATTTTTGATATGTTTCCCCTTTATTGCACACCCCGTTTTTCTATTTTTGAAGTGAAAACTTCTTTAGCGGCGTTGTACACTTTTTTGGAATGGGTAAAAAATGTTAAACTCGCGACAGGGTCACGTGACCTGATCGAAAATTCGTAAGACGGATGGAGAGTAGACAGCTAGTATCCCCCTCTCTTTCTACGGCGCGGCGAAAATGTATGCCTACGCCGGCTGTTTCGTTTAGGCGGCGCAGGGCGCTTGCGCGAATTTTCTAATTTGACAGTTATAGTGTTGTGACCTAGTGATTATAGTGGACACGATATCGATTAATTTTTCTATTAAAATAATTAAAGCAATTCGTGCAAAATTATTCCCTAACCATTCCAAAATATCCAAAACGCACAACGTTAATACTTAAGTTTTCACTTCTGCCGGCACTCCCGGAGTGCAACCCGTCGTTATTTTGTTTTTACTATGTATCCTTTCCATCCTAAGGATGCCTGGAAGAGATCACTCTTAGCGATAAGGCCGCCAGTTGTTGTACTAATTACCCACTGTAGATACTCGTATTCGAAAAATTGCAAAGTACCTTGCTTCAGCAAATTAACTAGATACTCGTCGAATGCGCGGTCATTGGTCAAGTCCATCTTCCTCGCTTGCACCAGCACGTGCTCACTCAGGAAGTGCCGCTTGATGATATTTATCGCTAGCCCGTGGGCGTCCTCTGTCACCGGCGTCAGGCTGAACGGGGTCTGAAATTTTACACTAAATAATAGTGCTACTAGAAGTAAGGCCGTCGATGGTGAGGCTGGTCGACGCTGGATGCTGCGGACGATGACGACAATAATAGGCGGCGGGTGTTGATCGCATCATCGTCGTCGTCGTCGGTGGGAATCACAGACCATATTAGATGCCAGTAAATATATGTATAGACAATTCTCAACCCTATTCCTCCAACGAAAATGATACGCTATAAATATCACTCATCAATTGGATCGCGTCAAAGAAGATCGATCCTTTTTTTTTTTTTTTTGTTGACCCAGTGGAAATCCTTTATGGATACCCCTAACCCGGGGGAGCCGGGGTTATGTGGGAGTCTCTGCCCTGCGGCGGCATACCCACTAAAACCACTGGGAAGTTGACCTCATTCCTTTGTGGCCGGGGGCAGCGGGGTTCCCTTTCGGAGTCTCCGCCACCCTCAGCCAGGGTCGGCCCTTCGGCCCCGTCTTCCGTGCGTCAAGAGAGGGACGGCCCTGGTCACCCAAGGCCGCCCCCAGACGTGTGGAGCCGGTGCAAGCCAGCGGAGAGCCCCCCGACCCTCCGCCAGTGGCCCCACTACGGAGAGGGAAGGAGGCGATGGATCGGATCGCCCTCTCCTCCCTCCCCGTCGTCTGCGCCGGAGCGGATCCTGCGGGAGTCGTCCTCCCCGATCCGCCCCGCGGCCCCTTTTGCGACATTACCTCTTCGTAGAAGGAGACCACGGCCTGCCACGATCTCTCGCCGCCGAGCATGGCTTTCACCACGCCCGGCAACGAGCGATCCCCTCCTCCTTTCCTTGCACTCCCGACCGCGACCCACACGCGGCGAGGAGCACAAGGAAAACCTCCCCTAGTGGCATTGCTGCCACCAGCCAAGCGTGGAGCGCCGTATCCTCCGACGCTCCACACTCCACCACACACCATCCGCTGTGCCCTCTGCTAGTCAGAGGGACACGCGGACGGGTCCACCGTGTCGGGTTATTGGCCACCGTGCGGTACTACTGCATAAAAGCTATGCAGTAGTACCGCACGCTGTTGCCCAGGGTGCACCACGTGGAGGTTACCCGACCTAGCACCCCAAGAAGATCGATCCTAAAGTGAGACGATATAACTACTACATACTTAAGTAGTAAAACAATCCAAGGGTACTCGTAACTACGTAAGGGTACTTGTAGGTTATTTGTAAGTCGTGGAGATAAAATAATATAAATTGTTTAAATCTAACTATCCTATAACTTTTCAGACATTTCAAGCATTCTGAACTTTAATGACTAAGTAGCATTTTGACTAATTTTATTAATCTACCAGGACTTAACAACGGTTACAAAAGTTTTAAAATAGAGTTCACCTTTTCCTGATGCATCAAGTCTTTGATACCAAAGACTCCGTGGCAATATTTTACGGTTGTTAGAAAGCATGGCCGAGGAAGTATTTTTAAAGATAATTTGGCGAGCGTTAATAACATTGTACAGTAATTTTAACAATTTTTTGAAAAATTATCTAAATCTGGGCGCACTTCCTTATTATTTTGATTATGATTTTAAATGACAGAAACAGACAAGAAATTAAGTGACAGTTGGCTATTTTTGACCCATGAAAACTTTTTATTAAAAGAATCACACACAGAATTTATTCCTAGTGGCGAGCTATGAGTGTGAAACGTTTATTTTATTAAATTAAGATTTATGTTATTTAAGCGAGCGTCTAAGTTAGGTCTAGGTAAGTTTCAGGTCTAAGTAGAAACATTATACAGGGATATTGATGTGTTGATGTAATTGAATTGCTGGTCGCTATTAGTCTATGTATAGGTCTATATGTAGAGACTAAAATAAGCTGTGTTGTTTTTTACTGTTTTCTTTAAGCATAATGTTCGCGGACGTAAAATGAACGTACAGTCCCCTAAACTCACATTGCCTACTTAATATTATACTTTCTTCAATGTTAAGTAAATTCAAACCAGTGCATATACGAGTATGTTATCGTTAAGCAACCACGAGCTGAAGTTGCTGAAGTCACACACATCAAGTCGCGAGTGAATCGGTTCCTTCTACGCAAGCGTGCTCCATCGTAGACCGCATCATTGCTTACCATCAGGCGAGATGGCGGTCAAACGCAAGCCTATAACAGAATAAAAAAAAAAGTATCTATAATGTAATATTAGTGGAAATAAAATATTAATTTTCATACGTATTTTTATTGTCTCATAAACTTGATTAATTATGATTAAATGGCATAAATGTTCAATTTTCATTAACACGTTTAGGCAAAGTAATGTTCTTACTAAATTTTTCAGACGATCATTCAAGAATAAAATTATGAGAATATGTGGATTCTAATCATTATTTGTAAGTAAAATAGAATGAGATATGGCGTAAGATTTGTGTTCGTATTCGGAGAAACATACCACCATTTTGCAGTCAGGTTATTTTATTTTCTTTTTATACTTTTATACTCGTTACAGCCTATCTTCTGACGCATAACTGCTTGGGAATATATTTAGTTGAACTTCCAACTGAGCAGCATACTGCCAAATATGAAAAACAAGATTCAAGCGAATCAAATGGCATTATCCAACGTCGATTGATGCAGAAAGCCTACCCTCCCGTGAGAAGTAACCCAAAACGCCCCATGGACTATATATTCAGGCAAAGCGCTGACGAACCTATTGTTGAAGACGCAAAAGACTTGGACATAAAGAATAAAATCGCGACCCTCGTCCAACAAACTGTACACGACACGGCGAGGAAAATCACATCCATTCAGAACGTGAAAAAGAACCACAAAGAGCAAGCGCCTTACAAAATTGGCTTTATTCTTAGCATGATAAAGAAGGCTAGAGACGTCCTGAACGAGTTGTTCAACGTTGCTGTGAAACATAGAGATGAATGGAAGGCTCTGGAACAGCTGAAAATCTTCGAGCTGATTGTACACACGAACGTGGACACGACGAATCTTGTGCGGCAACTCGTCGAAATTCATATCCAGCATTTAAACGCCACGAGTGGAAAAGCAGGAGGCAAGAAACGGGTGGTTTTGCTTTAAGTCACTTAGTTTTTGTTTCATGATTCCCCAATAAAAACCTTTACAATTCCAAAGGAAAAACAGGTATTTATCTTCTAAATTCTAGCGTAACTTTCTACATTTAAAGAAAGCTACGCTAGCTACGACAGGTGGAAAAAATCCAGTGCCAAGCCACCAAGACAATGCCAATATCAATCCGCCCTAGTCTAAACAATAGCTGTTCTAAAATCAGCACTACTTTTTTGCAAAATAATAACTCTACCAGCATTCTGTCATCACGTAAAGAAATGCGCGTCTCCCGCATGGAACACGTGTGCGGTAACACCACATTGTCTAAGACCTTAAATAATGAAAAGGCTGCCATCTTTTCCAGCCAGTAATTATTTCGTGGAAGGCAATGTGAATTTTAGGGTGCGAGTTTGTTAGCGCGAGGCGTTTTGCGTAGAGCGGAGGCTTTTTTCTAGCTTATAGTTTACGAATTAGACACAGTTGACGTGATGGTCAGTGTGGTCAGCAAACATCGATCTAAATCATTTTCGGGATATTGTTTCGCCTACTAAAATTCTAAAAATTATGCCAGCTGTTATTATATTTGCTGAAAAAATCAGGATGCTCACCAAAGGATACAAGCATACTGACATGTATGTATTAAGGGTTCATTTTAGCTTTGGGTTCCAACGGAATCCTAAACAGTGATGAAACTCTGATAACAATGAGCTCTGTGGCCAATTCTTGTCTTCCTTTATAATATACTTTTACGTAATTCTTCCCGCTGTGTGCGTCCAAAGCCGAGGCCTTAGCTAAAGTATGGCACACACCTGCTTGATGAGGTCGTGGTAGTGCATTAGTTGATGACGTCACGCTTCGGAGATGACACGCGGCGGAGATGCTAGTTACGTAGATCCGTGAGGGTGACAGGTGATGGTTGTGAATAGGCATTTTTAAAGTTACTTTTTATCTTGGGCATGCTTTTTACCGCTTTATTAGATTACCCGTTTAAAGACAGTCTGTTTTTTTTTTTCAATTAAGTGACAGGATGAACAAATCGCCTGCCTTATGTTAAACGTCACATTATCCCATAATAGGTCTCCTCCAACCAGAACTTTGAACTCTTTAAATTCAAGACATGCATATTACACCTACCTACTGCGCTCGTCACCCATAAGATAAGACGTTTCAAATAAGATTGTTTTTGATTGAGTTAGATTGGTTTTGATAAGATGTTCTGATTCTTTTGGAGCATCAAACTGCCAATACGAAAAAATCTAATAATTCAAATCATCAGACTGCTTAGACAAGGACTAATAGATAGCTCTGTTCGGAAAAGGGTTGGCTGAATGAGATGATGTTCTTTATTTTGTGATACACGTAAAATGTTCACAGAACAATACAAAATTGCCAAATAGTCATACAAATCTGCGCATATACAGGGTAAAATCTTAGGGAGTACTGTGACGAAAAAACGTAGATCATAGTTATGAACACATTTTACTCAGAGGCCTACATTGGTGAAAAGAAATCAGCCGTTCCATACATTTTGTCAGTTATCCCCAACTAAATTCCGTGGCTCACCTGTTTTTCTGGGACTTTAGGATTGGTCAAATGGTAATAATGAATTGAAATAATTAGGTATGCATCATTTCCACTTAGTAGGTACACCAAGAGACTTGCTTACAAACCTTGGTTTAAAAGATTTATTTATTATTATTTATTTATTACTATTAAATTTATTTTTTTACAAGGTTTATTTTTTATTTTATTGTTGTTAAAACGACTTCTCGCTCACGTGCAAAGCCACGGTCGAAAACAAGACGGAAAGTTTAAGCCTTGATTAAGTTTAAACAGCGTTTAAAAGTAAGGCCCCCATCTTATAACCCTGTATACATGACACACAAAAACCGGCATCATGCACAAACTCCTTTCCAATTTCCGTAACGACTATCCAAAGCCGTATCGCATAAAACAAAGGAGCATCACAATGGAAAAATGGGAAAACTTTTTTTGGCGTGAACAATGGAGTGGAGGTAAACGTGAAATACATATTTTGGGAGTAGGGCTGAGTTGGCGAGGCCTATCGGAACAACGAATGGATAACAAACCTAGATTTATGTATCTTAATCATAAATCAATAAGTTCTAACTTCTATTCAAGAAAAAATAATATTTCAAATACTTACCTTTGTTTTTTAAATCTGATTCAAGCTATTGATTGATTCCTACTAACTATTAGACTGTTGAGACTGAACATAAGTTATTCCACCATTGTACAGAGTTTTATGCTATTGCATAAAACAACTAATAAAATAACTATACAATATTAACTTACTACTATATAATATTAACTTTACTTTACTGCTAATATTACAATTGCGAAAGTTTATGTTCGAATGTTTGTTTTCACATACCTACCTGTCGTCCTAAGTACTTAACCGAACTTGATACAACTTGGGGTAAGATAGTTTATGTTAGTTTATTAACACAGATACTATTATCGTAACCATTTTCAGTCTGGTAAATATAATATTGAAATAAAGAAATCTAAAAAAGTTTTAATTGGCCATTAACTATAAGTGAGTCTGAGTGCTCACTTTTAGTGCAATAATAAAATTAGTCATAATTTACACCCAAAAGTGGGATAAAGAAGGCTGAGGATGATGATGAATATGGTTTAAGTCCAAAATACCCCCTTCTACCTCGAGAGACTACCTAAGAGGTTTTCCAAATATTTTATTCTAAGTGTTCAGCCCTAACTAAAATCCCGTACGTTGAAGAAACAACAACGCCAGTCCAGTGATTGCTAAATTGAACATTGTTTCGGCAGTTGCTTTAAAATATGAACACAATGTGCCGGCCGGCCACTGTCCGGCCGCGGTTACCCGCGCCAATAGTGCTGGGAAAGTTTTCCTGCTGTTTTGACGTGAATACGTCTTGGAATTTTCTTCCAAAGTTCTAAAAACTGATGATGACAAAATCGAGAGATACAGTTTGGTGTCGCTACATCTCTATCATCTGCATCAACGTTGAATTACCTACACCACTCGTAGAACTAATTATTTATCGATTTTAAAATAACTGTTGAATTTTAAGGTGTTTTTTTTTGGTATTCGCTACTTCACAAAAAAATCTAATTTAGGTACTAAAAATAAAAAGATTAAAGAAAAAAAATACTTTCTAAGTAAATATGGCTGAAAACTACAGTCACAATATTTTTTAATGTAATAAAATATCTAGCTTTTTTAGACAATGGATGTACAAGGTATCAAATTGCTACTGGACAAATTACCTATTTTCTTTGTCGATATATTCGAGGATCGACAAATGGTAGAGGGCAGCACTAGGGCTTATTTAGACTATCCGGTGGAGTAGCACCATGTTTGCCTAAATTTCGACATAGGATGTCATACAATGATTTGAAATCTTGATACTTGATTTGTCCGCTGTTTTTATATTTCGCCTGAATTACGGAAAAATAAAGTAATTTCATTTTAATAAAAAGCAGTCCAGATGCTCTTAGCGATAAAGCCAAGCTAGCTTTTGAGTAATACTATCCTACAAAGAGCGCATTTCTCCATCTAACTGATGATATATATATGATTAGTGTAATGGCGCACAGCTGTAGCTCGGCCTTTTAAACTTATATATTTTTTTTTAACACTATACCCTAAAAAGGGGAAATGTTTTTCGGGTGCTTGTAAATATGTACGGCTGTCTGTTTCTATGTGACCTCATGTAGTTAAAACTACTTGATCAACTGTGGAATACGAGGTGTCGTTAGAATCGTCTTTGACCATAGGCTACATTTAGCAATCTAGTTTTTTTTTACTAAATAATCAATTCAATATTTTTCCTATAGGTGTAATGATCAATGATGACAGAGAATCCTAGTGGAGAGCTATGAGCCAGAGCGCGATACGTTATTTATTTATTAGAAGCTTTTATTTAACTTGCAATGTATGTAACTATGTTTGTTCGGGTGGAATCTTGCAACTCAATTTTGAACCACTTCCCGATGTCCCATTAAGCTGAAATACGTGTGTAACTCCGATAACAATGCAATAAAAGCTTGTTTATAGAAATATTTTTAAAACTAACTTATTCTAAGTATCAAACTGAGTTGGTCGCGCTTTTTGATACGAAAGACTTGGTCAGTTTCTTCCATCCGCAGAATTCGCTGCTAATTGCAGCATTAAACAATAGAACCTCTTAGCAACACGAGTGGCCATTGTGTTGCCATTATTTTGCAGTTTTCTGCTATAAAAGTTGCCGATTTATGTAAATATGGATGGATTTGCATATTGTTCGCCGAAACAGAAGTAGGTACCTTACTAGTCTAGTGAACATACGCAATTGCTTGCAACTCATAAGAAATAATCTACTTATTAAAAGCTATTTACTTTTATTTTTAACCGACTTCAAAAAAGGAGGAGGATATCAATTCGTCTGTATGTTTTTTTTTTATGTTTGTTACCTCATAACTTTTGACTGGGTGAATCGATTTTGATGATTCTTTTTTTATTAGAAAGCTGACGCTTCCCATTTGGTCCCATTTCAATTTAGTCCAGTTCTGATAATGGTATCCATGAGAAAACCATATAAGTCTTAAATTTGCATTAAGTACGTGCGCGACAAATAGATGAATAACTCTATAGTCGGTCTTTTGAAGTCGGTTTTTGTTTTTTGTTTTGTGAAAATAATGTTCTTGTTTTATTAACAGGCTAGGTGTTTGACCACAGCTCATCTGATAAGGTAAAGGCTCAAAATAATGAACTCGTCATTTGACATGAAAATGATTAGTTTGGAAATAAGGAATTAGTTCCAACTTCAAGTAAAGTTGCAGGAATCTACTAATTAATTTATCCGTAACTTAATTTGGCAAAGGTATAACTTCCGGTGACCCCGAGCCGACGACTGGCAAAAGACAGCGCAAAACCGGAATCAATAGCGTTGTCTGGAGTCGAAGGCCAAGACTCACTGTGCCAGAAGAGTAAAAATGTAGACAAGTTTTTTTTACTTAAAAGTAAGTCGGGGTTGGAATTTTTTCTTTTATTACCTATTCGTTTTTTTGTAACTTATTAACGTACGTGGGTCTACGCATAGACTACGCGGCTCTGGACAAAGTTAACTAACTTATTGAGACCAAAACTTAAAGATAACAATCATCGAGCCCACAACTCATGTGTAAATCTCGCTAAAAACATTTCAATCAGAGTAAAATGTCTTTTAATTAATTAAATTCATTCAACGCTAAAACATCACTTGCTTTTCAATGATTCGCAGACAAAGCTTAAAGTGTATTATTTTATAGACAAGCAAATCGAAACGAAACAGAATTATGTGCTTACATAATAAATAGCTTGTCGATTGAAATGTAGCTTTAAAAAGTAAAAGGTAAGTAATAAAATAGATTGTTGGTTTCGTAGAGATATGACGTTTTGTTACTGGAGTTCAGTATAATAGGGGATGGTAGGGGCGTGTTCGTAGCTCGTCGCAAATATAATCAAGAACTCAAATTACAATGGAGACTATTATTTTATTGTATTTATTTTTTTAAGTGCTACGGCTGGAAACTACGCTACGCCGTAGTTGGAAAATGCTACGATACAAACAAAAAGCTTCGATTTGCTACGTAAGCTCTACTGAAACGATTTGCTCTGTTAAAACAGCTGTACAGACTTTCTTGAATTAGCCAAGAATACTCTCGATAGAGCCCACCTTCTCAACAAAAACTAAATTAAAAACGGTTCAGCCGTTCGGAAGCTACAATGCCACAGATAGTCACGCAAATATATCGGCACACAGATTCACACGTTAAACTTATAACACCTCTTTTTTGAGTAGCGTGTAAAAAAAGTTTTTGCATTATTTATTTAATTTTTATGGTTAAAGCGGCTCTACCCCGCCAGTGTCCACTAATCAACACCGGCGCGTCTGACGCGGCCCTCTATCACAATGCCGCTATTACATTTGCTCAATAATTGCCGCCCATCCCTCCCCCGGATCCGAACCACGCTGAACATGCGATCTGCCATTATTTTATTACTCTAACTAACTTAAATGTAGTTTTTTTTTAAATTTAAACTCTGTACATAAGACAATTACAATCACTAACTACCAAACCGGGTATGGCAAACCCATATCTTGGGAGTAAGTTCCTTCTTCACGACAAAATTCTTACGTTGAATAAGGATTCACCCCCATTATTTTCATGTCATCAGTCATGCCAATTAATTAATATTTATTACAACTACAAAAAGAACAACTTCAACGTGATGTTGACTTGTTCAGTGACTATTTTTTACTGTGACACATTTTAACAACGCAAACTTTTCTGAGGTTCGTAAATAAAATATGCCTTGTCCGTCTGATCCAGCTTCGCAACCGATGTCGTTAAACAAACAGATTGGAAACAAGGTTACCTGCGACTCGACCACAATTCAAATCGAGGTCCCATTCATCGGAGCTTGATTAAAAGCCTCCGTTTCAATGCCTTTGTACAGATAGAGAAATTAGGATTAGATGTCTATTTAGCTCTGGTTTAGGCATTCCTGGTCGTTGGTTAATTAGTTAAATTACGTTGAGGTTTCATTCGAATTTATCTACGTTTCCTCATTAAAAGTTTGAAAAAAAAAAGAAAAAAAAAGATTGAAAAAAAAAGTTATCGAAGTCGGGTAAAAAATATTACATTATTTTCGCGGCTATAAAATCTTTGAATTTTTAGGCAGTATGTAGGTACTAACAAATCGGGTTTGTTTTAACGTTTCGTTTAAATTTTCATTTCAATGGAACGGTTTCTCTAAGTGATGTGATAAACCGGCGCTTAATTGAATCCACTCTGGACTTATCTTTTATCTCTAACGGCATCAAAGAGAGTGTTCTACAAAATGTAAGTTTATTTACTATGAAAAACTGCACATCACGGTTTAAACTCTTAATTTCAATTTTCGGTATTTCCTGGGATAAATTGTAAAATCTTCTAAATACGACATCAAACGTATTTAATGATTGGGAGATATTTGAATAGGTTACATACATAATATTTGTGTTATATATTTTTAGTTGTATGTTTGTAACTCAATCATGAAAAAACAGCAAAATAGATTCGGATCAAATTTCGTACGAAAGTAGCTTAAACCTTAGTTTAACATATAGGTAAGCTACTTCTTATCCCAGAAAACGTGGGTGAAGCCGTGGAGCGCAGCTAGTTCGAAAATAATTTAAAACCAAACTTTTATTGCTTTGTCATCCGAGTTACGTTTTAAGAACAAATTTTAGCTGTATCGGCCACCGGGAAGTGGTTCTAATTCAGCTTCCAAAACTTACCCACACATACATACTAACACGAGAAGTTAAATAAAAGCTTGTAAAATTATATGGCTCCTACAAATCTTTGATAAACAACCATAGCATATCATTGTACAGAAGAATGGGGGAAAATTATAATGCCTAAAATGAAATGAATGTGCACTCATTGTGTTGCCAACAAAATATACCAATTACGTTGCGGCGGAGAGAATATAATCAAAAGTGATCCTTAATGCCGGCGATTCACGGGCCAGCAAGCTCGCGGTCTTCTTGGATCTTTTTGATATTTTTTCCTTAAAAAATATCCAAGACTATATAGAGTGAGGGCAGAGAGGATTTAATCAGTTATTAGTGATTTTGTGTTTGATCATGTTTTGGAAAAAAAGCCGACGTTTTAATGCTTTATTCTAAAATTTAATAAGAATATGATTTTAATAATTTGATTACTTTTGTCTTAGTCGGATATACCAATGATCAAACTAAAATATATAATATTAGAAATAATTATTAACATTGGTGCAGCAATGACGGTCAAATTTAAATTGTTTAACCGTACAATAAAATTGAAGAAAACAGCATTGAAATGATTGATAAGCTGAATTGAAGACCAACTACCAACAACACAATAAATTAATAAAAAACGGAAACTTAGCCACTTAATTTGGCAATTATTTTTTTCAGTTATCAAAGTGAAGCTTTGGGCCAGCCAAAGTATAATATGTATTCGTCTTTTCAATTCAATCGTACATTAGTGGACATGCAGCTTAATACCGCCGAGCTTCCACGCCAATGCATCGGAGCCATTAGGACGCAGGACGGCGAGGGAGGGAAAATGAAAAATTTTAATTTCGAATGCAGTTTGTTAAAGCGCACAATACCAACGTTCCAAGATAACACACAAAAGGGTTCAGTATTTTTTGTTTACGTCCATTAATTACTTGTTTCAGTGGCTGCCGGTGGTTGGTGTATTGTGATGGCATAGTTTTTGTTTTTAAAACGAGGTTTTAATGAAAAAGAGGTTTGATTTCGCGTTTGTAGCGTTTACAATTAATAGGAAACTGAGTAAACTAGTAGCACCCAAAAAGGCTTGCTGAACAAATGTGCATTGTAATTGTGCATCTGAATCAGCAGTAGGTACTTAGGTATAGCCGTTTGATACTCAAAAAGGATTTAATTAAAAAGAAATGTCATCGGAAACTAATGTGCTGAAGGAACGTGGTATTCGTTTGGAGTGAATAAAAAACTGAAGAACCCCGTGAAAAACCATTCGTATTCGTTCAGAATTAAAATTCAATGCTTTGCTTTCACACTTGCTCAAAGAGCTCCGTAGAAATGCAAAACGTCAAAATCCGGAGTGGTCGTGCAGCGGAAAAAAAACCGCGAATCCGTTTGATCTGGCTAATCACGTACGGTTAAATGTATCCGGCTTGCCGGATCCGGTATCGTATCGGATTTGCAAGTCTGTCGGTCCGGAAAACGGGCAATCCTTTAATTAAAGCACTCGGCGGTCACGCCAAAGCTCTGAGTTCGTTTGCATTTATTTTAGACGCGCTTTGATACACACACCCTAAAGAAAATAAATGGTGAGGAACTTGGGTTAACGTGTTTCATCCTAGAATGCTACATGCTGAACATTAATCTTCATAGGTTTTTGTTAAAATAGTTTTTAAACTAAGGTAAGATACTTTGAATTCAAAGAAAAGTGTTTTTACACGCTTTTGATTAGCTTCACCTGTATGTTTGTTTGTAAGTGTAACCGACTTCTTTGGGCGCGATTTTGACCCACTTTAAACGACCAGATTTCGTTCAAACTTTGTAGATTTATCGAGGACTGATGACAATACACTAATTTGATAAAATTATTCCATTTTTCCATTTCCAAAATAAGATTTTTGTTTATTTCAAAAATTACATGACACAAAAGTAATAAGTATGGAATAATTGACTCTCAAAGTTGTAGAGGCGCTACCAAACATGCTTTATCGGTATCAGCTTCGTAGGATACAACTTTTCCGAGATAGTAGCAACAGTGTAGCATATACCAACAGCCATTGTGTCATTGTGTGACACCTTCAACAAAAGCTCATTTCCTCGCATTCGCAAGATTATCACCAACTCCCTCTCCCCCCCCCCCCTCTTACCACCATATTGCGGTGACACCGTTAATTAAAAGGTGCGTGTCGTCGCGAAGTAATCAGCGCTGCACCTGCTTGGGGGCGAAGAATTAAAGAACACTGGAAGAGAAGTCAGTTATTACTGATGATGAAGTTTGGTCATCACTACATTAGATGATAAAGGTTTCTTGCTTCTCAGACCTTTGGCTCGCTGCTTGGGTGATAATGTAAAGACGGCAGAGTGGTACAGGATGAATTTTGCACCGAGGACCGATAAAGATGGCCCGCTGAAGAAAAGACCTGTACCTGTACCTGGTTGGTAGTGCCTGCTTTGCGTGGAAAATGGTTGATGATGGTGATCATATTTACCTATACATCAACTCATGTGGTGCCTTAGGTTTAAACTATATGGTCGCTTGCATCACACAGCGCGCTTCGGAAAGGCTGAATAGATACTTGTAACTGACATAACTTCCATTTTTAACCTTCACACTACTATATGAACAGCGTAAAACCACGAAACTTTTCCCAACTGACACACCGGTGTGGGAAAGCAGTGTAAAGGTTAGTCAGTGTTCAGGACCAAACGCACGACTGTCTTTGCCGTTTCCAGTTTTCTATATGTCATCAGGTAAGTCATTCCATCTTCAACAGCCATCCAGCTACGTGTGTAGTGCATTAGTTGATGACGTCACGGGCTGTCGCCGTCTCACAATCATTCGTTACCACACCTAATTCCTCTGAAAGATTGGAGTACCATTTGGAAGGTGGAGAGGCGAAAAATGCGCTGTCAGCGCTTTTTGTTTTATTTTTGCAATTTTGAGGGAAAAAATGTATCCGTATGTATTTCTGAATAAGTGTAAAGGGTATACGGTATACGCTGTCATAATCAGTGCTGTAACTAAAGCGGAGCCAGTGGTGCCCAGGTACCTACAGAGCGCAGACCCTGGGGCGCAGAAATGATCAGACCAGGGATAGTACTGCAAAATCTTGGCAATTATTTTGGATCTGAAACATTTTCGCGTTTCATTTTCATTTCCATACCTATGATGTTGTAACTCGTTATTTTCAATTGTTATCTACCGTTATCTACCAAAAGTTAAAGCTCATAAACCCGAACTTCAATAGCACCTATTAATAGGAATTATTCTATTGATTTTTAGTAGTTAATAATTTCTGCAGGCTTTTGTAATATTATGATGAGCAAAGTGGAATGTGAATGTCGCGCTAGAAACAGAACCAAAACATTAAATCTTCCAATGTTTTTTATCACATAAGTGTATGATACAAGAATTTAAAACGTAAAGTTTATATATTAGTTCGTTTTAATACTAATATTGACTTTTGATTCTGACTATTAATTTATTTGAATGGACGAGCATTATCAGCCACTTATTCCAGGTATGTATATAACTCATAAATTATAACTTCCAGGTAGGTATATAACTCAGCACATAATTTAACAAAGTTTGCTAAACTGACCAACCTCCACTCCAATTGTTGAAATACATAACATGACTGTCTCTAGCATCACCTGAGCATGATTGTATTGGTATAAATCATCGGTTTTACAACACGTGTAACCTATTTTCGGAATAAGAAACGGTATAAAAATAATTCGGATCTATAGCCAGACAATCCCAACATGATAAATAAAAGCTTCTAAAACACAATACAGATTTTCATTTAAAAGGAACAATCTTATTGTGTAAGACCAAGTTACAGACATCGAATACGAAATGAATGAGATATATTAAGTGAGTGAGAGAGTGGGCGTCTTTTGTGAGCTTGTTTGAGATAATATTTTAACTGTTCCGGCTGGTATTCAGTACCCTCCACGTTTTGCTTTCCCCTTCCACTCCCTCTCGCTCTATGAAATTATATGGAGCAAACAATCTACGTGCGGGCCTCGAGGGATCTCAAATTTTAGGTGCTTAAGTACCACTTGAAGTAGGTTGTTTTTTTAAAATTATTTTATTCATTATGAATAAATAAACCGTCAATGGCGGCCCATTATTTTATTTTTAATGAATTGACGGTAGTTGTTACTTAAGACAAAGTGTTTTTATTGAAGAAAATAACGTTAAGCTTAGTTAGCTTAAAGTTATAGTACCTACATTTTAAATGAAGATTTGAGCACTGCGTACCTAAATGATTCCATCGCAACCAAATTATTGGTGAGGGCAGATCAATGAAGTGATCTGATATTTTGATCCATTGATGAGTGATCTCATTGATGATGGTGCCGATGGTATAACACAATTGAGGATTATAATAGTATGATATTAATAATGAAATACATAAAAATAAAAATAAATAAAAAAATAAAATTATATTATATTTTAATGAATAAATTTATTTACCTACAGGGGTAGGTAAATAAATTTATTTACCTACAGGGGTAGGTAAATAAATTTATGTAAATAAGCATCGGAATTTCCTTCCCTAATTATAATGTCAATATTAATATCATACTATTATTTATAATCCTCAATTGTGTTATACCATCGGCACCATCGCACATACGAGTATAAGGTATTTTTCATTCTAAGAAGGTTTTGCGCTAATCAATGAGATCTATATTGTTTTTTTATATTATAAATTAATTCAACGCAAAGTTTGAGCATCTACGGCAACGAATGCGCACTCTGTAAAAATTACAAAATGAAAATCGCGGCCCAAACAGCGCTGAATACATTAATATCGAATATTGAATACATTATATAAAATATCGAATTGAACGAATACAGCTAAACGCGCCGAATGGAAACCATTCAAATCCCGGGAGATTTCATTTCAAATGAAATGTTGAGTTCTGAGATTAATGCTTTTATGTTATCAATTCATTCTGTATTTACCTTACAGGTACCTACCATACATTTTTTATTAATATTTTTTATTCTAAGATATGCTTGCGTTTGACCGTCATCTCGCCTGAGGGTAAGCAATGATGAGGATAATAACAAAGAAAACTATGTATTAAAATTAGATTTGATTGTCTGCGGCGAATGTTGAGCACTGCGACAAACCTCTAGTGATTTCTTGGTGCAACAAAAAATAATTTGCTTGAAGAATCCAGATGATACCTACATATCTATCGGGGAACACCCACTCAAGCAGAGTATTCCGCACTAGCGGTTTGCACAGTAAAAATAAAATCGAATAAAAGCCCATGTCAACCATAAAACGATTTTGCTTTTGTCATAACATGACAATATTTAATTTAAATAACAATCCATTTATAAAATATTTAGTGAATATTTTCTCGAATATCCTACTACGGCAAGTTGCAAACAAAAATAGCCCCACATCCCACAACCCATCAACAAACCTGCAATCATAATCATAACTCAAACGCTCGTTTTATAAGAGTTTTTAATCAACTTTGCTCGATACCGGCAACAATGGGGCGAGCAATCATTTCGGATTCAATCAGCGCTGGAATATCATGACCTTAATGAGAATTCGCTGATTGGATGTGGATTACTATTGTGAACATCTGGTTCCTATCTTTGGATACCAGTTCAATTATTTATAGATTTGGATACAAGTTGAATTATTTTTAAATAAAAATGGCGGAACTCAGTTCAACTGCCTCAGTTTAAAAAAAAAAAAAAAGAAAGATAGATCTTATTAGACACGATAGTGGAGTAGATAATTTAGAGAAAATTGAAATTTTGATTTTATTTTGAGTTTTTGATTCAGAAGTTTGTCGATTTGTATTAAACGAAGGACAAATTAAGTCAAGGAAGTGTATTAATTGTGTATAATACCATAATGTTTTTAATAATAATAAATAAATAACGTTTCACACTCATAGCTCCTGACTAGGATACCCTGTGTCGGGGATGCCATGGAACACACAAAAAGACAAAGACAAGGAAAACTAACACCCAGACCCAGAACAGATATTTAAAATTCATCATCCAAACATCTGCTGGCCGGGAATTGAACCCGGGACCTCTGGCTTATAATGCGGATTTACTACCGCTGAGCCAAACAGGCCGTCAAAGTTGAAAAAATTGAAGTTACATAACAGGATTGTGTGAAGAGTAGTCTTATTTCATGACATATTTCGTAAGTTTAGTCTGAATGTTGTTTAAAGAAATTGCCCAATCTTAAGACGTTGCGGTTTAGCATAAAAATCAGACAGAATTCAGAATCTCTTTTTACGAAACGGTTAAAAACAAACAACTCAATTTGCAATTAGCTATTTTAAGCATTTAATGCTTAAAATAGCTAATTGCTTAAAATGCGCACCCCAAAACCTGACTCCAAACTAAAATGTAATTAAAATAACACTCGGCCCGCATAATAGCCATCGCTAAACGATCCGATGGTTCCGTACAGAAGTGCAATCCCATTAGCGGGTGAACCCTAAATTTTAATCTGGGCTACAATGCCGCGATCTCTGATTGCTGTGCGCATATGCATAGTCTTTGGGGATCGCTTGACAAGTACTGTGTGTGCAAGTCTTTATGGCACACGTGAGTGTTGATGTTTTGCTACAAACAAAGTGATGTGTGGTCACTTATTATGACATAATTTAAAAAGAGACCAAACGTATAGTTAGACTATAGAAAACATGCGCTCCTGCAAGAATAAAGACAGTATCTTTACTACTTGTACGAGAGCAAGACAGAAAGTACCTACTTCACGTTTATACTAATACAGTGAGATGAAAACACTAGCGAAAGCCTGTGAAATATGTAAATACAAAATGTTTATAACATAAATATAAAACCCCTTACGCTTAATCAATAATTTACATAAAAAAGAAATATTTTGAGACAAAATATTTTTTGTTTCTGAACAAATTCGAAATTGTAAGATTTATGCATCGAGGAACTAACGAAAGATTTACCTATCATATCAAATTTTTCTGAAGAAAACATACAATCGATTCAAACGTTTAATTGAAACTACGAGTGCCCTTAATTTTGCCGCGCAGTGCACGCGAGCGCCGAGAGACGAATTGTTTTCATATTAACAGCACGGAGTAGATGGTAGCACAAAGCGCCCCTCGCTTGTTAAACGCGTTGTTCATGGCCATTTAATCATCTCGAACCATTTGTTGACAACGTGATAAGATGCTGGAACTGCTATGTATTCGATGGCTTTAATTCATCATCATAAGTTAACTTAGGTTATTTAATAATTTACTAAATCAATACTTAGCGTTTAACTAAAATATACCCATTATATGAAAGTTTGAATGCTTTAAAATTTAGAGGTTTGGATTTGTTATTTGGTGCTCAATCACGCAAAAATCATAGAACGGTTTGGATTCTCACATCGATCAGAAATTATTTTGTTATTTTTGGGATCACTGAGTGTTGCAGTAAACCAACTGCATCTAAAAACACTTTTAGTGTCTAGCAAAAAGCTTTGCATTTAATGGTGCATAATTCGAGGTTTTATCCTAAACAGGTGATTAATAAAATATTAGGGATTTTCGTTTCAGTGTGCCATGTTTTAAAATCTAATGTAAGAGCATATTTATTTAAGCCTTAAATCTCCAATTATTTTGGTAATGATCTAAGCTTAAAATTTCCAACATTTCCCTAACGTCGTAATCGCTGGAAAATTGTTTTTTCCTTTGTCTTCTTACTTACTTTTTATACTAACTTGCAGAAAAGATTTCTAATTAGTTCGACAAAGAAGTATCTAGTATGGATCATGAAGATGATCATTTGTCTATTCATCATAAAAATATACAAAACTGCCGTAGTCATAAAAATAAATAACAATACAAACAAAAACTGCGTCCCTACCAAACTAATTTGAAGCCGCAATCTACGCTTTGACTGCTGTCACAGCAAATTCATTACAGAACTCGCAGTTCGTGAAAGTGGCTCCCAGGCACGGTTGCCAGGTCTGATTTTTCATTTTTCCTCGTATCGAATATTTTTCCCCAAAATGAAATCTACTAATAATTCGAAAAAAAAAACCCCAAAATCGTTTCGAAAACTGATTTGAAACCAAAGAACAGATGCTGATTTTTTTTTAAACTTTTAAAAAATATATGTAAGTTAAAGATAAACAAAATCAAGGACAGGGTACTATATTTTTGAGAAAACACCTTTAAAACCATCAAAATTCCCGAATCTAATATTTTATTTCTCCAAATATTACTTCAACGATGTAATTTCCCCAAAATTTCCTCAAGACCCAAATTTTTCCCCAAAATCACGAAAAAAGCCCCCACTCTGGCAGCCCTGCTCCCCGGCTCCCCGTTCCCGGCTCCTAGCTCCCAACTCCCGGCTGCAAACTGATTTACACGGCGCTGTTATTGCGTTCAGGTGCGGAACGACGTAGTTTTGTTTCATCACTAGAGACAGGGTGGAATTGAGAGACTTCGGAGAAACCTAACCTAACATTATTCTACGCTAAGAGCTACATGATTATGAGTAGGTATTATATCGGTTTTTATCTGACTGCCCAAGAGCAGGGGGGGGGGGTATTTTTGCGATCTTTGTCCAACTTTTCTTTCTTTTTCACAAGCAATTTTTGACATTTGTCTCTATCTACGCTGTGAGACTATAAATAACTTTGAAGCTGTGAAAGCCAATATTAATTTCATGCTGTAACTTTTTAAACAGACATTTACTGTTTCTATAATTACTTACACAGACATTCTCCTTGTGTCGTGTTCGTTTTGGGAACGAAAACAGTTAAAACGTCACTTTAGCTCACAATTTTTCGCATGTGTGCGGCCCCCGTTTCCATAAAACGAACACGAGGTTGGCATAAAAATCGTCAAAATGTTTACTTCTGTCGTTGTAACCCATAAAGTTATGTTGGTAATTAGAGTCAAGAATTTAATTCAAGCTTAAAATAATAATCAACACAGATCCGTACCTGTCCATCTCATACCCCCACCCCCTCCCACTAGCAGCACTACAGTACAGTTTCGTCGCGTCTGAAAATTAATTCCTCTACATAATCAGAACTTCCGAGAGCGCCGCCGCACCGGAGCTTCACTTCAATATTCAGGCGGCGTTTTGCGACTTTATTTACTTGTGCTTTTATTGTGAAATTCATTGACGTTTGATAATCATGAAATATGTCTCTGTTCACTTTCTGTTTACGTTTTGAAGAGAGAACATTACCATGGTCATATGGGATTCTTCAAAAGAAAATTTATTTCAGATTTTAGATTTATTTTAGCAACGTATCGGTAATACCTCCCCAGTACGACAGGCATATATATAAACGGCGGTTTTACCCGGATAGGTACGAAACTTTTCTCTACTTATAAAAAAATATCTATTTTTTTAATAATATTTATAATAATATTTACGTATCTTAAGAACACTTTCTCAAATCCAAAAAAGCTCTCAGGTAGAAAGATAGACAAATAGATTAACTCTTTATTCTTCACACCAAAAATTACAAACAAATCGACAATGACGCTTGGAAAAAGGACAACAACTGACTACTTATTATGAGGCATAGGTATCGACTTAAAAGTTAGTAAGTGTGGAAAAAAAAAGGAATAGAACCTCCAACTAGAGCATCGCTAACCACCCAGCCGAGGCTACGTTTCAGAGACAAAAAGGTACAACGTCATAATTAAAAAAATCTCGCTCGCAAAGAAAGGGGGAAGTGGCGTGAAGCAAGACGGATTCCCACAGAGGACGCGGCAAAGACAATGTCAGCTTTGGAGGCGCTTAATCATAAATATATCAACTTTAAACAGAGACACGTTAGTGCACACACATAAGAATAAAAAAAAATTGAAAATAGCAAGAAAAATCTAAATGTTTTCAAAAACAACAGAGTTACACAGCTCAATTGGACGTCAGAAAGTGGCTCTATGGTATTTTAGCTTCCTAGATTTGACCCACACAAACATACATTCAAAAATGTCGAGTTAAACAAGAGCTTATAAAAAAAAAAACTAAAAAAACACGCTTTTTATAAAAAACCGAACTAAAAAAATAGAAAATAAAATTTTATAAATTTAAATTAAGAATAGGGTTGAAAATTTCAATAAATATAAATTAATAATAGTGTAAATAAATAAATATATGTATTTTATTTTTAAAAAGCGTGGGGTGCATGGGTCAATAGATATTATATATTTTGTAGATACATTTTGTATTGACAGACATGAGTAGAGTGATTAGCATTTTGATAATATCTTAGAAAGCACCCCACGCTTTTTTAAAAATAAAATACATATATTTATTTATTTACACTATTATTAATTTATATTTATTGAAATTTTCAACCCTATTCTTAATTTAAATTTATAAAATTTTATTTTCTATTTTTTTAGTTCGGTTTTTTATAAAAAGCGTGTTTTTTTAGTTTTTTTTTAACTATTATTTATTTTTCGCTTTTTAGTTCGATTTGCTAACTATTAACCATCCTTAATATGTACAAATGTGTTGGTGTTATCCGATTTTGGCCGTCTGCTCAAGCAAATTAAAAATAAAATTGATGCGTAACAAAAAATATTGAGCAAAAAGATTTGTAGCCGCGTGGTTTCGATCCTCAGACCTCATAAAATAAAATTGATGCGTAACAAAAAATATTGAGCAAAAAGATTTCTAGCGCGTGGTTTCGATCCAGGGACCTCTGGGTTATGAGCCCAGCACGCTTCCACTGCGCCACTCTGTTCTCTGACACGAATGACGAATTTTACCATTTGTAAGTTAAACGGTATTAAAAGTTAAAGAAACTTTATAGAAAAAGCGTGTTAAAAAAATTAATAGTTAAAAAAACTAAAAAACACGATTTGTTTAGTGTATTGTCATCGGTCCTCGATATATCTACAAAGTTTGAAAGAAATCTGACCGTTTAAAGTGGGTCAAAAACGCGCTCAAAGGAGTCGGTTACATACAAACATACAAACATACAAACATACAAACATACAAACATACAAACATACAAACATACAAACATACAAACATACAAACATACAAACATACAGGTGAAGCTAATAAAAGCGTGTTAAAAAATCACCATTGCGAGTCGATCAGACAAAATTGGAAGAGTGGCATTGGTACTTATAAGACGACAAACTTTATTCGCAGTACGATTACTGGCAATAATATTGAAGACGATGACGATAAATAAGTTCGTATTGGCTCAGTGGCTAGCCCTGATGTCAGAGTTTTAAGCCACCTGAAAGGCCTTGATGTATTAACGTCGTGAAAGACGAACAAAATTACAATACAGACGCTGATGACCGAGCAAATTGCAGACAGTAGAAAAGCGCTAAACAAGCTGGAGGCTTGTAGCGGAAAGCTTGTAATAGTAAATATCAAGTTTTTATTATACAATGGAGTGACGAGACTAGCTAATCTGATGTTAAACATCACGTTTGCCCATGACAGGTCTGCGCCACAAGATTTGTGAACTTTTAAAATAGGTACAAGATCCTGCGCGGCACAGCACTGCGCTCGTCAGCCCGAGATATTAGATGTTCTCCTATTTGCCCTGAAATTTCGCTGGGAATAATACCAGAACAACAACCAGAACAAACCAGAACACTGTATATAGTATGTACAGAACACCACACCAGAACACTGTTTGTAGTTATTTGCACACCACTGCTTGGCGGCTGACAAAGTTTGATTGCTTTCGATTCGCATTGTTTAAGTCATTGCCGTCTATACCGAAGCTAGTTTCATCCCAGTACTATTCCCAAGCTAGTCTAGTTATCCTAAAATAAATTCGTGTCCATGCGCACCCCAAGCAGAACTCCTTCGCACTAGCGAGTTGAAAGGGGCGTTAAAACAAAACGGATGAGCTCGGACAAAGGAAGGAAGCGACGCGTCCCCGTATTAAAGCCTTTTGATATCGCATTCGTGGTAGGTGGGGAGATGCTGGATGGTTAAATTACTAAATAACATTTTTTATCCGACCGCGAGGATTGGTAAAAAAATATCTGTAAGAGTGGTCTTACCTTAGTTGTTTGTTTTATAACAACAATCTAACAAAAAAAATATTGTCTTAGATTGTTGCCAAAAAGTTTTTGAGTTTTATAATCTGATATTTTCCAATCAGTTTTTTCAAAATTACTTACGTCTCATGATGTGCTAGAGTTTATCCCCGGCAAAATAAGTTAGATAATTATAAAGTTTACAATTACAACAAAAACAAACAGTCCTGCAAGCCGTAGTTACGCAGTAGTAAAATAATACGAGAAAACATTACGCGGAATTACTACAACATAGTGCTTAAGAATGTATTATGACAATTATATACGACGATGGGTAAGGATTTAATTTGGGAGATAATAACTCCCAAGTATATTAATTTATTTAACTCATAGTCAATTATGTCGACTATGTTAAGACACCAACAAAATATGCATAATACCAAACCTAAATGTAATTAAATGGAACAGCACCCCCTCGCCTTTATGCAATGAGAATACATAACGTATTTTGATTAATGCGAGTCGTGTTTAGAAGGTAGGTATTGTTAAAAAACCCTTTTGTCTTCAAAGAATGTTGAAAACGGGGTGTTGTGATGACATTGAGTGCGCACATTCTAAGAACTGTTAATAAAGCGATGTCGTCTTTTGTTTTTGAAATGTGATGTTTGAGAAATTAAAAACAATACCTACATATGCCTACACTGATGCAGGTAGTTTGATATTTTTTAAGCCTGGCCATAGTTGTTAGGAAGATGGCTTTCAGCGATTAAACCGCGTTTATTGCCTATCTCATATAGTTATTATTATGTTAATTTTTTATTGGTTTAATGGCATATATAGAGCCTCTGATTGTGAAAAAGACAGCCGAAAATTCTTCTTCTTGATTTTCCTTATGAGCGCTTTTTTAGTCTATTTTTTATGTTTCTACTTATTCACTTCTTTCTAATCATAACCATTGTCCTTTTCTTTGGACTGTCAAATACTAATATTGTATTGTTGATATTAACAACTCTATATCCTATTTATTAAAGATATTATTGTCATTCCACCTACGATGGCAATCAGCGCTGTTCCAATGCTACAGATCCATGATGTGAGTGATTTTTTACAGTAATAAAAAATCACTCACAGATAAACAGATACCTGTGCTTTAACCAATGTAACCACAATTACCTGATTGAGTTCCCAGTCTCGTACATCTAATAAGCACTAGTTAATCAGCTGGCTGCGGCCGCGTTCGGGCGCTGAAAGCATTAATTAGGGCTGCGGGGAACGTTGTGACGTGAAAGCAAACACGATTAACTGTATTTATGGATAGATAAACTTTTTGGAGTGTTTTTGTTTGTTTTTTTGTATCTAAAGGATTTTCTTGATTTTTTTTCGTCCTGTGACATGAACAGAGGCTTACTTCGATTTCTACCACGTAGAGAAATGATAGAAATCGATAGATGATAGATATTGACAAATAATATTTGACCTTTGATCTTGGGATAAAGAGACATATCGATAAGTTATATGACTCAACTATATTGCTACTCTATCTAGGGTTGTCAGTTGTCGGAAATGTTCAAAAGTTATATTGACAATCCCAATTTTTATGTTTTATTTTTGATCTACTGTCAATTTGTTTTTGTTTACTAAAACTTAGAATTTAGTTTGAACTGCCAACATACAAAGCTAAAAATGACAACGCTTTCGTCAGAATGTCATAAAATGTATGGAGCAGCTGATTTTTCTTTCTCAATTACAGGGTTGTTCCCATAGTAAAAGTTGTTTAGAATTGTGAGTACTTTTTACATGTTTTTTTTCTCAAGCTTAAAACGCTGCACGTCAATGTACTACCGGGTAGTACATCGTACCTATTAGGGTAGTAACTACCCTTATATGTGAGATAGGTAGTTATAATAGTTTGGTTAAATGTTATGAAAGACGAAACGCGTTGATGTCTTTTCTTAGAATGTACTAAATTGAAGATATAATTCGTCATAATATTTGTTTGTCTCAAAATTGTTATAGCAATAAGAGGAAAAGTAGGCGATATGCAAAATAGTTGAATTAAATATTATTACGATCGGTTCAGTAGATTCAGATTCAGATCAGAAATATTTATTGAACAACTGATACATTGTAATTTATAAACTAGATGTTAGTGCATTAGTTGAAATTGTCAGTTTACCCACATCGGGCATTCAATATGTACACAGTCAAGTCAAATAGTTTTAATAGTTTAAAAAAAAATTAACAGTTTCCAATTCTTTTTTAAATTCTATGCATAATATGTCAAATAATTTATACATATAAATGTCAATAGTATTCAATTAAGATAATTTCATGTCAATTCTTTATGAAATGTCAAATTTTAAATTGTTTATTTAATAATGTAATTTCCGTAGATCTATCTCTATTCACAAATTAATTCAAGTCATAAAATACGTTATTTAATAGCCACTTCTTCAGATTAATTTTGAACTGTTTATTACATGGCTTTTCGCTTATTCAGTAAATTTCAAAGAAATTTCAACTCATAAAAATGTTTCAAGTTAATACCACTTTACACACAGTCACACGTTCAAAAAACTAACAAACTAATTGAAACTCTATTTCATCACATTAATGTCTAATTCATCTTACAGCACTTGCAACCTAAATGCACAGCTTACAAAAGCATTCAATGATGTTAGCCTTCCTTCAGTTCACCCATTTCTTAGTGCCGAATGGATATCCATTCTATATTACTTTCGGTAATAAAAGTAAGTAAAATCAATCTAAATGACTCCAATTTTATCTTACAAATCTAAGACAATATCGATACCAAAAATCCACAAAGAAAAGCGTTTGTTTTATTTATGTTTACAATATTAGATACTCATGTTTTATGACAATTACTACATTGCATCTCCACTAGGATAAACTGTTGAGACTAACATAATTTATTCCACCATTGTACACAGTTTTACACAAAATTTTTTTTATACTGCCAGCCCTAACCAGCTACGTGGGGAGGCATTTCCCACCGGTTTGCGCCTCGCTTATAAATGCTATTTTAACGCGGAAAAAAAGATTAATTAACTAATTGAGCTGTTGGACTGCCGATGCTGAGCTTTTTTAATCTTTTTTCAGGGACTAATTAAGCTGATTGCTGAGTATGACAGCTGGAGGTGGAAAGAGGATGGAGGCGCAGGTTTTATAGTGCGAGACTGTATAACATTATGTAACTATCAATATACAGCGTGTATTTAAATGTGTCAGTGTTTCTCATCTGTTTAGGTTATTTGTAACTCTTCTTCGTGAGAATAAGCTAGTATTCATAGTAGAGAGTAGATGATTCTGTAATACTAATTATGTGTTGGAAATAAGAAAACAAGAGGTAGGTACACTGTCGTAACTTTCGAGTTTACAAATACCAACCCAAAACTCCATGTGAGTTCAGTTCAGTTTTTTGACTCTGAAACTCTTCATGATAACTGAAACTCATGATGATGAATTAAAATGAGTTATCTTAATATATATATAAATTACGTGTCACGTTGTTTGTCCGCTATAGACTCCTAAACTACTTAACCGATTTCAATCAAATTTGCACACCGTGTGCAGTTCGATCTAACTTAGGAGATAGGATAGCTCACATCTCAATTTATAGTAAAAAACATGAAAAATTAGAAAATTTAAAAATACTTAAACCATATAGCGCTTTGGACAATGTAAACTTTTTTAATGTAACTTTTGACATTTGACATAGAATTGACGCAATGACTTTTGACAGGACAACGTCTGTCGAGTCAGCTAGTAAAAGTAATAAAATATAACAGAATAAATGAGGTTACTAGTTCTTGTACCTTGTACCATGCTTACTATTACTATTATATTCTATTCGCAAATTACTGTAGAATACACTGTTAAGCTATTGCATATCTTCTATCGCGGGCCTTGAGCGTGGAGACCGAATCCAGAAATTCTGTAACGAAAATAACCTTACAAAAAAGGAAGATTTAAAAACTTTTTTTTTATAAAAATACCTATAACTACGGGGGTACCTACACTCGGAAGAGAGAGTCATGACGTTTGAAAAGTCAACGAAACCTTACACTCGACACCTAGAGGCGAGTTGCTGAACTAAAGAGACAAGTGTGATATTTCAAAAAGTCATTAAATTTCTGCTATTCATCGATAGATGGCAAAACTAAAAAGTATCACCGTATGCAATAGCTTTACCGCGGCAGTCCCCGAGTGTCACACGTCTTTTTTTTTTATAACAATATGTTTTCTCAATCTTGTATTTGATAATAAAACTTTTGTGTATCTTAGTCCAAAACTAATCAACTTTCTCACACAAAATGTTAACAAAATCATTTGACATATTCATGTAATTAATTGCAGAGCAGACTGCGAAATTCCGTAGCTTCGTAACTTCAACAATATAGCTCGAATGTTTAATTAGCGCATTGCAGGGTCCCAGGGGAGGGGGTAGAGAAGGGTGGGGGGAGGTGTTATTCATTAAAATGTTTGCGGAAACTCGTTTAGCGGCGTTGCGGTGGGCGGGCGCCGATGCCGCGCGCCGCCTGCCTCACTGCCTACAGGGCTGTCATGATGGAATTTGTTCCAATTTTAATCAGTTGACAATTTAATCAGACCTGTTTACGTGGAAAATTGGGCACGCATTGCCAATTGCTACGAGGAGACTTTTTTTTATTCAATGATAGGCTTGCGTTTGACCGCCATCTTTCCTGGTGGGAAGCAATGAGATGCGGTCTATGATACCGATTCACTCTCAACTAGAAGACACGAATAAGGCAGAGCATTCCACACTCGTGCGGTTCGCAGAATTAATGTGGAGTCAAAGCGTTTCGTTCGGGTTTTATGTCAACCACATGTCCGATAGTAGAACGGGCCAGAGGGTATAAGATCATGCAGATCAGACTTTGCGGTTATGTGGTATTTCATCCCACAAAACCTCCACGATGTCACTATTCCGCTGCTTGGTAGCAAGAACGCGGGAACGCTTTAGCATGCCAGACCCAGACCCAGCACTGCAGTCGGATATCTTGTATGATGCTTGACGACTATCAAAACTTGGTTATGCCATAAAATACGTGGGCCAGTTAATTGCTTCACTTGACTCTGTACTGTTAAGCCAACGTCCAAAAGGCTCGATGGCTCAAAAGTCCAAATATCCAAAGTTTCATCGACCAAATGACCAATCAATGTATTTATTTCAGATCGTGATTTCGTGATTGTGGTTATTATTAGTGTTTAAAAATCTGCGTCTGTTTTTGCACGTAACATTTCACGTCAGCGAGAAATTGGCAGAGCATTTTGAGCTGTGATTCAGTTACAGAGTTTAGGAAGTACGACGCTAAAGTATAAATATAATTTCAATTAAATTCTTAACCAACTGTTGTTTACCACTATTCAATAAGTGATTGAAGTAATGAGTATAATTTTAATTACGGCCGGTTAAAAATAATCGCTATGTTATATTTTAAGTACAAAGACCTTAAATGATTTAAACCCATGCTCACCAACATTTAAAGGCGATTACATTTTTAACCAACCGTTTTTGACATTTATTCAATAAGTTAAATGTCAACAATAGATGGTTAAATTAATAATCGCCATGTTAAATTTTGGTGAACATTGGGCTAAATCAGTCAGTATTTATCTGTAGGCACTAGAAACCTGCAGAGATTATCTATCTATTTGAGTATTTTTATTATATTAAAGAGTAGTCAACCCTACAAAACGAGTGAAGCCAGAGAGCCACGGGTGGAAGCGTTCATCTCATCGCGATCGCAGCCGCTGCTAACAACCCACTTAGCGTACTATGTTACAAGTACATTTGTTCATCCATTTGCTCATCTCATTATGTGAACGGAAGTTATTGCATCGAAAGCTTGTTGAACTACAATTTGATGGACCCATATCGACCCCTTCAGGATGAAACGTAGTAAAAGCCAAAATGCCATATTTCAGTACGGCCAAAAAACAAAAATGATAAAGTTTATTTCCTGTATATCTTTTGATTTACTTAATCTATAATAAACCACTATAACTCATTAAGCTTAGGTTTTCGAGTTGTTTACTAAATATAAACTCAAAATTACCTACATTCATTAGTTCCAGAGATGGCATGGCTTTTACTACAAAAAAAAAAGTTGTAAATGGCTTCTACGACATTTTTCTTCAGCTTGGCAACTTTAAGCTTTTTTTTATTAAGTTGTATAAGACTTCATAATTTGTTTATCGAAGGAATTTTTGAATTAAAAGACAATTGTAATAAGAAGAAAGTGTAATTTAGTGTAGTAAATGCAGCACACATTTATGACCTAAATCATAATATTTAAATGTTTTTCATTATTTTAAAGTAATATTGTACTTTTTCTGACAAACACTAATAAAATTATCGAACTAAAATCAACACAACCTCTAAACTATGCAAAAATAGGCGTAACATCGAACTAAAAATCTTCTAATCTCTTGTTTTACTCGTAATAAACTACGTGATACAACTGCGCGTTGTGCGCACACGAAAACAGGTAAGTATTTAACAATTGCATCTCTTAAAATAAATCAATGTCTTAAAACAATCAGTACTTCGTTATAATAATCATGGCTAGGTAATCAGTTAAGTATTTTCGAGGAAAACTGCATAAGTACATTTTCCTAAACTTATTAAAGAAATATCAAACTATCTTAGTTTTTACGTACTAGTTTTATACGTACATTTAAGAAGAAATAACATACGTAACGTATTATTCGATCACGTTTTCATCTTCTTCATCGGTCTCCATCAAAGTATCATTTTTATTACCACTGTACGGCATCTCTAAAAAATCTTTGTGAAACCTTTTAGGTATCGTTCCGTCGGCGCACAATTTTATTAAATCTTTGTGCTTTAGTGCAGAAATGGGAAGTTTGTCCACATAGGATTGTTGCAAGTTTATGTTATTTAGTTCTTGTAAATAATCTGTATCTTGTCTTTGACTTATTTCAGGTTCATCTGTATTCTTCTTGCTCTTTCCCTTCCCTTTCCCCTTTCCTTTCCCTTTGTTTTTTGCTTTTTCAAATAGTTTCACTTGTTTGTATTTCTATCTTAAAGAATTGGACAATCGAGGAATTGAAACAGTGCTTTTGTACTGTGATTCATATACAGGTCAAAACAAAAATAGAGTCGTTTTATCCGTATTGAATTTATTTTTACTGAAATCTGTCAATCTGCAAGTAATCTAAATAAATTATCTACTTCCAGGCCATACTTACATGCCTGCCGACTCTGTTCACCCTACAATAGAGTCGAAGTCAAAAAAATCATTGTATGGAGTCCCACTCAGTGGGCTTCATACTTTGAGACTGCAAGAAAGAAACCTAAGTCTTATAAAGTCAGCGTTATGGAACATACAAATTTCATCAACTGGGACGACTTAGCGGCCAAAACCTTTACAAAAGAAACATCAAAAAATATAAAATTCAAGAGCATTTGGACAGCTACTTTCAAGAAAAAGAACTTAAACAAGATGGAAATATTCAATGAACGAAGATGCAGTAAGCGAGAAAGTGAAACTATTTGAAAAAGCAAAAAACAAAGGAGACAGAAGAACCTGAAATAAGTCAAAGACAAGATACAGATTATTTACAAGAACTAAATAACATAAACTTGCAACAATCCTATGTGGACAAACTTCCTATTTCTGCACTAAAGCACAAAGATTTAATAAAATTGTGCACCGACGGAACGATACCTAAAAGGTTTCACAAAGATTTTTTAGAGATGCCGTACAGTGGTAATAAAAATGATACTTTGATGGAGACCGATGAAGAAGATGAAAACGTGATCGAATAATACGTTACGTATGTTATTTCTTCTTAAATGTACGTATAAAACTAGTACGTAAAAACTAAGATAGTTTGATATTTCTTTAATAAGTTTAGGAAAATGTACTTATGCAGTTTTCCTCGAAAATACTTAACTGGTTACCTAGCCATAATTATTGTAACGAAGTACTGATTAAATGTCATAAATCCTTAAGTTTGATCACGAATGTCAACAATAGATGGTTAAATTAATAATCGCCATGTTAAATTTTGGTGAACATTGGGCTAAATCAGTCAGTATTTATCTGTAGGCACTAGAAACCTGCAGAGATTATCTATCTATTTGAGTATTTTTATTATATTAAAGAGTAGTCAACCCTACAAAACGAGTGAAGCCAGAGAGCCACGGGTGGAAGCGTTCATCTCATCGCGATCGCAGCCGCTGCTAACAACCCACTTAGCGTACTATGTTACAAGTACATTTGTTCATCCATTTGCTCATCTCATTATGTGAACGGAAGTTATTGCATCGAAAGCTTGTTGAACTACAATTTGATGGACCCATATGACGAATATTTCGTTATTTTTTTAAATCAGTGATAGGCTTGCGTTTGACCGCCACTTTAAAATTGATTTTGATATTTATTACCACGAGGTTAAGAAAAACTAACTTTACGAAAAAATTATGGCATAGCGTTCTCGGTTCGAAATAATCTGCAACACAACAAGGAAAAAAACTTACGTTAACTTGACTAGGGTAAATGTCATAAATCCTTAAGTTTGATCACGAATGTTGTCATTTTTATTTTAGAAGAATTTGTAATTTTTCTGAGGGTTAAGATATTTTTAATGGCAGGAACGTTAATGTTGAACGGTTTGTATTTTTTTTTTATGTGGCAGTGTCTTCTTCTTTTAAAAAGACAAAAAGATGCCTACCAATTTAATATCTCATTAACAGTCTCACTCCACGTTTATACATTGTTTGTATTTATAAAACGCCATAACTCAATCTACATCTATTGAGTACTACCCGCTACTCTACGCTCCCATTGGCCAAATTTTTCAACCCCTGGCTAGCTCGACCAATCACGGACGACCGTGCTAATTCCTAAGGGTGGAGCCTGGGGGGTTATCATCGGGAAATTTCGCGAAATCAAACAGTTCTGAACCGGTCTTCTTAGATTCAACACCCTATCCATCCAAGTCGGTAGACTCACGCGAACTTTCGGAGAAGTTTTGTGTTAATGATATCGAAAGAAATTGTTAGATTTTTGAAGCTAAAATGATGGTTTCTTAATCTTGTTTAAAGTCCAGTCAAGTAATAAGGAATAGGAGTTATTTTTCCATCATGGCAGGTCCGTACCTGTCGCCTTTGCCCGGAGACCTCCTAACTGAGTATATGTTCGGTCGTCGTCGCCAGCGTCGGAATCGCACCACTTTCACTCCGCAGCAGCTCAGCGAGCTCGAGTCGCTGTTCCAGAAGACACATTACCCGGACGTGTTCCTGAGAGAAGAAGTCGCTTTGAGGATCAGCCTGTCGGAAGCTAGAGTGCAGGTGTGTATGATAATCGTCGATAGGCTATATCTAACAATATAAAGTCTGTCCTAGCCATTTCTGGGCTAGCGATGTTTAAAGTTTGTTTTTCATTAACTGTTACCAACTATAAAAAAATCCTAAATTTTGTTAATCACTCGATAAATAATTTCACTGATTTTGGCCAAAAGTATCAGACGTCGCCATCTCGGACATGAATTTAAATAACATTATAGGAGTTGGTTACTTGGTTGGTTGTTGAATAAGTTTTTACAGCAAACAAAATATGATTACGAGTAGGTAGTCGCAGTAGACGACTTAATTTTTACGTGAGTATTCCCGTATTAACTATAACAAAAATTTATGATTAGGTACTTACAGTAATTATTGCAAATCCCATTTTCAGTAGGTAAATGAATTATATAAATTTTGTAGGAGCTCTATCTTTTTTTGGGCTTAAAAAACTGAAATAGAAAGGACAAAAGATAGTTTTTTTATGACAGACGGACAATCACTGAAGTCTCTTATTTTAGTTCATAACTCAAAAAATCTGCTTATTTCAGTCGGACTTAATTTTACCCATAAAATATAAAGGTTAATTCTTATTAAATCAGACTCAGATTCTAAAAAAATCGATACTTACATTACTGGGCCTGATAATAAAGATTTTGAATTATAACTTTTATAGAAAAAGTTTGAGTTTTTTTTTTTTAATAAGTTTGTTTTAATAAAACGCTTGCATTTGCCGCAAGCCGTGGTGTGCGGTGTCAACGTATAGCACGTACCTATCTACGTGAATTTAACCGATTGCTCAGCAGAAAAGAAGATCAGTAGAAGAGATAAAGTGCTGTTGTCCTTTTGTTTGTAATTTCTAGTGAAAATTGTAAATCTATTTAAGAATGGTAATAATGTTTTTGGGGTCTATGTATAATATATAATATGTAAGTAACGGTGTACTCGTATGTTCCAATGTAGCCCTCGGCTTAACTGATTCTAAATAGCGAGTTGTAGTCTTACCTTGTAACTGGTAACGAGAAAAGAAAAACTGTCTTCTTCTGTAACCTCGCAGCGGTTACAAAACGTACTTACAATGGCGGCCGAAAATATTTTAGCTTGTAACTGGCAACGAGAAAAGAGTAAATTTTCTTCGTTTGTAACCGGTTACAAAATACAGTTACATAGGCGGCCGAAAGGGTTGTCATTACGTTTGCCTTTATTTATCCAGATAGTGACATTTAGTGGTTAATTACAAACTTTATAAAACGGGATTTTAAAACAATGTACAATTCAGCTGAAAGTACCTAGGTATACCAGTGTAACTCA
Organism: Alcis repandata; assembly: GCA_949125135.1. Lineage (NCBI taxonomy): Eukaryota > Metazoa > Arthropoda > Insecta > Lepidoptera > Geometridae > Alcis > Alcis repandata. The sequence continues at coordinate 8,866,318 of OX421234.1, forward strand.
GATGACAATGCAATGATAGGAAGCTTGTTTAAAAAATCAAAATTTAATCATTTTTCTCAGTAGGTAGGTACTAATTTTCAAGTTTGCTCATTTTAAATGTTTTACATTGTGTCGACGTCCTGATGAGTAGGTATTAAAAGTTGCGCGTTTGAAAACCTTTCGGAACACAAGTCATGGGTCGGGTTGGGTTCGGGTCTATTAAGTAGATGTTGCAGATGAATATCGTTAAAATAAGCTTAATAAAACCTCCAGAATCACCCCTAACAGCGCCTAACAGTATGTTCGAAATTCGAAGGATACCTTAGCGGTATAAAAATTATCGCCATCTGTCGCAACTAATTACGTATAATTGTTAGTTGTTACTAACTACCCTCGCAATACGATGACTGCTCAGTGCTCAGCAACCGAGTCGGCATGCGATCGGCTTCACACTGGTGCTAAATAGATAAGTGTGCACCTGTCACTGAGTTGGTAACTTTGTACAACTAAAACTGCTATCTCGGGCGAAGCTAAAGCGCTGTGCTAAGGGCTCTGGTGTGTTCTTCTGGAGATCCCGGGGCCTTTCATCCAGAACCTATGCAGACCAACGGAGAAGCTTTAAGAAGCTTTAATGAGCAGCCTTAAATCATACATAACTCGGCAACACCCCATAGTAGCTGAGTATCTTGTAAAGATATTCCGTCGTCAAAAAGGGCCCGCCCTAAAGAAATATGCTAGTGTATCTTAATTTTTTGTAGGTTTGGTTCCAAAACCGAAGAGCGAAGTGGCGCAAGCAGGCGCGGCTTCAGCTGCTTCAAGACGCTTGGAGAATGCGGTGTCTCGGGCTGGGTACCCCACCACTGATATCAGGTATATTTCCAAAATAAAACACTTGATTTCACAGAAATTCTTTACAATTTAATTAAAGAACTGGGTTGTATTTATTCACAAAACTTAAATTATGAAAATACATAACTTAATTTAGTTTAGTTTTATTGGTGTAGTTTTTAATTTAATTACATTTAATTAAAGTATATTTTGCTGCTTTATTAGAATATTTTTGAGAAGGTAGGTTTTTAAAATTTGATTTTTATTTCACAACAAAAATTTGAATAAAATATTAGCAATTAAAAACAGAGCTAAAGTCACTATCCATGGATAACATTCAATCTTCTTTCATGTGGAATAATTAGGTTTTTAGATAAATTAAAAGCATGACAAGTAACAAGTGGAGAGTTCGAATTGATTTGACTGTAAGTGCCTTTTCACACGTACCGGTTGCCGGGTAGCCGGCGCCGGTTACCCGGCGGTGAAGTGTATGGGCATGGTACATAGCTTTCACATGTACCGGCGTTATTTATCCGGCAGGCAGGTACATTTGACACCGGGTATCCGGCGCCGGCTACCCGACAACCGGTACGTGTGAAAAGGCACTAAGTCATCGTCTGATACCGCTTGCTCAACGGGTTGGTGAATATCGAGTTGTCTAGAAATACGACTCTCGATTACTTTAATAAAAGCCTTATACAAATCTGACGGGGCTAATCGAGCGGTATCTGCTTATGTCGCAAGTTACTCCCACAGTACAAGAACGAACATGTTATTCCTTTTTTGAAGCGTAGCGGAATGAAAGAATTGAAAGTAGCGGAAACTCCGTCAGAGTTTGAAATCTTTCTTATCTTTGAATAGGCTTCAAGTACGAGTATAAATATGCAATTAGTAGATATGCGTTAATTGGATCATTATCTACGATTAAGCAAACCTTTTGTGCCAAATAAAAACATTAGCTCAAAAATTGTTAATCTCTTGCGTGATGAATGCGTGTTTTTATTCTAATTTTCATTTTCATTTTTTGTTTGTTTAGGTCATTCTAAACCACCGGACTCATCACCCGAAGGTCCCGAGTCTCCATCAGGCAAAGACTCTCCAGACCCACCGAATATGTTTGAAAGCCGAGAATTAAAATCTCCACGGCAAGACGCTTATCTTCACAATTCCAACCCAAACGTATCAGATGGAATGCTTCCGATGCCTCCACAGTCACACGACATTCCGCCACCCATGCCGTATGCTGACGATGGACGCATGATGCAGCAGCCTTTTCCCTTCCCGCCATTAATGATGCCACAACAGCAAATCGATGAACAGATCCCTACAGATTTGAGAGTGATGCCTCCAAAAGTTAACCCATGTCCATGTGGCACAGAAATGGAAGAGCCACAGAACCTGGCGTACCGTCAGCAAGCGCAGGTGGCCAAACGTGATGCCAAAGAGAACACTGACAGTGACAGTGACACTGAGATCGATCTTACGTCACATTCATCCAGAGATGACGACTTGAGAGAGTCGGAAAGACTGGCTAACAGAATAGCTACCAGTATTTTTCGGAGTGATACTGTACTGCACGACTTGGTACCAAATGATCTCAGTGTAGGTGCTATTAAAAACGCTGATAGGAATATGAATAGAGACATGTCTATGTAATAGTATAGCTGTGTATTGTAGATCAAACATTTCTAGTCAGATGGTACTCTTAATATGTTAGGATTGTAGAATTTGTAGATATTGTATAATTTTACGTAGAAAAGTCAGTTATTCTAAAATATTTATAATTCGTGTCTCTGTGTATGTTATCTACAGGAATTCACAGCGTTTTTGATCTTGTAAAATAATACTAGGATGTTAAAAATTAAAAATTGTGTTTGTTTTTCAATAAAAATCCCTCTTTTCATTAGCATCTATATTATTTGCCAAAGATTGGCTTTGGTCTGGAAAAGTGGTAGCTAATGATAACTGCTCTGAGCAGTAGTTATATTTGGACTATTAAAATTAAATGACAACATGGAAATTTTAGAAATTCCAGCTTTTCCTCGAGTTAAGGTGACCTGGGCGTCATTCCAAGACCTGAAAGAGCGTCCCCTTCAATTTACAATATATAGCTAATACAATGCTCCAGGACATTGTGCCCAATTCGGGCATATAAAATATAGCCCATTGTATTCAGTGATAGTGTAGCTTTCTTATTTGGGGTTCTGGACCTCACAAATTAAAATAAAACAGTTTTGTTTTGGTATTTTTATATTTATTGTGAATAATTAATAATAATAGCGCCATTATTAACACTTAACAATTATTTAATTTTACATTGAATTGCAAATAGCTTGACGCAAGTAGGTAATCAGAAATCACAGATCAAACTATTTGAAAACTCTAGGGAAATTCACAAAATTTATTTTATCCTAATAAATATTCAGTCAGATAAATAAGTTAAACTAGGTATTCTAAAACTAATGTTCTGTGACTTGACAATGACGTCAATTCTGTTGCGCCATGTTCTAAACTAAACTAGTTTGACAGCGCTAAAACTATCGGCGTCTTTCAATTTTAATAAGCAAGAAAGAAATGACACCATTTCAGAGCTGTCAAATTTAGTTTACAAAAAACGTCTCAAAATTGACGCCATTAACGTTAACCTAAAAAAAAGTAAAATTATATAGGCCGAGTGGATAGCCTTAGTGTCAGATTTTTAAGGCCTCCTGAACGCCTTTGGTAAGGCCTAACGATTTTTATTAAAGGGCAAACTACCGGGGCTTACAATTTTATGTGTCATCTGACCCACGGGAGCGCGCAGTTGTAAATGCCACCCACAGTCGCAAACGCTTACCTAAGATATGGTTACTATCTGAGGTTACACACAGCTTGCTTAATCTAGTATTATGCAATTAATAGCATTGTTGTAGATTTGAAATATCACATACTAAATATAATTAACTAAATACCTATTGGGTAAAAAAATATCGGTGTTCTACAAGGTTCCATCGCCGGTCCTCGATAATTCGTAAACTTTAAATTCGGCCGTGCCTTAAGTATGTAAATGACTCCATAGCAGGTAAATTAGTGCTACGTTACATGAAAAAAATCAAGAAATTTAATTTCGTGATAGATCAAAATATTTCTAAACAACAATAAACAACAATCTCTTCAATTCAATTCAAAGTTTTCCTTTTTTTCTTCAATTCTTTGGCAAATGGAATAAATTAATATTTTTGAAATTCAGCACACGTTTTCAAACTCATGCTAGTTAATGTACTAGTTAGGCAGCGTGTCTTCACATTTATCATTTCAAATATATCTAAATAAATATTACTTTTTCTGTTATTCTGGAGCCAAATTCTGGAGGCTCTCACTGTTCTAAATTGACTAAAGGCGTAACTGTGTTCGTCTAATAGACTGCAATTAGTCGTGCTCCTCTCGAGTGAGTGTCCATTAAAGACACCTAGACCTGTGCTGTACTCGAGTGAGGGTCCATTTAAAGCACCTGGTAAGAATCCGATAGACGGATAGAGGCACCTAGAGTCGTGCTGCACTTGAGTGATATCCATTAAAGACACCTAAAGTTTCGCTGCACTATAGTGCGGGTTCATTAAAGACACCTACTCGTAGAGTCATGCTGCACTTGTTTGAAGATCTATTAAAAGCACCTAGTAAGAGTCCGTTAAAGGCACCTAGAGTCGTGCTGCACTTGATTGAGGATTCATTAAAGACACCTAATAAGACCCAGTTAAAGGCACCTAGTAAGAGTCCATAAGAGGCACCTGAGTCTTACTGCACTTGATTGAGGATCCATTAAAGGCACCTAGTAAGGTCCCGTTAAAGGCACCTAGCGTCGTGCTGCGCGCACCAGCCCGGCGCCACCGCGTCGGGGCGCAGGCCGCGCGCCGCGAGCCGCGCGCGCAGCCGCTGCAGGCGCGGCTCGGCGGCGGCCGCGCCCGAGTTCGGGTCCGCCCACAGACGCTCTGCCACCGCGGCTGCGCGTGGCCACACGCGGGAGTCTGGGGGAAAACGATCTGTTACTAAACGAAGTTATACACGCGCGAGCCTAGAGGGTAACTTTCCATTACCATACGAATACAAGGAGAAAAGGTTGAGCAGATAGGGGCTGATCAAACTCATTTTGAACCACTTTTACTATGAGATCATCCCAAAAATCCTAATACGCAATTTTAGTTTTAGGCAGTTTTAGCCCGCCTTAAGACAGCCCAAGCTCAAGAAGCCTCTAACATGGAAATATTTTTAATAGGAATAAACTAACTACACTGGTCCCAAAAGTTTCAAAGTCAAAAACCAAAATATGATTCCAATAAACAAAATAGCCCAAGCACTTACCCAAACCCTGTTCATCCACATACTCGCTCCACATAGCTACTTCCCCGCCCAGCATTGTTCTGTCTGTACCAGGCAACATGTACGAATACATCTTCCTCCAGTTGGAGTAGACCGTGTTGCCCCAGAACCCGTGGTCGAGGTACCAGATGTCTTTAGGAACGGAAATTGTTCGGTAGCCGAGCTGGAGTAGCTGCGTCAGGAGGGGACTGCTCATGGGTTCCCATACTTCGATTATATATCTGAAATGCGAATGGTAGGTTGTGAATTGAGAATGTCAGTTACTAACGTAAACAACATTTTAAGTACATCCGCACCCGGAAATTAGGGTGTATAACAGTTAACACTCATTTTGAGACATCCATATACACACAACAACCCACAACATATTCTTTTACCCTCTCACTGCTTGAAAACCAGGTCCACCTTTGAAGGGCGACTAACACGTTCACTACACATGCAAAAGATCCCATTGCTATGATAACTGGTGAACCCTCGAAGGGTGATTGGGCCGTATTCCACCTCGCTAGCAAAGGCATCGGAATTTGACCATTTATTTTCTATATCTGATAATTATGTATATAATAGATTATGGCTAGAGATAGAAAACGGAACAGGGATCGGTGAATTATTCACAGTATGCGCATAGGTTTTTATGTGGTGGTGGTATTTCTATTACCATGATTTTCTATAAAGGGCAATCTTAATATGGACACCATAACAATTTGATTACTTTAAAATCTCACCTGTCTTTATTCAAATGTCTCTGTATCCTATTAGCCCGCGTGAGTTCTGAAGACCAGACCATGACAGGCTGCACCGGGCTGCCCGTCGCTAGCACCACTTCATCCCACGCCTGGAGAGCTTTCGAGTGGAATTCAGCCCAGAGCTCGATAAAACCTTCCGTAGATGTGGTGTCATAGTTATTCTGCCTCATGTAGTTCAGGATCTCTTGCGACGAGTTCCAGCAATTAAAGAATACCTGGAGTAAAAAAAAAATCTAATTGAACCAAATGTGCTTTAGAATCAAAATATCAACGCGAGGTCACAGTGAATAGAGGTATCTTCTAAATCTGCGTGTTTCATCTTCGACCACATCGACCCATAACCAACAAGTACGAGTATGTTGGTGGTAAAAAAATGTCAAAATTTTGAATGGCCATATATGAACAACATATTTCATTTCGTGCAAACACAAATGCCAGGTATCAACTTGGAGCTTTTTTTAATGTTTTACTACTTCATCGCTATACTTAAAATCCACTAAATACAGTGCTTGTACTATAAGCTTCTAGCGCGACCCTCAACCTAATCGCGTTGGCTTCTGTCTCACTTTTTCTCTAGCTGATAGAGCGAAATGAAAGCCAAGTTCCAAGTTTAGGCTTGCGCTAAGAATCAATGGTATAAATACAGACCCTAAAATAGATAAGAAAAAAATTAAAGAGTTTTAAAGAGTTAATCCATTTCTTTAATAAAACAGAAAATAGTAACTAGTCTAAATAATAATAACCTTACCTCATCGCCTCCCATATGAAGCAAAGCCGGCTTAGTCACCAGGTCAGCGATGTCCTTATATAGATCTTTTAGCACTTTGTACATGGATGGGTTGGCCGGGTTGAGCTGCCCGCAAGGAGGTTGGATGCAGTTTGGCCGCCAAGGCTTGACGTTTACGCATACAGCCAAATCACCGAGGCCGTAATCCTGGAAACGTGAGATTATAAAGAGTTATAAAAGTTGTCGTTGTCACCGTTTAGTATTCGACATATTAAACCGTCTCTACCGCCCTACATCTACATATTTCTCCGTACATTGACGATAAGCGATTGACAGTCATTCCTCGGTTCGATTTTTTTTAATTCTAACAATTCATAAGTATTGGCAAAGCCTTTGGCAAAAAAAAATGTTTGGTGAGTGTGTTAGTATGTAATTAGGTATGTCAAGCTTTTTTGTTTGCTTAATACATTAAAAAAAGTTGGTTGTGTCTGTGTGGGTCAAATCTTACAACCGAAATTTGATACCACCATCTGATCTGCGATTTAGATGCAGTTTGGTATACCTGTGTAACTTTGATAACAATGCAATAAAAGCCTATTTCATTAAATATTTTTAACAATAATTTATATAGATATTAAAACTAATATGTCAGTCTCAGTAGTCAATAGTCACCTTCCCCCACTGCCAGCCGTTCCCGGCGTGCGCGGGCGAGTCGATCTCGACCACGACCCGCACGCCGCGCGCACGCGCGAACTGCACCAGCTCGCGGACCTCCTCCGCGCTGTACAGCTCCTCGGGGGAGTACGCGCCGTACCTACACAAATGTTCAACTAGTTCTCCTTTTCAAATCGTGCTCCTCATGTCTGGGGGTCGTGATCACCTCCAGATAGTTTATCTTTCACGATGTTGCGCCAAAGTTTCCTATCTTCAGCAATGCATAGAGCATCGCAGATCGAGGTTGTCAACTAGTAGGTAGGCCTTATCTCAGTAGTCCGATGATCAGACTATATATCGGTCGTTATCGTTTTCATTAGAAGTATCAAGTGATAAATTGATAGAGATAATCTTGAACGCCCAGGAATAGGGTATGAATAGGCCCAGGTGAGGCTGTATTGTCTCAGCAGTTCGATGCTAAAGAGTCAAACTTCTAAGACCTTTGGTCCAATAATCGGACTTTTGAAAATTTGACTTCTCTATGGTTCTAATTATTTCTATTAAAAATAATAGAAATCAATCGGTAAACGCCGCAATAGCAAATTACTCCCATCAAAAATCGGCAACGACCAAAAAATTCTATGAAATAGTAGAACCTTTACCTGTTCCAAATATCTGAGTTCTGTTGAGAATCAGAGTTACAATGAAATTTACGACCGACATGAGTATACTGGACTGGATATTGCCTTTGCCATACAAACATCCGAACAGACGCAAGCAAATTTTGCCAGATGTTGTAGAGATGCTTCGCTCACTATCTACATTCTACATCTATACAATAATGATACAAGTTCATCAGCCGGAGTTGAGTATTGAGTATGCTTGAAAATAACCAGTATAGAGCAAAACTGTTCAATCGAATTAGACTAAATGAGCCACAGTAAGCGTCTAATAGTTAACATACCTCGTAAACTGAGGCACTCGAGTAGATTCCAGAGGAAAGCTGTGCGTATCTGTTACGTGCCAATGAAACACGTTCATCTTAACCGCTGCCATTCCCCTGATAGTTCTTTTTATATCCTTCATTGGGATGAAGTGCCTCGAAGAGTCGAGCATGAATCCTCTATGTCTGTACACTGGACGGTCTCGGATTTTGGCGCCGGAGACCAGGCGAAGACCGCATTCCTTCTGGTCGGAGTAGTCTATTCTGTCTGCTGCCACCAGTTGCGTGAACGTCTCCAGAGCGTGGCGAGCTCCGTATACGGTTTCCGCGATGATGTGTACTGCTATGTCACTTCCTGAAAAGTAAGTACGAGTAAAGTAGATACTTATTAGCTGTTGATATAAATATTCTTGTTTGTTTATTAGATGGTTTTACTAGCCTAAAACACTTCTTTAATCGATTAGAAAAAGACCTTATTCTGTGTGTTCTGCTCTCATCATACAATCAGTACCAAGTTTTTCTCGGAAAACTTGAAAAAGCATTTTCGTAGATATGAGACCTAGCTAGTTCGATTTCTCTCCCCCAAAATGTCTTGTAATTTTTTTTTATCGAAATTGGAGTTAAATTATTTTTTTTTAATTTAGATTTTTGCATGCTCAATCAAAACTGAATATATGCCCAACTACTTCTCTGCTAGCTACAACGCTAATTTCAAGTGTATCTACCTATGTTCATGCAAATAGATTCTAAACCAAAAAACAAAGACCACGTCGGTTTACTGCGCTAGCGAAGCAACTATCAATCTAAAATCTTACCTTTGCTCTGCACATCAAGCATATACTGCTCATCAGTGTCCCAGTCGAGTGCCGTTATAGGAGTCTTCACTGAGATGTAAACAATGACGGGAGTGTCCGCCATCACAGTGACTTGGTCCCCGCACTCCGCCACCAGGTTGGGGCCAACGAGCTTGGTCATTTCGACCAGGAGCTCGCGCGCCTCAGCTGGCACGTCGATCAGATCAAATCTGCAACAAACCATTAAGAATACCTATTGAGATAACTAAGCATTGCAAAGCAAGCATTACAAGCTTGGAAAAGTGACTAAGCGAGTGAATGAGTAGTATCTACCATCATTGGGAATGTAAACAGTAAAGTTGTTGAAAAAGCAAAAAGGGCAAAACTCAAAAGCTAGCTGTCGAGTTGAGTTTTTGGGAATTATGTAAGGTCTAAATGTATTAGTTCTAAATCCAAAAACCACAAGATTGTAGTCGTAGGTAGGTATTTAACATGGAATTAAAACCAATCATACTTATATTCATAAAAAGATTTCCCCACGCTTAAACCGCATGATACCTTAATTCACCCGTTTTGTTTTCATGTTTGTGTCAATGACGAGTTTTTGTATGCAAACATTCTGATTTTGTTCTCACACTGAGCTTGGTCTAACATCGCTGTTTCGAGAGCGAGACAGCATTCAAAGTTACGTTAAAATAAAATGTATTTGACATTTTAGTAGACCACCGACGTCGGATTATAAGACCGATGTAGTAGACCCATATTTGGCATGTGAAATGTAGGCGGTTTAACAATATCCCGGAACCAAACTGTGAGATCACGATTGTCAAATAAACTGCACGGGATCGTAGGTCGAACCACCGTTAGCTCTCAGACAGGCCGTTCACCTCCCAATACTTAAAGAATAATAACTGATCATAATATTTTAAGGTACTTGCACATTATGCATTTAGCTCAACTACCCAAAAGGATGATAATAATTACATTTTTATGTGTCATTTTTTTTGTGTGTGTGTTTTTTATGAACTGCGAAGTATCGTTCGATATATTGCCCAAGGATTCATATTCCGTCCTTTTAAATTTTGCGCTACTTTTGAAATAGTCCAGTTACGAGAGTGTTAATGGTCGGTAGGCTTTCTAGCACTCAGCGGTTTTCAGTTTATTTAGGCTATAAGCTGTCATCTGTCATAGTTTTACCATATAAGCTGAGCACCAATCATGCACAAAGACAGTTTAAAACTGTTGCAGTTTTAAATTTTCAAACGTAACGGCTAAACCGATTTTATAATATTTTGAGTAGAGTTAGCTTATGTCCTGGATTACCAAGGCTACATTTCATCTTCACCCCGCAGGTGAAACCGCTTGGCACAGCTAGTATTTCAATAAAAACCTCAGCAACACTAGACGCCATATGCCAAGAACCTTATAAGCACCACTCAAATATTATCACTCGTTAATAGCAACCAAATATCGACATCTTCGGTCAGTGACCTAACACCTACTCCTGCGGTCCGATTATAGCAAAACATAGCATATAGCGAGCTGCGGTGCGCTATATTTTATTAGGAGTAAAATTAGATACATGGGACGAAGTACTAGGTAGGGACCACACGGTATCATCGTATGTTTATAAATACAGTAAATCAGTTATTTTAATCAGGTCGAACAGTTCAATTCGGGAAACGGTGTTCGAGTAAATAAGCAAGTAATTAAGAGATCGTATAGGCCGAATGGCTGGTTATAAGGAAGCCTAACAAAACAAACTTGATTTACCTATTTGTAATCTTTTTAGCTTTTAGCTGTGACCCACAGTTTTGCATGCTATTCTGCTGAAAAGGGTTTATTTTTTAGGTAAAAGGTAGTCTTTGTGTAAATCTAGGATATAAGCTATGTATTCTCCCATCCAAATTCGTTCACTTCTTATTGTGTGACTGAGTAACCAGCTACACTACACTACAAGCACACCACAGCATATTAACACTATAGCAAACTAAGACACTATAATAGAACCGTGATATTTTTCTGCCTGAAAAATTAACGGTTTGTGTAGGATAGCGAGTAAAGTCGCGGGGCGCAGCTAGTTAACAATATGAGTACGAGTTGTAAGATTAAAGTTTAAATCTATAGAAAACGAAATTAATTTAAACTCATTACTGTTCTCCCATGAAAGTTTCTTACAGAAATAACTATTTTGCTCATACTTAGGTAGTTCTGTGCGAATTTTAGGTTTCCTACTGTAGCTACTTGCGTCAAATAAAAATCTACAGAATATAAATAAAACAGATTGAAATTAAGTATATACATAATCATAAATACCACAATAGAATATTATTTGAACGACACGCGATTGGACACGGGTGAGCGCTCTACCGCGCAAAACTTGGAAAATGATGTGACAGATGACATGACAAAATACACGTCAAAATACCGATATTCATTCGATGTTAATTCAAGGTATATATAAATATAGGTATAAGCTCTCTCTCTATTAAAATTCAATTCCGTCGCGCCGTTTCAGCGTAAAAAAATATTAGCAAACTTACAGACAAACTTTCGCATTTATAATATTAGTGTAATCAACGCTACTACTTCGTTACGGATAGATACAACGGGTACATACCATACACAGCATAGATAATGGTGTACTTAGCTGAAAACCGAACGACAATGTAATTTTACGCTTGTACAGAAAAACAGAACAATAAAATTATTTGAATGACAGAAACAGTTACGTAAATTCACTTATAATTTATATTTATTGGTTTTGTTTCTCAAAGCTACATCATAGAGGTAGTAAGATTATTTTACAATGGCATAAAAAGTCAACTAAAAATAAGTGGTCATTTGATGGAATAAATAAGAGGAATTCATATTTTTAGAATGTGAATACAATAACTATTACATATTACCTATTCATTCACTTATAAGCCAGACCGATAGGTTGTTTGTTACATGTAGGTACTAAAAGTCATGTTTTATAAATTTAGTATAGGTATGTCAAAAACACTCGACATGTTCGGAAAAGCCGATTTTATTAAAAAAGAAAAGCTTAGCTCCTTCAGCAAAAGTTGTTTTTACGATTTGGTTTTTAACCCCCGACGCAAAAAGACGGGGTGTTATATAGGTTTGACGTGTCTGTGTGTCTGTGTGTGGCATCGTAGTTCCAAAACGGATGAACCGATTTTGATTTTGTTTTGTTTGAAAGGTGAATAGTCGGGAGTGTTCTTAGTTAGGGTTTTTTTCTTAAATTATAAATAAATGGTCATCTGTATTTGTATAGCGTATACAGTTTGAATTATACAAACATCCATTACAGTTTGAAGAAAATATTTCTCCCTCTCAAAAGTTGAAAAAAGTAGATTTTTATTTTCGCGTAAAAAAATATTATTTGAACAAAGAGATGAAACAATGAGCGCGACGACAAGCTGAATACAGATTTTATTGTCAACACTAACACGAAAAAATATAATAAAGAAATCATAACTTTCGCTTTACAACTCTCCACTCTTGATAAATAGAGTATTGTTATGTAACCGGTACATTTTAGTTTCTAATATTAGCTGGGATGTCAAACTCTTGGATGGCACCCAGAACATGAAGATTTATTCCGGGCAAAGAAAGCCCTTTATAAACATTCTATGAAAATGTCACAAAGACAAAGTATTTGGGTCGGAATAGAGAAAAGCCATTATTCCTTTGCATCTCTTGAATTTATCGGAGACAAGTTTGAACTCATTACTTGTACTTATAAAAGATTTTTTGAATTTTCTAAATTGATCATGCATGACCATCGCATACATCGAAATACAAAATGTTTGCCAAGCAGACCTCTTTCAAATTTTCACATGTGAAAAATAATATGTAGTACATTTTTTTTTTCTTCGTTTTCGTTTTGTTATAGCCACAGAATTAATAATAGTACGAGTAAGTACAGTGTAGTGAGTGAAGTGTTAAAAATGGTCACCTCTTTATCTTTAGACATGTGTGAGAGTCTAGACACTTTGTCTTAGCACTTGGGTAAACATAGATACCTACTTATTAAAGCCACGTTCTTCTATATTAGTCAGAAACGTGGGAAACTACAAAGTATTGTTAAATGATGCTATGCTTGCCTTTGTTCACCAAATACATATAGGAAAATCTTTCAGAATGTCAGAACGAGTTTATGTGAAATTGTGTTTGTACTGTGTATGTTACACAGAAACGTTCGCTTATACTTACAAACATTCGTATTAGTTATTTTATTAGAGTAATATCTCGCCAATCGTTAAATACTACTACTGTTGCTGTCGTTTAAATAATCGTTAAATCGCCATTTTCCTTTATCTACCCACATGCATTATTAGGTGTACGACACCCACGCCTACACTTAAATAATATGTTAAACTAAAGCTGATTCTATTTCCATGTGTCTAAATGAATGCTATGTTTATTAGTCGGTTTGTTTGTCATTCATCCACGCAACAACAGGATAACAGATCAACGTCATTCGACGTCGTCAATGCTCAGAAAATGTCATGCATACATTTTGGTCAAGAAAAAAGTTGTTTCACACCCATAGGTCCCCCACCAGCCTTCCCTGTGTCGGAGTTGCCATGGAAGTGGAGTGGAACACACAAAGATAAAAAAAAACAATTTGCACTCATAGCTCCCCACTAGGATACCCTGTGTCGGTGATGCCATGGAACACTCATAAAGACAAGGACAACTAACACCCAGACTCAAAACAGTTATTTAAATTCATCATTCGAACGAACGAACGGTTGCAAGCCATAGTATGAAATAAATTTTCGGGAATACTGACAAACTGTCAAACAGACCGACAAACAAGCACAATAAAATGTTACCGGATTCTGTTATTGTTTTGTTTCCTTACTGTTTTCTGTAAATTATAAATGGAGCTGTTTTAACAACACTATATAGACCGTTTATTTTTTGTCATTGTAACGGAAACTGCTACTGATGATTAAACATACTCATAGCTATAATAACAATAAAATCATTTAACTGATTATCGGTGTAATAATTTTTATACACAAGTATGTAGCGACATAAAGTATGATGTAATGATATTCACTACTCAACTTATTTATAGGTCTATACTCTATTTATCGGTCAATTTAAAAGGAGCAAATGGAGCAATGCTTACTACTTTAGAAAAAGTTCAATTTGCTCTCATAGAAGATCAGCTTATCCGTCAAAACAAGACGTCACGGCGAGCAGTGACGTCTTTATCTGCGGGCGAAATGTTATGAAAACGGAATCAAATTTTACTGCCAGTGACGAGTAGGTTTACGTTGGCGGCGCTTACGCACTGTCACTGTTGCCTGATCTAAAGCCATTTGTACATAATTTAGCGACTTAGCCAATGGCACGAGGTAGCATGATACGTTTTCCTTCCATACGTGTGACTACCTCACTTTAGTATTCCTCTTCAATGGTTTGACATTTCAGTTGCGCGACACGGTCACGCACCACACGGCTGCAGCGTGGCACCAGCCGATAGATAACTTTACAGCAAGTACGAGTATGAGACCACCTCACTATACTCCTTTTCAAAGGCTTTACATTGTGTTGAGTGACACAGTCACGCAGTGCAGGTTAGGCGGATTAGCCACGCCGCACGGAGCAGCGTTGCTCCAGCAGATTACCATAAGTATGAATCCGCGGTACTATATATTTTTTTTACAATGGCTTTAGGTACTTTACATTGCACGGTATGGTCACGCAATGCCGTAATCTCGCGTCTGCAGGATTAGGTAGAGCACTACAGCCGCTGAGGCTGCGCTGCTAAGCATTGTTCATGAAGCCTAATAGAAAAGGTGCTCTAAGTTTAAAGGTGAGGTTTTGGTACTCGTGTGTGCCTCTAAAACACTCGAGACTTTCGTTAAGCAAGAAAGCAGACCAATAAGTTAAGGGGGTAGGCAAAACCTATTCTACATAAATTGCACCCTAGATTAATCTTAACTTCAGCTCGTAAAAATAGGTATACTGATACAGGTGCACACAAGGTACACCCATTTCTTTGGATATAATATATTAACAGACTTCTCTAAGACAATGAAAACTCTTAACTAAACTCTCTGACAACTTCATGAAAATATTGATGTGAGGAAAATGCTGAAATACAGAGAAGCAAAGAGAGCGTCTCACGTGACTTCCATTTTTTGGCCATCATCAGCCACGTACTAACTATGAAGGGATCTGTGTCTGTGACGCAAGCATGTCACATGGGAGCTAATATTAGACAGACGTGCGGGAGACACCTGTGACACTATGAGTACTACGAACCAGGCCGACACCACTCGGCCACGTAACTAAATGCTATTTGAGCTTTTATCGCCTTCATAATTTTCAATCGATACGATTTTATTCGTTTCTGTATTTGATTAAAGGTTAGGTTTCACGGGTTTTGTAACTGATAATTAAACTCGGTGAAATGTGTAGTTTCATACCACGTCGTATTTATATTATTTCCAGATTTTTGCAATTCAAACACATATTTCTGGATGAAAGGGTGTTTTGGAGGTATTTTGTTTACCAACCTAAATAGTTTCTATGCTCACTTCTTACAAAATATTCTGCACAAACTTATACCTCTATGTATACGTTTGCGATTGTGTAATGTTCTTCTAGCAACGGAATTAATCGAAAAACTAGCACCGCCAGACACACGTGTATCGTAAAAAACTACCTTGTTTTTATTATTCGCAGCGCGTTTTACTAGTAATTAACTTCAATGTACTTAATAATCGGTTTTAATTTGTCTAAATTTCAGTCTTCAAACCCAAAACTTCTTGCGGGCCTGGTTCTTGGTGTTGTAGTCCTTTTGTTTGTAATTTGTGGTGTGAACAATAAAGAGTTTATACATCTATCTATCTATCGTTATAACCCTGTATTGTTGTAAGATTGGATACCTCGACTTACATACACAGCATAGGATCAGAAGAAGTATTGAAGATTAAAAAAAAAGTTTCACACTCATGAATAAAAATAAAACTGATTGTTGATTGTCAAATCAGTGTAGGTATACGTAGATGCCATGTGTGTATGAATTGTTGTATTTGTATATATTTCAAAATCTTACCTCAAGTTGTTAGGGTGTATCTGAACTGTATGCATGCTCAGCACGGCGGTCTGCGGCTTGGGCCAGAGTCCTCCAAAGCGGCCGCAGACCGTCCGACACACGTCCAGGCTCTCAAAGTCGTGGTTGGAGGTGTTTATTCTGCCGGACTGCTGGGGATGCTCGGTACGCTCGCAGCCCTCGTCGGCGACGCACCTGTACATCCATGTTGGTCTGGGGAATAACGAAACTTTAAATTATTACACTAATCACCTTAACACAAGCTTCGATTCCACTCCTGGTCATCCAGGAGTGGGGTGAAGTGAAATATTTCTTCGAAAGGTGATCGATCCGTATGACATTACACAAAATTATGTTCAAATATAGCTTTGTGAATCAGAATCTTTTTATTGCTAAAGCTATGTACCTAAGGCAAAAGGTGTCCGATGATATCGGTACCTAAACTTGCAATATATAGCCAAGCCAAGCCTATATAGCCAAGTTGCAATTACATAATCGAAACGCTATAGAAACTTAGGGAAAACATTTCTTTAATCTATTTATAGATTCTATATTCCATGACTAAATGTAATTCTTATACCTATATTGTCTTGATTTTCTATGTCGTTTGCGATTATGGAATTGCTACTTGGCTAGGGGGACAGGACTTGATTGGCAGAGGTACCTACACGCTTAAAAAATGAGAGCATGCCAAAAAAAACTCTTACCCTACCCTACCAGCAGTGAAAGTAGAGAAAGTTGGAAGGATGACGATGAATAGGTACTAAGAGGTAGCCTTAACAAGAAAATATGAACTTTTTAAACCCATTGTGTAAATTATTTGTGTTATATCAGAACTAAACGGTTCGACTAATCAAAATCAAATTCAAAAATATCATCCTGAAGAAGATGGAATTATTTACTCACCTGTTAATATTCAATAACGTTAACAGAATAAAATGTACAAAATATGTGATTGGTTAATTTGAAACAATAATTTTCACTTGAGTCAATATGCATGTGATTTAAGACAACTTTTATTAAGCAACGCAAATGAACGATCAAAATTGTTTCAGTAATAAGTTAGTAGAAACGAGTCTGTTTTCTAGAGGATGTAACACAGAGATGTGTGAAATTGATACCAACAATGTTCTCTTCATCCATTTTAATGTAGAAAACTCTTTATTTCACATGATGATGACGATGATTTAAGATAACCTTTTTTTTATTAGAAAAGGTTCTTATTAGAAAAGGTTATGTATGCTATGGTTATGTTACCCTGTATAATAAAACATTTTAAAAAATACCGTACTATTGAACTTACTTATAAGTATAAGGAATGATGTCCTCCTTCACTTTGTTTTCATCACCATTCACAAGCTGGACCGTTGCCACATAAGCAATCCATGCTATAGCAGCGAGCAAGCACAGACGGCTTGCCATTTTTAACTGCAAAAAGAAAAAAACGGTAAATAAGAGGAAAAATAAACTTACACATTCAGTATTTTAATGACATTTCATTATGAGGGTAAAATTGAAAGCTTTTCAAATTATTGTAACAAAAACTTAAAACCCATTGACTTTCGCTGAACTAACGGTTTACTTTAAACGAACAGCCTCTAACTCTATAAAAACGGCATGAATTGATGCGAGCTGTATCTATATAGGCCAACCTATACCTATATACTAGGCAATTTGAATTTAAGCCAAAATAATTTTAAAAGTACCTACCTATAATTGGTAAAAAAAGTGCCATGCGTTGTATAAAGTGGATGTAGTGTTTTATCAGGTAGGCACAAAGTAATATTGAGAGTGCAAATTCTTTGTATAGGTACTTTACCAACTTCAATGGGGGTAAGCCCATTTGAAATTTTAAAGGAATTCTTGGTGGAATTATTGATCTATATGGTGGAATCTTACTCGAATATATGCGAATGCATGGCTCACACAAACAGTGTTGATTTGAATCACAAACTAAGGATATACAAGTATGATCGACTGCTCTTACAACTCGAAATAAAATACTAGCATTTGTGTAATTAGTTAGTTAGTACTTAATAATAATAGTTAGTTAATCAATTAATAATAATAAGTACCTGTTATAATTAATTTAATTAGTTCATAATTTATAATTAGTTCTCACAAATCATGCAAGAAACCATGAAAAAATACTAATGTACCAGCGATCACGAAACAAATATTATTAAATGTTAAAGCATTTGTTAAAGACTAGGCATAGGTTGTACTTGAAACTGACACAGGCACACCCTCACTTCAGATTACTGTTTTTATAGCACAGACTATCAATCAAGGCTATATAATCTTACAACACAAAAAACTAATAAAAAATCAATAATCACAAGGAATAATAATAATCTATATATTTATTAGTATTTTTGGGTTTTTATCATGACCGTTTCCTCGGCTCATTACAAAAGCTAAAATTCCATACCCCTATACCTACATTAATATAGAAACTCAGGCAAGTGAAAGTTAATCTGTGTTAACACGCTCATGGCAGGGCTCCGTCGTCACTTTAAAAATAAATAATTATCATCTTCATCACAGACCGAGTTATTTGCGTGCAAAGTTATTTATTAGCTGTTCCGGAACATTTTGTTTTGACTCATTTGGTTTAACTTTGTCGACTATAATCACATCGGTCGGTATTAAACTCTGGCTCGTTTTTTGAGAGTATAAAACAGTTTTTTACAGTCTGCCGTATTATTTTTAATTTTATACAGTGTTTTAGAAAGTGCCTTCTATAAATGATAGGTAGAAAAATCTAGCACCCTGCGACCAGGTGGAGCAACGACCTACGTAAAGTGGCTGGTAACTAGTGAATGCAGAAGATCGTGCCTATATATCTCAGGCGAAGCCAGCAATAGAAATACATTAAATTAGGTTGATGATGATGATATACCAAACAAGGCATTTCGTCTCTATATTTAAGTACCGTGACAAACAAACAAGCAGATGGCGAAACTATAAAAGTTCCTTAGTTTACAACGAAACCGTATAAAGGTAAACGTATCACAGATTCACAGCATAAAGTAGGTCTTAAAGTATACGATACGAGTGAAAGGACGAAAGTAAAAGTGGGGGGACCGCTGTAGGTGACCATGTCAGCGTAGTGTATACCTACCTATATAGGTACATACACCAACGTGTATCTATAGCCCCTATTACATTGCCAATGCGAAAGTTTATGTAGGTACATATATAAGTATAGTTACATAGTTTATCAGAACGCGTATGTTTGTCTCTTCTTTATAAAAGAGTAATTATCGTAATATTTGATACGTATTCTTTATGTGGGTCAGCTGACTTTATTTTGAAAGGATGTGCTCAAGGTCAAAAATACTCATTGTTCTCATCATCATAAACAGCTTTTGCAATGAATGAGATCAACAATCTGGAAAAAATCTGTTGTTCCATACAAAACAAAATTCATGCTCGACTGACGAATATATCCGTCTTTGTTATATTCGTAACATTTTCATAAAACGTGACAAAGGCTACGTAGGTGTATTCCTATAATGAAATCATAATCAGCCTCGATCACATACATAAACCTACAAAAACTAGAGTAGATTATGGAGTAAACTAGAGTCCGCAAAATGTCACCGCGCGTGCTAGTCGGTCTGGAGGTCTCTATATTAGTTATAACAGCTGTCATGTTACCGTGAGACAGGCGGGAGTAATCCAGCCACTCGTCACCCGCGATCCCGGACGGAGCCGCGTGGCGAGCGAGTAGTCCCGCTGATTGCTCATCATCCGGTGTATCGTAATGCATCAATGCGTTCCGTGCGAAATACTACCGTAACGGAACTGTGCATGTTACTCAATCACGTATAGTTTGCATAGAGCACTTTCGCAAAACGTGATTTACTTTTACGTAGGAGTAAAATCAGTCGCTCGCCTGATACTCGCAGTGAGCGCCACTAGGATTATACTATAAAATAGAATTACTTTTAGCTTTATTACACAGTGTGTTTTTAAGAAAAAAAACTTAGTGTTACGAGATTACATTCGGTAATAAAAGGGCGGTCTTCGCCTAACGCGATTTCATTTGACTGTATATTTAATGACAAAAATATATTTAGTAACTTTATCATATTTTCTGAGTTTTACAATGTATATTGTGGCCTTTGTTTTTCAACTTGATTCGTCTAGCATTGAAATCCATAAACATATTGGCTAGACTTTACTTTCATTACTCTTGGCCTTGAATTCAACTTATTTGTAGAGCTTTTGCATTCTCCTAAACTACCTCTAGAAAAATGCAGTTTTTTTTCCCAATAGCCACAGAAGGAAGGCAATGGTTTAGTATTCTCATAAAAATGTATCTATATAGATATTGTCTGTTTCTATGCGACATCCTGCAATCAGTTTGAACATTTCAGGCCTTATAAATACTACTTACATATAAAGTTAGTAACTGCTTAAAAGTCTCTATCTTATTTTCGCACGTGACATTTCACTTCAGTAAAAATAAACAAAGAATTTTAAGCAATGACTAACGTTAAACAGTATTAAAAAGTAGGCCCTTTGTGTCGTTATTATTCGTCTTTATGTCTGAAGAATCAAAGGCTAAATTTGCATCTGCGTTTTCATCAATTGGCATTGCAAAGCATCGAAACTGACTCTAGGATGTCTATAGTCTTTGATCGTAACACTTTCCCTAGTGAGTTACTATTCATTAGTATTTAATACATCTGTTTAGCATCAGCTGTTGAGTGCTACATTTGCACAGTGCGTCGATCATGGATTGTGTTATCCACATAGTTAATTTTTCGAAAAAAAAACCGACTTCATAAGTAAACTTAAAAACTGGGAAAAGTGAAAAGTGAAAAGTTTAAAGTGAAAAGTTTTGTTGAACACTCGTCCTAAAACGTTATCTGTGTAATATTTTGGTTTAAGTTGATATAAAAAAATATCTATCAGTTTCAATAGAATTTGTTTGGGACCATCCCTGAAGTATGGACCTACCAAACAAAAAATAATCGTGAAATTGGCGAACAAAAAAACAGGCAGTCGAATTGTCGAATTAAAAACCTTTTCCTTTTAGGTATAAGTCGATTAAAATGCGAGATTCTCAATGGACAAATTTGAATTAGAATACACTATGCTAGCTAGTAGACATTCTATTGTAGGTTTTGTAGGTCAAGCCACAATAGAATTTACATAGATTCATGGAAGCCTCAGTAATAAAGGTGGCGTTCTGTAGTTAACTACATAACGCGAGGTTTTTCCACTCTAAAGAAACGTTTATTAATGCATTTGATCATTAGACTTAATGCCTATCAAATAAGGTCGTATTTGGTCAAACAAATATATGGCGCTTATGCAAAGGTCACGCGAGTCAACTCCAATAGGAGGTTTTTCTCTCGTTATTTCTAAAAGTAGGTAAAGCTGAAAATAAATAAGTCTCTCTCTTTGATGATTTATTTAATGTCTTTATTATTTATTGTATAGGTATTTAACCACTATTTCTTTTTATAAAATAGTTCCTCACTTTTATTCATGGTGGGGACCAAATCCTACTAACGTAGGTACCTTTTGCAATACTTTTCTCGATATAGCATAGATATTTACAGAAATGTCACGCCTATAATGAACGATTTATTCGAGGAACTCCAACTAATTTCATTTCTGAACCGTATAAATAACCAACATGAAACGTGAAGAGCGTGTTTACTATTTGCCATAGAGCAGTGGCTCCCAACTAGTGGTCCGCCTGACCTAAAATATGTTCCGTGAGATATTTGAATTTTTCATTCGTTATAAATTGAATCATGATGGTGCGATGATGCGCTGAAGAGGAGGCTTTATACTTAGCAGTGGGTAGAAACCGGTTGTCTATAAGGTGATGTTCTTGATGATACGTTATAAATTATTAATAAATAATATCAAAGTATAAACAAAACAAGATACAGTCGAATTGAGAACCGTTTCTTTTTTTAAGTCGGGTAAAACTGAATCACAAAATAAAATAAAATATCAAAACTGTAGGCCCAAGTTTGAAGGCTTTTTAAGACAGATCTAAATTTTCTAAAACTATTAGCATCCTTGTCTAATGGCTTGCAATGATAAAGACAGATATATTTTTAGTTAGTTTAGATCTGTCTTAAAATGCCTTCAAACTTGGGCCTTATGTAGGTACAGAGGTGGTATAAAATCATTTAGACACAACAATTTGTCCTACTCGTAATGGACATGCAATACCTACTACAACGCTACTACTACAAATATGTACAACGCTTTTAGATTGGCCACTGCCATAAAGGTTGGGAACCACTTCCATAGACCAATTGAATAGCAGACTAATGAGTCTGCAAATAAAAGTAAACTTTCTTCCGGTAGTCCAGTACATTTGAATGTATAACGGAACTTCACGCTCCACGAGATCTGTAGGGCATTTTGTACATGCATTTCCGACACGTAAGTAACTCGGTATGCTTAGATTGATTGTTTTTTTTGCCGATTTAATATTCGCTTTCCTACATTATTCATAGTATTGAATTGTAGAGTAGGTTATTCTTGTCGGGAAATATGGTTCTTTTAAAAAATATTTACTCAGAAAGGTTGGTTGGTTAGACACTGGATATTACTTGTAGTTAACACTTCTGGGAATATTATTGTACTTATTATTACGAACAAACTTTTGTTATGGACCAATCTTTTAATCGCAAAAATATTTTGATTAAAACGATGTTAGAACTTTTGAAACTAAAACTCTTCTTTTTGGGAAATCGGGTAAAAATTTATGACGATTTATTTTCAATTTTTCAAGTATTGAAAGGTTTAAAAAATGATTATGAATTTTACAAAAAAAAAAAAAAGACTACAAGAGACCGACTATTGAGTTATTCATCTATTTGTCGCACACGTATCTACTTAATGCAAATTTAAGACTTATATGGTTTTCTCATGGATACCATTATCAGAACTGGACTAAATTGAAATGGGACCACATGGGAAGTGTCAGCTTTCTAATAAAAAAATAATCATCAATATCGATTCACCCAGTCAAAAGTTATGAGGTAACAAACATAAAAAAACACATACAGTCGAATTAAGAACCTCCTCCTTTTTGAAGTCGGTTAATAAACGGCTAATCCATTGTTTTAATACCGGAAGTTTAGCCTTATTTGCGAAAAAGTTATCTTGTGTCTAAGCCGGTTCAATTAAAGACTTGCCTACTTTATTGTTATAGCTCTATGATAAACTCCTTTCCTGTCTTCATTTTCCTTGACTCGGTTGTTTCAATTTTGCAATTTGAAATAAGTTCTACAATAACAATAAGTCACACCTATAACTACAGATACGTTTATTTATTTTGCCGATATTATACATAGGTATATACATTATAGTTACCTATATTTTTTAGTAAAAAATAAAAAATGGATAAGTAAAGATCCTGCGTTTTACTTCGTTCAGTCTGTTTCCTGCCATTTCTACAAATCATGATTATTTACATGCTGTTTTTTTTATTTACTCGTAGATATTTGAGTCATCTAGCTATTATGTATGATATTTTTTATTCTTGAAAATATAAAAAAAAACTCGAAAATAGTTGGGCTTTTTCAGAAATAAAATGTTAGCATATACCTAATAATAAGTTAGACACATATTATAGTTATAACGTTACGTACTTACATTTTGTATAAAAAGTGGAGTAAAATGTGAATTATTAAAAAGACCAAAAATCCGACAGCAAAATAAACCTACCTTACAATTCTTGGATTTTAACGATAAGTATAGGTACCACTTATAGGCGTTCAAGAATCACACCCACATAGATTACATGCATTAACCAAAAACAGCACTCTTTTTTTGGACAGCCGTGTCAAAATAATCAATCGATTACAAATCAAGGCTATATCGTGGTCAAACGCGGATCTCCGCATTAAAACCTATAGGTATTACCAAGAATACCTACGTTTCTTTTGCAAACAAGAACATTATTTTTACAAAACAAAAAACAAAAACCGACTTCAAAAGACCGACTATTGAGTTATTCATCTATTTGTCGCGCACGTACTTAATGCAAATTTAAGACTTATATGATTTTCTCATGGATACCATTATCAGAACTGGACTAAATTGAAATGGGACCAAATGGGAAGCATCAGCTTTCTAATAAAAAAAGAATTATCAAAATCGATTCACCCAGTCCAAAGTTATGAGGTAACAAACATAAAAAAAAATAAAAATAAAAAACATACAAACGAATTGATAACCTCCTCCTTTTTTGAAGTCGGTTAAAAATTAGATTTTTGTTTAATTCAAACTCGCTTCTGGTCGCGGCTTCGCTTGCGTACCCTACACACTAAACAATATTTCCTAGATTGTGTATTATTTAATTGACCGAGCGAGTGCAGCTCGTTATTATTAAAGATTTTTATTTTAGGTCAACCTTGATACCTGTTGAGCTGAAATTGCGAATAATATAACGACTTTTTCATGACTTTTATGATTTTATGACCCCTTTCGGCGTATCATACCCGTTCAAAATTACTCTACCCACCTAAACACACAAAAAAACCTATGATAATTTTATTTCCCTTACTCACCCAACGCTTTTATAAGACCGCCTTTTATGTCTTTAGTCGTTTCCAGTATTTTTTTAATGATGCGGTGTATTTAACAAAATGTTATTGTATCGTGTAATTTGTTATCTCAGATAAGGTTTTTACTGTTAATTGAAGACATAACAGCAATTGCCTTTAATCACATTTAATTACCTTGTCCTAAACAATCTAATAACAAAATTGTTTTACAGCCATGTTGTGGCTAATTTTATTTGCCGTCTTTTGATTTTCAACCGATTTCGAAAGATGGAGGTTCTTGTTATTTTATGACATCAACGCATCATTCTCAATTTGCTCTACTCAAACTCTATTCTTTTTTTGCATCATAATTATACTAGGCTACGCCGCGCGGTGATGAGAAACGGTGATGAAGATGATAATGAAAAATAGCATATGTCCTTTTATTTACTCCTGGTAAGTAAATAGAAGTGTAGGCAAAATTTCATGATGATCTGTTGATTTGTTAAGGCGTAAAATGCAACAAACAAACATACTCAAACATACTAAAAAACTAACTAACACACTAAAATACTAAAAAAAAAATACTCAGTATCGCATTTATGATATTAGTTTGATGGATTATATATTATATGCTATATGTGGGCGAACATTGACCGATTAGTATATACATAAATTACATGTGAACAAGTACCTACATAAGTATATAGGAAGGACTGTGTTAGTAGGTACATAGATCATAATAGTTGTCAAGCTATTTACCCGACTGCTAAGAAAGGGTTTTGTTTTTCACGCGTATCTTGTATGCCTTTAGCTTACAATAATGACTTTTTAGTAATAAACCAAATTCGACATTTCAAGGTGGTTTGGATTTTTGAGATTTCGCATGAACAGTTGTTTTAACTAATGGGTCTCCAATTAGTTATTACAACCATTATAAAGTATTTTTTGTGACTGTTAACCATTACAATAATCTATAAAGCATTAGGTACGTATCTATCTAATCTCATTATCTTTATTTATTAATAACGTGAAGTCACTTTTCGGAATCTTTGGGTATTTTTTAAGCAGGCATATTACCTATATCTACTAAGCTGCGCCCGCGGTTTCACCCGCGTTTTCCGAAGTAAAAAGTAGCCTGTGTTAATCCAGACCATGAACAACCTCCATTCCAAATTTCATGTAAATTCGTTCAGAAGTTTTTGCGTGAAAGAGGAATAAACATACTCAGAAACTTTCGCGTTTATAATATTAGTAGGAAGTAAGTAAATTCGTACTCAAGTTATCATCGAACAAACACCTATAAAAAAGTTCAATTTGTTTCCATAGACCAGTACTTATTTCTTATATGCCTGGACTATGGGACCTCACCGTAATAACCAAAGTACCAATAAACCACCGAAGTCGGATTATACTCGTAGATCGATGCAATAAACCCATATATCTCCTAATATCATAACAGGACATCACTAATAGCCGGTAGTATCAAATCTGAAATGGAATAGTGATTCCATTACATACCACAGGCGGTATCGAGAGGAATGAACGATAGGGAATTTACGTATATAAATATTCTCGTATATAGGGTTATTCATAAAGGGTATGCTAAGCCAAAAAAGGCTCATAGTACAGCCAAAAAAAAAGAAAACAACATTAACAGTATAAAAAATCAGCTGTTCCATACATTTTGTCGAGTGTAATTAGATAGAAAGATAGATAGATAAACTCTTAATAATTGACATTTTTCTATGGAACAACTGATTGTTTTCGCGAATTTCGGGTTGGGCTCATAGTAAAAGTTGTTTATAATGATGAGCCCTTTTCGGCTTTGGGTTTCCTTAGAACCGGGTGTAAATAAAGATTTTTTTATCCTTTGTTTAATTACAGCAAGTGTTAAATACCCACAGCTTAGGTATAAGTTTCGAGTCCTATCGGTAGCCTGTAATGGGTCAAAGGCGATAAGATAACGTACCTACATCGCTGGAGTTATTTATGTGATTTTGTTATTCACTGCAATGTTATTAATTATTTCAGTATTTGTTTTCCTTCTTAAATCTAGGTTTATTGTTATTGTGTTGTTGTTTGTTTTCCTGGAACTCTATAAAGATGTTCATTCGTTTTTTTATTATTATTTTTAAAGTATAGGTTAGTTTTGGCGTAAAGCATGTGACAGTGATGGCGAGTCCAGTATGCTACTAAAAAACCCAATGACCGCATTCGACTCCCGTATCAGGTCATTAAGCCAAAAGTTCATATAAATTAAAAATAGGTACTATGACACTATACAAAAGTCATTCCGGAAATTTTATTTTTACAAGATAGCAGATAGGAATATGAAAAAAATTACTAATCTATACTAATATTATAAAGAAGTAAAGTTTGTGTGTTTGTGTATTTGTTAAATTGTAAGGGGTAATCTCGGGATCTACTGAACCGATTTTTAAAATTCTTTCACCAATAGAAAGCCACATTATTGCTGAGTGTCATAGGTTATATAAAAAACCGAAAAATAAAAAGGCTTTTACGTAGTAGTCCGTTTTGCAAAGTGAATCGGAGAAAAAACGGTCCGGACGGCGCGCGATGGCTTCGGGTTTAATTAACATTATGCCCAACGAAGTGGGCAAGGGTCAGCTAGTACATAATACAAATGCGAAAGTTTATTGTGTGTTTGTTACTCTTTCACACTGAAACGGATCGATGGAATTGGATGAAATTTGGAATAGAGCTAGCTTACATCCTGGATTACACATCTATATATATAAAAATGAAACCCGTTTTCCTTGGTCATGGCATCACGCGTGAATGGCTGGACCGATTTCACTAATTCTTTTTTTGTTGTATTTGTTATTATTAGGAGAAGGTTCTTACGGAAAAAAATATTAAGAAAATCTCTCAGAAATATTGAAAAAACCCTAAAACAGCCCTTTTCTTTTTCCCATACAAACGTTTTCTAACTAAAACGAGCTTTATTGCTATTGTATAAAGTTCATATTGAATTACAAGCACTCACTGTTGTTTAAGCAATGTAGGTATGTTCATAACGTCCAAGAGTCAATTTGTACTTTATTACCTCTGTACAAAGTTCAAATTCAATCATATCTATCAAAACAGTGTGCGTTGGAGCACAGATAAAACAAAAAAAAAGAAAACGAAATCGAATAGTTCATTCATTTGTTTTAAGATTTCGAAGGATTTGACTCCAAGTCATATCAAATTATAAAAAAGTTGAAACAACAACAAACTGTCAATGTCAGTGTTTTTTTCCATGCATGAGTTTGCTTTTGTCAACTGATACACGAAACAAATTCGTACCTTTAATTGTAATATATTATAAGTATAAAATTGTAAATAGTGTTTTGTGCAGTGTTTATATTTAATTAGGCAGTACCATAGAGAAGTACTGTATGGCAGTACGAAGTCTGCCGGGTCAGCTAGTACCTATATAAAACTATTATTCAAGATTTTCTTTTTAATATCATCAATTTTCATTATTCCCTTTTTACGCAGAACGCAGCTAGAAATAAATTAAAACAAACTTAAGAATGAACGAATCTATACTTATTTGTTAAGGATAATGATGATGACAATGTCATTAATTAATTAATTACGCTTATCGAAGCTTGAGCGCTATAACCTCGCATAACTCCTGGTCGAGTATATTGTAAATAAATAAACCTAGGTTCGACAGTAAAATCGATCCTCAAGCATAGTTCTTCAAAGCCTTCAATATATTAATAATATTACGCGCATTTTTGCTGCCAACCGGTGTAGCATAGAGAAACGTCGAAATATTGAGAACAAAAGAAAGAACTACCTTCAAAAGAGTCAACTCTATCGGGAACGTCATTGCATACGGTTTGCACATTTGATTCCGCTGTCGAATCGCTCTACCGGGCCAATACGAGTATGTACTTTAGTACATACTGGCCTAGTGAGAGACCAGTTTGCATTAGGTTTAATCATACAGCTATATGTATTTGCTAGTCTAGTAAGAGCTGGTTTTCTAAACCTAGATCTAGTGTTAATATTCCTAACGGTCGGTATTCGGAATGAATTCGGGAAAACCGGAAAATTTGCGGATGGAACCGCGGGGCATACCCACACCTGTCCACCTGATTAGACGTAGGTGTAGGCGTAGCCGCAGACCGATTGTCTTCCAAAAATAAACATGATTTAATTCAGCTCTTACACGGCAATCAAATGAACCTCGATGATACAAAGCGATTGATACTTACGAGCGAAAGCTGCCAATTAAAATACCAGGTTAGTTCACTTTCTTAAAATCACTTTCGTACATTTGAATACAAAGTGTTCGCAAATGTACTAAAGAACCACTCTCTGTTTATTGCCAAGTTAAAATTGAACCACAATTTTTTGTTTATTTTTTAAAAGTTAGAGTCCAGCCGGCGATGTTTTTTTGTATTTTTTCACATGGTACGAAACAAGGCGAACGAAGGAGCGAACCGGACTGGTACCAGCCGTTTTTGTCGTTTTACTTAAATGTTATTTTATTTGTTTTGTTTTTGCGACGGCGATGTGTACACAGGATGTGTTCGCGGCTCGGATATCGCCGGTATTTTGAGCCGTTGTTGACCGCGAATGTTTTTAAGTAATATTGTTACGAGTAATATCTGAATGTATCGTGCACATTATCGCGGTTTGATAAACGCGCGCGCGCACGGAAGGCGCGAGCGGCTCTGATTGGCCGCCGGCGTGCACTTGGCGGTAACCATGGTTTTTGGCGGGAGATCCACATTTAGCCGATTACGGGAACCTACTTACTCGGGGCTCCGATTTCAACAATGACACTAACCGGCGGCGATCGGCGAACACGACTTACGTTCGGTATTGAGGTCGTGGGCTAAAAGCGCACTAAGATTTCGATCTTAGTTTATTATGCCTTGTGCGGTATAATAACTTTAGTTTATTGCCTCTCTCTACTTCTAACTAACTTGCCTTGAACTTTATCCCCACTTATATTATAAATGCAAAACTGTATTCGTCGGTCTGTTTGTATCGGTTACGTCAGACAAATCGATATGATATAATATGATTTGTTGCGGATAAGTAGTAGGTTATAACTTTCCTTGATGTGGAATTGAATTGAGAACTTTACCAAACGAAAATAGGAAAGTTCAAGAGTAGATCTTATGGAGATAATTAAACTATTATGTACCTACTAGTTAAGTATACCTATATAATAAGACACTAGAATAAATTATGTTTTATAAGCTTTTATAGCATTGTCATCGGAATAACACAAAATTCAACTTATTCGGACATCGGGAAGTAGTTCAAAAAGTTGAAAGATTTGACCTAATTAGATATATAAACACCACACTTTTCTAAAGTAAAATAAAAGCTTATCAACACGTACCTAAATATTAGAAGCAACTAACAGCCGAAATAATAATTTCCATTTCTTACTATCTTACTAATATTATAAACGCGAAAGTTTGTATGAATGTTATGTTTGTTCCTCTTTCACGTAAAAATGGCTGAACGGATTTACATGAAATTTGGAATGAAGGTTGTTCATGGTCTGGATTAACACATAGGCTACTTTTTATCTCGGAAAACGCGGATGGAACCGCGGGGCGAAGCTAGTTCATAAATAGACAGTTCCATTAGAAGTTATCATGGTGGATATTTTGAACAAGGCTAGCCGCTAGTGTCACAATAATTGATCTCATAAGACCAATTAACTGAGTTCGTGTAAAACAATAGCTATACTATACCTACTCTACGAGTTGGTAATGTTGGTTATTGGTATAGATAAGTACCTAGTTACAATATAGCAAATAAAATACAGAGGTAAAAAGAACCTCTTTTTACATTTTTTTTTTTAATTTTTAAAACCAAGCTTGAATCTAGCAAAGATTATCAAACTAAATTAGGACTCTGAGCTATCAAAAATTAGAACTGTTTGTAATATGTAATGGGTTCCGAACCCCCCACCCTCTCTTAGAAAACGTTTCTTTAAATCGGGAATAGGCAAAACTTAGGATCTTCATTTGCACAGAAAAATATCTACGAAGCTAATGATGAGCTAAAGTTTTTATAACGAAAAGTGAAACTTGTGGTTTTTTTGTAAAACTTATCTGAAAAGTTGTTGTTGTTGTCAAGTGTGATGTCGAAAAGGTACCTGCAAGAAATACGCTATTTCAAAAGCTGAATTAATACTAACCTTGTTTAACATAGGTTGGTACGTAGAAACAATACAAAACGCACGTAGAAAAATCCGTCTATCGTAATCGTTTACAGTTTCCACAGTTGTTTACATACAGCGTTTGTTTACGTTCGTTATTTTCGTTTGAAGCTGAAATTGTATGGTCTCAACGAAATCTCGTACACAGAGAAATTACGGCCGGTCTCAATTACCGTCACTGTTATTATTTGACAATTTTGTTGTTATGAACACTTATTCCGTGCTAAGAAGGGAAAGGCACGAAGTCGTGCGTTCAGATAACTGTGAAACACATTGTTGGTAAACCTGAATACTTATGCTTTTGTGGAGTTAACTAGCGTCTGCCCGCAGGTGTGCCTGAGTAGCCTACGGAAATAATAGGTATAATATTATTACCAGCTGGCTTTTCTTCGTAACAACATTATTACCCCATTTCACCCCTTTAAGGGTTGAATATTGGAAAAGGTTTTCTTAGTCGCCTATTTCATACAGAGAACAAACCCTTCAGACGATTCTAGGATCAGCGGTTTTGGCTATGCGTTAATTTGTCAGGCAAATCATTTTTATATTTTTTTCAATTTTTGTATATTTAGATTAATCGTATTAAAATTAAATGATTAAATGATGTTTTGTCTAATCTTAGATTGTTATCTATCTATCTGTTATTGTCACTTTCGGCTTTATAATAATATAACAAGCTGCGCCCCGCCGTTTCACCCAGACGATGATTTCACCCGGCATTATGGTGCTGAAAAGTAGCCTATATCTTTTTCTGTACTTTTAACAATGTGTACTTATGCAAAATTTAATGATAATCGGTTGAGTAAGTACTTAGGCGTGAGAGCGTAACAAACAAACCAACTCGCTTTCGCCAATCGACCAATGACCAATGACCAATGACGATTAATGTAATCTACATAATCTGAGATTGGAGAATACATGATTTAATAATGTATTCTGTGATCTGAGATAGTAATCTTTTAACGGAAATGTAAATATTTAAACTATCAATAACATAGTTAGGATTTGAAAAATATTTTGAAAAACAAACTTTTATTGCATTGTCATCGGAGTTACACAGGTAGATATAACAAATTACAGCGACGTCAGGAAGTGGTTCTATCTATTTAGCTTTAACGATTTAACTTACACACTAACCTGACAAGTTAAACAAAAGCTTGTACAAAGATGAACAGGGATTTTAGAAAATCCGTCAAGGAACTGCCGCATCCCTTCAGGCAACGTAAAAAATGGGTGTTCATTCTCCCCGCAATTGGAAAAACTAACACTATTCTAAAAACTCCTCCCGAAAGGGAGTTTACAGGGGAGCCAAGGTCTCTATACTGTAAAACTCTGATAATAAGGACAGCTCAGCTACCTAACTAATCAACGTAACTTAGGGGAGACCGGGTACAAAAGTAACAATTTGTACATAAACCATTGTTTCTAGCAAGGTGTTGTTAGTATGACATAACGGATACAAATATATGTAAATTTGGTTCATGCTCTTTACATTATCGTCTTAATTTAACTTAATATTGATTTATATTAATGAAATTTAAGGACTTGAAAAAAAATCGTCTCTTGTTACTTTCGACCACGTTAGCAGGTCGGAAGTAACACGGCGTGGGTCGAAAGTAACAGGACAAAGTGGGTTTCTAATTTTTTAAATAAAACATGTTAAGAAATATTTACTAAGAACTGCATATAATAGCAAAAAATTAACATTTGTATTACAAATACACCTGCACCACACCTACATACTAGTAAAACTTTCTTCTTGGCTTTATTTCTGAGTTGGTATTCTTCTCCGATTGCATTCTTTCTTTTTCCATGTCAGTAGTCCCTCGTGTGGTCGTTCTTATGCGTTGTCGCGGCATTCTGTTCAAATAAAGACTCATAAATAATTTGCGTTGATGAATCCATACCATACATCCAAAAGTAACATGTTACTTGTGTACCCATATAGCTATGTTACTTTTGTACCCTACCTCATTTTTGTTAAAATATGAAACATAACCTTAAAACGAAACGTGATAGACAAAAACGGATTAAAACACTCAACAGTCAATTTTATCAAGAAACTATATGCAAATATTCGTGTTGATATCATACTTTTAACTATACGTAAACATAAAATAAGTAAATGTCAAAAAACTTACTTTTGTGCAGTAAATTCACAGAGCGTCTCCTCACACAACCAAACAGCGCGTGGCGCACACGGCAACTGTTTGCAGGGGAGGGGGGTGCACCCGAGTATCACGCGACGGCAGCGACGCGATGTTTTGGTGATTGAATATACCTACAGGGCGTTTGTTACTTTCGACCCGCCGTTACTTTTGTACCCGGTCTCCCCTACTTGAGGCAAAATAACTTTATCTCAAGTGACACGATTATCAAAACATTTAAATCGATCAAAGCAAAAAAATCGGAAGATCTCTGGGGATTGTCAGTCTGTTTCGTTGCTGAAATAATATATAACTTAGCTCCTTATTTAGCCCATATATTTAACTGCAGTGTCGACAGTAATAAGTTCCCCGATCTTATGAAGTGTAGCAAGATTATACCTTTGTTCAAAAGTGGTAGTAAGAAAGACCCTAGTAATTTCAGACCAATATCTATCTTACCATGTCTTAGCAAAATATTTGAAAAAATAATGTTAAATCAGTTAGCTTCATTCTTCTGTATTAATAATTTATTATTTAATAAGCAATTTGGTTTTTCTAAGGGCTGTTCAACTGTGGACGCAGCCTCGAATCTCGTAGAGAGCATCTACGAGGCTTGGGAGTCTCAGCATGATTCTTTAGGTATCTTTTGCGATTTGTCGAAAGCGTTTGATTGTGTGAACCATGAAATTCTATTATGTAAACTTTCACACTATGGTGTGACAGGTGATGCGTTAATGTTGATGAAATCATATCTGTGTGGTAGAACCCAAAATGTTGACATAAATGGGGTTCGATCGGAGTCGGCTAACGTTTCAATCGGGGTCCCTCAGGGTTCAATTCTTGGCCCATTCCTCTTTCTAGTCTATATCAATGACCTGCCTTTCTTAGCGCGTAAGCATTGTGAAATTATTTTGTTTGCCGACGATACATCTCTGTTATTTAGAATCAATAGGAAAAACTATGATATATCCAAAATCAATTTGTCGCTTAGTTTAATTAATAGGTGGTTTAGCGTCAATAACTTAATGCTAAATGCCAAGAAAACGAAAGCTATTAAATTCACATTGACTAATAATCCTTCCTAGCCTAGTGTAGTTATTGACGACGATCAACTTACTTTGTCGAAGGATGCTAAGTTTCTTGGCCTTATCGTTGACAGCAAACTTCAATGGGGAGCACATATCAAGGAACTGTCTAACAAATTGAGTTCCGCAGCATTTGCAGTGCGGAAAATAAGAGAACTATCAGACATTAAAACTGCAAGAATTGTTTATTTCAGTTACTTCCACTCTGTTATGTCGTATGGATTATTGCTTTGGGGTAATGCAGCAGACGTAAATAGCATCTTTATTTTACAAAAACGCGCTGTTAGGGCTATTTATAGGCTAGGTTATAGAGAATCTCTTAGACAAGTTTTTGCGCAGGTGAAAATTTTAACGTTACCATGTTTGTATATTTTCTTGAACATTATTTATGTGCGTAAAAATATTCATAAATATCACAAACGAAGTCAATATACTAGCATAACAAGGAACAAGTTTAAACTTGTTCTACCTAAAATTAGATTAGCCAAAACTGGCAACTCTTTTGTAATGAACGGCGTACTATTTTATAACTTGTTGCCTGTTACTAGACCGGGCGCTAGAGGTAGTTGAGTATGCATAATGTGAGTACCGAATTTCGCCAACGGATTTAAGTGAAGAAAAGGTCAAAGAATAATAATGTGGATCTTGCCGGTCAATTTTCTGGTCCATTTTTTTTTACCC
Organism: Alcis repandata; assembly: GCA_949125135.1. Lineage (NCBI taxonomy): Eukaryota > Metazoa > Arthropoda > Insecta > Lepidoptera > Geometridae > Alcis > Alcis repandata. Next base: position 8,901,084 of record OX421234.1, read on the forward strand.
CCTCTTTCTCTTATTCGTAAAGGGAATGTATTGAGTACATGATATAAAATCATTTTAATGATTATTTTCGTAATGATTTATAGTTTTTTCTAATGGTAAAAGTCAGGATGGATTCTTAAATAATAAGAAAAAAACTAAAATTAAAATAATAATTTTTTTTATTACTAAAAAAAATTAAGTTACAAATGAAAAACTAGCGAATTCAAGCATAAATGTATTAAAAGTAGGTAAAAAATTACTCATTTTTATTTTGACATTTGTTATTGATGCATTTACATAATGAAATATAAAACAATTCTGATTTTTTACAATTACAAGACATTGTGCGACAATTTGCAGTACATTTACATGGTGAAATTAATGACTCTGGTAAAGACGGCTTCGTCATTTGTCGTGGATGGACGTAAGTCACCGTTGAGCTTTTCGTAACCAAATGCACAATAATCAATGGGTGGTAATTGTGTTTGATGAGCATTTTTCCATATAAATGTTTGTACTGTAGCCCTTAATAAATGCAAATGCAAAGCATCTGAAGTGCATATCACTCTCATCAAATTGAAATTAAAACCTATATTTTGAGATATCAGTATAAATCTGAGTTCATCAGCAGAAAATTTTTTCTTCGAAAATAAATATGTGCAAACTGCTTCTAACTCTTTGAATTGCTGATTATTTAAGTCAAAGTTTCCCAAAGGCATGAGAGCTGCTTGTACGAAATCGTCCATCCACGACAAATGACGAAGCCGTCTTTACCAGAGTCATTAATTCCACCATGTAAATGTACTGCAAATTGTCGCACAATGTCTTGTAATTGCAAAAAATCAGAATTGTTTTGTATTTCATTATGTAAATGCATCAATAACAAATGCCAAAATAAAAATGAGTAATTTTTTACCTACTTTTAATACATTTATGCTTGAATTCGCTAGTTTTTCATTTGGAACTTTAATTTTTTTATTAATAAAAAAAATTATTATTTTAATGTTAGTTTTTTTCTTATTATTTAAGAATTCATCCTGACTTTTACCATTAGAAAAAACTATAAATCATTACGAAAATAATCATTAAAATGATTTTATATCATGTACTCAATACATTCCCTTTACGAATAAGAGAAAGAGGGGGTAAAAAAAAAATGGACCAGAAAATTGACCGGCAAGATCCACATTATTATTCTTTGACCTTTTCTTCACTTAAATCCGTTGGCGAAATTCGGTACTCACATTATGCATACTCAACTACCTCTAGCGCCTGGACTATACTCTAGTAAATAAGAAAGACACAGATTTTCAAAGAATTTTAAAAGACTTTTTAATTGAAAAGGCTTACTACAAAATTGAAGACTTCATCTGTGATAAAGTCTCTTTACGTAAATTGTATTTAGACTGTAATAATAATACTTGACTGATTATACCTACTATTGTAGTTATTTTATACATTGATATTTTGACATTGCAATTATTTTATATAATTTTTGACATTCTAATAATATTATTTTCTTTGACATTTAATTTATTGTGTATTAATTTATTCGTAAAAATTGTATTTGACATTCTTAAGTGTACATTGATGTACCCATATTTGAATAAATTATTTTTTTTTTTTGAATTATCGGTAGGCATAGGAGTTAGTAAGACCTTTTTCCAGCAGTCAGCATAGGTTAAATAAAAAAATAAAAAAGGAGTTAGTCAGACGGGTTAGTTAGATTAGTTAGTTAGTCTCTTTCAAATTTTGGCCGCCACGACATAAACTTGGCTATGCTCTGTTCGCCACGCCAGAGAAACCAAAAAACAAAGTAGGTACTAAGTATACAGTTCAAATGTTAACATTTTTTAGGTATTTCATATTTTGATAGACGGCAAGTGCGCATTTTCTGTAAACTAAGTATGTCTGCATCTCGGGTCGTTGGCGCAAGGTCTTTAGCGCTCAAGTATTAGTGACTTTGCCGATCAAAAAGTTAATGGAACGAAAAGTTAGATGCACTTAAAACATGGGCTAATTCGTTTAACGATCTGTTTATTGTCCGTCGATTTTATTAATAGGTAAGGCGAGCACGAATAGCCCTTCTGACGTCAATAGGCAATGGCCCAAGCCAATATTAACACTCCTACGTCTCCTACGAACATCTCATGAGCGGCACGCTTTGCCACTGTCACCCTACATTCAGTAGTAACTACCACATAAACTGTCTAAATTTCTTAGTAACTCGCACCTAATCTGTCTAACAGCTCCATATTTACGTAGTAAGTAAAACGTAATCTGTGTCCGAATCTCTAAATAGTTGTCACAAAAGCACAAAAACATTCGCATTTTTAGGACACCTACCTAATCATCTGTTTCGGTGTAATTCGGACAATGCTGTTGTTTTTTTTCCGTGAATTTGTTGTGGAAATTAATGATGATAATAAAGTACCTATTTAATATACGTCCGATATAGGTAAGTAGGTCATAAGTGGACCTACATAACTACTCTAATGGATTCAGATTAAAGTTAATTTGATGTCAGTCTAATCACACTGATATTTTGTTTGTGAGCGCGTTTGTTTGTTCTTCTTCCCACTTAACTAAGCATCGACTGTATAGACCTAGATAGATGATGTGAAGGTAGTTTTACGGGGTTATAAGGAAAGGGTATGCTATGTCGAAAAAGGCGCATAATTCTTTTAAACCAGTACCATTTGAATTTTTTTCGCGATTTCAGGGCTTGTAATATAGCGAAAAATTGTTTATAATGATGAGTACCTACTATGAGTTTCCTGTTGTTAATTTGGATAACAATATCCAAAATAACATTTCGACTTCTGCTGCGAACAGTATCGACTATCGACATTCGACACAGCAAAATCACGATTTTTTCATTGTGCTCAATTAGACGAATAAGAAAGAAAGAAAACAAATAATTTTAAAAAAGAAAACGAGTTGTTTTAAATCGAATAAAATTGATACCTGCTACATATTTTAACTTTTAAAGGTCAAATTTTAACATTAAATTGCTCTCCTGTAAAAATGACATTCGTATTTTCTGTTCGTAGGGGCAGTCGATTTTAGCTCAGAATAATTTACGGCTTATGAAGATTAGCGAATGAAACCGCGGGACACACCGATTAGATAATACACAACACAATATTCAAATAAGCCCACAAAGCATTTAAGTGCATTACTGGCGGCGTGGTGTCCCGTTGTGCTCCGCGCCGTGCATCTCCAGTCCCGTTACCGAGAGCGTGTGAACACCATTGTTCTAGTGCATTTACCATAGAGACGCGAATCTATGATCATCATCAATTCATTCGTTCAGCATTTAAGAGCGTTGTTCGTTTCGGTGGAGGAATTTCCAGGCTTGACGGTCTTTGGCTAGTGTTTTACTTCCTTGTACGACATGACATCTGCTTTGTCTTTTACGTGATCTAAATTGCAGCTGTTCCTTATAAAAATATCAATGACACTCGATAAAAATTAAATGTAGGTATGGGCAGCTGATATTTTTTTCGCTAATTCCGGGTGGTTCCATTGTAAAAGTTGTTCATCGTGATGAGTAGGTACTATGAGTCTATGAGCCCTTTTCGTCTTAGTATACCCTACCATATAACCCTGTACACTGCCCTTGGTTACTTATTGTATGTCTAAGAATCTATCATACTTAATTTCAAATAAAAGCTTGGAAGTTGGAAGAGGTCATTGTATCACGTCGACTACACCAGACAGCACCGAGACAATAACTCAATTGCCAACGGAACGTCTCCGTTACATTCACTCCAGATTAAATTGGCAACAAAACGAGATTTCAAAATAAATCACTTTTAGTTTCTTTCGTTTTGAAAATGAAACTCGCTAGATTGGTGTGAGATAACTTTATTATTTTTAAATAGACTTCAAGCGACTTCAAAAAGGAGGCTATTCTAATTATAGAGTCTATACAAGGTTATAAGGAAAGGGTATGCTAAGCCGAAAAAAAGCTCATAGTACTCATCATTATATAAACTTTTACTGTGGGACCAACCCTGAAATCGCGAAAAAAAAAACAGGTGTTCCTTGAAAATGTCAACGACTATCAACAAAATGCTTGGAACAATTGTTTTCTTTTTTTTTTTGAGTAATTGAGTACTATCAGCCCTTTTCGGCTTAGCGTACCCTTTCCTTAAAACCATGTAGAGATGATGAAATTTTATTATCACAGATTTACATCAATGAGAAAATGCCCTATCTTTTAAAAACTCTGGCATACTGTACCTAATCTTGTTTTAACACAAATACCTACCTATTTTCCGATAAGCAAATTGCCGTAGTTAAACCTAAATGGGTATGTTTGCGTACTTAACCCAGATTTCACACAGGGCATTGCATTCGTTGTGTTGGTACATATGTGGCACTAAACGTATGCAAATCATTATTGATAGGCATTTGGGCTATTAGGACATGCGTAGCTACATAGTATTATATAGTGAGGTAAACATGCATACACCTAGGTACACTACCTACGCATATCCTAGCCTACCTACAGACCTACATTCGAAGTTCAGCGAATATTCGATAGATAGATAGATAGATAAACTCTTTATTGTTCACACCATAAATTACAAACAAAAGGATTATAGCACCGTAGATAGATGAGTGTACGCCATTTACGCCCGTCAGGGGCGCCCTCGATAGGCATAAATGAAAATTATATATACTTTTTTATCGAATTCTCGCTACGTATTTCACATGATAAGTTGTGCTAGGCCAACTGAAGGCTTCTAGTAATTCTAGTATGATCTAACGAAGAAACGAAACTCATGCCGTGTGTGCCCGCTCGTTTCATAGAGGCCCGCCTCTATGCCTGATGGAAGTACTGCCCTCCCGAACCTAAAGTGCAGTAACAGCAAAAACACGTTTTTGAAATAAGCGCGCGTAAAGAGTAAAAACTCGAAAAATTATGCCAAATCAAGCTACTTGATAAAATCTTGAATGCGAAGTGAAACGAAATGTAAAAAACAATATTTCTTTATATTGTTACATTATTTTGGTTTAAAAAAATAATAATTATAGCCATTACATTATTTTTGTCCCTTTTACTACAAATAATTATTAAAGAAAATCTGTTGAAAATCTAATTAAAAAGCAGTAAATACTGCTATTACTGCACTTTTGACTAATTACCTTTAATTTTTCCTAACAAAAGTGCAGTATTAATTTGAAAATACTGCTGTTTAATAGGTTTTTTATAATATTATACTCTAGTTTTTCAAGTGTAGTAAAAGAAAACTGCCTTTAAACTTAGTAAAAGTTTGTATTTATTGGACTACCATTAAACTTAAATGCTATAAATTGTATCGAAACATTGTACTTAAAACAATATAGAAAACTAAACTCTAAAAACGTATCTTAACAGTAAATGGAATCAAGCAATTCTCCGCGCTTCTCCAGGGGCTTTTCCATTTTTCAACTGTTTGAGAGCAATCTCGATCTCGCTTGGGCTGACTTCTGGGAGGTCTTCCGTGAAGTGGCGCGTGAGTGTGGCTCGGGAATCTTCTTCACAGGAATCAGGTTGCAAAGCTTGCGAGTCATACAAACGGCTGTAGAATTCCTCGACTATTGTCGCGCTGCCAAGTCGACTGGCGATATATCGAAGTGTTGAGAGGTCTATGTAACGACGCGATAATGGCCGTTCAAGTACAGGACCAGCAGACTAAGCATATCCCATTACGCAGGGGAGTGAGACAGGGGGATGTTATATCCCCGAAACTGTTCACTAACGCTCTGGAGGATGTGTTTAAGACGCTGGACTGGAAAGAGAAAGGCATAAATGTCATTGGCGAGTACCTCTCTCACTTGCGATTTGCTGACGATATCGTTATCATGGCGGAATCGCTGCAAGACTTGCAAGGAATGCTGACCAGCCTAGCTGATGCTTCTCGCCAAGTAGGTCTCGGGATGAATCTTGACAAAACCAAGATCATGTTTAACACACGTTTCCCCGGGGCCTGTCTATGTTAACCATATACCTCTCGAAGTTGTCCAAGAATATGCCTATCTAGGACATATTCTGCAATTTGGTGGGACAAACTTCGAGAAGGAGGTTGATAGGAGAATCCGACTGGGCTCTCGTCGTCCATTCCACAGTGCCTGAAGAAGAAAGTCTTCGATCAGTGCGTCCTACCTGTACTAACTTATGGAGCCGAAACGTGGACACTAACAGTGAGGCTGGTCCATCGATTTAAAGTCACTCAGCGAGCTATGGAGCGAGCTATGCTCGGGGTTTCTTTGAAAGATAAAATCAGAAATGAGATTATCCGACAAAGAACTAAAGTAACCGACATAGCTCAGAGGATTAGCAAGCTGAAGTGGCAATGGGCTGGCCATATCTGTAGGAGAACCTGTAGAGAGTTCTAGAGTGGAGACCACGGATCGGCAAACGTAGAGTAGGGCGCCCTGCGGCCAGATGGAGCGACAATCTGCGTAAGGCGGCTGGTAGCAAGTGGATGCGTGAGGCAGAAGATCGTGCCTTGTGGAAGATCGTTAGGAGAGGCCTATGTCCAGCAGTGGACAAACATTAGATAGGCTGATAATGACGATGAGATACATAAACTTCATCTTCATTCTTTGCGTCTTTCTCGTAAGTTTCCCGTGTATTTACGCTTGTGGTTTGAATGTGAATTGCACGTCTCACACGAAATATCGTAGGTACCCATTTTTGACATGGTCAGGATTATGCAAATTAAAAGTTTCACACGTCTCGCATTCTTCATGTCCGAGCTTTGCAAAGGAAATATTCATTACATTTGTTACATGACTTCTATAAGTTTCTATGCTGCATTTCTCATTGCAGCGCTGGCCCGGTTTAATTATTTTGTAAGATTACCAACTAAAACGCAGTTTTAGGGAATATTACTTGACTTTAGCCATATTAGATAGTATGATTCGGATAGAGTAAACTAACTAATATGCAGTAAAATGTGTACACACTGTAAATTATTTAGATTTTTACAAAGTTCTATATGCAGACTAACACGTTAAACTGCAGTATAATTATAAATACTTCATTTTATTTGGTTTTTCACAGACATTACAAAATTCTAAGCAAGTTAAAGTGCAGTATTTGCAGTATGTGCTGTACTCATACTGCACTTTAATTGGGGATACAAATAAAAAAGTGTTTTTTTAAACATCTGCAGTATAATCAACATGTATGGAGGCAAAGAATACTGCACTTTAATATGTTTTTTTATTTCATCTTCTTTATAAAACTACCACTTTAATTGTCGCAAAATATGATGAAATACTGCACATTAGCTGGGTAACTCAAAGAAATCTTATGCAGTATGTATTTTACTGCGATTTAGCTGGTAAACACTGTTTATTTTTAATAAAATTGTCATATTTTTGCAATTTCCGTGTTCGAAAAAAATAAAAAAAAAATACTTATAATAGTTATTTTAAAAAAGGAACTTATTTCATTTATAGGTTTTAAAATGGGGTTTCAGAATATGTATTTAGCTTAAAACTAACAAAATGTCTATTACTGCACTTTAGGCTCGGTTGGGCAGAGTAGTAAGTAAGGAGTACCAGAGTACCCCCAGTACGTTGCTTGAGGCTACGCTCTTGGGAAATGTGCGGGGTTTTCCCCTCCTTCCTACTTTGAGGGAACGGGCCCCATCGCGGTGTTGTTTCCCAAGTCTCGTTAGCATGGGAAGTCAGAATTAGATTCCCAAATCGAACCACTCGCGAGCTCATAGACTTATATTTAAGTCAATGAGCTCGCTGGTCACTCTCATACTCACAAATAATATGTGAGTAGTCAACTCACATTTCAGGTATCTTCTGCTTATTGTACTAGCAGACTATTCCAACAGGCAAAGGATACCGAAGCCGTATTCTAAGAATTCTCAACGATCATATTTTTTTTATTGCGAATAAGTCCGCGTTTGACAGCTAACTCGCCTATTGGCAAGCGACGATGTGATCGAAAATGAAGCACGTAGATTACCTATTTAATACCTAGACTGTGCGTGCGGTATAGTGAAAGTTAGTGTTTCATAGCATTTCTCAGTGAAAGTTCGTAGATATACACAGATAGGTTAATAACTACCAAAAGTCACGCACTTAAAAACGATAAATTGTTTTTTTTTTCCCTAGAATACATTACATAAAACTATTTTAATGTTGATTTCGTTATGGTATTTATGTAATAGGAATAGGTATCCCTACCTAAGTCCAACAAATATTTTTATTAGGTAGGTAATTAATATTTATGTAGGAATATAAACTGAAAATATGGATAAGGAGCCTACCTACCGTCGGGTCAATGGTCAACTCGCCAAACTGCAAAAGAGTAATTGTTGGGAAAACGCGAAAACAAATTGAACACACACAAATTGAGTTCTTATTCGTCTGGGGATGCTGTTTGTATTGTTGTTGTTGTAAGTGAGTGAGTACATCTTATATATAGGCTTAGGACTTTAGGATTAACATAATAAAACAATAAAGATATTATTATTAACTAAGATAAATCAGATTGGAGTCTTTACCTTGGTCAATTTATTAGAGTACGTGTTTAAACTGGCACAGGTAAACTAATCAATATGGTAGTTAAGTTAGTTTACGGTGGTTTGATGATTTTTTTTTTCTAAAATTGAGCATAAACTACCCAAATTGCAATTATGTTTAAAATTTTTTTACTCAAATTAGTCTGCAATAACTATATGCTTCGGTAATTCCTGGTTTTCAAGTTGATTCAAACATTAGTTTTTACCACAAAAGTTCGTCATTATAACTGGATTAGAAAATTCATTTTTTAGTTTAAAGGAAATACTCGCAGATGGCACTGTCAATAAAAAAAAAAAACAATTTAATTATTATTATTATTCAATCATTTATTTCTTTTTTTCCTATCTATTATTACGACATTGCAATCACTTGATAAAAAATTATAACTTCAATTTGACGTTATAAGTAGAGACAGCGAAAGTTGAATTCTATGTTGTCTTCTGTACCTACTGTCTTTTTGATAATTATATTATTTATTTTAATCTACCCACACCAGGACACTAACCATGCTGGGTTAGAGACGCGAAAGCTTGCTTTAGCGTTAGATCTCACCCAGCTGGTTCGGGAGGCGACACGGGTACCTGACGTTGAGTCTCATACGCCTTATCGCTTGGACCTTCTGCTGACAACTGATCCGGACCGATACTCGGTGTCGGTCTCTTCCCCGTTAGGGAAGTCCGACCACTTTCTGGTGAAATCTGTATCTGTCTACTTCCCGCCTGATCCCAGCCCTAGAGGCAGTCGGCGGGTGTGGCGATACAGGTCAGCAGATTGGGATGAGATGCGAGCTTTCTTTGCGTCTTATCCTTGGCAGCCTGTATGCTTCTCTTCGGACGACCCCTCAACCTGCGCGGATGCCGTAACTGATGTGTTGCGTTTGGCAATGGAGTATTTTATTCCATTTTCTGACGTACCATTAGCCGGCAAAGCTTGCCCATGGTTTGGCCCTCGCTGTGGTGCCGCTGAGGCGCGCAAACAGGAGGCTTTCCTTGCCTGGGTTGATGCTCGACACCGCAAAGCGAGGGATATCCGTCAAAAGAAGAGAGCGTTTAACGCAGCTGCCAAGTCTTGCAAAAAGGTATTACAGAGGGCTCGTTTTGACCACATTAGCCGAATAGGGAACAAACTGGCTTCATACCCAGCAGGTAGTAAAGCGTTTTGGTCCCTAGCTAAATCGGTCGAAGCGAACTTCTGCCGCCCCTCACTACCTCCACTGCTGAAGCCTGATGGGACGCTGGCTCACATCGCTGAACAGAAGGCAAACTTGTTTGCTTCTCTGTTTGCGGAGGCTTCGCGTTTAAATGCTGGTAGCGCGACACCCCCTACTCCATCGAATAGCTCGACATTTATGTCTGAATTTCGCATTCGTCAAGTGGAGGTGCGCAAAGCGCTACGGACGGAATTCCAGCCATAGTACTCAAGACCAGCCCCGGATCTACAAATTTTTTTAGGCGGGACAAAAACTGAAAAATGCCGAATGAAATGAATGATTGAAATGAATGAAAAATTTTTTCAATGAACCAAATAATTCGATTTGGAGAGCTTTGTGAATCAAGCACAGTTGCTCAACATAGTGCTTGATCAAATCTCGTAGTAGTTTTTATCAACCGGCATTTGGATGTTATACGCAGCAAGTTTAAAAGCACAAATAAATAAAAAAAAAATCGCGACCGCAGCGAGCGCGAAAATTTTCGACATTGTTCATTAATTCAAAACATAGAATTTTTACGAATTAAACGTATAACGGAAATTAAGCGCCATGAATACGCGAGCGCAGCGAGCGCGAAAATTTGAGATATTTTTGATCAATTTGCGATAGATTTTTACGCGTCAGGCTATACAACGAAAATTACACAACGCTCGCGTCGCGTCGGGTACAAAACTTGTAATATTTTCAATCAATTCAAAAATAATTGTGGCCTTTATAAAATAAATAGTAATGCGCGAACGAAGCGAGCGCAGAGATTTGAAGATCTTTTGTTTTTAGGACGGGCTATTACGTAACGGAGTGTATTTAATAGATATCAGAAATCAAGAATATGTTGTACGTAGCAAGTCTAAAAGCACAAAATAATCATAATAATAAGAAATGTTTAGGCATTAATGATCAATTCAGAACAGATCGATCATATTTGACAAACTATGCACAACGGAAATTAAACATCAAAAAAACGCAAGCGCAGCGAGCGCAAAAAAGTGAGACGTTTTTCAGAAATTTGGGACAGGCTGTTTACTAAGGAAATTATCCACTATTCAAAATCAAAATCAAATCAATAGTTTTCAACCAACACGAATAGATTGAAGATTTTTTCGGTCAATTCCAAAACAGTCAGCATCTACTTACCGAAAAGAAAAACAAGACGCGAGTAGCGAGCGTAATGATTTTGATTTGGTTGTTATTAAATTAAACACAGGCTATTTAATTACGGCGTGTGTGTAATGATTATAATTAATCAGAAATATGCGAGCGCAGCGAGCGCGTTTGTTTTGGCGTCTATGTCCTAGACGCCTTCAGTTTTTATTCATACGGTAACTTAATAAAAAACAAGTATTTTCTTTCCTGACAAACAACACACATGTTCATAATTAAAAACACTGTCGTGGAGAGAGATCAACGAGGGAGTTTTCGAATATCATCCCTTTCGCACGCACGGTAACCAGACGCGTGCTGCCGCGATCTGCGATTCCTGCGGGCGAGCGGGCGCGTATTTTGACTATGCCCTACGCGCCTCGCGAATAATAAATGTTCGTACAGCACGTCTTACCCCGCGCTCTGGGTATCGATCGAGTTGATATGGTCATGACTGTACTTGTACTATTATTTATTCCGTGGTCAAAGTTTAGTAAATGATGAGTTGTCTATTCGTCTATAAAGTGTGAATTTGGCGCCCCCCTAAGCTTCACGCCCGGGGCATGGGCCCCGGCTCGCCCCCCCCCTAGATCCGGGGCTGCTCAAGACGTGTGCGCCTGAATTGTCTCCTGTGCTGACACGCCTCTTTCGTCTCTCTCTTGAGGCTGGTAAAGTGCCGAAGTCGTGGAAGCTTGCTAACGTGCAAGCTGTGCCTAAAAAAGGTAGTCGTGCCGACCCTGCCAACTACAGGCCTATCTCGGTCACGTCCATACTTTGTAAAACTATGGAACGTGTCCTTAACAACAGGCTCCTGGCGTACCTAGAAGCAAATGACCTTCTCAGTAACCGACAATACGGATTCTGCCGAAACCGGTCCACTGGTGCTCTTCTAGCGTACGCCACGTACATCTGGAGTGAGGTCATCGAGAAGCATGGAGAGGCGCTCGCCGTTTCCTTAGACATCTCGAAGGCTTTCGACAGGGTTTGGCACGATGGCCTTATAAGTAAGCTTTCCTCGTATGGTTTGGCCACTGGTCTTGTTGCGTGGATTTCGGGCTTCTTGCGGGATCGATCGATTCGAGTAGTCATTGATGGCTCGTCCGATCGAATGGATATTTGCCGGTGTTCCCCAGGGGTCGGTGCTCTCTGCGACACTCTTCCTGCTGCACATTAACGATCTGCTAAAGCCCGGTATTTTTGGGTATGCAGACGACAGCACTGTTGTAGAGAGCTACATTTCTAACGCACGGTCCAGTGGTCCTCAAATCCAGACTCTGAGAGAGGCCATGGTCGAGCGCATGAACTTGTCCCTTAAGGCTGTCTCAGATTGGGGTGATGCCAATCTGGTCAAGTTTAATGCGACTAAGACTCAGGCGTGTCTGTTCTCCGCAAAGAGGAGCCCATTTCAACTGGCTCCTACTTTCCGTGATGTGTCCATTCCGACAGCTGACAATCTAGAGCTCTTGGGCGTTATTCTGACGTCGTAACCAACCAGTTTAAAGTAACAAACATGCCAGATTGGCTTCTTTACTTTGGTCAACTTTCGGTTTATATCCTTATTTGGCTATGGTAAAACAATGAAACTACCAGATTGGTGAGTTAATGACTGTGCTCTTGTGAAAATTGTGAAATTATAGGTGACGGTAAACTAATACATCTACCACTTAGGCTATTTGACTGATGCATTTATTTAATATTTAATGGCAGTTGCGTTAGAGTAAACTGCTCAATGTTCACATAGAATAGTTTACTAATGCGAAATTCCGAAATTGTGCAGATAGGCAATAAAGATAATTGCTATATCTCTCCGACCCATGGAGCTACAGATACAACTCTTTGCCACAGTATTCTTTGAAAGGAAACACATTTTTTGCCATATTTATCTCAAAAGTGCCAAAATGGCAGATTGGCGAGTTTACCATTGACCCGACGCTACGTTGTCAGATTTTTCAGAAAGCGATCTTCAAGAGACAAAAAATAAATTAAATAAGTAGGAAACTCCTTGCGGAAGTTAGAGAATAGTCCACAGCGTCATCTAGACGTTGTGTTAATTTGCTGAACTAATCATTTGACAGCAACGCGGCGACACTCACTTCGTAGAACGGAACGGAATAATAACGCAGGATAATCTGTGACAAGGAACGTAACAATGCTGCCATACGCATTTACCTTAAATCTACTAAATAAATATATTGCGTCGATTCTGTTGTATCGTGCTTGTTAAGACTAAGCTGGCAAAGCCAATATTGTCAGCGATGCGCCTCTTTTCGTTAAGACGACAAACAAGGTCAAGAATATTATAACTGTCAGATTTAGTGTAGTTTTAAAAATCAACTGAATCAACACCACGAATAATTTCAAAAGCAAATACCTGGGCTATTTTTTTTGTATTTAGAAATGTGGCTTAATTATTTAATTTTCGTGAAATATTTTATTGCTCTTAAATTATTAGTACTCTTAAATTATTTATAAAATGGCTACTAAAATAATTAACTTGCCTACAAACAGAAGCCAGTTTATAAAAAATAAAAAAAAATGCCTGCAAACTTTCGTAAAGAATGTAGGTAGATTCGCCAGCTATCATCGACACAAATACGAATCTAACAACTTGATATGCATTCGCACTAGTCTACAGAAAATATTTTTGAATTGATAGATATTAAAACGAACTTATTACTAAGATACAATTTTTAAAACATAAATTATTATTATTATTTTTTATGTAGGTTTTTATGACACAGTTTTTCTTCTATATTGCACACCCCGTTTTTATATATTTCTTTATCTATCCTCTCCATCCTAAGGTTGCCTGGAAAAGATCGCTCTCAGCGATAAGGCCGCCAGTTGTCGCACTAGTTTTTAGGTGTTGTAATCCTTCTGTTTGTAATTTATGGTGTGAACAATAAAGAATCTATCTATGTATCTATCTAAATACTTACCTTAGTTCTGAGCAGTTGAGTATAAAATTAATTAGGACAGTATGAATTCGACAGATGGTGATCAGCAGATCAGTTTTCTACTAAAATAGCAATAATTACTTAACTTTGACTCTGGCAACTGGAAATTTTAGGTTGTTCTAGTAATTCGTGTGTAAATTTTACGTTTATTTTTTTAATTTTTGTGACAAATTTTAAAATGTATACTGTCTCCAAAGGACCCAGCAAAATTGTCGCTAAAACTCGAAGAGGTAATCATTTTCAAGTTATAAACTTTTAAGCAGTGCGAACGGTAATATTTGTGATCATGTGAGACGATACTATAAACATCTATTTTGATTCGCAGGCCTCTCACAGACTTTGGAAAGACTAGACAGCCGCAAAGATCACAATAGGAAGTCTTCAGAATCTGATAATGGAGAAATTGTTAAGTAAGTTATGATCTTGTCCTGACAGTATTGCATTAAAGTATTAGAAGATTTCATCACAGTTTTACATAACCTCTCGGCGTATTCTAAGAGTGTTTTTTACTGAAATTGGCGATTATTTAGCTGCCAAATTATTTCTGCTGTTCATAAATAAAGTATTCTGGAAGTTTCTTGGTTAACAAAATTTTGTAACTATGTGATGTTTCAGTATGCCTAAGCCGATATTCCATTCCAATGGTAAAAAGACAGTCCACCAGAGAATACAGCACCATGTTATAACACCGCAGCATGAAGAAATCATTAGATTTATTAGTGAGAGTGAGTACAAAAGTTATTTATTACTTTGACTTCTCATATATTAATGATATTACAACTGGATCTACCCACAGTGCAGCTGTCTTATTTTCTATTTAGTTTTCAAAAATAAATCAAGTAATAGATCCATAAGTATGTTCTTATAATAATACTAAAAAAAAAATAGATGTAAGTTAAGCCACCAAGTCCTAATAGTAAGCAACAGTGTGAGCTAAGATGGAGTATATTGAACTGATAAAAAGTCATTCAATAAAACTTTTCTCATTAAAATTGAAGACAATAAGATACAAAGTACGTGTTAAAGAGCCGTGGTAGCTCAGTGGGAGAACCGACGCTTCGCATTCTTGAGGTGGCGGGTTCAAACCCCGACTCGTACCAATGAGTTCTTTAGGACTTATGTACGAATTTACATACCACTGGCTTTTCGGTGAAGGAAAACATCGTGAGGAAACCCGCATATGTCACGCAAAAAGGGCCGATTACCGGCCTAGTTGTGGAAAAAGAGCCCTCTCTTTATCTTTTTTATCTTTAAAGTACGTGTTTAAGTACTTATTTTCTTTTCTTTTACGTTTTAGCCTGGGTACAGTCAGCCTATGGTGATAGTGAACCTGAATCGCCCACTAGTTCAACTGGTAAGTAAATCGTAGTGTAATCCCTAATTCCCTGATAATATTATAAATGTGAATGTAAGTTTGCGAGTTTGTTATAAGTTTGTCACGGGAAAATACTTATCTGATCATCATGAAACTTTGTACACATATTCTTGGAAGTACCTATTAGAAGTCTCATAAATACTTTTAATTTTTTACCTTACTATGGAAACTAACGTGGTTTTCACACATTTTTGTTATAATTAAACACGGGAATACTCACGTAAAAATTAAGTCGTCTACTACGACTAGTTTCGGTCACATTCGGTGACCTTCATCAGGCGAGTTTACAAACGTGACGCGTTCGCGGTTGCGTCTCGTTTGGCGGCTGAAACCGCTGGGTGGGGTGGGTTATTGATCAAGTATTCAGTAACCTAAGCTCTTCAACATACAAACCATGTAAATAAAATAATAATTGTGAATGGCAAATTTGTCTGGCCAGTCTGTTTGTTCGATACATACATTTACAACTAATTAGATAAAGGAATCCTGATAGAATTTGATGTGTATGTATTAAGAAAAGGACTTTAAGATAAGATAGGATATTATTGATAGGATCTTTACTCTAAGAGAATTGAAACAATTATTATATTATTATGCAATATCCTGCCACCTTTACCTTACCTAGAACTTAGATCCAGGACTGTCCGTTTTTTTTTATTTATTTATATTATTTATTTATATATCTAATTTGAATGTCCATCTTAAAAATACGTAAATAATCTGTCTTCAATCTATTTACGTAATCTTACATGACATAGTTTCATATCCTCTGATAAGATTGCCACTTGGCGACCACATAACAATGACATAATGGAAATTATCTGCATTTTCTGGTTTTAAATGAGTCATACCTATAAAAAGGTAAGCTGTGAAACGCGCACATTAGACTGTGTATGTCAAAGTTATAAGCTAACAGTCTGCATTTGTCGGCTGCATGCAACATTTATTTATGCATAGATGTGCTCGGCTGTTTCACCCGCTCTCTGTTGTTTTTAAATTGTAATAACCCAATTCTGATGCTAATTTTAAGTGGGGGGTGATACAAGTTGGTGCACTTTCCGCTTAGGGTGTTTTGTCCGTTGCCCCTCAACTGCCAGCCTGACCAAACCATTCAAGCTACCTTAAAGAACAGAGCATAGCCGGGGATTGCTGCTTTATAGTATACAGGTATAAGAAAAGGGTATGCCAAGCCGAAAAAGGCTCTTGTTGTTTAAAATAATGAGTATTATAAGATCTTTTCGGCTTAGCATACCCCTTTCCTTATAACTCTGTAGAAACCCAAACCACTTTCAGATTTAATATTGTATTTCAAAGTGTAGTAACCCGGTCACAAACATTTCTTTTCATTCATTCATTTAAAAAGAAATCCTATTAATTATAATTACAAACTTGACAATAAATGTATTAATCGAGTAAATTTTATTAAAGACCTCGGAGTTAAATTCGATCGTAGCTTGACTTTTCACGACCACATATCGGACATAGCCAAAGATGCCTATCGTCGTCTAGGCTTTGTTCTGCGTAATGCTAAGGATTTTAAAAACCCATCAGTTGTTAAGACCTTATACAACTCTTTAGTGAGAAGCAAACTGGAATCAAGTGAAAAATAAAATAAATAAATTTCCAGGCTCCGAGGGCTCGTCTCCCACGCCCCCGAGCACCCTGTTCTACCAGGACGAGCCCCCAAACGCAGCTCTACGCGACTTCACCCCGTTCGACCTCGACACGTGGTGGGGCAAACGCCTATTCCAAAACATCACCAACTCGCTCTGAGCCAGCATCCGAAAATACACAACGGGAACATGGAAGATAGCGTAAGTCACAATCAACTGTAGTTTACTAAATTTTTATACAGAAAACAACTTTATTAACTGTAATAAGTCGTAAATAAATAAAAAATAAATAAAGTTTCACACTCATAGCTCCCCACTAGGATATCCTATGTCGGGGATGCCATGAAACACACAAATACAAGGATCCAAATACTAGGAAATTAGAATTATGTATTAGTCTTATTTATGAACATTGTATGTGTATTCTAGCAGTTAATACTGCTTAAAATGCTCTGTAAATGTATCGCTGTCTTGAAATGGTTCATGCAAAAATAAGACAACACAAAAAAAATTCAAACGCTATTTGATTTTAAGCAGCATCTAAAAGTAAGACCCATTATTTGAAAGAATAAAAACAAATCAATAAATGTGTAACTAAAATCTGGGACAAAAATTGAAACAGGTCAAAAGCATTAATGTATGAGATAAATATAAGTTACCAACTCGAATTTAATCTAGTAAATCTATTTGCCAAGTAACAAGTATGGCTAAAATTGCATGCAGTTACAAACATCAGTGTGATATCATTCGACATAACCTTGAGTTACGAATTGATATTACCTCGCGCCGGCACAAGGCCGCACGCAAATGATCATTTCAACTACTCTGTACTTGAACAATCTATTACAAATCAATTTTCATAAAGAAACAAATCATGGCAGTTGCATTCCCAAGAAATAAAAGAATGTTAACAAAGTTAAGTAAACTACAATTGATTGTGGATCTCAGTA
Source organism: Alcis repandata (assembly GCA_949125135.1). NCBI lineage: Eukaryota > Metazoa > Arthropoda > Insecta > Lepidoptera > Geometridae > Alcis > Alcis repandata. The sequence continues at coordinate 8,918,852 of OX421234.1, forward strand.
GTTATTTCATATTGTAAGTGAAAAATTAATATTTTCCAATGGCTCAATTCCTTGCTAACCGAATCGTTGTCGAACCAATATTCTGTAAGATTGTTGAGTGAATGTTATGAAATTTTTATTGTTAACAATCGAATCATGTTAATATACCAAAGATGTAAAACTCAGATCATGTTTATTATGCCAATGTTGCCGAGCCAAACTACTTTTAGGAGAAAATCACTAGTCTGAATAAAAAATTGTTATTTATTTAGCCTTTTGCTTACGGTGCAACTAACACACTCTTAGACTTATTAGTAATAAATAGAATATATAACGAACATTGTCCCTATAATTGTGGAACGGCCTGCAGTATGGAATATAGTCGATAGATAAACTGATGCTTAGGCTCGAGTAAATCGTTAAAATTTGACAATCTTACCATAGACAAAATTATGAAGTTTTCACGATTTAGTCGACTGCAAATGTCAATTTGTAGATCGATAAGTCCCAACGACCCAACCTTGCAGTGCTAACAGCGAAGAGCCTCGATCAACATCTCAAGAGGCTCTCACTAGACGGTTGGCTCAAGAGTCAGTACCCTTAGTCTGAGTTTTGATAGTTTTCGAAAACGATCAAACGTATCGTAAAGCTCCATAGATTATAATAGTTTCTTCACGTTTCCGCCAGGGGCGCTTTACTGGAATGTATGGAGTCTAACGAAACGTTTGATGGTTTCGAAAACTATCAAACCTCAGAGTAAGGGTACAGATGTAAAAGACATTTTCAGGAGGTTCCTCTCTGCAATAGTTGCAGTTTTCAATCCTCATGTCTACATTTTTATATTAGGTGGGTATATTAGTTGCTCCGTAAGAACTGGCTTATTGTTACTAGCGCAGCTTTACGTAGTCTTAGTTTTAGTTAGTTTGGTGTCACGGCAATCGAAAAAAAACCCTACATCTGATAAAAGACAATAGTTGATAAGATATATTACAAAAGTGCCTCGCAGTTAAGTTAGCAAGAGTAAGAAATATTACGGACATTGCCGTGTGTAAGCGAGAAAGCAGACAACTGAAATATGGTTCAATGTAAGTTTACCTCTTTCCAGCTTAGTGTGGAAAATAGACAGGGTTCAAGTTATATTGGGCAAAATATCGATTGACTGATTTCTATCTTGCACGCGGCAGCATTACAGGATAGCTTTAAATTATTGCCTTGCATTGAAACTGGATAGCTTTATATATATTGCTATCCTTTTCTCACTAAATAGGAAAAGAAAGACGCATAAAACAATGAGAGGTATATTTGTTTGCAAAACAGATATCTTTGTATCTTTTCTAACTTACAAACAACTTAATCATCTTGTCTCTTTCAGACTATTTTAATACTTTTTGCTATAAAAACGTGCAAAAGAGACAACATAATCATGGTGTTTGTCTGTTATTTTGTGCAGAATGAGACGACTTAATAAATACTTTTTATGAAAATGTAAACACATTTATGAAAATTACAGTTAAATTTTATTATGTTGTTCACTGTGTAGAAAATGTTTATTTAATTTGTTCTTTTTAACAATAATTTTATTGCTGTTAAATATTTAACATTAATATTCGGTACTAAATTGTATCGCTACAAAAATTTTTGTTATATCATTGTTTTATAACTCAGAAATATTTATAGATTTTTATGGTTTGTTAACATAAAGCTGAAAATATAGCTGTCCTCTTTCATTAAAGTCTATTAGAAGGAAACAGCAACACTTGAAAAAACTTATATTTTATTTAGTAAATCTTCAAATCGATAGCATTATTTATCTAAAGACAATACATAAATGTCACAAACTCGTATATGAAATGATGTGGCCTCAATAGATTATAAAGAAATTCTATACAGGAAAGAGATGATACTCATCATGACTAGGAGGACTATTCAAGAAATTCTGTATTCTATTAATTCTATACAAAAACTAGAATTTAAGATTTTTTAAATATGCAATATGTTTAACGATTTTTTTGGTTTCCAGCATATTCATGGCATGAAAGTAATATTACTAACCTAACGTAACAATAGAGATTGTTTAGTCTAAAACTCGATGCCTCTTGTATTTACTATCATGCTATTATCAGCTTAGGTTAGTAAAATATTAAGTTTAGCAGTCTAATCGCAAAGAAGTAACCAACACAGCTAAATTCGAGCTACATCTTATGTTAGCGCGATTTTTCCTAATAAAAACATGTTATAATTACTATGTTATAACTTTCTTGCTCTAAGCTAAACTATGTCTTCCAGAACAAGAGTTGAAATCGTGTTGAATCTTTGGAATATTGGTTTTTACTTTGTACACAATAATACAATACTTAATATGTATTAATGTCGGCATAAACGCTTCCAGCCTATTTATCAAATAAAAAACAAGCGGCCTCAAACGGACGTCGTTGCGGGTCTAAGCGTAAAAACACGAGTGGTATTTTTGTAGATTTCCCATGTCTAACTGTCAAACTATGTAAACAAATATGGCGGACTCGTAACCAATCATAAATCATCAGCGAAATACAGAGCGGTCATTGGTCGAAAAACGCAATCTTTGTTTACATTGTTTGACGTTTAAAACGAGTTCAATCCACGAAGGCGCTCTTCACTCTTCTAATCGCTTACATTGCATTAGTGTTCAATGTTCTGCTAGTGTGTATTATCTTTAGGAGCACACAAAAAAAATCGAACAACAACGAGAACTCATTGTACTGTACTCTAACCGATTAGAGAGAAGAGTGAATCACATTTTGCTGGATTAAACCTCGATTAATTAAACATACTATAAGTATTTGCGAAAACAGAGTTTTGGTTCGTCCAGTGTAAAAATATAACAGAAACTGTTGCCATTTTGTATGCTATTTTAGTGTTTTAAAATGTTACAAAAGGATATGTCAAAAAATTGCTGTCCGTGGGATTCGAACCTACCGGGTTTTGCTCCCGTTACTCGTCCGATTTAGTTACGGTTGTGAGCACTGAGCAGTCATCGAAATACTTGAATTGTTGAACTAACTGACCGATATTTTTGTACTTTACTTTATAGTAACATGTTATTGTATTTGTATTCCATGAAATACATTTCAGACACGATGCTGAACACAAAATTGCGAAAATAGTATTTTGGCGTCGATTCTGTGGTGACATATTATATCAGAGCAAAAACTATTTGCTTTTGTTTTTTAGGTAGAAAAATGTTAAGCAAGAAATATTTGACAAAACGAACATTTTTTTTTTGTTATACAGCCTTATACGGAAGGCGTATGTTAAGCCGACAAAGGTTCATATTACTTATCATCATGAACAACTTTTATTACGAGACTTACTCTGAAATAGCTGAAAAAAACAGCTGTTCCATAGAAATATGTCAACAACACTCGACAAAACGTATGAAATAGCTGTGGGTCTAGCACAACTTTGACGTAAAAATACGTAGCGAGTTTTGGATAGAAAAGTGTACGCCGTTTACGACTGTCAAGTGTGCTACTGACGGGTGTTAATGGCGTACACTTTTCTATCGAATACTCGCTACGTATTTTTACGTCAAAGTTGTGCTAGGCCCACTGATGTTTTTTTCGCTGCAGTTGGTCCCATAGTAAAAGCATACCCTTTTCTTATTGCCATGCCTGCTTTATATTTCAAATATTTTTTCTAAATTTAGATACCTAATTTAGAAAACGCCACTACAAAATCGACGTTATGAATATATTTTATGTAGTGACGTACTTGTAAGGTACAACACTAATTAGCAGTTAATTAGCCCTTTAATTGAATAATTGAGCCATAGTAGTTATTGACGGCAGGAGAATATTTTTAGACTGATTTAGTTATAAAAAGTTATGCTTTTTGTTGTAGTTGAATAAACCGTCTGTCAAGTTTAAACATTTTTTATTGATTTAAAATAGTAAGTAATTCCTATTGTTAGGTATTAGATAGTAATATAAATATATATAATAGTAATATTATATATTATATAGTAATATTATTGTTAGGGTTTGTGCGTTTGGATGTTTGTACGCAACCACGCAATAGCGGCTGAAAGGATGTGAATGCAATTAGGTATGGAGGTAGCTTATAGCCTAGAATGATAAATCTAAGTCTAGATTAACGTATGGGCTACTTTTTATCCCAAAAAAAAAGTTTCTGTACCTAGTGTAGCAGATGAAAAGCGGAGCGCAGCTAGTTTGTAGTACAACAAGGTACTTACATGAAAATTAAAGTACCTACCATACAATACATATTATAGTCTAAGATCCGGCTGCAGGATTAGTGCGTTCATCGGTTTTTTGCTGAAAACCGAATTTTTTGTATATTTATAATTAGGAGAATATATATTTATCAGGTTGCCTATCAAAATTTGGCCGCCAGTATTTTTAATTGATTTTTGGGAAAAAATTTCGTTCACTTGTTTTTTAAATAAAATAACGTCTACATCACGGCAATTTATATGAAGATCCAAAAAAATCACGGTTGCCGTTGCGCACTTGGCCGCACCTCTTCGCAGCCAGGTGTAAACAGGTATGATTTCGATACATTTATACGTTCATAACGTTTATTTATGAATTATATATCAAATTAAAGCTAATTTTTTTCTATTTATTATCATATATGGTTGCCTAATTAAATCTACCCGCAAATAAGGGTTGCTGGCTTTTAAAAATTATAAATATTTAAGGTAAGAGTGAAAGAGAGTTAGCGCGTAACATCATTTGTCAGACGAGGATAGCGATTGCCGGCTGTGCGACGCTTTTAAGCCATTGCGCATGCGTCGAATGGTAGTGTTCTCAACCACCGAGGAGTAATAGAGACGACTTAATAAATACTCCAAAAAATATGTCTTCCTTTTCAAAATGACAAATTTAAAAATTACAAAAAAAAATTTAGATTGTACTATGTTACCGCGTTTTTCCATAAAAATAAACATTAATATATAGTTTTTTTTAATTTATTATTTTTATTTAATTATTTTTTTTTTAAATTAATCAATTATTTTTTTAAAATTATGCGTTAGGTAATTGTTTAAGTTATTAATATTAACTAATTAATAAAAAAAAAAACATTAAATTTTAAATTAAATTAAAAATAAATTAATTTAAAAATAATAAAAAAAAATATAAATGTTTATTTAATTATGGAAAAACGCGGTAACGTAGTACAATCTAAATTTTTTTTTTTGTAATTTTTAAATTTGTCATTTTGAAAAGGAAGACATATTTTTTGGAGTATTTATTAAGTCGTCTCTATTACTCCTCGGTGGTTGAGAACACTAACATTCGACGCATGCGCAATGGCTTAAAAGCGTCGCACAGCCGGCAATCGCTATCCTCGTCTGACAAATGATGTTACGCGCTAACTCTCTTTCACTCTACCTTAAATATTTATAATTTTTAAAAGCCAGCAACCCTTATTTGCGGGTAGATTTAATTAGGCAACCATATATGATAATAAATAGAAAAAAATTAGCTTTAATTTGATATATAATTCATAAATAAACGTTATGAACGTATAAATGTATCGAAATCATACCTGTTTACACCTGGCTGCGAAGAGGTGCGGCCAAGTGCGCAACGGCAACCGTGATTTTTTTGGATCTTCATATAAATTGCCGTGATGTAGACGTTATTTTATTTAAAAAACAAGTGAACGAAATTTTTTCCCAAAAATCAATTAAAAATAATTTTATTAAAAATACTAGCGGCCAAATTTTGATAGGCAACCTGATAAATATATATTCTCCTAATTATAAATAAACATAAAAAATCGGTTTTCAGCAAAAAACCGATGAACGCACTAATCCTGCAGCCGGATCTCGTACTATTATAATCTCTTTGCAGTTCTCAAAGGTTGACACTTTTTGAAAATACGTCCTGGCCCTAACGGCGCGATGACGTTTAAGTGACGTTCATGATGTTAATTTTGTAAATACAATATTTGATTTTTCGAGTGGAAATATTTTAAGAACTTTTGAGCTATCAATGCAAAAAATACAATTTCAGAAAAATGCATTGCCGTCGGAATACTTGGAGCTAAAAGAATCGAAAACTGCTGTAAGTACGATTAGGTAATAACTTTTTCACGCTTCGAAAATTATTTACCTACGTGACCAGTGAGCTGGTAAAAACATTACTTATCATATCAGCACCTATTGTTACTCGACTTAGAAAGGAAAAAAGTTTGGCTGAATCTACAACAACAATTACAAGACAACAACAACAACAATACAACAACAAACTACTACAATACTACACACATTACTACACAACACAACACACACCAACACAATTCGAAGTGACTATTTGTATGGGTACTGGACGAATAATATTATATTGGCTGAGTCTATTAATACGGGTACTGCTATTAATATGGGTACCGAACAATTTATGATTATTAATACGTTTACCATATAAAAAAAAAAAACCTAACAACCTAACCGGACACGATTAGTACAATTTTTTGGAAATAACATCAATTTTCTTGGATTCCTATTTTTAAGATTCCTATTATTAGCTTGTTACCATATATTAGCTAATCATCCAATTCATTATTAATTTTTTTTTAAATAGTACCCGTACAAATAGTCACTTCCAAAAAGGTTTTGGTCCTCTACATTACCTTTCGACGTCTCTATATTACCTTCTGAAGCCTTAACGGTTTGACCAATTTTGAAGTGCGATTTGTAGTTTTATGTCCAGAATACCTACCTACCACCTACATTTTATCGTCCGGTTTTTGTGTTCCTTGTAATCTTTACTTACTTGTAACTCTTGTAAGTAATATTTGCAGCCTAATGTCATCTTTCAAAAGAATTTCATCCACGGCGTCCAAAACGCCCGCAATATTCTGACGAGACTCGAGCACAGCATCGAGAAGTCCAACTCTTACGAAGACAGGTTGCTCCGCTGCCGAGCCAGCCAAAAGCACTCGCACGACTTCAACGACTGGCCCTGGGATACAGACTTCTCAGACGATAAGGATTTTAAGACAAGCGGGAGTAAATCTGGTAAGGTATGATGCCTACATAGATAGGCAACTGGTACCTGGATAGGTAGGTACGTTACTTATATGGTAGTGGTGATCTTCAGTTAACTCATTGATCGTAGGGTAGGAGGAAACTACATGGCGATACCTACACCAGACTTCAGATGGCCAGGTTAACCGCTAAGCTGCTGGTTAACTCGCAATTCAACCGTGAAACTAGTTAAAAATATCGTGATTCGAATCCCAATACTTTTAAAAGTTGGTAATTATTGTATGATAAGATGTAGTTGTTTGTTGTAGAATCCAAAAAATCAAGCCAGCCACAAAGTCCGTCAGTCAATTTACTAGAATCATGGTCCACCATGAGCATCGTTTGTCTTCAATATCAGTAAGTAAAAGCATTAAGCATCTTTGTACCAACTAATTATACATATATAGGCTGTCCCAAGAATTCACATACTTATTAAGATTTGAATTTGCCACCATTTGTGCAGTTGGTGTTCGAAACTAAATATCCCACTCCTTTCCCGTTCTATCCATAAAAGCTTGTCAGTAAGAAAGTCTTCTTCTAGATACGAAGAGTTGTCTAAACGCTACGAGGCTCTCCTAAAAGCTTTTAACGACAAGTGCGGCGTAGTCAACGCCAAGAAGCAGACCATCGCCCGCCTGCGCCAGAGAGCCAGGGTCATGCACGCGCAGCTTGCGTCCGCTCATAAGACCCTGCTGTGTGTTGGAGAGAAGTACCTGGTTTTAAAGAGGCGGAGACACGAGCAGGTAAGTAGGTAGGTATAGCGATCTTACAAAATAAAACTGCGCATTTCTCTACTCAACTCCACTCCATAAATACGGCTTCCTTTGCCATCTGCATAATCTATATAGTTCCAGAGCCGTAGTGTGAGCCTAAACTGAAGCGCCCTGGATTTCTTCTCGCTCTGTACGCTATGGATAAAATGAGAGACTAGAGCCAACGCCATTCATTCAACAAGTTCAATGCACGATTTTAAATTCGCCCAAATATACATCTAGAGTTAGCGTGTCAAGACTGTCAAGCCAAGTTCAAGTGTTGAACTCACATTACGAGTATTTCCAAATTGAAATTGAGCAAATCGTTACTCGAATATTTAAAAACTGTTCTTATTCTCTCAAAGGATCTTCTCTTGATGAATTTAAATATCTGTTCTAAGTCTGGGTGTTAGTTGTCCTTGTTGTGTGTTGGCATCCCCGACACAGGGAATCCTAGTGGGGAGCTATGAGTGTGAAACGTTTGTTAAAGGTTCGAATTCCACTGGTTTCCAGCTAGAGCAGTACAACAAGAAGATAGAGTTCCTCAAGAGTCGCGTGCGGGAGGTGCTGACGACGGCGGAGAGCGCGCGCCTGCAGCTCGACCGCAAGCTCTCGCAGTTCATGTTTGTAGAGCAGAACTCGGAATATGCGATGCTGTTAGCTGAGGTACCTTTACAGTCATATATTTGTTTTATATTTTCAACCTTGTGTTTAGCTGCTAGAGAGCCCGGCAAATAACGAAGACGTTATCTGCACCATAGTTGATTTTAGGTGTTTCTGGTAGGAGTATTTTTTTTTTTATCTTTTTTTTAGGGACTTTTAGCCACTTATGCGTAGCCATGTCAGCCCCATAGGTGCTCTCTTTTTGTTTTTAACTAGAAGTCCGAACACATCGCCTCAAGACTTAAAATAAACAGGTTATTTGCCATTATGGTAGGAGTAGTGCGGGATGACTTCTACGAGTACGTATAAGTAAAATAAAATAAAAATAAACATTTCACACTCATAGCTCTCTACTAGGATACCCTGTGTCTGTGCTGTGTGTGTGTGTGTGTTTGTATATTGTGCAATGTGCATGCACTACCCACCAGTCCAATTCTTAGTTTTTTTTTAAATCTGGCATGTCCACTTAGTCTTTATTTTGTAAACAATGTCTGGCCTCCACCGACAGAAAATTCCAATAATTTATGAGAAAATCCGCTCCGACAGCTCACGTTTTATACGCTACGTCACAAACTCTCAGCTTAATGCTATATGTGGCACAATCCTTAGTAATAGTACCTACATTTCCGATTTCCGTTTTAGATGAAAAAATGCAATCAACTTTACGTGGAAAATCTGAAATTAAAGACCCAACTTGAAGAGTATCTGCCTGGCTCTATTAACTGGAGCAAGTAACATTACAAAAAATCGGTCAAGTGTCGAAGTGAACACGCGTGTGGGTTCCGCAAGAAATTAATAATCATCGTCATAATAGACCGAGTTCTAAGTGAGTCAAAGCTATTTATGGTTTTTCGTTATTGTGCTTGAATCCCTTTATGTATGAACTTGGTCAGTTATATGTCGTTAACTCTATTAGACTAGGTAAGTCTCATGGTTTATTAACATTATTCTTGTTAGGTCTAATCCTTAGTATACTACGGAACCCTAAAAATACAATTATAAAAATAATATTACTTATAATTTTATCCATTATTTAAATCTTACTGTTTAGTAGGTAAGTTAGGTACTTAGTTATTTTAATAAAAGCTATTTCATTTTGTAAATTTGTATTTATATCTGAACCATTTATAAAGTACAAAAGCTAAATTCAAGAAGGTAGGTGATAAGACTAGAGGCTGTTGACTGTCTCCTTTACCTAGAACAAGAATTAAAAAAATATTACGATTCGTAAGTACCTACTAAGTACTTCGCTGCGCCACGCGGTTTCATCCGCGCTTTGATAAAATAATGGTGGTGATAAATAAAATGGTTCCTTTGTCCTTCTCCTCTGTATCCCTGAAAACCTGTGTGCAACATTTCATTTACAAAGACACATGGCGTGGATATGCTCAAAATATTGTCTCATAATATACGCTTTGTCATACTTTTATGTAAGGACTTACTTTGAACTGAGACGTCACGACGGCTGCAATAGTAGACAAGTATTTCTTCATAGATGGATTGGCTTGTTTTCAATGGAAACAAAAACGGCAGCGTGTCTTTCTTACTTCAAAACCGATGCAAATGTATCACGTGCGACCCAGCAACGCTGATTTTTTGTGTAATACTCTATTGACAAACATACGTTTTCTTAGGATTTTTTTTGAATGGAAGTCCTTTGTCCATACTTGATACTTTACTTATTTGAGCGGTTTTAGCTTACATGACTTATTCCTTGTTGTTTCTGCAAGATAAATTTTAAAAATTAATAGCAACATAGACAATTTAGACAGATATCTACTGGATCAAAAACTTTAAGGTATACTTATTGCTCTAGAAATAATAATCCAGCTTGTTTTAATTTATGCAAGACAGGTAGATTTACTACTAGAATCAGCGATTGTGTAAGAGAGCATTAGATCTTTTACACCACATCCTTCATCCTATTGTGGCATACTCTAGGCTTGCTAGAGACAGGTTTGTTCGTAACCATGTCGTGTAAACCGCAGCGGATATTGTATCGCATTTCATGGGAGTAGTTCATTGACGGACTAAATCACACTAAATATCGCCGTTGTAAAGACACGTACCTACGAAGTATCCTTCGATGTCTTGTTAATCTTTTCCGTTTTCTGAACTCACTTTCATATTATTTGTCATCTGAAAACAACAAAATTTTTAGTAAGAATGCTATCGAATATTTCATCCTTAGAAATATAATTTAATTTATAGTTCGTGCTATATTAACTTACCTTTCTATTTTTTTCAAAACTCTATCCAATACGCCTCCTAAAACGTGAGTTAAATTTAAATCCCAAGCGTCTTTTACTTTGCAGAGGAGATTCTCATCCGATTTAGTCCACTCTAATGCTTTCAATCGATTAACGGCGTTTTCTATGGTACTGTCCTTTTTGTTTTCTATATTATTGTCTTCGAGAGAGCGAGCGAGCATGTCATACAGTTTTGTTATCATATTCATTATAGCGTCTGGGGAGTCACGATCTTGTAACTCAGGTATAGAATGTATGGTTACTCGGCAATCGTCAGACTTTTCGATCAAACGTGCTACAAACTCTAAGAGTGTGGCATCTTTGATAGAGTGGTGAAATTTGAGCGTTATTTTATGCTCATTCATTACTAAATCTTCGTGATTCTTCGTTATTAGTACTTTGAACAAACCTTCGTCGTTGTAGGTAATAACCTGGTTTTCATTTTGAACCATTCCCAAATTTTTATTAATTTTTTGGTTAAACCTATCGGGAACTTCTTCGATTTGAACATACTGAGCCAAATCAATATTGCTATATCTTCTCCAGTAGTAAAATCCGTAATCTTCGTTTCTCCTGTAGAATATTTTATCTGTGCGATAGTTTATGAAGACATTTCTCAGTTTCTCTTTGATTTTATGTGCTGCTATTTCAATGGTGTTAGATTGTATTGTTCCTTGGATATCTGTTGTATTTTTCTCCTCTAAACAGTAGAATACGTCAAAGCTATCCAAAAACTGTACAAATCTTCTATCTTTTCTTTTTATTGCAACTGAACATAAAACTTTATACAATAAGGCTCCAGCTATAAACATCATTATAAAAGGCAATGTAACTGTGAGAAGAGATAGCGAAATTAATTGAACGATCCTCTTTGCTTTGAGTTTTATCTCTGATAACTTTAGTTTCTTCAATTTGTACTGTAATAGATAAACGACTGATTAAAACATAATACTCGTATTTACTTACTTTTAGTTATTAAATTGGTAGTTTTTGAATTTTGACTAAAAATGTGTATTTTGGCTGTTCAATTTTGCGCTTGACACCTTTTTATGCCACTCAAACTTAGGTGGTAAACAAACGAAGGTCACCAATCACCATCGCCTGTAACACCGGAGGCATGACGGATACGTTGCCAACCTTTTAATACTACCTACTAACAGCATAACAACCCTTTTGAAACTATTCAATTCTTATTTATATTTCTCCCCTCACCTCACTGCATATTACAATATCGAGTAAATGTACGGCTACCACAACACTTGAAATAAAAACAAATTCCCACAACTTTAGTATCACGCCCTCAAACAAAGCATTTGTTTGCACTTTAGATAAATTACCACAATCTTCGCATAAAGAACAATTGTATCCACTCCTCATTTTAATATATTCGAATTTAATAAAAATCCTGGAGCAAGTATTACTCGTGCAATCGATAGTATAGAATAGACTGAAAAATTATAAGTTAGAAGCCTTAAAAATACAAAGAATTTATGTTTCTGTTGATCCAATTTAGCAAGTGTATACGTGTTACAAGTGTAAATATGTTTGTAGATAACAGTCTTCCTTGCGTTCAATGTTTTTCATAAGAAGCATGCACATAGTCAAATACAAGAACATTATTTTTACAAAACAATAAACAAAAACCGACTTCAAAAGACCGACTATTGAGTTATTCATCTATTTGTCGCGCACGTACATAATGCATATTTAAGACTTATATGGTTTTCTCATGGATACCATTATCAAAACTGGACTGAATTGAAATGGGACCGACCAAATGAGAAGCGTCAGCTTTCTAATAAAAAAAGAATCATCAAAATCGATTCACCCAGTCAAAAGTTATGAGGTAACAAACATTAAAAAAAAATTAAAAACAAAAAAAACATACAGACGAATTGATAACCTCCTCCTTTTTTGAAGTCGGTTAAAAATAAAACAAAGTCTACCATTTATTGTTGCAAGTCAGTCTTGTACCAAAGATATTTGCGAAAAATTGTAAGACTAATGCAAATTAAAGGAAATAGCAAACAACCCTAATAAAACAGTTTGTTAGGATTGTAAATAAAGTACCATTGTAAAACAAGTATAATATATTTCCAAAATAATATCATCTCTTAAAATAATAAATGATTGGCAAATTTTTATTTCCTTACTCTTATTTTAGATCACTTTTTCTAATTTGCAAATGCAGAGCCATAGAGCCATCTCGAAGACGAATTAAGACATTTGATTTCTTATACTAAAATACAAAATTATAAATACCTACATATTTTACAAAAAGTCCTACATTACTATCAAATATTTTAAAAACTAAACGTTGTCTTTGGTTATCTCTAGGCAACTTGTTCACTCTTTTGTCTTTTGATGAAGCAAAGAACGTTAATCCAAACGAAGGAGGTGGAGGCGACGTAGACTACCCTCAAATGAGGCGGCATGAAGAAGAAGTTTATAGTCTGTGCCGGGATCCAGAAGGCTTGGTTCGCTACGAACGTCTTCCAGTACTTCTGTCGAAGCTCTTCGAAGACGTCCTCTCGTCGTTCCAGCACTCCTAGTACTGTGGATAGAGAAATATTATTTAGACGCCAGCCTTAGGTACGTTCTGGAGTTCAGAGTTTAGAGTTCTGGATTCTGCGTTCACTTAATACAAAATAGCAGTCGAACCGCGGCGAGAAAGCTCGTAGACCGCATTGACTGTGTAGACCAAAACTAAACTATAAGTATTTCGTTTAAATTTGTATTACGCACCAAAAAAGAACTGCTCGCACACAATGTATCGAGTCTGTCTATACTTCCTGGCACGGCCATGGAGGCTTTTCAAATACCTTTTCGTTGTAGAAAGTAGCACGCGTTTGAAAAGCAGAATAGTAAGCTTCACACATTTGCAGGCTCAGAAATATCAAATTAAGTAGGTACCTACTATAGGATCTCTTACCTGATATCAAAGTGTCGTTGCCTACGATTACAATTTAAGACTTATACATATACTCGTAGTCTTACTTAGTTTTTAAATACGATAATTTGTCTCTTTAGAATAAATAAGTCCTAACTACTATCTACAGAATACTAACTATCGAGAGCTATGCTAAAGCTACTGTCATAAAAAGCTAGTGTCGTAAATTTAAATGCCAGTATGAACGCCGCCTTACAGTGACATTGGGTAATGGGCTTAACAAGTTCTTTGAACGAGCCTATTTATTTGCTTTTCTTTTTCTCGATTTTTCTAAGAAAATTTAGACGAGTCATTACAAAGTTTTTGAGGAAATAAATTTTAACTGACAAAGGCCGAGAGTAAAGTTAGTAGGAAGCCGGAAGTTTAGTTTGAAATTAATATTAATTTAGGAGAAAAAATATGTTTGTCGGTAAAATATTTTTCTGTCTCAAAAATTTTGTGTACAAATTAATGCGCTCGTTTAAATTTGTTTTTTCGAGGATAGAACAAAGTGGAGGAGAAAAGTTATGGCTGACCCCACCAACCTGTGGGATATAATTATGGCCAGGAAGAAAAAAAAAAATAAACATATGTAATCTAAGACCAATAGGCGTGACGAAAGATTTTAAAATCCTCTTCCATAATGTGAGTACACATTTACTATTTACAAAAAAGCTTTTATTTCGGTAATAAACTTAAGTTTAACGAAGTTTGAAGCTATTTTTCACATATTTTTTCAACAGTGCCCGAAAACAGCTTGCTTGTGTCATGGCGTCGATTTGACGTCACGGCTAGTAAACATGTCATTGTGTCTATGCGTGATGAGCGGCGGATGACCTGAGTTCACTGAGGCGTGACGTCATACGCTGCGATTGTTGTTTCTGACAAGATGGCCGATTGCTGTATTTTAATGTTTTAATTTATTGAAAATCTTAATAATCTGTTTTTTTTAAATAAAACTAAACATGTGTTTTAATTTTTTTTAATCTGGCTAGTCCCCTGAAAGCATTGAATCGGCGATTTTTTGATACTGTAGAGCAGATAAAAGGGAAGGCAGATCGTGTCGAATTAGGAACTAAAAGCACTAGCAGAACTCCAGCAAGCCTTGAAATTACTGCGATAAGAGCAATGCTCTTGAATTTTGATGATTAATGATTATATATCTACTTTATTATTATTGAGATATAGGTAGGTACTTACACGTGTAGAATGTGGCTAAAAGGACTGGAGTCATCAAGAATTGGTCGGCTGCGACTTTCGTCGCCACTGCCTTTACTGCTTTACCTGCAAACTTTTTATCCAAGAATTTGTACCTGCAAAACAAGAGCTCCTGATTAGTTAAAAACTGCAACTTAAGGGGAAGCCATCGCCATATTTTTTTAACGAAACTGATTGGATGCCGTGGAAATTTTTAGTTTTAGTTCACATTTTTATTTTCATTTGGCTAACTCTACTCTTGGCACAAGACACAATGACGTCTATTCTGTTCTAAACTAAATTTAAGAATATTGGGACCAAAGCCATAACCTTATAACCTAACCTTATATTTCATACCAAATTAAATACAGACGAAAATATTTTAGTTCTGGCAAATTGATAGAGAATACAACACAATGAAAAATATGTACATATTACCAAAAATAAAGAGTAGGCGCATATACTGTGCTGCCAACTGCCACTATCCGTCCCGCTGAAGCATAATCCATCTCCACACTTTCTGGCTGAAAGAAAGAAAATCGGGAAATGTATAAAAAGCGATGGCTAATTTGGAGCAGCCACGTCAAGGGTAGCGTGGCCGAGCGGTCTAAGGCGCTGGTTTAAGGCACCAGTCTCTTCGGAGGCGTGGGTTCGAATCCCACCGCTGCCAAGATCTTTTTGCTGTTACATTTTTTTAAACTAATTTTGTAGCGTAGAAATTCCTATCAATTTAACAAATTGAAAATTCCATCCCCTCTTTGAACAGACATACAAATATTTATCTGAGTTCCCTATCGACGAAGCGCGACCGATAATATTAGACTACTCAAAAACCATGCGCTCCACAGTCCACACCTATGAACACACTTGCACATACTACCCGTACTATTACATATACAGGAACCACCTACGTCTGTACTCCTCTCTCTACAACAATTTAAAATTAGCATTACAGTTAAATGGGGTTCTAGCCTACATATTGGTATAAATTACCTCTACAAGTAATCAGGGCTGTTTAAAAGGTATTTAATAATGATGAATGATTACCGCATGATATTTGTTGAAACCCTGCTGAGACAGCTCCGCCGCAGTATAGAATGTTGCATACACGGCGGTGTTGGTGAGCACCGGCCGCTTCTGTAGCGAGCGACGGAACATGGCCGCGATTTTGGACGCCATCGCTCGCGCTGTAAATGCAGTTGAAAGTTATTTTATTGTAACTACATACCTAGAAAATTACTACGTAAATTTATTTTATTTTCCCAGTTATAAGGTTCATGACACAGTTTTTAACTACTGCGGGAAGCATCGTTTTCTCTTGTTTGCCACTAATTTTTGGTACAAATAAAGAATTTTGAATTTGAATTATCCTTACCACTAATACTATAAATGTCAATGCTTTGATGTTTTTTGCTCAAACTCGCAAAAACAGCTAAACAGATTTAGATGCAATTTGGCATGACGGTAGCTTAAATTTAGAATTAACATACTCGTATACATACGACTTTTTTTCATAAAAAAATATTTTCTTTTCCTTTCATAAAATGTAATATTATAATGACATTTATTTATTATTTATTTATTAATTTGGTGGCATCATTAATACTGATTATGGATGGACCGTTTGCAATTGACTCTTGTTTACTATTCTAGCGCCGCGCCGCGCGCCGACCGAGTCGTCACTTCGTAACAAAAAGACAATTTATTTCTATTTTATTAGTTAGGTGCGCCTCTATTTCCTTATTTCAAACTAGCTGCATCCCGCGGTTTCACTCGCTTTTTATAAACTATCCCTGTATCGACAAAAAAATAAATACCTATTCAAATCGGTCCAGCCGTGCTCGAGTTGTAGAGCGATTCATTTTTATGAACAAAAAAAATGTGTAATTATTTTATTCAATTTTGAAAAAAGAGCCGAAAGTCCCCTTTTCCCGGAAAGAAAAGGAATAGTACAGAATACTAATAGATGTAGGTAACCCTCTCTCATTTTGATGACCGACGCGGCTGTATTTTAAAGTAGATACATTTTGTATTATGTAAATCACTTGAAGATTGAATTATTTTCTACTGCTAATTATATGCCATCGTCCTTACATCAAATGAAGCTGGCATATTGTAACCAAGGTCACGACCTCTCTCTTATCAGATAAGCCTGTGCTGTTATCTCTTGCAGATGTCTTATTTCGGGTAGTCTGCATAATAGGTACCTACTTATCGCCGTAGAGATTGTTTGAAGCTTGTTGCCGACTGAAAATCGTTTTTTGCGAATTCCAAGATAAAAATGTTTTTATTTAAATGCTAGTATAATTTTTTCTACATTTAGTTCGCATGCACACGTTTATGTGTTGCTTTGCATTGGATTTAATTAACAAACTATATAACGTCACAAGTATTCCTATATTTAACTGGTACTTTCCTAGTTAGGTACTCGTATAGTAAATAAATAAACATCAAGTATGGGCGTGAGGTATTCGTTTATGTACAAGTTCGCACTAATTTATCAGCCCATTTAGGTACAGGGTCACTTTTATTAACTCAAGGGAATTTTAGTTTTGCCCCTCACCTTCTTATAAAGTTTCCGTAAAGAAAAGTGTCATTGCTTGATACTGCGCACTACCATTTTTGTATTGCGCACGAGCTAAATGACATTTTGTCAATCTCAGGAACTGCTTGACATCGTTTAAAAAGTGAGGCCGTTATTGTTTTGAAGGGAGACCTAATGGCCCGTGCTCAGCAATCTTTGATGATAGGCCTCTTTCAATGTCTTCCTCTTTGCTTATTTCTAATAATAGTAATATACATACATATTAGAATAAATATTAGGCCCAAGTTTGAAGGCATTTTAAGACAGATCTAAAGTAACTAAAAATATATCTGTCTTTATCATTGCAAGCCATTAGACAAGGATGCCAATAGTTTTTAGAAAATTTAGATCTGTCTTAAAAAGCCTTCAAACTGGGGCCTACTGACCTTAATTAATAATTTCCCTTTTTTTGTGAGTGTGAGTAGATACATATCTGTTGACTTACTTTCGTTCATACAAAATTACACCACTCATTTACGAGAATATTTTCCATATTAGACTTAGATAAAATTTACAAGGGGCTTAAATTAGCAAGGGATCTGTGTGACGTAAATATCCGAGTAAATCTCCCAAAGGATCCGTGTCGAGAAAAAATCCAATTAGATCCCCCAGAAGCTTTAACCTAAGTCCCAAGATCTTAGCCAAGATGACAGACTAATTAAGTAGGTAACTTTATCAAACTTTGTGACTTCTGCCAGAATTTACGAGCCACTCACATCTTACTAATATTATAAAGGTAAAAGTATGTATGTCTATTTGTTACTATTGAACGCTAAAACGGCTAAACGGATTTACATGAAATCTGGAATGAAGGTCGTTCATGGTCTGGATTAACACAAGCTACTTTTTATCCCGGAAAACGCTGGTAAAACAGCGGGGCGCAGCTAGTACTAAATTTAACGTACTTACGTACCTATAACCAAATAAATTTTAGTCACAAATCACGCCCTATTTCAGCACACTTGAGGCACACAAACACACAAGCAATATTTAAATATTTAAATCAGTTTATACAGAACTGTCTCGCTATCACGCGCGCTACGTCAGTGGCATTTCATACAATACTGTCCCCCGTGTCGAGTCCAATTGCCTTCAATAGAATAATTAATGGAAAATAGACTCACTTGCAACTGTTCGTATTTTGTTTAATGTGCACAATAAAAGGGATATCGAAAGGTAATCAGAGACCGATTGAAAATCGTTTAACATAAGTGGTATGTTGTATAGCATTATTCAGTTTTAATCTAAAGTCTCTATGCAGTCTAGTGCTCTCCAGCAGTTCCATAGTTTGAAAATGATTGAAAATACATAATATCGAACAGACAAATTAAACAAATAGACAATAAAGCAAGTTAAAAATACGTACATATAAACTTTGTTGTTAAATTAGAATTGTACAATTAGTAATGTTGTACTTTTTATGTGTGCATAAATAACTTCGTAGGTTGCTCGAAACCCATCTTTTTATCTTCTTCATTCAACAGAGTTTTACTCGACAGCGTGATAAGCACTTCGCTTAGTTAGCGTCACGCAATAACTATTTGTTCTTGCTTGTTTATAAAAACACCTGTTCAATTCCATTGAGCAAATATCTTTTTTAGAATTTCACGCGTGTGCATTTTCGCAGGCGCTAGAAGGCTACGCTTCACTATTTCAGTAGTACCTTTTATCTAAACTGTTGTATCACCCACTATTTCACTATTTTATAGGAACTATAAGCCTATATTATTTGAAGTTACCATAAAAAGCCCATAAGTTAAGTCAAACTATCTTCAAACTTTCCATTCATATCCGACCACTAACCGATAACTATATTAACGTAAAAAATAAGATATGCACCTACTCAATCATTCACGTACAGATATATATATATTTTTTGTTATGTAATTGAGTGACGAGACGAGCAAATCGCTCGCCTGATGTTAAACGTCACGTTTGCCCATAACAGGTCTGCGCTACCCAGAATTTTAAACTCGCAGAATTCAAGACCCTGCGCGGCACAGCACTGCGCTCGTCACCCTGACATATAAGTTGTTTAATCTCTTATTTGCCCTGTAATTTCACTGGAAACAATGCCCTTCCAACCGGAACACAGTAATGCTTGCACATTACTGCTTGGCGATGGAATAACTGGTAATGGTGTGGTACTTCCCCAGGCGGGATTAATTCATTCTTCCAAAAACTTTCGCATGTATATTTATATTATAGTAGGTATAATTATACATACAGACAGACAGATATACAGACTGGGTAATACAGTAAAGCAGCTAACCGTAGGTACAAGTATTGCAGTGATGGTAACAGCCATAAAAGTAATGAAGGCTCTATCTCCACGTTTTCTCAGAGAACCAGGGAAGTCGATTACAAGTAGGTACCACTAATTACTTACTAATTTCACTATTAAAGTTACACCATTCATTTTATAAGTTAATAGGTAGATACAGTATACTCGTATAATACATACCTATAGTAGAAGTGTATATACTGAGCCAGAAAAAATTAGAACTCTTATCGATAAAGTCGTTAGTTGTTGCGCTGGTTTTTAAACGTTAGGTACCTATTAATTTTCCTTTTGTTTGTATTATAATTTTTGGTATTTTGTTATAAATAGAGAGCTTATCAATCTAGCTATCATGAAACTGCAATACAAATTATATGCGTAGCGTAGGGAACAAAGAAACTAAAATTGTTCACGAAAAACGGTTTTATTCAAATTATGCGATGATAGGTTTGCATCTCTACTCTACGAACTCTAAGAATAAGACCGTACGTAAAATTAACTACGGTAAAAACAGATTACGCGATATACTACAAAACACGTAAATGTCACAGATAAAACATAGTTTCAATGAGTTAAAAAATACATCGCGGTTAGACAGATTAGTAAACAGTAAGTATGTGCGAAGCGGAGACGCCGGTGCCAGGTAACAGGGAGGTACGAGCACTGTGGTGCGTTATACCACGTTATACTAGCGAAGTGGACATAAATATGAAGTTGTCATACAAATTCATATTTACTTCATTGAAATTTCAAATAAATCCATCTTTATGAATTTGTATGACAACCTCATTATTTTTTACGCGATGCGGAATTTAATTTAACAATAGGTAGTAATAATCATGTTTTTGTACTAAGTAAAGTGTTAAATTTTTTAACTTTAATAATTTTTGGATGACCAAATCACACCTCAATTTGATTAAGTATAAATTTACCTAAAAATGGTCATAGACTACATAATATTTTCCTAGAGCAGACAAAAATCTAATTAAACAACTAGCTGTTGCATTATGTACGCGCTAGTTCCGACATCTTATTAATTAATCATCTACTTATACTGCGTTTCATGATTATCATTTGCAATATTAATGCAAATGATAATCATGAAACGCAATTTTTAACAATTCTACAACTTTACTTGGAAAGTGGATCACTATGCGATCAAAACTATGACACAGAATATGATAAGGCTGATGGGAAAGTCCCTCTGAAGTTTGTTTATAAAAAAAACAAGCATTATTACTTCAGTAATAAATATAACGAATATTTGAAAAGTTGTTTTGTTGTTGTGTTATTAAAATGGTGAAAAATCATTCAAAAATTAGTAATTGACATATTATTTTTTATACTATGTCGCCATCGTATTTTTTATGCACGCACTATAAAAATATTCAGTTGTTTACCCTACATTGAACCCACTTCAGATCAGCTTTCTTTCTTATTAGCTGTTTGAAGGCAAAAATGCTTAATAAAGAGGTGATATGATACTCAGTACCTACTTTTCTTACCACATCTCTCCTTGAAGCGACTTTCATCACGTTTTTGGAGTTTTCCATCTGCTCGTAATCTAACAACAAAACGGTCGTTCTCCCTCCCACGTAACGTACGTCTCTCTCTGGCACCATCGCGCCGTCTCGCTCTCGCACCATGGCCAGTCGACGCGAAACGCTAGCCTATCTCACAGGTGTGCTGCATCCACGCGCACAAATATCGTAACTAAAAACCCCTTTTTATCGCACAGTGGGACTTTTTCACTATTTATTGTGTTAAAATTTAGTTTCATACACTTTTTTGGAACGTGATTGTTGGTATTTGCGTCCAGTGGCCTGTGTAGTGTTGTTTCGAAACAGTGACAACAAGTTTTCTTGTGTTGTGTGCCTTGACTTGGAGGTTTCGAAGGCTTGTCCTGTTTCTTCGTTATTTTGACGGCGATCGGTGGTCAAGGTATGCGGGCTTTTATTTTTTTGTCTTATTTTATGCTATTGGCGGTGCAATGGGTTAACTCTTAACTCTACGTTTTGAGACCATCACGTTGTGCTCTACTTAGTAAGTTATGGTTATGAAGTATTTTGGTTAAAGTTTGAACAAAGTTACACTTACTGCTCTAGTTTTTTTGGTTTCAACGTTCAGCAATGTGCACTTTACTACTTTTAATTTATACGTTTTTTTATAAAGAAATGGAAATGAAGTTCGTATTGCTCATGTTGAGATGTCTCTAATATATTTTCGATTATATCGATCAACCCTTTAAACCCCAAATTATAAAAGAAGAATAAGTACGAAATAGCCACTATAAAAGATACAAAGCCAAAAAATACCGCGAAAATGTCACAACGTCACAAGTAATAAATCTTAAAAACATACTCAAAATAACACAAGATCAAAATAAATCCACTTGTGACCTCCAACATCCAATGCCAATTCTAAATCGCTCTACGATAATGTGTGGGAATGTGTGGGAACGCAGTCAAGTGCAATGTGTAAAAAGGGGGCACCTTATCTATTCTATCGTGTTTACTCTACCTGCTCTACCTGCCGCAAGGTAGAGCCCTTTTCTACAACAACAAAATGATGATAAACCTTGTCGCAGTTTCGTATCATCAAAACTTGTCCAAATTAATTTTGACAACTGCATTTTATAGACAATAGACAAATATTTATTTAAAGCAAAAATATACATTTACATAAATACTCGTAACATACTAAATATTAATAAAATAGACCACAAAGATAAAAATAAACTATTTTTGCCATAATCCAGTCTCAACTCAGCGTAATGCCATAATTTTGTACAGGTACATGCTAGAGATTAATTATAAAACAGTAATGTACAGTCGGTCTTTGTCTAATAGACTGCAACAAAACAGTTATGTTTAGGTAAAATCGGAATAATTCGACACTCAACTTTTGAGTCACTAAATTGAAGTATGTACATAAATTTTATATAGCAAGAAGCATTTTACCATTAAGTTTATTAGTCGCATTATATCATCAAACCAACCATATCTATAAATATAATCAGATCAAGCTACCAACTGATAAACTCTATAAATAATTAAAAATGAATCAGGTGGAGTTAAAACTATGTATCAATTTATCAGTCTCAATCGCCATACAATTAGTCTTAACCACCGAAATCAATCTAATCAACTAATAACAATAGATTCATATAATGCTGAGGTGAGTACAGTTAGTGAAATATGCCCCTGACCGAGCGCCGATGCATCTGAGTCACTGATAAATTCTACAAAAACTCAGGAGTTAATCAGATAGAGTTAAAACTATTTGTATCAATTTATCAGTCTCAAAGACCATACGATCTACTCTAACCACCGAAATCAATCTAATCAACGAATGACAATAGATCCATACAATGCTGAGGTGAGTACAGTTAGTGAAATATGCCCCTGACCGAGCGCCGATGCATCTGAGTCACTGCGCCGGCGCATGGTGATGTCATCACGCCAGGTATGGAGTTATCGAGATAAATACTTCGGGCTTCGAAAATGGTGGCAATAAATAGTTTTGGAGAGAGTTGTATTTGATATTTATTAGATTATTTTCAAGAAATCAATTTAAATTGAATGTTGGTTGTCAGTTAGACAGCTATCCTTTTTGGTTGTGAATAATTTCTATAAGTATTTTTGTGGTGTGGACAATTATGATCGATTTTAGATCGTTCCTACAGCGTCTAAACTTTATAAGCATCAGCTCTATGATGTATTTTTTCAAATATGCCCCACTTATTTAATTGCATAAATATTTACCAAAGTGCCCAAATCTAATACCAAAGTTTGTTATAACGAAACCATCTACATTTTTCGTCGATTATAATGAATTTTACAGAAACTCGAGTAAAGCATAAAACTTAATTATTATTATGGCACAAAAGCCTGAACAGAGCATTACGACGCAGATCATTTAACACGCTACCGTCACATATGTATAACTGGCTTCGCATTCAGAATATAATAGGTAGGTACTCGTACCTACTCTTTGATAGCAATTATCATAGTATGGAAACTTGGTGTGAGACGGGACTTATAATAGCTTTTCTCGCATTGTTTGAACGCGGCTTTACGTTATCTCAGAGAGTTCTAAAAACTTGATTAAATATTTACCCTAAAATGTTCTGTACAAATACGTTTTTGGGGAAGATTAAACAAAAGTGTTTTTGTGTTAAACTGAAATATAAACTCAGAAATTGGTTACTAGAAAATGTGTAGTCGCAGTTATTTATAATACATTAATTTAATGAATAATTAGGTATTTAATTTAATTATTTACCTGTTTAATTATTTTATCTTCTGTAAGTAAATTTTGCCTATGAATAATTTATGAATTAATATTATTTTGTTTGTTTGTCCCCCTATGATTCCTAAGCCATACATCCGGTTGGGTCGAAAGGTTTGCAAAGCTACCCAAAAACTGCAAAGCCGAAGGCAGACAAAAACTACATCGGGTACGGACGGAGACCTAAGCATCAGCTATTACTAAATAAATTACATTATCTTTGCTATAAACAGTATTCTATTATTATCGTAGTTATTTATTTATGATAACAAACAGCAGTTTACAGTCAATACTACTTTTAAACATGAAAACACTGGTTTACATCAAGCAATAGCTACTATAGTTTCGAATTCGTTTCGTCATTTTCTATTATTCGTCGCTGTTTTTATGCTCAAATCGGGTGAAACCAGCTGTTTACAAACGTTTTTGTAGCGGACGACGAGCGACAACGTCCGCGCCGAACGGTGACGTAACTGTCAAATATGGCTAGAAAACGTCACTCGGCAACAAAGGGTCGGAGATTATGATTTCAATGGATATGAGTTTACGTAAATCTTGTAGAAAGTAAGGCGCTACTGGTACCTACTTTGAAACAACCGATACACACATTCGTATGTATGTTACTTTAATTTATTTAAAAATAAATTTGTGTATATTAGTGAATTTTAATCAGTTTTTAATAAAATTAAATGTTTAGTTCGTAGATAAAATTAATAATCATGTTAAGTTCGACGCGAGCGAAAAGCTCTACCTTTTTAAATCAGAACGCCCGCACACTGTATTCAAAATAATTAGCTGGTAGTTCTTGGATTTATAGTTAAAGGTGTACTAATCTTATTTTATCACTAAAAAGTGAGCAGTGGTAGAGTACTGACTGACTTGTAAAGTAAAATGATGAAAAAATTAGGTTTTTACCAAGTAGCTAAGTAGGTAATTAGGTATATTAGTGTACAATAAAATAAAGATGCATTGAAATCAAATGGGACTCAAAATAGATTTAGCTAAAGTAAAATGATAATCCTTAAAATTGTTTACTTAATTATACCAATTGATCTAAGAATTTAAAAACCAATTGATCTATTGATTTCATAGTAAAAGTAGGTACCAATACTAGACTAAAAAGCAACCAGTATTGTCTACACCGTAAACGGAGCCAATCGATTCCCTGAAGCGTCTCTCTACATTGTACATTGTCGCATTGTTTCTGTTGACACTGAACAGAGAGCTGTGGGACATTACGCGTAAACCCATTGTCTACACCGGCTCTCTTTTTATTAAAGACGTAGAGTTTGAATTCTTTGAATATTTTAACACTTTAACTGTTGAAAACACACACCTTGTGTTTCGCTTTGTGCAACGCGAATGCGTTTACACACGCCAGGCGTAAAGCCCACTTTCAATGCAACTGTTCGGTAAAACACAGACGCATGTTAAGTGTTAAAGCAGTTAAGGTGGTTAACAGACACTATTATTAAAGTCTTACTTTTAAAAGTCTCTCCGTTATTTTAGGGAGCTCGGCTGGTTTGGGTAGTCTAGCAGTTTGAGGCAATGCATAATACAACCCAAGCGGGACGTCGGTGTAGGTCGTATCAGCCCTAATTAGAATTAGAAGTCTCTGATGTAATCATTGCTTAAAGTTTGACATTTCACGTCAGCGGGAAGTCCGAGCATTTGATGCAGTGACTAAGTTTTAATATTGTTTAAAGTAAAGCCCATTGTATCTACCGGCTTTCTTTTTATTGGCGGCGTAAAGCTTGGGCTACTCTGAGTGGTTCGAGGTTCCCTCCGTCACTCTCACTATCATGATATTTTGATTGAGAGCAACAGTGACAGCGATAATCTCATACTCGCTGAAATAAGACCTCAGTTCTAAAGTTGGCATTCTTTGAATATTTTAGAACAGGCATTATGACAGATACGTATAGATAAACTCCTTATTGTTAACACCAGGAATTATTCAACACAACCAAAGGATAACAACGATAACAAAGAACAGCTTTAACAAAAGGAAAAGGTTTAAAAATAAAATTCAAAACAAAAACACAAGTCGTTACAAAGACGATCAAGAACCATTGTTTTGTGTTTGAAAGCTAAAATACTAATCACAATTTTTGAATTGAATTTTTGAATTTGAATTTGAATTTGAATTTGAATTTGAATTTGAATTTGAATTTGAATTTGAATTTGACCGTTTTTTCTCCTATTCACTTTGCAAAACGGACTACCACGTAAAAGCCTTTTTAGTTTCGGTTTTTTATATAACCTAATCAGCAATAATGTGGCTTTCTATTGGTGAAAGAATTTTTAAAATCGGTTCAGTAGATCCCGAGATTACCCCTTACAATTTAACAAATATACAAACACACAAACTTTACTTCTTTATAATATTAGTATAGACAAGCCGTATCAGAAGCCTTCAGGGGACATAAAAATAAAATGTCTAAATAGACAGAGATGGTTTATATCTGAGCAAATGCTCAGATATAAACCTACTTACTTTGTATTATTTATTGCTCACTAATCACTGTATGATGATAGAGTTGTTTTATCAAAAATGATCACATCCCATTCAGAACGGACGCGTGTTTACAAACCCAGGTTTTAGTTTGTAAACACGTTTCAGGCACGCATTCCGTGACATTGTGTCCACTGTGTAACCATGTGCCAGTTACACACACATGTTTATTAAAGTAACTTAGATACCTACGAATACAAAGACATTATAAAAATAACTTTCACGAAATATTTTTGTAAAGGTACGTGGCAAAATCATTTTGCTGTGTGACTAGCTGACTATGTACCTACTGTGACTAGATACCTATTCTTATTGACAGGATATTCATAGATTATACCTACATATGTTATTTTTAGATTTGTTAAAATTACTTAGCTTACTATAATATGCATAAGTTTTTTTTGTTTTTTGTAGTGGTAGGGCTCGTTTGCAGAGCCCGCCTGGGGAAGTACCACACCTTTGCCAGTTATTCCTCCGCCAAGCAGTAATGTGCAAACAGTACTGTGTTCCGGTTGGAAGGGCATTGTTTCCAGTGAATTTACAGGGCAAATGGGAGATTAAACAACTTATATCTCAGGGTGACGAGCGCAGTGCTGTGCCGCGCAGGGTTTTGAATTCTGCGAGTTCAAAATTCTGGGTGGCGCAGACCTGTTATGGGCAAACGTGACGTTTAACATCAGGCGAGCGATTTGCTCGTCTCGTCACTCAATTACATAAAAAAAAAAAAAAAAAAAATATGTACCTATCTACTCGTATACCTAGTGAGTTATTCAAACATTAAAAGGTCAATATTAAGCATTCAATTTGATGTCAGAATTATAATATATTATTAAATCTGATTAATTAAGTAATATAAAATACTTTAAAGGCTCGAAAGATTAGAGGAAAAATAACCAATGGATTTTTAAATCGCATACAAAATTATGTCCCTCTAAAATTACTTGACTCCCCACTATGCACTTTGATTTATACACAAAATTAACAAAACAAACCATAAAACAAAATGGCTGATATCTCCGTTAGTCAGTAACATCTTTTTAATTATCTGAAACGTAAATCATTAAAACTAAAGTGTTACATTTTAAAACGATATAAATCCGTATTTAGATACCTACGTATTTATAGCCGGCTCGGTCATCGATCTTTTGAATAGTCTTAATGTCTGCCTTCACTTTGGAAGTGATTGTGAAAATCCTCTTCGCTCTTCAAGGTTGTAATGACGAAAACAGATTAACAAACAAACAATTGTTAATATCTATGAACAGCAGAGATTAAGTAACATCCTGTGTGATACAGTTAAGCTTTTATTTACATTTATGCATTTTATTATAGAGAATCAAATGCAAGGCAAAGATATAGATTAGTACTGTAAATAGTTAGTAAAAACGGATAGGTACAGTTACCCAATCAAGTTTTGTTGTTTGTCTGTTGCAAAATTAACTCAATCTTATTCGGAACCGGTGAAAGTCGTCTATCGAGTTGCTACGAGTATTTGACCTGCAGTTTTAATGGTTTCTTTGAATTTATTTTGGGGTTTTCCGCAATAAGTAGGCAATAATAAAAATTATAAACGTTTCACAATCATAGCTCCCCACTAGGATATCTGTATCGGGAATGCCATGGAACACCTACAAAGACAAAGACAATTAACAACCAGACCCTGAACAGCTATTTAAATACATCATTCAAACAAAAAAAGAGTAGTAAGTAAGTAGTCGTTTTCAAAGCAAATGTTAAAGAACTACAAATTAGTTAGGTTACAAATAGGTGAGTTAACTAATCTACTATACATATAGTATACCTACTTAGGTAGGTATTTTGTAACTAGACGCGCTTCGTGGTTTCACCAGGCACCCTATAGGAAGTGAACATTTTTCTAGAACAAAAACTGTTATCCACACCAAATGTCATCCAAATCCATTCAACTATTAGGTTATACATTAAATGGAAGCAAACACTTAACCTCACGCTTAACCTACACAGCCTATCATCTAATATTATAAATGCGAAAGATCGTGTGTGTGAGTGTTAATTACCACGCATCTCCGTAAATACTAAACCAATTTTTATAAAATTATGAAAAATATAACGATCTAAATTGAGATTGAGCCTACTTTTTATCATCGTCATCATCGTGCGGGCAAATTTACGGGGCACAGGTACCTAGTCAAATATATTTGTAAACTTTTCGCGAAATCCGGGTTGGTCCCATAATAATAGTTGTTCATAATGATGAGTACTATGAGCCCTTTTCGGCTTGGCACATAACCCTTTTCGTATAACCCTGTGTATTCCGGTTACCTACTGAAGGAAATGAGCCCAAAATAAAGTGGGCCATGTCCATGCCCGAAGAATAATGCCCTAATAGACATTCCATTGGACCCCCTCAATACGACGTCACAACAGAATAATATAGCAGTCGTAACTGTAACGTAATGTAAAGGTCAGGGAGGTCGCACCCTCGATTCCCACGGTTGGCGTGACGGGAAGCCATAGGTAGCACAAAAACGAGCGAGGTGTCTGAGGAGTTGACGACTGAGGGAAGAAATGTGACGTAATTAATCCATTTCTTACCTCTTTTTCTTTTTATTTTCCTGTCATTATTTTCATAGATTTGAACTAGCTGCTCTCTACGTTTACCATATTTTCCGGGATAAAAAGCAACCTGTACCTACCTATGTTAATCCAGGGTTTGAACTACCTTCATACTCGTACTACTTTCATCCAAATCTGTTCTGCCGTTTACGCGTGATTGAGCAACAAACATCCAAACATACAAACTTTGAAATTTATATTATAATACTAGCTGACTCGACAGACGTTGTCCTGTTGAAATTTATATTATAATACTAGCTGACTCGACAGACGTTGTCCTGTCAAAAGCCATTGCGTAACTATAGCAACCGTAGTATGTTGATGCTAACTTGTCAATTTATAGTAAAAATTATCAGTATTATAATTTGCAATAAATTAAAATTGCAACTATAATTTGAGATTTAAACTATCCTATCTCTCAAGTTGGATCGAACTGCACATGGTGTGCGAATTTTATTATAATCGGTTAAGTGGTTTAGGAGTCCATTGAGGACAAAAATTGTGACACGAGATTTATATATATTAAGATTAGTAGGACAGTAGGATTATCTTGTGATATTTCCTTGACAGAGGTTAAAAGTAAAGCGCCTACAAGACAGGTAACCTTTCCTGAGATTGACAAGGAAGGGCTTCCTACTCGTACTTAATTGCGATTTAGTATATAAAATGTGTTTACCCATTTTAGAGAGCACTCAAACAATTAAACAATTTCTTTTTACGACTAATAAAATGAGCTGCCTTGAAGTGGATAGAACGCCATTACCCGTAGTTTAGCCTCAATTTCTTAATTTTTCACCCGTTTTATGACCTCTTATTATAAAAGTATATGGAGACTCTACAATGGAAACTAAGTACTTTCCTTATTTCCAAATATAACTATATCCACTAGCTACGCACCGTAGTTTTGCTTGACTTTTTATTGAAGCGAAAAAAAAACAATAAATATAATTCTATTGAAAAAAAAGTCAATTTTAAATCCGTCGAGGTATTTTCTTGGTCAATGGGTATTTTCGTGTTTTTACGAGACTAACGTATGGCGATTGATTTATAATTTATACCTATAGAGATTTATTCTTGTTTTAAGAATAGGTCAAGGTTCACTTAGTAGCCGGGGAGGGGCCCTCTTTCCCACACGTTTATGGGAGATTGCATCGCATGACTCATGAAGCCCCATGAGAACAAAAAGTGACGAGCAGTTACGAAGGTATGAAGGAAGGAAGTGTTTTTACATATTTCCCATGTTTCTTGAGCCGAAGTTCAAGTTCAGTACACGCATTAATTTAAGGCACAATAACGGTTAGACCTACAGAATAATAATAATTCAGTCGTTCTTTCTTAAAACTTTTGTTGGTAGTTCAGTGCGGCCGTACCTAGATTCGTGCAGGACCGATCGCGGATAGCTTATAGTTAGAGAGGCCTAATCCCAGCAGTGGGATAAAGAAAGCTGTGATGATGATGATGAAAACTATAGACCAAAATGCACATGCCACACTGATGTTACCAATAATATTCTTGCTCTAGCAATAAAATCCAAAAAAGGAAATCTACATCACAGCCAATACCGAAGAGAATTCTGTAAGAACACAATCTCTTTCCTTCTCTCCTGTGCCACGTTTTCTAATCACTTACCTTATTAGTACTCTACAAATCCATGCACATGCACAATAAGTAACTATGCCACGTTTTCTCACTAATTACAATGCAATCTAGCAACAATTTAACAGCTATCGGATATACACGTACTATACACGTGTCGCAAAGCAACTAAACCCTGCAACTTTTCTAGGACCTTATTCTTACGTCTAAAATTATCTCTGACACTGTCGCTCTCATTAGACATGTCATGAGAGTGAAAGTGACGGAGATAATTTCACTCGCCAGAATAGCCCTGATGACACTGACAGGTTTCACTGACACCGGATAGAGTCGCGGAACGATGCACACTGGGCGAGGGGTGCATTTTAAGCGGACACAGTTTACATCAAACTTGAATTATAATAATCTTATTATACTCTTCTAACACTTATTAGTTACCTAATACGTGCTATAAAGATGTTATGATAAATTAAGTAAGCGAGATGGTTGATAATCCGTTGTTACATGAGTTATTTACATGTATGTAGTTTTACGTAATTTGGTTTGTAAATGAAGAAATTTAATTTCTTATTTGAATGGGAGATAGTGGTCGCAATTCTGTCGTGGCATTTTTTGTACTAAACTTATTTGACAGGACTGCTTTCTGCGACACTTTCCGTTTTATTAAAAGGTGTGAAAAGAAAAAGATTGGAATAGTTTTAAGAGCAGTCAATTTTAGTTTAGTTTATAAATGGTACCTACAACAGAATCGTCACCAGTATTAGCAAAAATTAAAAAAAATAGTTAGTACCTAAAAGATATCTACACATTTCTCAGTACAAATTATTTTAATCATGTACCTATTTGTAGTAATGACGTTGTTAAACCTGAATGAAAGGAGAATTTATTAACAGCTTTTTAATTAACTGACGTATTATTTTGGCCTGGAACTAATTAATTAAGTAGAGCTCCCTTCGCAGTCCATTACACAACCTGCATTATCCATGAGGTAACTGGAAGGGAAGCCAAGGTTAAAAGAAGGGCTTAGTCACTTGCTTGTAAAAGCAGTAAAACTTAGCTGCGCAATTTTGCTGACGCGGTTCTGAAATGAGAAAAAAAAATGAATGAAGAAAAGTAGCCTGTGATTTCTCTAATTGCATTTTTCCTACCAGGGCCTTTATTCGCTATGAGCACACGAGCACGTAACGCGCCGCGTTACGTCAAATCCATGGAATCGACATGGAATGGTATTCCGTATGCCAATGTCAAAATTTAAAACGCGATGCCACGCTAAGACTCTGAGCCGCGTTCACGTTACGTGCGTGAGATGACGTCACGCGTTTTTGGCGTGGAATATGATGGTAGATAGCGAATAAGGCCCAGATTGCAACTAGCCCTTTTTTGTTGCTAATCAATAAGCGTATTCCTGTTGCTGTACCACAATCTGTACCTACCTATTTCTAATTTCTGCCCCGGATTCACTAATGTGTACCAGTATTTCGGGCCCGCACGGCACCATTTTGTTACAATATGTATGAGATTTCTTTGACAGACCTTTCTCTCTGTACGAAAAAAATGTAAGCTTATCATAAACCTAGTTCGGTTTAAAACTAAATCTCTAATTGCATTTTTCCTACGAGATTGCAACTACCCCTTTTTTGTTGCTAATATATGTACGAGTATATGCTAATTGCTGTTTCTGTCCACAATCTGCATGTGTTTCTAATTCCTGCCGCAGAGGTAGTAACACGTCCAGCATTCCGGGCCCGCACGGCACCGTTTTGTTACAATATGCATGAGATTTCTTCGAAAGAGCTTTCTCCCTGTGCGACATGGTATTTTGTCACAGACATTGTCACAGAATAAATGATAGTATGTGCTTTGTCGCAGTTGTTTGTGAAATTATGGTATTGTCTGTTAATTTAAAAGGTGTTATAAGAATTGTTAGATTGTTGTTGAGGATTGTTTTCCCCTTTATTTAGCCTAGGTAATACTCTACTATGATATTTTCGAATCCACATTTAATTTAACTTACATTGTCAATAATATAAAAACACAAACTTTTTCTTTTAAATTCATAAAATAACTTGGTGTTTAAATTCAATTAAAAAAAGTTAAAGATAATCTTATAAAAGATTAAGTAGACGTCCGTTTGTGATTCTGATTGTAATTGAGTGCGAGCATGAACGCGCATCGTACGAGTAGAGTAGGATAAGGTTGGCGAGAACGGCATAGCATGCGATCACTATATTACAATCCTGATTATGATCAACTTTATAATATAATCAACCATAATTAACCTACTGATTATAAATTACTCACTGCAATTTGATGACTTCCGTATTCGCCCACTCATTGGTTCAAATCGCCAACGTAATCGAGCAGGCCATGGCGCTATATCTATTTACCTATTTCATAACTGATTATTTGCGCACAAAAAGTTGATCACCAATTTCAACAAACACTTATGTTACATGTCATCATACAACCTAGTGGAATAACTTTCTTACCAGTAGAAGCAGTAGGTAATTTAATCCTAATATCAATAACGGATACAGTGTGATTCTCGGTAACAGATGTTTTCTAAATAGAATCCTTGTTCCTCATCAATAACTTTTGTAATGGGACCCTAATATTGCGCTAAAAAATGCTACGCAATGATCCTTAGCAAAACGTATTGAACAGAAATATTTGGCGTTTTTAAGGATCAGAGGGGAAGGTGTTTCAGGATTTCCCAGGAATAATACCCAGGTACTACCTAAAGTTACTTCCTTTTCGGGATGGCAATTGACAGTTTTGTACGTTATCGAAAATCATACTGTATGTAACATATCTTATAGCATAGAGCTGAACTCATAATAATAATGCTACTTTGAAACGCATTAAGCCGTTCTTGTAGGGTTTCTTCTGACAAGTCTAGTGAATCAGTGGAGAATATAGTTAGAGGTAGGTACCTAAGTACTTTCGTCACAGAGAATACAAGAGTCGGTCAGTACCTGGTAAGCTGATATTACTAGGAGGCATTGAACAGCTACCGTAGTATAGGGAACAATAGCTTTCTTTTCAAAAGGTCTTTTCAGATCTTTATCGTGATAACAAGAATCGGATATGAAAAAAAGGTTAGAGAGTGGAAAGTACGACAGATATTCATGACACAGCAATGGTGTCGATTTTGATTTACTATTTACAAAGCTCGAGATATTTGGACAGTTTTAAAATGGTGGTCCTCCTTTTCTTCATTATTAATTTATTAAATGAATAGGTGCAGAGATAAGTTTTAATCAGAGAGGGTTACAACAAAATTGACACTACACTGCCCGATGACCATCTCTTTATGAATCTACCAACAACCGCTTTTTCAAAATATGTAGGTAAATATGTATGTAGCATCGAAAATTTTAATTGAGCAAATAAAAGCATCGAGACTTTGTAAGAAACAGATACACCTACATATCGCATTCATCCTTTTTCTATAGTGCTCTCCTTTTAACTTTGCTATTGTCGGACAAAAATACATCACTGATGATGCCCTATTAGCAATGATGTGGCAAGTTGTGGCCACCTGTTACAGCGGAGTGGGCGTACGAGTATCACCGTCCACAACGGTCTGTTTACTGCTAATTAGAACATGATACTGGGTGATTAAACACCAGAACTACCATATGCCCAATACGCGTTACAGTCAAAAGTTTCTGTTTTCGAAGTTTTTGTGAAAAGAAATTGTTAGGTTTTTGAAAACGAAAACAATAGAAGCGTTTGTGTTCAGTGTTGTTAGTGCGACGACCCAAATTATGACTTATGTAGTCTCTGATACTAAGAAGAGTCATCCTTCTCTATCTTAATCTGAAGCAAATGAATGTCACTTACTTTCTGACTTCAGAAACTTCAACCTCAGGTAGTTTCCCGGAAGTCTTTAATTCTTCATTCCTCTTATACATCTATACTTGGGACGGCCGGCGGGCGTCTGACCCTTTGGAAACTAAATGTTTTTAAATAAGATACTCAGAAACTGCGGCCGATTAGGCAGGTAGATTCGGAAAACCCGAGAACTAGACTTGTTTGTGGCGAAGCCCAACATAATTTTGCGCAAACAATAGCTAAATTATTTATTGTTCAACTATCCTTTCTTGCATCGTCTTCATATCAAGCCTATAAAACTATTTTAAAGTCGAGTGTTCCATGGCGTATTAACATTTCTGAGCGTTTCATGAAAACACCTGACCAAACACCATTGTCTCAGTATTCCAGCGGCTGGTCCTAGCTGCTTGGTATTTGTCTTGATAAATTGAAAGAAGTGTTTGTCAGCGTTTTATTTGCATTTAAATTCGTTATAACGCCTGAGCACATTTATTGGTTGAAAATAAAACTATAAATCTGTAGGTAGGTACTGATGTGGATTTTTTTGTACCAATTTAATAACTAAAATTTGGACAGAATTAATTACAATACCTTTCTCACTTCATTCATTTAGTAAGTAAGAGTTCTTGTCAGAGGAAGAATTTGTCAGGCATGGCGGTCCTCTGCTAATATTCTTATCTCCTTGAATGATATGACATCTGCCTTTTCCTAGCTAAGCTGGAGAGAAGACAAAAAAAAGTCTTTTAACGAGAATTATAAACGGAAGAGGCAAAATGTTTAGCTGCCTTGTACATGACAAATTGACAACATAATGAAAAACATCATACTGGGAAAGATTGAAAGAAAGAGAGGACTAAAGAGGCTAATAAGAACAATATTTCTCACTTATCGGATCAAAATAGATGCTTATTGCAGATATTTTAGTGCTGTCGAATTAGTTTAGTGAGTATCACGATAGGATTGACATCAAAGTATAATTGTATATTCCTCAGATTACTACGCTTAACAGCACCACACCGGATACTAAGGCTGGGCATCAGCAAGAAACCAAGTTTTTTACTAACCTAACCAGAAATCCGCGTCAGCGTTCATTCATAAGTTACCCAACTTTTTATCGCTAATAAATTCCCGTTTGACCACCAACTGGCCTGAAATATAGAAAACTAGCTGCGCCCCGCGGTATCACCCGCGATTAAAAAGTATATTTACCGAGATAAAAAGTAGCATATGTGCTATTCCAGACCATAATCTATAATCTATCTCTGTGCCAAGTTTCATCCAGATCCGTTTAGCCGTACTGGCGTGATTGAGTAACAAACATTCATCGATCCAAACTTTCACATATATTATAAGTATATAAGTATAAGTATATAAGTATATAAGTATATAGTATATATTATATTATATAATATATATTATAATACTCGTATTAGTGGGATTAGAAATGGTACAAGTATGTTCGACATATCTCTTACTAGCTGCGCCCCGCAGTTTCACCCGCGTTTTCCGAGATAAAAAGCCTATGTGTTAATCCAGACCATGAACAACCTTCACTCCAAATTTCATGTACTAGTAAATCCGTTCACCCGTTTTTGCGTGAAAGAGCAACAAACATACTCATAAACTTTCGCGTTTATTATATTAGTAGGATTTAGGTAGAGCAGGTACTGTCCCTAATGCGATTACTTCTGGCTCGAATTAGTAAATAGCACTCGCGAATGCCAACTGCGTAACTAATTGCTTCCTCGTCATGTTATCTTGACTAGTTTTTACACCATTGAATTATCATTTATTTATGCTTATCAGTGGCTATCTAAATAAAATAATAGAAAATTCGTTTATATTTTGTAGATAGTATTTTAAAAGATTTAAATACATATATGCAGTCAAAAATACCTTGATATACAATGCTCTTCTATTATATTTATTCTATTGTAGCCTTTATGTATGCAAAGTAGGTTTAGGTTATAATAGTAATAGTAATTGGTAATAGTTTAAATTCTTTCTCGAGTTCAGCCCGACTTGTTTTTTTGCGTTTTGTTTTCTTACGAGCTTTACTCCACACTCTCTCTATATTCTAATGAATTCCGCCTCTATATTTAATTTAATATCATCAAATTACAGCACTTTACGACGGTTGTCCTGAATTCTCAGCACGAGCCATCCACGTGGATCGGCTTGATTATTTCTATAAAGATATCTATCTATCTATATAAAAAAACTTTACATAAGTATCTCTTTTTTTTTTCTTACCGCTTTTTCTTAAGTATAGGTATTTGATGAACACAAAGGGTTTTATAAAGCCTACTTAAAGTTAGCCACTGATTAAAATGCTCTGATAAATTCTCGCTTTCTTTAAATGTGCGCGGGCGAAAAGAAGACGGAGGCTTTTAGGCAGTGACTAACTATAGGCTGTCTTTATAAGTAAGACCCTTAATTTCCGGCAATTTAATTTTAACTATGCCTATAGAATCGCTAATTATCCTTTCTCTTTCCTTAAAGTTACTAACTCGACACTTGACTAAACAATATCCAATACAACGTAGCAGATATAACTTGCATTTAATAAATAAACAAAATGGTTTCCTCTTCGTCATTCCAACTTCATTGCTATTCAATGACAGTATTTTATGTCCATACTTTCCTGGTGAACCTTCTAAAAGATTGATGAATTGGTAAATATTGTTGGACACTCGAAATTATCTCCGTCACTCTCACTCCCATGACATTTCTGATGAGAACTACAGTGACAGAGTTAATATCTCACTCGGCAGAATACTAAGCAAATAATGTACGAGGGAGGTTCCTATCGTGATATTACTTATTCGTTATGGTTCTACGAGTATCGATTGAATTCTAAATATAGACCTTAGTATTGAAGACTTCAAGGTTTATGTCAGTGGGAATCTTCTCCTGTTCTTTGTCTTCTTTATTATTATATACAAACTGATGTTTTGCGCTTTGAATATTTAACTATTTTTTTCAACATTCATGTCAACATTTTAAATATTCATTTATACATTTAGGTATAATCTGTTTTACCGAAATGTCTAGTTTGATTTTTTAATTAGTAGAAAAAAAAGGTAATTCGTACTAATATTAATGTGAAAGTTTGGATATTACCATATTTCGATGTTTTTCCTCGATTACATAAGAAAACACAACATTTTGAACAGAATAACATTTAGTATAGAGAATTAGATATACTGTAGTTGAACACACATCCTACATTTTTTCCTCGAAAAAATAACAGTTTCTGTAAGATACCGCGGAACGCAGCTAGTCAATAATAACGTACTCTACAGAGATAAACTGCTTTTTTTCTCAATGATTCATCACCTTTTTACCATTTTCGAAACTGCACCCACATCTTTATCGTTATCGTCGGAAATTTTTACAAATTCGAGGCTGACAACTCTGAACTACGGTTTAACTTTATCATTGCAATCTTATCTTACGATATCATCCTTAAGAGAAGTTATATGCAATGATAGTGGTTAATATCTGTGTACATGTGTACAATCTATATTTTCTCACGTGTTGAGATATTAGGGCGGGTCTCCTGCGCGTGTTTTGGTCTAGACTACACACAACAAGAACAACTAACAAACAAAAGTAACAATGTTTTATATACACACTATACAAAACATTGTTACACATTGCATATATTGTTGTTTTAAAACACTACACGTTTTGGCTTTTGGGCCGCGTCTTCTGGACGTGTTTCATCCAAAAATATGTAAGTATTGAAACTATCTGTATGTTTTGTAAAGAGGTTTTTGCAGAGTGTAGACTGTAGAGCAAAACGCGTGAAGGAGACGCGCCTTTATTTTAATTCAAAGCTTTTGTAAAAAAAGGTTCATACCTTATTATTTCCAAATGAACTCGTACAATCTATCGTCGAATGGGTTTAAAATTTTAATAATGGTGATTTATTTTGACACGATAATAAATAATTTCATCTATAACAACATTACCTCGTTTCCGTGCAGTTCTTAGAATCGAGATGAATTCTTAGTTGTAAAGTTTTATTGTGCACCGATTTTTATTACACACGTTTACATGTCAGTTTCACTTCTATTGATAGAGAAATAGCTATGGCTCGCTCAACGGTGGTGGGAGAGAACATTTATTCAATTTAAATCATAGTCAAAAATATTTATTTCGAAATATACAAGATCAGGATCATGCATTTTACTCAAAATTACTGAGTCAAATGCATCGCAATAGTCACCTTGTGTTACGTTTATTCGTTACTTCCACTTACGTCATTCAGTGCTCTAATCTTTTTATAACACAACATGGAAATGCTAATGACGGTCTTAATGTAACACATAGACTACATCACGATCACGACAAACAAGTAGAGACAATGGCTATATCGATCGCTAGGTCATTATGTTTAGCTACGTATGAAGAGAAAAGCCGACCATTTTATGTTGACCTCAACAATTTTTTCAACTGAAATTGTGATTCAATAAATCGGAATTGGAAACAATGGGCCTTGACTGTTTAAAGTTAGTCAATGCTTAAATGCTCTGTCAACTTCTCGCTGATGTGAAATGTCAGATGCGAAAACAAGACGGAAACTTCAAGCAATGATTAACTTTTAGCAGGCTTTATAAGTAAGGCCCAGTATGTTCAGGAAGTGATACCTGTTAAGGTCAGGATAAAATGGACGCTGGCGCTGTACTCAGTTGTTTTCCGTGTGTTCGTCAAATTGATATTTTCAATTCACAATTTCACATCTATGACTTTGACCTTCAAACTGAATGCACCAATGAAAACATTTCCAGTTTTGTACCAAACTAGTGAAGCAGGATGTAAATTGTTATTCGAAATGAAAATTGTTTTTAGTAAAAAATTGCAATGAAAAATGTGAAATATTTTAATCGAGTCGAGCGTTTATGTTTCACGCCTTTTACGCTTTTACGATCGCCAGCATGCGAAATTGGAAATGTTCGTGGTCGATCGATTTCTATGAGTAATTTTTAGGCATTGGTATGTTGTAGTAGGTACATAAAACTTCCATAATTATTAAAAACTAAAATTTTACAATTATTGTTTCAGCGTTGTCAAAACGTAGCGCAGTAGAGTAAAGCTTATAAACATAGTTTTTTAAATTTATATTACTAAATCGAATGGCATGTCAACTTCAAAATGTTCCCCCGCCTACCTTAGCGTTAAAATCTCCGCAGCTGTGCCACGTAGGTGAGCCTCGTATATTTTGTTCATTAATATTCCTTATTTGGATTTCAACAGTGTAACCTCAAATATCTTCCTACATTCGACCGCTACTCATCACGAAGTTAATCTTTTCAACAGTCTTTCAAAGACTAAAATAGAAAAACGCATCTGTATGGGAAGTAACAATGAATGAACTGGCGATAGGACCTTGATCTCTACTACGTGTGACGATGACGTGTTCTAAGTAGACGTGCCAAATCTACCGCGTTCTGTATACTTACTTACCTATCGAGTATTGATGTACTTGTATCATGTGACACTGAAACGTCTAGGTTATGAGATGCATTAGTACGAGCTATGAGAAGTGTTGAAATTCACAATTGCTCACTTCACTAAGAGTTCTGGCTCTCAAGTAGGTCGTAGGTGCTTAAGACCCAAAGCTTGACGAGGTGATTCCGAGGTGAATGAAGGCACTTTATTTTCACTTCGTTCACCTAAGTGATATCACCCAGATGAACAAAGTGAAATAAACAAATATTGTATGTGTTATAACTGTATGGAAAAGCAATAAATAACAATTAATCTAGTTAGTATGTGTTACTATATAAATGCTGCTCAAGAAGAGAAGCCTATGCCGAGCAGTGCGCGATTACGGCTCATAATGATTATGACTTTAAACAAAGTATAGTCTAATTTTACAGCTGTCCACATTACAGCTGTAATGGGGTGACCTAGAAGTGTACGAAAGCTACAGCTACGATTGACCCACAACCTCGCATGAATAAGCCATCGTTTGTTTCCGCTGCCCTACAAAGACTCAGCTATAACTATTATAGCATATACAGTTTTACAAGGACAGGGTATGGCAAGCCGAAAAAAGAAAATAGTACTCATTCTTCTGAATAACTTTTACTATGGGAACAAACCGGAATTCGCGAAAAAAAAGAAGCTGTTTCATAGAAAAAGTCATTGGCACTCGACAAAATGTATGGAACAGCTGATTTTATTCGCTAATTTCGAGGTTGGACTCATAGTAAAAGTTGTTCATAATGATTAGTACTATAAACCTCTTTCGACTTGGCATACCCTCTCTTTAATACCCTGTATTGAAATATTATAAAAAGCTCGGTCTAGTCACAGAATAAATAAAGGCTTGTCTAGCCAGAATTATAGCTTTGGTTGAAATTGGTCGTGGAAAGAAATGGCAAAGTCAAATAAAAGAAAAGAGGCAAGTAAGTTAGTTTTCCGATTTAGAGCTCCAAGTTTGAACAAAATTAACGTTAACGTAAAAATGTAGATATTTACAGACCTTGAGCTATTTTACGACGCAATAATTCAGTTCAGTTCAGTTATTAGACTGGGGCCAATTTTTATGCTAAGATTTTCAGATGGATAGGACTTAAATAGATACTAGCTATAGTTTTAGACGATGCGATGCCGCATTTGGTGCATTTCCATAGAATTTCGAAATAATACAAAATTACGTTAGTTTCTTTAGTAAATTTGTAAACCTCATACAACATTCAGTACGTATTGTCGTCTTCCGCAACTAAGGTCTCTATCTTATGACCAGCCATTGCCTCGGTCGGTATTGCAATGGAATATCTTCCATTTAAAACCTTTTTTATATTTGTACAATATAATATCAGTGAGATGGGTCGATGAAATTGTCAGAATTGCGGGTCAAACCTAAACTCGATTATCATCAAGAGAAATGCATTAAATCCACCAATAGGCTAAAAAGACGGTGTATGATAATGATGATTACTTTTATAAACCACAACAATGCAGACAAGCCCTTACCAGTTGCAATCAATACAAAGGGTCATTGCACGGAGTTAGCCTTAAAACCTAACTGGAGCAAAACAATTACTGAATCGTGGCTAATGTTGAAATCATAAATATTGAATCCGAATTACCACTGAACGTGGCTGTGGAAAGTAGAATTTTATGTTAAAACCATTGAGCTACAAAGCGCTAGAGACAACACTGCAATACATTGCGAATGCGATGTCCTATTTAATAGTGGTTCATATACCACATTTTACGGACACTCGTTAGATCTCATTTCGACCCATCAAAAAAACCGGAAAAAAGTTTAGTTTCTTATTCGGAAGGGGGGCGATAGGTCCCGCACTAGCGTCCCGCAACGGGTGCATTGTGCGGATTTGCAAGTTTAGTTTGTCCAGTTATTATTATTGGGTCTGTTAGTTTGTCCAATTAAGACTTGTCTTGAATGTAACTTGTCTGATTATATGTACCGCTTTATCTTGCACCATAGCACCATATAAAACAGTATTCACGGAATTCGGTCCTAGCCTTGCAAGCAAAATTACCTGCCTTATATTTCATGGAACAAACTTCTGGCTTTGCCAGGCTATAACTTAACATTCTTGCAAGTATTTGTCTCATATATAAGGTACGGCCTCAATATTTTCTGGTTCAGAAGGCACTTACGATATTGCTGTTCTACAGGCACTTAGATTATGAATAAAGAATAACATTGGAGGGAAGTGGTGCGACTATTTGCCTATTTTACTTGAATACTTTGCATATTAAAGTAAACTTCATAGAAAAGGCTTTTTTCTTCCAAACTTACGTGTTACGGTCTTACTTAAAACCCTTGCTAAAACTTAACCACTGCCTAAAATGCTTAGACAACTTCTCGCTGACGTGAAATGTCACAAGCGAAAATAACACTGAAAAAGAGCAATGATTAAGTTTATTTAGGCAGTGTTTATAACTAAATTTATGAAATAGCCAATGCCACAAAAAAGTTCAAAAGTTACTAACCTGGCTAGAATTTAATACTCCTATTAATACCTGCCAACGTAATAAACTTTCATAATCTTCCAGATCATAAAACTAAAACATAAACAGAGTTATTCTGCCAGCCAGAGGCATTAATCAAGTACTAGGCTCAGCCAAACAAATCTCCGAAATTGAATAACCGGCAGACTATGCGTCGCCGTTCCCGTTTTAGTCTCCTCGAGTTAGTTTGGTTTAGTACTCTTTATTTCTCGCTATTTCGCAGTGAGTGAATTACGAGCGAATGTGTCCAGCGCTGGAACGGTGCCAACGCGCGGTCGATGGGACTCGCGAATGGTAGTGGAATCTGGCATTGTTTACTTGAGCAAATATGAACGTATTTTATTTTATTAAATTATAACATTTATAGTATTTTTGCCCTGATCCTCAGCCAGGGTCTTCATATCGCGATATGTCCTCTTCTCTCATATTGGATGTTAAAATTCTTTTGATAGACCGCCGAAGTAACACGTCGCTTTGTCTAAAACTTCTTTGAAATATTTGGTGTTATTTGTTATAGATCAACAGAAATAAAAATAGTTATTCAAAAATATTTACTATAGACCTCTTTTTAGCACGTCATATTTTATGCTGTTTACTTCGACGAAAGAATAAATTTAAATTCGAAAATACGAGTACGATCATTACCGCTCCCAAAATACATGGATGTCGCTCTCTAAATATATTTCTGTAACGCTTAGAGCTATTTTCATCTCTCCTGTCTATTCCTTTGGCAACCCTATCTGATGCAGTAAGATTTATATCCCAGAAGAGATAATATTTTATCCTTCGATCCGTTTCCAGTCCAATAAGAATGATATAAGTCGGTCTTTACAAACGATGTGAAAATAAGGAAGAGGCGATTCGTTAGGCTGGAGTGGTTATCTTCTTGGTTCTCGTTTGTGTAAGAAACTAAAACTATCGGCTGTCTTGTCTTTCAGAAAGTTTCCTCATGACTCTTGAGTTCATGACACGAAATCTGTAAAATGCATTTCACAACCCTAAAATTACGATACGAAATCTCTAAAGTGCACTGCATCATGCAATCCTGAAATCGTGAATCACGTATTCAACATCGAAAATCAGAATATCGTTGAGCGTTTCCTACGGAAGCTAAAGCGAATCCGGGAAAGAGTTTTTGATACGGAAACCATTCGAATTAATCAGGTCGGGCGCATCAAATGGCTTCTTTCTTGGAATTGAACAATTTATCAACACTTTCCTACATAGGTACAAGCATACTGGGTTGGGTTATAGACGTGTATAACAAACGGTTTGTGTGATGATTATACATCTTAGGCGTGATGTAATGTGTATCGATAATTCGATACTCTATCCATACTCTTCAAATTAATATAGTAAGTTCTGACTAATATAAGCATTATCTCCCACGATAGCACATCCTTAAAAAAGTCAACCGCGTCCAAAAAAACTTAGTCTGCCATTGTAAAGTTTGTCATATCTACCTACATACATACTTAAGGTACCTACTTCCTCCCAAACACTTTCGATATCATGAGTAATCTGCAAGGCGAACCTTTTTTAAGCCATATAAGGCACTAGTAATAATGGCGCCGTTTAATAGGTAACTATGAACTGCATTACTTATAGTTTACATAGTATTTATTCTGTTTAATTTATCAATGAATGCCGCACAGAGATTTTTGTGTTAAAAGAAAAAAGATAGACAACAAACCGGCATTTCACCTCAAGTAGAGCTCTGGTATAAAAGTTACCTGTCTAACTGGACCATGCATAAAAAATATAAAAAGAACAAAAAGAAATGAGAAAATCGAAAACTTAAAAGCCTTAACACACTTTTAAATATTTAAAATTAAAATGTACATAACTTCATGCTACATGGATTCACTTATTGTATCTAGTTAGTCCCATTGACACGGATGCCTGGCGAGCATGACTATGTAAATAAAGGCGAGTAAAAACTGAGAGCAATACCTAGCTGGTTGAAGCATTATTGATTGCAATGTGAATCAGAGCGCCGAGGGGTCTGCTCAGGTTTCATAGATG
The DNA here is from genome assembly GCA_949125135.1 of Alcis repandata. Lineage (NCBI taxonomy): Eukaryota > Metazoa > Arthropoda > Insecta > Lepidoptera > Geometridae > Alcis > Alcis repandata. The sequence goes on from OX421234.1 coordinate 8,963,375, forward strand.
CTTCTCGAAGCGTGAACGATGATAGGTGACATGCTAGAATGTTGTAGAAGCTGGAAAAATTAAAATGAAGACAGGAGATGAAAGAAACACCGCAGAGGAAGGGAATTAAGCAGAAGATAGTGCCATGTGAATTCTTTGTGGGACGCCTATGTCCAGCAGTGGATCGATATTAGTATTAGATAAGGTAATAGGACGAGAGGTGACGCTAGTCAATTTAGTAGACGAGGCGTTAAAAAGCTTTCTAATTCGCCTGTTTAATTTTTTTTTCCTTTATTTTTACTTTGCTCTTTGTGAATGGTCTTCCACAGGCTTGTTACGTAACAGAAGAACACAAGTTTCCTGATAAGGATGCCCAATAAATTAAAACTAAGTGTGTACTTAATAACCAAAATGAACTAAACTATAAAACTTAATGATTTCCTTTCCAAACTCCAAATATGATCGTAAGTTATTGCGTTACGTTCATTCGTTGAGACATCCATTTCAAAACTGCACTATACACGTATACAGACAAACTTATCTATAAAGTTGGCAAAATAATTGAACTAAAAATGTTCTACAGAGGACTACCAGTTTTCTTCGGGGAATATGATCATGGCTCCCTCATTCAACTCTAGAGTTAAGTTGGTCGTATCAGAAATATCGACATACCAAGTACGTTCACATACCGTATATAAATCTGATCCGAGTATTCCCAAGTATTTGTGGTATCTGACACTAATGTTGTAATGTACAGAAATAGAGATACTTACACCGAAGTGTAACTAATACCCACTGGGATTTTGATCGCCAGATGATATCGCACATACTCCAATAATACTAAGTTTTTGACCAATAGGTAAATCAATCAGTTTATTCAAGTTCTACAAAAATATTATCAAAATTTGATCATGAGATGCGAAGATAAGTTTTAAGTTGACGAAATACTCGTACAAGACATAGGTAAAAAATGGGGTTTGAAGTCAGAAACAGAGACTGAAGAAGAGAGACAACAGCAAGTCAAAACAGTTGATAATAATGATGATTTCTCTCAATCATCTGTAAAATGAACAGTAGGAGATACTAAGTAGAAACTAGAAAGGCTTTTTCACGCACGAACTGTGCAATTGATCAACCACTTGTAATCAGCAACGTGACTGAAACCGAATCTTATTCGGATGGCGATTGGAAGACAGTGAATGTGATAAAATATTAGTGTGAAATGATAGCGAGACTTGAGATCAAATAGCCTATACATAACAACAAGTTCCTTGCAACGTGCTCTCTAGTTTTGACTTGATACAATGAGTGGTTTCTCGATAAAAAGCACTTGTAGATAAAGAAACTGGTCTTTCATCGATCCCTCTTAAGTTTTTTTTCTGATGTAAAAAAAGGAAAAATGCTTTGAAATTCCTGGTCAAATAGAACATTTTTTTCTTATTTTCACACACAATCATAAAAAATTATTTATATTGACTAAAAGTTTATCAAGTGGTTTCTCCTCATTTGACCCTTTTTAACCGACTTCAAAAAGACGACGGCTCAATTCAACTGCAAGCTGTTTTTTATATGTTTGTTTGTTTGTTGTTTTGAATATTGTTTGTTGTTTGTTTGTTGTCTTCATCAATTGACGGATGAATTGATTTGATGATTCTTTTTCGTATCGCCCCCTATATGATGCTGCAGTGCTGCATTCAATACATCGCCATCATCATTATGCTCAAAGCGAGCATTCTAGACAACGGATTAACAGTTCTAAATAATAGTGGCTCGAGCCATCCCACTACTCCTATTTATTTACCGCTAGCTCCATGAACACATCAGCGGCCCATCAAGTTGCATGATGCTGTAGTGTAGCGGCCCGTTAATGACAACATTTAAGAATAACTTACAGAATGCGGTGGTAGTTTGTGGAGAATTATGATACATATGTTGTAGGAAACCAAAGTAGCGGTGCAAGTTGGTATTAAGTTAGATATGAGTTTATGGAAAATGGCTTACTTGCTCTCAATATAATAACATCAACCTGAGTAAACGTACATAGAATGTTACAGATAAATATCAATGTTCAAGTCACTTGCAAGTAAAGAACACAAAAGCGCACCTATCGCTTAGAATTACGTGGTGTCTTTGATGTGTTGTTTTTTGTTTTGATTTTATTACTGAAATGCGTTTGACAACTGCTAGCTAAACTTGTGGATTGACTGTGTACGTGTAGGTAGGTACTCTTATATTCCTACAATTGACACTGCCTCCTGAATCCTAACCCACCGAGCCACTTATTTTCATTGCCTCTAAACGCCTAAACTTAATCATGCTCAATTTCATATTTGTAATACCCAAGGTCGCCCGCGTTGCCTTACAAAAACGTTAACCCATTCACATTCACAAAATAAATACCTCACAAAACAACGGTATCTGATTCCAAACTCAATTAAAGTGTACACACCGCCTAATACCAGCAGTTGGTATTACGAAGCAATCTCGACTCAATTCTGCACTTCTCTGACCTTTCGCCGGCAGACGTCACGAGGTTTACTGTACTGGTAGACATTCCACCATTCCGTAAATATTTTGGCACACTTTGCTCATAATATACTTATAATTTACGACAATACATTTATGTATAGTCGAATTGTTGACGTAGCGAGAAATGACGAATCACTAACGAGATTTAACGGTAGGTATGACGTGGATAAATGGCGGCTGGTATTTTCAAATTCTCAAAGTTCAAGCTCACATCATTGCCTACTCATAAAGTTTTGGAACCATTTTCGAGCGAATCAGTAGACACCAAAAATCGAATACTACTTATATAAATAATAATCAATTATGAATGGTTTACATGTGTGCGCTAGCTTACAGGATCTGGGTACCTGTTATTATTTTCGTAACGTGGGTTTCCCCACGAATTTTGCCAATAGCATCTCTGTATTTAAATGAAAATTAAACTGATTATAAGCTTTAATGTACCAAAATATTGATCTGGTCAGCTTGAACTTAAACTGACACCAAACCTGCCCATCAGGTCAGTAATAATTTTCCACGAAGCTGTTAACAATCAATTTGCTGAACCATTTTCCAAAACCAATCGTGCCTTATTGCTGTTAATTTTCAAGTCTTTAAATCGTATTTTCTCTCATTCCAGATTGCGTGCCTCGTGGTTCTTTGAGAGACAACTTATTACGGTAAGCATTTCGTGGCTAAAGTTTTTGTGTAATCATGCGCAGGAATCCAGTCACGTCTGCGGCATCCGTCCGGTCTCCGAACTCGTATAGTGACGTTTTAAATGTCGTACACGCAAGATACCTTACGTGACTAATTTGGTAATATTCCTAAGTATAGATACAAGACAGAGAGATTGTTCGCCACGCAGGAGGACCTTAAGACGAAATTTGTGTTTGCGAGTCACATCTGTGCTTGTATAACCACGTTTAGGCAGGTTCACCATTGACGAATATGTCAAAGAAGACATAGATGATAGATAAAGATAGATTATTTCTATGTGAATGCGTAATACGGGAAAGCCTAATATTTGGAAGACCTTTGAGAATTTGATATCACTTGAAATTTTTGCTAGAATTACGAGTCGGTAGCTTTTACTTTATTTTCACGCTGCTGTAGGTCTATAGCGAGAACTATGATATTTTGTCCTTTTTTTGTAACCTACAAAAATGACATAGACGTATCTATATTTTAAAGTCTTATTTAAAATACTACTGATGCAAAAGAACGAACGCAAAGCCCGTGCTTCTCCTGAACTCTCAAGATCAACTGCTGTCGTTCCTCTGAAAGCAATAGCTTATTTGTAAAAGTTTTATATCTCACAAAGAAAATGTGTCTTATTCTTATGCAATGTAGATTCAACAAAATTCAAAACTGCAAGTGAAATTTCAATTTCTCCGAACAGCATCGGCAACAAATTCTGAACTAACTTACTACAAAATGTTTTTGATATCTTTTTATCGTTTCGTGCCATCTTTCTTACCGATGCAAGTTAATGCAGCTCGCAAAAACTCTGCTAATTTCGTCTTCAGCAGACTCGCGGCTCTCTCTCTCAAGTTATTCAACATTGGGTAAGTGAGGTTTTTGTGTTGCCGGTGTGTCGAATGTGCATCGAATGGCGAGCATGGTTGCGCAACGGAGGTCGATGCCACCGTCGCTCCCACGAACGATATCGATTCACTCGGATTTATTGTTCTTTTATCGACTTGTTTGGTTGGACAGTTTCTAATCGATTGGTTTGTTGCATTTCATCTTTATGGCTTTGGACTATTTTTAGAGCTTCCGGCCACAATGTACATAATAGAGACGGGGCTTACCTCTTCTATTCGATCATGCTGCCTCGGTTAATCTGGTCGCTGATGGATGTTTGTAACTTTTTGCAGGTTGTTTAAAGTGAGTCCTTATGATGTTCTTTATATTATGCTTCTTTCTTTTATTTATTTGAGATAGTTAAATTCCCAGTCGATCTTATTAAAACACATAATTAGAGGAGGGGTCCATGACTGTTCTCAATCGAATGTCGAGTTAGCCATTTCTATTCCCTCTGAACGATCAACTCTTCGAATGTCTCTAGGCATATGTAATAGTGTTAGTTTAGTATAGAAATAGTTAATTATGTCAAATTACTAGTAATTATGACACGCCACAGATTAACCCCTACGTATTGTTTCCGCTTGCGCGTCAAGATCACTTTTATGGACTCATTGTTGGGTCCGATTAGGTGTCTAATTATAGAGATAGCGAAGCCAAAAAGCCATCGTACCGTCTCTTCCTTACTATGGAGTTATTTTATTGTCTAGGGGTAAGTCAGTAGTTGTCTTGCGCAAGCACTTCGATGGCAACGTGAAATGTGCCATATAAAAATTGCGCCTTTTAGAAATGCCTCTAAGTCACGAACTAGAGAAATAAGAATGCACGACCCACTTCAAGTGAACATAGGACGAGATAGTGAGAGTAAACTAAACTAAACTAAACTAAAAAACTAAAAGTAAGAACTAAACTCTCGCATGCACACTACTATATAATTCTTTTTAACATTGGTACCACCATGTCGCCGCGTCGTCGGTCGCAGGTTACGATTGGGCGGCTCAAAATTAAATATACTGAAATTGGCCGGCTCAAAGTACCGGTCGCTCATATGTATAGATGAGGTTTGAGGACTTTGAGGTTTCTCGTAAGAGTGTTAAAATTTGGTTTAAAGGGATAAGTATATAACATCAATGGTGCCTGTGGTTGGAGCGTCAGGGCAAATTGACGGAGGTAATATTTCACTCGCCATCGTAGGAAGGGCCCTAAAAGTGCCGACATCTTCTTGTCTCGCATTGAATCTGACCAATTTTCCCACCTCGGCCTTTTTAAGCCAGATAGGTGCTAAGTAGTAATGTCCATTGTTGTATTCACACAGCATTTAACATCGATGAAAATTGGCTCGATACGAGTGTAGGCGTTCACTTCCAAGTGACATCATCCATATTCCAACTAGGTAATATTGCATATACTTAGATGTATTTTACATTTTCATGATATTCAATTGAAAACAGAAATACAGTCTTCCGTGGACGGTCATTTCCTTTCGGAAGCATGCTATGCTTAAAGTACCTATTTAGGTACTACCTTATATCTTAGAGTACCAGACGTATTCACAGGCAGGATTTAAAAAATCAGCAGCTCCATATAAAAATGTCAATGACACTACAAAATGTGTGGAACATCCATAGACCTAGATGTAGTAGGGAGTATTCTGTGTAAACGGCTGATTTTTTAGCATGCTCTTTCCTTACAACCCAGCATAAACACTTTTGTATAATACTTCTTTATTCCAATTCGAAATTCTAACAAGCTTTATCGGCATTAGCAACTTTTATACCAGTTAACTCTCAAGATGAAATACTTATTTCCTCTCGTATAGAAAATTGCTGTTTTCCTCGTCTTTCTGGTTTCTACATCGAGTTTCTGCAGTCGTATCATTTCACATCTGCTAACTTAACATATTCTATCTGCTTGAGTTCTGAGAAATCTTGGTTTAGATATATTAGAGATATCTATATCTATAGATAGATACCTACTTGAATATGACTCATAAACAACGATGATCATTGCTCTTTCAAAAATCTCCTACCAAACCTGGCCAGACAGCCTATTCTTGTGAGTTTGATATTATCTCGGTCACTGTCGCTCTCATTAAAAATGTCATGAGAGTAAGAGTGACGGAGATAATCTGAAGCGCTCAAGAATAAGATCCCTGGGCTGGATTTTCTCTTATGTTTCATAAAGTGCCTAAGCTACAAGATGCAGGCGCCGCAGTAATAGATGGTCTTAAACCCATTGAACTTGATTAGGTATGTAAACTTAAAAATTGATTAGGTATGTTAACAAAATATTTTATCGGAAAAACGTGAAGTGGCGTGAGAGCTGTTTGTCAATGGTCAAGTGGGGCTGACCAAAATTAGGGCCCGTATCACAGAATAGTAGGTGTTTTAAACGGTGATTTTTTGCTATTAACCAAGCATGTAAGATTGAAGGTACCAGACTAAACGTACTGCCTACCGCAGTTGGTGCTATTAACGGATTAGACACAGTTTAGCATTAATTTACCTCGGCCACGAACTTCCTCATTTACGATTCGAGAAACATATAATTTTATCAGTTCACAACTTCAAATAATAACCTTTATTTGTAATCGTACAGTATCAAGTGAATGGATAAACTTTCACAAAATCTGCACATTTAATCCGCAATTTTATCGAATTCGCAACAATAATCGACAACACGTTTGCTGTTGCCATTTTATCGATATTACGGTAATATTAGCAGTTGCATAATTACCTATGAATGAACGGTTAGCTAGACCGGCCGCAGTCGGGGCTCGAACGCCGGCGGATCCAGGGGACGTTACCCTTTATCTATAAAAGAAATAACAAAAACAAACAAAAATCGATAATAAAAACAATAAAAAATTGTGCAAAACAATTCAGTGAGAAAAAAAAACTATAAAAAACTAATGAAAACTTGTGCAAAATATAGTAATATAATAATAGTAATATAAAAAGTAAAATATAGGAGTAATAAAGTGGATTGTGAAATGGGGCCGAAAGAGTACGTTACCCTTTAGAGTTGGAATAAAATTGTGAAAACAAACAAAACTGGCATAAAAAAACCTATTGCGAAGTAGTGTGCAAATGGAGAATAATATTGTGAGGAGTGGTTAAGTGTCTTGTGTGTGTGATATTTTACTGCTTCTACTTACCATGCTAAATCTAAAGAGAGTTAGTCGCCCAAAGAAAATTACAGATTTGGTAAACTTTCATTATCTTCGCCCTTGTAAGGATGTAGAATGAGACCTAAATATGAAGGTACTTGTTTACGAGTAGTTTGAAAATGGCTCCTTTCATGCAAGCCTTTATTTACATGTTTACCAAATTAGTTAAATTTGTACGTGTGGTTATGAAATGGTGTGCTGGTACGTTTTAGCTTACATAAATCTAAAATATAGAAACTATAAATGAACTCGGAACTCTTTACCTACACACAACTAAAAGAGATAGAGAAACATCATGCGATTTTTAAGGTGACACTTCGAGCTGTCAAACCTCACGCCGCGACTACCTTAAGATCTTAACAGTAAAATAGGTTCTTAACAAATCTTAACATTTAATAAAAAAAGATCTTTACTGAAAAAATGAGATTGAATAAAAAAATGATTTTCTATTCTTCCGATGTCCATCAAAGGTAACGCACCAAAAGCTGACTGTGCGCGTTTCGAAACGCCAATAATGTCTACGACGCCAACAGCGCTAATAAGATCCAACACGGCAGAAATAAATTTTCTTCATTCTGCGTTGGTTTTCATTAGCGCTGTTAGCACCGTTCGCGCTGTTCGCGTATTCCGAACTGACCCACTGACAGCTCAGCCACATTGTAGCTACAAAATAGTTCGAAATTCAAATATTTCAAATAGAGTAATGATCACGCGCAATCATTCGCAACGATATGTTTTTTTCAGCACATTGTTGGTCAATAACGTTAGCTGGAAGGACGCGTTGCAAAAAACGTGAGGAAACAATTTCACTCGCGTGCCATTAAATATGGATATTAGCTTGAAGTACTTTGTTCGTGCCGAAACAAACAAGGTTGTGATCGACGGTTTTGTTGACGGTTATTCCTCGTACCTAAAAAGAGCAGCCTGATTACGGTAGCTGTCACTCGCAATCGCAATCCCGATCTTGTGACTCTTATGAGTCTGTCACAAGATGTAGATTGTAGACATTATTTCGGAAAAACAGGAATAGGTAGTTATCGCTTGTAATTTAGATTTACTGCATTGCAAATTACAATGCAAACTAAAACCTCTCCCCACCTTTTTCAGACTAACCTTTTTACACGCTACAAGATCACTTTCTTTCTACCCTCATTATTTTAAACCAATCATTATATCCATAGTTTCTAAATACACCTAACCATCACGTCATGATAATTAAACAATAGTAATACAAGTAATTAAATCTAATAAGATTCTGTCTAATCACTACTTCACCTGTAATCATGGCTCAATCAACTGTTTTATAAAACGACTTTACTTGTAATCCAATCCAACATGCAACGGCTAGAGTTTTGCTACTTGTACTAATTTTTATTCTGTGGTTTTGCTAAGATGCCTGCTCAGAGAGCGTGAACTTGGTTTCCACTTCTGCAATCTGCATTGAAATCCAATATTGAATGCAAGACCCAGTAATTAAAAGTTGCATCTCTTTTTATGTGGATAGGCACTATTGATATATAGGTATTAAAAGCTTTCTTCTTTCCTCTCTAGCTCATTGCTGAGTGCCTTTATGATCCTGATCAGTTATTCTAGATCTAGACATTTGCCATCTATGCTGATCACGCCATGAATCTTAGTGTCGATATTTCGACACCATCAGGCCATCTTTAGGTCCTTGCCTTGTTATTTTTTGTTTCAGTCTTCCCTTTTTATCACCACTTTATTAAGTAGATTTTTCGAGTTTAGCAACGGGTGCGTTTGGATAACTAATAGGCCCAAGTTTGAAGGCATTTTAAGACAGATCTAAATTTTCTAAAACTATTGGCCTCCTTGTCTAATGGCTTGCAATGATAAAGACAGATATATTTTTAGTTAGTTTAGATCCATCTTAAAATGCCTTCAAACTTGGGCCTATTGTGTGTTAAATGTAATTGTTAAAGCAATAAAATCCTTTTTGGAATTTTAATGACAACCTAGTTAACTTAGGTAACGGTATGAGCCCGCAGCCGCCATGAAGCACTTGATAACACCATTCTCTTATCAGTGTCTGAGTTTACTTAACGCATGTTTTCATTTAAACAAAGGCTTTCTGACTGGAACCATTCCTGCACGTAAGACTACTCGAATCAAAAGAAATACGAGTAAATATTTTAAAAGGGAATATTCTTCAGGCTAACAGTGCCAATAAAAATAAACACGAGTCAATATATTGAACAATTGATTGGTGCTGTAACTGCTGTAATAAAAATAACTATAACAAAGGCTGTGAAACACCTTGCGTGATATAACAGTCATGTAAATGGCCAGAGAAAGTGAAGATCAAGTCAAAGGTTAAACAAAGCCGTTCCAATACTGACGACACCATTTCTAAATCTGCGTGACGACAATCTTGACGGTGACTAATTGGGATCCTTTCAAAGGCAAAAACCAGTGAAGAGTTACATAAAGTTACCAGTCAAATGACACAAGCGTATCGCAACAATATTTCATCAATCGTAACAATAGTAGCAAAAGACCAAGGTGAGAGCGAGGGGGTATTTTGTTGTGAGAGAAAGAGTGTTCGGAAGGAAGGAAAAGTGGAAAATAGAAAGATTAAACTTAAGACCAAAATAAAGGTTTGACTAGATTTTTAGAGACATTCAACACTACCACAAAGACAACAGATTTTCAAAAACGAAAAGAACTCTCGAACTATATTTAACTTCAAAGCATAGCTTAAAGAATAAAGCAATAACCTCTGATGACGGAGCATCGATGCCGGCGTTGGTGTCAGGAGTGGTTCTGGTGATAAAGAGCGATGCTCTGGAACTAGTGCGGCTGCTGGAGGCCTGTTGGCAAGGACTGCTGGTGCTGGCGAAGTTGCTGGTCGTCTACTGCACGGCTGCATATTGGCCTGCCTATGGTACGCATACCGTCGTACTTCTATTGTATTTGTCATTTTTAATTCGTTATCTATTTTTATTTACTTATTTTGAAATCGTAATTTCATGGAGTCGGAATGATTTTAGACTTAGATTATGAACTGGGTGACAAATATTTAAATGAATGAACTTTTGAAAAGTTAAATCCTACAGACATTTAAGTTCTCAAAACGCAAATGCATTTATGCTGAATTACCTAGAAATATAGTATTCTTTATATCCTACAATAGCTAAAGCATAAAAATAGTTCAAGGAAGGTGGAAAGTGATTTAGGTTTAAATAGCTCACGGAAACAAATCAATTACTTATAGTCAAATCCTCACCAAATACAATATTATATTGAATTATTGATAGCATATCAAAACAACATGCACTCTTATCGATTTAGATACATTAACAAATACGTGATTCCGATTACAACTAACGAGAAAGAGCCACTGCTTGCGTCGGTTCTTCGTTTATAAATTTAATCAACATGCCTCCGATAACTAAGATAACGTTATCGGCCATTTAGTTCCTCTCGAAGTTTTTAGAAGGTCTGCTGAGAAAGTTTTGAATTTATGTATTGCGTTTGTTAGTTTGTTGTTAGATAGTAATGACATGGAGTTATTTTGTGTCGATCTTGCCTGTATGCCCATGCTTTTACAACTTGTTAAATTTTTAATATTACGTCCTATACTTAATGATTAAACGAACTTACCTTAGTGACGTTCTATCATAATTATACGAGGGCTTCATCCGAAGAAATTAGAAGAATAATTGTAGTTTCGTGTAACTACTCGCTAATCGTACACTGTAGTTTAAAGTTAATAAAAATATCATAGACTTGTCTTTAGAGACAAAATATTTATTGCACTGGTATCCCCGAGTTTTCGTCACAACGGTCGTTCTCACAATGCTTCATTTAGTTGAAAGTTGTAAAGTTAAATAGAAATTACACAAGACAACATAAGATATTATGTTGTCGCAGTGTCTAAAAACTCCAATGAAAGAGAAAAGGTAAATAACATTTCGTACTGTTGGGTAAACACCTACGTGGCGGGTGGGTTCTAATTTCTTCGGATGAAGCCCTCGTATAATTATGATAGAACGTCACTAAGGTAAGTTCGTTTAATCATTAATTATACATCGAGCTTCATTCCTCGAAATTAGAAGAATAATTGTAGACCTTGAGAGTCTAAGAAATGTTATTTTTTAAATTAAATGAAATTATCACCATAAACATTAATAAAATTATTTATTGTGAGATATATGATACATAATTTTCATAGAAAATATTAATAATAATATAATTTTTATTTATATTATAACTAAGTTTATCAGCTACAATACCAATGAGTAATTTATGTTTAAATAAATAATTACAGTCATTGTCAATTATTATTTTCTAGAATAGATAAGGCAAAATCATTCAAATCTTGATTATTTAAGTGTCTGTTGTAGAATTTTCCAAAAACATTGGACGTCCCACTCCACCCGGCAGTGCTCCTGATCGCATCAATGTTGACGCCGAGCCTGCTGGCCGCGGATGTGCTGGCGTGCCGGGTGGAATGAGCCGAAAATATTGAAGTGTCAATTCCACTTTCATTTAAAGTATTTTTAATCCATTTACTTAAAGTTTGGCTACATACCGATTTGTATGGTTTTCGAAAGCTAATGAATAAATGATCAGTATTACCTCTCAATGGCTTTGTAATTTCTAAATAATTTAGCAATGCGTTGGCAGGACAGATTTCGGGTTTCACATCATAAAACGGAATGTTAAGGCACGGCTGTAAGACACCTGGCCTGGATGTTTTGATGGTATCTGGTATCTTTATAGAAATCATATTTGTACAACGTACAACATTTTGTACTCTTATTAAAGAAAATGTCTGCACCCTATGTGCCGTAATAAGAGCCAATAGAGTAAGTGTTTTCTTAGCTAACTGTTCTAATGGTAGGTCTTGATTTGGATACAGATTTGTTAAATAATCAAGAACAATGGAAGTATCCCATGTGATGCTGTATTTGGGTAAAGATGGTCTAAGCTTTTGAAAACCCTTAAAAAGCCTATTGATCCGGTCATCAGTACTCACTCGTGAACCTATAATTAAAGATAAGGCGGAACGGTAACTATTGAGAGTACCATATTGTGCTCCTGAATTGAAAATACTTGTAAGAAAATAAATGATATTCGGAATTGACGCTTCGTAGCAGTCTATATTATTAGTGTTACAAAACTCTAACCAACGTTTAAATGCTACGGAGTATTGCTTTATAGAACTTGTTGATAGGGACGCACAAATTATATCTAAAGAACTCGACGGCACACATCGCCTGGAGAAAGCTTCCCGGATAATTTTCCGGCCATAAGTCTGAGCTGTGGCTGCGCCATCGCACTGCTGGAGACAAAAGTTAGTGTCTTTTCAGCTGGCTTGAGTATAATAGGGGCTGACAAGAGCAGTCGGTTAAAAAGTGGAAACCAGGCCTGTGTAGGCCAGTGGGGAACGACCACTATATCTTCGGCTCTGTCAGTTATTATTTTCCTTAAAACCTTTGCTATAACCGAGACCGGAGGGAAAGCATAAAAATTTAGACTATCCCAGTTAACCGTAAAAGCATTGATAGCGTATGCTCCTGGGTCTCGATGCCATGAAATATATCTAGGACACTTTGTATTTAGTCTCGTTGCAAAAAGATCAACGTCAGGCTTTCCAAAATTATGAACGATCAATTTATATGCTGAGTTGCTCAATTCCCATTCCGTGTCGGGATGTAATCGACGAGATTCCGCGTCTGCTATATCGTTATCTTTGGATCTTATATACGAAGCATATATAAAAATATTTCTAGTTTCACAAAATCTCCAAATATCTCTCGTTAATTTATTAAGGTGTGGGAATCGTACTCCCCCCATACGATTGATATACGATATAGCAGTCGTGTTATCAATTCGCAATAGTATTTGACAGTTGTTTAAATTGGACGCAAATATCTTTAAACCAAAATACGCAGCTAATAATTCAAGGAAGTTAATGTGTTTCTCAGCCTCTTCCGCGCTCCATTGGCCGTTTGCGGTTTGCCTATCGCATACTACCCCCCACCCAGTTTTGCTAGCATCGGAGAAAATTTCTAAGATGTAAGTATCTTCTCTTATCGGATTGTTGGCACTTTTAATAGAATCGATCCACCATTTAAAATCTTCTTGTAAATAAGTAGGAATATCCATATAATTGTCATAATTATCATCTGACTGCAGAAGAGCAAGATATTTACATCTCTCCATTTGCTTTGTGTAAAGCCAACCATACTGTACACCTGGGCAAGCGGCAGTAAGAAGGCCAACGACACGAGCGAAATGTCGAATTGAGCAACGCTGAAGACGACTCAATTTATTTAATTCTGTTAAAATATTAGTTCTTTTAGCATCAGGCAAACAAACGTTAAAGTTTTTTGAGTCGATTATGAATCCTAAGTAAGTGCATTTATTAGATGGTATGAAACAACTCTTCTCCTCGTTTATTAAAAAACCTAGATATTCAAACAAGGTTCTTGTTTGTGCTATATTCATTGCACACTCCTGATAAGAAGGTGCTAGGCAACATACATCATCCAAGTAAATGGTTGAGAGATAACCTAATGATCTTAACACAGACATAGCAGGTTTCAGCAACTTGGTAAAAACGTATGGGGCTGTGTTTAAACCAAAGGGAAGGACATTGAATTCAAAAAGTTTGTCGTCCCATTCAAATCGTAAATACTTTCTGTAACATTCATTTATGGAAATCAAAAAATATGCATTATTTAGGTCTAGGGAAGCCATAAAACAGTCTTTAGACACTAACTTTAAAGTTGTTCTGAGATCCTCTAATTTAAAGTGATCAGTCTTTATAAATTTATTTAACGGTTTCAGATTTAAAATGAAACGGTAACTGCCATTTTTCTTTTTTAACAGAAAGTAACTGGACAAAAATTGGTCATCACTTGATTCGCACTCAGAAATAGCTCCCGAATCCAAAAGTTCTTTTATGGCCTCATGATGATTATTTATTTCGATTTGTGATAATTTAGGTGGATGAGGAATACGTTTTTGTATAACTGGCTTGTAAAAAGGAATGCTATAGCCCCTAACCCAAGATAATATCGTTGGGTCATTGGTTATTTGACACCATTGATCGTAAAATAAAGTAAGTCTCCCAGAGGGACATACCGGGTTTAACGACGTTGATACTGGCGTTGCTTGGACCGCTGTTGCTGTTGTGGCGGCAGCGGAGGCGGTGGGGGCGGCGGTGGAGGCGGTGGCGGCAAAGGCAGCTGAGCTTGATACTGGCGCCACTGTGGCGGAGCAGGGGGTGGCAGCGCCGCCGGGGCCTGCGCGTATGGGGCAGGGTCCTGTCTCCTCTTGGCTGGTTGCCTGCCGCTCGCCAGCTGAGGTCTTGAGTTTAAAGTTCGAGGCTGAGTGCGAGAAGTTCCAGCCTTGGGCTTTGTTGCCTTAATCTCGGATCCGGATTTATTAATGGCTTTAGCCGCCTTAAGGGTATCGGCTAAGTTTTCACCGAATAGGTATTTGTCAATTCCTGTTTCATAAATCTGGCTTTTAATGTCTTTCTTTATAGTTGCACAGATAAGGCTTCTCCTTTTCATAGACTCGTGGTGTTGTAGGTCGCAAAGAAGTTGAGCGCCTTCAAGAAGTGGTTTTATCACTGAAGGATCCTTATGATCAGATTGTAAAACCTTAGTAAGAGCCTCCCCAATGCAAGCAATAACGGACGTGACCTGCGATTGCTTACTTTGTGAAGCCTTATCTTTGCCAATCATGGTATCTGACAGTGCTGCTTTTATTTCCGGATTCAATAGCGGCGTACCCAACTTTGGACAGTTTCCGGGATCTAAGTGTTTTTCTAGGAGATCTTTTCGGGCGTCTTTAGAGAGGCCTGAGGTTGCAATATGCTCCCATCTCAAAGCAATATCCTTTTGGATGTTGTCTCCTGTCCTCTTTGATTCTGACGGAGATG
The DNA here is from genome assembly GCA_949125135.1 of Alcis repandata. Classification (NCBI taxonomy): domain Eukaryota; kingdom Metazoa; phylum Arthropoda; class Insecta; order Lepidoptera; family Geometridae; genus Alcis; species Alcis repandata. The sequence goes on from OX421234.1 coordinate 8,978,536, forward strand.
CGCCTAATAACTCGAGAATATCACTATCTAGTGTACATTCCTCCGGACCAGGTTGAGTCGGCGGAGAAGGCGCTGTGCCGGGTTCTGAATCCGCATCGAGTGTGGGTAGGCCGAGTTGTTCGGTTAGAACGACTGACTCCGTTAACGGCGGGTCTTGGCCATCTAGAAAGTGCATAAAATATGAATATTTTATTATTTTGCACCTTAATAAGTTACATCCAAAGTATTTAGCTACAATTGGATTCTTGAATTACGAACAAAATTATTCACAAAGCGATATTCGCTAAGTATTTGTTTATTTCGTAAATGTAGGTTTGTTTAATAAAACAGCTACTCTAATGATTATTGGTAATAAAAATCAGAAGATACATTCGTACAAAATTATTTACATGGCGTAATAAAGTCACACTGTAACTTAATTGCGCACTAGTATTTGTACATATGAATGCTGTTAAAATGTTGGTACTTATAAATTGAAATAAAAAATGGTATAATATTATTTCAACCATTGAAATATACAAAAGTAAACAATAAGTTAGAATTATGTAGGTACCTTCGGTTATTGATAGCACGGGCGACGCACATTCCATCGGCGAGCCGCTGCTATCCGAACTTAATCGACGAGAACGCTTTTTACGTTTGCGCAATTTCTTTTCAATTTTTCTCATCTTGCGCCTGATGTATTCATCACTGTCTTCATCATTACTCCTTTTTGGCATTTTGTTCGCACAAAGTGGACACAATTTGATTTTATGTGTAGACTAGCGAAGCACTAAAACACGAATGGAGCATTGTGGGAACGACCGTTGTGACGAAAACTCGGGGATACCAGTGCAATAAATATTTTGTCTCTAAAGACAAGTCTATGATATTTTTATTAACTTTAAACTACAGTGTACGATTAGCGAGTAGTTACACGAAACTACAATTATTCTTCTAATTTCGAGGAATGAAGCTCGATGTATAATTTAAACATTTACAACTAAAATATCTAAACTTACGAGATTAATGAATGATGAAGCTGTGGCAAGTTCCGTTTTAATATAACTAGCCACGACGAATCTATGTTTAAATTAAAAAGTGAAACTGTCAGTTATCATACAATAACAAATAATTATTATGCCATCAAAGGCATTTCCATTAATATTCCTAAAGTCATTAACTTTGGAAAATATCCGCAACGTAGTACATATCTAGTATCGACTCGAAAAATCAGGTTCATAGCGTAGAGTTAGTAAATATTTATATAAGTTTGTTTCTTGTTGTGACGTCTATTTTTATATCAGCTGTTTCAATTATATGTAAACAGGTTTATTGATTGCTCAAACATCCTTGTTCGTGTTGAGGTAAACATCTTCAATTATCGAGGATAACAACTTCTGTAGGTAGCTTGTTTGTATCTCAAACAATTGTTGTGCCAAATCGTGTTTCATTGAACTCAATTTTAAGTTTTTTCAGGGTCTTGTTTCCTTCCTTGCTAGATAAATTTGAAATAAAATGTCCTTGTCCTTTTGTCATCAAATTTATTTTTTAGAATATTTTTTTAACTTCATCAAGTCAATGTTTATTTGAAAGAGTTTCAGAAACAAAGACGAAGACAAAATATTGACGAGAAAATTTTAATTTGATTTCCCATACAATCTCGGGACTCCCATTTGGTTTTTATTACATTGCTTAGTGGAAATATGAATGCACTGCAGTGACCTCACCTATTTCCCTATTGAAAACCTTTACCTCATTTGGAATGGTGTATTCGCGTGACTACTTATAGGTCAACGATCTACATGTTTTATGGATTGTATAGACCGACGTTTAACCCCCGACATCGAAAGAAGTGAGGTTTTATTATGATTGATGTCTAATCTGTCTATGATTTGAGAGCTTCTAAACGAATGGATCGATTTCAATACGTTTATTTGAACTATCTGTCGTACTTAGATGTCCTTATTTTCCTTGATTAAATATATTTCATTTATTGAAATCAGCCTTGCTGTTTAAAATTTATGATCTGTCTGATTGCTGTGATCGTTTTATGTGTCGAGTTTTTTAGGTATTTTATATTTTATCTGATTTACAACACTACACGTGAGTTTATTATTGTTATCATATATCTGATCAATTTACTTGGCTAATAAGTTACGAAATACGAAAATAGCCGACACAAATGTATTGGTTTTAGCTTCTTATCAGAGACTACCCATCAAGTTTTGTTATAATTACACAGGACTACTCATGTATTTAAAAAACACGTCAATTTTTAAAAAGTAAAAAAGTGAATGAGTGAGTGTAAGTTTTTATCAAGTAAATTAATCAGTTCTATAGCTACATAAACAGGACTCAGGAGGTCTTCGAACCTCAAACTCAATTTAGGTATTTAGGAGATCGCTTATCATCAGGCGGCCCGTTTGCTTGTATGCCATCTGTAGTATTAAAAACGCTGATACATTTAATCAAAACAAGCCCAAACTGAATTAATCCAAGTGTAACGTAGTAAGTAAGTAGTAGCATTTTTTAATAATGTATTGTTATTAATTTCAGAAGTGAAGGTGCCGACGGCAATGATGGCGCCGAGCGTGTTCCAGAGGACTAAGTCTCCGAGATCCTCTCCTGGTAACCTGCCTAGAAAATTACAGGTAAGAAATCTCAAAAACGTAAAATATTACAGACTATTTTGTTATAAATACATCGGACTGTGATTGAGTTGGATACTCCGCCGGATCAATCCTACACGCCTGATGTTAAACGTGACGTTTAACTTCAGGCGAGCGATTTGCTCGTCTGGTCACTTAACTGTATTATAAAAACAAGAATGAGTTAGCAGTTCCGAATAATAACAAAATAAGTCAAAACCACATGAATTTCCATATCCATAATAATACACATAGTAATATACCTATTAGGTATCATAAAAATCGGACGAAGCTGTTTTCCTACTATCAAATTACTACTGTGAAACAACAGTAGCAATGATTGAATAGGTAATTGAATAAAATTAAAATTAAACGCGATTCAAAATACGAAAACGGTCGAAACGGTGCAAAAATTTAGAAACTCTGACAACTTCATCTGTCTCATCATCATCATCAGGTACCATCTTCATTTTGAAGTTTGGAGGCCAGTAGGCTAAACTTACTGCGATCCCAAAATCCCATGTTATGCGCTTTTAAAATGCTGATAACTCAGCCTGTCCACTTCTCTCTCGTCGTTCTGAATTCATATCATGCCTTTTTTACTAGATTTCCCAGAAGGAAAGTAGTGTACGAATATTTCAGGCGTTTATCTGTCTCTATCTATATGTTATTATAGCCCAAATTATTTAAAATATTTTGATGTGCAAGGTATCTTTAATTTCGTCTTCATGTCATCTAATCCACTATATAAAAATAAGTCGGGTTTTCCTTCCTGACGCTATAACTCCAGAACGCACGAACCGATTTCCACGGTTTTGCATTCGTTGGAAAGGTCTCGGGCTCCGTGAGGTTTATAGCAAAGAAAATTCAGAAAAAAATTCAACATAAAAGCGGGAAAATCTTTTTTCAGAACAATGTCCACCCGTGCGACGCCGGGATGGGCCGCTAGTTTCGTATATATTTTGCAGTCGAATTTTTTGTTTTTCTTTTGATAATAATAAATGGTTGTTAAAACGTATTTTGTATAATTTTCAGAACGGTGTAGACGCGTCGAATCAACTAGACCCAACGGCGGACTCCAGCCCCGGGAACTCCATCTCCGACGCAGAGAATTTCGAGTGCTACGGAGAGGGCGACAATGACGCACCTGCCAACGCGTTAGTATATTAGTAGTATTAGTACATATACTTAAGTATTTTAAGGGGTCATCCAGGAGTAATGTAAAGAATAGCATAGCGCATAGCGGCGAGATTGTGATTGTAAGTGACAACAGACAAATTGAAAACTAACGTAATCAGGGTGCTGAACTGCTGACATTAGCTGCTGTCAGTCGCAATCCCAACTCAATCTAAGTAAGATATAGCGAGAGGGATAGCTAATTTAGAGACATTAAGGATGGCACCAATGTTGCAGCTAACAATTCTAAACAAGTAGGTACTGTCCGAGGAAGCTACTTTATATTGTTTGCCTTCAAAATATTACTTTGATTTAGCGCCATCTATGTCTATAGGTGTGAACGATTTGATCGTGTTTAAAACAACCAGGTTGTTAGGTTCATGCTTGATCACGGCATAGTTCTAACCATGATGGTTCTAACCATGTATCAGTAAGGTACGAGTATATAATATACTACATTTGTTTTTCTTCTGTTCATGCTTTTACAAAATGAACCAGTTTGTTCTAAGCCCAAAGAAATACAGGGAGAAGTAGATTATGCCGTAATACTAGACAGCTCTAAAGTTATTGCTGTCCTTTTCTTATATATTAAAAATAAAATATACGCAGATAATATAACTGCTATCAAGTTAGTAGTATATTTTGCTATAATTAACGTTATAGTTTAAGAGAATGTATTGTATGAAAAACATTGATTAGGTATTTTAAAACCATAAAAAAATATTATTTCTGAATTTCAAAGCTGATGTAACCTGGACACATTTTAATGTCGACATAAAGCAGTCATACACAGCACATTAAACGTTTTTATGAAGCTACAGAGAGCGGTCAATGAAATCATAAAATATTTCCGTCAGAAAATGTCACATTTATATGAGCTTTTTGAGTGTTTTGAGTTTTGACTCATTCAAATATGGTGTCTTTAATTATATGAGTTTTCATATTTTCAATAAAGAAAAAAAACCTGCTGGGCAAACAAAAGCTATTATTCTACTTCTACTTATTCTGTTTTTCGTGTGATTTTAGCAATGGTAAGTAGTACAGAGGGTCAAGATAAATTGATGCAATGAAATGAAAGAGCGAACTTTGCTAAACTTATCTTTTGCCCAGGAGTAGAACAGTTATACCTGTAGCTATACCTGTAGGTACTGAATTACTGTGAGATAATGAGATTACCTGATCTAGTTAACTGTTATATTGTAGGACCATTGAACATTGAACCCATTGCTTTAAGAAACCTGACCTAGGTTTGTTTTTTTGTTTTTTTACATAGGCAATTGCAATATGTAAAAATTGTGTATTTTTTGAAATAATAAATATTTTACAATACTCACACTTATTTGTTTGTTGCAGACCTGAAAATGGCACCAGAAGTCCAGGCAACCCACTGAACCGCCATTCCTGGACTAGAACAAGCTTGAGACGCACACCTCCCAGGTACTCATTTACTTCTGGATTATGATTATCTTCACTTTAGTCGGCTTTGTAGTAGATAATTGTATTTCGACTTTTTCTTTAAATGCATTCAGTGTGTGTTTTTTAAATATAGTTTTACTATTCTTTTAAATCTTAATTTTTGGATTTTGGCATTGACTGTTGTCATCATTTCTTTATAGTAGATTTTTCTTTACGAATCGGATTCGTATGAAAAGTAACACATTGCCTAAATTCCTTTAATGATTTTAACTTGTACACTTTTTTGTTATTGTTTTGGTGCTTCTATTTGATCTTCCTACTTATTCTTTTGTGTGGTTTTTATTTTGCTTTTTGTTGATTTGTGTTGTTTGTCTCTTCCGTAGCCATCAGGAGAACCTTCCTCACCGCCGATGGGGCTCCATGAGACAGTAAGCTTTTCTTTATTTTTTTATTATTTGCTTTTCAATTATTACACCCTCTATTCTAATATTTATTGATAGATCAAAATCAATCTATTTTGATCGATTTAGACGGACATTAACAACTTGTATTAATCGATAAAACCGATTTTATTCCGAGAACAGTAGGTACTCACTACAAAATCTTCGAAAGCGATCCACGTTTGTTATCATCCAAATAATTGAATCTGAATCAATCATCATTCATGAATTCGCAATGCTGTTGTTCACCAAAAAATAAGGTCAATTAACAATTTAAACGAGGTGGAACCTGGCTGGAGCGAGCTTTCGAGTCCGACCAAAGACAGAAAGATAGAATACATTTTATTTGGCACGAAATTAAATTAGAATAATACCTCTAAATAATACTAACTAAAACGACAACAGAAAGACCAGATTGAGGGTTCTGTTTCTGTTTGTTTTCATGTGACCTGAACAGATTGGCATAATTATTTTGTTAGATTAGCTTTTTTGCCGTTTGTTACCTTATAGGTACTTAGACTTGCCCTAGAATAACATATCTGTAGGTTAATTATCTCGGGAAAATTAACGGTATCTATAGGATAGCGGCTGAAACAGCGGACTGCGGCAATTACTAGATAACCGAACTAACTTTCTGTAACTACTACCAAAACAATCTCAACACTGAACGATTGTACTTAGATTTATTTTATCTCGTGGCGGAGAAATGATAATTTTGCTTGAATACATGCCATTGTCACAGTGGTGGATTTACCAGCAGGCTGAGTAGGCTGGAGCCTAGGGCGGCAGATTTCAGGGGCGGCAAATTCTGGGGCAAGTTTTTTAAATTTCGAACATGATTTCTCAAAGAAAGTATTATTGTGAGCAGGGACGGGGGACGGGGCTAGTGTATCGAATTGTTGAGGTCGGTAGGGGCGGCAAAATGTTGAATAGCCTACGGGCGGCAAATGTGTAAATCCGCCACTGCATTGTCAGCTGGAAACAGTACGAGTGTCGCTATTTTCAGTAAATCAGTGAGTCATCGCGTAGAGTTAGATATAACTGTCTAGCGTTTGCTTTATTGCATAACTGTTTGTTTTTTATTATTTTCAAACTGTTTATTGAATACTTCTCTATTGTCATCTCTTTCTTAGTTAGACTTCTCTTTCTTACAACGCTATCCGCTTCGTCTGTGTTTCCGCGAATAGAAAAGTGGATCTTAGCCTTAGATAGATTATGCCAAAGATTAGCTGAAGCCCGCGACTTTATAAGCGGTATTGCTTGGACTTCGGCTTCGTACATTTCCTACCCAGTTAAACCCCCAAGAGGATTATCTTCAGAAATAGTATATTAATGCTCTCCGACATCTGAGGATCTTATAGATATCTATGATTGTAAAGATTCACCGGTTGAGGCTGTGTGCCTGTGTTACTCGGTCGTTAGAAAAATTACAGGCATTCGTATCAAATGCTAAGGAATATTCAATCAATCAACTCACTGGGATACTAAATCTACCCTTCAATGCATAATTCAATTCAATTTCAATTCAAATATTTTATTTCGGAAATAATCCATAGTTTTATACAATAAAATTACAATTAAAATTAAACATACAAATGAAACACAAATTAAAATTAAAATCATAATCAAATAAAATCAAAATCAATTAATTAAACATACAAATGAAACACAAATTAAAATTAAAATCATAATCAAATAAAATCAAATACGTTCAAGTCAAAAATAAAATAATTAGAATAAAATAATTACACAAACAAATTCAGAAATTAAATATTTAAGGATACTAACAACAACGCAGACACAAATTATTTGAGACAGTGACGCCAAGGCAGCACGTGAGTCTTTAATAAATGGTTAAGAAAGGGTCCATCGTTCCTCTCTGCCACTATATTCAGGAAGCTGTTACCGCTACCACGCACCCGCCGCATCAGGGAGGCTACACGTTTCCGTATTATTGCAGGAAATCCGTCTGTGTGTGCCTCTGCAAACATACCTGATGCGCTACAGAAGCGTGGCAGCCCCAACAGCATCCTGAATGCGTTGTTGTATTGTACTCGCAGAGCGTTCACAGCCTTTTGAGTGAAGTTGATCCAGAGGCTGCAGGTGCCGTATTACACCACGCTGGCTAAATGCGGGTTCACAATTTCTCATACGCCATTGAATTTCTCCTCCGGACGTATGCAAGGATACACAAAAGCCTGACTCATTATCCACCACGCATATTTGAATGCATTTTTGCGTAACTTGCAATCACCATCGGTTTCTGAGTCAACGAAGCGAGCGTATGATTAGGTTGAGAACCGAAGTACGCATGCAATGGATCCTCACAATATGTTATTACCTTAATAATGCAGAAGGTGCTTGTAAAGTACAAGCGAATTGCTGTTTAATGAGCTGAGAAAGAAATACAGCATTGAGATGCATTTTAAATTAGGAATGTTTGTGTCATAATAAATAATAATTATGATAATAATATAAGTGTAAAAACTCTTTTATTATTGTCATCATAATTCTGAATAGGTTATTATTATTGCAGCTATTATTGGCTATTTATAGCAAGTAATTTCAATAAAAAGTTTTCCAAGAAGTAGGTAATTAAATTCATTTATTTTAATCTAAAATAGATTGCCAGTTGACTTTGAATAACCTGACAGATATTGCTTTTAAGATTACCACCAAGATTTTTAGATTAAACTTTATCTACTAACTGGCACTATTCAGCTAAAGGGCGTCATTGAAGATTCCGATTCCCTGAAAGGCGCTTACGATCCGCAGATCGGCTTGTTCGTTTCTTTCCATTTGTGCATAATATGTCTTGTCTAAATAAGGTACATACTTTAATTTCTGCCTCCAAACCAACCAACCAGTACCTACCTATCATTAGCAATTGTGTTAAAATTCGAAAGAACGAGACCTGTCACTTTGCACAAAGAATTTTTAAACGGTTCCTAGCGTCCATTGTGCTTACAGTTACGTGAAATAATACAGACCTACTTTACTTTTGAAAGATGCATCTCAATTATAATAATTTAACGACGCCTACAAATTTCTGCAACACAAAATGCAACGCAACCATTAGTGGAAGGCTTTTACACGCCATTTTGAATTACAGACAGGTTTAGTTTAGAATCGTAATGCCTGTGTTTAAAAGAATACTATCCAAACATGACACGGAAAGTTTTTTGGGGTTACGTTGGTTTTTTTTTTTGCGAATAAGTAGACTGCGCCGAATACACATTCAATGATACAATACAATATTGCCGGGTGACATATCTATAGCCGAATGTAATTCAAAGATAGGTTCGAGCTTCCAGCAAAGAAAAATACCACCGGGAAGCATTTTGGGGCTCGTCTGACTGGCTATCACTCAATACTCGGGAGTTAGCAACTTGAAATCTTTTGCGAAACGCCTAAGACTAAGAGTCAATTTTGAAGGTCTCGCTTGAAACCCAACCCCCAGCCAAGTTTTTATTCTATAATCGGAACACTATGCTGTATGTTAATGACATTTCCATAATCTATTTATAGATTCTATAACTGAAATGTGATTCCCATACATTTTCTTAGTTTTTTGTAGCGATTATAGAATTAAAACTTGGCTAGAGGAGCAAGATGGCCGTCTTCACTATCATCGTCCACACCGTTTTAACGTCAGGTGATTTGTGGTCAAACGCCTGCCATCTATTAAAATGCCTGTACGTAGCGTAAGACTGCACTTGTTAAAGTTGTTACTCGTATAGCTGGTTGCGGCATTTGGAGACCAGCAATTTGTGGTTAGAAACCTAATGTTAAACTGCGTAGGCTGTTTGTTAATAGAGCCTAAATGTTACACAGATTGAGTAAGGATATTCTACAATACGATTTCTTATTGGGTTACGAAATCAGACCATTTTGCTGGGTCAAGGTGTAGGAAAATTAATAGCTAACGTGGTAGGTAAACTTTTGGTTGTTAGAAATTCCTTTAGAAAAAAATATGGCTACGACAGTCTAAGGAAATCAGTGGAGAAAAGTCACTAACTCACTATAGTCCTGTCTTTTTTTAGCAGAAACATTTTATGTTTTTTTTTTTTTTTTTTTTTTTAAGTAATTGAGTGACGAGACGAGTAAATCGCTCGCCTGATGTTAAACGTCACGTTTGCCCATAACAGGTCTGCGCTACCCAGAATTTTGAACTCACAGAATTCAAGACCCTGCGCGGCACAGCACTGCGCTCGTCACCCTGAGATATAAGTTGTTTAATCTCCCATTTGCCCTGTAATTTCACTGGAAACAATGCCCTTCCAACCGGAACACAGTAATGTTTGCACATTACTGCTTGGCGGTGGAATAACTGGAAAAGGTGTGGTACTTCCCCAGGCGGGCTCTGCAAAAGAGCCCTACCACTACAAAATCTTGTATGTTATGTATGTAATGTATGTTATCTACTTAAACTTATTTACATGGGTGTGCTGTTTATTTTATTTAAACAGCAACTTATGCTTCTGAGTTACCTACATAGTAAAACATATCTAATTATTTACCACACCCTAGTAAAACGCTGCCTTATGCAACAAAGTTTTTCGACTAAAGCAAAATGCAGAAGCATTGTTTTTATTACCTATTCAGGTTTTGCAATAAATTAGGTATCTGTTTAGCTTAGTGACTAAAAGTCAGCGACAGTGACTCTAACTGTGGAATGAAAATCTTCCCAACAAAAACTAAAACAAGAGACATGTTAATAATGATGTTGAAATTAATTTCATAAAATCACGAGTGAACATTATACGTAAGAAAGTCATTTTTTGAGCCAATTTCTTAATTGTTTGCTGGTGTGGATTCACGCACTGTTCATCAAAAAAATCGGCATTCAATTTCGCACGCAGATATTACAGCCTAGCCAAACTAGCGGCTGAATACTGTGATGCAGTTACACGTAGGGTTGCCACTTGCCATTTTAAACTCAAGGCTGGTTAATAATTTACGGTTTGAAGGGAAGCTGAAGTTGGATGAGTGACAGATTGTCAGATAAGCTTCTGATTTGGCGTGAAGTCCACTAAATCCGAAGCTTAGCAGATATTTCAATAAAATTCGCAAGCAACTTTAGGTAGTAAACGTGAAATATATTGGATGATCAATACAGGTCGACAAATAAAATAAATAGAACATTGACATCTATATGCTGGTTTCTAATATTGGTTTACATTTAAACAAGACTGAACAATAATTACCTTTTCCTTACACCGTTTCATAAATTCTATATTAAGTTATACAAGAGCATTATTTAATTTGTCTAATCATGGTTTTAGTGTGTTCGTTACGAGGATAGCAATGTCACGATGTAGTGTGAAAAAACCACTGAGCCATATTAGTAGTATTAGCTAGCTGAGTAGTATTATAGCTCAGTGGAAAAAACTCCAATTAAAAAAAACATAAAAATGAACAAGTGCCAACCCTACGCGCAGTCGAATTCTCCACAAGAAAGTGAAGTGGTTCCGGCCCGGTGCCGGCGCACCGCCTGTTGCCCAACGGTAATAATGTTGGCTTGTTTTACTCATATTTTACATTTGGATCATGTTTGTAATTTAAATGTCTGAAACATGTGACAGTTATAACATTTAAATGTTATGAGTGGACCATTTAAAAAAGGCTAAATGCTTCTAGTAGATTAATAGTGAAACATGTTTATCTCAATGGATTTAGACTTTTATGCTTTGACAGGAATTTTGCTGCGGATTTTTGTTTCTTTTGCCTGCAATAAATGATTTTCACAAGAATTAGAAACGTTTTTTTGGGCGTTTGTTATTGAATCACATAAAACAGGCTGAACAAATTGGGGTGAATTGGTACAGCTTATACCCTAATTAGATTATTACAGGAACTATTTAGCCCGGAAAAATGTATGATTCGTACAAAACAGGATAGTCGGTGAAACCACTGGATTGGGCTTCGGGCGGCCTAGTGTTACATACAAAGCAGGCCTTTGGCATATTTTTGTGTTAATAAGAGTACATTTTTAACCTGAAATAAATTAATATAGATTTTTTTTAATTTGGCATACCTAGCCTAAACAAATCTGCTCCTGTTTTTCTGTTTAGTGATTTTTTATTACCTGATTATATTATTTTACAATCTATAGTAAGTGTTAGTACGTTAAAATGACTAGAGCCTAAATTAATCCTCCTTTTATTCCTATTCTCTTTAACTATCATGTCGCCATGTCTTCAATTTGTCAATCAAAATCAATGTAAACTTTTTCACGCGTCAAATTACTGTCTTCAAACATTAACTACCGAGTAACCGACTATTAATGACTCAACTAGCCTTGTATTACACTGTTTGAGTTAGACACCGAACTTTAAGCGGAAAATTGCATTTAATATCCATAAAATAGACGTAAATAAATAATTCAGTAGCCAAAAGACCATTGTAGTAGTTTTAATATGGGAACTAAATCTGTAAAAATAATTTAAGCGCATAATCAGTCGATTTCCTGTCCAAGGCAGTCACGCATCAAACTACTTAGGTTTTTGTGGGTATACCTTGAGAACGTTCACTGGTAACCGCTAAATAGGAGCTACTACAGGGTTATGCAGAACGGTGGTAATAAACTGAAAGGGGCTCATTTTACTTTTTGTTTAAAAAAATATATACCTACTATAGGAACAATCCTGAAATCACAAAAAAATTGCTATCGTAAACACTTCATTAAATATTAATTACGCTTCAATAAAAGAGCTAAAATTACATTTCATACTTAGTCCCAGAACAAAAACTTTTCACATTCAAGACAGCCTCTTCTCGATTTAGTACCACCATTCTGTATGACCCTGTACAGTTACAGTACATGCCTGTACATCGTGGGAGAGACGAGCAACAATGCTTGTTGAAAAACATCTCGTCTGTAGCCTTGTGGGTGGTGTCATCTCATCGCAGCCTTGTCTAAGATGAGGCTCATCTTTTAGAGTTCAGAAGTAGTTTAATCACATAATTTCTCATAACAGAACTTACATATACCTAATACTTTTTCTGATTGAAAACTCGCATAAAAAATTAACATAAATAAAACTTGGGCACCATGCTTAGAGTTATTGTTCTACTAACAAAGATACAAAACAATAGAATAACATTTGGTAGTACGCGGGCGGCATAAGCGATTTCTTTCAGAAACTCTCGGATAGACCGAAAAAAAGGAAAAATTTAATAAAAACGAGCTAAAAAGGAGGACTAGGAAACCTTTTCGGTTAACTATAAGTATACTTACGTATATTTTTCTGTTAACCTTGTATTGTTTTAAAAACTTTTGGCCAGGACAAGTTATAATTTCGAGTACAACTGCCTATGTCAACTTCGGAATGCCTTTTCTGTCTCTCATGAATAAAAAATTTTGGGAGGCTCCAAATGTCTGCTCAAAATGGTAGACTCCATACCTGTCCCCATTATAACCATAGAACAGTAATACGCAATCATTATCCGACCGTTCGGTCCTGCCGTAGGCTATTTAATAATTTAGTAACGGAGAGCGTTTCGCATTGTCCGTCCAACAGTATACCGCGGTTCCATTGTGGATAATTCGTAGCTTCGGACCTACTAACTTATTAATGCAGTTGGTTGAGGGAGCCACTGTGGGATTTGAACGAAATTGACTTAGAGAATGTTAAGTTCTGACGTTTGGCCGGGTTTACAGGTAAGTTGGTTTGCGGTCTGACCAGTCCGGTGCTGCGTGCTCTGATGCGTCAGTCTTCAGTCCGACCGCACGACTCGCACTGAGCGTCACGCGAACGCATTCCCGCGCAAAACATCCAATTATTTCTTTTTTTTTTTCAATAGTGATGTGGTTATAATCGCGCGTGCTAGTAAATGAAGTGATGCCCTAAATATTCCGCGTCCCGTGTTTCATGTGACCGATTGTGTGTCGAGTAGATCGTTTATCGGTGTTACTGTTTGTGTGTAAAGCTGGAGCGGAACGGTGTTCACATGCATTACAGAAAGCGGCCCTACAGGTTGGTGTGACAGATTTTTTTATAGAATTTCCATTAGTTAATAAAACATACGTAGTATGTATGGTTCATCAGAGAATCGTCCGATCCCTTGCGTTCCTGATCTTAAATTTTTAATCGATCAACTTTGCATTAATGTTTTTGTCAGTAGTAGCATAGGCAGGTTTTTGTTTTGCTTTTATCTTCACGGTTATTTTGCTCCTCGGTTCTTTAAAGATAAATAAGCACTAGAAACATTTTTATTTATTTTTGTTATTCAATAGAAAAACCTCATTATGTCGTAACTATTGAATTTTCTTTGCTATGGCTCAGTTAAGTTTATTTATTATAATGTTCGAGTTCTCAACAGCTGTTGTTCAATCTCGGTAATAACAACAATAGGTGTGCCATTAGTTTCGGTACATAGAATGATTGCGATGACTGTTTTTGGGCCATACTTAATAGTACTTAATAAACTTCGTCACCCAAACCGATTCCATTCGGCATGGTAGCTTATGGCGAAGCTATGACGTAAGGCACCATCAAATTGAGTGAAGCCATTGTTGTCATAATTATTTCTGCAGGTTTTCTAACCTTAATTACCATTTCACCAATTCTACTTTTCGAAGTACCATTAAGTACATATCTACCAGATTTGTTATCTCATCTTCTACGGAATGTCGCTTAGGATTACCAGCTTCTGTTTGGTTTTCTTAGATAATGTTATATAATTACAAGTATTATAATAAGGCTATTTCTCAAATTATTTTTTATCACATATTGAAGAACAAAAATCCTATATTATGCTGTTTAAACCACGTCTATTAACTTTTAAAAGAAACTTCAAAATGCACACTGCACTTCAGAGGTAGACCATTCCAGCTACAAATTCTATTGATTTTTTACAAAGCATACCTATTTGAGATCTAGCTAAATTTTATGAGAAGCAGTTTTCTGAAACAATTCAAAATAAATTAGCAATGTAAAAGAAGGTATTAGGTATGTATTTTCAATATTCTTGTTGAAATGTTCTTACAAATGAAAGCCAACTAGATACTCGTTGGAGAAAACAATTTAAATACATAATTATGTATTTCACAATAACCATGCCTCATCGAGTCCAAGCAGCACGAATTGTATATTATGTATAGCAATAAGTATTTCTATTTTATTGCTATCAATTCTATTGTTTAGAATGCAATCCAACGTTTTCTATAGTATACACGTAATTGCGACCTCTCATGGCCACGGATATGACTCATGAATGAACTTATAAGTTTCAGGGTTTCTCGACACAAATTTGCTCAAACTCGCCTACGCGGTCTTATAACTAGGTACTTAAGTAGTTAGTTTTTATTTATTACCTAAGTCTAATTTAAATAATGAATTCAAACAAATAGCGAGGTCAAATTTGCTTCTT
The DNA here is from genome assembly GCA_949125135.1 of Alcis repandata. Lineage (NCBI taxonomy): Eukaryota > Metazoa > Arthropoda > Insecta > Lepidoptera > Geometridae > Alcis > Alcis repandata. Next base: position 8,993,573 of record OX421234.1, read on the forward strand.
TTATAATTGACCGTATCGAATCGTGTTGACCTACTAAAAATAAAATTGCAATGTCTTTGATATGGGTCACGTTTTGGGATTCAGGGTTTTCGATTGAAACTTAGTTCTATAAGATAAGACCTACTTTTATCGCCATCATCACCATCGTTGTTTGATTCCTTTTTGTTACAAAATTATGTATTTGACATTACCAAGTGTTGTAAGTATCCTCCTTTGGTCTGAATAAATGAATTGAATTGAACTTGTTACGTACGATGGAAATGTTATCGTAGGTAATTATTGGGCTAGTTTTCTGCTTTGGAAATTCTTCTCTGTTGTCAGTATCTACTCTGTTAGCCAAACCTACCAAACACGTCCTGCCCTACATACTTGCAAAAAATAAGCTGCTGCTTTTTGCTACAAGGTAATTCACGTTTTTTGTTACGTTTTCGTCAGATTTAGTATGAATCATGAATCAAAACAGTATGACGAATTTTGTTATTAAAAGCTCTGCATAATAACTTCATGAGTATCAGTATGAACGAAGATAGGAACTGCGTATGTTTTTCGAAATATTCCATGTTAATGTCTGTCTTAATGTGAACCGGTCTAATATGTACCTATACTTTCTCAAGTTCTTACATTATATATTTGTATATGCATATCTTTTGATATGTAATATAATTTCAATTACGTAAGCACGAGTACCTAACGATTAGTTGTTTACAATATTTCAAGATTGCGGTGGGAGTGACATAACAAACAAGCTTCTGTTTGTAAATAGACATTGAAGAGCCTGTGCTGACTTGCTGAGATGGCTGATACGTTTTATATTTTCAGCAATTAATACACGTATAGCACGCGTGTGAGTGCATTACTCGTAGTTCTGGGAAAACTATTGTATGAAAATTACTAGGTTTCTATACTACATTCGAAAACACGGTAATGGTCACGATAATGATGGTGTTAAGTATTTTATTAATCCAGAGTATAAGTTATCTCTATTCCAAATCTAGACACGCGGTAGCGTGTCAAGCCAAGTTCAAGCTAACAGAACTGGCGAGCAGCACCGTGTGTAACATTACACGAACCGTTTGGAGCCACTTTTGACCTCCTCATAACTCAAAAACTATTTCACATAAATATGTCTGTGGCTCATATATTGAGGTTGCAAGATACGTGTGTGCTCCAAATTTCATAAACACATCTCTAACGGTTATTTAGATATTATTTCATTTACTTCCGTCCAGTCGTTTCGACGTCAAAGAGTAACAAACATACGGACAAACTTTCGCGCTTGTAATATTATATAGTGTGATGTGATTACGCTGGAGAGGCGTGTTTCACTGTTTTTCCGATAAGTACCTATCAATGAACTGATGAGTTGAATGCATGTATGTTAGCTACAATGTGGCGGATCATTGTTCATCTCATATCACTGTAACACCTATATAATCCTTCATTTTAAACTAATAATAGGTGAATTGAATAGCTATGCTTTGTGCTCTTAATCATAATATTTAATAAATCTGTACCATAATTGTGAAACAGATAAGGTAACTATTTAAAAAATCTAACCTAAACTCTAAACAGTTTTGTGCTCGGTGTATTCGTCTTAAAACCAAATTGCGGTTTCGTGCCAAATGAAATTGTATCTTCCGAAACGAAAACCAGATCTTTTGCGGCGGACATGGTGCAATAGAATCACTTATTTCCTGCAAATTACCGCCTCTTATGAAATTGTAACAGAAGCAATCGTTTTAGGAAAAAGTGTGTTATGTATGACATAACTATATATGTAACAAGTTATACATGTAGGTAGGTACATAATATATTATGAAGGGTAAGTAGAGGAAATCAAAATCGTGAACGTTTGGTTATAGTGGTAGATAAAATTTGCAGAGGTGATAAAATGCAATTAGAGGAAGGAAAATAACTAGCGCAGTCATTTTTGAGTAGACGGTTTTTGTTGAATACTTCATTTGTAGTAGTCATTAGCAAAAGGATTGAAGGTTGGTTGATAATTATAAGGTTATTTTCTGAAATTCAAGAGTCATTATTTGTAACAAGTAACAAGACATACCTATAAAAAAAACTGTTTAGTCTCCACTCCAGGAATTACAAACAAAAATAACTAATAAGCTAGTTAAATGAACTTGGAGGATCTTTGATTATTATTATTTTTTTAGTAATATGATTGCATTTGACCGCCATGCGCCATCTCGCCTGATGGTAAGCAATGATGCAGTCTGCGATGGAGCATACTTGCTTAGAAGAAACCGATTTATTTCTTAAATTTTAAGATTTCTCCGGTGTAGCCAGAATTTGACCAATGTTTTGTGAGCCAGTTTGTACTTTTAAGAATCAGTGTATCACATATTTTGATGATCGGCTAGTGTGAAGAAGATGCTATGAGGAAGCGCAGATAGTCAGTAGAATCACTCGCATGTTCTGGGTAACTATAACTACAGGGTTATAAGGAAAGGGCATGCTAAGCCGAAACGGGCTCATAGTACTCATCAGTATGAACAACTGTGAGCATGGGACCAATCCGGAATTCGCGAAAATTAATCAGCTGTTTCATTGAACAAGAACATTATTTTTACAAAACAAAAAACAAAATCCGACTTCAAAAGACCGACTATTGAGTTATTCATCTATTTGTCGCGCACGTACTTAATGCAAATTTAAGACTTATATGGTTTTCACATGGATACCATTATCAAAACTGGACTAAATTGAAATGGGACCAAATGGGAAGCGTCAGCTTTCTAATAAAAAAAGAATCGTCAAAATCGATTCACCCAGTCAAAAGTTATGAGGTAACAAACATAAAAAAAAAAAAACATACAGTTGAATTGATAACCTCCTCCTTTTTTGAAGTCGGTTAAAAATGTCAATGACGCAAGACATAATGTATGGAACAGCTGTTTTTTTTTTGCGATTTCGGGATTGGTCTCATAGTAAAAGTTGTTCAAAATTATGAGTAGGTACTATGAGCCATTTTCGGCTAATTATACTTATAACATGAACAGTTTCAACTTATTTAATTGTTTCTGTTTCTAATCACAATTTGCTAGGAGAGTCAGTTGGACGACTCAAACAATCAGTCCGATGTCTAAATTACGTACGTAGCTCACGATTTCTTCAAAGCGACTGCCATAATTCCATACGATTTCCAAGCAGGACGTCCGTAGGGAAGGCTGGAGAAATCAGCCGTAAAATAAGACATGGGTGCGCATGCGCCGTGAAATTGTGCAAGAAAGTGACCAAAGAGCTACCAACAGTGCGACACTGGCCATAATGATCGTGGTGGAAAAGTGTAACTCTACAGGTGCCGTCTAATTTTCTCTTATAAGATAATATTGAGAAAAATGGCCACCCTAAAAACTGCTGCTATCATCGTACCTTTTGGTGATATCAGTAGGTATGCTTTAGGTGAATTCGTCAGAATTTTGATGGCCATTTTTCAGTGTAATAAATTAACTTTGACTGATGTATTAACGCACAGAACAAACCGCTGGTCCTAGAAACTAATAATTTGGAGAAATATATTCTCTGTTTATCTAAGCAGAAGGTATAGTACCGAAAGAAGATGACACGATGCTTATATTTATCCGAATTTGGTGGCTAGAGCAGAAATTGTTACAGTACATTGTTAGCTGTTTGTATATGACAACAGTAAAAACCCAAACAAATACATTCGAATTAATTATAACGAAACCTTACATTCTCCACCGCTAATCTACGCAAATAGAATGCAACATGATAATCGACCTTAAGCCTTAACAATATGCGCAAGTAATGTACTCCAATTAAGTAGGTAATTATTTCAAAATCGGTACATCCATGCGCTGGTGTGGGGTCGCCGCTCTGACCTGGTTGTGCAAGGCTCGCTGAAGGTCACCACCTGCGGAATGAATGTACCGCTGGTAATGTGCATGGGACAGTTCTTTTGGAAGTTGTGTTAATTTGTAGTAGATATATGTGGTAGTTGGTTGATAATTGACTGAGTGAGCGAAGCGTCTCTGCAATATTTGGCAAAATTTGCTTTCTTCTGTTAATGTTGATTAGATTGTCAAAACCGCTCCTTTTTATCCCACTTCTGAATTGTCAGAGCATTACCTCCGACTTACGTTACCTATGGCTATACTACTATGGGGTTTCGGGGAATTATACACTAGAATCACATACTCAATCGGTTTTATGGAAGCTACTCACAATTTTAATAATATCACAGCACTTCACTTATTCACAATCACAATCAGAGGACAGGCGGCTTAGCCTTTCCAATCTTCCATCTTTTATATCGCCTCCGTATTATCACCGGCACCGCCATCTTGTCCCTCCTCTCACGACTCGCCAGTCGTGAGAGTGACGCACCATCCGCCAGCGAGCCGACAGTGGTGCCACCATCAAGACGTGGGAGTTGCCATGCTAACAAGATACAGGGTTATAAGGAAAAGGTATGCTAAGCCGAAAGAAGCTCATAGTACTCATCATATCGTATGAAGTTATGAACCACTTTTACTATGAATCAGCTATTCCATAGAAAACTGTGAATGACGTTTGACTAAATTTACAGATCTGCTGATATTTTTTAGCTTAGCATACCCTTTCCTTATAACCCTGTATAAAATGTCTAAATACTACTTACTTAATATTGGACTGCCAAAGTAAAATAAATTATAGAAAATTTAGTTACGATCTCTTGTCTCGAAGCGCTTGTATAGGCATGACGACAGTATCAAAAAATCGCCGATTCAATGCTTTCAGGGGACTAGCCAGATTAAAAAAATTTAAAACACATGTTTAGTTTTATTTTTAAAAAACAGATTATTAAGATTTTCAATAAATTAAAACATTAAAATACAGCAATCGGCCATCTTGTCAGAAACAACAATCACAGCGTATGACGTCACGCTTCAGTGAACTCAGGTCATTCGCCGCTCATCACGCATAGACAAAATGACATGACACAATGCCGTGACGTCAAATCGACGCCATGACACAAGCAAGCTGTTTTCGGGCACTGTTGAAAAAATATGTGAAAAATGGCTTCAAACTTCGTTAAACTTAAGTTTATTACCGAAATAAAGGCTTTTTTGTAAATAGTAAATGTGTACTCACATTATGGAAGAGGATTTTAAAATCTTTCGTCACGCCTATTTTAAGTAGGTACATTCACGTATAATTTTGGTATATTCTTTAAGTTCGACATTTTACTAAATGACTCCAAATCCACGCCATTGCCTTGAAATGTTCAACAAACGTTGGAGCCGCTTACGAGAATGCCACAACATTTCAACATCTATATCTATACTTCTATACTAATATTATAAAGAAGTAAAGTTTGTGTGTTTGTATATTTGTTAAATTGTAAGGGGTAATCTCGGGATCGAAGGGATAGAAAGCCACATTATTGCTGAGTGTCATAGGTTATATAAAAAACAAAAAATAAAAAGGCTTTTACGTGGTAGTCCGTTTTGTAAAGTGAATCGGAGAAAAACGGTCCGAACGGCGCGCGATGGCTTCGGGTTTAATTAACATTATGCCCAACGAAGTGGGCAAGGGTCAGCTAGTTTGTTATAACTTAAATAAAAATATTATTCAGAGTTAGATAAGCAAGTAATAATCTCAGAAATCACGAAACGAAACGATTCTACGCGGTTACATGTAGTCGCTATTAAAATTATAAACAAGTCTATGGTTTTCTATACAGAATGTGGTATCGCTACGCAGTACAAAAGACATCAACGCGTTACACCATTTTCTGCGATTAATTGCTTAGATAAACCCAAGACTTTCTTTCTATTTACGCAACAGATTCCTCGTAGTTACACATCTATCTCTGATCTCATCAGGGGGTGCTTGGCTTTCCACAGTCGTGCTAGGCAATGACGTAAAGACCTATGTACTAATTGCACACTTCAGCGCAGGGTTGGTACCAATCGCCCTGGCATATGCAACAATATCTAAATTCAATAAATCTAGAAGCTAAGCAGTTACTTAGACTGACATATAAGTACCTATGTAACTCGTGCACAATTCAAAAATGTAGTGCGCAGTACAATGTCACTTATAACTATACGAAACTTTATAATTAGGTCCCAAAATGTTTTGCCGTAGTAAAAGTAACAGATGATTTATTCAACAGTATACTTCATTTATATTATCTATACTATAACTAGCTGACCCGGCAAACGTTGTTTTGCCATATAAATTATTTCTAGTGACTATTAAAAAATAGGGGTTGGTGATAGAAGGGTGAAAATTTTGTGCCAAATAAGCCACATTATTAAAAAATTAAAAATTTAGTCCAAAAAATAAAATAAATGTTAGGGGTGGACAACCCTTATCACTTAGGGGTATGAAAAATAGATAGTAGCCGATTCTCAGACCTACTGAATATGCACATAGAATTTCATAAAAATCGGTCAAGCCGTTTCGGAGGAGTACGGGAACGAACATTGTGACACGAGAATTTTATATATAAGATTTACTATCCTACATCTTTCATCTCATAGTTAAAAGGATCGATCGATAAACATATTTTGGTCACACCAAAAATTGCAAACTTAATCATACCTGTATTATTAACCAGCTGCGCCTGCGTTTCCCGGATAAAAAGAAGTTGTTAATCCAGATTATATGCTACCTTTATACCAATTTCATCTAAATCCGTTCAGCCGTTTTAGCGTGAAAAAGTAACAAACAACCATATATATACTAACTTTTGCGTTTCTAATACTTATTAGAAAGGGTAAGATACGAAGTAAGATACGTCGTGATATCACATACTAAATTTCAACAGTAGGTAGCCCTATATAATCATACCTACTAGGTAATACACACGTTTTCGTAACTTGATACTCACTGCTACTCGAGTAGTTATTATTGTGATAGTAAACCGTATTATGTTGTAAAATGAACTAATTGCTCGGCTGCTTACGAATACTCGGTAGTGGTGGAAAATCATTCATTAAACTTGTTCCACGACATAAAAATTATACATACCTACTAGCTGACTCGACAGACGTTGTCCTGTCAAAAGCCATTGCGTCAATTCTATGTCAAATATTGCGTAACTATAGCAACCGTAGTATGTTGATGCTAACTTGTCAATTTATAGTAAAAATTATCAGTATATATATAATTTGCAATAAATTAAAATTGCGATTATAATTTGAGATTTAAACTATCCTATCTCTCAAGTTGGATCGAACTGCACATGGTGTGTGAATTTTATTATAATCGGTTAAGTGGTTTAGGAGTCCATTGAGGACAAATATTGTGACACGAGATTTATATATATTAAGATAAACAAAAATTAGAGCTACATCAGACTTATAAACTAGTGGTACAAGTAGCGGCGTTATCGCTAGGGCGATCTTGTCCAAATATGTAGAGGTAGAAAAGTTTGTTATTTATAACGGCAAGATTTCTGAGAAGATTTCTTCACATACATTTACAATTCACGAGTACATTATGGACGGATAAAATTTAGATGAATTTCAGCATAAAATAAAAAGGTCATTTTAAGAAGAACGTTTTAAAAAATGACAGAAAACTTCACGCGGCCTAAAAACTGAGACACCATGGATACACGGCCTACTCCTTATACTCGTACGAACTTTTTTTTACAATATTTTTATCTCAAAATTTAAAACTTGGTTCAATATGAACCTAGGTAGGTATAATACTTTGAATAGTTATGCCATAATGCATTAGATATATAGTATTTGTACAAAACATCTAATTAAATAATAGTCATAACCCCATAATCACATAGGTACAATCGCGCATATTTTTTTTTGCGGGAAATTTTAACGGCTGATTTGAATAACTTCTAACGGTTAAATTTAAAAGTGGTTAACAAGAGTTAACCGTTTTTTAAATCGTTCTTTTGTTATCATGCAATGTGCGAACCTGATTATGCCTAAATTACAACCCACATATCTTAATTTGTACCAGCATACCTTATTTTTATACTAACGGACGTGACATCGGTTATGTTACCTATAGCATTCACAGGAAGTACTTGACAGTTAAAGATAACTAGGGCAATTGAGGTATTTGATAGAATCTTCATTCGTAGACTAATTGTTAACTCGATTATTGGCTTTTGAACAAACGAAAATCTAATTTTGTTAGGCGTATTGTCTGGAAGAAACTTAAGTATTTCGTATTTTTATACCGTAAATCGTACATTTACTCATATTAAACTAGTAAAAAAAAATAGCAAAATTTTCAAAAATATATTAACAATAAATAAGTAAATGTAAAACGAACGACACTCTCTTTTACTCTATGTATGGTTGCTACCTTGACACGACTAAACTGATCTTGATAAACTTTTGCGGGAAATCGGATCCGAGATTTTATGAGGATCGGACATCCCCACAGGATGCCGTTACTTCCAAAAAAAAACTGGAAAATCGTAAGTGCACCTGCTGGGTGCAATCACCTTTGGTTTTATAAACAAGAAAATATGTCTTATCGTCATCACTCATCAGTCAACATTAAAAAATAAAACCCGATTATGTGACACGCGACGTTCAATGGCGTATATAATAAGGCTTATAAAGGCAATGAGCCTAATAAAATATGCTTTATTTTTTACTAGGGAAATTCTGACAAGGAAATACTATTTAACTTTTAACGATGAGGTATTCAATGAATGTTTTTCTTGTTTCAGCTCTGGGAAGCGGCAAATCGGCTCCAATGTCTTAGCCAGGTCAGCATTTTCAACCAACCCTAGTGCGGCCGATAGGTAAAGTAGACTACTGATTAATTCAGAAGTAACACCATTTATTGTTTATTTTCTAAAACTGTGCCTATCATTTTTTCTTTCCAAACTCTGAGTAAATCACAATTATTATTATGTATCAATTTTCAATATGATTTCACAAATCAGCGCCATCTTGCGGAATTTTCCTGCGTTAAAAATATTTTTCCACGATGCTACCGCCATCTGTTGAAAGTCTTCAGAACTACAGAAACACGACATTATTTTCGTGTCAACACAGTTTTTAACTGACATCACAGATGGCGCTGTTTAAGTTCTAATGTGACAACACAGATGGCGCTACGTGCTACAAATAAATTAAAATTGATGATTTTCTTAGAAAATTAGAAGTAATAAAGCGAATTAAAGGCGATGATTAATGATTGTTCCAGCCAATTGTACCGCTCGTCGTCGTTCAACTCGTCCGGGTGCGGGTCGGGCGGGGAGCCCGCCGACGACATGTACTCTGATGTTTCTCTTGAAGAAGACGTTCAAGGACTCAATTATAAGGTCAGTGGAATTGTGGATTTATTCATTGCTATCCTATGGTTCTATTGACTCCGATACTAATTATTGCCAATATCTTAGCTTAGGGCTCGCTAATAACGTAGCTAGGAACTCCAATAATAATTTGCCTTTAACTACTTACGAGATAATTTTGAAAAGTGTGATACTTAATCCAGAATCTGACTAAGTTGCCCTAGGAAGGCTTAATAAAAATTGCTTACCTGTTAAAGCTTACCTGTTATCTAAAAAGTACGTACGGTTGGCACTTCGTGATGATAATATACCTTCTTCATGCTGATTACGGCGATCATTTACTGTAGCCAGGTGGTTACTAATGCGCCTTCATAGCTGATGCCTAATTTCAGCTTTAAATATTCTGGATCTGTTCCTACATGTACCTAAGCTTGATTATATAGCACGAGTACCTAGGTGTCTGAAAGAACCTGATTAAACCAATAATCTTACGTACTTATTTAAATAATGATGAAATAAGATGCAAAGGAAAATTCTAACAAGCAACTTCAGTTTCATTACATTGCGTTTGCGTAGCACCTTCAAATTTGTAACGTTCCACCATCCATCAAGATTAAACCGTCTTTCTATACTGAGATTAGATTAAGACTTAAGATTACTTCCTCAGATAAATTATCTTGTACCTTCCTACAAATTACCTTCCGAGACACGACTCTACTTTTCACACCTTAGTTGTAATACAACTCAAACAATGAGTCACTTACTTCATTCATTCTTGATACAAATTAGATATTTACTACGAGTATTTAACGAGTTATCGTTAAAACATCGTAACTTTCCGAGAAAAATGAGACATGTTGGAGGAAAAGTGTTAAAGGGTTTGTCATCTTGATATCACTTTTATATATTAACACGTGTTACGTCAACTTCCTTCCTAGTGTTACGCATCCGTTTTCCGGAACCTCGAGAATTATTACCGCCGTATTCTTACCTAGTTTATCTATCTATCTATCTAGAGTACCTACCTCGAAATTATTGTATAGGTTGATATGCGCATGATATTATATATTTTTAAAAATTATAAAGGAGTTAGATTACGAAGGGGTAAAGAGAGTACTGGGAAGACCTAGAAAAAATTCTAAGACCAGATAAAAGAGAAGGCAAATGTTATGTCGTATACGAAAGTAAAAGCACTAGCAGAAGACCGCCAAACCTGGAAATTAATCCACCGTCAAGGATAACTAAAACCTAGATTTTTTCTTCTTTATTACCTCATTCTAATAACGTTGCGCTTACCACCAAGCAAACGCCCTGCCCATTGCTATTTCATATTTCGTACACACTATGCGTGGGGTACACGCATTACTTTCGAAGCTATGTTAATAAGCAATAAATAACAAAACGCATTTGTGCCACACCTACGTAGGTATAGAAAGCTAATTTGTCGTATGAATAAACATGATAATTGCGAATGGTCCCAAGGACTTCTGTCTTGCGTGAGGCACGATGATGCTCTTGCTAAAATAGCGGCGGAACCCTTGCTCATGAATCAAAATAGCTTTTACGCCTATGGCTCATCGTTCCCCCTGGATATCTATATTTTCATCGCTCTCATATGACTCAAGATTTTTCATGAGTTATATGTTAAGAGCATTATAAAAAAAAACTTACTTATTGGTTCTGTCAGAGATTGGTTGGAACTTGAATTCTAATGGCAAATGTAATACGTATTGTATTTGTATGGTCTGCGTGTTTTATATGCAACTACATCACTTACCAGCAGGAGAATTGATGGTCAAACGCGGACTTCATTATCAGCATAATCCACAACTTGCTTTATTCTACCGTAATATAGAGAATTTTGTGATCTCACCGCTAGGTAGGCCACTCTCTTGCTGTGTAATCTGCCATAAACATAACAAACGAGGACTTATTCGAGATTAAAAATGTGTTGTCGCTCTTTTTTTCTCGTAAATAGAATTATGCTTTATATGTAGTTTGGGTTCCAATTTTCAATTGATTTTCAGCACATGTCTGATCGACTACAATCACAAGTTTCCAAAGATCTTGTTTTTTATCTAAATCAAAAAAATTGCTTAAGTACTTCAATCAAAATCCGCTTACAAAAATCACCATATTTCACGATGAGTGTTTATATGTTATATAATATGTATATTGCAGAATTTATTTTTGGTTCCTCCGGGTGCAAGGTCGCGCTGGCAAAATGCCAACTCCAAAAATAATTAATAAAGTGTTCTGCGTGTTTACCGTGAGCCATCATTATTGGAAAACGCTTTTATGTTAGCTCTTGAGGTTTTAGATCTGGTTTGATCTTCAATGATAAGTACCTCCATCAAAAACAAAAAGAAACAAATAAAAAACAAGAACGTAAAAAAATATGATAAATTCTAACATTGGCGAAAAATGTATACCCACCACCTGTTACTACCTCACCACCTTTTGGACCTAATGATTTTAAACTTTTTAGAAACACTGTTTTTTTTTATTGATTACTTTGTTGCTTGACTTGGCTGTTAGGTACTTCCTTAATTTTGAAGCACGTTCGATAATAACAATAAATAATTTTGTTTAATATTAATTAGGAGTGATGTGGTGTCATTACGGATCCATAAACCGATCGTGATCATGATCCGTAATCTGTTCAATGACCTTAACGGAGCAGTTCAAATTTAACTGAAGGAAAGGGCACATAGAAGACAGGGCCGGACCCATATTCTAATAAACCCCTCGACTCTATTTAAAGTTCACAACAATTTGATTTGACAAACATTTTTTTACAATTTTGATTTACCTCAACCTAGTACTTTCAAAATACAATTTTTTTAGCTAGTTGTGTATTTGTAAAGGTTTCTCACAAAGGCAAGTGGGGTGTCAAGAATGAAAAATTTTAGATAGGCTCAAAAATCTTCTATACTCACACGCGTACGATATTTTTAATTTGGAACTTTCATAGTGTTGTAGAATTAAGGTGCGGGTAGTTAGAAAATGTTAACGCGATATTTTGATTTTAACTCTTTGATAGAGACCTCGCTTTTTTATAGAGTAATCCTTAACTAAAGGCGACCTTCTATCGATACAGTATAATACAGATATCTACTAATAAACAATGGGTCCGTCTCGGTTCATTTGTTAGTCCGTTGGAGCGTCGGCAATGGCCGCCGGAAACGGTCCCTGCGACCGCCGCTTCCGGTCAGATGCGTGCGTATGATAAATCATTTTCAGGCCGACCAACTTAGTCAAAGCTGTGGAGCTACCATCGTATTATCTGAACAAAAGTAGCAGCCATCCATTGAAGATATTTAGTTCCTCCTTTTTGCCAACGTTACAGATAAGTCAGTCGATCTCCACAGAATTAGCCCAAATGTAAACACTGGGCTTGCTGTGACTGGGGGACGCAAATAGAGATGACTTCATTTTGTAAGCTCACATAATTCTGTGTGCCTCACTCTTTGGTTTTCGGGTCTAATACTAAGCTTATTTATAGATCTGGTGATTTAACTGGCCAGTGCATAATTGAACAACCACTATATTTCCTCATTATTAATATTCCCCAAATACATATTCAAAAGCTTTTGATTTGCCTACAACAAAATAAAAATGTCACAATATCCATTTATCCCTTTGTATTTTCTTTTTTGGATGTTGCTTTGTTTGCGTGCGAGGGGTGCATAACTTACGTTTTCCACACTTTTTTAGCATAGCTCGTATCGTAACCCAGCAGACAATGCGTCTAGAGACTGCATGTCCCAGTATTTGCATAACACATAACGCATTACCTGTCCAGGAAACCTTTATAGGCCTCGGTGGACGACGTCGTAAGGCATTATCGTAGCCATTATCCTTTATGCGGAGTTGATGTACTAGATTCAGGGTTTATTGCTTTGTTCTGCGGCAGTACAATGTGGTGTTAAATGTGTGTATCATGTGTATAAGTTCAACGGCCCTCGTCGGGCACAGCAGATTAGGACAGAGGGAAACGTATACAAGTAATTTATTAACTTACTTCCTGTGGCGCTAGAACCCAGTGTGCGTCTTGGCCTCCTCTATTAGCTTAAGGAGCTAATAGAGAAGATAATAGATAGCTATGACGCGCCGCTGTCTCGCTAGCTTATTAAATTTCAACATTTTTAAAGTTATAAATTCACTGAATAAAATTATGACAAATTGCATTCGGTCAAGTTGCTCAGAATTACAAAGCTTTAAAAAAAAACTGTTTTGATCCAAACAAGTATTCATGCATCAAAATGGGCAAAACATAAAGTCCTATGTTTACGTATATAAATTTGTTTGCTCTGTCCTCTTCCAAGCTGTGAGCTTTCTCATTCTGCTCAGGTTGTCCTCCACACATTTCATCTAGCTCTTCCTTGGTCTGCCTCGTGGTCTTTTCAGCTCACAAATTGTTAAAGTTTTAAGAGAAATTTGATAAGTAAGATTTTATACTCGAGTTTCAAGGGATTTTATCGAAGAATCATTTTCAATTTTCTTTTGTGATACCGAAATAGAATTGATGATCGAAACGTATTCTTAGAACTAAAAAAATAGCGTGAGTAAACAGGATGAAAAGTATTTTATCAAAAGAAGCACTGAAAAAGATGTATTGTATCGTAGATATATGTATCGTATCAAGTGTATACCTACTTATCCTGCTTGAGACTGATAAGATACATAAATACCAAAAGGTAGGTAAGTACCTAAAATAGACTTCAATCAATGCTTTGAAAACAACTCTAGCATGTACGTTAGAGTACTTAGCTGTGAACGAAATGCGCAATAGATAGATCAAGAAATAGGAAAGATTTCAAAAGACAATGGTTTTTGTGCTGTTAAGATTCAAGATTTGAGATTTGCTTATTGTAGGTGGAAATAGGTCTTACGAGAATTATATAAATTACTATATACGCCTCTGTTAGACATGTTTACTGGTATAGGCACCTATAGCTGCAGCAGATGAATGCATTATGCTTTCCTTTACATTTCCTACAGAAACCTTTCAAGTTCAGCTCTCAAGTCTAGCTTAGCTAGTCTAGAGAACTACCAATCTAGCTGTAAAGCGTAAACAATGGCTAGTACTGCCAGAGTTCAGTACCATTATACAACACCAGAGTATCCAACCGTCGCCGTCGTGCGGTGGGCGGCGGCCGTGGGTGGTCTGTAACTGTGTCAAGGATCGCCGGGAATCATACCAATATGACCGGCAATTTTAAATAATGTTCGCGCAGATTTATGCCAGTATTTCATGTTAGATCTTTCTAAATCCATATCTTTTGAATTGGCACGTTGTCGGTACATAAACGGTAAGATTATGAGTTCGTCGTGTGTGAATAGGGATAATTAAAAAAGTTAAGCTCCAATATGTATAAATCGTTTATTTACTTAAACATACTTTTAACTGCCTGATCTGAACGTACTACGCAGTCACAGAACGTAGTCAACTCAATGGAGCACTATTTAAGAAAGTCAGATTATATGGTCTAGCCATTTATTATATATCAGCTTTCTAGCAAGAAGGCGCATGCTGTGATATGTTTATTGACTTGCAAACAACCGTGCAACTCGCCTCACTCTATCTATACGACATGTCAGCTGAAGAGCTAACACCTGTTTTGGACCATTATCTCCATCAATCAAGTTATCAGCTACGAGCAAAACACGTCAAAGGTACGAGAGTATGTCAATACATATTATCTAACCATGGGAGATGTTACAAGCTCCTACTACCTGGAATCGTATTCTCGCGCACTAGAGATATAGCGGCCTTGTCTAGTTACAAAATTCCATTCAAAACAATAGACTCCAATGGTGAACCCTCGTGTAATATCCTTGGTTACGCTACAAACAACCTAGGGTAAAAAACCAACCCCATCAAAATTAAAAGTAAGTTTGTGTTGGCCGAATGGCTAGCTCTGCTGCAGAATGTTTAGGCTTGCCATTAAGAGCAAATCTAAAACTGAAGGTAGGCAGGTAGGTAGGGTAGGGTTAGGTGGCTAGAATATGACTATTCCATCAGCTCAATTCTAAATCAGCAATCAAATATTGTATAGTATAAATGTATTTTATCGTATGCTTAAAAAAATTCTGAGTATACACTAAACGAGAAGATCTCGAATGTGCGAGAATAGCGTCCCTGGTATTTATACAACACAGTAGGCAGTGTGTAAAAACATCGTAATGAAACTGAAAGTGGTGCGAACGACACCGTGCGAGCCACATTGTGTGCGGATGATGGTGTATCTGTGCCGGTTTCCGCGAGAATGAGCGGGGGTAATAGGCGATTCATTATGTTTATTAATTTTGTTACTTCACACTTTGAATGCTTTTATATTTTGGTCGAAGTTTGGTCGTAGTTGTTTCAAGAGTTTGGTACCTTAGTTGAAAAAGATTGGTTAGGTTTGACGGCACTTATATAAAATGCTTTTAATTGGTTTTGTCTCGCTTTTTCTCTAGCTGTCAGAGCAAGACGAAAGCCAGGGCGATCTAGTTTAGGCTCATAAATCGCGGTACAGCTCCAAGAATGTGATTCTTGTCAACAGCGCTACAGTTTTTTTCGCACATATCTGAGATCCCAGATTACTGCATTGCCAACCTCTTGTTCATAATCAACGTAACTCGTTAAACTAAATACCTAGTTATTCAACTAACCGGTATTTAATCCGCCGTTATCAGCTGCAGTATCGGTGAGCCAGTTTGGCTAATGATTCTTTCCGTTCTCATTCTCATTAATTCTGCTTCGCTTATCGTATGTCCTTTGAGCTTGTTTCCCTTTGTTTTTACGTTTTTGAACGGAACCGTAGAGGTTAGTAATTGTTTGGTAATTACTTGGTTCTTAGTCTGTTTTTAGTATAATGACTAACGCAACATCGTCAGATTCTTAAAAAAAACTTACTTTCCTTTCAACAGATTGAATTTCAAGAGAGGTTTTTGGAACTTTTTGTTTAACAAAACTGGTCTGCAAATAGATGGTACGGTTACGATGTTCAAAAAACAAGAAACGTGAACAGTCGTACAATAATGTGTTTAAAATTCGTTGTATTCGGTCATACCATCCGAAACTTCTTTTCCTTTCTTAGAAATGTGGCTAGATTAAGCCCACAGAGGAGAGCAACACCTATCCAGGTCAAAGATCGTAAGAAAACAATCATTGCTGTTTTTACAATCGTTTTTAGGGCGCGAAGATCTCCGTGTGGTGCTCACGAGACGGTTTTAGAATTTTTAGATCTAGATAAAATCTAGACGAGTCGCAATAATTGTTATAGTGAGATAATTACTCGCTAGATGACATCATGATGGTAAGCTCATTTGCGAAGCCGATGTGTTGTAGTTTAACAACTTTTGTGAAAGTTTGTATGTAGGCATAGATGTTTGTTATTTAATCACGTAAAAACGGCAGAATGGGTTTGGCTTGAATTTAGTATGGAAGTAGTTTATACCTGGATAAACACATCGGTTACTTTCATCCTGGAAAAAAATACAATTCCTGCAGATTAGTGGGCGCAGCTAGTCAGAAATCAAACAATTGATTTGATCATTTTACTTAAATGATATTCGTAAAAATCTTTTTACCTACTAGTTAAATATACCCCTAGACTTTAATTCAGAGTAGGTACTAGGTACGTCATTGTTCTAAACAATTTTAATAAATAAGTTAAGTACTTACCTACAATCAATCTAAAGTGTTAAAACCTTGTCTGTCTTAACAGCAATAATAACATGATTGATATTTACAGTTATTGTTCATTTAACGAACAGAACAGACTATTTTAATTCATTTGACCCTGGTCTGAAACTATCTGAAATCCTTCTCTCGCTTGTATTTCATTCACAAATCCTTGTTTGACGTGCTCGATAGGTTTATATCCAAGATTACGAAGCCTTTGAACTGATTTATGTTCCATCGCACAAGTTTGGTTTAGCCGCAGCTTTGGATTGTGTCAAAATTAATTTCGGTGCGTTCAATCAAGACAAGAATGTTAATTGTTTTTATTACCGCTTAGCTTGTTGGATTTTAATTAAATTTATATTCTGGCCTAACTTTGCATATGAATATATATTTCCAATTTTAAAATGGTTATTTTATTATGTCTTGCTATCTTGTTTACACAAAAAAATATTGGCTGACACAAGCAATACGAGTATAAATACAAAATACATACAAATATACCTAATATAAACAATGTGATATACTTTTACTTTAAAACATTTAAAAAAATTAAGTTCATTTTTAAATTAAATTATGTCCAACGTGGACATAATTACCACTTTACCAGATAAAGTTTCATATTACATATTATGTTTTCATACGGACTCCAACAAGGTTCACTAGTTGGCCCTATCTTTTTCCTTCTTTACGTTTTGTAGGTACACAATCAACACTGTATTTATCTCTGGAGTTAATAAAGTCATTTATACCGGAGTAAATAGCAACCTTGAACCGACTGAAGGTCAAGAGCATTGTTTCAGAGTCATTTTGCGGAATAATCGTGTAAAGGACCTGCCATTACATTACTCCGCCATTGCAATAGTGCAATAGACATAATAATAAATTCTTGATTCTGACTGTGACCTATTAAATGGCCGATTTTGGCGAAAATTATTTAGAATACAATTCCTTAAAAAAATAAATATGTACTTTAAATTTTGATCGTTAAAATAAATTAATTAATGCAAATAATATTCGATAACGTTATACGATTACTTATCAAAGATAAGGCATATAACATAATTTTGTATATATTTTTAATAAAATAAATTAGTCAGGGATTGAAGCCGCTGCTTTTCTTTGAGTTTACTTAATTCAAGAGGGATGATTTGAACCTTCTGGAAATGAAAATAGGAGCGTTGAAAACAGTTCACCCTTATTTACTGTTCCCCTATGATTTAATAAATTGATGAATAATGGGGAATTCCGAAAGAGCAGCAAACCAACATCGCATGTCTAGACACGATAAGCCAACGCTTTGACATATCTTCCACCGTTTAATGCTTTAAGGGTGGTAAAAACTTGGATCGATTTTGGAATACGAACCTGGTACCGACAGAGGAGGAAATAAAAAGAAACACGAACTACAAGAAATATAATAAACTACAAACTTTTTATGGTTTTTAAGTTGATCCTATAGCAAAAGTTGCTCTAAATGATAAAAAGAAAATACGATGACACCGAAATTAGTGATTTTCGGTGACGTGCAAATTCATATGCTCAGTGCAGCGTGCCAGGAATAAAATGGAAAGCATCGTACTAATTGTAACCCACTTATATGCAATGAATATTAAAAAAAATAGTTATCAAATCGAACTGGAACAAAAGAAACGAATTTAAATAAGTCACACTACAGCTTTATATGAATGTTTAGGTACAGACAGTAATACAGTTGGAGCAAACATAATTATTAGTGACAGTGTTTTGACATGAAGACAATATAACTTGTTTTTCCATGAATTTCGAATGCATATTGAGTGGTTTGTTTGTAATTTACAATGCGACAAACTTATCTGTCACGTTAAATGAGGGAGCCACTATCGAATTTTCTACAACAAACTATAAGGAAATTATAGTTTGATCGTTTAGCAAACTGTATCGGTAAACTGGTCGCTCTGTGCTAGTAATTTTCAGTTCGCCACGGTCACAAGAAATGTATTAAAATGTATGAGAGAACATTGTTCGTTCACAATTGGTCGCGTGTTGCGACGTAATATTATATTTGAGTTCGTTATTGTGTTATTTATCAGAGCTACTTGCGCTGTAGAAGTTTTTGTTAGACGATGCTTTAATTTGGAAGAAAATTATGGTTATTTCCGATACATGACAAAGCCGACAATGAAAGGCCGTGACGAGGGTCATTGATGTTTTTGCATGACTTTTTTGCTAGGGATGAACATACTGAGCTAATGTTTTGGTTTATTCCTTTCAATCTCGTAATAATTCCTTTTCTTTAAAAAGTCAACTTGGCTAGTTTATTTTGTTTGTGTTTATTTTTGCCTTCCCCTGATTCATTCCATGGCCATTTCTAGAGTGAGCAATAAAGAGTTGATCTATTCATCTATTCATGGTTTGTTCGTTCTTTAATGTTTTTCATCGGTTTTGAAACGATGAATTGTCTATATTATAAATAATATGTATAATTATAATTTATTATACTCGTAATATGTATAGATCTAGAATATGGTTTTATAGATTCAAAGCTAATCTATAATGAAAGATCAACAAGTTTTATTATTTATTTTATCATCAATTTTATCTTCGAAATTGATTATATTACGCAAACCAATTACACTTTAAGATTAAGTTCACTTTCTCTTTATTGTATAGATTCTCTTTAGAAAATAACTTGGATATTATAACAGCCATTGCATTAAAATATTAAAAGTGTTTCGAGTTATTTTAGAGTTTTTGTAAATACATATATTTTTACTGTAGAGGCCATCTGTTTTGATGTTCTTCCTTCCTCTTAAAATTGATACACGGCTTGCTCATTGCTAAATATGTATAACATTTTATACAACATTTACCTAACTTGAGTAATTGTACATGTTATATATGTAGGTATATTTTAAGCCATTAAATTATAATTCTTACCACTTACTATTTAGAGCATAACCATCATCATCTGTCTATCTTTATCCCTTTATCTTTATCTTTATCCCACTTAATGTAGGGTCGGTACAGTGTGTTCGTTTCTTCCATTTATCTTTATCATCCGTCATATCTGGATTCACTCCCTATTAAGCATAATATCAGCTCATAAGAACTTTCTGAACGAACTTCCCACGGTCTGCGACAATAGCCTCAATCTCAATACTGAGTTAAATTACTTGCCGCATTTTTATCTCAAATCTTAGCTCTAGTAACAGGTACCTTGTTCTGCATTATAACAGACAGATAGTGGCGTAACCTCATCTCGATAAGCGTAACAGTTTTTAATCTTGCATACTTACACTTCGGAACATTTCAATATTCTTGTTAAACGTTTATAGCGTAAACAATTATGAACGTATAAAATCGTAAATTACAAACGATGATAAGTTACCTATATCCATAAAAAATCTGCTTTATAAGAGCAAAAATTTGCTCTTATTTATGATGTTCCTGATACACTTACGAGTATCATATTTTAAATTCTTATTTCTCTGCATTATAATTTGCATGATTTATAGTAAAATTGAGACAATAATTAAGTCATTTTGATGGATCTCTCGACCGTGATCAAGTCATTTCGTTAGAAGTTTATTTACTTCGCAGTTTATTTGCTGTAGAGTCTAAGAGTAATCAAACAAGCATTAAGTGCATTCAAATGCGTGCTCTCGGATTGACGATTGCGAGCCGGTTACATTCTGATGTTGTTCACCTGTTGATTTCACGTTTTTGTATAAGTTTTTGCGTCAAGTTCATTTCACTCTCTATGAATCCAGTTTCATCAGTTTCACTATCAATATTATGCTGTCATCAATCTTCGTATCGTAGATTGGACGTTGTCGTCGGCTGCAAAATCTTTATCCTTAATTGTTACAAATATGCCTTTATTCTAATATTGTTTTCGGGTTGTCTCTATAATTCTTGATCGAGATTCAAATATTGCAATCGTAATCGCAGATTTGGTCAGGCATAAAACACCTTTATCAAAAAGCCCTGCGTAATCAGTTTCACTTTTTCGATTTCTTCGTTGAATGATTCGAAGCAAAATAGCTTCATGAATAATTTAGCAGCAAATATTCAACAAAAGCGAGCCAGCCAAGTTGTGTACATCTGGCGGCGCAATGCAATCATGGGAGCCCCTCGCCCGTTAAATTACGAGATGCAACCGGAATGGGGACTAGGGGAGCGTATGGAAGGGGTTATTGCCTCGGAACTATCTATCAGGCTGTGCATATGTGCAGGAGCGAATAAAGTTTATTTGTACGGCGGCGGCTGACCGGCTGATAATCATGTCGTGTCAATGGGTGGGGCACGGCCGCCGGCCGCCGCTCGCCGGTTAGTACTGCTCGCGAGACTGTGTCGACCGCACGTACTGATAGCGTTACTAAAGTTTTGCTTTCGATACGACGCTAATTCCGAGAATCAGCGGTTACATTCAAACTGAATTCGAATTCCGCGGTATTCTGTTTCTCATCAAGATTCGTTTCCCTAAAGGATGCCCCGGCAAAAGACGAACATTTTAAATCGACTTCGACGGAGTCTTCTGCTGCCAGTACTGATTCTTGTGTACGACGATTATTAACTTTTAATACCAACTGTTTAATTGGTGTTAGTGCATCAGGATGCTTGTGAAGCTTGTGCCGTGGAAAATGTGACGTCCAGTGATTGGATCGCTCGTGTTGTTACGCCTGTGTCATAATCGCATTAGAACAAAAGTGGTGAAAATAATTATCACTCAGTCAACTGTGCTGTGCCATTACCGGAATTAGCTTTATCTTCAACGAAATTCTAATCGAATTGAAAGTCAAACTCGTGATTACGAAATATAATTTAGTTTATGTTATTAAAAAGTAAAGTAAGCAGTGCAATATTGGAATCGATCCAAAGAAATCGAATTGTTTCAAGTGTCGGTGTTTAAATGTTTAAATCGGGATTATTTAATCGGTCCGGGGGTGCGATGGAGCAAGTTGAGGTCGAGGACAGCCTCGAGCTGGAGTACGATATGTGGGACGGACAGTTCGATTTCGTGGGGCCTCAGGGGCCGCCGCCTGAATCTCGACTGCGCATCACTTCGGACACCAGCCTCACTGAGGACCTGTTCACGGGGTCACCGCTGACTCCCCATCTTCCTAACGGACTGAATGGTGGGAAGAAAACCGCCGCGCACCAGTGGTGCGACAACTTGTCAGACCAAGTGAGACTCGCTCTACTAATTTCTTAGCCCTTGATTAGATCAGATGTAACAGTTTGTTTCATAGAATTTACGGTGCCTATGGGATTGCCCAGTTTAAGTTCAGCTAGTTAGGCATAATTTAGCACTGCATAACGTCAGTTCAAATGTAATAACGCACGATCGGTATGACAAACAACGTTTTCCCGTTATTGTTTGAAATTCAAATAGAATTATTCACTTAGGCAAAACCACAATTAAGTACTTTCCTATCAAGTAACTCATTGCTGCGTCAATGAAGCCGTCAAACAAAAAGCGTATCTTACGTCAACAAATAAAATATACCTATCTGCAAAAATTTATAAAATAAAATACCTACCAAAATATAGAACATGAGAACTTGCAAGTAATTCAAATTGATTATTTGAATATAATTTTTAACAAAATAAAAATTGTTTGTAGCATTGAGGAACTATATACAGATCAATAGTTTATAGATACGAGTATTTATACTTCAGAAAATTAAATTACCATACATACGAATATCTAACCATTTTGCTAAACATCACAAAAATGTCAGTTAAAATGTTTTTTTTAGAAATCTAACCGTAAAGTAGTTTTGTTCCCGACTTGCCGTGCCATCGCGGCCTTTGATTTGTACAGTGATGTCACGCAAGGCCCTGCTCCATCTTTATTTAAATCTTTCAGCTTTACATGCAGCAGTATCGATTCTGTCAAGTCCATACGTAAGGTTTTTGCCGTGGCTTTAGAATTCTTCGTCCTTGTACTGTAGATTCTAAATTCTACGCAAGGAACGCGTTTAGCATTGTTCTGTATCAAAATATGAGTTGGAGCACATTAACTCTGTTGTTTCCTTTTGGTTTGGTTTTTGCAGGATCTATAAAAAATTTCTTGCCGGTGGACTTATCACATATATTTTAGTAATTAAATTCCATATAATTTTTTACTTAGTCTCGGTTTTTTCACTCGTGATTTGTTTAGAATGCACAAAACGCTTTATAATACATATGTATTCTATTTACATACTAATAAAGCGCAATAGGCATTTATTTTATCAGTGTAGCAGCTTCAGTAAATTACCATATTATCCTTCCTTAGTTACGATGCCCTCGCTGTTTTGTATTAATTTGTATTTAATTCGGTTCTATAAGTCTAGCATAAATTATGACGGAAAATACGTAGCGAGTATCCGGTAGACAAATACCTATATGAAAAATAGGATTGAAAATGCCGAGCGTAAACAGTTACTGCATATATTCATTGTTCATACATTTTTCTATTGAATACTTGCTAAGTATTTTACCTCAGAATGTAAGCCTACTGCTTTTTAAAGTGAATGCCTATTTTATGTTTTTTCTTGAAAGCAAAAATCCTTTGGTTATTGCTGATTGTTATCGCCTTACTCATATCTCAAGGACCGATAATATTCACGTGTGTAGATTACGAGCAAACTGATATAGATTAAAATCGACATGAAAAACATTTTTGGTCATTAAATTATTTTAAATAGACAAATGTATTGAAAATCGATAAAATAATTACGATTTTTAATCATAATTACAAAGATATAGATAAATACAGTTCAGAAAGAAAGCCGATATAAAAGCAATTATGCATATCACATCGTCAAGAATCCAGGGTTTTTTATATAATTCTTTTACTAAGAGTATACTTCTTATTAACACATTACGTTCTAATGGTTTCTAAAGCATTAACACTCAAGAAATCTGCATGTAACAATGAATTAATAAATTACCTAAAAATATTATGGTTGTGGGAACGACACAGGCTCGTTTTGGTCGTTTTATCTTTAAATTAGCATATAATAAATGCCTACACTTTTGTTTTATGACCTGTAGTAATGGCGATGATATTATGGTAAGAAAACAATGATGTTATAATTAAAGTTATTTAAGCTATGATCCGTAGAATATTGCCATAATAATTTAACAATGCGTGGGTGTAGGCTGGTTGCATAAGCGAAGTGAGCTTTAGGTATATGCAACATTATTTGAGACATGTCTACCAAAGACATTGTTTTGTAAGCATTGAAACAAACTAAAAACTTGAGTTTTTTAACTTGATGATAAGTTTGCGTTTGACCCCCACTCATCTGGCATGACGGTAAGCAGTGATACGGTCTATGATGTAGCACGCTTCCTCGGAAGAAACTGATTAACTCTCGAATTTAAGTCACCCATATTATAATTTTTAGTGGTAGTATCAATCGCATTCTAAATCCTGGTACATTGTTATTCATCAGCAACATCAAGCAGCCCATGAATGTACACTGCTGCCCAAAGGTCTTATTTTACTACGATAATCCTCTCAGGCCTTCCTCCTGCGAATAGCTTCTATTCGAATCATATACGACTTGAATTGTAAGTTGAGTGGTAAATGAACAATTTGCGCGACTCAAATTCCAAGCGCTTTGTGATGTTTTTGATCATTATTCGCGTTCGCTTGCCACATTTTTCTAGGAAAAGAAAATGTACCGTTTTATGTAATGTATA
This sequence comes from Alcis repandata, assembly GCA_949125135.1. Classification (NCBI taxonomy): domain Eukaryota; kingdom Metazoa; phylum Arthropoda; class Insecta; order Lepidoptera; family Geometridae; genus Alcis; species Alcis repandata. Next base: position 9,018,175 of record OX421234.1, read on the forward strand.
TTCTTTTCCAGGAAATAAATATCTACTAATCAATTGAGTTCGCCAACCGCTTCTCAATGGATCTGTGCCATGGTCGCAACTGCACGTCATACCAGTTCTGCCAACAATTAGGTTAGACTGGCGTGCAAGTTGCAAATTCTTTCATACTACTTCCCTCAATTATTTAAATACCTTGTTTTCATCAAAATAGAATTTGCCTCTGAAATTATGCTAGTTTAACGTACTTACATACTTTCTTCGGTTGATCAAGCCAGCTTTTACCAATAGTACCATATTTCTAATCAACAAACTATAAGTTTCTCTCCGCCTCCGCTCAGGAATGCCAAACAAAATGAAGTTTTTCTTCATTTTTTACACTAAACTATTTTTCTTTATTAGTGACACAAAAACTAATTTCACAGCAAAATTGGTGTCTAATAATAACGCTGTCAAAATCAATTTCAATTTACTGCTTCCAAGCTGTTTCACTGTTTTATTTTCTTTATTGAACATTCTAACTTTACCATCACTTACTTGCCTTTCATTGATGTCCTTAAACACTGCATACACTTGTGCTCAATACATAATGACTTTTTATCTGTAAGCACTTGGTGTTTATCATCAATTGAACATGTGGCTCGAACAGTTATCTTTCACGTGAACTTTGTTTTTGTTGTTATCTGGTGGAAGGTCAGTCGTGTGATTTGATTAATGTCAATTTGAAATTTACATACAAATTTTCCACGTCACGATGGTTATTATCTTATTATCCTATCTGATAATTTTTTAGCATGTCTGTTAACCATAGTCCTACAGACTTACTTTGTCGGAAAAATAAGCAGTCTCTAATAACTAGATCTTTTTAAATTCAGTAGTCCTTCTTTGTTGCGTTTTACATAATCGCATGGATGTGCACCAGTTTTGAAGCTACGACCGTTACGTATATCGTGACTGGGAATTATATCATAATATTAACCGTATCGTGGACCGAATCGTATGGTTGACCGGTCACATACCTGCTATCCCAGCATGAGCGCTGCACTAAATCTTCTCGCAACTTTTTACCGTGCTAGAACGTGACAATAGTACGACAACAATTTGTTGCGTCGCGAATGCTGGAGGCTGGTGTGGCTACGGGCTATTGCATTTTCAAAATAGTTGCCATACCGTTCATAAGTGCGAAAAGGCTGGGGTCTCGTCCCACATCTTCAGGATGTTTTAGAGAACTATGAAATACTTTGATCCTTTTGCCCAAACCCTTCGCGTCGCTCTTGTGGCTTTAATAGTAGATTGTATTTCACGCGTACCTAAAATCAAGCACAGACTATAAAACATAGATTAAAAAGAATCTATGTTTTATAATCTGAGCTTGATTTTCTTAGCATTTACGTATCACATCAAACCATTGTTCCATTATTCTGATATTTTGCGGTGCATTGACACAGTTGTAACCGCAATATAGAGTTGTAGAACTTGTAGAGCATGTGACCACAGAATATTTAACTGTTCGTTCTTGATACAGTGCCATAGTTTAGTTAATAGTTGTAGTAATGGTCGTAATTATTCAAGTGGACCATTTGGGAATACAACACCCGCTGCTGTACTGTGTACTGCCTTCTGTGACGGATCATTGACCCCTTATTTGCAGAAAGTCTCTTTTCTTCTCAGCGCAAGCTTGTTTGATAGATCATTATTTCAGATCCAGAATGTAGACATAATGAAATAGACTCTTGCACTAGCCAAAGAGGTTTTAACTATTAATTATTCTGTGGCTAAAGAAAGAAGCACTAAGTGACAACTAGTACTAAAGGAAATGTACTAAATTTAGTATAAGAAGTAAACGTTAATGTTAACAAACATTCGATGGAAAGTTGCAAGACAACTTCGAGAAAATATTATGCTCTCTTCAAGGAAGTCACGAGCGCTCACTTGCCGGCTATTCGAGTAACTGCCTATTGATTGCCACTCTGTAATAAGCAGTTTTAGCTATTTGTTGTCGGCTATCGATTCTATATGGGATTGCGCAAGCTATTGTCAGGAAAGTACAGGAAATATTGAAACGAAACTATCCGTAAATTTCGTCATTATTTAACATTACACACGTATTCTATCCGTACCAAATCTGTTAAAATTAGTGGTTCCGCAGCGCTCACAGCTTAGCTCAAGTAGGGTTTTCTTAAATGATCACTGATTTTAACTCAACGGACGGTACAAAACGGTCAGGTTTCGGATAGGTTTCGTAGTGAGATGCAGTCACGTCACTAAATTCTCTGTTGGTCACATCTTCTCAGGAGTTTACACATTCCGCAAAGTGGTTGTGATCACCAGTTGTAGTTGCACGCTTAACAATTCCTGCCTCATTAACGCCTTCCGAGCTTCCTTACGCATACTTAACGTCATGATTACCTCCTCATTGATGCATACCTCTAGCTAAAGGACCGTTAAGGTCAACATTTACCTACATTTATGTCTTTATTTACGTACTAGCTGTGTGCTGTTCTTTATTTATCTAATTGAGCATTACTAGGCAAATTTCCAAAATTGTTAAGCAGTTATTTAGAAAACAGTAATTCTGTATCTATTGTTTAAAAATATCCACAATATCATTTGAATTAAATTCAATCTAGTTCGCTGAAATGAAATCAATTTAGTTTCATACTTGTACTATTACGGTTGCGCATAATATTATGCAGGTATTCAGTAACCGCGATTGTCAACTTTCCATTGCGAAATCTATTTGTTTCTAATATAATATACAGAATGTACTTGACGTGAACTATGTGACTTTGCTCTATCTAGCTTGCCTTTCCCGCGGCGTAGGCAAGGCATGCCACTTTACATAGTTATCGGACCAACTTGTTTCTGTTATATAATTTGACAACCCCCGTCGATACTCGACGCGTCGAGTATTAATATGGTACCAACGAACTATTTACGATATCGGAAGCTCTGACAATGTATGGTTTAGCATGGAGGTATTTTTGTGAAAGTATAAGCTTTACAGAAATAAGATTCGTAGAAAAAAATACTTATTTTAGATAAATCTATCTTAACACAATGCAATAATTCTTCAATTTTTTTCTTCAATTTTTTTTATCTATGATCTAAACTAAGTACATACTAATATAAACTTTATGTTGTAAGAACTTAAAGAGTTAATTTAAGCGTACCTACTGTAAAATATTCCTGCCCTTATCTGGTTATAAAAATATTAAGGTTCTGAAGGTAGATACTTTAGTTAGTCATTAGGCTTCAAACATCATTTATGCCAACATTCCTTAAACCCAATGCAAATGACCGATGATCTCAGTAGTTTAATCAACAAACAGTTTTATAGATAACTTTGAGCCCAACCTTTGCATTTCATTATAAGAGGTTATCACTTGCTGGCCTCGTCGGACTGTTGACTTTTTAACCAGTTTTAAATACGAAAGCCAGTAGTTGTTTTGTTGTAAAAAAGGGGCTAGTTGGCATTTTCAGGAGTAATGAAATTTGTGTGCTCACAAGTTTCTTGCACACTAAGTTAAAATTAACAGAATTTAATTTAAGATCACGAGACAGACATAGCTACTGAATAAATAAATGTTGTATCCACACTAGACATCATATTTTAACTGAATCCATAAAAGTAGATCAGCCTTACTAACAGTTTCTCAACGGCTCATTCATTCGATTCCATAGGATTCAAGCCTGAACATTTACTTTCTATAATGGGTACTGGGGGTAGCACCTTTCTATAGAACAAAACAAGCGCATTCTTTCGAGCACTTTTACCTATATGGCTGGAGAAACTAGTCGGGGAACCTGCGTCTCGACAAAAGTAAAACCGAATGGAGGTTTGCTCTTTGAAACTGATCGAAAGTGCGATACGTTTCAATTCGTACCTAGGTATAGAATTTAACAACATCTCGTAGTTTTTTTCCATTAGATGAGGAATAGTTAATGTAAAATAATGGTTGCACATAACCAGGTGACCTATGTCGAATTCATAAGATAAGTACCTACGTAAATGTGATTTTACTTCCCCAAGATAGTCCTACCGATATATTACATGTCTATTTCATATTATTATCATACATATATTTACTATATTCTATAGGTGTACATGTAGGTAGTAGTAGGTAGTAGGTCTATATCTAGAATTTAATCATTAGTTTCATCTAAGTAGGTATGTGTTTATATTTAGTACATTTCAGGATACTAAAAATCTGTTCTCAAGGTTTTGTTCATCTGATTGATAACATCCGCTGACTGTATCTACCTTGAATACAATATCCACAACAGCTGTCTTTAAATCGTCTTCACTTTGTTAAATTACACTATATTACCAATGTTCCTGTAGTATTCTGAATGGATTGTTTTATATACGCCAACATTACAAATTACCTAACCATCAATGGCCTTGCACAATTTAGCTATCTGTTGTAGATTCAGCAATTGTTCAAAGATGAGTTCGTACCCAATAGACCGTGGCAAGAACTCTTGACTATTCTATCTTTCAACGCGTCAACGACCACAGGGTATTGGAGTTCTACAGAAATAGTATTGCGTAGTTTTTGCTGCATTTGTTTATTTATACTTCCGATTATACGAGCAAATTATGGATGCGATGTCGAGAAAGCGGGTGAAGAATTCTTAGCTTCTCGTAAAATTAACGAAACCATTATACAATCATTTCTAATATCTTTTGGAAAAACATATGTTATACATAGTTATGGTAGCATGTCCCTATTTATTTCTCAGAGGTCGATGACGTGGAAATTATTTGTTTCTAGTATGAAAATAATCGAGATAAAGATTTTTTGACAACGTTCGACTGATTTATAATTTGTAATCGCAAGAAAAAATGAGCACGTAAGTAGTATCTAATATCGATTCTAGGAATATTTGGAGAGTGTATTGGCAAACATAGATCTAGAAATTTGTCGTAAAATGTAGATTAATGATGAAATCGATGCTGGATTACCATCGAGACTTGTTGACAGAAGCAAGCTTAAGTACGTACAAGAACTGGTTATCAATTTAATTTATATTACGACTCCGCTTTCACAGATTGCAGTCATAGCACTAAATTAGCAATAGATATGCAATGTAGATGTAAATTCAGATTAACTAGAATGCAATTCTGGAATATGGAATAAGGGCTTGTTTGGAGATTTTTGAAACTTTCTTTGCATAAAATTAAATAAAATTTACTCAAAATAGTTTTAATGAGAAACAATGTTTTCTGATTTAATATAAATGTGAATGTATGTGATGTATTTAATTTAAAATTTTGTACAACACATAGATATTAAATAAGCACCAACTATAAAATTTTATTCTAAATAGAGACTAAGTAGAATTGTTATTTCTACATAAAATACAATTCTGAAATGGAACATAAATATGCTTTGGTCTCTGATGTAATGATTTTTTTTAAGTTATTTTAGTCGCTCAAGCGACACACTCAAGATATATTTTTTTTTATGGCAAATTTATTTCATCTTCGGCCACAAAGTAGACTTACTTTGTGGCCGAAGATGAAGCGCGCAGACTTAGAAGATACCTATTGGCTCTGACCTTGAAAAGCCCAGGATTATGTCTCTCAGGAAGCAAGGAAGCCGGCAGTATGTTCCATTCCCTGTTCCAATTCGAGCAATAGCATGGTTCTGGTAGGCGCTTCATACTTTATTAACGTTTCAAGCAAGTCTTTAGAAACAATGAGTTGATTATACACACGCTCGTATTCTTGTCTTCGTTACATACGTCATAGCTGATCGTGGAAAGGTGGAAGTGATTCAGTTGGCAGACGGTCAACTTTATTGTTATTGTTTCGGTTGTGTAGGTATTTGTAAAATACGTCAGTCACTCACACGCGTCTTTCGACGTTTCATACTTTCATACTTTATACGTTTCATACTTGTAGTGTTAGGTAGGGATTCCGTCACTATTAAAACCATAAAGTCTTTAAAATCGAAAATATAACCAAACTATCGAAACTAAACAGTATCTCTAGTTCTATGATATTTTAGCCTTGTTGCCGCAGCGACCCAAATTGTCTCTTGGCCTCTGATACAAAGAGGTGCCATCCTGATCTATCTTGAGTAAGTTCCCAGTTCACGCCAGACATCAAATTTGAGTTCCCGAAGATCTTTAGTAACTTCATCCTTCCATGATTCCATCTACACTTAAAATCAACCAGTCGCCTTAAGTAAATCAGACAAGCCAGTATAGCACGTACCTTAAATGCCACCTCAAAGTTTAAATACAAAAAAATAGATATAGGTATCTACTTATGATTATTTATTTTCCTCAAGTATTTTACAAATACCAGTTAGCTGAGTTGTTTGCAACTAAGTGACTAGACGAGCAAGTCACTCGCCTAATAGTGATCATCACCCTCTTAGCATCAGTTTTACTCTTTCCGACAATGTCTTGAGTTGTATCATCGGTCACCGTGATTACGACCGGTTCTAAATCATCTCTTTCCTGTTTGTCACCACAGACCGCTTAGTCATATATTATGTTAGTAGTACTGTAGTACTGTTATTATTAGTACTTTATTATGTGAGACTATTTTATACGCAGCACTAATTTTCTTTCCTTTTACCGAAAATACAACTATGCAAATATTTTCTACCTAGTTTACTACGTAATTATATTCAGCTAAAACTGCCTGTATAAGATATCAAATTCTCATTAATTATTTTGTAAGAAAGATCCTAATGGCTAATAACAAAATGTGAAATCAACTACTGTACATAATTGCAATAGTTACGATTAATAATATTGGTATTAATATAGGTAATAGGTATGTAATAACTGCCTATAGGTAATTTTGTAAATCAACTTGTACTAAGTTGTATGCTTAACCATCATTTTCCTCTAGGAAGCTATACATAGCAAATAATTATGAATTCTGTGCTTCTCTTCAAGTCGTATTGGAATTGGTAATGAAAACCGGGCTGCGACAGCTTCCGACAATTTAGAAAACAGTCGTGGCCGGCTGGCGGTGACTTTCAACACTCGTGTGATTAGCCATGGCTTTACTTCAGTAGGTATTTAGTACTCGGCGTACTTTGCTACCTTGAGGATTGACCGTTGAAGGACGTATTGTTTTGTTATTGTGTAACCTGCTGGCTGGGTATAAATTTGATTGTAATCTCGGGGACGATGGGGTCAAAGGTGGTATACACAATTGGCAATTGGTAACAGAATTTCTAAATAATAATTTAATAAAGCTACTGGAATCTAACTTCAGCATAAGAGCTTTAGCAGCTTTAGGCAAAAATATACTGAGTAAACAAAGAGCGAGATGTTTTATCCTCGTATACCGATGCATGTAGGCGTGTAGAATAATACTTACCTAAAACTTTAACATATGGTAGTTATACTTAGGTTAAAGTACAAGCAATTATTTGTTACTTTACTCTCGAACTACATACCTACTATCGAATACAGCGTAAAGTAATGCGAATAACTAGACGATAGATAGGCATGTATTTATAGCCTAGGCATATGATACTTAGGTCACAGACTTGACCGTGGGTGGTCACCGGTCACGCAATACAGTTAGAATGTAGGAACTCAAATGTATAGTTTTTATAAATAGCGTTGCTAAGTCGTAGCGATTCAACGCTTAGTTCCTTAGTTTAACTTAGGCATTTATGCTAACAACCAAACAGAATTTGAAATATTTCCTTTGCTCTGACGTTAAATATCTGGGTAGGTCAAAAGTTATGGAGTTTCAAGTAAACCATTACATCTTTTGTGGTTTTACTTTTTCTCTCATCTCAGGATCTGACCTGTAGGTATGTTTTGGTGACGATTTATAAAAACTGGTCTTCTTCATCAGGTGCAGTTGCTACAGCAACAAGTGACATCACTGGCTGACACGCAAAGCACTTCGGACGAAAGATACGCTCGCGCTAAAGCAGACAACGCGGTGTTACAGGCCAGAGTACACATGCTGGAGGAGCACGTGAGAGAGGTGAGTGTTGCTACATGTTGCTGCAACAGTTGGCGTGTGACGCTACACGCAGTACCTCAGACGATTAACATTTTGACTGCAGCTAATAATCACATGCGCTTGCCTTAGATGCGGCTAATAGTCAAATGCGTTGTGTTTTACGCGCCTGGCGTGTGTAGCCGCATTCGCGTCGCACAAAGGAAAATACAAGTTAGGTATGTGTTTTCCGCAGTCAAAGTGTTAAAACGAGGATCTACTTTTTACGTAACCATCAATACTTAGGACCGCGAGAAAAGTACATTTGGTAGATATCTCTAAGATTCTTTGTTATTTTGGTACTTTATCGATTCTAGTCTAGTCTCAATAAAATTGCCTTGATATTTAAAGATACCATCTAAACTCTTTTATTAAAACATTTCAGATCGAATGCCGGTGCGAAGAGAGCGTAGCTGAAGAGAAGAGACGGAGTCGAGAAGCTATCGGGCGCGTTGAGAGAGACCGAGACACGCAGCTGACGGCGATCACGGACCGACTGACCGTGGCTGAACAGGAGGCGTCGGATCTCAAGCAAGAGGTATGATCAATTAAATGCTTAGTATGGGTTAGAATTGGATGTATGATTAGGATTAGTAACAGTTGATTAGAACGGCTATTGGCCAACCATGCCAAAAAGATTTGTACTAAATTAGCTGAGCTTAGATGGAAAGAATTTATTTAACCGACAAATTTTTGAACTACATTTTTTCCCTCTTTATATTTATCTATCTGTTCAATGCTTATAAACTATCATTGCATACTATGATGCAATTTATTTTACAGGTTGGCAGACTTCGTGGTGTGGCCGAAACCTTACGGTCAAACGCTGAAAACGCCACCCGCGCACACCGCGAGGCACAAGAACATGTGAACGAGCTGGCAGCCCAGCTCAGCACCGCCAGAGAAGCGGAAAGAAGGGAGCGAGAAGCGGCGGCAGCCAACGTGCAGATGCTGGCCGCAGCCAAACTGGAACTGCAAAGACTGAATGACGTACCCCCGCCGCCGCCTGACCCCAGGCTCGATGAGCTCAGGAAAGAACTGACTTTGCTCAGGACGCAGAACAAAAGTAAGTAACTGCTACTTACGCCTACTCCATAGAAAAGGGAGTTTTTAGAAATGTGCAAAGTATAAAATTTCTCAAAAAAATTACACTCGCATCCCTGTATCGAAGGCTCCGGCTGTTACGTTCGTGGAGCCAGTAACGGTCAAATGATCTTAGATCCGCGATTGTTGCATTGCCGCTAGACAGTCTGACGCTAGACTTTCTGTAGTGGTAGGGCTCTTTTGCAGAGCCCGCCTGGGGAAGTACCACACCTTTGCCAGTTATTCCACCGCCAAGCAGTATTGTGCAAAACATTACTGTGTTCCGGTTGGAAGGGCATTGTTTCCAGTGAAATTACAGGGCAAATGGGAAATTAACCAACTTATATCTCAGGGTGACGAGTGCAGTGCTGTGCCGCGCAGGGTCTTGAATTCTGCGAGTTCAAAATTCTGGGTGGCGCAGACCTGTTATGGGCAAACGTGACGTTTAACATCAGACGAGCAATTTGCTCGTCTCGTCACTCAATTACATAAAAAAAAAAAAAAAAAAAAAAAAAAGACATAAAAAAAATTAAAAAGTAAAGTAAGGTTTGAGTGAAGTCAATTGTGTTAAAACACACCAAACTCAGTTGCATTAAAACCCACCTTCTCATATTCCAGGTCTATCAGAAGCCCAAGAAGAGCTACAAGCGCAAATCCTGACCCGTGGAGTAGAGAAGGGCCGCAGCCTGCTGGACGGCGTGAGCGGACCCCTCGCTGGAACCAACTCCTTGGCGCACGAGCTCTCGCAGATGAGCGATGATGAGGTGAGGAACAATGAGCTTTAAAATAGCCTTTAAGAGACCGCTTTCTTCATAGGCTATCTTGGTCTTGCATTTACAAAAAGTTTATTTAACCTCCGCGTAATAAAAAATATCAATATGAAAACTTGTTTTGAAAATTTGCGTCACTTTAATATAATTTTAAAAATGCGCCAACAAAATAGCCTATGAAGGAAGGTTTTTTTACATTATAATTCGATTTGGAGGTGTCGAAATTTCACCAACCTGCCATCCTGCCACACACAGTCCCACAGGAACAGCGATAGTTTATTTTTGACAGGTCCAAATGCTTAAGTATTTTAAGTTTATTGACTTATACTTATTGGTAATTAAAATCATGCACATCGTCGCTTACAACGAGATTGAGATAATCAGCAAGCTTGGCTTTATATGACCTAATTTTTATTTTATAACTTATGTTGATCATATTTTTATGCGTTGCCTCACTAAACGTTTATCATCCTCGACCTATTCACGAAATTTGACATAATTAGTATTTTCGTAAGTATGTCGAGAATTTAGAGAAGTTTACATTATGTCATCGCTACTTGCAGCTTTGCTTTATCTAAAGCCTTTAGCTGACCCATTTGCAACGCAACTTTTATTATCATGTATGCATTTTTGCAGCTCGATGGTAGAGATACACAATCTGATCTCAGCATAGAGATGGAAAAGGTACGAACTTTTTACTAACTGTGCACGACTGTGCCTTTTAACTAACTTATAGCTTATTGCATGCTTTATAGAGAAGTGTGATGTTTTTCCGGACGAGGGTACCTTTTTCATCCTTTATACCTGTTCCGCATTTAACTCTATTAACATAACAATGTCATCCAAGTATACAAAGTACACAAGTATTCACTAAAATCATAACCTTTTCTAACTTTACTCTTGTTTTTCGACTTAATTTTCAAAGCAATGGATAATTTCTAAAGTGGATTTCCTTTTTTTACAGTTGCAGAAAGCTTTAAAAGAACAACAAGACGTCAATGTTCAACTGAGAAACTACATCGACGGAATCTTACTTTCTATAGTAGAAAACTATCCTCAACTTCTTGAAGTGAAATATCAGAAAGATGCTTCTGTCAACAGACCATAACGCTAGACTTGTTGCCATTTTATGATTTACCCCTTAATATTTTTACTTTCACATATCTTTAAAGATTTCCAAAATTGTTTTGCTTTCCTTTAAAATGTTAAATTTTAACTAACATATGAAATATTAAGTTTTTACTGTGATAGAGAGGTTGATAAGATGCGATATAGAACCTCGGAAATTGGAATTATATATTAATAATGCTGTTTAAGTCAAAAGTTAATGAATCAATAGCCTTAAATAATATAGGCCTTTTAACTAGGTGTATTTATAAAAGTAATTTGTAAATAAATATGTAAATAATTATAATGTTAAATTTATTTTTATAATAATTGTACTGTTCCTTGAAGTTATCTCAAGAATACAATCTAAGTAGTGTGTTGACTCGGTACCTAATTAATTTTTCAATCATAGATCTGCTTGAATTCAATAATATGAAATGTTTTAACAAATACAATGAATATAAATACTGAATTTAAATATATATTTTAAATAATGGTAAAGGCCAGGCCGTCCATAAAGATATTATACTAAAAATACTTAAAGCAATTAAATGAAAGACTGCGTGAATGTCCGGTGCGTATGTAGCAGGGTAATTAACATCTTCTATGTCTGCTAGGTTCTACGTAACTAGACAATGACATGTTATATATCTAACAATTGAAAAATATATGATTCTAGAAATAGATAGTCAAGTGGCTACAGAAGATACTAAATTACCCTTGTTCGTTGTAAAGCCATTATAATAGAAAATGTTTAGAATCTATAAGAGTAAGAAATATATTATTATACTTTACGAAAATAAGAAAGAACATGTACCTATATTTTTACAATGAGATATTTATGTAAGTTAGCATATAGCTAGTAGGCATTTGTGTAAATTTTGATAACTTTTGATGTAACAATAAAATATGAAATATGGTTCTTGTATAACAGTCATGAAACAATAAAATGAATTCTAATACACAATTTCAGTCTTTTATTGCATAAATATAAACTTACTTTCGGCACAAAGTAAACCGAATTCAATCATATTGGCATAAGGACTTAGGAAGGCATTATTACTTAATTATTGTGATCTTGATTATCTTGATCACTGTGATCAATATTATCGTGTTCATATAAATCTTTGTCGTCTCTCTTATGATTAAGATTGCTCAGTACTTTTTGGACATCTAGTCGTAGCATCATGAACTTTGGATCCATTAAATCCTGAAATAGTCAAACAAATTAAAAACATTATCAAGTAAGTTCTGTGATCTGAAGCTACATTATCAGCACTTACCTTAAATGGTCCAGACTCTACTTGTGTTGCCTCAGCACTTTGAAACTTAGCATCAATAGCACTGTTCCCGACATCAGTATCATGCCTAAGACTGTAATTCCTACTCAAAAGGCTAGCAATATCTCTTTCAATATTATTCATAGCTACATCAACATGTCTATTATCTCTTGAAACTGGCACGTTTAGGAACGACTCTGGTAAAGCATATGAGGGATTATAATCGGGTATGTTCTGAGTTGATTTGCATAATGAACATTGCTGTCTACTGTCAATTTGCTTTCGTTCATTGTGCAAGGCCAGTCTTTCTCTGGATAAAGCAACTTTCTCTCTCGCAATCTGCTTTTCTCTAGCGTTTAGTGACACAACATGTTCTTGTATTCGTCTGATTCTTTCTTCGTATTTTCTTTGTAGGAATTCAGCTTCGGAATATTTTTTGTCAGCTTGAGATTGTTTGTCGATAGCTGTTTTAGCCAACAGATCGTAGTCACGGCTCCTGAAAAATAAGTTACATACGTAAATAAAATTTTGTTGTAATTTTCACGGAATTTTGAATCAGATGCTCTAAATAGTTAACTGTAACTCAATGTTAAGTGAGTACCTAGTCCCGGGTAGTTTATAACGAAATGTGTCAAAACCACGTTAGCTTCCATAGTAAAATTTGTAACTCTTATTAAATAAATCACAATATGTAGAAAAATAAAATATATGTATAAAATATAAAGATTTTTACTTCGCTAGAATCCTTTGTTCGTCCATATGCAATTGTTGCTTCTCCACGTTCAATTTTGATCGCTCTTCTGTCACTTCTTCTAACTGAGCTTCTAATTCTGCTTTCATTTTCTATATAAATCAATAATTAATTTTTCAATTAGTACTTTTATGATAACATAGAAACTTATTAAGTAAAATAATTACCTCAAGATCATGTTTTAGACTTTGTATAGAAGCCTTTTCTTTTGCAATCATAGAACTATCTTTTTGTGCTTTAGCTCTTTCTTCCTCAATCCGTGCTGTTTTATCTTGATATTCCTTTTGTATGTCATCTCGTAATGCCTTAAAAAATATTTTTTTGTTATTTTACTTTAAATGTTGGCTAAAGTGTAATATTTATTTTTATCATTATTATAATATAATATTTAAGTTTACTTTAATTTCCTCATCTTGCTTCTTAAGTATGTTTTTAGCAAACTCTGTTTGCTTACTAAATGTCGCTTTCTCAAAATCAAATTCCATTTTTTTCTGTTTTAAGGCTGCGGACTCTTCCTCAATCATCTGCAAAATATTACAATAAGATTATGATTCAGTAAAAAAGTAAAAACTTTGTTTTTTAGCTAATACGTACGGTAGTCATTTGCTTCAGTCTTATCTCGAGCATTTTCACTATTTCTCTGCTCTCAACTTTCTCAGTTTCAAAGTTTTCTCTTTCTTTTTTTATCTGTTGTATCATGTCTAAAAGTAAAAAACCATTAATAAACTAATTCATATTTATGTTCTATCAAATGTTTAATTATAAATTGTTACAAACTAGTTTATACCATTGGTTTGCGTTTCCCGTACTTGTAAGCTCCTATCGTTGTCTTTTTGAGTGTTTTCAGCCAAAATTTGCACTTTCTCTACAAGCTGTTGGCATTGCGTTTTGTTTTCTCTAACATCCGTCACCAATTCACGCAAATCAGAGGAAAAACTTGCCGAATCTTGTATAAGGGCTTGTTCTTGTTTTACTGCATTTCTGAAAATAAAGTCGTCACCTTACTTTCAGTATTTTATTGCAACTATTTCCAGATTAAAATAATCTTCGTCACTTACTTGATATTTTCCATCAAAGCGGCATGGTGTTCTTGCAATATCCTTATATTCTCCAAATGCTGTTGTCGTATCATCTCATTCTCAGCCTTATGCCTTACAGTAAGAGAGTTTAAATTATCTTCTGTCATCTTCTTGTACAAGTTGTGGTGATCTTCCAGCCAGTGAATCTTCTCAGTATAGAATTTTACCAGTTTGTCGCTTTCTTCTTTCATTCGCTCTTCACCTTGATGGACAGATACTTCAAGGAAAGCTAGTTGGCGTCTAAAATAGAGATGGAATAGGATCAGAAAGTGCACTTCCTAAAACATGGGTTTCTCACAAATAACACTTTCAAACACTATTTTATTATGTTATTTTGCGCTGTAATAAGCTATGACAAGTTATTCTAGCTTAGTTACCTGTAGGAGCTTTCCATCAGATCGATCTCCTTATCGTGGTTCTCCTGTAATGAGTGGACGAGCTGCAGTAGCTGTTTCTTCTCTCTGGAGTGTGGAGACTCTCTCTCTTCTGTTACGTTCGCTTCGAAGTCATCATTCTGATTTATGCTTTCTTCGGTTTCTGGGTTTATTCCTAGTAGCGACTGAAAATAAATAGAATAGAATTTCATATTTTATTACTAAATAAGTGACAGTTTCACATCCATACATTTTAAAAATGTTTACTACTGCTTCTATTTGGACTGCAATGTTACTATTTATAAAGTAAATAACACTGCCTACGACTACGATCGGTATCTTGTTGTTGTTTAGAGCATGAAATCAGAAATATTTTATTGACTTCTTATACTTAGGTTTGATTGCCATTGCAGAAAACATTTTACGAATTATTGCTCACACACGTCAGGGCCGCTATATTTCGGGATATCATTAATACGGCTGATGCGGAGGTGTCAACGTCCTTGTCGTTTTATGGTTGATATAGGTACCACTAATCCGTACGAAAAGCTTTTATTCCACCTTTATTGTACGAGCCGCTAGAGTGTGGAAAACTCTGCCCGAATGGGAGACAATCTAAGTGTTTTCAAGTCGCGAGTGAATCGGTTTCTTCTAACCAAGCGTGCTCCATCGTAGACCGCATCGTTGCTTACCATCAGGCGAGATGGCAGCCAAAAGCAAGCCTATCTATCTAGCGTTTATCTTCTATGAGTATTTAAAAATGAATCGCTGTTCGTTGGACTCGCTATAACTAGAGAATGGTTGGACCGATTTCGCTAATTTGGATCTTGAAATATTTGTGGAAGTTCAGGGAAGGTTTAAAAGTAAAAAAAAAAAAACAGTGGGTGAAACCGCCGGGGTCAGCTAGTTTCTGAATAAAAAAAGTATTAGCCTAAAACTTGCCTTGATCCTCTGCGAGATGCGTTGTTGGTGCGCAGATATGATCGTCTGCATCTGTCTCCTCTGCTCGGCTTGTTTCTGCAGCATGGCGTCCAACTGCGCGTGGTGCGCGAGCGCCGCCTCGCGCGTCACGCGCTGGCTGTCTTTCTGCCGAGCTGGTTGTGATAAAGTGGAAATGATGGGTAAGCAGTGACGGATTAACCCTTAATCAAATTAAGCAATTGCCTAGGGCATCACGTCTGAGGGGGCACCAGAAGAAGCACAAAAAAAATCCGTCCTTAACGTCTCACTCTCACGTCACCAAAAAAAGTTTCTAGGACTAATTTGAAAATTCGCGCGTTTTAAGTTGACATAGAGTCCGACCTAGAGTCATAACCCCACTCCCGCTTGCCCACTCGCTGCCCGCTAGTGCATTCGACAATTCGAATGCCCCGGAATTGACAACATTTCAAATTTTTTACTAGCGTGGTAAATTTAGACATCTGACCTTACATTAATTCCCATCCAGCTGAAAATTGGTAGGATTGTTCAGAACACCATCATAAATGAAACTTAAAAAGTCCTCATCGATCTGATACGTGCAAAAATTTTTAGTTTGGGTAAAAGGTCACCAAAACGGGTTTTTCGCGATTTTCTTTGTTTATTTGTATGACTGTCAAACTTTTTTGTATGGCAGCTATCTTTTTTTATCATTTCTCCAAAAAGGTCCATACTTGATCTACATTTCAAAAGTCAGGTGTACCCCTCTATCTTTTACTGTTTCCGAGATACGAGAGGTTACATTTTCCGTCAGCCATCATCATCATTTCACCGATTTGAGCCACAAGGAGTCATTTTTCAAAGTGTTTCGTGAGTTTGTCGGATTTAGCGATGTTTAAAACTTCGGGAAAGCTCATTTACAAACTTGTGATGTGATCTACTGCTCACCGAGGCCTCTTAAGAAAAAATGTCATATTTTTGGCTTGGTCTGAAATGAATATTAGCATATCTCGAAAACCATAAGTCCTATCAACATGCATTTTAGAGCAATACTATAGGAAATGTTATAGAGAATACACATGTCTTGAACAGTTTCCTCGTAGCTCGTACCGTTTCTGAGAAAATCGCGAAAAACCCGTTTTGGTGACCTTCTACCCGGAGTAAAAATTTTTGCACGTTTCGGGACTTTTTAGGTTTCATTTATGATGGTGTTCTGAATAATCCTACCAATTTTCAGTTGGGTGGGAATTAATGTAAGGTTACTCCTATTTTTTGGTCTAATTTGCCCGGATTATATGTTACTATTTCGATATATCGATATTGTACATAGAGTCCGATATGTTAAAAACGTTAGATGTTAATACTATCTTGCGTGAATTCAATGCTCGGAAAAGCCGCAAGGCGCATTTCAATAAATAAATAAATTATGCTTTGGTTTTTATTATTGTCGCACCTACTCCACTTCTAAAGTATGTTACATCTCATCATCTAATTTTACAAAAAACTAATGTTTTTAGGCGGTAAAGGTTTAAAGACCGATTCTAGTTGACATACGGATAGGGGGGCCCACAGGCATGGATTGCTTAGGGCATCTAGTAGTCTTAATCCGTCACTGTGGGTAAGAATTGCGAATTACAATTTATAGGTATTAATTTTCACAAAATTCTACTAATTTAAAACAAAAATAACGCCAAAACGGTAGGCTTATAATTCTGTGCCTCGTGTGCAAAATTATACAACTCGGAAGTAGTGATCTTCGAGTTGTATCATTTTACACAGGAGGCACAGAATTGATTTAGTTAATCTTGAAATCGTCAGATTTTAAGCACAAACTTACTCTGCATAGCAGCTAGTCTTTCTTCCTGAGCCTTAAGCTGCATGGCCACCATCAGCTGCGACTCTTGCTGTTGCAAGTACAACGTCGCTCCTTCGGCCGTTATATCCTCCGTGCTCCCGAGAAACACGCTAGAAGGCGCCACTTTCGGAAAGATCTGCTCTGTGATTGGACGACTATCAACTTGGATATCGTTCTCTTTTTCTTTCGCCTCGGGTACTTCTCTTTCCCTTTCTACTTCACGAGGTATTTCTTTAACTTCCTTAGGCTTTTCTTCTTTTTTCTTTTTAGCATCTCCGACTAGCCAGGATGGCATGCTAGTGTCTTCCTTTGGTTCTTCGTTTTCTTGAAAGATTCCGAGCCAATCGTCAGTCGATTTCTTTTTTGGGTTTTCTTTGGGTTTTTTGTCGTCTTTAGGATTTGGTTTGGGAGCTGGAGTATTTTTTGCGGGTTTAGAATCTGATTTGGCTAGGAAAGAATCAAAATCAAAGTCTTGGCTCTTAGCAACAGTTGCTGGTCTAGCAGCCTGACTAGGGGCCGTTTTAGTTGAAGGTCCTCCTAAAATGTCGTCCAATATTGACTGTGTGCTCTTCCCTTTCTCCAAGGGTTTCGAGAAATCTTTTTTGTCCGATCCTATTTCACTAAGAATATCCAGTTTGTCTGTGCTCGCACTATTTCTAGTATTTGCCGGAGACTTGATCGGCTTTGGTTTAGATTCAACGGCGGGTATTTTAAACGACTCTTTTGATAATGACCGCTTTATAGGTGCTGGTGAAACTGATTTTGGAGTTTTGAACTCATCTGTATTTTTTAAATCACCGCCAAGATCAAATAGAGCGTCTTTCTTACTTTCAGAGATATTAGCGGAAGGTTTTGGCTTATCAGAGTCTTCAAAATCAAACAACGAGCTTTTTTTCGTCACTATTGGTGTAGTTTTTTTCTTTGGCGGTTTTTTCTTGCCGAGTATGTCGTCGTCGAAGAAACTGTCGTCACTTCCATCGCTAAGAATACCAGCTAATGGATCGTCTAGGTTTAAACTCATAGCGCAAAAAATACAGGTTGTTTGCACAATAAATCTTGAACTTTGTTGCTCAACTTTATTGAAGTTCTGTAAATAGCTACGTTTGTTTACAAATTTGTCGCCAAGGAAACGGATATGCCAATTTATTAGACTTGGGATGAGACAAAAAAAAATACCCTTTTTTATAAACTCTACTCTACTCTATGCCAAGAAAATCGATTAGGTGGAATATGTTCGTAACTTAAAAAATACATCACTATTGCGTCCGTAATCGTATCCGCTTAATGTCAATCTTGTCATGTCATGTCAGTGTCAAAATAAAAATTTTATCCTATGCAAAATTGTTGCTTCACGTCAGCCAGTCGGCCTGTATTTTAATTATTTTTTCAAAACAACCAAGAAACAATAGTATTTTTATTAATATTTACACAAGGTTTACATACTAGCGATCCGATCTGAATCATGGAATATATAGGTGAGTTAAGTTTTCATTCAGAAAAATGAATTGTAAACTGACCGCTTGACAGTCTTTGTGGTCCAGCATACCGAGACCTTTTGTTCTAGAAATTTTGCTAACTCACTGTTTTTCTATTTGTTTACTAGCATCAGAAAAAGGAGACTCAACAGAAAATTGTGATCCAAACACTATTTCGAATGGCGCAAAGGCGGCTGTAGAGAGTAAACCAGACGTCGAAGCCGAAAGCGAGAAACATCACAAAGAAGTTCCTGTGGAGAGTGTCGCGGGTTCTTCTGAGCCTGTTGAAGAAGCAGAAATATGTGAGATCCCGGAACAGGTCGAATTTACCGTAGTTTTTAACAAAAGCAAACATGACATTACGTTTGCGTGGGATGCGACGGTCCTTGAGCTAAAAGCGCATTTGGAGCGAATATGCGGCGTGCCACAGTCCAATCAGAAACTTATTATCAAAGCCATGGGCCGGGATGAGATGACGCTGAGGAAAGCTGGCGTCGTGAAGGGTGGAAAGGTGATGCTTGTAGGATCCAAGATGGATGACATTCTTGCAGTGAAGAGTGCCCCAAAGGTGAGGTTAAAAGCTAACCATACTCAGTACTTAATATTATGTGGTGATTAAAAAAAATACTGTCTTATCACAGGTCACATGGCATAAACAATTTTGTTTTTTCAACAGGAATTATTGGAAGAGAAAGCAAGTGCTCAATCTAGTAAGGAACCTCTTTGCACGCAAAAGATCCACAGAAAAGTTTTAGACAAGGGTGTTCCTCCTGATGTCATGCCAGGCATTAAGGGAGTCAAGGTATGAGATTTTCTCAATAATTCTCTTTGCAACTCTAATGTTGTTAAATGGACAGTTTCCTTGCCATTAAGATCCATTTTTAGTTTGAATGTTTAACATAATGACATGTATTTTTAATATTAGTTGAACACTGACTAGGAGAACCTTAATAATTTGTAATCTGTTGAACAGTTCCATATTTTTAAAACAATTAACTTTAATAATAAATTGACAACATAAATACACTTTCAAACACTTCCAGGAGGCACTGCCACCAATCCCATTAAGTGGTATGCTGAACAAGCATGGAGGGAAAGTACGACTAACCTTCAAACCAGAGCAGGACCAGCTGTGGCTCGGCACAAAGGAACGCACTGAGAAACTTGCAATGACATCAATTAAAAGTAGGTACCTATGCTAATATAAAACCAGTGAAAATAAGAAAACCTTGTTATTTTAGCAAATTTTGCTAGACGTTTTTCCCTTAGCTATGCTATTCAGATTCTATGTTAAATTATTAATTCTAGCAGTAATCTATTCCAAGAAACAAATCTTGTCCTTAAAATGTTTTTCAGAAGGTTAAGAAAACTTTAATTATCTCGACATACTGATTTTGAAGTGAAGTTTATATAACGTATATATTTTTTCAGGCATCACATCTGAGCCAATCAAAGAGCATGAGGAATACCACATCATGGTAAGAATATTTTTTATAATATATTATTTTCAACCAAGCAAAAGTTTTCCTAGTCAGCATTTGTGTTTGTTCGATGATAAATTGCGTACCGTTCATCCAACCTTCATAAAATTTAGTCGGTAATGTAATTCATACAAGTTACTGGGGCATTTCACGTGAAGCGGACAGGAAAAAAAAAGTGAGGTTCTGAAAATCGATCATATTTGGCCCATTTATACTTATAGTAGGTATGAATGTGACCACAATTTTTTTTTTTTGTATAATGTATATTTCACAAGTTATGGGTTTCTAAAGAATTGTCGTAATTGTAATATCAATTTTATGAAAGTAGTTTTTCGAATTTAACAAATTTACAATAAAATATTTAACATAGCGATACATATTGGAAAAATACTGTTCTTTTTAAAAATAAAATAAAATTTAAAAAAATAAAAAAATTTAATGTCCAAAACCGGAAGTAAACTTTTCAAACCTGAATTTCAGTCACTTCGACCATTTTTTTTTTCTCTTTTTTTTTTCAAAATATAGCTTAAAGTATATTAAAAATACACAAGAAAATTCAAAATGGGATCTCTATTTGTTTAGGAGTTAGATGAATTATAGATAGTTAGATGAATTAATGTACATACGCGTCGCGATGGCCGTGATTCTGACGCTTGCATAGATCGAGTAATTTGCGCGATATTTCATTAAAACTCGCAACTTTATTAATATTTTATCTTGTTTCAGCGTATTTAAGCTCTTACAAGGATGTGGAATAAGTATTATTAATACAATATACTAGCTTTCGCCCGCCCGGTATGTCCAATCTTTATAAATTATAGCCTAATATGTTTTATTCTGGTGTCTTAGCTACATTACTGCAAAGTTTCATCAAAATCCATTCTGTAGTTTTTGCATGAAAGAGTAACAAACATATATACATACATCCATACATTCTTACACACTAAGTATAATACTTAGTCTTCAAATAGAGACAAACTATGTACAAGAAAGAGATAGAAATATGACGTGCGGTTTCGTATATATCCTAGTAATATTATAAACTTAAAAATGTGTAAGAATGTATGGATGTATGTATGTATGTTTGTTACTCTTTCATGCAAAAACTACAGAATGGATTTTGATGAAACTTTGCAGTAATGTAGCTAAGACACCAGAATAAAACATATTAGGCTCTATTTTATAAAGATTGGACATACCGGGCGGGCGAAAGCTAGTATAGTATATTAATAATACTTATTCCACATCCTTGTAAGAGCTTAAATACGCTGAAACAAGATAAAATATTAATAAAGTTGCGAGTTTTAATGAAATATCGCGCAAATTACTCGATCTATGCAAGCGTCAGAATCACGGCCATCGCGACGCGTATGTACATTAATTCATCTAACTCCTAAACAAATAGAGATCCCATTTTGAATTTTCTTGTGTATTTTTAATATACTTTAAGCTATATTTTGAAAAAAAAAAGAGAAAAAAAAAATGGTCGAAGTGACTGAAATTCAGGTTTGAAAAGTTTACTTCCGGTTTTGGACATTAAATTTTTTTATTTTTTTTAATTTTATTTTATTTTTAAAAAGAACAGTATTTTTTCAATATGTATCGCTATGTTAAATATTTTATTGTAAATTTGTTAAATTCGAAAAACTACTTTCATAAAATTGATATTACAATTACGACAATTCTTTAGAAACCCATAACTTGTGAAATATACATTATACAAAAAAAATATTTTGTGTTCACATTCATACCTACTAGAAGTATAAATGGGCCAAATATGATCGATTTTCAGAACCTCACTTTTTTTTTCCTGTCCGCTTCACGTGAAATGCCCCTACTGTAAGTTCAACTATGGACAAAATCTGTCAATGATTTATACAGATATATGAGTCATTTCCGGTTGTAACTCTATCTTTGTCCCCAAGGGTGACAATTGGGAATCGTTTTTTTTTGGGAATGACTCAGATATATGGGCGCCAAGACTCAGTATAGCGTAAACTACTATAATAGATCCAACCGTTTATTTTCTATTTGACAGATCTAATTTGACAGTTATAGTGTTGTGACCAAGTGAATATAGTGGACACGATATCGATTCATTTTTCTATCGAGTCTGTGCGGAAAGAGAACAGTCGTAGGAATGGCGCTAGTAAGTAGTAGAACGTCATTCTATTATCACTTTTGTTACATTGACACGTAATAATAATCTTCTTAGAGTCAATGTATCTACCAATCTATATTTATACTACATTAGAATGCTACATTATACCCGTTCAAAAATAGTTATACAATATCGATATCTCAATCGTAACATCACTGTGTTAATATCCATAGAACGTAAATTTTTAAAAACGTTTGTTATTTTATGTAATTTATTAAAAAACTACTGCACATGGACTCAATTTGTCAAAGATGATTATTATACGGGATCAAGGAGCAAACTTAGGCAGTTGTCATATTTTTAAAACCTCGCATTTAAAAGTGAACTTTTGCGTAACATGACGGAGTTACGTTCTATTGGTGCTGTCAAAAAGAAAATAATCGGTTGGATCTATTATAACAATTTTATCATTATCCAGTTTTTGATTTCTAATTATTAATTTCAGGGACTCCAGCTCGGCCCGACTGAGGCATCTCGGTATTGGGTGTACTGGGTGCCGGCTCAGTACATAGAAGCCATAAAAGACGCGGTACTTGGAGTGTGGCAGTTCTTCTAAATAACTCTACAACTCTCTTCTCATACTTCTACCTTCAAAAATTTGATAGGGTAGCGGCAATATAAAATTTTTCGAATGTATTTCTGTGTCCATAACTAAAACTCGGTACGTTACATATAATGGTACCATTTCTTTTGTGATATCAAAATGCCATGTCAATTAAAATTGTCCATTCGAATGCTGGCATAAATCTGGTCATATTGAGAAATTATTTATTTTTATTGTAAGTTTGCATTTTTAAGCATTTGGATTAACTGAGCTGTACAGAAGCTGACTTGTATTTGCACAATGGTCCTACAATGTTGTGTGATGAGCTTACGTACCTCGAGTTTCAAATCTGATCTCTTTGTGAACTCTACAATATTCAGTCGGTCCAGTGAACACTTGGCTTGAATTTAAGTGCAACAAAATAGATCTTTGTTTTATTATTTGTTGACTGATACTGTAATCATGATATTATTGCATGCTGATGTTCAAACCAAACTTTCACTGGATATTTTTGATCATAGAATTAGCGAATAAAATGTTTTAAATAATTAATTCCTGTTTCTTATTTGTCCTGGTACACTACCATCATAATAATAAACCTTTTTTATTTCATCTCTTTATTGAGAACTTGAACATAACATAAAATACTGAAAAATTGCGATGTCCTTACAAGCTAACATGTAGTTAGACTACATTATAAAATGGCACTAACTATACAATCCTAGGTAACATTATAAAGTATAAATAGTTGTATAAATAATAAATTAGAGTATAAAACATTTGGCATCTCGATATGTGTATAATCCGTTGGATGTCTGGTATAATACTAGTTTTGTAGTCTTTGGAATTTTAGCCATATTCTGATTGGACAGTCAACGAAAACTGTCCTTTAGGTATTGTAGTTGCATGGTACCACACTCTTGTGTCCAGGAAAACTGAAACAAAGCAGTTTAGATTCCTGCATTATTGAAAGATCATAAAACCATCACGTTTGCGTTTGCATTAGAATAGTATACCTAAAGCTATGGCTAGTTTTGCACTTTAGCGACGCGTGAAGGGGTAGCATCTACAACACGAAGCAAGACTAGCAGAAATTATCCAGCAAGACTAGCAGAAATTGTCCAGCAAGAGTAGCAGAAATTATCCTGCATTATGTAGAAGAGCACCATAAAAATTCATGGGAAGCATCCGCTACTGGATTAAAGCTTCGCTACCAGAGCCACTGCAACTCGAGTTTGAATGACAGTAAAATATAATAGCTGCAGATGAAATTTGGTGTTTTGGTCTTTGAAGTAACAAATGCAAGTGTCAAAAAATGTATGTAAGGATAAAACGGAGCGACGCAGCTAATTTATAAAAGTAACTTTCAATGTCACCAAAGACAGACCTGTTATGGGCAAACGTGAAGTTTAACATCAGGCGAGCGATTTGCTCGTTTCGTCACTTAATCACATAAAAAAAAAAAAAAAACCTTTTCCAAACTATCGATTTTAATAAAATTTGACCACTACCTGTGCTTTATTAGTACCAAAATGAAATACTAACCAATGTCTCCAGGTTCCACATAATAGTTGAACTTGTGGCATTTATGGTCACACTCGGGCACGGGGGCAATAATCCATGTTTTGTTTCCTTTAACTTGCCCCTGCCACATCAGTCTTGATATATAATCCAGCTAGAAAAAAGGGCCTTATTAGAATAATTTTATTTAAAGATTTCTCAGGCTATTTTTATTCCTTTTAGTGAGACCTGCAATCACCCATACAACTAATGCCCTATAGCAGGGATGGCGAACCAATGCCATGCGTGCCGTTGCGAGCATGGGACACAATAAAAATAAAAAAAAAATAAATAAAAAAAAGAAAAAAAAAAAAAAAAATATTTTATGGCATATCTCAAGCCTCATTAAACATTTCTTTGGAACAAATGGCACATTGATTCATAAAGGTTCACCACCCCTGTCCTATATTGTTTTGCTGCTAATCAATAGAATGACCAAATAGCAGATTAGCATCTTAACTACCTTCCACACACTTCTTGTGTAATTTACATTTCTTTACTTTTTATCTGTTAGAATAAACACAATTTTAACAGTGGACTTATCACTTACATGCATAACAGCTCCTATTTCATATCCAAAGAAAATATTCTCTGTAGCTGGAAACTCTGCATCTTCAGGTAAAAAATCAGGTATACTGTAGTATTTTCTAACTTTAGCTAATATGTCGGGATGGCAGTTACCCCTGGAAATGGTTCAAAGGTGTACATTGTATGTTGGTCAAATTATGAAATATGAAACATATTCCTAACAAATCTATAATAGTGCCATATCAGGGTAATGTAGGCTAGGGTAGTTCTGTATTTTTATTCTATTGCACTGTCAATATGAAAGCTTTCAAAATTGAATCCACACTCAACTCTACAATGGCTCAATGGATTTAGATGTATGTAGTATCAAATGGTCTATAGAAGTCAAGCTACTTCTAGACTGCCCTTAATAGGCCAAGAGCGGTCTCTCAAAACAAATTGATTTGTTTTTTTTACACATTAGATTTGTAATTTTGCAACCTATCAGATGCATGAAAAAACAGAAAAAATAATGTTTTTTGAGATACTTCTCTTGGGCATATGAGGGTAGTATAGACCATTTGATTTCAAAAGTCTACTTTTATCCCAAAAGATTTTAGACTTGATAGGACAGCGACTGAAACCCGAGATTATTTGGCTATAGTAAAATGACTCGCTTACCATCCTACATACCAGGGCTTCTGCCCCGGCTCATTCCTAGCCCTAGCTTTAGGCATATTGAACACTTCTTTCAAACTGAACAAATCAGTCTTGAAGTTCAGGAACTGGCATCCCTCGTCGAGACTCTCGTAGCTGCCTTCGGTCTTTTCATACAATCTCTTGAACATACTATAACTAAACTCTTTGGCTGCTTTCCAGTGTTTGATGGCATCTTTGACAATAATAGGACCGGATGAGTAGGCATATTTCTGCAATGTATTAAAAAAATATAAATTATAGCTGAGAATAGTAGGCGCTGAATTGATATAAATTAATCTACATTGTTTTAACTGGAGATTAATGAAATAGGTCACGGTTGAAAACCAATTGGATAGGCAGATCTTTTGAATTGGAATTGACAAAAAGACGGTAGGTATTTATAGATGAAAGCTTACCGAGAAGTCTTGTCTAGTGACGTTTCGCAAAATAATAGGTTTCGTCACATTCTCGCAATAGCTACAATCGGCAAGAGGGCGCGTCGCTTCCCATACAAAATAATTACTAGGTAATAAACATCTAGCACTCAATATACTGTTAACGACACTAATGCTTATCAGTAATGATAAAATGGTGATTACTATGACTATTATCAGCTTCTTTCTCGTTTTATTTTCAGTTTCATTTCTATATTTGCAAATGTAATCGTATTGTGGTAGCACCTCATGGAGGCCCCTTTCGATCGCGGTCTTTTGCAAATTTCTTAATTTTCTTGTGACTATTGCTTTTGTATTGAATTTTCGCATTGTTTACGTATCAATTTTATACACCGTCATATCACATTTTGTGAAATACAAGCAAAAAACAATAAATTTCCAATTTTTGGTGCAACAGGAAGTTGTTTTCATTTTGACATTTTTTTGTTTATTTTTATGATTGTCACAAATCATAACATTGAGTTGTCACTGCCATCAGACTAAAAAAAAAAAAAAAGATAGACTATTTTCATTCTTAGTCGAATAATTGACGGACATTTCTAAAATAAAAAAGTTAAATTGTCTGTGGTTTAAAAAAAATGCTGCCACTTTTAAATGCATTTCTCCCTATTTAACAAAACAAAAAGTAAAATATATTGTGGAAAGTAAGTGTGTACATCCGTGATGTCCATGCACAAAATATAAAGTTGATTATTTTATATGTGACTGCGCAGTATAAAATACATAAGTACCATAACAATGACTTGATAATCAAGTTAGAGGTTTAGTTTTGAATGAAATGGGAAATTTGTCACGTGGTTAAACAATTCAAGTTGTTTCCCTAATTATTGGAAAAGCTTTATTCTGGTCACCCTGTAACCTGACGCTGTCATGTCAACGAACCGATGAACTTGGCGGTTTCTCCAGTGATTTAGACAAAAAAAACTCCGAAATGCCTCCAAAGAAGCGCGATAAAGACAGCGAAGCTAGCAAAAACTCCAAAATTGATCACTTACAAGCCGACCATGAATTATTTTTACAAGCGTTCGAAAGTAAGTTTGGTCACCCGCGACCTGTAAGTAGCATTTCCTGTGAATAATTTGCGCTAATGTATATTCAACCGCATTTTACAGAGCCGACTCAAATCTACAGGTTCTTGCGGACCCGCAATATGTTGTCGGTACGTATTGGGTCAATAAAGATACCGTTACTACTAACTCAAGTGACAAACATCAAATGAATTTATTTTCCTGTTTTTAGCCGATATTTCTCAATAGAACACTATCATACATGAAGCGCCGAATGTCTAGAAGCAATAAAACCCGCAACGGATTTAAGGTGGACAGTTTACTCGAGAAAATCACCCTAAAGAAGAGCACAGAACTACAACCTAACAGCCTAGGAGGCTACATGACTCTTACCTTCCTAGGATTCTATGATAAGACTTTGGATGACTCTAGAGAGTATCAAGTAAAAGTAGAGACCCTGCTGTTGAAAATATGTCATAAAAAGAGGAAGGAAAGTTCTTCAGCAATAGTTGAAGTATCCGTAAGTAACTACATTGAAATGTGTTCCCCTCCTTAATTTTTGTAATCTAAAAATGAGTAGATAACAAATTGCTTCATCATATGCTTAGCAACAAACAGTATTTAGTTCACTATACCTTTTTCAACCTATGTATGTGTTTAGTAAACAAGTAAATAGTTGAAAACCCTGATACACACATAATTTTTTTTACACCTGAAACTTCTCAGGAGATTTTTCACTGAGAAAACCAGAAAATACTTTTTATTTTGTTGTGCATAAACAAACCAGCTTCTATTTAGTTACTTACTTACAGAATTCAGCTTATTTAAAAGATTCCTGGATTAAACTAAATATCTTTTGAAGTATAGATTCAACTTTCTGACCAATAATACTGCAAAATTAAAATTATGGCCTGGTTTTCAAATAAACAGCCATTCAAAATGTAACAATATTGCTAGACCATTATTTATTTGTTTGATGTTAGGCGAGCAGCATAAGCTGATGTGCCAATATCTTACAGTGTTGAAATCAATTCATTATCAGTCAGTATTTTTCCGTCAGCACAATTTTCACTGTTTTAATTCACAAATCTCATTAATTTTTAAGTGTTCAACGTCTCGGCTGAAATGATACTTTTTGCATTCTGCTCCAGTTATAGACCACTCTATTCTGCTTTGTTCCATTACAATTTCCATTGATCCATTCCATTCCTTAGATGTGAGTTAGTAATAGCATGCTTCCCTGTATTTTATTGCTGTCTAGATAATTCGACTAACCCCTACGAACACTCAAAACTGTAAATGACATTTTTACAGAAGAGCAATTTGAGAGTCATTTGGCCTAAATTAATAAGTTAAAATGCCTAAGGTCAAAAGTATATATTTTTATTTTAAATTGTTTTTCTAAAAGTATATTATATTAAATATTCATATAATTGGGACATTAAAAAAATCGCGAATTTTGCTGTTTCAAAGTTGTTCATAAGGGCAATTTAATTGAGGACTAAGATAATTGAACTGACTGTAATTTTTAGGTCGGCAGTTGTTCAGTTCCCTTAAATCCCTCAACATCGGAGCCTCCTGCAATGGCTTCAGCGGTCAGCATCTCCAGTGACACATTCAGCCCCTCGCAAGGCCCCAACGTGAAGTCGTACATGTTGATGCTGCGAGTAACCGTTACCCGAGCCGGCAACACAACTAACGGTGGTGCGAGTTCCTCTGAAATCACCAATGGTGATCTAGATGGTATTTTATGTTGTATATTTTATGTTCGTTTTCTTTCTTTTCTTGTATTTCATTCAATAATTTTCTTAGAGGAAATTCAGCTGGCGAAATATAAAATAATATGTAAACCAATATCAAATTGTTGAACAATCAGATTAATGCTTGAAAATTTTAAAAATTGTCCTTTTGAGTTTGTGTTTTGTGACTTTTCTGTGTCAATATCCTGAACACCGGATATTATGGTTATTTCTCCAGAGTACAATTTATTTTGCACAATGTCAAGCAATGTTGAATAATGTACATACATATGAATGGAAATGCTAACTAATATTTTCATGGCAAATAGGAAAATATTTCCATGCAAATAAATAGCAGAACATGAAATCCGACTATTGTTAAAAGTTACTACAGGAAACTTTGCTCCAAATTCATTAATTCACAGCATAAGCATACATATAATAATTTAAATTTTGAATTTTAAGTTCCGTTTATTTTGCTTCTTTTCACCAAGTTTCACCTAGAAAATATCTTAATCAAGTTTTCCGAACTTTATATCCCTTCAACAGAACCCGTGATAAAACGCCTAAAATCCACCTCCGAGCACAGCACAGACAGCAAAGACATCAAATGGAGCAAGTTGTATGGCAGCGAGCTTATAGTGTATGACAAACACAACCGCTGCCTACTCACTAATGGAGAGTACGACTTAGTTCTACATGACGCCACGCCAGGCGGTCGGAGCGCCACGATCGCACGCTCGCCGCACAAAGCTCTAATGGCACAGTGGGAGACTATACCTGGTGTGAGTTCTATTTTTTCTCTCACATTCTTGTCTCTCATTCAACTTTGCCTGTTGTTTTAATTACCTCAGTATTATCACTATGCTATAAAGTCATAATCGTAATTATTTATACATATCGGATACATTTCGGAGAGTGTGCTTCTGATCTGCATGATCTAATTCCCTCTAGCCCTTTCTACTATTGGTCTACCAAGGGTACTAAAAAGCGTCACCGTTTTATGGTTGATATACCAAAAACTCGTACGAAACGCTTTGATTCCACCTTTAATGTGCGAACTGCTAGGGTGTGGAACGCTTTGCCTGAGTGGGTGTTTCCTGATGGATATAATCTAGGTGTCTTCAAGTCGCGAGTGAATCGGTTTCTTCTAGGCAAGCATGCTCCATCGTAGACCGTATCGTTGCTTACCGTCAGGCAAGATGACGGTCAAATGCAAGCCTATTACTGAATAAAAAAAATATATATAACAGGCTTAATAGCCAGGTCAATTTATGGAAAAGAAAATCTATGTAGTATTTGGTTTCAAACATACATACACCGAAAACAATATTGTCTCCTTAGACCAGGGATGGCAAACCAATGGTATGCAACAAAATATTTAAAAGGCAAGCCATCACCTAATTATCACTAGGCAAAATTGTTTTATGGCACATCTAAAGCCTCATTAAACATTTGTTTAAAAAAATTGACATGTTGATTCATAAAGGTGCACCCCTGCCTTAGACAGTGAAATAAAAATTCCGTTTATTTCAGGAAAATGACCTACAATCAGAAACTAGTCCATTTGACGTGTTCAAAGTACGTCCCCTCCTGAAGTTGAAGCTCAGCTGGAGTCAGGAGCCCACCAACGGGCTGGTGAACCGGCCCAAGCTGTACCAGCAGTCCAACGACAACGGCCTGAAGCGGGAGCCGGGCTGTAGCAAGGACAGGCCTCAGAAATCTAGTACTAGTGATATTAAAAATGGTAAGCAATTTTATACTTTATTTTTAATTTAATGATAGGCTTGCGTTTGACCTCCATCACACCTGATGGTAAGCAATGATGCGATCTACGATGGAGCATGCTTTCCTAGAAGAAACCGATTCAGTCGCGATTTGAAGACACCTATGTTAGATTATAGCCACCGGAAAATACCCACGCGGGCAGAGCATTCCACTCTCTAGCAGTACTTGCTTGATGCCTGGCACTTCGTGCCCATTGGTGCCTTCAGACTCACAAATTTTGAGGCTCAAAACCGAGCTTTGGCTATTGGTCTCACAAATATATAGTTATTACTAAATTGGCTCACGTCCAATTAATAATACAGCTTTTTATTTTACTATAGATGGTGTGTGTCGTTTTTACAAATATTCGATGTGGTCTTCTTACGACTCAACCAGTAGTTTAGCTGTGCTTCCAGCAAGAAAAATAAGTCAATTTAAATAATCATTAAACGGTTTTATTTAGCTCACCCCGTTTGTTTTATTTATTATTCTTGGGTCAAATTTAGTAATTCAAATTTCACCCTCTTCCTGTCAACCGATTAATCTGAAATTTTTTTTAACTGCTTTTAGGCTTCATTCTACTCATTATATAGTGAAAAAGAGATGAAAAGATAAAGTGTAGCTCAGATACAATGCGAATGTCTAAAAGCTGAACAAAAAATCTCTCTTAGGATCTATCTTTTACTAGCTGCGCCCCGCGGTTTCACCCGCTGTCCTGCAAGAATAGCGGAAAGCCGTTCAATTTTCTGGGGTAAAAAGTAATCTACATATTACTTAATGGCTTAAGCTACCTTCATACCAAATTTCGTCAAAATCTGTTTAGCTGTTAAATTGTTAAATCAAATTGTCATCCATACGTCCATTACATAGCTGTCATTTGCGCAAAGAGTATAATAAGTCGTTTTGTTATTCCAAGTCTGATTCTTTTTTGTTATACCTCGTTTTATAGTGACTGATGTTTTATGTCAATTCACACTTGAATGCTATCGAATTTATTTAATAGAAATAAATAGTATAATAGGAATAAATAGTATCCTATGTGCGTTTCCTGGCTCTAAGCTACCTCCTCACCAATTTTCAGCCATATCGGTAAAGCCGTTCTTGAGTTATAAGTAGTGTAACATAACACGACTTTCTTTTATATATATAGATGATATAAGCATACAACGGCATCGATTGTTTTTGTTTTAACTTATTATTTATTTTATATTTTTTTATTTTTTTTATTGTAATTTACGCGGGAATACTCGCGTAAAAATTTAGTCGTTTACTAAGACTAGTTTCGATCACATTCGGTGATCTTCGTCAGGAAATTACAAACGTGACGCGCTCACGGTTGCGTCTCGCCTGGTTAATTATAACAAAATGTGTCAAAACCGCGTTAGTTTCCTTAGAAATTAATTTATAACTGAAATTTATCTAGGTGACAAAATCAAAAACGAATCCTCCGAAGCCGGCGAGTCCAAACGGCAGCAGATAATCTACCAGTTCCTGTACAATAACAACTCGCGCCAGCAGACGGAGGCGTGCGACGACCTGCACTGCCCGTGGTGCTCGCTGGACTGCGGCACGCTGTACTCGCTGCTCAAACATCTCAAGCTGTGCCACTCGCGGTTCAACTTCACCTACTTTGTAAGTCTATCTATATCTATAACAATCGAAGTTCTGACTTACTGATTGATAGAGGATGCACAGTTGAGCGCTCGCTAGTGACTAATAATAAGTTAAAAATAAGAATAAGTATGGTTTCTATTTGCAATAAACGTATAAAAGAGACTGCTCGTTTGACTTTAGCACTTCATTTTAAACAGAAGCTTGGTTTCTCTTCACTGGGAGTGAAGAGAAACCAAGCGCTATACGTTAAGCGCTGTAGCGTTCCACGCCCTATACGATTTTGATCTGCATCCGTAGTTTAATAGCAGGATAAGTACATTTTGATGGTACTCAATTTATTGTGATCATTCATTACCTTTATAAAGGCGTTGCGTCGGCCTCATTTAAGAGCTTTTACGAATCTCTCTATAGCCAAACCGTTTATTTGGTCGCAGGCGGCGGGAGCGCTTAGTGTATAGTGTATACACACGCGCCCACCGCCCGCACCTCTCTCAGTCCCCTTTGTCGTCATACCCCCGCGCCTCTGTACCGCGCAGGCGAGGACCAAGATAAACGGTTTGGCTATAGAGGCCGTCACGCTCGTGATAAGAGTGATCACTAATTTCGTAATGTGTATATAGCCGATCCCGGGCGGCGCGCGAATCGACGTGTCCATCAACGAGCTGTACGACGGCTCGTACACGGGCTCCCCGCACGACCTGATCGCGGCGCAGGGCCGCGGCGCCGGCGCCGGGCCGCGCGCCGGGCCCACGCGCCGCACCGAGCTCACGCGCGTGCTGGTGTGGCGCCCGCGCGGCCCGCGCCGCCGCCCGCCGCGGCACAGCCTGGCCGAGTTCCTGGAGCTCGACGACGGGGACCTGCTCGAGGCGCAGCGGCCCTACTTGACTGGACATAATAGGTATACAATCACGCTGCGAACTCATGGCTTTGTCACAGGGAAAAATATAATTCATTATATTTTATTTATTTCAGACGACTAGGCCATATTAATAAATATCTTACAGACTAACATAACATATAATTACATATTATATTTCTTCTGGGACTTTGTTGTGTAATGTGCGGCAGTGACTCTATTTGTTATCCGTTTCGAGATTATTTATGAAATTTGTCTATGATTTAAAGTCTGTAAGGAAGCCGTAATTTTGATTTCAGAAAATGCTAGAAAATTGGTAATACTACAAAATGCAAGTAAGGTTTTGTTCCAATTTTTATGGTTGGTCAAAATTGTATTTTTAGGCCACTTTTTTTTTATGTAATTGAGTGACGAGACAAGCAAATCCACTTCCATATCTTTAAAAATATGTACAGAAGTAACTCAGTATAGCGCTAAGTATCTCCTTCGGTATTCCACGCCTAAATACAAAGTCGTGGATTGAAATCCTGAATCGCAGTCTTGTTTTCCATTCTCCCATATAAACCGACCTATCGTTACAAAAGTGATCTCTTTCCAGACTGTACCACCACACGATCACCTGCCTCCCCGTGTACCCCAACGAGCTGGACATCGACTCGGAGGGAGAGACCGACCCGCTGTGGCTGCAGCAGAAGACCATGATGATGATCGACGAGTTCACGGACGTCAATGAGGGGGAGAAGGAACTCATGAAGATGTGGAACCTCCACGTCATGAAGTACAACTACGTGGGAGACTGCCAGATAGCTATCGCTTGCCAAAAGTTCCTCCAGATGAAAGGAAAGGAGCTCCTGGAGAAGAACCTGTACAGAAACTTCGTTCTTCACATGTGCTCGCTGCACGACTTCGGGCTGCTGAGCCCGGTCGCCCTGTACCAAACCAACCAAATGCTGAACCAAATGTTAGCGGACAACGCGGAGGCCAAAGAGAAAATGCGCGTGTCTATCAAAGCGCAGCGAGAGCATTGGCACGCCGTCGGGAAATACCAGCAGCCGGCCATCATCGAGCAGAAACCTCCGACGACGACGGCCAAGCTCAATAGCGTGGAAGCTTCTCCCTCCGTGAGACGAAAAACGTCCAACTTACAAGCGAACAGAATGGCGAGTGCCAGCACAAGCTTTAGCAAAACGTCGACTTCTGGACAAGAGCGGCCCGGCGACACTAAAAGGAAAATGTCGTCGGGCAGCATACAGAGCCGCAAACGGTCTTCTATTTCAGAAAGAAAGAGTTCCGTATAGCACAGGTTTACTACCAAAAGTTCTAGCCCATCAGACTGAACCCCAGACGAAGGTTACACATTCAGCTTGGCATCAGTCAATCCTTGCGACTATTATGACAGGAAACTGACAGTGTATAGATGTACGTAGACTGATGATGAATAGCGTACAAATCGCAACAGTCCATGGTTGTAGCCATAATGGCGAGTAACTGACCGTATACGTAGATTGCTGGCAAATCGCGTGCAAGTCGTAAACCAAAATGAGTAGTGATCAAAGTCACGGACCGATCTGATGCTAGACTGTGACATGTGTGTTGTGTAACCTTCGTCCAAGGCGGGTCCACACCTGCGGACGCGCACGAACATTGCGATTCGCAAACTTCTTAGGAACTAAGTATGGACATGTTCGCCAATGATTAGTGAGTAGTTCGCGTGCAAATTATAGTGTCCTCTCACAAACACGAATATACGGTTCTCAGAAATTTTAAAAACATGCGCAGGCATAAAAATTGGTTGTCTGTAAAGTCGGTTTACGGATGATAGTTTAACGTGACAACGTCATAACAAAACATTGATGAAATGATTGCATACTTTTCTCGCTCCGATCGTAACGTTACAATGAGCGTAACGGGACACTTTTTCGTGCGTGCACCCGGCGTTCATCGATTTATTAGACGTTGTCACGTCAATAATAGGCGTCCACAGCCATTCGAGCGTGAATCTCGCACGCTCGAATGGCTGTGGATGTGCATGTCCGCAGGTGTGGACCCGCCTTTAGAGTTGAAAGTCAAGTTTTAAATGTTGTATAATTGGCCATATCGAATGTCTGCTGTTTTATCCAAATTAATAATTAATGGTTGTTTCGGTGCGCCGCACGTTGTAGTTGTTTGTTAGTCTGGGCGTCCATCAAATGGATGACATATAGGGGCTGTTTATTTATTACGTAAGACTATTTAAGAGGGTCCTACCTTATTTTTATTGACCTATTCTTCACACACAACTTGACTTTTTAATCATCTCATTGGTGGCTCACCAGGTCTACCCTCAAAAAGTGCTTGGGCCGTATTCCACTTGCCAAGTTCGGATTGGGTAAAAATTTCTCAGTGGGAAAACAGCCGCTTCGCATTCCTGAGATACCGAGTTCAAACTCCGACTTCGTACTATTCATACAAATTACCTAAAATTTCTATACATTATACAACCTGTTGGGCTCAGCGGTAATATCCGCCTTTTAAGCCAGAGGTCCCAGGTTCGATTCTTGGCCGGGCAGTTGTTTGAATGATGAATTTAAATATCTGTTCTGGGTTCGGGTGTTAGTTGTCTTTGTCTTTGTGTGTGTTCCATGGCATCCCCGACAAGATTATCCTAGTTGGGAGGCTATGGGGAGCTATGAGTGTGAAACGTTTTATTATTAACAGCAGGAGGAAGGGGTAAAAAAGTGCTCATAAAATTCTTACGTAATAAAATAACACCCCTAATTAAGTTACTAAATTATGACGTATTTACTTCCTCTCCCTCTGATCTTAGATCTCGATAGCTCGATATTGAATCCGGCTTATTTTTAACACTTTGACTGCGGCTAATCAAATGCGCTTGCCTTAAGTGCGGCTAACAGTCAAATGCATTGTGTTTTACGCGCCTGGCGTGTGCAACCGCACTCGCATCGCACAAAGGAAAACACAAGGTATGTGTTTTCCGCAGTCAAAGTGTTAAGAAACTAATTCACAACTTACTGTTTTACTGTGATTTTTCCCATACTTTTAGCGATAAATAAGTTTAATTCAGTTTTTAAGACGTTGATATTATAAACCTATGATGATCAGGTCTAATTTTACTGTGAACATCTCTTTTCCTCACACGGATGAATATGGCAACTGTATGTATCTTGAGAGTAGAATAGCTGATATTACCTAACCATGTGTTCCAACAGCCTCACTCGAGAGCCCGTTTCAATTACAGGCTAAGTGTGATTATCACTGTCATTTTATATTCGGTGAGCTGTAGTCAAATGCCTAGCCGGTGCCTTCTGCCGGCGGTGGATCAACGGCCTATATGGCTGCTTTACAAAATATAATAGATTGTTATGACGATCGCGACATAGTTTGTATTGTATATCAAATCAGTGAAGGCTTTTCCCCAGTATTCTATACGATAATGTTGAATTAATTGAACGTTGAATGAAACAAAGGGTATAATTGAAACATATGATATTAATGATCCTTGTTTTCCTAGCTAGAATACTAGAAAATTTAAATATTGAAATGAAGTAAATGCAAGAGATGAGTAAGTTATTTGGTTGATGATTGACTATTGAAAATGTATAGAAAATTGACATTTATTATAGTACATAAAATTGACTAACTGTAAAAGACTGCAGGGTATGTGGTACTGCCTTTAACACAAGTCGGTCTGATGTACCGCAATTTTGTATGTGGGTTAGTTTTTATAGTTTTTTTTTATAACCCTTTTTTCATAATAACTTGGTACCTACCCTTAGCAATAGTAAAATTACCATAGATTACCTCTTAAAGATTCCGTAATAGAGATGATCGAAGCGCACCGCACACAGGTCTAAACACATCTGTAAACTTTCGCTGTCATTGGTTGATTGCTAGATTTGCTAGCCAATGGGATCACTTTGTCAGTGCAACTTGTGCGTTCCTGATACTGGCCCCCAAGCCAAATAATCGACAAACGGTATAGAAAAAAGGGAAAATATATGGGAATGACATTTCTAAAATTTATTTATAGATTCTATATTATATGACAGAAATGTCATTGTGCTATATAGTTTTCTATAGCGTTTGCGATTATGGAACTGCTACTTGGCTAGGAGGGCTGATGCGTTATATCGCAACTAAGATCGTATAATGTCAATGCGGCTATATAGAGGGTAATCTGTGATTTTTACTAAGATGACTATTTTATAGATCAATGCATATTTTTTAAATAAATAAGTTATACACTTATGTTAAGTAATATAGTGAGTTCATTTTACTTTTTCATCTGTGCGATTACAATGCTTGTCATTTAATTTTGTTATTTTTTATACTTGTCTATTTGAATAAATTCCAATGATTGTACTTATGATGAAATATACCTAACGATTATTTTCAAATCATGATTTTATTTCAAAACCTCGATTACTTAGCTAACCGCAAGACCCATCAGTGAAAAGTAGTGCGTACTCTAAGGGCCAATTCATACTGCCGCCAAACACTTTATGCTTGGCATTTCTTTAATCCAAAGGCGGACGGGGTTCCTGGATGTGGACACCTGGTGAGGTGACTAGTAAAGGGAAATACCTATCAATTGTTTACCCCGGTTTAGGAAAATTGTAGATTCGGGACTGACCACCAGCCTATCCCGGTCATCGCGCTATGAAGAAGGCAAAAAACGTTGGCGGTGCCACCTCATTCATATTGCAAAAAATTGTACTCGTCGCAAATGGCATAAAAACTATTGAAAATTAGAACTGTCACGAGTGCTACTAGAATAAAGAGAAAAATGGAAAGCCGTTTGACAAAGCTCACAGACTGAAATTTGTTGTTTTAAATATGTCGTACACGAGGAATTCAAACAAATTGCCCGATAAAAGCAGAACAGACATACAAGCATCTGGGAGTAACGATGACGAAGGTATTCATACGTAGGTCACGAGATCAGGCCGTGTTTTAAATGTAACTGTTTGTGATTTGTGGCGCAATAACTGTCCTACGATAGTCTGCGGGAAGCGAGGCTGGCGTAAACATGGCGAAGCGCGTCACAATAAAGGTTTCATTGGCAAATAGATCAACATGGGCTGGGAAACTGAGTCTAAAATTAGATTTTTGTGATCAGAAATCAACCAATAGTTAACGGACAGTTGTTTAATAATGTCTCCCTTTATTTATAGCACAGATAAATGCTAGCAACGCTGCCGAAAGTTGCACTTACGCTGGTAAGTTTCTGCTACCAACGAATTGAAACTACTTCTGTCTTCAGAATTGCTACAATTAGTTTTGAGTTTATTTTCAGTGACAGTCTCCAAGAAGCCAACAAGTCAAGAAGCTCTCTGTTCAAACCAAAGATCTTTCATAAGCATACATTCCACCGACCACCTCTGCCAGATAGCTGACACAGACAGCGCCTTAAACCTCGAAGAGTGCAACGTGGAAGTCCTCAGCCTGAATGAAGTGTTTCCTTCTACCTCCGAAGAAAGCCTTTCCAATGAAGATGATAATATGTCTGTATCAAAAAAACTAAAAAACCGAAAAAGAGGCGGGAAAGCACTTCTCGAAAATGCAGCAAAAACTTCTTACGTACCGATGAACAGTAAATCCACAACTGAAGCAAGGCAAAAAGATCTGGTGGAAGGCCAGACTTCGGTGTTTTCTGATTTCGATATCCCGAAAAATACGTTGCACGTCGTGGGTAGCAATCCGGGAGAACCCAAGATGTCATATCACGATCCACCGAAGAAGATATCCAAAACGGTTAGTGTCGGATGAAAAATGATACAGTCCAACCTGTAGGTGAGAACTGGGTTAGCGAGGCAACTCCATTATCCAGGTTCGACTGTACGTATATGTTTTTGAATAGGCAAGCAAGGTTTTTACGTCAATCTTAGAATAGCTTTGATTAAAACGATATTACTTACACCACGGTTGTGTTCATAAACTTTTGCTTTTTTCAACAGGCAGGCATCTACTCGTATATAATGTGGTGATCACATATCCCAAAAAGATACAATCCTCAACATTGAATATCTAACCACTCCTGAGAATACTTTTAAATCAAAGACCTGACCTAACCAAAACACATTCCAGATGAAGAAATTCCTCCGCAACATCGACAAGCACAAGAACGAGCAGAACTCGAAGTGCAGCGAGAAGGCGCTGAGCAAGCTGACCACGATGCGAGGGATCCTGAAGGACGGCCGGTGCGGGCCCGAGTGCACCGGCGACTCCGCGCACGGACCAGATAATGAGTACAATCGTGAGCCAGCGCATCACTCCACTCATTTTATTTCTTGTTTATTTAGTAGATACACATTACAAGTGAGTTCTGGTAAGGCAGTTGTGGTATCATCACACTATTGTTGCTGTATGACGATTATACTTATACCTACAAATAGCCTTCGAAACCGGGTTTAGTTCAAAATGTGCACTTTCCAAAATGTCCACCGGACCAAAATGAGCGTTTTTAAATTCGTGCATTGCCCAAAAAGTGCATTTATCACAAGCCTGTAGGACGCCCGCGCCGCGCCCACAACACAGACCGCCCCACGCTTCCGCTTCGATCGAACGCAAGCAACTTGTGTTCTCGTACTCGTATTATCTCTCGCGCACCGGCCGACTCATACTTACTCTCGTTGTGTACATAAGTAATTGTAATAGAACGAACAATATAAGAAGTACCGTGACTACGAAAGAACGTCGTTTCTTTTCTACGTGCCTTACGCCTCCGACATAACCTGCAGACCTGCACATAACACGCTTCAAGCCCATCCCAAAATGCGCACTTTTCTGTGATAAATAAAATATGCGTATATTTTTATATATTCGTATTCTGTACAAAGCCGATAAGCCGCAGATGGTATAGCGACAGACATTTAATTAAGACGGCACTTACAAAACTAAGCTAGCCAGCCTGGTAGCCTCGGTCATGGGTTCAGTCACACCTACAAAAGAACTTAGAAACAA
Organism: Alcis repandata; assembly: GCA_949125135.1. Lineage (NCBI taxonomy): Eukaryota > Metazoa > Arthropoda > Insecta > Lepidoptera > Geometridae > Alcis > Alcis repandata. The sequence goes on from OX421234.1 coordinate 9,058,186, forward strand.
CGTAACATAACATTATGACCCTATCCACTATTTCCTCACTAGTTTCATTCGTTAGCAGCGGAGGACCTGACCCTCCCCCTCCCCATGGACTTCAGCCACCACGGCAACTACACGAAGCAAGGCCCCGACAAGTCAGTCAGCTTCAACACCCAGGTGGTCATCATCCACTTCACGGGCGACCTCTGCGTCGGCCAGAGTGTCGAGACGCTTAGCAAAGAAAAGGACCAGCAAGCGCGGAACTCCGAACTCAGGAAAACGTTTCTCACCAAGTACAACGAGTTTTGGCCGACGCAAAAATAATTCAAATACAAGTCGTTGTGTTGTGCCAATTTCGAGATATCTGTGAACTGTGATGCAAAAATTAAACTTTCCGGCCATTTCGGTGTCCATGTTTTCACCGATGTGTTGGTAGTCTTTAACAATTTTGTGAACTGTGTACAACTGACCTGCGTCCGAATGGTTTTTCAAAACAAACATTTTTCTAAATATACATAGTACATATTATAAGTTATTAAAATTATTGTTGTTTTTGTTAAGTTTTGTATTGTACCTACATTTTTAAATTATGTCTTATGTATTTTGAAATCTGATTGGTTAGCCGGTTTAGTTATTGTATAGTTATGTTTCGTGTCTTGTTACCTTAGGAATATCAAATTGGAATAAAATATATTTTTATATCTCAGATAATTGGTTTTAAACAAATCTTTACGCTATGGACCTTTTTTAAAAATTTCAAGTTCTAAATAAAATATCAGATTTTTCAACAAAAATAATTTTATTAACTAATTGTCTATTGTTCAAAAATTTTTATCACAGTTTTAGTTAGGTTTTGAGGTAATTCTCCATAGGACTAGTTCTTTGACTCGGTCATACATGAAGTATTTGGGGAAGTCCAGAGGTAGCTGCTCTACCTTCCATGTGGAATGAATGTTTTCTGTCTTTACCTGGAACACGAATAACAAAGGGCTTTGGTAAATATAGTCCTTAAATATTATATACTAAAATAAACATAGGTACTCTTTAAATCACTGAGTTGAGATTAATAAAAACCATCAGATAATTACTTTTTTTATTCAATAATAGGCTTGCATTTGACCGTCATCTTGCCTGATGGTAAGCAATGATACGGTCTACGATGGAGCATGCTTGCCTAGAAGAAACCGATTCACTCGCGACTTGAAGACACCTAGATTATAGCTATCGGGAAACACCCACTCAGGCAAAGCGTTCTACACCCTAGCGGTTCGCACAATAAAGGTGGAATCAAAGCGTTTGGTACGAGTTTTTGGTATATCAACCATAAAACGGGGTTTTTTTACTTTCAGTGATACAATGGCGGCCTTATCGCCTAAACCTATTTCTTCTCTTTTAAATGGTTAGACATTTAACGATTCTAACTAATATCCTCTTACCTTGTCAAGTAACGTAAGGAATGTCTCATAGCACGGCGCCACCGAGTCCATATGCTCTATAGTGAACACGTAGCGTTTCTCCAGGACTATATACAGCGTCTTCGGAGGACTGGTATTCAGGATCTTTTGTATAGTGGACACGAAGGCTGCGGTTAGGTCGTCGTCGTATATCACTGGAATAAGAAAAGTTATTGTAAACGTAAGTTCAGTTATGAAAAAATCTCCGCGATTGATGATAGACGAGCGCACGCGAACGCCTGTCGATGTTTACAAATCCTAGTTGTGAGGGCTGAAATTAACTTTATTGCGACACGCTTAGAGTCGAACTCAATCTAGAAACATCCCACAGCTGAGATACTAGATCTATCCTCGAAGGGTGACTTAAGAGTCGAACTCAATCTACAATCATTTCCCAGCTGGGATACCAGAACTACCCTTGAAGAGGCTACCCTTGATTAGGCGGTCGTCCACTACCACACTAGCCAAGTGCGGGACGTTTGCAGATTTCCTCACGATGTTTTCCTATTTAGTTTATTATCCTAGCTATGAGTGTGAAACGTAAAAAAATGTTCAACGCTGCACATAGGCTTCTCCTCAAGAACGCCACATGGCACGATCTTCTGCCTTACCCACCCACTTGCCACTTAATCCACTTACATAGGTATTTTTACTTTTTGTCCTCACCATCAGCAGCTATAATAACATCGGCTGCCTTGACCTCGGTCATCAGCGCAGGACTCCAGGTAGACATGAAGTCCAGCGGCATTACTCTGAACTGGGACTTTATGAACTTGGCGTTGTGCTTCGCGTTTAGCCGGATTAGGTCTAGGATGCCGCCGATGTCTATGTCTGGAAGGGATAAAGTATTTGTTACTCTATCCCATATAGTATAGCCATTTGAGGCAAGCATTAGCTTATTATGCCAGAAAGGAAGGTGAGATTTTCGTTACTTTTGAGTACCTATTTTTTTTGTATAAACTGTGGTAGTGTATCTTTTAGAAGACTTATATCTTTTAAAAATATCAAAATGATTACGATAATTTTATTATGATTTATATTGTGTTAGGATATGATAGGGATTGACTTGCAGTCTACAAGGCATCTAAAAAAAAGTTTAATTTTGAATACTATAAAAAAATGCCATACGAAAATATTCATTTATTCAAAAGTGATCTCGGTGTTTTCTGTACTTCACTATTATTCAGGGACATTAGTTTGGTATTAAGTTTCTTACCAGTGCAAACAGTTCTCTTAGCATACAAAGCAGCAACAAAACTGGTGAATCCGGTACCAGCTCCTAGCTCCAGCACAGTCCTGTTGGCCAACTCTCCTTTGAGGCCGAGGTGGATGAGCCAGTCGCCGAGGAGGAACGCCCCGCGCCATACTTGGAGCCCTACAAGGGCTATTTTCGTTCTGGAGCTGTGTTCTGATTTATTGATAGTATAGTGTTTAATGTTTGGTGTTATGGCAAGCAAATTCGACATAATCAGAACAAACTAAGGCAAACTAGGACATATTCAATTGTTTGAGAAAAATTAATACTTCATGTCATGATAAAAACATGAATTAGACTACATTCTCATTCATCTACATACATACATTGAGTTAATTTTATACATTAACTAATTTTATGAGTAACAATATTATTAACATCTAGTAGTTAAGACAAAACATATGGAAGACAACTTACCAATTTTAATTATTTCTTTCAGTGGTCTTTCTATATCTAAATCATCATCATCATCATATTGAACAACTGTGTTGTTCTGTGGCAGTATAAATGGAAACTCTGATATGACATCTGAAAATAGTATTTAAAATAAATTAACTATTGTTCTACACATTAATAAGACCAGATTATGTGTGATGATTAGAATATGTATTTTGATTATGCTACATTACAACTATTTTAAAATAATTATTTTTTCAAATAATTTATACATCTGTAAAGGAATGGAGACTTTAATGCTATTTTGTATTCAAAAGAGCATTAAAGTCTCCCAAAAAAAAAAGCCCAAAATTCATAAAAGTATATGGATATTTTCTTAAAAGGGAAATAAAGTACTTGTTATATACTACTTTAGATTTTGTTGTTGTACTTTTTGTATGGAAAATATCGCTCTTGGCGATAAGACCGCCTTATGCCTGCATCAACTCAATACCACCCTAATATATTTCGGGTTTGTATTTTCCTTTGGAGGTCTCAATAAAAATGAATAGTACTTACTTCCTTCTTTGCTTGGTGTCTTTTTAGTGCTGTAATCATATTCCTCATATATTTCTGATGTAACAGTCAGTTCTGGCATCTGTAATGTAAAACAAGGAAAATCTTGAAACAATATGCTATAACCAATTGTTAATTAAGCATGAACTTAATGTTTATCAATATGCATTCAAACAGAAATGTTTCAGTCCTAAAACATGATTATTACTACATAGTTGTAAAACCCTTAGCTAATCACATGTGGCTAATTCTAAAATTAAATTCAGGGTTTCTTGGCTGGGACAAACAATTAAATATAGAATTAATTTTCAATTGATTAATGTTCATACATACCTTTTATGTTTTTCACAAAACTTTTTTAAAATACAATAGACTGTATAGATAGATAGTCAGCCCAATAATGAGGAAGGAGTGGAGGGAAAAATTTGGAAATGTTCCAATTTTAAAATGTCTAAAATAAATTTGTAATAGTGAGACGGCGTGTGTGCCAGCGTTTGTGAATTAATAGTGATTTGTGGCGTAGTATGTGTGATGCTGGACGCCGGAATGTTTATTGGGTATTTTATTGCATAGTAGTTGAAGGTTAGCTGTCTAGATATTCATAGATTACATAAAATCATACTATTCATCATCATTTTATTGGATAGGTTTAGGTACTCTGTCTAGGCCTTGTACGCTTGGTCAAAGCTCCAAGGTCAAGGTCCAGCTTATGGAATTTCAATTGGAAAGAGATATGAAATGGATTCTGACTTTATATCGACTGTAATTTTATTAGACAAAATTATAACCAAATATGAGCATTGCAAAATAACTTACGATTCATCGCAGTGTACTATATTATGATTTCAATGTCGGAACATGTTCATTGCATTTTAGCTATTAACTTTAGTTTTAGTTTCATACGCAATGTACTAACTTGTAAACTAATAATTTATTTGTATTTAGTTACATTTACGGCCAGTGCAAACAAATTAATTAAATTATTATTATTTTAAGCACAAACGCTACTAAAAAAATCAAAACAAACGTACGTCACTTATGACTTGTGACTGACAGTGACACTGGCATTTCAAACTTCTACGTCAAAAACAGCTGTTTTGCTTGTTTTTGTGTTCAAAAATAAAGAAAAGTTTGACTTTTTTTAATCCCTTGGATTAACTTTATAAGTAAGCTTACAGACGGCAAGATCTGAATGCAAAAAGAGTTTGATTTGTTCGCAGAAATCGCGTAAAATATATAAAATATATACAACCTGATAAATGCCTTTTTACTTTTAACCTTTTATTCCCTTATTACATCTTTCTCTATCTTTTTACTTTTTTGGTCAAATGAAATATGTAGTTGATATTAAATTAAACGATAAAACATGCCGAGTGTAGAAAGTTTAATATTTCATTTATTTAAGGTTTCTCCAAAACTCCGTTCGGAAATAGTCTTGTCTTTTTGTTAATTGTTTTTTTTTTCTCTAAAATATCCAACCAACCAACTTGATCCAACCAATCATAGCCAAACACACCGTCGACGCTGCCACGTCAAGTGAGACAAGAGTGAATGAAGTGGCATTATTTCGGCATTTTGTAAAGACTCGTCTTCCGAGTAGGCATAGTAAAAACGCCGAATTATCCAAAATGCGTGTGATATTATTTACGGCGTTAGCCCTTCTGGGCTCCGTGCTCGGAGACGAAGTGCCTACTGAAGAAAACGTTTTAGTTCTCGGCAAATCCAACTTCGAAAGTGTACTCGCAAATAACGAGTTCGTCCTTGTGGAATTCTGTAAGTTTTTGACTCAATATTCATTCAAATACGTGTCTTATTTGATAAACCAACGCTTCACATCTGTAGAATTATAGTGTTCTGTGCAAAAGTAGCAATGACACGTCATTTGATCGGCACGCCGACCGGTAGCGCGCGGCATGTCTCGTGCATGTAATTAGCTGTATTAAAGTATTATTTGTCCGTAGATGCACCATGGTGCGGTCACTGCAAGTCCCTCGCGCCGGAATACGCGAAGGCCGCCACCAAACTAGCGGAGGAAGAATCTCCTATCAAATTGGCTAAGGTTGACGCCACACAAGAGCAAGAACTCGCCGAAAGCTATGGCGTTCGAGGGTACCCGACTCTTAAATTCTTCAGAAACGGCAGCCCTGTCGAGTACAACGGTATTTAATAGCCCATTAATCATTATGAGCATGTTTTGTCAATACCTTCATGGTTCATTAATTTTCTATAACATGATGTTTCTTATTAGGTGGCCGTCAAGCCGACGACATTGTTTCCTGGCTGAAGAAAAAGACTGGCCCGCCTGCGGTAGAAGTCAGCTCTGCTGAGCAAGCCAAGGAATTGATTGCTGCTAATAATGTCATTGTCTTTGGTTACTTCTCTGACAAAGACACTGAGAAGGCTAAGGCATTCCTGAATGTCGCTGGATTAGTTGACGACCAGGTGTTCGCTGTTGTCACTGATGAGAAACTCATTGGAGAGCTCGAAGCTGAGGACCAAGACGTTGTTCTATTCAAGAACGTAAGTACTATTTTCCTCTATAATAATTGATAAAATCAAAGTTCATAATGTTTGTTTCCTAGTTTATCTGCATAAAGAAACTGAAAACCTCAACAGATAAAAATCTCTAGCTTGTGTAATTTTGGTTGGTTAGTTTCTGTAACTAAGTCAGAAATGATAATATTTAATCAGACTGGTTTTCCATTAAGGGGAACCTGTTTCTGATAGCTTTAAAATACATTATCACACAGCTACATCTTATTTTTGGATAGTCATATCATTGGGGCTTGATGCTATCATTAACTTATCACAGTTTCAAAGATTTTAATTTATATAATTAAAATCCAATTTTCCTTTGAAGATAGACATATTTTATCTAACATTTGATAAAGGTCAGTCTTTTCATATGAACTCTGAAAACCCGGTGATAAGAAACAGATTGTTTGAGTTACTATAACAAAACAGAGTAGATTATTTTTCTAAGGCAACCCATAATACTGATAAGAGAACTGCAATATAGGAAATTGTAATTTTTTTCTAAGTCAAATAAGTGCATACTTATAAATAGATCTCTTGAATATTCATGACTGAATTAATGTAATAAATTACTACACTTTATTACTATTTAATACTAATCTCAATATTTATCTCTTTGTTTTATCTATTCTATTTATAATTAATTACACTAACAGTTTGCAAATTTTATGAAGAGAAAAGAAATTGATAGTAATATAATATTTTATGTATAGAGATATATATATGGTGAGACTTGTGTCTGTCTATATATCACAGCCAATTTGTTATAGGAACTACAAAATTAATTTGATGTTTTGAGTCTCTAATGAAATTGTTAGCTCACACATTTTGCACTTTTATTCTTCTATCCCATAGTCTGTTTATTAAAGTTTTCGCATACTCATGTCCGTTATCGCCCAACAGTTTGAAGAGAACCGTGTCAAGTTCGAGGGAGAGTCCTTCACCGAAGAAGTGTTCAAGACCTGGGTGTTCGTGCAGTCCATGCCCATCATCGTTGAGTTCTCCCACGAGACCGCCTCAAAGATCTTCGGTGGACAAATCAAGTACCACCTCCTGTTGTTCCTGTCTAAGGTAAGAATCGCCATTTTTACACTTTTAAAATTTTTGTTAAGACTTGAGCACTCAAGGTTTATATTTTACAGGCTTTTTTTGAGGCTTGTATTTTTTTACAGATAAAAAATTTAATTATTATTGCAATGAAAAGATAACTATTTATCAATTATCATATATTTTAAGACCCACTTTGGGTCGCTGCGCCAGAAGAGTAGTAGTAGTATATATTTTAAGTACCAATTCTTTTCAATACGAGTGCGTGACTCACTTTTGGTAAACATACACGTAACATATGTCCACGTGTAAAAGTCACTATCAAGGTTAATATTTGAGACCATGCGTTGCCGGTGTCGGCGCCGCCGCGCCGGCCGGCACGTAAACGCACTTATTCTTCAGACAGGTTCCGTTGGTTATAATACACCTATAGTCCTAGAATCGGTATCGCAAAAAAGCTTTGTCAAGTTTTTCGTGCGAGATAGGTATATGAGTATGGCACCCGTCTCGTTTTCACAAGATATCAAATTGTCATATTTTGTGGCAGCCGCGCAGAAAGTAGGCCTACCGAAGTGTATTATAGTATCAGTATGCATGCTCCAGAAGTAGACTTTCTGCGTAACACTTCCATATTTTTGTAGAATGACGAATAGAAAAAGCTGTTCCTCTAAGATTTTTTTCAGAATGTCTTATTTGCTAAGAAAAACAATATCGCCGTTACATTTAGCAAACTGAAGCTTTGCAAACAACGTTAAAGTTTTTAAAGTTAAAAGTGAATTCTGACAGTATAAAGAGTATAAACTCAAACTTTTTTAAAATTTTTAATCAGGGTCAAGATTTTTTTATTGCACCAGGATTTTACTCTTAAACGTTTAAACTGATATCTGTAAAAATAACCGACTCAGTGAAAACCTAAAAACCTTCAACGTAAATAATTAGTTTTTCAAATTCGTTTCACAAATTAGTAACAGGAACAGCCGCGATAAAATGTTTTATGTCGATACGATACCGGTTTCAGCATTTCGTTTAACAATATACCTATCTAATATTATCGTTTATTTCATGCCAGACACCTACACATCCTTCATGACTAAGTATTCGCATCATTAAATATAAGAAAGTAGTTAGTCGAGTCATACTTTCACAATTCGTAATGATCGTGAAGTAACCTTTCACTGATTCATGATCTGAAGAAACTAGAAAGCGGTACTGTATCAACTATCTACTAAAGCCGTTAATTCACAATTTAAAGACATTCCAAATAGCCCAGTAACACAAATTAATACGAAATTAATATAAAAAAACTACATTACATCTTCCTAATATCACTAGTTTGTATAAAGTTTGTGCCTTGTTAGATTCTGGGATGCCAAAATGCTATTATAGAATCCGGCATCCCTAACTTCCCTCCGAAAGTATAGTCTTTTAAAAGACGACAACCTTCTTCTAAATATTGCAAATATACTAAATCTTACGTCTTTTTTTTAAATCACCAAGTTAAGTCACAGTGTAAGCATACGTAAGATAGGTTTAAAAAGCTGTATGCAAAATACAGCTGAGCTTAAAATAAAACACACATGGCCTGCTGACTAGCTTCTCTCTCAAGTTCAAAATCCGTTGCTAAACATCTAACGGTGTATCCAACTGCCTCACTTGACAGCCAATTCCTATTTCAGGCCAGGCGTTAAAGTCTTGTACCACTTAACATTATGTATTGTTTAATAATACATACCAAAAATTATTATACCATGATCTTCTATGAACTTTCCAGAACCTATTTCAGACAGACGTGTTAACTTTATTGATCACTTAACACGTCTCGTTTAGTAGTATAACATAAATTACTTTACTACGATGGTTTTCTATGAACCTCGACCTTTCGCTTCAAGTTACATCCCGAGCTAGTCTAAGTTATACCTAACAATGTCTACGAATAGCTTACTATTATTTGCACTGTGGTCTTTCCGTGAACTTTCTCTATTGAATTGTAACCAGTCACGCGCGATGATGATATCTTAGTACTTTTACTACGATTATCTACGTCTGTCTGGGAACAAGGTCAGATGTCAGCAGTCTTCGGATGACTGCAACATGATTCGTATTAATGAAATTGCTCTTATTTGTAGTAAGAATAGTGTTTAAAATTCAACAACAATGTCTAAGGATCTTTTACTCTTTTCATTTGTTAATGTCCGAGACAAATAAAAATATAAGGGATCAGCTGCGGTACCTACACAATCAAATTTCGTCTTTAATCTTCATTTGTCAAGGACTAGTTTTGTTTGCATTTTCAAGATAACACATGCCCCCTACCTACACTCGTATGGGGTATGCATATAGATACTCCACTCCAAAGAACCTCACTCCAAAGTGCTAAACCGTTATGATCTATGAGTTAATATCGCGCTTATTAGTACTCTACAGCTAAATCAAATCACTTTGCATTGTCAAACAGCACGTTATCTCGTGTGCCGAGCACACGGGTGCTTGACCCGCCGCCGGGTTCACTGACCTCGCTAGAAACGAGACGTTCGAAACTTTATTGCAAAGCCATGATCATGGATGAATGATGAATTTACCGTTAAAACAACTAGCGTAGGTTTTTATAGAATTACGAATATAATGTAAAAAAAACTAACTCTTTACGACGTATACAGTTTGGGGTTAAAGATCTGACTTGTTTCTCCCAAAGTAATTAAAATTTTACACAGTAGTAAATATTAATGCAAAACGCGTTAAAAATATTTAGCTTGTATTTTTTTATTTTGACAGAATAAGGCCAGTGAAATTTATAAATAAAAAAAACATTTAAAGTAATTTTTGTAATATTTTCATCTAACTGAATATTTTCTGCGGTACACCAGTAAAAACCTAAATTACGACCGCGCACAAATAGTGGTCTAAACATTCTTGTGCCCATATTTTTATCGGACACTGCGCAATGTTTTTACAAGTCGACTTGTTCAGTAAACATGCTGTGAAAATATTTAAGAAAGCTGACCACTCGACTCAAGGCTGCAATATATAAGTCGTCAACCTCTGAGAGCACGTTTTTCGCTTTATTCTACAAGAAAGGACGAATTAAATAGGCATGACGTAGATTTCCATACCAGTTGCTATTCTGTCAAATTGTCTATAACTTAGTTTTACCCACCCCCCTTTCTAAGTCTTTGTCTTGTCTTAGAGACCACACGAAAATAAATATTACGTCTGTCTACCTTCTTGTTTCTTACACGGCTAACGATCGACGACTGAAGCTATTTTGATCGCATACTGCATTAATTTACTATAAAAAATTTTGTGTAGTAAAGTAGATAGATAGATAGATAGATAAACTTTTTATTGTTCACACCATAAATTACAAACAGAAGGATTATAACACCTAAAAACTAGTGCGACAACTGGCGGCCTTATCGCTAAGAGCGATCTCTTCCAGGCAACCTTATTAAAAGTACTATTTAGACACGTACCTACCTTTTATCTCGTACCTGAGACTGCTCATCAAGTAAAGGTAGACAAAAAATCTATTCTGCTTGCCAGGCCAAGTTTGTGAATAAAGTAGCTAGTCGGCTACTTCTAACTATGTTGCACAGACTAAACATACGTTAATCTTTGTTATAGAAAAATGGAGACTTCGAGAAGTACCTGGACGACCTCAAGCCCGTTGCCAAGAACTACCGCGACAAGATCATGTCCGTTGCTATCGACGCCGACGAAGACGAACACCAGAGGTAAGAATAAATAAATAAACGTTTTACCCTCATAGCTCCCCACTAGGATACCCTGTGTCGGGGATGCCATGGAACACACACAATGACAAGGACAACTTACACCCAGAACCAGAGCAGATATTTAAATTCATCATTCAAACATTTCTGTTCAGCCGGGAATCGAATGGCAGAAACAGTAGCGCTACATTCTCAATTCGAATTTTCAATGCTCTGACAATCACAATCCAAACAATAATATTGTCTGATAGAACTTCGAAATTAACATATAACATTTTAAAAACCTAAATAAAAATCCTTAACCATAGTTTATAGACTACCAGTTACATACATACATCATACACATATCTTACGTTTAAAAACTTAGCAAAAGAAATCAGGCTCTCATTAAAATTTTTACAGTCTGTAGTAGACTGTAAAAAGCTGTTGACTGTTTTACGGTTTTATCCTTTGCCGTACTAAATCATGAATCTTTAATGTCCTAGGATCCTGGAGTTCTTCGGCATGAAGAAGGATGAGGTTCCGTCGGCGCGCCTCATCGCGCTCGAACAAGACATGGCCAAATACAAGCCAGTCAGCGACGAACTCAGCGCCAACGCCGTCGAGGTAAGTGACGATCTTTTAGGGCAAATACCACCGTATTAGGTGTGCTCGCGGTGCAACCAATCGCCAGAAATGGAGAGGCATTGCAGGACGCGCAGCAGCAATGGTAAGGAGCGTCGACGACAGGGAGGAGCCTCCGTGTAACATTACAACCACGACCACTCTGCCAAGAGTGAATGACTAAGAAGAAGGCCACACCAGAGACAGGCACTCGGAGCCGGGTTGCCCTTGGATGGCAACATTAGGCACGCAGCCACTACCTGAATTGAGGTTCTTGCCATTGACACATGGTCCCCTCGTTTAGAGACATGATGATGAAAGTGACATGAAATAGTCTGAAATTTTATTTTGAACTAGCGGCCCGTCCCGGCTTCGCACGGGTAGACTTTGGGATAAACGTAGAGTAAATTGAAATCGGTCCAGTCGTTCACGCGTGATGGCGTGACCAAAGGTGTTGAGAATAATTATAGGAACTCTTTGTTATAACCTCTATTCTCATGCTATTGCGTAACTATAGCAACCGTAGTTTGTTGATGCTAACTTGTCAATTTATAGTAAAAATTATCAGTATAAAACGCACACTGTTTTGATAGATATGATTGAATTTGAACTTTGTACAGAGGTAATAAAGTGCAAATTGACTCTTGGACGTTAGGAACATACCTACATTGCTTAAACTACAGTGAGTGCTTGCAATTCAATATGAACTTTATACAATAGCAATAAAGCTCGTTTTAGTTAGAAAACGTTTGTATGGGAAAAATAAAAGGGCTGTTTTTAGGGTTTTTCAATATTTCTGAGAGATTTTCTTAATATTTTTTTCCGTAAGAACCTTCTCCTAATAATAACAAATACAACAAGAAAAGAATTAGTGAAATCGGTCCAGCCATTCACGCGTGAGGCCGTGACCAAGGAAAACGGGTTTCATTTTTATATATATAGATTTGGATAGAGCCAATGTCACACATGGTCGATTTTGCATTAATCAGTGTTCAGCGATTCTAATGATGGATCGATCACACTTTACCTATAAATAGCGTTTTATGATATTTCTATACTATCTTGGTTGCCGGATAGATAAAGCGGACGCGGTAGTAGGACAAAAGCGCACTAAACCTATTCAACACTGCATTTTGTTCACTCGCTTACGCAGCCACTGCTATGTGTTGTGTATACCATTGTACTACTTCGAGACAACCTAGATAACTACAACCTCGAAGGAAATGTATAGTGAAGCTATACAGGGTTATTCATAAAGGGTATGCTAAGCCAAAAAGGGCTCATAGTACTCATCATTATGAACAACTTTTGCTATGGGACCAACCCGAAATTCGCGAAAAAAAAATCAGCTGTTCCATACATTTTGTTGAGTGTCATTGACATTTTTCTATGGAACAGCTGATTTTTTTCTGAGCCCTTTTCGGCTTAGCATACCCTTTATGAATAACCCTATATAGGATAGGTGTAGGTAGGTATATAGCTATTATAGGCTGCCGAGGCATAGCCCGGCGACTTGTTTCAGGACAAACTACATGGATATAGTTTACCATCCATGTTTAGACGTCGCTATTGAAAATACCATACGTGTACTGCGTATCGTGTACAGTTTATCCTTCCTGTAAATGACCTGTTTGGACTTTTTTTAATAATAAATAGATACTCGAGCAAGTAACGATTTGAATTCTATTGTGAGGATATATCAATTTTCCTTGTGTACAGGAAAGAAAATGTTTGTAACGCTACTGCATGAGAACAATTATTATCATAATTTTTGTTAGCATCAATCAACTCTATCTTGATATAGGCCTCCCTGTATCCATATATCTTTATTTCCAGCCTATTCCTAACCATGATTATATCAATACTTCGTATTATTACATAACAAATTCTCTCCGCAAAAACGGAATGAGTATAACAGAAGCTAAACACGATACTCTATCCCACTGGCAAATGATAAGAGATACGTGATTTAGCCGCAAATAAGGCCGAGCGCACACCGGACTAAGCGTAATAAAATTATCGCGTCATGACTGTCATTGTTGTAGTGACAGGCGCTTTTCTCAGATAAACAAAGGGAGTACGCATTCCGTAAATAGGAATTTATCCTGTCGCGTGCCGTGTGACCTGTTGTTTGTCGTTGTAGTCGATTGTCTTGTCTTTGTTCATTGCTGTAATTTTGATCATAAAGCTACGAATACACGAGCGTAATGTGGTGACATGCGATGCGACATAAATGAGGCGCTACCAGAATACTATCTCTAATGTCAATGGTAGTTAAATAGTTTGTTTCAATTTCTTGAAAATAAAAGAAGTACGCCAAGATGCTATCGTCGCAACAAAGTTTCGTTTACGAAGAGCTTATTTCAATTGAACCAATTGATTTTATTTCTAGCGCCTTATTTACATGACAACGAAGCTCGAAGTTTCTTCAGTGTGACGTTTGCTTTAGACAAATCTTTTTTTAACATGTTATATACAAGATCGACTTTGCCAAGTGCCTGCGTACATAGTTTTTGTATTGAAATCGATCGATTGCTGTTACTGTCACAAGTTTATAATTAAATGTCGACCAGGAAGTTGAGACACGTAGGTGCATTTTAATGCTACTTGAATAACGGGTTCCAATCCGGCCAATTCATATGCAATGCAAAATTGAGTCAATTTCTGAACAAAAAGGAATCGTTGATAAAAAATTAAAGATTCCTTATTACGACTGAACAGATACCTAATTTGTCCGCTCTGTACCGCACTACTCAATTAATCGAATCGAAATGAGTTAAACAGACTCACTCAAGCAAATATAGGTCAAACTAGTATATCGAATCGCAAAACGGTGATATTCAATCACTCCTTTTGCATAATAAATGAAAGAAATAATATCTAATGGAAAACACAAACCTATTATCGTACTTTTTGTAACGCTAATAAAACTATAGGCTAACCGACTTTATCTGTAACTGAGTATACAATGCATACCAACTCAGCTGCAGAATTGAGGGAGCCACCATCGAATTTACGACCAAAACTCATTGAAAATTCTAGTTCCTTCATACGACCAACTTACTAGTTAAGTTGTCGGTAATTGTAAATTCGTCATAATATATATTATCTTCGACACACATAATAGTTGAAAACTAGTAGTTTCCTTCGCAAACAGTCGTAAATTACATCGCATGGTTTAATGGCTGCAGTCACGGTTTTATGACGCTCAAGTCACGCCGACTACCATGGCATAAAACTATGAAAACCGTAAATTTAAACACCTGCTTATGATAAATGGACAACATTGTCGCGACAAGAAAAAAAAACGTTTTGTAAACATAATAATGGCTGTGCCTGATAGACGGCTTAGTATATTGTCAGCATGACTGGTCGCCACTGCATTGTGTAGCTATATTGTCTTGCAAATAAACATCATTCAGGTATATTGTGGTGGGTCATATTTTGCCTTCAAACTTTTTAAATATTAGAGCGTTATTCAATCTCATGGATGAGTAGATTAAGCTCAATACCTTGCCACTTTTATCATCATCACCCTATCTGATACTTGTCCACTGCTGGACAAAGGCCTCTCCAAAAAACGCCACAAGGCCTTATGCCTTAGGCCGATCTTCTGTCTTCTGCCCTACGCATCCTTGGGATACACTAATTTTATTTGTAACTGTCATTCATGTTTATTTCGTTTCCAGGAATTCATCCAATCGTTCTTCGCGGGCACCCTGAAGCAGCACCTGTTGAGCGAGACCCTGCCCGAGGACTGGAACGCCAAGCCTGTCAAGACGCTCGTCGCCACCAACTTCGATGAGGTCGTCTTCGATACCAACAAGAAGGTGCTGGTTGAATTCTACGCGCCTTGGTACGTACTAAACATTGTAGTAGTAGATAAATAAATAAATATTTCACACTCGTAACTCCCCACTAGGATACTCTGTGTCGGGGATGCCATGTAACACACGGACAAGTGACACCCAGAACCAGAACAGATATTTTAAATTCATCATTCAAACATCTGCCCGGCCGGGAATCGAACCCGGGACCTCTGGCTTATAAGGCTGATATACCGCTGAGCCAAACAGATCGTCGTCTTCAATCTTTACACTCTCGCTGTGGCATAACGAGATGCCTTACACCAGTTGGTCATACCGATTTATCTAAGAACACATGAAAATCGCCGTTAGAAATGTTTCGTCTGAAATTAATAACCCCTACCTTAATAACTCTTATAAGTAAAATGATAGAGTTCATATTATCAAGGTTTTTTCACTGTCATGTATTTAGAAAAGACAAGTGTTAAAGAATCATCAATTTAAGTAATTTACATTTTTTCAGATAGCTGGTTTGTTTTAGATAACTTTGATTGACATGAATAATTTAATGCTATTTGATTCTTGAAGCACATTGTAATTAGAAATAGATATTATCATGAAAAGTCCTTTCAAACGAGTACTCGCGTTATGTAACTACCATAAGAATTGTGAAATATTTATTAAAACACTCATTGTTGTATCAAGTGTTCTCCCATCTTACGCAATGCAAATAAAATTTCAGTTGTGGGCAGTTGTAGGTCGAGTTCAAACTGTTACTATCTATAACATTCATATATTTCATATCTATTATCACTTCATATTGATTTACGATTAAACGTTCCAACCGATGGTAATGAAAGGTATGGAAGTTGAGTGTCGTGAGGAAAGATACTTGTAGTACCTACACATAATTATATCGTTGGGTCGTGGGAATACAATACAGGGAAAAATCACGGGTCAGACTGCAGAGCTTTTTTTGTAAAATTGTATTTACTTGGCACCGAAATTTGGCATACTAATTAGAGAATCTGGATTTTTTTTTGGGAGGCCGTTTCTGTCAAGAATATTACCAAAATATAAAGCTTTTTCACACTGACACACAAGTCTCACCACAGGGTTGATTAGGGTTGTTGTACAATGTACATTCGTACAAAGTAAATTCGTCACGAAAAAAAGCATGTGTAAATAAAAATGAGAATTATTGTAAAATTTAAAAACAAAACCCGTCTGCTAAATAGTTTCTAAATAGATATCTAAATAGATAATTTCTAAATAGTGTCTGCTAAAAATCTTTGCAGTCAGAAAAAAAGACGTGGCCTTTATTTTTCTCGAAAGAAAGTGACAAGTTTTCCGTATTCATTGCGTCATGTTATTATAAATGCCTGTCATTTGCACAAGTGTATTGTTAGGACATATTCACCGAAGTGTAATTAATAGCGTTGTTCGTGACGTCAGTTTCCAACCGCTCAATGGCGTGGAAGATGTTTGCTCAGCGATTATGTAAATGCTCTTCGTTTTGAGATGATGTTAAGTGAGGGGGGGCTATTGCTAGAAGTTTATGAAATTCAAAAGCGTTGATCTATTTTGTATGAGTGGGTGTTCCCCGACGGATATAATCTGAGCGTCATCAAGTCTCGAGTGAATCGGCTTCTTCTTCGCATCATTGCTTACCATCAGACCAAATACAAGGCCATCATTAAGTTAAAAATAAAAACAATCGATTAAGTATACATATCTGTAATTCGTGAATTACTATTACGCTTACTTTCACTTTTACCCACGCTTACTTTACTTTACCTACGCTCACGTTCACTTACCCACGTTTCCGTTCGCCCACAGGTGCGGCCACTGCAAACAGCTGGTCCCCATCTACGACAAGCTGGGTGAGCACTTCGAGAGCGACGATGACGTCATCATCGCCAAGATCGACGCGACCGTCAACGAGCTCGAGCACACCAAGATCACCTCCTTCCCCACCATCAAGCTGTACGCTAAGGACAACCAGGTTGGTAGCCTTTATGTCTAGCCTTATATCTTGTCTTTTTGTTTTTGATCAGGTGTTTTATGAGATAGATAATGAATTTATGTAATTGAAAGTGATTACCTATATTTATTTTACAATTATGTTTTCACTTCTCATGCTCGTAAAGTCCTACTTTACGCACTGTGTAGGCTGACTAAAGCGGCGTTTTAAGCTCTTGTACTTAAAAGGAACCTCTCTGATTAAAAAAAAATATTTTATTGCCCTTGTGCTTAAATTTGGACTTTGACGCACAAGGGCAAAAAAGCAATTTGAAAAGAGAAGAGAGATTTGAGAGGTTGGATTAAAAAGGTTCTTGTTTTTAACACGCTTTTATTAGCTTCACCTGTATGTTTGTATGTTTGTATGTAACCGACTCCTTTGAGCGCGTTTTTGACCCACTTTAAACGGTCAGATTTCTTTCAAACTTTGTAGATATATCGAGGACCGATGACAATACACTAAACAAATCGTGTTTTTTAGTTTTTTTAACTATTAATTTTTTTTTATTCTTCTATCAATAAGAAGATTCCTCGTGATTTAAAAAATATAAAACTCGTAGAAGATATAGATCCCAGATAATATTTTTTTTACTTTATTTATTTATTTATCTTGTTTAGGTGAAAGACTACAACGGCGAGAGGACGCTGGCGGGTCTGACCAAGTTCGTGGAGACCGACGGCGAGGGCGCCGAGCCCACTCCCAGCGTGGTGAGTACCATACTTAGCATTGTGCAGAGATTGATCACTTGCAGGCGGCAGGCTAGTAAATAAAAAAGCCATTGTCCCTGTGCATAGGTTCGTTAGATATATTGGGTTATAATTAAATACTAAATATTTTAGAACGCTATGGACCCCTTCGGGTAAAGGCCTCCAAGGCCTCTACCATTTTGAGCCACTTTTTCCTACCTTCAGTAAGCAGGAGCAACCTCTGGTCGGCAATCTTTGCTATTTCGTCTGCCATCTTTCCTGAGGTCTCCCTTTATTATTTTTCTTTTCGAGAAAACCTGTCCCCACCCCACCTGTAAACCCTACCCATGCTTTTTACCCGAGAAAACTCGAGTCAAAGGCCAACGCGATTCAGTTCGCGCTAAAAGTTTGCAGTACGACCCTCGTCTACTGGCCGTTTTGTGTTCTTGTATAATAAAAAATAAACTTGGCTATACAAACTAATGTGTAACTGTCATTGCAGAGCGAGTTCGAGGAGGAAGACGAGCAGCCCGCGAGGGACGAGTTATAAACAATTCGCGGCCAGTTCGCTCTTATGAGACTTCCATAGCGTAGTACTGTATAGATATAATTACTTTTATACTTAACTCTAACATTCGGCCGCACTCACAAACTGTATGGACGCTTATTGCATTTCAATAATAACAGTTCTAAACGGTAACTGTGTAAATCTAACTTATAGCCATACAATATTACATACTGCAGCCTCGAAGTGAGTGCTCGAGTGAATCCAGCATAATGTCCCAGTGTCCGTACTGCTTGTATTGTGGCCCAAGTGCATTTCGTTCGCTAGACTGTATTTTGTTCTAAATTGAGGTTGTTTTACGAAGCTGTAATTCAGTAACTTAATGATATTTTTTAAGAGTATACTCTATTCGTTAATCTGAACTAAACATAATAGATGGGATCTCCATTTTCTTACCCATATTGTGTAATTTATTAGTATAATTTATTTTGCAGTGACAGCAGCATTAGTTCACTAAACGTATTTATAATTTCTGTATCATAATGATCAATGTATTGACATTCCTTAGTACAAGTTTTAGTTGCATCGAACAAGAGTTAAGTTTTTGTACGAAAACATTGGCGTTATTTTTTTATATTTTATTATACATTTGTACATTCATCACAAGAAATAGTTATGTTCTAAGATTATGCTTACTGACGTTATATTAATGTTGTATTTTTGTAATTTTTTTAAATAAAAATGTGACTTAATTGAATGCTTAGTTGTTTCTATGTAGTGAAAATTAAATTTTCTAAACAGTATAATAATTCTGCCTTTGATGTTAATGTGCATAAGTGTATTTGCCAAACTTAATCTGAGTATCTATTGTGGATACAGAAATTGATAAATAAACAAATTAAAAATCAAAATACCATTTTTTATTTTACTTTTTAGATATTGTAGACTAGACTGAAGCTACTTAAAAACTTGTGTGGCGTACTATCACACGCCACCCATACAAAACCTGAACAAATAATAATTAAATAGTTTTATTAAATCGCTGCCGCTTATGGCACGCCCCGTTTCCTATTAAAGCAGGTTTTGTATGGATGCGCGTACTAGCTTCACGGTATACTGTGACGACCGCGACGCGCGACGGCTGCGCGCGGCGCGGCCGCCGCTGATTCATTCTGAGCTCGAGCGTACTACCTACCTCACATTGCGCGCGTAGCTATTATTTGTTTTGCTGTTTATTATATTTTTGTTATTTTTATCTGTTACTAGTTATTTTTTATTAAATTAAATCTATTTATAACTTAATTTTTCTCTTCTATTCATAACCAACTTCCTGTGACGTCGATCGATATAAGTGCTTACTACCACTAGTTCTATAATTGGTGACCCTGACTTTGAATTGAAACTTCTGATTTGGACTCAGATTTGGACAAACACGGAAAAAGGTATTTCAGTGCGTTCCAGTGCGTCTATAAAAAGTGCCGTCAAAAATTCAACCGTGGAATATTCCGGAACATCGGGTGTGGTCCAAGTCACAAAAGTAGTGCTATACAGTAGTATTAAAAATGGCAATTAGTGGAAAAGTAAGTGATCTCCCAGAAGTGCTGAGGGTGGCTGTACGGGTTCCACCGTTCTGGCCGGAAGAACCAGCACTTTGGTTTGCGCAGGTGGAGAGCCAATTTGTTCTTTCAAAAATAACAACGGACGAAACCAAATTCTGTTATTTAGTCGCACAGCTTGATCACCAGTACGCTGCCGAGGTGAAAGATGTTATCACCAACCCACCTCCTACGGACAAGTATCTGAAGCTGAAAACAGAACTGATTAAGCGCCTTTCTGCATCTCAGGAGAAAAAAGTAAAGCAGCTCCTTATGCACGAGGAACTGGGCGACCGTAAGCCGTCGACCTTTTTACGGCACTTGCAAAGTCTTGCTGGTCCAGCTGTGCCGGAAGAATTTCTCGCCACCGTTTGGTCTAGCCGTTTGCCTCAAGGGATCCAGACGGTAATAGCTTCACAGTCGGATTTAGCTCTGGAGAAGTTAGCTGAATTGGCAGACAGAGTGCACGACATAGCGCCTTCCTACGCACATGCGCAAGTAGCGAGCGCTGCAGAGCAGTCGCACGGGGACCTGTACAAGCAAGTAAGCGAGCTGACCCGCCTAGTTGCGAAGTTGTCCGAGCAGGTGGCTAGTGGAAGTCGCTCACGCTCAAATTCGCAACCCCGTTACCGTGATCGCTCACGCTCACGCTCCCGCCCTCGTCAGCCACCGCCGGATCACCCGCATTGTTTCTACCATTTTACTTATGGGGACAAAGCGCGGAAATGCAAGCAGCCCTGTAGCTATGCCTCGGAAAACTTCCAGGGCGGTCGCAAGTAGCGGCCAACGACTGCCCTTCATCTTCAGGCCGTCTATTCGTCACTGATCGCGTAACGAAAATGCAGTTTCTTGTAGACACTGGTTCCGACCTGTGTGTTTTCCCGCGATCAGCTATTCGGACGCCCTGCACTAAGTCAAAGTATTGCCTCACTGCTGCAAACAACTCTGTGATACATACCTACGGTCTCACTCAACTACAGTTGGATTTAGGTCTTCGACGCACCTTTATTTGGAGCTTCACTATCGCTGACGTTTCCAGACCTATAATAGGCATCGACTTCTTGAGCTATTATGGTTTGCTAGTGGACTGCAAAAATCATCGCTTGGTGGATGGAATAACGACACTTTCAGTTAAAGCTATCTCCACCGGCTCATCTGACGACCTCGCCTCCGTTAAAGTTGTCACAGGAGAGTCGGACTTTCACCACATCTTACGTGAGTTTCCTGAGATTATTAAACCTGCTGGAGTTCCTTCAACTCCGAAACATTCCACACTCCACCACATACGAACTACTCCAGGTCCTCCTATCTCCAGCAAACCTAGACGTCTCGATCCAATGCGTTTGCAAGCAGCTAAGAAGGAGTTCGAATCTATGCTTGCAAGTGGTGTAGCTAGAAGGTCTGAGAGCCCCTGGTCGTCTGCACTTCATTTGGTACGGAAGAAGGACGACGGTTGGAGACCTTGTGGAGATTATCGTTCCCTTAACGCTCGCACTGTTCCTGACAGGTACCCAATCCGTCATATCCAGGACTTTTCTCACCAGCTCTCAGGATGCTCTATCTTCTCTACAGTCGATCTCATCAAGGCCTACAATCAAATTCGCGTGAATCCAGAAGATGTGCCTAAGACTGCACTAACAACTCCTTTTGGATTGTTTGAGTTTGAGTACATGACCTTTGGACTAAGGAATGCTGCTCAAACGTTCCAAAGATTTATTGATGAAGTTCTACTTGGGTTTGATTTCTGCTACGGGTACATCGACGACATCCTGATCTTCTCTTCTTCGATAGAAGAACACAAGAGTCACCTGCGTCAGCTCTTCAATCGACTCAAGCAGTATGGCGTCTTGATCAACACTTCGAAATGTGTTCTAGGCAAGTCTGAAGTAGACTTTTTAGGATATCGCGTCACTGCTGCTGGTACCCAGCCACTGGAAGCAAAAGTACATGCAATCCAGAACTATACTGTTCCAAAAAACGTCAAAGAGCTTCGTCGCTTCCTGGGGATGATCAATTTTTACCGACGTTTTGTCCCCAACGCAGCCCAACTTCAGGCGCCTTTGAATGCCATTCTATCCGGACCCAAAGTTAAAAGCAATCACCCTGTTGAGATGACTCCTGAGCTTCTACGTGTTTTTGAAGAATGCAAATCATCATTATCACAAGCAACCTTGCTCGCTCATCGTGATGCCTCAGCAGATTTAGCTATTGTTACGGACGCGTCTGAGTTAGCTATTGGTGCGGTTCTTCAACAACGCAAAGGTACAGACTGGCAACCACTAGCTTTTTATTCGCACAAGCTCTCTGGTGCACAAACTAAATACAGTCCCTACGATCGAGAACTGCTCGCTGTATACGAAGCCATCAAATACTTTCGGCATATGGTGGAAGCTAGAACTTTTGTTGTGTACACTGATCACAAACCTTTGACGTTTGCCTTCTCATTGACGAAAGAGAAATGTTCTCCCAGACAATATCGACATTTGGATTATGTTTCTCAATTTACCACTGACTTACGATACCTTCCCGGAAAGAAAAATATTGTCGCTGACGCTTTATCTCGAGTGGAGGAGATTACTACGGCTATCGACTACCAAGAACTTGCACGACTTCAGGAAACGGATCCAGAACTGCAAGACTTGCTTCTTCGCGGTTCCAGCTTGAAACTCCGAAAGATGCAAACTCAGGATAGCGAGACTTCAGTCTACTGTGACACTTCCCTTGGACAGCCTCGTCCATTCATTCCTCCACAGCTTCGCAGACAAGTTTACAACACGATGCACCAGTTTCATCACCCCGGACGTACAGCTACAGTACGACTGGTCACAGAAAGATTTGTGTGGCCAGGGATTCGGAAGGACTGTAGAGAGTGGGCTAGGCAATGCTTACAATGCCAGAAAGTGAAAGTTTTCCGACATACTAAAACCCACCATTCTCCCTTCCTTGTTCCTTCCTCCAGGTTCTCTCACATACACCTGGACATCGTAGGGCCGTTACCTCTTGTTTCTGGTTACAGGTATTGTCTCACTGTCATCGACCGATACACTCGATGGCCTGAGGCGATCCCGCTGAAAGACATTACTGCAGAGACCTGCGCCGCTGCTCTCGTATCTGGGTGGATAGCCAGATTTGGTTGTCCTGCTCGCATCACCACTGATCGCGGAGCCCAGTTCACGAGTCACCTCTTCAATACTCTTGCATCTCTGGTTGGCGCACGTCATTTCTGCACTACAGCCTACCACCCTGCAGCCAATGGCATTATAGAGCGTCTTCATCGACAAATGAAAGCAGCCATCATGTGTCATTCTACTTCGCAGTGGACCGAAGCTCTTCCCCTAGTACTACTTGGTATGCGCAGTTCCTTTAAAGAAGACTTGAAGACTTCAGCTGCAGAGTTGGTCTATGGTGAACCATTACGCTTACCTGGTCAGTTCCTGTCGCCAAAAGAAGACTACAGCTCGGATGACATCACTCAATATGTAACTCGGCTTCGAGCGCACATACTAAAACTGACTCCCAAGCCAACCACATGGCATACTTCTGCATCAACGCCGTTCTATTTCCCACGAGATCTGCAAACTTCCACACAAGTGTTCCTGTGACAAGATCATGTGCGTGCTCCATTAGAACCACCTTACGCCGGACCTTACTCGGTCATCGAGAGGCAGCCTAAGTTCTTCACTCTAGACGTAAAAGGCAAGAATGTCAACGTCACTGTCGACAGGCTCAAACCGGCGTACATGATGCAGGAAAGCGATTTACGACCAACATATATGACGTCAGCGAAAGAAAGTTCCCCGGAAAATGACACGAAGTCAACTGGAATAGAACCACCGCCAACTGAGTTAACGACCCGGAGCGGTAGAAGAGTCAGATTCCCTAATTTCTATCGACCGTAGTCACGGTCTGGCCGGGGGGAATATGTGGCGTACTATCACACGCCACCCATACAAAACCTGAACAAATAATAATTAAATAGTTTTATTAAATCGCTGCCGCTTATGGCACGCCCCGTTTCCTATTAAAGCAGGTTTTGTATGGATGCGCGTACTAGCTTCACGGTATACTGTGACGACCGCGACGCGCGACGGCTGCGCGCGGCGCGGCCGCCGCTGATTCATTCTGAGCTCGAGCGTACTACCTACCTCACATTGCGCGCGTAGCTATTATTTGTTTTGCTGTTTATTATATTTTTGTTATTTTTATCTGTTACTAGTTATTTTTTATTAAATTAAATCTATTTATAACTTAATTTTTCTCTTCTATTCATAACCAACTTCCTGTGACGTCGATCGATATAAGTGCTTACTCTACCACTAGTTCTATACTTGTAAGAATGGTTTCCCAATGAAGTTGCAAAGGTGTGCAATCTTCGAGATGACAAAGCATGAGGCTTTGTAGACGCTCCCGCTACGCATCCCACTTCCCGCGTCGCGGACGCGCAGGTTTTGCCAAACTTTTAGTAAAACCAGCCAAATTCAGCGGGCGCCATACAAAAATCTAGTCTTAGATATGATTCACCGTTCCCGAGGGTGCACAAAAAATAAAGACAAGCGTTACGTGTATGTTCCTAGGTTCCTACTATAAATAATGTCGGATGTTTCTGTATTACTTTGCGACTAGGATTCATTGCAACGCCGTGTATACGTTTCGGTTTATACCATATGCGTCTCGCTCTATTCTACAGTAAAAATTATAGATAGGTACGTAATAAAAACAAACTAAGCTTTAGTATTATAATTTATTTCATAATCTTAATTATAACGATTACAACATAAAATAACTCTTTTAAATAATTACATAACATTAAGCTTGTTCTTTTAAATTATCACATTAACACCAAAAGTACATTTAGATCGAGACATAAAATGGAATGGCAAATTATTACGAAATCCAGATAAAAATAGCTGCTAATAACAGGTTGTTTGTTATTGCTATTCTGCACAAGTATTGTTAAGTTTGATTAATAACCATACCATACAGTTTTCCCTAACAAACTAGCAGTAACAATCAAATGCTATTCAAGCGTTAAACTCCCCTTAGCTCAATTCATTACACCTAGTCCGATTTCCGCAATGAAACATAATTAAACAGGTACTATTTTGCCTGAGCTAGCGTTAGTAAAAGAAAACTTACTTTGGTACCGTGGGGTTAAGTTAAGGGTAACTATGTTAGTATTATAATATACTTCGTGCTTGCAAGCTGCACTACCGTCTATAGAGTGTTCGACTCTAGCAGATAAGGGCTAGTTCAGTACATTGGTGCACTCAATGACGTGAACAGGAGCGTTTATTATCTATGAAAAACAAGAACAATATCAATCAGTCATTCATAAACTATGATAGGGTCTCTTTTCCTAAACAATATTGGGCTTGGTAAAAAATCAATAAGGTTATTAAAATCTCAAAATAGATACACTAGTTTCGACAAACAAGGTTTCTTGATTTTAGACAGTCGGGATATAACGTACATTTCCATACATAAAAAGTAAACCAGTAAAAAACATTTGTGTGCTGCAAAATGCGTAGTTACAAATAAATATATAAACATTGTGATTCTCATCCCTAATTTAGTGTCAATTAATGTCAAAAGAACAAATCGTTATATAATATTAAAAAACAATACTATCACAATCACGACCCTTTCAACCATCCCTCGAATACTTTTAATAAATATTAGTAATTTTAGAATTACTCCGAATAAAACGGCAATGTTATAAATGCTCCCGTGGTAAGTCTACGCGATTTAATATATTAGAAGAATCTACCTAATGTTTCTTATGATTAATGCAATACAAAGATAATGTAGATATCATGTGGGTAAGTGAACTATTGGAATTGTGGTACTTTTGAGACACAGTCAACAAACAGTAGAAAAAAAATTAGCAGCATCCTTCCAGTTACAATAGTTGGATATTTTTTTGTAACTCGAACTTGTTGGTCATATTATGTCATATCGCACAAAGTTTCTGCAAGAGTCTATTATTTTTTTGGCGAAGGATGGCTAGGCAAGACTTGATTTGTTAAACTGATCAGTAGGTAAAGGAGAAACTTTTGACTATATTTTATTTTGGGCCATTCTCCCTTTCCCGAGTCTCTACTGTTTGAAATACTGTGACCAAAAGTCGATGGATAGTTGAGATGAAACATCAATTTTCAATTTATAAGCTATTCTATGATTACAATGCAATTTCATTAGTCAGCTTAATCCAATAATAAGTAAAGTCCTATTATAATGCACAATATTTTCTTACAGGAAGATTCGATTATACTGAAGAAATACTAAACTTACAACAACAAAAGCAGACTTTAGTTGCTTTACAAAATTCCAAAGTACATGATAGAATGCAAGGACGCTTAAAAATGAGGATGTAAACAGCTTGAGGCAACCAAATTATGCCGACCGGCCGGCCGAAATACGATACAATCATATAGTCGTTTCTCAGCTGATTCTGCCCAGGTGGAGGCCTTTTTGTATTTTTTAAAACGTCCTTCCTCCGTCGTCCTTTTGTATACTTCTCGTAGTTTCCAGACTAAAACCTCCTGCTAAATATTATGCAGTATCTACAAAAATGTATAAAAGCCAGGCACCGAACGGCATCAATTGTTTACATATCGACTGCATCAAAAGAAAACACGAAAAATTCGATGCAAAAACAACAATATATGTATATAATATAATTAATATATCATCTAGGTATACTTGATAATTTGCTTGTTAATATACAAGTACATTTTAACGTGCGATGGAAATAATGAACCAAGGTGTTTGTAATTCTTACCAATATCCGACCGTCAACCCTCGACTTCTCTACTTTTTGGAATGAAACGCTGAAGATCTTGGCAAAGGTTTTTATACACCAAGTTTCATCAAAATCAAATAAATTATTCCCGAAATATGTCACTACATGTAATATTCTGGTACTAATCTAAATACTCAATAAGCTAGCTGTAACCGTTGCAGACTTACAGATTAGTATGTACGTGACGACTAAAAGCAAATTGTGGACGAATTAAATATCTACTTTGAATGGTGGAAAACTGATAATACATGCTTACATGGTAGCTTGATAATGCTTACAATAGGCATGACGACAGTATCAAAAAATCGCCGATTCAATGCTTTCAGGGGACTAGCCAGATTAAAAAAATTTAAAACACATGTTTAGTTTTATTTTTAAAAAACAGATTATTAAGATTTTCAATAAATTAAAACATTAAAATACAGCAATCGGCCATCTTGTCAGAAACAACAATCACAGCGTATGACGTCACGCTTCAGTGAACTCAGGTCATCCGCCGCTCATCACGCATAGACACAAGACATGTTTACTAGCCGTGACGTCAAATCGACGCCATGACACAAGCAAGCTGTTTTCGGGCACTGTTGAAAAAATATGTGAAAAATGGCTTCAAACTTCGTTAAACTTAAATTTATTACCGAAATAAAGGCTTTTTTGTAAATAGTAAATGTGTACTCACATTATGGAAGAGGATTTTAAAATCTTTCGTCACGCCTATTCTTAGTGATTTGGCTAATAAGCAAACCAGCACGTGTTATAATATACCAAGCTTACATCAAATACAGTTACAGCTAGCTTGAGGGACAAAATGTTAATGTCAGTAAATCAGTTTAAATGTCTGTGTCTGCAACTACCAATTAATAAGTGAATCAAACTCCTCGCCAGACCATAAAATGTTTGTTTCAATAAATCATAATCAATTATAGGTAATTTTCATTACAGGTCAAATTACGACATCAGTTTAGGTACGAAAAAAAATTTACTATAGTCACCGCGTTACCAACTGAGTCGTAGGGCCTTCGTCGTAGTCGTTAGTCGTATGTTTCTATCTGATTTTATTCTTATCGATATGCGCCTATAACCATCTTACGCACATCACTATGCGGCTCCATAAGACCCACAAGTGCGAGCGAGATAGACATAGAGAAATGATTTATGGCCGCACGACTCAGTTGGTAACGCGGTGGCTATACCAAAATGAGTGAATCAAATTTCTCGGCAGTCCAACATGCTTCAATTCCGTTATTCCCAGCACACGTCTCCACGCCTTCATACGATTCAGAGCGCGAACATGGAATCCTGTTCCTTCTTCTTGATCTGGCGGTGTCGCGGAGTGGCCTGCGCCTCTGTATCGCCGGTGTCGTTGTTGCCGTTGCCGGTGTTGCCGTTGCCGGTGTTGCCGTCGCCGTTGTTGCCGTTGTTGGGCAGGCTCTCGGCGGCGGCGGCGCGGGACAGAAGGAAAGCTTCGAAGTCGCTGCTAGTCACGCTCTCTTGGGCAGTGGTGGTCTCTGAAGCCGCCTGTAGGAGTAACAGTAGTATTATAGCTGCAGGCTGATTCAGCTATTCGAACATCGAATATATTCGACGATTATCTTCAATATGTCAAATCTCGGAAAGATTTGACATATTCTTTCCGAAGGCGGAAGGCTTTTCGAAGATAACCGTCGAGTACATTCGATGTTCCGATAGCTGATTCAGCCTGCTGGCAACATTTAAATGAGATTAGGCCCAAGTTTGAAGGCTTTATTTGACAGATCTAAACTAATTAAATTATATCTCTCTTTGTCATTGCAACCGGTTAAACAAGGACGATAATACTTTTAGAAAAAAAAATCTGTCTAATAAAGGCGTTAAGCTTAGGCCTCTTATAACTGGAGTAGTTTGGGCGTGTGTTTCATCATTACTATCGTCAGCCTGTATCGGTTTCCTTTGTGTCATCTCCGTCTCGGGCCAATCTGATCCACGAGTAATCCGCGATATGTTTGTTCCTTGATACGTGTTAAACTTAAAACTTACTTCCGTAAGGGCTGAACAGATATGGATAAAATTTGGTTAAAGTGATTCGGCTTATACTTTGGATTACCACATATATAAGTTCCTGGTCTACCTCGTGTTTGTGTGTTTACACTCACAACGACAAATATGTCTCACCTGCCTCCGAGAGCTATTACAACTATGTACTTATAAAAGTAGGTACTAATAAAATCAGTGGCGTAAATATAAATTGTCGTACGCAAGTGATTTGATATACGAAAGTATGTATTTCATTCATCAATGTGCTCGGGAACTTACCAACTGCCTCTCGCTCTTTCTACTGTAGAAAGAATGAGAGCACTGTAAAATTAAGTTAATAATGCTAAATAGGACAGCGGTTGCCTGGTTTTGTCAGAGTTACCAGTAGGTACTGCGGCAAAAGCATTTAAAACCTTGTAAATAATTTGCAGATATAAATTTAATGTGAAATGAAGAAATGACTACAAATACTTTAATACAACCTAACAAAACTACGAATGATAAAAGTAAATGCGAAGTTTAAAATACAGTAATACCCCGGACTTACGCGATAGGTGGAACCAAGCGATAACAGTGTAAATCGAATTAGCGGAAGGGATTCAACTTTGTTGGATTCAAATGACTCATTTTTTGGTCTTTTGGATGACATAATTAAACTGAAAATGTATATATATTTTAAAATGTGAACTGCGTACGTAATCTCATACGTACCGTACCCGTAACTGCGTACGTAATCATACCGCAATTACGGCGATCAAAAAGAAAAACCGCGTATGCGGAATTCGCGTAAAACGGGATAGCTTAAGTCGGGGTATTACTATTTATACAAAAAATATGTGATGGGAGGGTGTATAATTATATGTATGTTTTGAAAAATATGTGTATGTGAATAACAAAATAAAAGCATAAAACAACACACCTTCTCCTGAGCAAGCCAAGCGGCAATCTCATCAATCTCTCTTTGATCCATTCCCGTCGGCTGTCAAAAATAAAATCATAAACAAAATAAATATAAAACAACCAAATAATATCACTAAATATTATAAAGAACCAAACCAGAGGTATAACAAATAAAGCAAGGATTTACCACAAGATCCCAAACTAAAGATCAGTATAGATGTAATTCAGCAATACACCTAAATTCGTTTGAAAAAAATTATAGATTATGTATCATACTACAATTCTAGATGGTTAAAAAAACTTTTTATTAGGTATAAAAACACAACTAAAATAATTTAAATTATATATTGTTATTGCAAACAACTTGACAATAGACACCAAGGCGTTACTTGAATTTAAAAAAAAATCTATGGGAAATATATAAAACATGCCAACACCAAAGGATCACGCCAACACATCACTTCTTTTGTCAAAATCCTTTGCAGCACTCAAGTGCAGTAACAACGCTCGTCATTCACCAAAATCAAGGGCAGGCGTGACTTGCCATCCACTGGTTAACCCCTAACGCTACCGAATTATGTCTATCGAAGCAATAAAACATCTATAAATCATTAGATTTTAGGCACAACTAGGCGTAATTTTCAAATAGCTAATGAAAGCTGTTATGTCCCAATTTAGACACGCGGCAGCGTGTCAAGCCAAGTTCAAGTGACAGAACTGGCGAGCAGCACCGTGTGTAATACACGAACCATTTGGAGCCACTTTTGACCTCTTCATAACTCAAAAACTATTTTACATAAACGTGTCATATTTGGCTCATATCTTAAGACTTGCGATATACATTTATTTATCTCCAAATCCCCTTCACCTGAGCTATCTTTTGTGTTCGATGAATTTAGAACAAAAATCCTATACTACGGTTTCAATAGAAAGTAATCTGTATTCTATCATTCTAACTTGACACATTTTTTCATTACCTAAAATCATGGCCAAAAAAATTAAAAACATATTACTGTTTGTAAAAAACGTTCTCCTACCAAAGGTTGTCCTTGCGTGGCGCGCTGGCTGGCCGCGGAGGCGAGCCCGTTGGCTGTCTGGTCTTCTAGGTTGTCGGCGTAGCTGCTACCACTAAAATAATTAAGAAAGTTCTAAGAATTTTAAATGAAAAAGTGGATTTTTGAACATGAGATAATTTTAATTAATTAAAACAAAGCTGAATTGGATTTTGTTCAATTTTTAACCTGGTTTTACACATCAAATTGCAGTCAAATATGTACATATTTCTAACCGTGTTTTTAGCAGTAAAAAAAATACTGCTATTTGATAAGAAACAAATATGGAGAAATTTTTGACTTCAAAAAAACTATTTAATTTACGCTACAAGTTGTAATATGTCTATACAAACACACAACAACATAATATACAATACACCCGAAAAACATGATCCTCCTTCTAGGCAGTCGGGTAAAAATCAACTGTTATTTCAATCGTAAAACTAAAGTTTAAACTCACCCAGTCTTGGCGGTTTCATAGGTAAGGTTTCGGCTCTGGGCAAACATATCAAACTCATCTTTCGAGCCGCTCGGGGACTTCTCTGGCAGAGCCTCTTTTACAGCTGAAATTATAAATATAAAATACACACTGTTTTTTTCTATTACTTACTTAACTGGTTTGTTTACAATGCCCGAAGATCGCTGCTAGGGCCTAATGTTAATGTCAAACAAATTGCCGTCTTTAGTTTATTGTGTTACTAAATTTTACAAGCTATAATTATTCATGTTATTAGCAACAACTCCTATCATAAATGTAGTTCGTATTTTACGGTACTAATTGAAAAATAAACTAGTTTTCTCGAGACTTTCATAAAAAAACTTACTCAGTTTGGCAATATCAGGCACATCGTCGCTGAGATCAATGAGAGCATCGTCTTCAGGCTTCTTTGCAGCTAAACACAAAACAATATTCTATGACTATTGGGGAAAAAAAATAAAAGTAAATATTTTTACAGTACCCGGCGTTAAATATTGCACATCGACCTTTGGAAAGAGACAATCGGCTAATTTCGGCTTCGTGTCGCACGAAATACAGACAGAACAAACCGACTGACAAAAGGTCACATAGGTAGTGTGCGACAGAGATACGATGTGAGTCTACGAAGCCGAAATTAGCCGATTGTCTCTTTCCAAAGGTCGATGTGCAATATTTATCGCCGGGTACTGTATATGCGAAATACATACTTACAAAATAATAACTGGGTTAGATATAAGGAAGGGTATGCCAAGCCGAAAAGGGCTCATAGTACTCATCATTATGAACAACTTTTACGATGGGGCTAATCCGGAAATCGAAAAAAAAATCAGCTGTCCCATAGAAAAATGTCATGACATTCGATAAAATGTGTGGAACAGCAGATTTTCTTTTTCGCGATTTTTGGGGTAGGGATACCCTTATCTTATAACCCTGTATTGGGTCACAAAAATGAAAGTAAATTAATTATTTACTTAGACAAAATACAGACATGCACAAAAAAATATGTTAACTCTTTTCAGTATTTTTTTGTCTTTTTAGGGTTCCGTAACCAAAGGGTATGGGACCCTATTACTAAGACTTCGCTGTCCGTCTGTCACCAGGCTGTATCTCATAAATCGAGATAGTTAGACAGTTGAAATTT
Source organism: Alcis repandata (assembly GCA_949125135.1). Lineage (NCBI taxonomy): Eukaryota > Metazoa > Arthropoda > Insecta > Lepidoptera > Geometridae > Alcis > Alcis repandata. The sequence continues at coordinate 9,090,736 of OX421234.1, forward strand.
TCACAGATGATTTCTGTTGCCGCTATAACAATACTAAAAAACATATTAAAAGGGGACTATACAACAAAAGTGTTTTTTGCCGTTTTTATAGAACCTTTCGTCCGCGAGTCCGACTCGCACTTGGACGTTTTTTTTCTTTTCAGTTAGGTACTTCTTTATACCGAAGACAATGAAAAATAGACTTGCAATACAGGCAAATTATGACATTTTAATATAATGTACATATTATGTACTCACGTGATGCATTGGCGCCGGGGACACCCATGGCAGCTCCCAGAATGGCCGAAGGAGTTTGGCCAACGACAGCGGCATTTCTGTATCAAACAAAAAAGTTTCGATCTTTGCTCACGTTAACAGCTTTTACTATGGGGAATCCGATTACAAAAATTCTTTCACCAAAGGAAAGCTACAACATCTCAGAGTGTTATAGACCAGTCCCGACCTGTTGTTGATAAACCGCAAGTGCTGCAGCAGCTATATAAGTATAAATGTTTGGAGACGATAATCACCGAAACTACCGGTCCGATTTCAAAAATTCTTTCATCAATAGAAAGCTACACTATCCTTATCCCGCTCTCTCACTCACTCACCTGTTGTTGATTAACCACGCGTGCCCGAGCAGCAGGTTGATGAGAGCGTCGTTGGCGTGTATAAATGTTTGGAGAGGATTATCTCCGAAACTACCGGTCCGATTTCCAAAATTCTTTCACCATTGGAAAGCTACAGTATCCCCATCTCGCTCCCCTGTGGACGTCGACCGACCTGTTGTTGATGAACCTCGCGTGTCGCAGCAGCAGGTTGATGAGCGCGTCGTTGGCGGCCAGCAGCGCGCCCGTGAGCGCGGAGCCGCCCGCCAGCCGCGCCGCCAGCTCCGCCACGCGCGTCTGCATCGACAGCAGGGTGTCGGCCAGCTCCTGCAACAGAATACAACACACGTTCATTTAGAAAAATAATTTCTTTATTTGGTTACTAATTTTCAATTTTAAATGTTGCGTCCAGAAACTCTTAGGCTCCGCGCAAACGGGCCACCGACCACAGCCACCAGTGGCGGTCGCGCGCACTGCCACATCTGCAGCAGTCGCGGAAGCGCGCGATTTGACGAGATTGGATTTCGGAAATGAATGCATCAATATCCATTGGTGCCGAGTTTGAAGGCGCATTTAAAATTTCTAAACTAGTTAAACCGCGTAAAATTTCTAAAAATCCTAAAGCTAGTTTGAAGGTGCCACTTTAGGAAATTTAGAAACGTCAAAGTCAATTTTAAGAAACGAATGAACGAAATCGACTTAAACTACTCAATTTAGAAATTATAACTTGATTCGGTAGTTTGAAGGTACGTTTTTATGTCATTTTAAAATGTTTAAGGTTTATTTTTAAACAAACTTATGAAGCACCATTTTGAATCCTGCCTAAAAAAGTTAAATTTCAAAGTGAGTTTAAAACAAGTAATTGAGTGTTTTTACTTACAAAACAAATTCTTTGCAAAGTTAAGCACAACGAAAAATGTATGAAAACCTGTAATTGTCCAATAGTCTTTCCTGTTCAGTGCTATATGTGATCAAAGTACATACTATTTTTAGAATAACATCGGTAATAGAAAAGTGTACCTCTGCCGTTTTGGTGTTTTTAGTGGGTTTCTATTGAAAAACCTTAATAACTTAAAACTTGTCTCCTATATCTCTAACTAAACTTTATTAAAATAAATGTGTATTACACAAAAAACAACAACTTTTTAAATCTTAGTTTTAATATTCTTCTCTTCACTCTTGGTAGACTGGTCAAGTCTTACAAAACAAATCCTTTGCAAAGTTAAGCACAACAAAAAGTGTAAGAAAACCTGTAATTGCTCAATAGTCTTTCCTGTCAGCGCTATATGTGATCAAAGTACATACTATTTTTGGAATAACATCGGTAAAAGAAAAGTGTATCTACCTCGGCCGTTTTGGTGTTTTTCTATTGAAAACCTTACATCGTAGACCGCATCATTGCTTACCATCAGGCGAGATGGCGGTCAAACGCAAGCCTATTTATAACTGAATAAAAAAAATAATAAAAAACCTTCATAACTATAAACTTGTCTGGATTTTTAACCTATATCTTAACTTTAACTTAAACACCCTAGGTAAGGATTTCGGAAAGCACTAAGTCTAGTACCTTAGACCCAGCGCTTAAAATTGCTACAGGGAAACAGAATAATACACTACAAACTACAGTTTATAAATATTTCTTGCTAATGTAATTTACTGTGAATTTTATTAAAATAAATGTGTACAAAAAATAACAACTTTTTAAATCTTAGTTTTAATCTTCTCATATTAGTCGTTTACTTTTGGTAGACTGGTCAAGGTCATGGTTGTAATGTTACTAGGAGGCTCCTCACTGTAGTCGATACTCCATCTTGGAATGCTTCTCCATTCTTGGCGGTTGATTGCATCGCGAGCACAGTGGCCTGTGTGGCATTTTTTATGAGATTGGTCCATCGAGGTGGTGATCAGACCGGGACTGTGCTTGCCTTTAACGGTCCTGCACTACGAGCCTCTCCATCGAATTCTCGTACCTGGAGATATGCCCAAAGCACTGCAGTATTCGCACTTGCACAATCGACGAAAGTCTATCTTGTATGTGAAGTTCCATGAGAATAGAATTGATTCAATAGTTTGTTTTAATGTTTAGAACGAAATAAACTTTTCTGTACATAAAACATTAACGTATGCGATGTTGTTGCGCTTTCTTCCGTCATAACTTGTTAAGAGTTGTTAGATTTTACACCATCATTGAACTGGATTTCGTTTTCTTATTATTTTCATTGCACTGAAAATAAAAAATAACATTTAGCTAGCAGGTACGATAAAATTGAAAATATTCAGTATAAGCAGTGACGAGTATAAGCACAGATCACAACATTGATGTGAAAGTCAGGGTAGAAGGTTCGTTTAATATTATTTTCTGATATAGCAAGTAAATCCAAGGGATACGTATAGTCTTGAATATTTTCTGGACTTCGAGGAGCTAAGTCTTCTTTAATGGGATTAGCTTACCTTTATTTGAGTGCGAAGTTAAATTACAAGTTCTCTCCATCAGCATCAAAGCAAGCAGCTTTGTGTATCTTTGAATTACTTTACACGGACAACAACGATGCTATTACACGATGCGGTTAATAAATAATAAAGCTATTCTTAGATTATCTTCTAATTTGTAATTTGTATTTGTAATAGTAATGCGAAACAAATAAAATTCTTCAATTTCCAAAACAATGAAACCAATCGTACAGATGTAGCGATTGCCAGGTTTCAAAATTCAAAAACTACCATTTTTATCGAGTAATTCCATTTGATAAATTTTTGTCGTGAACCATATTTATCAACTTTTTCTACTACAGAAAAGAATGCCTTCACTAGACAAGATTTAATATGAATCCAACATTTTCTTGTACGTAGTGATATTTTACAAAAATTTAACCATGTGCAAGCCGAGAACACATTTTTACATGATAATTAACATATTACGTAAACATAGTTAATTCAAGAACACACGAATACTTCTTGTAAAATATTAATGTATGAAGAAAGATAATTACAAAAAATAAAATTAAATAGTAGAATCGGTTAAGAGCTAGCAATATTCGCTATTTCATTCAGCAAAATTCTTGATTATCTGTGGATGAAATCCAACGATAATCAAGAAATTTGAACAAAACTAGAACGGAAATCGGTCTTTCGCGGTATTTTTTTACAACTTTATTTATCTGTGAATTAAACTTAGCTGAACTAAACCGATTTAAATTCCGTTCAATTTAATAGTTAGGTGGTGCCTTCGAACTTGCAATTTTTACACCTGTCATTTAAATTTAAGTATTTTAGCAGATTTACGATTTTTACGTGGCGCCCTTCAAACTCGACACTATTGACATTATGTAATAATATAATAAGCATGTCAACTGCTCGCCGCTGACTACCGGTGGATGTAGTCGGTGGCCCATTTGCGCGGAGTTTTATTAGCAAAAAATGCTTGCGTTAAGAGAGCTCGTTGAGCATGTCGGTCATGACGCTCACGTTGCCTCCCACCACGCTCAGCTCGTTGCTCTCAGACAGTGGCAGCACTGAGCACGTTGCTCACTACTCACGTTCAGCAGCTCGATGTCCGAGTCGTGGTGCGCAGTGTGTGGCTGCGCCGTGAGCTCGTTGAGCATGTCGGTCATGACGCTCATGTTGCCCTCCACCACGCTCAGGTCGGCGCGCAGCTTGTTGCTCTGGCTCTCCGACAGCGCGGTCACTGCAGGCTGGGGACGAGAATAGATACTCATTATTGAAGAATTCGTATTGATAGATTAGATTCGATTGTTTTTTTAATGGTTAGGGTTATAGACTTCAAAAACATTTCAATAGTTTCTCTAAGATCCCATTTACATTTATCAGGCTGACCAAAGTTATTATTTTCCTTTATTTTTTACTCTTCTGAGTGGTTTACGTTCCTTGTCGTTTTTACCCATATACGGAACTTAAAAAACGCAGAAAATAGAGTATTTTCATGATTGCCAGACTAGGCTTTACGCATACTTAGTAATTCTGATTACTTAGGAGTAAGATTGATGCCATAAGTACTTACATTAGCGTTTGGTTCCTGGGGTCGCGAGGGCGAGACAGGCGCCCCGCGCTGCGGCGACCCTACTATCGGCTGCTCCACTCCGTCCGGCACACTCTGCAAAAACACATTGCAAACATTGCACTTTCGTACCGCGTTTGTATTTGCACGAGTGTGGTAAATCGTGTTTACTTTTACTTGTTGAGCGCAAGTCGATTATGGAAATGTTTGGTGTATATTTCTTAAGAGTGACTAACAAGCTACTTCTCGAGTTCCTATACTTTGAAAACTAACTGGTTTTGACTCGTTTTGTTATAATTAACACAGGAAACGCGCAGTACGTTTGTAATCACTCCAGTAAAAATATCACCTAATGTGATCGATACAATAGTCGCAGTATCCGACTCAATAATACACGAGTCCATGTTAATTGTAAACTATTTAAACGCAACCGTCGTGGGTCTTGCGATACAGGTTCGCCTCACCAGCACAACACTCTTGCTTTTGGTTTTGTTTTAATGTGTATTATTTTACTAGTTTTTTTAGATAAGGCTAGTTTTAGTTAGATCTTAAGGTTAAATGTAATATCTTTATGGAAAATAAATCTATTTCTATTTCTAATCAACCTAAACTTCTAATCAAACCTAAAGGCCACCAGGGTTCGGGCCAGCCCTAACACCATCCTAAGCGTATTTTCGAGTAGGTTTGACTGTCAGTATGTGAAGCATTGTTATATGGTTCATGTACTGACTAATAAACAAGTGATCAACGTGTGTTTTAATTGTATTCTATTTAATTTAACTTTATTGTAATTTTTGATCATTTTGTTATTATTATTGTGAATTGTTTTTTAATATGTACTTTGTGGACTACTGTGTCTTGTAATAAATATTTTGAATTGAATTTGAATTAAATTAAACGCTACCCACGCCGCCATGTGTGAGCGAGGATAGCTTTAATGGTACAAAAATAAAACACAGAGCTTGGTCACGGTCACTTACACGTTGCGGTGTGAAGATGGGAGCCATTGCATCTAGATCTGTCATCGGGAATTCGACGCCCTTAGTTTTTAGCTCGTTGTATATTTGAACAACACCCTGAAATAAAAACTATGATTATATTCATTGTAAAAATACAAATATTCTTATTTGGTACCTATTAATGTTATCAACTCTTAAATGGTAAACTAATGCAGTACAAAACGGGAAAACATGAATAAAGAGGAAATCTTTGCAGGAAATAACAATTTACAACTAATAAAAACCAAAATGTTTGTGTTTAACACGCATAGAGGCAGCCAAAAAAAGCGCCAAAATAAGCGTTGCCACGCGGCGTCGTCGAAACATTTCACCTACGAATGTTTCCTGGGTTCCGACGCGCTGCAACTATACCATACATTACTATGCAGCATTCATAAACAGAGTTATAAGCGAATGCGAAATTAATGAAATGAATTATGCGAAGCCGAAAAGGCTCATAGTACTCATCATTATGAACAACTTTTACTACGGGACCAACTCAGAATTCGCGAAAACAAAACAGCTGTTCCAGACATTTTGTCGTGTCATTGTCATTTTTCTATGAGAAAATCCCTTTTCGGCTTAGCGTACAACCCTGTATTCTATCCCATAAATATTTATTGTGTTTACCTGTAAGTCGGGCTGATTCTGGAATGCGTCAGCCCAGCACTGGATCAGGCTGAGCACTTTTTCCTGCACAACTGTTGGGGGGTCATTCTTTGGGCCAATCAGTTTCACCTGCAATACAAAATACTTACTAAAAATTGCTAATCAAATGTATATACTGGTCTTAGCTACGATCAGAATCGAACTAAAGACTGGTGAAACATTAGGCTATTCACTAATGAAACTAGTCTAACAAGAAATGCCAAGCTAGGCATCTTGGTAACGATTAATCTATACTAATATTATAAAGAAGTAAAGTTTGTGTGTTTGTATATTTGTTAAATTGTAAGGGGTAATCTCGGGATCTACTGAACCGATTTTAAAAATTCTTTCACCAATAGAAAGCCACATTATTGCTGAGTGTCATATAAAAAACCGAAAAATAAAAAGGCTTTTACGTGGTAGTCCGTTTTGTAAAGTGAATCGGAGAAAAAACGGTCCGGACGGCGCGCGATGGCTTCGGGTTTAATTAACATTATGCCCAACGAAGTGGGCACGGGTCAGCTAGTAGACTATAAATAGAAGTGTTTAGCTCTTGTTATGTAAATTCAGATAATTTTTATTATGCATCCAATATCCATATGTGAATCAGTACCCCCAAAAGCTATCGCAAATATATTTGTTAAGTATTTGATAGAAAATCTTTGAAAAACGTTGCTCCTATCTATGATGCACCTGCTGGACATTTGTCATACATTTTCTATGGACTATGTATTAAAGATGTTTTCTATGAAATGTTTTTTTTTTTCTCGGCTGTACTTGTATTAAGAGTATATATTTATGTCCTAAGACGTTTTTTTCTATCTTAGATATTATGGGTTGGATTTTATTGCTTCAGTGTTTGTGAAAAGGCAATATAATTATAGTTTTATATTTAAACAAGCCGGTAACAATTCTACTGCTTCTTTAGCATATTTATCACATTAAGCATCAACACTTTATCACTTAATAGTGGAGAACCGGATGAGACAGTCAAAGTCATAAAGAAATATTGAAGTACATATTTCTTTGTTAACAGTTATAACAGATATAAAGATATGTACTTTATCTCGTAGTTTTTTACGCTTTCTAATTTACCAACTACGTCCACGTAACAATAAAGAGTTAAACATCTAGAAGCGTTGATTCTAACCTTGCATCCCAATATCAAACTAATATTACAGATGAGAATGTTTTTATGTTTGGATGTACATATATTACTTTATTACTCCATCACGCACAAACGGCTGAACGGATTTGGACGTAATATGATGTGAAGGTAGCTAATACCCAGAACTTACATTTAGGCTACATTTAATCCCCGAAAAATTAACAGTTTCTACTGGATTGCAAGTGAAACCGCGGAGCGCAGCTAGTACTTGATGCTTGTTAAATTAGGTGGTATCTGTCGAAATCTCTAACAACGTCAGATTGTAGCATCAAATATGCATGTGTGCGTGACTCTCAAAATCAACGTACAACAGACTTCAACTGACTTCACAATGGTGCGTTCGACGCGACAAATACTTGTTCGCACCATTCACTCTACTAGCGGATCCAGGTGGAAGGCTAAAGGACTTAAGCCCTCCAGCCAAAGCGCCTGGGTCTGTACCTGAATAATTTATAGTGTTTAAAAAATCCTACTTGTAGCTGGGACAAGTACAACCCCCTCCCAAACTAAAATCTTTGATTGCCACTGATTGAGTTTGTACTATTGTAAATGTTTAATCGTCTTGTCCTTCCTTAGTAAAATAATCAGTCAATGACATGCACACATATTTGTATGAACAAACTTTATTACTCATACAATACTCAAGCTGTTATCAAGAATGATAAAAATAGCAACAATGTGTGGACAATCGGCATTATTTCATTGGCCATGTTTTATTATTTGTATTGTAGGTAAAGATGTATAAAAACACTTATTATTTTTTACGCCCGTTACTGCCAAATTCGTAAAATTAGGAAACATACTTTAAAACTTTGTAATTTTATCATATGTCCCTCCAGAAATTGTGAGATCATAGCAAAACAAGTCTATAGCCTCAAGATAATTAAAGATAAAATTATTCATACAATATTTATAATTCAATAACAATTTATTCAAACTGTACATATATAAAGTAGTTAAAAACATAAACCAGTTTTTAATATCTCACATTCTTTGGTGATATGAGAATTATAAAATGACAAACATTAAAACTAGATTATATTGGACTTTTTTTATAAGACTAGTTGCGGCAATAGCTTTATCTTATATATAAAATTCTCGTGTCACAATGTTCGTTCCCGTACTCCTCCGAAACGGCTTGACCGATTCTCATGAAATTTTGTGAGCATATTGAGTAGGTCTGAGAATCGGCCAACATCTATTTTTCATACCCCTTAGTGATAAGGGTTGTCCACCCCAAACATTTATTTTTATTTTTAGGACAAAGTTTTTATTTCTTATAATTATTGTTGCTTATGTGGCATTAAAAAATACATACAACCCTAAATTCTCACCCTTCTATCACCAACCCCCTTTTTTTTAATAGTCACTAGAAATAATTTATATGGCAAAACAATGTTTGCCGGGACAGCTAGTGTTCTATAGACCTATTTATACTTTATTTGAATTAAAAGTAGCCTGTTTTTATTCTGTACGTCCATATAAGCTACTACATACACTATATGGCTCATTCAAGTCAGATTTACTGGTTAAAAAAAAATGTGGAAACAAACATACTTACAAAACAGAAACATACAGAAAAAAATAAGGACATGCTGACAAATTAGGCTAGGATTCTACGCCATGGCACTTGTGGCCTAAAAGCACAGATTACTAAAATAGCCTATATAGTATTAGTCTTCTTTACTTCGACATTTTCACCGTTCACCCAAAATCCAGTTTTGAATATCTTTGGTATGATTCACTCAGAATATGAACGCCAAGGTGCTAGCAAAGTCTTGTTTGTTACAAAAAAAAATATTTCATCAAGGTGTCATCATCTTATTTCATATACAACTGAGTGACTTTAATAATAATTACTGCTACATTTGACACAAGCTGTTAATTTGTTCTATACTTCACATAAAGAGCAGTTATTAACCATGGCAGCAAAAGTATTGCTTTGAATAATAAACAATGATTAGGTGCATCAGAAAAATTCATATCTGCAGAATATTGAACAAATATATCACAAAGATTCTTTGTTATGATTCTCTTCTATTAATTCTCTTATCAAGCAAGTTTCATCAAGTGATAACATGCCTTGATACTACAGTGAGTGCATTATATTTCGTTTTGTAAAGACAAGTCTTAAATGTGCAAGATTTTTTTATTGCTTTTTATGATGAATGATTGAGCCAATCTTGGAGAAACTTGGCAAGAGAATTCTTAACGATTTAGAATGCTTTGTAATTTAAAATTCATGTCCAATGTTTAAAATAAATACAGGGTTATTCATAAAGGGTATGCCAAGCCGAAAAAGGCTCATAGTACTCATCAATATGAACAACTTTTACTATGGGACCAACCCAGAATTCGCGAAAAAAGCTGTTGCATACATTTTGACATTTTTCTATGGAACAGCTGTTTTTTTTTTCGCGAATTCGAGTTGGTCCCATATTAAAAGTTGTTCATAATGATGAGTACTATGAGCCTTTTTCGGCTTAGCATACCCTTTATGAATAACCCCATATACTAGTTTCATCAAACAACAACACCATTGTTTTTAGGGCAGCCTAAAAATTTTGATACCAAGGCTAGGCTTATTGGCTTATATGATTGCAGGTAATCATTCTGCTCTAAGTGAGAAATGCTGTGATGATGTTTGTAACTCGATCATACAAAAGTAGTTGAATAGACTTTGATGAAATTTGGTAGGTATAACTATTTACACCTAGGCTATTTTTTATCCCATATATTTTATGGCATAAAACAAACAGTCCCCGGGCTGCAGGATATCAGGAAAAAGTGCAGGGCGCAGCTATTGGCTAATTAAGTGGTGTATCATGTCTTATTAGCAACTTCCTGTAATGTTACCTATATGCCTACTGGTGCCTTAGATATTTCAATTACGTGACTAATGACTATGCAAGTTAATGTATTGTCTTCTGATGCATTAGCCTCAGACTATGAACAAAAACTCACCAACTCAGATATGAACTCCTTATTGCATGCCAGGATATGGAAACCTTTCCCGCAGTTCTTCACACAAGTCTCAAGTACTGTCAAGCTATACATCACAACTGTGTAGTTTTTCCCTGCGCTCATGGTCAGCCGCTTTCTAATAGCCTTTATAGCATCCTTTGGCCCATCCGCAGTGCTGTTTATGATATCACATATCTCCATATTAAGGCCCCAGTTTTCTGATGGTAGAGAGCCATCGGTAGCTTGCTCTGGAATTTCATAACAGGAATCAAAACAATCAAATGATCATTTCAATTAAGACCACTTTGTCAACTACTCAAGACATCAAACGTTAATATCTAGGTCTGCGAAAGATTTCATGTATTTATCTATAGAGATTGAGCAACCGTGACACCATAACAAAGAGAAATTTAGAATTTTTAGTGCGCAACAAAAAGTAACGTAGAAAGATCACGAGCTCATCAAAGATTTCGTATTGTGGAAGATGTTTAGTGGCTACGTTTTAGTGCACTTACCTATTTTCTGGCCTACCGGCGTAGAAAAAGGATTTCCTACTCCAAAGAAGGACATCTTTGGAAAATAATCGAATTTATCAAAATGATTTATCAAGAATTTCACTTGTCACCGAAAATGTTAATCACAGATAAAAAACTGAAATGTCAATGGAATCAATCAAGTGTCGGGCTGCGGTCCGGATTGAAACAACCATGCTTGGGGCTAAATTGCGAGAACAGCAATAACCACTACCTTTAATCAGCGGTGGCGCGGCGGCGAGTCGGTGGTGTGGCCGAAGCGCGGAGTATTTATTTACATCATTTGATGATGTAAATATATACTCCAAGGCTGTTAGTGGTGCCTCAAACAGCATTGGCAGTGGCAGCATGTGCAGTACTGTTATCACTATGGTTTCATTTCGGAACGTACCGTCGCTGTCAACGTCAGAAAAAAGTATTTTTGTTCAAAAACAAGTACCTATTGACCGCTCCTCTATAATTTTTGTTTTTGTGCAATCATGGGAACGACAACGTCTGCTTGGTACTGCCCTAAATAAGCAATTGCAATACTAAGCAATTGGTCGGAAGCGATTATTTGTAGCAAGTTGCCGTGATAGAAAAAAACGGCTGCCGGAGCAGTAAGCACTCAGTGAAGTTATGAACGAAATAATTTCTAATCGGAAGCGGATGTCTTTTGCTTAAATAGCGGGAACAATTAAAAAAACTTACCGGGTAGACGTTCGATACCTACTATATAAATTTGTCATATCACCAAAGAGATTGAGATTATGAATCACTGTTGTCATAGAAAAAACTCAAAACACGATACTATTTATTTGTTGTGATTTGATTGTCATAGCAGTCTAGCAACCGAGTAAACAACTGCAATTATAAATGTTTTCTTAGTGGCTATTTGTGAATTATTTTATTAAAATGGGAGAGAAGAGGAATTTAAACGCTTTGATTATCCACCCAAAAATCGAACCTGGAGTTATAGACAATGCTATGCTTATAAGATGCATTTTATCATATGGTAAGCGTCCAGCTCAGGCGTCCAGCCTTATTGTCCAACAGTATTTTTATTGAATAGTGATCTCAGATAACTCTAGAGAGAAAGACGGAGCACTGCGTTGGATTTGGGTGAAGCCAAGAACTACTCTACTTTCGCGCGTTCCACAAAACGCACACATTGACATATCAATACTCTCCTACTCGCGGCGCAGTGGAGCTTGTGTAAGTACGCGCGAAGTAGAGGAGTTCTTGGCTTAACCCAAATCTAACGCAGGGCTCCATCTGTCCTGCTCAAACTGGCTCACAGACTACGCACTGCCTTGATACTTTGATTTCTACTGGTGATCACTGAGGGTAACAATCTATTTTCTGTTGTGGTGAGCCAACTTGTGATGAACATAATTATTTCCTTGCCACTGATTGGTGTCTTCGCAAAACTTGCAAGGCGCTTGCACCTTGCAAGTTTTGCACCTGCCTATTTTAATATATATTTCTCTTTCGCCTGTAGGTAGCATTAAACCCTACACTGGCATCTTGTTTGCAAAGCATTCTGCATTTCCCACTGCTATATAAAATACATACATACCCAAATCATGATACCTCATAGATCCTTGCGCGGATCTGCTCCAGCAGCATTATGTCGGCTGTACCTACTCGTATGATCGAGACAGGTCAAAAACAAGATAAAAGATTCTTATTTGATCTATTTCAATGGCACCTCGCTCACCTGAAACGGTCTTTCTTGTATTTTGAATTTTGCGCCTAGATAAAAGGACATGTCGGTTTTCACTTTCACAGAATACTTATGGGAGATTTTTCGCAGTGACTCAGCGAGAGCGTACAGTCGTTTACAGAACGAGAATAAGCTTTCATTGTGTTTTTTTCAACAGGCCCTGTGGACGAGGCTGGTAGACTATTCGCGGAAGAAGGCGTCCACCTCGACGAAGCTCTTATCGTTCGTTTAGAATTCGAAAATATTCTCCGCATAGACCACCTATGGATGCTTAAGTCTCTCACCAAACTCAGCCTAGCGCATAACCAGATAGAAAAGATCGAAAATCTCGAACGTCTCACGGGTCTCAAGGAATTAGACTTATCTTTTAATAAAATAGAAAAGATTGAGAATCTAGACGAGCTCGTGAATTTAGAAATCCTAACATTGTTCCACAATAGAATAAGGAAGGTAGAGAATATGGACACTTTGGACAAGTTGCTGGTGTTCAGCATTGGGGATAACCTGATTGAAGATTATAAAGAGGTACCTATTGATTTTTAACATGGGAAGGTCACCTTTAATTTTATATTGACGGATAGATACGTCACCGCATCGTAAATCTGTCACTAAAGCGCACAAGCGTCGAAATGTGCGTCCTGCTCGTTCTAATTTTTTGCGGTGCCCTTGTCTATTGATGATCAAAAGTCCAAGTTGCGGGGTGTGCCAAATAGAAGTAGAGCGCAGTGTCTCCTAAGAAAGGGGCAGACCTCTCGTCCAAATACGACGTTGCGTTCAATCACTACACTAGTATCGCTGATGTTGGCACCCACGCTGCTAAAAAACTAAATCTGCCGATGCCGATGAAAATATGTACGGAGCTCTTCCACAACCGATCGTTTAAATTATTTCAGTGGTTTTGGATCCACCAGAATTAAAAAAAAAAAAAAAAATTTGGGTTCTTAAATTATACTTGTACATCCTATCTCTTTCTTCTTAGACAACTACACTTGTAGATGGCGTACATGCGTCGGTTTCGGGGTCTGCGCTCTGTCAGTTTCAAGGGCAACCCGTGCTGCGACGACCCCATGGCTAACCAGTTCCTCAGGTGCGGTCTGCCTAAAGTCACGTATTTCGACTATAAGACCATCACTGAGGACGAAAGGGAGGTCGCTGCTTCCAGTTTCAGGTACGTACGTTATAATATCACTTAACGAGTATCGTAGTATATGGGCCGAATGTAGCAACGTACCTACTTGATGAAAATGGTGAATGATCAGAAAAAGGCACGCTGCCTCGTCCAAAATCCTTGCATGATGACTGAATCGAACCTATTCGATTCAGTGAACGTCGTTTATTTATAATTCGGTAAAATTGGAACTGCACATTAGGTCCGCACTCCGCAGGTCATATCTTCACGTCCTATCAATTAGATGGATAAATATTAAATACTAATAAATAATCAGCAATCGAAAATTACAGAAGCCTGTTACGAAAGCTAGACGAGGCAGACGAGAAAACAGAAAAGGAGAGAGTAGCTAAAGAGGAATACGATGCTAAAGTAGAGTTCTTCGCCATGTCTTTCGTGGAGTACCTGAGCGGGCCGGAACTGATTGAAGCCATGTTCGAAAAGGATGCCGACGGCACGCTGCTGCTGCTCGTTGGAGGGGAACTGCTTAAGTATTATGAAAAGTAAGTGCTTTCATAAAGGACAATTAAGCAAGCACCTAAGCACAGCGAGCATCTAAATAAAAATCGATTGTCTGTAAAGTCGGTTTACTGACGATAGTTTAACGTGACAACGTCATAAGAAAATGCTGATAGAATGGTTTCATTTTTCAAAAGAAAATTTTTATTTTATTTTATTTTATTTTATTTTATTCTATTTTATTTTATTTTATTTAAGTAAGTAAGGTACAAAAGTAATTGACAAATAGGAAAATATAATAGAATATAGGAAATCACAATTTCACTCAGAGCGAGGTAACGCCTCATCGAGGTAACGGCTCATGCGTCATGTTTTTTCGTGCGTGCAGCCGGCTCCATCGAATTATAAGACGTTGTCACGTCAAAAATAAAATAAATAAGTACCTAAGCAAGCAACATTCAGAGGCCTAGCATAAACTCTGACGAAAAATACGTGTGGCATTTACGCCCGTCATGGGCAGGGAACCTGTCAGGCGTTTAGCGTACATTTTGGTATCGAATACTCGCTAGCTCGCTACGTATTTTAAGTTTGAATTTATGTTAGTCTTACTGGATAACTTTTGACAGAAACAACTTTTTTTAGATATAAAGAAGAATACGTAGAGACGATGGAGACTCTTGTAATCTTCGCTCAAGAAGCGTACACAGACAGACAAAACGAAATCAAGCTGTTCAAAGATCTCGTGACCAACGCTCTGAAAGACAGCGTCGAGGAGAGCAAACAGTAAGTTAGTAGAAGAAAAAAGTAGAAAATACCTTGCCCTTCCATATCAAATAAATCTTAAGTAGGTAAACTTAAAAAAAAATAAATATTATCTACAGTTTTATACTTTCTGATTTCTAGTAAAGTGTTATGCGCCTGAAATACAAATAGTATCTTATTAATTTTTTTTTGTATGAAATAAATATGTAGGTACCTAATAAAATATGTGTACTTATATGTTCAATAGTTCATCTCCTACACGTTTGTGCATTGTTTATCTGACTGAACTTTGAATATAGGTAATACGAGGCTGAGCCGAGGCTGCTGGTCCCGAATCATGAAAACCAAATATAAATATTGCAAATGAAACAATTTTTATTCCGCAGAGTCATCAAAGATTTTGAGACCAAGAAGAAAGCTCTAACAGATCAGATGGAAGAATGTATAACTAAATTCACATCGAAGCAAGCTACATTAGAACAGCTAGAGCCAAACGTGATTGAGCTCGGTGACGCATTTAATGATTTACTGAACGAACTGTGGAAAAAATTAATGACTTTAGAGATGCAGTTGTTCGAACAATGCGAAGTGAGTATTTAATATTCACACATATATAATGGAAGTAGTTTTTCGAACAGTGCGAGTTAAATAGTTTAGACGGGGAAGTACAGTAGGTACAAATAAGCAGTCATTGATAAATCGAATATAGTTGGACGAGCAGTAGAAAACAAGACGTGTTTCTACGTGAAAGTAAACTGAAAGCCGAAGTACAGGGACATAATAACAATTGCACAACGAAACAAGCCACGTTAGAATAGTAAGTGTAGGTACGTAATGTAAGTTTCAAATCAACCTTACATTACGCAGGAATCACGAGTCCAATTCTCAGTGAACATGACGGAAAAGATCACGAAATTGATGGAAGTTTCTCGAAACGCGTTCGGAATGTGGCGCGAGATTGAGGGAGTGTGGTCGATGCGTCAGTTCGAGACACTATCTGACCTGCTGGGAAACAAACTGTTGTTGGGGGATGTACCGCAGGAGTTGTTTGACGTAAGTATAATTCCTTTTGATCATAACGACGTAATGGTATTACGTCCAATGGTGAGATAGGGTTGACGACGTTGTCAAAAACGCGGTTCGAATCTGGGCCCTATTGATATGTGACCGAGACAGATGAAATAATAAGAGAGAGGATCCAGCAGCGAGAGATAAAGGCTGTGGGTTATGATGATGATAATTGTCTTTACGTTTGTATTGTTATTACTATTATTACCTATTACTGTTTCCACATAGCTTTCTAGACACGAGAGAGTATGTGTTGACGTCGTGTATCTCTTGCCGTCTCAAGTCATCTATAGTATCTCTCGCTCACTCATATTCAATCACCATAAGTCTATCCCACTCCAGGCGATGATGGACCGCGACGCCATGATGAACCTGGTGGCTCAATCTTCTGACTCCCACATGCGCTTCATAGACGCGCGCGAAGACCTCATCATGACGCGCGCTAACAGCTGGCGGGAGGAGCTCGTCAAAGGGACTAACGAGTAAGCAAACATTTTTATAAGGTCATTTGCTTTACGGTTTTTTTTATTTTGTAGGATAAAAAAACGAATCGGACAACTTACATTTATAGGAACACGTGTGGGAATTAATTGATTATTTTTCCAAATTAAAAAGTAACATATTCTATGGGTGTCGCAATGAAACTTTACTGCTTTAACTGATTCTAATATGTCTTGGATTAGTTGAATCACTTTTCTATTTTTATAAATATAATAGATTATAATAAATTAATAATATAATAGCTTTTTGTTAGAATGCAAACGGGTATTAATTACGAAGTAGGATGACCTGGTTGAATGGTGTCATTACGAGTAAATTAAAACTAAACTTATTTTCAGAGATAACAGATAGATTTAGATTTTTTTTCAGATTTGTTTTGTTTCAAACTTCTGATTAGAAGATAAAGCCCTAAGGCCTGATTTAAAATTCTCACTTTTCTAATTTCAGCAATGAAATGAAACGCAATCGAGACAGAATACTGGAGATCAACTTTTACATCGACAACCAGCGCGAGGAATGGGCCGATATGCAGATGGGGCTCACCGACCCCGCCGAAGCAGAGGCTGCAGCTTTCCTGGGAGAAGACTTTTAACCATTAAACACAGGTAAGAAACAATGAAAACTAAACGCAATAAACATAGATCATATCCAGTGAAACCAGACAACCGAGACAGACTAAGGTAAGGATTTATGAAATTAACAAAACGCAACAGAGAAGAGATATGAAAAGATTTAATTTCTGGTAATTCTTAGGTTTCGACTCAATCTTGATTGCAATTAATAAAAAGAGTTTGTAGTTTTAAAAGTCGTTTTACAAATTGGTCGATAGGTACCTACTAGGACTAGGTACTACTAATAGAACTTGTACCTACCTTAGTATTCTATGCTTGTACTTACTCGTACAAGGCACATCTATACTAAAATTATAAAGAGGAAAGATTTGTATTTCTGTATGTTTGTGTGGAATAAACTCAAAAACTACTGGACCGATTTCAAAAATTCTTTCACCATTCGAATGCTACATTATCCCAAAGTAACAAAGGCTGTAAAGGTATTTTTTTATTTTTTTTTGTTTTATCCACAGCGAAGCGTGGCAGGGGACAGCTAGTTGTTTAAAACCAGCTACTTTTTCTTTCTTTCTTTTAACTGTTGCATGTACACAGCAATATGTTCCTGTACATACGGATCGAGAATACCTTCTAGAAACATTTTCATATCTTCTTCTTTATTACTTTCAAGCAAACTTATTGTATTTTCTCTGACACTTCTTTTCGCTTTCGCCTTTATCTTGACTGGTATATTGTCGTATCTTCTTATGAACTGCTTGCATTTTTCGATGGCGTCGGCTTTGTCAGTTGCTATTTCGTCTATGATGTTAACCTGAAAAATATATACTACTACTTATAGATACACAAGAAATATCATTTCCTCTTTTTGAGGCAATCGGATAAGAAAGATCCAACCTAACCTACGTACCTGATCCTACCTTTGATTAATAAGAATCATAGTTTTGAACATTTTTGAGCTTACTCATAATTGGACTTGCACAAGGACTATGGTAAAGAAGAACAAAGACTGTTCCATACAACAAAGAATCGAGATCAACTTCACAATAATATCAGGACTTCAGAAAAATCACAATTTGGTCTTAAGTACCTTTAGCGCCTCTTCCACACTGTACATAGTAGAAGCAGTGACCGCGATCTCGGCTTGCCTGTGACCCATAACTTGAGCCATGACGTCACAGAGCCACGGTCTGGGCACGATGCCCACCGCAGTGTCGTTGAGACCTATCTTGGCCGTACTGTCGGCGACCATCACTCGGTAGTCGCATAGCAGGCTGATGATGCAGCCACCGGCTGCTGTGTAACCCTAGATTGAAATGAGTAAGAATAATTTTATACAGTGCGACAAATATGCAAAAAATATTTTTATTTCGCTATTTTTGCTTCACTAAATGCTACTTTATGTGATACCTACATCAAAAATTCAGGGTACATCAAATTTAAAAAATCCAAAATAGCTGCTTAGAAGCTTTAGAAGTAGGATTATCTCGCGCGAGTCTGACTTTCATCGCAGTCGGACTGGTATATAATCAAGATCGATATGAAGATTACCTGGCAGAATATATTCTTTAAAAATATTTTTGAAAACAGTACTGTACATCTACTTTACGATTTCGTTTTTATGACTTGATTATTATTTTTACTTGAGATTAAATTCTTAAATAGCGTGTTTGGTTATCTAAACTGATAAACTTACGTTGATAGCAGCTGTGGTGGTTGTTTCCCCAGATCCGTATATTTTAAGAAAAAGGTCCTGCAACGTCGACCAAAACGCTCGCAGTCGGTTCAAATCATCGGGCTTGTTGAATTCGTTTAGGTCTAAGCCAGCTGAAAATACTCTTTCTCCCTGAAATTAGGATAAAATGAAATGAAGAACTTATTGGCCAGTCTTTCTTAAATATAACAACAGTATGTCTTATGTTACTTCTACTTGGAAATACTATAACTTATAGCTTAAAATTTAACACATTTTGGACAAAAATAGGATAGAGGAGCTACCTGATGTAGCTATTTAAGAAGATTATTTTTTAAAATCAAGTTTAACACTTTAACTGCTGCTAATAACCACATGCGTTGTTTTACGCGCCTGGCGTGTGTAGCCGCATTCGCGTTGCACAAAGGAATACACAAGGCACTTATCTGTTCTCAGCAGTTAAAGTGTTAAATAGCATAAACTACAAAACAAAATAAGCACTTACAGAAGTTAAAACCAATCCCTTACATTGATTCTTTTGCACTTCATCTACGGCACCGCTAATTTCTTGTATCAACTCCAGATTTAGACTGTTCACTGGCGGCCTTTTCATTGTTATCAAGGCAATACCTTCTCGATCTACTGAAAGGTCTACGAATCTCACTGAAGACATACCCCTAATAAGGGGCCGCCGTAGTATGTTAAATGGACGAAAAACAATCATTTTGTTAGATAAGTGAGACGTCTAATCGCTACGCGAATTTTACAACGACTGAAGTGGCTGATAAACATATTTTTGATAAGCAATCAAAACACAAGCAAGTCATAGGAGCTTTGTTGAAAATGTTTTTATTAAATACCTATATTTTTTAGACTTTGGACTTTGCAAACAATGACTTGCTTCAAGCAGATATATTAAATACAGAATTCATATTTAGGTATCTACTTAGTTACCAATTTATTCTAGTGTAAAAATAAACTAGATAAGTAGATATATTTAACGAAAAATACGTTTCCCCTAATGAACGTTTGTTCTTCGAAGACCGTCCTCTGGGTTTTTAAGTTATTCGACAGTTACGGTTAGTAAAATATATATTAACAGTCTGATGTACTTAAATTAATTATCATTTTGGACACACTTAACCTTTTTGGTTTTATTATTTTCAGAAAGAATCTTGTTTTCAAATATCTTTCCGAAGTGGATATCGTTTCTTTTTACCATTTTGGTATGGAACTCTAAAAACAAGGTCTTGTTTGAAAACACTATATTATAATAAGTAGATAGGTACATTTATGTAGATACTTTAATTTAAAAACATGTTAGTAGGTATTATACACTCTATTGGACAGTTTTTATAGTTTTACGAAACTTGGCTGTTTCTTAGACTTCAGCAGTTGCGTGAACAAGTCGATCTGTCTCTGTGCACACGGATCCAGAATACCTTCCGTAAACTGTTTCAAGTCTTCTTCTCTGTTCGTTTCTACCAGTCTGATTGTATTTTCTCTCATATTTTTCTTTGTTTTCGCTTTTATCTTGACTGGTATATTGTCATATCTTCTTATGAACTGCTTGCATTTCTCGATGGCGTCGTCTTTGTCGGTTGCCGTTTCGTCTATGATTTTAACCTGGGTATTGAAAATAAATATTTGGGAGACTGTATTCAAGAAATTGCCACATCGAAATTTGGGCCAGGCGACACTAAAGAGGGTTATAAGAAAAAGGTACGCTAAGCCGAAAAGGGATCATAGCACTCATCATTATGAACAACTGTTACTATGGGACCAACCCAGAATTCGCGAAAAATTAGCCTTTTTCGGCTTAGCATACTCTTCCCTTATAACCCGTACTTATCTTTATTTTTTATAGCTGAAATGAGACACTGAGGCACTGGCCTAGAGCGTGCGATCTATACATACTTAGGCATAGGATTCTTTAAAAACAAAACAAGTTGTTTACCTTGAGAGCTTCTTCAACACTGAACATACTAGAAGCAGTCGTCGCGATCTCCGCTTGTCTGTGACCCATAACCTGTGCCATGATGTCACAGAGCCAGGGTCTCGGAACTACTCCTACCGCAGTTTCGTTGAGGCCTATCTTGGCGGTGTTGTCGGCGACCATCACTCTGTAGTCACACAGCAATGAGATGACACACCCACCGGCTGCTGTGTAACCCTAGATTGAAATTATTTGATTTAAGGCTTCACGTCACTAGCGCGGAATAAGTATCCTAATCAAAAGGGTAATGAGTTTTGATATTTATTTGTAAAGTTAAATTATTCATAGACAAGATGATTGTGACTTCAATAGACGGTAAGATTGAACATGGGTCCACGCCAGATCTAAATAAATGCTATAATAATCTGTATAAATGCGTTTCCTGTGACTGCAGAGTGTGCAGAGGAGCGGCGGCCCGCGCCGTCATACCCCCCCCCCCCGCGCCTTTGTACCGCGCAGGCGAGGACTAAGATAAACGGTTTGGCTAATAGTGGCACTAAGCTGAGGTGCTGTTTGAACTCACATTGATAGCAGCTGCAGAGGTGGTCTCCCCAGATCCGTACAACTGCAGGAAGATGTCCTGCAACGTTGACCAAAACGCGCACAGTCGGTTCATTTCTGGCTTGTGGAATTCCTTCAAATCAACGCCGGCTGAAAAGACTTTTGCCGCCTGCAGGGAAGACAAATGTTGTAGAAACGTAATAATTTGAGTGCGTCTCATTTCATTTCAACCTAAACGAAAGAAACTCACGTCGTCCCATACGTTATTGGTCACAGAATACTCACAGAAGTTAAAACCAATCCCTTGCATTTATTCTTCTGCGCCACATCTATGGCGCTCCTGAGTTCTTGAAGGAGCTCCAGATTCAAACTGTTCACTGGCAGTCTCTTCATTGATATCAAGGCGATACCTTCTCGGTCTACTGAGAGGTCTACCAAATTCTCCTTTGAAGACAAACCTCTGATAGAGCGCCTTAGCGGTGTAAATTGACGAAAAATAATCATTTTCTTGAGACGTCTTTTCGCCGGGCAGTTATAAAAACGAAGCACGTTAAGTTAATAATTCAGTTTATTTAAATTGGTGATATTTCAAACCCGGCTTCCTACACTATAGATTTATTTTAATTATCTAGATATGACAAGACAGGCGTCTTTACAGACTCAGAAGCCACGGAAAACAATGGCTTAGGTATTATTTTAAGCAATTAATTACTTACCATCGTTTTTTATTGAAGTAGGTATAAAAATTACGATTTATTTAAATGGCTTTTTTTAATTTATTTATGTAGTTGATAAAATAAAAGAGACACTTTAAAAAATGACTATAATTGTTATTCAGAATATTCATCTTATTCTACATTATATGCTTATAAAAATGTGTCAAATAATATATTTCATATAAAAATATACCTAGCTAATTTCATGTTCTTACTTTTCAGCTTTTTGTTTAAGCATGTATATGTACATTTCTAAAGATTGTTGAACCTTAGGAGTTTGTAGGAAAGTGAGGAATTCGGTGAGATCCGCTTGGCGGTTCTTTTGGAGCCAGGTAAGGGGGTCTGCTCTGGCCCTCTGTTTGGTGAGCGAGCGAGCTGGGGGCGGGATGCGGTCGAACCTTCTGATGAACTTCTTGCACCTTTCTATGGAGTCTGCCTTGTCTGTTGCTATTTCGTCGATGAGACCGACCTGTGGAAAGAAATTATCTGTCTCTTAGGAAAATATTGTGCGTTTTGCTATTTTTGCTTGTGGTTGTCAACCTAGCGATTTGTTGCTTAAAATCAAATAAATAAGGTAACTACACCTTTCAGGACTCAAACATTAACTCGTATTATGCTAACTAAAGTTATGTACTTTTTTAAATGCGATTTTATTTATTTGATACGCTTTCACGCCCTGACAAAATCATGACAAAACCCTAACCTCGTTTCCGTTTTTGTTGGTTTTTTTTTCTAGTATAGTTAGTGCTGAAATGAGGTTACCTTCAAAGCCTCATCAACAGTGAACATCCTAGCGGTAGTCAGCGCTAGCTCCGCCTCCCTCTTGGATATGGTATTGGTCATGGTGTCCATGAACCACTTGGGGGCCACGATGCCGAGCGCGGTCTCGTTGAGCCCGATGGTGAACTTGCCGCCCACCATGGCGCGGTACTCGCACGACATGGAGATGAGGCAGCCGCCGGCGGGCGCGTGGCCCTGGAAAGTGGATACAGCATTAACAGAGGCAATTTTTTTCTCGGGCTGTTACGTTCTACTGCTGAGCAAAAACCTTTTAAGGTATCTGTCTACAAGGCTATTAGGAAAGGGTATGCTAAGCAGAGAATGGGCTAATAATCTTATGTTTTATTTACTATTGAACCTGAAATTTTAAAAATATCAGATGTTCCATGTAAAAATGCCAATGATCCTCGACAAAATGTGTGGAACAGCTGGTTTTAATCAGACTGCAAATGTCTAATAAGGTACACTCGTAAAATGGGCGCAAAGGTGCGAGCTTTCCAAGCAGACACTAAGGTTGAAAATACTTGGAAGGAAAGCGTTCGCGGCCGCATCTCATCTTGCACCTCTATCATTCTAGTCATAGAGATGATTATTAATGGCAATCTACTAGTCAGGTGTGGGGTGGGGGGGTAGTGACTTTATGAGCTTAGTGAAAATTTGGTG
Source organism: Alcis repandata (assembly GCA_949125135.1). Taxonomy (NCBI): domain Eukaryota; kingdom Metazoa; phylum Arthropoda; class Insecta; order Lepidoptera; family Geometridae; genus Alcis; species Alcis repandata. The sequence continues at coordinate 9,114,227 of OX421234.1, forward strand.
TCAATTTCAGCTATATCAGATGTCCACTTATTGACTGACATTTGGACATAGCCTACATAGGCCTTCGGAAATAATGCATCCATCAGTGTTCTTTATAAAGCCTATTTACTCAAATAAAACTGTTTTTATTTGACAAATCGATTAATTCTGTTTTGGGTAGCTTTGTGTATTAACTTTTAATTTGAAAATTGATAAATAAAATTGTTTTTGCATAAATTTGCTCTGCTCACAAACAGTGCTTGATTAATAAGCGCAAACTCGTAGTAGTTTTTATCAAAAAGCCTTTGAATGTTGTACACAGCAAGTCTAATAGGACAAATAAACAAAAATAAAGGAATATGATAGGTGTATGACATAAGAATACTAAACTTACCAATTTTTTTTTGTAATGCAGTTAAAGCAAATGATGATCCATTGTATGATATACTTACTTATTGTTTTAATGTTCCCACATCTTATATTATTCATGTGTTATTGGGTGCGTACTGACTGACCGAGCAGCCTCGCGAGGCCTGCCGCGCGAAGCAAATGCTCGGCCAGTCAGGACGTGCCTCGCCCGAGGCAAACGCACGCGCTGCCTCGCCCGAGCGTGCCGCGGCCCGAGCCAAACGTCTGCCGCGCGAGGCTGCTCGGTCAGTCAGTATGCACCCAATAACAATGTATATCTATCTGAAGAATATGTCTCAATGAGGTGAATGCACACTTATCACTACTAATACTACATACGTCATATTTAATGGAAATCATAATCATACTAACTTGTTCGTAAGCTGTGTTAAATTGCCACAGATAAGTAAGTAGTTAGTATAAATTTTGTCAAAAAAAAAGGTGAGTTTACATACATTGATAGCAGCAGCGGTGGGGTAGTTAGAACCGTACAGCTTTAACCACACATTCTGCAGTGTGGTCCAGAATGTCTCTGCCCTCTTTATGTCAGGTTTAAACATCTCCATTATGTCCAGACCGGCTGAGAACACTGTTGGCGATGCCTGGAATAATAACAATTGTTAATTATTTCATACATATTGTTTTTACAAACATATGTTTAATGGTACATTCATACATGTATTGATATATTTACATAATAATGAAACATATGTATGTAATGTAAGGTATAAAATAACAAATTAACAATTTTTAAATGTCTTTTTGTACTATAAATAGAGAATGAGTAACAATATACTACACAGAAAAGTTGTACTGAGCCAAAAGGAAGTTCCTGTATTCAAAAGCTTTTATTATGAAAATAATCATAAAACCACAAAATAAAATCTGAGCTGTAAGTTGGCAACTTACAGATGTCAACACAAGTCCTTTACAATCCTTATTCTTAGCCACTTCATCCAGTGACTTTTCCATTTCTTGCAGCAGGTCCAGGTTGAGGCTGTTCACCGGAGCGCGCTGCAGTGTCAGCACGGCTATGCCTTCACTGTCCACCGCCAAGTCTACCAGAGGACCAGCCTTCCCCGACATGGCTCTAAAGCCTGATTGTGCCCATCGCACATTGCTCACAATTTTTCTTATAGGCAACATCCTGCGGAAAACTTATTGTATGTTAATTTGTTTTTTAATTTAAAATTCAGACAGATTTATAATTACACCATTGCAAATATATTATTATAATTATACCATTACTACCAGAATGCTAGTCATTAAGTATCATATTTAAAGAGCAGTTGTTTTATTTAATTGCAGATTTATTTTTATATACCTTAGTTTATTATGTTGGTAATTTGATATGAATGCTGGGAAAACACTTGAAAGAGAGTTGAATTTAAAACCTAGAGAGCAAAATTTATTTTTTAAACTCTGTATGGTTGGAGGTTGGTTTTTTATTTATTTTATTTAAACAGTAAAAAAAATAAAGAACATATTTTTATTTAAAAGAATTTCATAATAATATGGAGAGATATGTAGTGTCACTCAATACAAAACCTATCACACAAATAATTGGCTGTGGCTGTGACATACAGACTGACAGATAAAGAGGTCACATCTTAAGGATTCTTCAATGAAAGAGGTTCAGAACCCTATGAAGTACAAAAATTATGAAGTAGGTAATAACACCTTCATGGTTTTTCACTCTGCTTAACTTATTAACACGAGTAGGATGGAACGGTATGGTATTCTTGCAGTTTTGGTTCTACTGGTAGGTATCAGCGAGGCAGTTTTCTAAACACCCCGGTACCTAATAGAAAACAAATACTAGGTACCAAGTTGTACATTCAATTTCATAACCATTTCATTTAATTAATTAATGAAATGGATACACATTGATAAATGTAATAATTATAGGTACTAATTAGCAAACAATCAAATTAATTTATTACAATACTATTAATAGTATAATAATTAAGTGTAATAATTTATAGGTAGGTACTACTTTGCAAACTCAGTGCGACTTGTCTGTAGTGCAATTGCGGTTTTATTTGGACTTCGTCACATTTGCCGTTAGTTAGGTAGTATTGGACTTCGACCTCTGGTTATAAAAAAAATTGTTTCAGTAGAACTTTACCTGCTGATAGAACTTAACACTGTGCTTTATGGACACAAACGTTGAACTTCGAGAATTAAGACCGAAAACGGTATAAAAATAAATGAAAAAATATTAGAACCTAGATTAGAGCGAACCAAAGTAGAAGTAAACAAACTTTGAATTTGAAGTTTGAACAAAAATATGAATGTGTTGCCAGCCCCGGATCTTCAATTTTTTGGCGGTGCAAAAATTTAAAAATTCCGCTCAAGCCCACATAAATTCATTTTTACCTTTATCATTTATATTTCTACATTTCAGCTATCAGATGTCCACTTATTGATTGACATTTGGACATAGCCTACATAGGCCTTCGGAAATAATGCATCCATCCAAGGGCGTCGCCAAGGGGGGGCAGGGGGGGGGCAGTTGCCCCCCCCTAGAGATCAAATGTAGCTAGCCGCAAAGCGACCAAAGTGCGAGCAATTCACTTTCTTACCTATTAATAAATTCCGCATCGCATGACAAAACGTTAATAAATTCACAAGGTTTAATGTAAATTGTAGAAAATATTGATATATTCAGAATAACATTAAGATTTAGACATCCGTTTTAAAAATCGCCGCCATTTTCATCACGATCATCAGATTTGCCAAAACGCAAGACCATTATACAGTGTAATAATATGTAGATCCAGATCCAAAATATCACCCTCATAGGATCACTGGAAGATCCACTGGAATTTGACGAAAACATGAAATACGCCATCTTGGATTTTTGTTTCTGAATCTCGATTGTCGTTATGAACCTCTATAATATTTCTTCAAGTACATTCCATCCATCTACAGCGGTTCCATAGCTGTGAGCATTTCCTTTTTTTTTTATTTGTATGACTGTCAAACTTTTTTGTATAGCGATGGCGACTATATTTTTTTATCATTTCCCCAAAAATTTGATCTACATTTCAAAAGTCGGGTGTACCCCTCTATATCCTTCTACCGTTTCCGAGATACGAGAGGTAAAATTTTTCGTCAGCCATCATCATCATTTATCCGATTTGAGCCACAAAGAGTCATTTTTCAAAGTGTTTCTTGAGATTGTCGGATTTAGCGATGTTGAAAACTTGAGGAAAACTCATTTACAAACTTGTGATAATTATGATCTACTGCTAACCGAGGCTTCGTTAAGAGAAATTGTCATCTTTTTAGCCTGGTCTGAAATGAATATCAACATATCTCAAAACGATGAGTCCTACCAACATGCATTTAAAAGCAATACTGTAGGGAATGTTATAGAGAACATACTTGTCTTGAACAGTTTCCTAGTAGCTTGAATTGTTTTTGAGAAAATCGCGAAAAACCCATTTTGGTGACCTTCTACCCGGAGTAAGATTTTTTGCACGTATCGGATCGATGGTGACTTTTTAGATTTCATTTATGATGGTGTTTCAAACAATCCTACCAATTTTCAGCTGGGTGGAAATTACTGTACCCTCCAATGTCTAAATTGTCCCGACTCTATTGTGCTGTCGAGGGCTTGTGAAGTTTTATACATTGATATTAGAACCGTGTTCTTATTACAATCGTCATCGAGGCAAAGACTTCCAAAGTGTAACGCTTTATGCTCTCGGCGTTTATTTTTTTTATCCTCCATAATATTGCCCCATTGCCCCCCCCTTATTCATAAGCTGGCGACGCCCTTGCATCCATCACTGTTCTTTCTTAGTATGATAAGCCTATTTACTCAAATAAAACCGTTTTTATTCGACAAATCGAATAATTCCGTTTTGGGTAGCTTTGTGTACCTATTAGGATCTGCCCAAAAGAAAAACAATACGCGAGAGTTAGCAAGCGCAATAAGTTGGTTGTTGTTAAAGTGGATGTAATGGTTAAAATGAATTAAAAATATGCGAGCGCAGTGACTGCAGTGAGCGCGACATTTTGAGATGTTTCTGATTAATTGAGGATAGATTTTTATGCATCAGGCTATTCATATAATCGCGTTTGCGTTACGCTCACACAAATTTTGTTTGAATTCAGAAATTTTGAGTTTTTAGGAATTAATTTATTGGGTATTATTTAATCCATGGTCAAAGTTGAGTAAATGATGAGTAGTCCATTCGTCTGTAAAGCCCGTCACACACGTAGCTTTAATATATATTAGTATGCCTTGCTATAATATAAATTATAGCTCCGTGTGCGGTCACTTCAATATTTGTATTGAAAATATATCGTAATATGCCTCGCTATTATTTATATTAATATATATTATAGCTACGTGTGTGACGGGCTTAAAGTGTGAGTTTGGCCGCCCTCTGAACTTGCCAGCCGGGGCCCATGGCACGGGCGGCACCCCTCCCCCCCTCCCTAAATCCGGGGCTGTGTGTTGCCCATGAAAGTTAAAAAAGAAAAGAAAAGTTAAAAAAAGTTAAGAAAAAAAAAGTGTTTTGTTAAAAAAATTGAGTGAACCGCTTGAATGTATGGCTATGGATACAATAGTAGCAACATCAAAAATAGTTACGCTATATTAACAACCTGGCTGCGAATTATTATTAGAGTTTTGTGTGGTTTCGATTATAAACTTGCACACACATAATGTTCGAACAATTTGAAATCAAGTTATTCGAAGATTAAAATAAAAGTTATCTTACCTCATTTCAAAACACTTCGACATTTGACAGTGACAGTGACAGATGAGCAGATGCAAAGAAAACGAACTTCAGACCACTTCAGAGATAAACACAAAATGAGATAAAATTTAAAAAATCCTCATTTTCAATGATAAAGGTACTAATAACTAATGAACCTTATAATAAAAAAATTAAAGTTTCGTGTTGAATTTATATAAAGGTCAAATAAGTAGTGCTTGTTTGAACGATGTCTCTCGAACAGACGGCTTGTGATGGTTAGTATTGTTTCTGTTATGGATTGAGGATAAAATAGAACAGAAATAAGAATAAGCTCCTCATAATGAGCTGGTAAACAAAGAAAATTTAATGCCACACTGCTGGCTACGCTACGAGCTATCACTGGCTCTACTAGTTAGGATTGAATTATAGTCTATCTGTATTATCTGATAGTGTATTTGATTTGTGTGTACCTATTGGATGTTAAAGTAAAAAAATGCATAAAAGCGAAGGAAAAAATTTTAGTAACCTCAAATAAGGAAATAAATGAAAGATGGCACCAGTATTATGAATCACTTTCAAATAAAGAACTACCCTAGTGAAGATCTGCAACCACTACCAGTATGTAGTCCAGTACAAGATGAACACTGAGTACAGAGCACAGAACAAAGCCAGAGGCCCGGATGAAGTTCCAGCTGAATTGTGAAAAAAGCTTTGTCCAGGGGAGTGGAGTGGCTTATGAAGCTATTCAGCACTACGATGGAAACATCAAGTATCCTCGATTCGTGACGACAAAGTTACTTAGTCCAACTTAGTAAAAAGACATACCTGGTCTCGGCAAAAACTTTGTGATGAAAGTCGGGGTTCATCAAGGCTCAGCATTGAGTTCACAGATATTAAATTTAGGTATGGATTATCTCACAAAAGATATTCAAGCACCATTACCATAGAGCTTATTGTATGCAAACGATATTGCACTTATAGCTAACACAGTAAGCGAGCTTCAAAAGACTCTCTAAATGAGTTGCATCACTGGAGAGGTTTGGACTTCACATCAGCGGCAGAAACAAAACTGAACACATAGAGTGTAAATACAGTGTAAACGATGGTAACAGTCAATTCATAGTCTACTATGATGATGAAACCCCTGTCCTCAGAGTTACCCAGTTTAAATATCTTGGGTCTGTAATAACACCGGATGCAAATGTGGAAGCAGTTGTCTCGCATAGAGTAAACATGGTGTGGCAATAATGGAAAAGCCTTACGGGTATTCTCTTTAATACCCATATGTCTATAAAAACAAAAGGCAAAGTCTACAAGATAGCTGTAAGTCTAGTGATGCTCTTTGGTGCTGAATGCTGGACTAAAACAACCACATGAACAGAAACTCCATACTAACAAGATGAAACTTGACGAGACGGACAGCACGTCCTGGGCACAGGCATATTAGGAGGGCTGACACCCCCTAATGCGGGAACAGGAACAGAAGAAGAGAGTATTTGATGCCTATGTTGTGGGGTGTCCTCATCGCCTATGTGCAAACCGCTGCTGACAAGTCGGCCGCGCCGATGCGCGAGAGTACTACGCATGCGTCGTGGCCGCGTCAACTTTGAACTAAGCGACTGGTGACGTGAAGATTGCTCCGCAACATTCTTTTATATTTATATTTTAATCCTTTATTTCAATATGTAATAAACATATAAACATAGTGAATATACTAACAATAATACCAACTTATCATTTACCCAGACTATGAACTACCTTCCCATAACTGGTGACCCCGATTATGAACAGAAAAGTGAGTCTAGGACAAATGCAAACATTTTCAGTGTCCTAAACAGTGCATAATAAAACATTTCAAGTGTGCTAATTGGAAAACAATTTGGGAAAATTATAGTTTGGGTGAATTGAAATATCTCCGTTTGTAAAAATCTATGGTGGTACAAGCCATAAGCTAATAGCGATTTTCTAAATTTTCGCTGACGTAAAAATGACGTCATCGTGGAAAGATGCAGAAAGTGCTCCAACTGCCTCCACCGAGCTGTTTAGAGTGGGGATACGCGTCCCACCCTTCTGGCCAGAAGAGCCCGAGATATGGTTCGCGCAAGTCGAAGGGCAGTTTGCAGTGTCGAACATTACATCTGACGCGACGAAGTTTAATTATGTCATAGGACAGCTTGACCACCAATTTTCGAAGGAGGTGAAGGATATCATTATATCCCCTCCACAGACGGAAAAATATGAGAAATTGAAGACGGAGCTCATCAAACGCCTGAGTGCTTCACGTGAGAAGCAAGTTAAACAACTTCTCATGCATGAAGAATTAGGAGATCGTCGACCATCACAGTTCCTCAGGCATTTACAAAGCCTAGCGGGACCGAACGTTCCAGAAGATTTCGTTAAGACCATCTGGACGAGTAGACTTCCACGCAGCGTACAGACGGTGATAGCCGCTCAGTCGACGGCGTCACTGGAAGTACTATCCGACTTGGCAGATCGAATCCAAGATATCGCGCCTGCCACACCGCAAGTATCAGCTGCAACCGCACCTGGTTCATCGCTAGACGCTATGACAATTGAAATAGCCGAGCTTCGCAGGCAGGTGAAGACACTGCTGGATCGTCAATCTCGCCCACAGACCCGCCAAAGAAGTCGCAGCCGCCCTGGAAGCAGATCTGATTCAAACTACAGAAAGTTCCCGAACTGTTGGTACCACTGGAAGTATGGATCGAAAGCAAAGACCTGCGTAAAGCCGTGTAATTATCAGGCGGGAAACTCTCAGGGAGGTCGGTAATGGCGACAAACGACCGTCCCAACTCGTCTGGTCGCCTGTTCGTCGTAGATCGTCGGTCGAAGATGCAATTTCTTGTCGATACAGGAAGCGACGTTTGTGTCTTCCCTCGACGTTCACTACAAGAGCGTCGTTCGAAATCTGACTTCGAACTTTCTGCTGCTAACGGTACTTCTATCAGCACGTACGGATACACTAACCTGGATTTAAACTTGGGATTACGACGCAATTTTCCATGGCGTTTCATCGTTGGTGACGTCACGAAGGCTATCATTGGAGCTGATTTCCTAAAGTTCTACGGTCTTCTAGTAGACATACGCAACCAACGCCTACTGGACAACACGACAACACTCTACGTTGTGGGTTCATCAGCACACTCGTCGACTGCGATATCTTCAATCAAGATACCAATCGGAGAGTCTCGCTACGATCAAATCCTGAAAGAATTTACAGAGATAACGAACCCATCCGGAAAGCAAGCTGAAGTCAAACACCGTACCGTTCACTTCATAAGAACTACGCCAGGACAGCCAATATCCTGCAACCCACGCCGCCTAGCGCCAGACAAACTTAAAATTGCGAAAGCTGAAATCGAGTCCATCACCTCACCACTACATCTCGCACCTAAGAAAGACAGCGGATGGCGGCCTTGCGGAGATTACCGAATGCTAAATGCTCGCACCATACCTGATAGATATCCAATTAGACATGTGCATGACTTCACACACAGCATATCAGGCTGTAAAATATTTTCGACAATCGACCTTGTAAAAGCATTCCATCAAATTCCAATGAACCCTGAAGACATTCACAAGACCGCAATCACGACACCGTTCGGATTATATGAATTTCCATTCATGACGTTTGGTTTGCGTAATGCCGGGCAAACGTTCCAGCGTTTTGTCGATGAAATGACACGTGGACTGGATTTTGTCTACCCATACATCGACGATTTTTTGGTTTTCTCAAAAAGTGAGGATATTCACGAAGAACACCTTCGTATACTCTTCACCAGACTAAGGGAACATGGGATCATCATCAACACATCTAAGTGCAACTTTGGAAAATCTGAAGTCAAATTCCTGGGCTACCACATATCAGCCAATGGAATCAAGCCTCTAGATGAGAAAGTGGAAGCAATTAAAACATTTCCACCTCCCAAGACCGTCAAAGAACTTCGCAGATTTTTGGGGATGCTGAATTTCTACAGGAGGTTTATTCCCAACGCTGCCGAAGTCCAAGTGCCACTGCACGATCTAATGACTGGCTCTGTAAAGGGTTCCCATCCTATTGATCTATGTGGGGATTCTCTGAAAGCCTTCGAGAATTGCAAAGAAAGCCTCTGCCGTGCTGCACTCCTTGTGCATCCAGATTGCCAATCTAAACTAGGCCTGGTCACAGATGCATCAGATACTGCAATTGGTGCCGCTTTACAACAGTACCAAGGTAATGCTTGGCAACCGCTTGCCTTCTTTTCACGCAAGTTGAGCCCAGCGCAGCGAAAATATTCTCCTTACGATCGAGAACTCCTCGCAATTTATGAAGCGTTGAAATACTTTAGACACATGGTCGAAGCTCGAGACTTCACAATTTACACCGACCATAAACCTCTGTGTTTCGCCTTTCATCAGCGCAAAGACAAGTGTTCGCCGAGACAGTTTCGTCATCTAGACTTCATATCTCAGTTTACTACGGACTTGAGGCACATCTCAGGGAAAGATAACTTGGTCGCTGACACACTGAGCAGGGTTGAAGAGCTAGAGCTATCCATAGATTACTCACAGCTTGCTAAGTCACAGGCATCAGATCCAGAACTTAAGGAAATGCTGGAGAGAGGAACGTCATTACAACTAGAAAAGGTAAAGATACCTGGAACTCGTGCTGAATTATATTGCGACATCAGCACACTCATTTCAAGACCTTATGTCACGAAGGATATGCGAAAGCAAGTTTTCGATAGCTTGCACGCATTAAGCCATCCCGGAGCCAATGCAACAATTAGATTAGTAGCAGAACGCTACGTATGGCCCGGCGTAAAGAAAGACTGCAGAGAGTGGGCACGTTCATGTCTAGCTTGTCAACGTTCGAAGATATCTAGGCATGTATCTTCCCCGTTAGGCACCTACCAGCTGCCACGAGCACGCTTTATCCACGTGCATATTGACCTCATCGGACCGCTACCAATCTGTAATGGAAATCGTTATTGCCTCACCGCCATAGATCGCTTTACTCGATGGCCTGAGGTGATACCAATACCCGATGCGGCGGCTGAAACAGTAGCAAAAGCCTTACTTACAGGATGGATATCGAGATTTGGATCCCCCGTGGACATTGTAACAGACCGCGGCAGACAGTTCGAATCGTCCTTATTCCAACATCTATCCAAAATAACAGGATTTCATCATAAAAAGACCACTGCATATCATCCTGCATGCAATGGAGCCATAGAGAGATTCCACAGACAACTAAAAACTGCAATTACCTGTCATGCCACTGATAACTGGATGGAAGCCTTACCTTTGGTGTTACTTGGTATTCGAAGCGCGTACAAGGAAGACATCCGAGCGAGCACTGCAGAACTTGTGTATGGAGAGCCGCTACGCTTACCGGGAGAATTTTTTGACCCAAGCAAAGCTGGAACAACAGATATCACAGAATACACTGCCAGATTACGCTCGTTCGCCAACGATCTGAAACCAACGCCTGCTTCGAGACACACTAAGCCATCCATATTTGTTTTCAAGGACTTACCCACTGCCAGCCATGTATTTTTGAGAGAAGACGCAGTACGACCTTCCTTGCAACCTGCATACACGGGTCCACATGCAGTCCTGGAGAGATCTGAAAAAGTGTACAAATTATTAGTAAAAGGCAAACCTGTCACAGTATCGGTAGATCGCTTGAAGCCGGCCTACATATTAGATGACAGCAACAAAACTCTAAATGAATCTCTCGATGACACACCTCCACCTGAAAACATACAGAGAAAGACTAGATCAGGACGTACAGTAAGATTCCCAGATTACTATCGACTGTAGGAACAGTCTCTGGAAGGGAGTAATGTGGGGTGTCCTCATCGCCTATGTGCAAACCGCTGCTGACAAGTCGGCCGCGCCGATGCGCGAGAGTACTACGCATGCGTCGTGGCCGCGTCAAGTTTGAACTAAGCGACTGGTGACGTGAAGATTGCTCCGCAACATTCTTTTATATTTATATTTTAATCCTTTATTTCAATATGTAATAAACATATAAACATAGTGAATATACTAACAATAATACCAACTTATCATTTACCCAGACTATGAACTACCTTCCCATAATGTAATTGATTCTTTTTATTAAATCTAAGTAAGCAAAGTTATGCTATATTAATAACTATTATGTCTAAATTAACAACATATTTCTTATTGCAGATTTGAAGGCATTTGAGCGCCGGCTGACAGAGGTGATAGGTTGTCTCCAACCTTCCACAACAAGATGGAGAAGTAAGGAAGTCATTAAAATAATGTTTACTCTATCTAGTTTATCAAGAAAAGTGCCAGATGTATTACAGACAAGTGGTTGAGTTTTACCCTTTATCCTACAGTAACCATTTATTTTATCCCACTGGATAAAACAACATAATTGTTGATCCATGGTAAAAGTTATTTCCATATTAAATTAAATCTCAATCCGTTGACCCATTTCAGTACAAACAAGTAGCAGACATGCTCTTATTTACTCACAAGCTTTCACATCTATACAGCATTATATGGAAAGGTCATGTAAGCCGAAAAATGGTTATAGCATTCATCATTATGAACAACTTTTGTCTGGGACCAACACGCAAATCGCGAAAAATAAATCTGAGCTGTTCCATACATTTTGTCGAATGTCATTGAAATTTTTCTACGGAACAGCTGATTTATTTTTCACAAATTCCAGGTTGGTCCGATAGTAAAAGTTGTTCATAATGTTCTAACTTCTATGACCTTTTTTCAGCATATACTTTCCTTATAGCCTTTATAATAATGTTTCACACTCATAGCTAGCTCATATCTATCCTCTCCATCCTAAGGTTGCCTGGGAGAGATCGCTCTTAGCGATAAGGCCGCCAGTTGTCGCACTAGTTTTTAGGTGTTATAATCCTTCTGTTTGTAATTTATGGTGTGAACAATAAAGAGTTTATCTATCTATCTATCTATAGCACCCAACTAGGATAGCCTGCGTCGGGGATGCCATGGAACAGTCACAAGACAAAGACAAATTACACCCAGACCCAGAACGGATTTTTAGTATTGTTAGCATTTATTGTTAGCAAAAAGTAATAACTAAACAGAAGTTTTATACTTTCAGTTCTGCTGATAATGGTGTCAGTGTGCACAGCGATAGCAGCCTACCACTGGCTGATGGACCCACTCACACCAGTCGTGTCCCTCATGCAGTCCCTGTGGAATCACCCCTTCTTTGCATTCACTTCTACATTTCTGGGTAAGTCTAGTACTGCTCAACAGCTTCAGCTGACTATGAGATGAGGAAATTTCTCGCCTGGTAGTAAAGTATTTGACGGCAGGTGAGCAGCATAAGTAGTGGGCCTAGCATAACAGCTGACGCAAACAAGATTTTTAATTTTAATTTTTAATTAAAAAAAAAAAAACAATTTTCATCAAACATAGCTAAGAACATTCCTGACTAATTAACCTCTCAAACAAAAAACAAACAAAATTAAAATCGATTTATCCGTTCCGGAGTTACATTGCCACAGACACCCCAAACTTATAACACCCCGTCGTTTTTGCGTCGGGGGTTAAATACGTAGCGAGTACGTACGTATTTTACGTGAGAAGTTGTGCTAGGCTCACTAATCTCGCCGTGGAAGAGTGCGAAAGCGTGCCCATAGTCCCGGCGGATAGCGTCAAGGGGGAACACCCCAGGGTTTTTAGTGGGTAGGCCGCTACCAGGGCGGAGACTCCCACATCACTACCGTGCTCCCCCCGGAGCCGGTGGTATCCATAAAGAATTTTCCCTGGGTCAAAAAAAAAAAAAAGGCTCACTAATCTCGCAGTGTCGAAATTTACTCCTTAATAGTCGGTATTTATCTGAATGTACAACAATAACCCAACAGTGGTACGTTTACTTGGCTTTACTACGAACATAGGCCAATTGATAAAGACATTTTGTTGTATGTGATAATTCTGAGGTCTCATTAACTATTCGTCTATTATATTTATTACATTTCTTATCCTAGTTCTCCTGTTCATGGCGGGAGTGCACCGCAAAGTGGTAGCACCGAACATCATCACAACTCGCACGCGGACCGTTCTCAACGACTTCAACATGTCCTGTGACGAAACCGGCAAGCTCATACTCAAGCCGCGCCCGGCCAATAACTAGCATTGTCTTTATTATTTGTACGTAAGAATAAATTGTTTGATTGTTTTTATGCACTTTCATTTCAAATTGTTGGTTTAGTGCAAGAAGACGTTAACTGCGAAAGTCACTGTTTTAATATGGAAACTAACGTGGTTTAGACACATCTTGGTTATATAATTAACACGGGAATACTCAAGTTTTATTGAGTCAGATACTGCGACTAGTTTCGATCACATTTGATGATCTTTTTCAAGGATTGATTAAATGCAGGATGCGCTCAAAGTTAAGTCCAGCCTGGCATTGATTTTGCAGTCACTGACGTCTTGCAGTAAGCCGGCCAAATACTCTTTAGAAATGTCCAATAGTCTGAAAACTAGCTGCGCCCCGCAGTTTCTCGTTAAGGACCGACCTATAATTTTAGGCAGAGGGCAGATAATTAAAATCTATTGGTAGTAAAAACACATTTTACAAGAATCTATTCAAGTTTATTAATCACTTATATAACTTTGGTGTATTTATTATATACAATAAATAAATGATAACTAACAAAAGGTCTATAATACAAAAACACCTATAAGATTGACGCAAGTGTAAGACATCATCAACAATTTTCATAACTACCTATGCATTTAACTTCAAATCATTCTACAAAATTGGCTAAAAGATTTTACTAATGTTAACAAATTTTTAAACAGTATTTAATATAGAGGAATGATTTTCTATAGAAACTAGAAAAAATGGCAGGTTTCATTACAAAATCGAACCTTGTTGTGATCCAGTAAAAGCTATTTCTGAACGACAAAGTAGCAACTCTCTTCAATTGGTGTCATACTTTACAAAGTTTCATACTCACCAAGTAGCCTCTCAATTATTTAATAAAGTTTAAATTCTGAAGCTTTCCCTTTATTCAACTACCCACATTTTACACAGCTTTCAAGCATGCTTAGACTCAACAGGAGTGTTCAGAGTTACATAGGACCACTTATTTGGAACAAAATACATACATACCAATTTATATTCTCTATTTATCAACAAGGAAAAATTCTCAATAATGTATGAATAAGAGACAGTAACAAATTCGATCAGCCTCGACGGGTCATAACACAACTCTGCTAAAGATAGAATCTGAATAATATTAATAGAGGGTATTGTGAAATATTAGCATTGATTCACTATTATCATAATTTACTTTACTAATTTGATAGAGTACTAATATTATCGGCGTTTCTTTACATCCCAAAATGTGAGTAAAAGATGCCAACAATTTTAGAGCCAAATCTAGTTGACATCAATTTAGAAAATATTACAACAAAATCGACTCGTTTTGGCGCTTTACATTTTATACTAGATATATTTCTAATTAGTATTTAGAAAACTCGTAATTAATTATATAAAAATACGATATTATTGGGCAGTGACATTTTGGAATTGTTTGTTTTACATCAATTCATCCAGTCAATTCCATGAAATGCATGCAAATTTAGATCTTGCCATCATTATCTTACATAGTTAAATTCAACAAGGATTCCATTACCTATCATAATGACTATAACAAAGTATTATTGTGCTGACTGTGCAATTATACAATTATATCTAGTCATACTAAGTTATTTAACACTAAAGTTTCTATACCTACACAAGAGTAAAATTTTGTGCTAGTGACATTCGACAGACAAAATGCATTAACATGAAAGTATAATAATTACCTTTATGAAGTATAGAGTAACAATGAAAAATTAATACGGATATAATATATTTATATAGTCGTAAATATAGAAACAAGGTATTAGGTATTGCATTGAGGATCAAAATATATTTAGAGATCCCTTTTAGTAAAATATCACACAACTGATAATTAAATACAAATTGAGCGTAGACAGCGACATTAAAGTTAATATTAATTAAATTCCTTCGCCATAAATAACAATATAAACTGAACACATCGACAACTACGACGTAAAACATCGTAAGTGATAAAAGCACTTAAAGGTACGTAATGTATGTGTAACAAGGACATTATAAATAAGTTACGTAATCGAATTTAATATTGCAACAGACGATATCGTTAACTATTCAATGCAAACTTTTAAATATATTATATACTTTCATGATGGTTACGACAAAAATTATTTAGTTTTAGTATATACCGAAAAGTATAATATCGTAATTTATCATTATGTTAGCTAACATCAAGGCAGTGGTACATGCACATATAAATTCAACATACAATACTTAACATTTTTTATTTATAATTATTAATAAGGTAAAAAGGCTTGCAGTCGAGTTGCTTAAACTCAAAATGCCTTTGGCTTAGTATAATTTATTTATAAGGCGAGTTTTCAGTAGATTAAAATTTTGACTGAATGATAAAATGAATAATTTTTATTTTAATGTAACGCGAAGAGTTTATTTCAGTCTTTTCAAATAATAAAAGACGTGATCCACATTTACCATTTAGCAGTGTACACGCATGAACACGTGACTATTTCTTCTAAACGGCAAATGCAAGCCATAATCCTTTCTTCGAATTATAAACTTTTGTTCTAAATAAGTAAACTGATAAAAAGAAAATCTCTGAATACCAAATTTTAAACAAGTTAATAGTTAAAATATATCAAGAAACCCAATAAAACATGAATTGGTTTGAAAATTAGTTTTTTTACTTACTCGTATTTGAATTTGAGTCCTCGATATTTTTTTTAATTTTTATCGAACACTGGGACTATTAGGAACGCCCATGAGTAATATCTTACCAGATATTTATAAGCCTCAAACTGTTATTAGGATACATAAGACCGACAAGAAATCATCATATTTTCGAACTTAACGGTTAACAAATGGAATTTAAATTACAAAAGCACAGTAATCTGTATTTCCACTATATACAGAACCGTGGTAATCCTTTGAAAACGAGCTTCTAAAAATGAAAAAAAAAACTAGGTTTGGTTATAAAACATGCCTTGGTTTTCCTTGAAAGTCGATTGCGTCTATGCTAGACCATCATTTACATAAGAAAACCAGTTTAAAAAAAAAAACAAAACGACGCAGTTTATGGTTAGTAGTGAACTGTAGAACTCTTTAAACGATAGGTAGTTGATCAAAATACGATAGGTAGTTGATTTCACTATTACAAAACGATAATCAATATACTCTTACATCACAGACAATATTTGCCCAAGATAAGATAAAATAATACTTCTTCTTAATTAGTTTATGTATAAGTAGTGTCTATGCTTCCTATGATAGGTTTTTAAAATCTAACTTACGTTTTGCGACTGACAGGACTTACCACCAATACGAAGCAAATAAGTGAATTCTTCGGTTTCCCAAAAGCTGTCTATACAGAATGTCCCAGTATCTGCACACTATGTTTTAAGACCATAATTTTACTGATAAAACCCCTAGATATGGGGGCCCATTTCCCGCCAATTTGAAAAGGCAGCCATTTGTAAATTTTTGGTTGGACAGATTAAAAAAGTCAGCGTTATTGCTTCTGGAGATCAGAGAGATACATAAATAGGTTTATTTTAAAGTAAACACAGCATGAAAACATCGCTAGCGCATTCTGGAACAGTCTGCACGGAAAATTGACTAATTGTTTGCCAAATTTTTCGATTTTTATTCTTCGATTAACCCACGAGTTTCATTCTCATTTGACAGCTATTAAAAGATTCGATTAAAAAAGTGATTGCTTCCAAATCGGTGGTAAGATATCCCGTTAACAATCTATGACGATTTAGAGTATACAGGTTGTATAGCCTTGCAGGGGTAGGGGATAATCTCATTGGCTTAGTAAAATGCTTTAGAAGCGAAAAGAAATTCCGTAACCGTCTTACATTTATTTGTAAACTTACGAAAAATATCTTCGTTTGTCTTAGTACTATATTAGATTAGAGAACGCGAAGTAATTTAATCAAAACTTAAATTTTTCTTAGAACATGTTTTTAAAGTAACCATGCGGGAGGTTCACTCACCAATTATTTCTTGGATCTATATACGAAGGAACCCACATTTCATTATTGTTAAGTTTTTACGATATAAAGTGGCCCATGTTCTATAATCCTAAGTTAACACTGGATGTAAAATTGCTGGATTCCTGTTTACCTCTATTCAATGAAGTTCATCAATGGGTTTAGCTACAGACGCCTGTCTTGCGGCCTTAATTTTAAACTGACTGGTAATCAAAATCAGATAAATTTTGACATTCGAAGTAAGCTCCAAGTATCAAAATAAGCCGATTCCGATCACCAATCAGGAAACAATAAGGCCGCGGGTTAAAATATTTGTATCTTTTATTTTCTTTTTCTAAAGATCGTCAGTCCGTCTTCCTAACATCCTAGCTATACATTGTTAAAGCTCATAGGCGATCGTTATGCAAACCCAATAATGAAGTTCGGTAAACTGTCCAGTCTTTTCTTGGGCCACTCCGAACCGGCTAGCTATAGCAAAACAAACAGCGAGAAGTCCCCAGGGGTTATTGTCTCATTCCCCACAGCAACATGCAAGGCTAGAATGCTGCCCTCACGCAGCCAGCAGCGACCGGATGTTCTTTGGCGTCGACTGATGGTTCAGGTGCTTGGTTGTATACCTGGAAATATGAAATATACGTTGAAGTATTATACACTTTAAGTTGAAGTATTATATACACTTTGGGTAAGTAAGGGCAGTTGGAAAGAGCTATAAACTATTCAAATAAATAAAATTTCACACTCATAGCTCCCACTAGGACACACACACACACACAAAGTTGTCCTTGTCACAGCTAACACCCAGACCTAGAACGGATTTTTCTACGTCTGTTGCGGGAATCAAACCCGGGTCCTCAATTCCTCATGCTCATGAGGCGGATGTACTACCGCTGAGCCAAGCAAGCTGTCAACTAGCTTGTTAGCTAAAAAATATTAACCAGTTCACGAAGAACAAAACTGCTATTTGAATTACTACTCGTAGTTTAGAATAAAATGGCAATATCATAGCTGCCTTCTTCACTAGTTTCCGAAGTAAATTAAATCGTAATAATTACCTGAGAGCATTAAGTAAAGGTTCTGCCTTCGTAGGCGGTTGCTGTTGAAGGAATTTGACGCATCCCTTCACGTCGACGGAGGAGGATCTGCAGAAGGCGCCCGACGGATGCACCCAGTCGTACAGGATGATCAGCCCGACCATCACGCGTAACACTAGGAGGCTGGTCTCCTCGCGGCTGAACTGGGCGACTAGTTTACTGAAAAGGGAAAATGTTTTATGAGAAACTGCGAATTTTCGCAGGTTTTCGTAACCCTATCTACGGTGAATAATTTCGATTTATTATGATATGTAGCGATGTTCAATCTTTTAACTGTAGTTGTAAACGTTTCTGCTAAAAAAAGATCTGTTTTAAAAACCCACATCTTTTCGACCCATCTCGCTCGGTGGCGAGATGGGTCTATGACATAATCAAATCAGTGCTTAAAACTGGATCCAGTTGGTACGTACTAACCAAGAAAGATGGCGTAATAAGAGAGAGCCTATACCTAGCAGCGGGAGAAGGCTGAATGATGCTGAATACATTAGAAGGATAATCCCATTAAGGAAACCGTCCACCCATACACTCTCTCTCATTTGACAACGACACGCAAGACAGTCCCAAGCATTGTATTCCTTCTGAAGAATCCTAAGGGAATAACGTGAGGTTTGCAATTTTCGTGCGGTAAACTAGCGACCACTTTTGTCCTTACTACTAAAAGTTTCAGAAGTAATCTTCAACGAGTCACGAAACTTTTTCTCTTGAAAGTCGAAGTAGAATTCTGTATAAGAATTTTATTAGCTATGTTATTATGCAACTAGGTAGAAAGGTAAAATTAATCCGGGACAGGACACAGTTTCGTTGTAAAATCCATGAAACGGTATCAAACGAGACTGTTTTGATTTAATGAAAAATGTAACACAAACAAATACGCATTACGGCCTATAAAACAGTTCTCATTAAAGCCTGTCTCATTCTCATAACCCGCAGCTTCAGACAGACAAGGGGCCCAACTAGGTCATAAATTCATTAAGCCTACGTTTCGTGCCTCCGATAAATTTCCATCATCAAAAAGTGAAACTTTTTCAGTGGCACAGCATAAATTATAACTTGTTCCGGGTACGGTAGGCAACGTTTCGGCCCGCTCGTTGTTTACAGAACCAACGGAACTGGATTTATGGCACAATAAAACTACTGCGTGTATCCAGGTCGCTGTAACTTGTAAACGCTAGACGGTAGAAGAAAGTACGGGAGTTACGTAAACCAGCCTTCCCTTTCTGGTCAATTGCGAACTGTAACTACAAACACACAAAGTTATATTTATAAGTTGCGACGCAAAATTTGGCTTCCTACGAAAAGTTTAGTTTGCAACTTGACTTAATTGGCTTCATGTTACAAAGTCACGTGAAACATGACTATTTAGCAACGACGGTAAATAATAAATTAATTTCGGGCTCAAAGTGAGGTAAAGTTTGTGTTGACGCTTGTTGTTGCTACGAGTATATTTATATTTTTGTCCTACAGTTAAGTTTTGCGGTCGGATTTATGTTTTTTTACAAACTTTAAACTCACTTGTTCTGAGATAAAATGATAAAAACCACCCATACACAAAATCACTTTGATATATTTCCACGTAAAATAACGATTATGTACATACATACGTGTTTATTCTATGAAAACGACAAAACAAGTAAGATGTCTTTGGAAAAACATCCAAATGTTTTTCAAGAATTTCTTTCTATTCATCTTATTTCAGTATTTTCTTATCGCGCAGCCTATTCTGATTTTTTTCCCTATTCATCTTATTTCAGCACTTTGTTGTTCGCGCAACCTACATAAAGTTTAAATTATTAGGTCGCGAAAATGAGGTCACGGTTATTTCTGAAATACAGCGAATGTGCGTTTACTAATCGAAAAGGAACGCTACCGCTGTCTAGATTTCCAGCACAAATCTCAGAAAAAACTGTCGACGACTAAACATCACGCTATCTGGGAGTAAATCACTGAAAATTGCTGGCGCATTTGTCTATTTGTACAGAAGAAATTGTTTGTTTCCTGACATCGTTATTTCAGAGGATTGGGTTTGAGTGCCGCTTCACAATGTTTGAGGACCGCTATAGTTCGAAATATTATTCTTACGAAATGTCTTTTTCTCTCACTATTATCTGAGTTTTTTTTTCGTAGTAAAAAGCTATTCGCGATAGGAAAGTCTGGAATCTGAATAATCTTTCTCGACTCTCCAGGGACTTGAAAGGCGTACCGGAAACCAGGACAAGAAAAAAAGGAAGCTTTATCTCGCGAAAACAATGGGACGATATTTTTCTTATAGGGAAGCTTAGACTAAGAGCCATTCCATTGAAAAATATTATTCTAAGTATGTATTACTTCCCAAAAAGTACAAATAATAACATAACGCTATATAGGTTTCTAAACTCTGGTTTTACTCGATCTTTGCAGACTTCTCTGGACTAGATTATCTTTGGTGCGTTTACTTATTTCAGTCGTTCAATCGTTAGCAACGGGAAAGTTGCTCCTCAGTGCAATCCACTGTCTATTAGACAGGAACGAAACTAGGTTGACATTGCGTTTTAGGATTGGTCGTTGGCTTTTAGATTTCTGGTATGCAGGTACCTATTTAAATATGTAGTTTTCGATGTGACTCGTTTTGGTGCGACTCGGGAACCCACTTATGTGACAAGTGACAACAGATTCGCTAAGAGATTTTCCTATCTTCCTGACTTAGGTCACCGATCAAAAAAGTTTGTTGCAGGTGTCCACGTCAAAGTAGGTACTAAGGTACATCGTACGTAGCCGTACCGGCCATAATCGGCGACAAGTATGCTCGTGACCACCTAATTCGGCTCCTATCATTAAAGTCACCGAATCGCAGCGTCGGTATTTATTATTCACATCATGGGGTGCCATTGTCACTTTCGATGGCAGTTGCTCGCGCGAGTGCCGGTATAATATTACGCTATGACGAAATATTAATTGACGATTGTGCAGATATTGATTTCGCGATTCCTATGAATTTGTATGAATCTGATTTCATTGCGTTGCTTTTTTGACGCTTGGTTCTTCTATTGTATAATAATAACGTTTTTAAAGCGTGTTTTGACTGCAGTGCGGTATGCGGGTGATAACTGTCATCAAATGTGTCATTATTCTAGATCCGGAACGCCCTTCGTTTGAATCACAATTGAAACAATAGACCAATCAATGAAGAGTTCTCTGCTGATAGCACCTCCAGTGATTTGTAATACTAATAATATATTTGTGCCTACTGCGGTACATTGTAAGGTGATTGTAAGGAAGTGGCCACTTGACGATTTCAATCGACGTTCAACGGTTGTCACGTGCACAGGTTTAAAGTTAATGGACCCCACTACACCGTAATAGTAGTCCTGTCGTTTACAATACTGACGTCATGGTTTATGATATTATTATGTAGTTTGAAGTACGATTAGGGATGTGAATGGGACTTTAAATAGAAATTAAAATTTTAAAATCACTGCACCAATTAAATGCTTAATAGATTGCATTAGGTAATTCTTTGAAACTCTTTTCTTTAACGATTAACGTCGTTGTACGGTAGATAGTAGAATAAAGAGAGAGAAGAAGAGAGATAGAGAGAGATAGAGAGAATATGGAGAGGTATAGACAAGAAAACGTAGAGAAGAAACAAAGAACTATAGTTATAATTATGGTAACCATTACGGTGGTGGCTTGCCATTGCTTGGACGGCCGAAGGCTAATGGGACGTCCCAAGTCCCAACCCAAGTATTAAATAAAAGACGAAGTTACAAAATTCTCTGGAAACCCAAAGTTGATGTGCCGTGAACTCGCGAAAGATCAAGAAAAGGCGCTTTTTATATCAGAGGCCAAACACATTTGAGGTCGCTGCTCCAACCGCTAAATTATGCGGCGGCAAGATTTGAGAAGATCTATTTTAGACTTCAAAGTTTAGTCAATTTGTAACCGTTCATGTCTGACGGAAAAGTCAAACAAAATAGACACCACGGTCAAGAACAGAAAGAAAAGTACTAAAGTTACTAAAAGACCTTATGATAGGTAGGACAAGACATCACATACGTGTCTTTCTTCGACTATACCTATAGTTTATACCTATACCTTATGCAGCATATCACTCTGTGAGTCCATGTAGAGCACATAGCATAAATCTTCGCGAATGTGCTGGTGACTGCGATAAGAGGGCAAGCGCCGGTCCGTTATCAGCTAATTAAACTGTTTCCTGCACTAGTTACATTTTGGGGGTATCTATTGTTGGGCTAGATTTTTTGTGCAATAACACTTTTATTTTATTCTGTCTAAACATTTAGAATTAGCTTGGGTGACCAAGTAGTCCAATATATAAGTTTTTTTTATCAATATATATAAAAGTGAAGGTCGTGACTGACTGACAGATCAACGCACAGCCTAAACCGCTTAAGCTACAAACGTGAAATTTGGACAAAAGTTTTATATCAAAAAGCGGACGCACACTAAGAAAGGAATTTGCCCAATTCAACCCTTAAGAGGGTGAAAAGGGGTGTTTAAGTTTGTATGAAAAATTTTTTTTTCTTTATGCTACGATTATCAAACTTTGCGAATATACTAAAGTTAAAAAAATAATTGACACCTATTTCAACATTTTTTAAAAATCAACCCCTAAAGGGGTGAAACGGAGCAATAAAGTTTGTATGAAGATTTTTTTTTTAATGCTGTGGTTATGAAACTTTGCAAATATACTAAGCTTAAGAAAATAATAGACACTTATTTTTTTGTTTTTTGAAAATCAACCCCTAAAGGGGTGAAACGGAGTATTGAAGTTTGTATGGAGATTTTTTTTTTGATACTGTGGCTACGAAACTTTGCAGATATACTAAGCTAAAAAAAATAATTGACACTTATTTTTTTGTTTTCTGAAAATCAACCCCTAAAGGGGTTAAACAGAGTGTTGAAGTTTGTATAAAATTATTTTTTTCCTAATACTTCGATTATTTAACTTTGCTATTGTAATAAGCTAAAAAAAATATTAGATACCTGTTTCATTATTTTTTGAAAATCCACCCCTGAAAGGGTTAAACAGAGTGTTGAATCAACGCATCAACATTAACAGATCAACGCACAGCCTAAACCACTTAAGCTACAAACGTCAAATTTGGACAAAAGTTTTATACCAAAAAGCGGACTCACACTGAGAAAGGAATTTTCCCAATTCAACCCCTAAGGGGGTGAAAAGCGGTGTTTAAGTTTGTATGAAAAAAATATTTTTCTTAATGCTACGATTATTAAACTTTGCGAATATACTAACGTTAAAAAAATAATTGACACCTATTTCATCATTTTTGAAAAATCAACCCCTAAAGGGGTGAAACGGAGTATTGAAGTTTGTATGAAGAATTTTTTTTTGGTGCTGTGGTTACGAAACTTTGCCAATATACTAAGCTAAAAGAAATAATAGACACTTATTTTTTTGGTTTTTGAAAATCAACCCCCGAAGGGGTTAAATGGAGTGTTGAAGTTTGTATGGAAATATTTTTTCCCAATGCTATGATCATTTAATTTTGCAGACGTACTAAGCTAAAAAAAATAATAGATACCTGTTTCATTATTTTTGGAAAATCAACCCCTAAAGGGGCGAAATGGCGTGGTAAATATAGTACGGAGAGAGAATTGCAATGACTCACTGACAGACTAAACCGCTGGTCGTAGAAATTAGAAATATGGAAGGTGTGTTTGTCTTGATGAGTAAACGTGTACCAAGAAAGGATTTTTTGAAATTCAACCTCTAAAGGGGTGAAATAGGGTGTTAAAGTTAGTATGGAGAAGCATTGTTTTTGACGCCACGGTATTGAAATCCTTACAAATATAAATAAAAAATAAACAAAAAAAAATAACGAACACTTATTTTACCATTTTTGGAAAATCAACCCCAGTGGGGGTGAAATGGCGTGGTAAAGATAGTACGGGGAAAAAATTGTTTTGATGCTAACTCAATAAAATTTTACAGATGTACTAAACTTAAGGCGGGTAAACAACATCCGGAAAAAATCCAAAACCTTCGAAAAGTTACATCCTCGAGGTGGAACTGCTAATTATCTCGAAAACTAAAAACATTTTTACCAAAGCGCTGAGACTAAAAAGTCATCAAAACCTCGGACCTTTTTGGAGCCATTAAAAATAACATAGTCGCCTCAAAAACATGGCCTCCATATAAACTTTGAGGATCTATATCTCCGAAACGGTTGAAGATGGGTGGGTGTTTGACTAAATGTCATAGGAGTCAAGAGCTACTTGATGGTGGTGGCGAAAATCCAAACGATTCAAAATGGCCGCCATTTTTGAAAATGATTCGAGAGGGCTGACTTATTGCATCTAGGGGTTTTTGGGGTCCCCCCCCGCTTCCATTGTATGACACTTTTTACATGCTCTCAAAAAAGAGGGTTAAATTAATTTCATCCCGGAAAAATTTTCGGTTCCCGAGGTATAGTCCACGCGGGCGAAGCCGTGGGCGGAAGCTAGTGTACTATACTTTCGATCGCGTTAAAGTAAACTACAATTTGTATGGAATAAAAACCGCGCCACCTAGTGTTTATAATATGAACTACAACAATTTCCATACAAATTGCATACCTTACGCGTCTAATATGGGTCGTGTAACTAACATGGGTTATTGTAACTCTCTAATAAGTACATTTCTAACACCACGGATCCATGTTGTCCTCCAAGTATTTGAATTTGAATACTTCCTAATATGGGTACAGTAAGTTTTGATCTGCCATAAATATTTGGTACGATAATGCCCATGTTAGGACAATTCATGATTTATTTACATAATGATATTGAATCATAAGTTTTGTCATTTCTAAATACTAGCCAGCATAAACAAGGATAAATTTGTTACCACTTGTTTTGTATTCATTTTAATTACATGTCTAGATACTTTGAATATGGTATAGTATATATAGTCATTATTACAATATTACTGTAGAGTATTTGTTATGATGGCCATATTCATCATTGCTGTTTGGCATAGGTCTCTTTTTACCTGACTACTGTAAAGCAAAAGGGAGGGTTAAGTTTTTGATTCTGTCTTTTTTCGAGGCCTTGGTAGCTCCGCCGATCTGTCTCTACTGCCTTCGTAACGTTGTCAGGCTACGTCTTTCTGGGTCAGTCTGGACTCAGCCTATCTTGCTTGGGCCAGACTCTGTTACTTCCCTTTACTATCTGCCTTCAGTCCTTCACCCCGACTGACTGGTCAATGGAATCGTAACAAAACTCTTTAGTAGAACATGTTCTTTCCAAGTGACTTGACTAGAGCTGAAGTTGATGCTATTCATTCTTAATCATAAAAAACATTTATAGGTATGCGAAAGTTAACGGAAAGTCCAATGAGACAAAGAATATAAATAAAAGGAAAACATGTCATTGATAACAACGTTAGGTCAGCTTTGAATTAAATAGATGCCTAAACGCATCGGATGTTATTTGAATCATCTATTTATTGTTATTATCTTATTAATAGGTCAATGATGAATACATAATTATATTTTGAATCGAATAAGATTTTCTGAGAAACAAAACAACACAAAATGTACCTACTACTTACGATTCATAGTTTCACGTAATTTGTAAATCAGAACTAATTTAAAGCATGTTTTCAATCAAACAAAACAAAATTTTGAAGGTTGCGTAAGTTCACTGTTTATTTTATACTCGACGAAAGAATAACAAACTCTGTTTAGACTGGGCTTACTACGAAATTAGGTTTTAGTGGCTAATGTTTATGATAGCTCAAATCAAGGTGAGGTAAATTAAACTTGCGATACCTTTACTCAGAATTTTGAAATAATACACATAGGACTTATACACACTGATTAAAATGTTCTAACATCTTCTCGCAAACGTGAAATGTCAAGAGCGAAAACAAGACGGAGAAATTTAAGCAGTGGCTAAGTTTAAGCAGGGTTTATAACTAAGACCCCTAGAATCGCCTACACCTTTATAAAGTCCGTTGACTAAGAGAAAGGGTGGACTGCGTCTTTATCCTGTATCTATTACGTACTCGTACCTATCTACGAAATAACTCTAATCTTGAAGATAGTTTTCCTTATATTTATCCGGGAAGACTCATTGGCTTATCTGTTTGATTGATTAACATTTGTTTAGTAGGTTTTATGTAGTGTATCGGTGCCTACGATAAATGTATCGACGAGTGTCATACGATACTGTAACACATATCTACGGCTTTGTTATTAGAAGTACGCAGTGCAGATCGGCCAGTTCAAGGCATGACAGGGTTGCAGTTTTGAATCTCTTTTAAATTGTTTCAAACATGAATAATAAAAGGAAAACGTTTGCAAATTTATTACTGACAAGTAAATGATAACCCTACATAATATCTATTGCATTTTTTTGTAATTTAAACGCACTTTTTTATTACGGTTGTCATACATCCTACTTCCTTCCTACTAAGTATGGATGTATGTTAATTACTCTTTCACGCAAAAACGGCTGAACGGAATTTACTTAAAATTTGGAATGAAGGTTGTTCAAGGTTGTTCACGTTGAAAACGCGTTGAAACCGTGGGGCGCAGCTAGTAGATATATAATAATATATGTATAATAGTCATTATTTTGATACTAATTCTTCTTGAAACAGGCTACCGCATGTGTGGCTGAAATTGAAACTAAATTCAGATGTATCAATATTAGAGATTTGTGAGTAAGACTCGTGAATAAAAAAGAATCCTAACTAATATTATTAATGCGACAGCTAATTTGTTTCGCTTTCACGCCTTAAATACTCAACGGGTCATCACTAAATTTTGCATAGACACTTCTTGTCAGGGGTACATAAAAAGATATGGGCCACTTTCATCATCGTCATTCTTCACCGCACGGATAGAACTGCGGAGTAACTACATGTTATTCCAATGATGTGGTATCAGATCCCTCTAATATGGCATGGCATCCCTAAATTTAGCACGGCATAGTGCATGTTTGGAAATACCGGTTACCCAGGTAATAGAAGAGTTATAGCTTATAAGCACACGAACATAGAGTTCAGACTCGACTCGTTTCCAAGAGTTATTGCTAGCTGTACTGACTAGTTGAGAACGGTACTGGCGTAGATAGTAAATTAGATTCGACATCATTTTCAGTTACAAGGTAATAATTTAATAAGCGAGGCAGTCAGCGTATTGCAACTATTTAAAGAATCTGTTTTGCTGGAGAAGTAGAGATAGGATAGCTCTAAGTTTAGCAATGTTAGTGGCAATCATATCCAGATATTGCAGCAAACTCAGAAGGATTTACTTGACAGATCTAAACTTGCTAATAAATAAACCTGTCTTTGTCATTTGGCATCAACACTTTTAGTTAGTTTAGAACTATCAATTAAAGCTAGCAGAATTGTCTGCATTGCTGTCTCAAGAAATTATGTAAAGCGTAAATCGAAATCCTCAAGTAATGGACTTCAGAATAGCTATTAAACAAAGATACTATTACATATATTGCCCTGTATCGAAGAATGAGAACAGTAAGAACTATTTAACAGTTAACAGTAAGCTTGACTGATAGTTTGATTATAACATTCATATTTTACTATAAGTTGTCGAAATATTTACTGTACCCGTTATCGTGTCAAATAAATATCAACCTTTCTTTCCAATGGCTTCGTAAGAACATTTTCTTTCCAACGCTGGATTGATGTAGTACCTACCCGGAATAAATAATTTAGTCGAAGAGCTTTCAAATGCCGCAGCTATTTGGACCTAATAGCCAAATGTCATGGAACACTGCGATCGATTGGTTTAGGGTGACTGACTCACACCTAGAATTAGACTATATTTAACAAAAGGTATGACACGTTCGTTTATGCTGCTTAGTCATAAATCGTAAGATCAGTACACAATACTTGTACACATATTTAATACCAAAGACTTAAAACGCGTTTTTAAAGTTCAACAGTTTTAACATTTTGATTTCTCTGATTGTAATAAATGTGACCGCGACAAGCCAGGTTTTACTTCAAAATACTTTAAAAGTATTATTAAAACAAGCTTTTATTGCACTATCATCGAAGTTACATATGCACATTGTACAGATATACCAAACAGCTCAATCGAACATCGGGAAGTGTTTCAAATTTCAGTTGCAAAATTTGATCTAAACAAACAAGGGTAAATAATAGTTTGTTATTATATTTATAGGAAATATGAAAACAGAAGAAATCGCTCTTCGGTATCCATACTTTATCAATATTATTCTTAAAGTTGGTTCTACGAATACTCTCAGAGATATTCGATAAGGGATGAGTCACCAAGTACCAACCTAAGCCCTTACGTACACTAACTTTCACCGTCTCATCCGACTTCGTATTACAGCTATTTTATGGTTTTCAGAAGTGTAAGGAGTTTCGCATTATGAGTCATGAAGCCTGTCTATTGGGATCTTTAGCTGCGTTTTATTTATATTCATCTCAAGAAAATTGGAAATCCCAAGCATAACAAGGTTTTAGGTAACTTTATCTACATGTCTATGTACTAGAAATGATACGCGCTATCAAGATATTATCGGCCTTACTCATAATTGTTGCTTGGATTGACTAATCGACAGCTGCTACGAACACTATCGAAACTGCAAAGTCACGATTTGTTCATAATTTCTAAAAAAAAATATATTATTTTCTGACAAATCAAATAAAATTGATTTTAAGAATTTCAACTCTTTAAGGTCAAATTTTGACTATAAAATGCTCTCCTGTAATTAATGCCATTTTTGGTTACGATACTGTTCGTAGGGGCAGTCGACATGTAATTTAATCCTTTGCACAATATAAAAGTAAAGTACGCATTACTGATGTCAATTAACTTAAGGCACTATCTTACTCACTCACATACCTCGTTTAAAGTTAAATGGCATTTGTGAATCTAAGCAACATTGAGTACCTAAGCAATGCATATGCATAGATTACACAACATACTGATACACACTGATACTGATTAGATTATACTGGCAGGACAATGCTGCAAACACGAAGTTCAAGCCCAAGGCTATTCGCATCGTGCATGTGACCATTTGACCAATCATATTCGAGGACTCGAGTGCGTTCCAACTCTCAGAGCACTTGAATGGGGCTTCAAACTCAAATTGACAATATTCCGGGAATGTATATGACATGTACTCATGTACCTATTTAAACAGGGTTATGAGGGAAAGGTATGCTAACCCGAAAGGGGATCATAGTACTCATCATTTTGAACAACTTTTATTGGGACCAACCCTAAAATCGAGAAAAAAATATCAGCTGTTTCATAAAAAAAGGTCAATGATACTCGACAAAATGTATGGAACAGCTGATGTTTTTTCTCGATTTCAGAGTTGGTCCCAATATCCCACAGTAAAAGTTGTTAATAATGATGCGCACTATGAGCCCTTTTCGGCTTAGCATACCCTTTTATTATAACCTGTGGTGCAAGACGAGATTCGTACTTGAGTAGCCAATTCGAACCATGCAAAATCCACTTGAAAATTTGAGCACACATTTCTGATCACGTGGAAACGACCTCGAATGCTATAAAACTGTATACTGTTAGTTACTTACGGATTCTCCAACATCCTCAAGCAGACTTTGGCCATCGTGCTGAGGGTCTCCGTCGTATTCTCCAAGTCCTGCTGGTTGTCGTTTACGAACTGGCTCGTGGCTTCTGACAGCACTTTGAGCATCGGCGTGGCTTGCGCGTAGAAGAGGGACATTCTGTTCGCGACCTCGGCTGTTATGTGGGGCTCTTCGCCGGGAGGCAGCTCGGCGTTGATCAGGCCCCCTCGGGAGACGCTGCGTCTGTAGTAGCTGAAGTCGTTTTGTATCGCTGGTGTCTTCATCTGGAAGGAAGGAAAACGGATGAAAACGGATCATGATTCGAATGACGACCGATTGTCTAACTGCTGTAGCAATGGAATGATGCAAATAAGAATAATGGGTTCAGATGACAAGTAATACAACTAAACAAACAACTAGAAAAGAAGTAATATAATCTTCTAACGGCTCAACAGAATCATAGCCAAGAACCCTCTTCTTTCAAACAA
Organism: Alcis repandata; assembly: GCA_949125135.1. Classification (NCBI taxonomy): domain Eukaryota; kingdom Metazoa; phylum Arthropoda; class Insecta; order Lepidoptera; family Geometridae; genus Alcis; species Alcis repandata. The sequence continues at coordinate 9,144,564 of OX421234.1, forward strand.
ATAAAAACAGCATTAAAGTCGGTCTGTTCGTTTGAAAGATACGATGTCGCAACAGACACTTAGATACACACATTATACTTACAATACCTACCTTTTTTTTTGCATCTGACGTTAAAATTAATAAAATCTAAAGAGGAAGATAGTAAGTAATAGTTTATTTCTCTCTTCCTCATTGAACGTTAAATTAGTTATCAAATTGACTGCTTGCATCATGCATTTCTAACACAACAGCTAAACAATTTTCCACACTGCTGATCTGTTAGTATTGAAACCAATTAACTGTTATTGCCTAACCTATTGCTTAAACAAACCGAATCTACGTTTATAATCCATAACAGAATTAGAAAAAAAAACAGAATCAAGCCTGAAAAAATTAACCTGAGTTTCTAAAAGGACACGTCACCTACACTAATCTAAACGCATAATATTAGAAGAAGAAAGATTAGATTTTTGGATTTTTGTACGATTGTAACGATTAAACTAAAAAAAAAAACCTATAGAACCGATTTTCTTCCCTATTACAATGCTACTTGAGTAACATAGGCTATATTTCATACCCGTACAAAGCCGAGGCAGGTCGCTAGCTCAAAATAAAATTCCAAATACCAAACGTTTTAGATCGTAGCGCGTCGATCCTACGAGAAGCTATTGTGCAGCCGACATTATCAATAACCCGAAGAATGCAATACTCCAGGCTTGCAGGCTGATTCAGCTATCCGAACATCGAACGAATATATTCGACGATTATCTTCCAAAAGTCTTCGGCCTTCGGAAAGAACATGTCAATTCTGAGTTTTTACATATAAATTCGAAAAAAATCCGACGACGTTCCGAAGATATGAATCGCCAAAAAATCCCGTCTTCGAATTCTTTCCGAAGGCGGAAGACTTTTCGAAGATAATCGTCGAATACATTCGTTTTCGGATAGCTGAATCGGCCTGCTGACTCGGTTCAGCGTTCTGTTAGATACGTGAGCGTACAATGCCTGACTCAATCGGAAAATCTCTGCAGACCTAGTGACCGCTTTAGTGTTGTTATCTGATTTGTGCCCAGGGTTAGATTTCGTTTGACAATGTAGGTATTTTAGTGTGTTTGTTGTTTGTAATCCAACTTTGTTAGGACAATGGGCTAAAATTCTTGTTGGCGCTAGTGTAATTCGGCTCTGACAACGGGTTAAAATAAATTATCTTGGTGTCACTAGTGTCCTTCGGCTCTTTATTTTTTCCTAGGCTTAAAATGCTGTTCTATCAATAGGATGACGAGGGCGACGTATTTTATCTTTGTCCTATTCATAGGCACAATATGGGTACTAATATTTATGTGGTTTAGCACTTCGAAACCATAAATAGAAATAAACTTTATACCTCCTAAGTTATTGCAATAACATTTCATTTATTGCATCGTCGCCATCCATCAGTCAATAAACAAATAATGAAGTTTGCAATGGCGCTTTATATCGGTAATAACAATCATGACTACATGACATTTATAGAAAAACTAGCTTTTTTCGCCTCCGAAGCCCATAGAAAAAAAAAATTACCTGCCACATTTTTTTATAAATAATTTTCATTTGTCATTTCATTTCACAACCTTAGGGGTTAAGCATCGCAAATTTCTTAGTGCATGCCTACTTTATGATAACACGCCGTCTAAATTTGTTGTTTCTAGGACCAGCGGTAGTCAGGTTTATTTATATACAAAAATATGCACGATTATATAAACGCTATGAAAGTTACCTAATCAAAAACATTATCATACTGGCTTGCTATCACATGCCAGTAAACAGCAGATATGCATAAAAACATGACTGACTTCAATCACAAACACAATAGGATCATGTTTGCAACGCCTATACATAAATATGTTAATTATCTGACTTCACAAGAAGATAGTACTCAATTACAAATATGTAGGTTTATTATGATGCTGTGAACCCAACATTTGGAATTTAAACTTAAATACCAATTATTTGAATATTTGTTTCAGAATTATGACGTTTTAGAATAGCTATCTTTAAAAATCATTAGACTGTCCTACATACTACACTATAAACAAAACAAGCTTTCATACGATTATTTATTATTAGAAGTTTAGTGTCGTAGTTGCTAATTTTGTATTGTAATGTGAAACGATGTTGTACAAAATCTGAACATGACATAATCAAATATTTAAACTAAGTGCGGTCCTACGATAGGACCGTATGCAAATAATCAAAGTGGCTTAATCCTACTATCCTACTTAATATTATAAACGCGAGAGTTTGTAAGAATGAGAGTTTGTAAGATTGTAAGGATGTATGTTTGTTACACTTTCACGCAAAAACGGCTAAACGGATTTACATGAAATTAGGAATGAAGGTTGTTCATGGTCTGTATTAACACATAGGCTACTTTTTATCCCGGAAAACGCGGGTAAAATCGTGAGGCGCAGCTAGTAATCAAATATTATATTAAGAGTGCATCAGTCCTACGTTAGATCCGTATGCAAATGATCAAAGTGGCCTAATCAGTTCGATATCAGATCCACTGAGATACGGACGGAGTCCGCGAGGCCGTGAGTCACTTGGCGCGAGGTCAACACCGCTTTCTATGACAATGGAAGCCAATATGTTCACAATTCGCTGATCGGAACGCGCCCTTATTTGTCTCGGTGACTAACTGTTGGTGGTGCTTTGTGTAAGAGTACCTATTTCTTTGAAGGGAGAATTTGTTTGCGAGTTTTGCAAGCATGACTATAAACCCCAACTTACGATTACAGTTTGGATTTATTTATTTTTCTCTGCATAGTGGCAAGTTGAACCACTTTAGTGGGATATACTGTTTTTTTATGTTTTTATTTATTGATAGGCATAGACATTCAGCCGATATTGATCAACGGTTTATTACGATTTGATCAAAGATGATGAACGCGTCAGGCACGAAATAAGAAATGGCAACCTAAGACTCATAAGGTCCAAGTCTTATGTCAAATATTAATTATTTGCATAATTAACTTTCATCGGTGCTTTTGATAAAACAATCTTGACTAACTCGATGTGACTTCTAAGCTAGACTAAATTGAGAGGCAATTATTAGTAGTTCTGCGAACAGTAGATCTCGCGCACAGAAAACAAACATCTATACAAACATTTTAACAGATAAAGCCAATTTTGCTAAGACCCTTTGCTTACTCAGTCAATAATAGTTTTCTTTAATGTTCGATGGAAGTATGAAAACATACCTTATTTAACTAGAAGCAATGTACACAATAGAAGGGAAAGGTTGAAGATTGAAGATAGTATTGAACTTGAACAATACGATCTTCAGAACGAGTAGGTAGATATTAATTTATGAGTAACTAGCGACCTGCCCCGGCTTTGCACGGGTATAAAATATAGCCTATGTTACTCAGGGATAATGTAGCAATGTAATGGTGAAAGAATTTTTGAAATCGGTCTAGTAGTTTTTGTGTTTATTCAACACAAACATACAAAAATACAAATCTTTCCTCTTTATAATATTAGTATAGATTACGATAGGGAATTATATATGTAACTAGCTGTTCCCTGCCACGCTCTGCTGTGGATAAAAAAAATAATTAAAAAAAAATAGCCTATGTTACTTTGGGATAATGTAGCATTCGAATGGTGAAAGAATTTTTGAAATCGGTCCAGTAGTTTTTGAGTTTATTCCACACAAACATCCAAAAATACAAATCTTTCCTCTTTATAATATTAGTATACATAGTATAGATACAGGCTCTTCAGTTCAGCCTTACAACTTCTTGCTCAAGAGATTTCCTTACAAAAACAAACCTCTTCGAGTTAGAACACACAAAGGTAAAACTGACGAAATACTACAAAAACAAATTATTTATTTGTCACAAATTAAAAATTTCAGCAATAGGGTATTACACCCATTTTTAAAAGTGTCTTAATTAGATTTTATAATACTAATGAACCAGTAAAAAATTCACAAAATGTTTATTCAATCGTTCAATCAGATTAAAAAACCTGACACTTTTGAATTCAATTAAAAATGTAGTTTGCTATTGTATGAAGTAAAACTATCGATTTCCGACTGCTTTTTGCCTAAGCTATCACAATAATATGTTTTTAGAATTTTTCAAAAATAGAGTAAAATACCCTATTATGCGAGTTTCTGATCCCTATACTAAATGGACATCCTGTAAAAACAAATAATGACTAAAATTTCTAAAATTTGCTAAAAGTTTAGTTTCATAGAATTTCTACGCTGGGATAAATCTCTATAGAAGGCGGACAAAACGCTTTAGAAATGAACACCATTCTTCGTTTAAAATAACTGTTGGACGAATTTTCTGTTTGTCCATTTTCTTCGGACATAAGTTTTTATTGTGTTTACGACAAATATATACTTATATACCTTAGCTTTGATCTTATATTCCTTTGAGGCTTTAATCTTCAGAATTTATAAAGAACTATTTTCTGTGTATTCTTTTGTGTAGTTCAAAATGTATGTTATTAGTAGCTTTGATCAGAAATAGTTATTGTACTTTGGGTTCTAAACTCATATTTCTAACAATAAGCCTGAGCTGCCCTGCTGGAACGAAAAGCTCGCTAGGTCACCATAGCATGCTGGCTGCTGGACCATAGTAAGGCTACCAAAATATGGGTGCCTAGTGCCTGGACTGCTTGGTAACACTTTTTTTAAACTTCAAAATGGTATCTCCTGGCAAGTTCTATGTCCCCAGTCCCCACCACATCAATAAGTGAGCTGCGGTCTAACATCTAACCAACAAATAAAAAAAAACTTACATAAAATTTTATTACAAAGTTGTGATAAAAAGACAAATCCGAACTGCCATTCGGGTTAATATAAATGAAAGACAAACAGGGCACAGGCTGTTGTTATTGTTAAAAGCGCGAAAACAAAGTCACATTAGCGCTAAACAAATCTGCGTTGTCCCGTAGGCGCAACTACAACACTGATAATATAAATAATCGCAGGGAGCAACGTCTTCGCAAGGTTGAGGTCAAAGGGCCCCAAGCAATACCTCATCGAGTTATGAGCCTAATTTATATCGTTCTCCTCGCTTTATTTACGACTGTTATTGATCAATGATCACTCAATGCAATCAAGAGTGACTGTGAAATATTCGTGAACAATTTGTAGCCTGCTTTATTATATTTAGTTTCGGGCCATTTGATTTGATGGTTACTTGACTTGAAGAAGGGTGGAAGATGAAATGTATGAACACGGGTCTGAATGATCCAGAGTGATCAATCGAAAAGCGTCAGTTAAAAGTAAGGTAAAGTATCTATGTTATGACTTACTGGTATTGGAGAGGTAAATGCAAAAACTCCGATCGTTTTCTAACAGATTTGTATTATTTATATTGACCTTCACGCGTAGAATACGGCCGTTCATTGGTGTCAAGCCAAGATAATTACCAGGAAAACCATTATACATTAGTCGAGTACAGTATTCCTTTGTTGCGAGAGAAAATGTTATTTTTCGTGTATATTTCGAGACTATCGAGGAGAGGAAGTATCAATAAAATCGTGAGAAATCCGAGCGTGGGGTCAGATACGACCGTGTGGGTGAGATATTTTTATTCCGTTCACCGCATCCGAGGTATCATTCAATATACACAATTGAAATTAATATCGAGAGAGGAAACATGAGCCGCATACATATCATATACAACGGTGCAGTTACTTGATAGAGCTCGTCTAAGCTGAAACAGTACCCTCTTCTAATATATTTACGGACTATAGTCCATTGAATGTTTCAGTAGGTAGGTATAAGATTTTAGTTTACATGACCTTTACAGCTAGTACAGACGAATATTCGATAGAATCATTTCTAATATAATTCAAGTTCATATAAATTCCATGAAGGTTACTCTAGACAGTTTTAGAATCTGTTGTATGCCACTTCGATCAGATGATTCTTTGCGTAAGTTTATTTTAAAATCAGAATTAACTCTAAATATTCGCAGTTTTATTTAAAACAAAAATAAACCCATAATCTTATCCCGCCTTGTGTAAACAATCACGACAAACATACATCAGCTAGTTTTATCGTCTCGCAGATTTTGTTGCGCACTATTGGAAGGTTTCCCTAATCTACACTCATATTCCTACTAAAAAAGTTTTCGTAAAGTTAAGTGACATTACTTAGTACTGCGCACAAGTTAAATTACAGTTGTCAATCTTAGTAGCTGTTAATTATCGTTTATAAGTAAGGCCCTAAGTTGCTAAATAGCCTAATTAACTTAATGAAGTAATACCCGTGAAGAAAGGATATACATTGCAGTTTTACTTACTTTATATTCGTCGAATTTGAGCACAAACTCCAAGATCTCGGCGAACTGCTTGACGAGCGCCTGCTGCTGCTCCAGATGCTGCGTGGGGCTCATGCCGCCGCCCACCAGCGAGCCCAACAAGTGTGGCACGACCTGCGACAACCAAACAGTTGGATTGGAACCTTGATGGCAAGGGATAAGGTTGGGATTGCTGTGGCTCGTTTTTTTTTGTTCGTTCTTCTTTTTTGGGACTTTTTACTACAAGCAAATGTTAGCCCAATCGTACCCATCGTTTCCTAACGTATAGTCATAATACATGTAAACGTGTGTTATGACGTGTACGTGTGTTTACATTCTGTGACATTGTAAACTTTACGTGAACGTGTTACAATACAAACCATGCGTGTTTTCTAATACTAATCGTTTGTAACTTTTGACACTTTGCTACAACCGAATTATAATTGCTTTTCACTACTTGTACGATGGCAAAAAGCTCTAAAATACTTATTGATACTTGTAATATAATATGTAGGCTAAATACAAAATACTTTGGTTCAAAATGGTTTCATTTATTACGTTAAATTTATTGATTTTTATTTGCGCCACCAAACCCGTATATTATGCAGTGTTGACATGTATGCAAGCACAACAAGTTTCCTGTTGCGTTTATTTATAAATTTAAACAATATTCTAGTAACAGTGTTTTATTATTAAGTCATACAGAATTTAAGTGTTAGATCATCGCACAATGAATGGTATGTTTTCATTTCGGTGATATCGTTGTTTAACAACATGACTGAATTAGGCTTGTTGCGAGATTCAGTTTTAAACAATGTCAGGAAACGATTGTAATTCAGTCGATTAGTTTGCATCAGCTCTATTGGTAAGGGAACGGGCGCAGCCAATTATTTTCATTCGCTCTATAAACTCTCTTCCTATTCCAATCATCGGGGGAGGTTGGATGAACCGCTCGATTGAAACATGTCGTAACATTTGAAAGTTTTTAGCACACATTTTTCGGAAAAGTTTTTCAAGACCCATGACAAACTTTCCGAGAATTTCTTCGAAGTCTAATTTGGATACTTTTGTCATTGGAACTTATAATACTCATAAGACATGTTTCTGAGTTAGTCAACTTACTCAGAAGCTTTTGCGGTTTGTTACTCAATATATTTAAAAAAAGAATTACACGACCTACACAGCCTCTTTAAAAAACCTTGTTCAAACTTCTTCGGTTCGCGTGATGCAAGCATTTCTTCCCAGCACGCAAACTTTTCCGGTCCTTCGAGTTGACCCTGTTTCGCCTTCAAGCCTGTTCCTAACTCAAAACAGGTTCTAAAACTAAATGCTCTTCCCTCAGCAGTTTCACAGAATGCTTATATTAATTGTGGTGATTCACACATGTATATTAAGGCGAGGTGAATCACATGTCGCATTTAACCGAGACGATGTATTTTTTAACGCGGTCGTCATACTAACAGACAACAGACCCATCGACTCAATAGTCTATAGATAATAAACTTTCGAGTAACAAGTTAGAAATTATATGGACATCAATAAATTAGAAAAAGTTAAAAAAAACTATTATCCCGCACGATTCAGGATTTGAATTAGAAATTGCGGTTTTGAAAACCTATTTTGAATGCTCTGCACGATATTTCTAAATATTTATTGTTTCGGAAAAAAAAAACATTTATTGCTAGTGCCATTTTGCAAAGTATACCAGTTAGTTCATAAGTGCTATTTCACAGACACGTTCTCAGAATTCAGCGACCAAGTATCGACTTCTATCGAACCGTGTCCTCGCTGCACCATCCGCAGTAGGGCCATTCGGGCCGTGGATGATGTAATGCCATAAATGGACGCAGTTTTATATGGATCACAGCTATAAATGTGGATCACAAACATCTGTTTCGTGAGCAACGGGAGCGTCGTTAAAGTTTTTTAGCGTCTAGTTGACGTTTGGTCTATCAACGCATTCAAGGTTGGTGTGCCCTGATGTTTGAATCGGAATATTCAGAATGTAATCAAGATATTTTCAGTAGCATTTTTTTGTGAAACGTGATGATTTAGCAGGGTCGTCTGTTTAAGGTTGAACGACTTTCTCCTAAACTTTTTAACGATAAAACTGTCATCAAACTGAGCGAATCGTCAAAGTTCACAAGCACGGAAAAAGCTTTGTTAATTAGACTCAGGCATGAATCAGTTTGTAAGGTACTTCTTTTAAATTGATTCTAATCCATTAACAGCTAGCTTCAATCCAAGGCCAGAACAGAGTAGCCAAACAAAAAATAGCTTCATTCATAATTCGTAAGCATAATACCTAAAGCTTTGCCTACACAAGTGATTGAATCCCTGCGTAGATCAGTGCGGTTTCCTCTCTAGTCTAGCTCAATTAACTCTTTATTAGCCATGCATTGCACGCCCGAGCCGTGAACGCGTTAAACGCATGCCTAATGCATAAATTAACTGTTCTGTAAAATTAGCCGTACTCACTCTACAGTAAAATAACTATTATAGTACATATATGGTAAAGTGCAGAAGTTTGAACTAGCGTAAGTGTAAACAATGAGTATTAACTTAACTTACAATGAGTATTGCAATGAATACGCCATTATAGCATACTTAAACTTTCATAATAGAGAACACTAAGCACAGATAAAACTCAACAAATTTAAATAGACCCCCAAGTTTTCGGTACTACCAAGATCCCCAGATACTTATAATCTACGAAAGTGTAGCAGTATGTAGCGCAATAGGGATCAAATTAAAATGGTCTCACTAACAATTAAGAGCTCGGACTTGATCAGCAGTGGGGGTAATTAAATTAACGCCACTTAGGGACCAATTGCGAGATTTGAGCAATAAATTTAGCCAGATGTTAAGTTTCTACGTAGGCGAGTATAACGGCAAACGCACGAGCGCGGGTGTCAATGGATTATTTATAGTAATTTGTACTACTTTTATTGTTCTGTGATAAATCTTCATTCAAGCAACCGTTGCAGAGAGAACTGTTTGCAAACTAATGTTGAGCAAAATTTTATATTCTGTCTGATAAAATGGCATTAACAGATTTAGTAGCTGCTATCTTATCTATGCAAGTGCCAGGTTTAGATTGCACAATCACAACACAATATCTGTATTGAGAAATGAATATCTTAAGAAAGTGCAATGTTGGCGTTATTGGGGCTTGTTATCCTGTTTCCTTCGGCATGGTTTGGTATTTGCCATTTAGTTAATAAGGCAGTAACATCACGACTTCGTGCATCATTCTCGACCTACACGAGATTTTAAACTATAAGATGCGTGACAAAACACGCTTCTATCTGAACATAGCATTTTATATCAGATTGCGTCGTATTTTTCATCTCAACGAACATCATTACCCCGTTTTCTTTGCTTTCATCGTACAAATTACACGTTATATTATCATTATCATCAAGTTTATTTATTCTATTACAACGAAATTGTTATTATGTGCATTTTTCTTGCAGAAAGTGGATGAAATGTTCTAGATTTCGAGAGCAACGTACTGCACGCACCATTAACTTTTGGTTCCACATCAGGCGAGTCAGGCCGATCGTCGCATCATCTTTAGACACTTTAGACAGCACTATACTTCAGTAGAATGATCAATTTACGTTCACAACTAGCTGTGATGATGCTGATGACCAATTCGCATCGTTTAATTAGAACACGTTAGCATTCTTCGGACCGTGTACACTGTACAATGTACATCTCTGGAACTGACAATTTGACTCTCAGTCATATTAACTTTTACTTTATTCATAAAAAAATGTTTTTTAAGGTTACGTACCTACGTCATACGCCGGGTAGGTAATCCTTATGGTGACACTCCGGTGTCAGTCTGTCTAGTATGTCACATCCAATTATTTACTATGAAATTAAAGTTGTCCTTAGCTATTAAACTTAACTGTAGATTTTTTTGTCCTTGCATTATTTGGTAAAAGCAATGGAGAGAAATCCGAAATGTTTCCTCTAACGAAAAGGAACAAGATTCGACATAGATACCTATTTTTGCACTTTCTGCAACAGGCTTTTCACATCCGGCTTTCAGGCGCGGCTGTCCTATATCTCGGGCCTCGTTTTGTGGAGCTCGAATCGTTGCTAGGATTACTCGCTAAGCCAGGGCTCCGCTAACGCTCTGGTGTTATGTTTAATCAAAAATATTAACCACAAAACGCTTAATGAAGCTTAATCAAACTGGGACTGATTGCTGCTTGGCTTATGTAATAACAAGATTTATGATTTCAGGAAATGAGTTGAGATTTGGCTAATTTGAAGAATGACTACAATTTGTACAGTGGCTTAATTCGATAGATGTGTTGTTAGTAAAGTCATGCCAACAGTACGGTTACAGCAACTTTATAACAACGTAGGCAGCGTAACATCAAGAGCATCCCACGGAACGGCGCATCTACATAACTTGGCCAAATTAATGAAATTCTTAGCTATTACACGCATATAGAGACAGGCTGTTACGCCCACCGCTTTACATATAAAGGCATCGGGTTGCACCCACGACTTGTCAAACAATGCAACATTAAACAAGTCAGGCGCCTTACGTGCCGATACTTGTTTGCAGGGAACTTAAAGTTCTGTCAGCTGCCCTGATGCAGGACGGCACGCATACTGGAGACCTAGCTTCTTTGGTAATAAAACAATCTTCAATACTAATATATTTTTTTGGTAGATAGGTAAATAATATATTATACATATACACTAGCACACAAATGATCGTGAAGGCAAATGACGTTGTCGATTGATCACACTTTCTGCTCACCCCTTAAATTGATAGTACACCAATTGCCTACGTGCTTTATTTCTAAAAACTTGATCAACCAAATTTAAGAAACATATACCTCGCGTTCACCCCTAGAGAACTGCCAAGTCAGACGTTAAAGCGATAGTTACTTGTTACACTAAAATAGAGCGTTGCAGTAGCATCCGAGCAAGAGAACTAGCTGACTAGCTCAGTCTAAGTAAACTTGGCTCATTTCGAGCACTCGAAGGAATTGGCATGAGACAGCCCTGTCGTCGGCGCGGGTTTCGAGGCGGAACCCTGGCGTGCCGGGAACAACTTGACAGCATGTTGTTACGAACGGTATTGCATATATTATTCACGCTGTACTTAGCCGTTGAAGCTCTCAAGGTTTAAAAAAATAAGCTTTGATATTGAGCGCGTGTAGGCCTGGGGGTGAGGTAATTTTTATCTATCTCTATGCTTTATTCATTGATTACCTTTTTACAAGACTAATCCCCGTAATCACAAACGTTAGATAAGGTACGTTATCAAAGGTATGTTGAACGATAGTGTTTCGTCAACTTTTCGCTGGTAAGAAATGTCATGCGTGAAAACGAGACAAAGTATATTTTAGCTGGAACGCATTTTGGACGTTTCTGAGTAAAACTTCTACACATTTTTTGTTGTTGTTTACGTTGAAATTAATCAGGGATTACTTGGCATTGGCATATATAATACTGACTAAGACGAAGAAAAGTTTCGAGTTTAGATCTATCTTGGAATCATAATAACTCTTAAATATTACGTTACGAAAACGTGCTCAAATTCCACGAGAAATCCGACTAGCGGGACCAACCCTATTTCGCCATAGCAATTTGTTGAACTTTTACAAGAAACATCTCAAATTCACGCTATGACGCCGCGAAAAGACCCTTTTATTACAATTTATGCGCAATCATGACCGGCCTCCGCACGTCATATTTTAAAATAACGACGACTCAAATTAGGACTTCATTTTAAAACAGAGCTCCCAGTTTCACAATACAAGATCAGAAAGGATTTTATCTCGTCTGCGAGATCCTTTGTGGGATTTGAAGTTGAAAAGTCATTTTACGCGACGCCAGCCGCAGCCGAGTTGTGACTTGTGACCCACTCTCGAACAAAGGCCTTTTATGTTAAAAGGATCCTAGTTCTACTTTCGCAAATGGCTTAAGAAGGGAGGATCGTCAAGGCTAACAAGGAGTCTTTATGGGGTCTATAAAGAAAACGCAGCAGGTGCGTGATCGTTGGCATTCCGCCGGATGCCGACCATCTTATTCAGATACGAGTGTGTATGACGAAGGTGACTAAAGTACTGGCCGGTATGATTGCAAAAAGTTCTTATTGCGCTCGTGGATGGTCAATTAAGTGTGTTTAGTGTTATTTGCAGACTACACCTGTCAGTTCCAGTACTCTTTTGTATTATATCTTAAAGGTGCAAAAGGTACAGCTGCAGGCACAGCTGCGAAGTAATACTCAAATATTTAATAGGAATTTAGTCACGATATTTGAAATATAAACAGAATGATATATTTCGGTTAGGTTCAGAATCTTCAGTGGTATGTGCACTCCGCAAAATGTGTATGATATTTAGGTATATTTTTAACTGATTCAAATAGATCATGAAAGAGGTTATTTGCTTCATATCTGAGGCTACAAAAACGTACGCAAAGATTTTGTTTGTATTTAAAACACATTGCCTGCCAGTTTAGTCTATACGTAAACGTGTGGGCATATACAATGTATTTTATAAGTACTAGCTATAGGTACTAGTACTATCATTTATTCTGTACTAGGTAGATAACAAATGTATTTACTACTTATATAGAAACAGATAACGTTGCGGAGCACCGCAATACGGATGCCGCAATGCCCTCTTTTATTTGAAAAATACCGGACTTATATCAAGGGTATTCAACAATAAAGTTAGTAGGTACGTAATTACGTGTTTTAATTGTAGTAAGGAAAAATCGAGCAAGCAAGTTCCAGATATATGATACAAATAGGCTTGCTGTCTTCGTCTAACCGCATGATTGTCGTAGAGACGGGAAGACGCAAACTTGAGTATGATTCATTGTTCATTGTTTCCTAAATAGGCGCAAAAGCGATTTGTGATGCAAAACCGAACCAGCTTGGATTTGATTTGAGAACTTGGGACTCGATTGAACATTTCGTAACTTGCTTTACCTAGATAGATTAGGGTTAAAGCTAGATAATTTCAGCAACATCTCTGGCTTCTTTCGGAACGACGATTATTGCATCTTTAATTCAAATACAAGAGGTATTTACTTCTTATGACATCATGTTATCTTTTGTAGCTTTTGGGTTGACGAAGTCTCAGATATTAGTGTTTTAGTTTTCCGTCTGTGCTCAATATATACTGAACTTCTATAATTTATTCTGCGACTGAACTAACTATACTATCTCAAGTACATATTGCTGTAGTTGAAATATATTACAACTGATACGATCTAGGAACTAATTCTTCAGCAATAATAGATTGCCTAATGATTCAGCTCTGAGGATACGAATGGACGCTTGTTTACACACTTGGCAAATAGTTGATATCTATACCAGCAGTCAATAGTCTATTGGTAAACACTTCATGATCATCACGTTTTCATTGTAATTTGATCAGTCACTATTTTGAACTTGAGTAAAAATTGTTCGATTGCTTTGAGGATATTTTCGATTTTGAGGGTTTTGTCAATCTTACTATTCTACGAATTTTTAGGTATGAAAAGTTTCTATGTTTCACACTGTTGAAGCGCGGAAACCGTTAATAAAACTAAATTAAATGGCACCTCGCTAAAACATTTTAGTCTCACGACGAATTTACTCTTGCTCTATACTGCAGTTAGAGCTAAAGAAAAGCCAAGCAAGACTCGTATTGCTGTAGATATACGAGTGCTAGAGTATTTGTCCTAGTAATCGTAGTACAGCACACCGGAAACACGTACACAATTGCCGACGAAAAGATATACACCGGCCAGTCTCCAGCACAGTGCTGTTGACATATCAACATCGACTGCCGACTGCTCCCTGTTTCCGGGAGACGTGTCTTTGTCTGTTTTTGTTAGGTTACTAGTTGATTAGTGTTAAAGGTTAAATAAAGCGTGCTTCGGGTCTTTTCAGTTTTGATTTTACTGCCAAGTTCAATAATAAAATTAGCAACAAATGTATGTCTGAAGATAGAAGACGACTCCTAGCATCGGATGCCAAGACACACTTGGGTAGCTGCGCCAACAATTGGTTGGTTTAGTATTTCGCGTTGACTGGAGATATACTTAGAATACAAGAAAGGATTGCAGTCTTGATTTATTATAGATATTCTCCGATCGCTGAAAATATGCTAGTATTTCGTCATTTCTTTTTATCACTTCGTTGCAATAATTTATTCCAACATTGGAGACATAAGCGTGCTTTGAGAAACTTATCTCGGGATAATTATCCGACTAGGACACACATGCATAATATTTTGACGCTTTTTAAAAATGAGTCCTGCTTAACATTTACGAAAAAGTTGGTATGTTGGATGTTTGAGTATTTGTTACTTAATCACGCAAAACGGCTGATTTTTTTTCCAATTCGGAAAAAAATATTATTTTTGCAGGATAAACTGGTCAAGCCGCGGGTCGCAGCCAGTTCTCATAGTTATATCACAGTAAGTTTTTTTCAAAGTTAAACGCATTTTTTTAACTTCTATTAAAGTACCAGTCACTCATCTCTATTTTGACTTAAGTAGCCGCGTGCGTTAAACCTACAACCACGTTACCGTGACAGTTGTTTGTCTTACAGAACCGTGCCAGTCCCGTACTGTTTCCGCTCTGGTAAAGCTCTGACGCGCCGCGCCATGGTCTTCCTTACGGCTTAGTATTAGAGGCGTTAATTGATGTCAAATGAGTTTCCTCCAAACTGTATTTAACAAGATGTTATTAATTTAATTGTGGAGCATGTAATGTCAGGATAGTTAAATATATCCATTCACACTGAATGTGTGAGAACTTGGATTATTCTATCTAGTCAGTTTATTTATTTCTTCGAAATAAGAAAAAACAGACTAGATTATTTTACTCTTTTGGGACTGAAAAGTTAAGTCAAACTCAATTAAAAACACTTAAAAAAATTGTGTAAGCAACACTAAGTAATATATATCACGGAAAATGCGGATAATGTAGATATCAGAAAAGTTTTAATGCTACGCTGCTACAGTTAGAGAATAAAATACAGTAGTAAATTGTATTTTTAGATAAGTTATTCAATATAAAATATGTAAGGGTGAAGAAAAAATTACTTTAGCTTTAAGATCAAAGGTGATGCAAATTTACACACAACCTTTGCAACCTTGCTCAGTGTCATTATCATTTCATCACGGAGAACTGACCACCCTTCCCTTCATTGATCTATTATAGATGTGTGTAGACTCACCTTTTCTATAATTAGAAGTAAAATAACACCTCACTCGGATGGACTCGAGAAAGGTTAACCTTGCAACCACGGTAATTAACTCTCAACGGTTATTTTTGGCTTTTTGAACCACTGTTTATTTTCTTAAATAAGGAATTGTGGCCTTATGGTCAAATCTGTGGATTTTTATTTTTGTAAGTTTGATAAATATAATAGACTAAGACAAACTTATATGCAAAGTCACAAGTAAGTGAAGGAGACAATGAGAGCCCGCCCACCATTATTTTTTCTAAGCCAGAGTGATTAATTATGATTAACCTTATGAAGACTGTTGATTCTTTAATTTAGCCAGCTCACCAATAAGTTGGTGAGTTAGTACTAGAATCAATTAATTATCATGATATTTTTTTTCTTTTCGTTCCAAGAAAGTAATTTAATAAAGTTTTATTTTCATCAATAATTTACGTTTGAATTTAATCAATTTCATCAAAAACATATTTTTAACAATAACCAAAGAATGTGTCAAAACTTTCACATACAAAAACCAATTGTTTGTTATCTAAGTGAGAAATTATCGTGACATCACATAATCTTATCACACCGGCTTATCACAAGACGGGTGGCTGTATCAGACGGATGCATGTTCACATGATGAATGTGAGCGGCCTGCGTAAACATGTTCATAGAAACTTATCTGTGGTAGCATGGTGAAAGGAGGTCCTTATTTTACTAAAAAGGTTGCATGCATTCCCATAAAGTCAGAGTTCAGCTCCCCCAGAGGCTGCTTTGATTTGACAGATACCTATTATTCCATTTAATAAAGTATTTTTACGTAAGTTTTAGTTACCTAGTTTATTTGTTATAAAAGACAATGCATTGGTACGTGGTACCTACAGATATTCTATACCTTTAGGTATTGAAGTCATTGAAGTGTTTTAGGCGGACTGTTTCAGATAAAGGTAGGTAAATAGATAGTAAAAGATAACTAATAGTTAAGACTTAGATAACAGTATGACCAAAGTGTTACACATAATTGTGAATAATATGAGGACTGTTATTTTTATACACATTTTGCCCCCATATTACGGACAGGACGAGGGGACTGACAGGAAAACATTTGTAGATAATAATAGCAGGAAACAGAACATAATTTGACTAATTAAAACTAAAAATCGAATTTCAAAATCTACCCTCTATAATTTATAATCATCAGCCTTGGATTGCTAACTGCTGGAAATAGGCATAGTACCATAAAAAAAATTGTGTTTGAGTGATAATAAAAAAGCGACTTCTAAAAGCAGAACTCAGTTGTTTGACTCACCCGTTGAAGCTGCAGGGAGTGGTTGTAGCATCGCAACAGCTTATCAACGAGGGGTTTGACGGCACGCCACGCTCGTTCCTGTGATATTCGAGACGGGTCCGCTATAGCCTCTCGGATCTCTTTTCCAGCTCCTTTATAGCACTGTATCTCTTCTAGTATCTTCTCAGAGTCCAATAAAACCCTCTGAACGTCTTCGTACACATTGCGCTCGGTATCTGTGGGCGCGGCGTTTTCGAAATCCAAGAATATATCGTACCGCGGCGAAGAACAACAATTGGAGTCATCGCGCGACAAAAGACTCAACAATTTCCCCATTTTATAACACCTAACAATAATCAAAAGTAATTAAATGGGAAAGAAATCTAAATAATTTGTAGCGAGCGCTGCATTGCCCATAAAATATTGTCCTGATTCAATATTCAAATGGATGTTTCAACACTGTTAAGATTTGCACAGAACGATATTTTGACAAAATTAATTTTATCTTAACTTATTAAATCATAAACTATAGAATATAATTTACATAAAAACGGTTTGTAGAACCTTCAGCTCACTCGACCTACACCCACCGAATGCGACGGCGAACTGTCAAAAAATTGTCACTTGATGGAAATGTCAAATATCTGAAGTTGAAATAGGGATGTTGATAAAAATCGAACAATCGAACTCACACTCGATTAATTTCGAATCAAATTCGAATGAAAATGGAACGCTCATATTATTTTTTGTCCTACGCTATTTTTATCGTTTCAGTTATTGATAAATAAATGTAAAGATTGTTAACAATCAATTCGGACATTATTATATTATTTAAAGAAATGATTATGTAGATTATTTTCATAATTTTTTCGATTGATAATTTTATGATGATGTTGACTTGCCCAATATAAGAATATATGGCCAATGAATTATTCCGTTATTCAGACTATATTATCTTATAGGATTTTAAGCCAACAAGTACAAATCAAAAGCGACTAACAATATCAACTAACTTCTAGAGACGTTATTTTTATTTCTTAGTAAACATTGTTTTTTTGTAACGCGCATCACTATTTAAAGTTCTCGCGAAAGTCGCTGTCACTGTCACGCTTTGTAAATGTCACTTTCATTCCATCGTTAGTAGCTTTTTTAATTTGCTTAGTGGGCGCGTTAGAGTCTTTATAGCTATACCTTCATGTCGTATCTCCTCAGTAAAATTATGGCTTTTATAGTTTTGGAAACAACACAAGATTATACTTACGTATTTTTAATCATATTCATTTACTAGCTGCACCCCGCGGTTCCACCTGCATTTTCACACACAGTTGCGATCATGGTTTACCTACTCATACATAATGTACCTACCTAGTGTAGGTACCTACCTACCTTTTTTATGAACAGGGCATTGGTGAATTGGAATTTCCAAGACCCTACGTCGGTCACGGTGGCAATGGTGGCAAGTGGCAGGGCATCCCCCAAATGGAAGGTTACGTGGTATATGGGTCTAATAATTATAGTCGAGTGAAGACCTGTTATAACTTTTTTTCCAAACTTCTTGTTAGTTTATTTAGTGTCAGGTTTTTAAAGGTATATTACTGGTATTTAGATAATATCTTGTTGTATGTTCTAGTAGTCTTGGTGAACCCATTACGTCGTCTGAGTGCTTGTTTGTCGTATCTACAAAAATATATAAAGATATAGGTATATTTCCTTCCTTAACTAGCAGGATTGAAATCGAAAGTTTATCAATACTGCTTGGTTATTTTTTGAAAAAATTGGTCAATACGACAAAAAATAAACTTATACCTAAATGTCGCATGCAGGCGACATTTAAGTAAACCCACCAACAAAATAGCAATCAGTGTTTCCTGGAGGATTCAGTAATAACTAAAAAACTCATAAAATACCTGGGATGTGCGTTAAGGAGCAGAAACAAAAAAAACATTTCAGGCCATCATTTATTTATTTATCACCTATTTATAAGTGTATAACATCGACGCATTGACATTACACATACGATTTACAAATAAAATTTCTTTTCTATGTTACTATGTACTTACCTATTTACAAAATTCTTTCCGTCTTTTGATTCACGCCTAAGGTATTTTCCACTTATTCCTCTGGAGGGTGAATTTAAGATAAGCTCATGAATTAGGCAAGTATAGGTAGATAAAAATTTTAAAACACCTAGGTAGATGTAGGTACGATAAATTAAAATGGACGAGCTTAGTTAGTCTAGCAAAAAAAATATCGTAAAAAAAATGCGTGACGTCATTTATATATTCTGAGCGTGACACCTACGTAGGTAGATGAAATTAAAAACGTATCGAAATAAGTTGACAGTATTGGTACGGTAGTTTGACAAAACATTATACCTACCTACTTAAACAATACTATGGAATATGAATGTCTTCCAGTTGGATCGGTTTCTTTTAGGCAAGACAGCGGTCAAACGCAAACCTACAATCGAAATATAGAAAATGTAAGTTTTTTAACGTTTAAAAAAGCTTACATTTAGACTTAGATGGTTGTGGGTATTACAGATACCTACTAGATGATTGTATCCGATGGTAATGGTGTACCAGATAGGTATGTAAGCAAAGAATTAGGGTCTGCTAACTTTTTTCTCATATACCATATAGAGCTATAAGAGACAAAATTTTGCAGTCATTTATGTCTCATAACCAAGGCAAGGCAAGTTTCATTCAAAAGTACTTACCTACCGATTGATTACTGATTAGCTAATTAAACAAAGTGTCTAATCTCGTTCACCCTCCCAAAGCCATTCCCTGAGCAATAAGGTATATCTAGTGCTATTAAGATATTCAATACACATTTTATCGCAATAGATGAGTTAATCAGAAATTCAAGCCCCTGTATAAAACTTTAACTAGGTGCTGTACTTCTAGTACAAAAACTATCGAAAATACACCCTACGTCTTCGATAGAAAATTGATGAAAAATTTATTAGCAAAACGGAAACGGATGTTATTATTTTTCACATTTTCTATCGAATACATTTTAAGTATGTTATGTATTCTAAATCGTTTTTGTACCAGATGTACTGATTAATAGAAAAAGTGGACAGAGCAAGACAATAACCTATTTTCGAAACAAAATTACACTACCATAATAATCATTACACTAATAATAAAAGATATTTCACGCAACTTACGAAGTAGTCGAGTTATCGATCGTATAATATTTTTTAAGATCAGTCTAACATTCGATAAAAATTTACAACTTTTCTAACGTTCATTTCAATAAGTAAGGCTTATTTTAAAGCCTAGATTAAAGGCTTTATCAAGAATTTCAATGACGATTATTACAAATTAAATTAACTATATTAGTTATGTAATATAAAGTAGGTATTTAATAAAATGCTTTTAAATACAAAATTCTAACATTCACGTCCCTTTTGATTCCATTTGTGCAGATAATTTTAATTGCTCATGTCACATATCTCCAGCATTCATAAGAATATTTTAAGATATCTACCTAGGCCTTACTTGTATCAGTGTGGGGCCTTATTTAATTTTAAAAATAAGACATTTTAGTAGGTAGAGGTTAGAGTCATAGACCGAAGCTTTTTGACGTTTAAATTTTCAACTGTGCGCTAAATGTGCATCGGGCCTATTCATGATGACGTATAATTTTGATTCCGGTAAGAAAGTTATCGGTCAATGAATCTAACTCATACAGTTAGTAGTAGAATTTGTAAAAGTTATCTTATCCCACAGATAGCTTTTACAATACATGATGCTTGAAATTTTGTTCTCTGAAAAGTTCGTAATATTGATTTTATTCTGTGAGATAAGATATAAATTATGCAGACTGCAGTGACAATGTGGACATAATATAGTTAGTTACATTGTACATATTGATTTACACGACAACAAAGAACACAGAAATTAAATAACATCTACCTACACTTACTCGTATCTACTTACATTTTCTAAGTCGTAGTCTTAGTTTATTTGGTGTAAAGATCCGTCTTATCACTACGTTTTACAAAGTCACTTCAATTATGAATTAGTAAATAAGTTCTACTAGTGCAGTGTCTAAGATTCAGTGATTTTGCGACCGGTGCAAGCAATAGGCAAATTAAAGTCTTTTTTCAGAATTTTAACATTCAGTTCGAGTTTTTTCTATTTCAGAAAACAAGTATTACCGTAGCATTTTAAATGTTTCGTAGAGTTGCTACGAGATCTACGACGAAGGCGCTGTAGCGATACGCAATGTTTGAAAACGATTGTAAGTAGGTACTATGAATACTTAGGCCGTTTCACCTTTTGTCAGTGCTGTATCTTTTACAGATAAACGGAATCTGTATCGACAAATGGTGGAAAGGCCATGGATCTGATGCTAGAAGAAAAAAGCTACATTTGATATGCTGTCTATTTGACTATGGGCCTAAACATTAGATTTTAAATTGAATTGAAAATTAAAAGTTAAAAAAATAAAAAAGACACTTCACGAAAGATGCTTCAGGCAAAATTTTAATACAATCTATCCGAAGTACTGAAGTGAGAGAGAGTGAGATCTACATGAGTACGTCCAAGTCGCCGAGCGGCGAGAGATTATCAGGATTAGCGCAGTTTCCGCCCGTTTTCTTGTAACGGTCAACATCCTTTGCCTTCTATACGCCAGTGAAGTCTATCTGAAGTACTTGAGCGCGGAGACGAGTAGAAACTTCTCGATGAAGAGGTCGGAGTCGAGAGCGGCGATGTGCGCGGCGCGGCCGACCAGCGCGCTGGCCGTGTGCGGGAGCGCGTGCTGCACGTCGTAGCGCACCACCGATGCGGAGGACGCCCGCGCGGCCAGCGGAGACACCATGTTGTGTACCTGAACATACCATCAATGACACAATAATTAGAGATACAACGAAAGACAAAGAGGTAGTATGCGTTATAACGGCGGACAGAATACCCCACCCTTGAAAAAAGCAAATAAACTAGAATCGTCCACGATGCAGCTAGTTGTTTGGAGAGCTTTCGCAAGCTTTGAGCCTTTTAAATCAGTAGGCCTAGCAAAAAGTCCAATAAGTAGGTTAGATAGATACGTTGCGAGTATTCGATAAACAAATGTATGGAACATTCCGACAGCGCTCCTGTCGGGTGTAAATGGAAATTGCACATGTTCATTGTTCATACATTTTTCTGTCGAATTCTCGCTACGTTTTGTACATCAGAATTTATGCTACGAGTAGGCCCATGGTTTTCCCGCTTTTCTCTCAGTCATTTTACAACAAAAAGGGTAATGTCGATATTGTAAGCTACCAAAATTTTATAAAATTAGGCATCTATCAAATAAGTATAAATGAACAAACCATTTCCCTATACGCCTGTCCCAGCAACGACGTGTCTTTAGCAGCTGCCTTACACAGCTCCAGCCTCGCCGAGTGCAGAGGCACGTATCTGTCCTGCCCCGAGCCACAAAGCAGGATGTGCTTGAACTGGTGCAGCTGGCTTCTCTCGCTCAGGCGGTAGAGGAACGAGCGACGAGGGTCGGCCGCGTCGCGGAGTGAAAGCTGGAGGAGGGAGCCGGACTTCTTCCACTTTTGCATGAACCACATGCCTGGAATTTTAAGTAATAGGTTTCCTTACAAAGTGGCAGGGTTTGTTAGGTAGGTACTTACTTTCACATGAGCCTGTTCTTTCAAAGATTGCTCTCGGAACATTCAAATGTATGACAAAGGTTCACGTGAGATAAGTATAGGTAGGTAGATAAGTATAGGTAGGTTACGTACGTAAGTAGATATCGAGAACCGGAAATATCGCAATTATTTGGAACTTTCGTAGTGACATATTTTGACACGAAGTTAGTGTAACAGTGCAAGTCATTCAACCTAATAAACATTAGAAATTATTTTTACGTTGTAATGTAATGCGTAAAATTAATTTGGAAGTATCGTAATTCCAAGTATCAAACAGAGTTTCGTTGCATAGTCTTGAGGCGGATTGTCTGCTTAGAATATGTTTTTTTACCTACTGGGCCAGATTTTTTTTGAGTATTTATAGAATCTTACCAGCGTTAACCAATCCACTCGAATTATACAACGTCCCCAAATGTGGCCCGCTGAGCGACAGAAACGTGTGTAGTTTTCCCAGGAAAGGCTTCATCTGGGGCCGTGCCAGCGCGGACCGGATTATGATCGTGCCCAGAGAGTGCCCCACGAAGCTGATCCTTGCCGGATCACTCGAGTTTTGTATGTGGGTAACAATCTCTTGGACGAGTCTGAAAGTCAAATACAAAAACTGACATTGAATTCCAATATCGAGATTTAGGGACTCAGGGGCACCTAAAGAGAATGAGTCTTTATAACGATTTATAACGATTATGAAAAAAAAGCATATTGTTTTTGAGAAGTCAAATTAAAATAAATAACGGGTAAGTAGCCGTAATCAGTCCAGTAAACATCTGTTGTTGTCGCTCCGGACAAATTAATTAAAATTCGATAGCATAGTGTATTAAACGGATCAATTTAGCATTAACATCTTAGTTTGATCATCAGTGAATACATTAAACTATACAAAAGTGTTGTAAAATAGCTGGTTATAGTGATATTTCTAAAATTAATGTTGTAATTTTTTCAACTCAGTGATTGAATTCTAATTCTACCCACAACCTCTTAATAAAAATAAACCTGAGTTTTTATCGTATGTTTACGTTGAAGTGTGATCAATAACACAATGGCCATCTGTTCAGCTTGCAATTCGAGTTTATTATCAACTCAGAAAAGGATTAAATGTTCCAATACTGGCTGTGGGCATCACTATCATCAAGATTGCGTTAAGTTCTCAAATGACTCGCCAGCCTCTCGGGCCAAGTGGATATGTCCGTTGTGTACATCTCAACGTCCTAAAGGAGGCGATAACAGCAATACGCCAGTCCACTTAAAAGTAACGAAACCTGACTTGACGTCAAAGGACTCGCAGGGCTCGCCTGATTTACCTTGCAGTGAGGATTCGCCAAATATTTTAGATGTCATAAAAAATGAGATTTCGAAAATGAAAACTGCACTTGAAGCATCGTTCAAGAACTACTTTCGGGAAGAAATCAGCACACTGAGGTCTGAAATTCAGGAAATAAAAACATCCATTGGTTTCATAAATGGACGCTATGAAGATGTATCTAAAAGGCTTGGTGTCGTGGAAAGTAAGCTGGGAACAATTGCATCATCAAAATCGGAGATGAAAGATGTTAATTCAGCTTTGCTGAATCTTCAGAATGGTGTAAACGTAAGGGAGCAGTGGGCTAGAAGATCCAACATTGAAATTATAGGAGTTCCTGAAAATAGGAGTGAAAATCTGGTCGATACATTTTGTAAATTAGCGGAAAAAGCAAAGTTTCCTATAAACCCTAACACCGACATTGACTTTATCACTCGTGTGGCGCCATTGAGAAGTGACGGCAAGAAATGTAAACCAATTGTGGTTCGATTCCTAGCTCGTTATAAAAAAGATGATTGTCTCAACTGCCTAAGGAAACTTAGACATTTGAAGGCTACGGACATTGGATTTCTGGATAACAATCAATCCATTTACTTTAATGATCACTTAACGAGCTCGAACAAGCAGCTGC
The DNA here is from genome assembly GCA_949125135.1 of Alcis repandata. Lineage (NCBI taxonomy): Eukaryota > Metazoa > Arthropoda > Insecta > Lepidoptera > Geometridae > Alcis > Alcis repandata. The sequence continues at coordinate 9,168,926 of OX421234.1, forward strand.
TGCAACAAGCAAAGAAACTTGTGAAGGATCACAATTATAAGTACATCTGGGTTAAACATTGCTGTATACTGATCCGACGGGATGACGTCAGCCCCATCGTCCAGATCTCATCAGCGGAAGATTTAAAAAAAATCAAATAAGATATAACTTGTTATCAATAATTGCAACAACATATCTAATTATTTTTTCAGTGAATGAGGCGTCATTTGTTATTGTTTGTCTGCTTTGTGTGTTGTTTTTTTATTATATAATTATCACGGGAACCTTTAAAACTGGGCTCAGGATACCTACTCTTGTAATCATTATAATTGTAACGTTAGCGAAACGTTATTGTACAGTATTACTTCATATAATATATTTGTGTGAGTACGTTTTTTTCGTTTGGGTGAGTCAAATATATATTTGTTTATTTTTCAAAAGATCTTTTTTCATTATATTAAAATTGTTTCACTATAAAAATGGCTAATACGATGAAAATGTATTATCAGAATGTGCGTGGGCTTCGAACTAAAACTTCAATTTTTTTCAATAATGTGTTGAGTTGTGATTCTGACTTCATCTGCCTATCGGAAACATGGCTTCTTCCAGGAATTCTCGACTCGGAACTTTTCGATTCTCGTTATAATGTTTATAGATGTGATAGAAATTATGATTTGCGCGGAGATACTTTGGGAGGGGGTGTTTTAATCGCCGTTCGACGCGGAATTGAAGTGAAGGATATTACTTGTGTACCTTCTACTAATTCTATAGCTGATATTATATATTTAACTGTTATTATAAATAAGGGTAAGCAACCCCTTAAGTTTCGTTTAGTTTGCTGCTATTTTCCTCCATGTAACTCGTTGTACAGTGCTGTGTTGGAATTTTTTGAATTTATATCTAATATTATGATAAAGGAACCAAACTTTAAATATATTTTAATAGGAGATTTTAATATAGGTCAAGCGCAATGGTCAATTTCTGTCGATTCTAATGCGGCCCGCCTATCCTGTAATGTTGACATTCCCTTGGTGGAAGCATTAAGTGCATTTTTGTCTTTTAATGGTTTGCAGCAGTATAACATGATACCTAACCATTGTGGAAAGCAATTGGACTTACTTATTTCTAATATTGACTGCGTAGTGTCTCGTGCTCTTACTCCATTGGTAGCAGAAGATAAGTATCACCCAGCCTTGACTATTAATTTTAATAATATTTCTATGAATTATTTGCGTTCTCCTAAAAGGACCGTTATATTGTTTCATTTAGCAGATTATTCAGTCATTTGCCCCAAGCTTGATGATCTGGACTGGGACTCCATACTTGATCAGGATAATATAGATAAATCTGTTGCATCTTTTTATGGGACGGTTAATCACATAATTGCTGAACACATTCCTAGTAAAGTTGTCTACGATGATAGTCGATATCCTTTCTGGTACAGTAAAAGCTTAATTAAAATAATTAAAGAAAAATTAAAATACCACAAGAAATGGAAAATATATAACAATTTGGATGATTATGATAATTTTTCGAAAGCTCGTGATAGGCAAAAATTGGTTCAAGCTCAGTGCTATGCATCTTATCTGAATTTGGCCGAATCCAAAATACAGGAGAACAGTAAGTATTTTTGGCGATTTGTTAAGTCCAAGAGGAGTCACTCGAACCTACCGGATACTATGTTTCTTGGTAGCGCCGCATCATCCGAAGGAAGTATAATCTGCGACCTTTTTAATAAACATTTTCATTCTGTATTTGAACCGGCAAAAACATCTATTGGACTCAGACCATCGAATCATCCTTGTTCTAGTGATAATTGTATTAACTTAAATTCATTGCAAATCTCGGTAGCCCAAGTGTCGAAATATTTAAAATCATTAGATGTTAGCAAAAGTGCAGGTCCTGATGGGATACCTCCCATCAGGAACTGCACCTTGTGTATGTTCTAACCCTGTTAGATTTCAGTAATGCTTTTAATGCCGTAAACCTCGACATCTTGTTGGCTATAATGCGCTCTATTAACATATCTTCATCGGTAGTCGACTGGTTTCACAGTTATCTTTGTGGACGCCGACAGCGTGTACGCCTTGAAGATTATTTTTCTTCTTGGTGTTTTACACTGGCTGGTGTGCCACAAGGCGGCGTTTTGTCTCCTCTTCTTTTTGCAATATTTATAAATTCCATATCTCGATACCTTACTTCTTCCTACCACCTTTATGCCGACGACCTTCAAATTTATACGCAAGCCCGGCTCGATGACCTGGACACAGCCATATCAACCATAAATGCTGATCTGTGCAAAATTATCAATTGGAGCCATTCATATGGTTTAAAAGTCAACCCTACGAAATCGCAAGTCATTGTTATAGGCAGTTCTTACATGATCTCGAGAGTTGACTGGGCTACTTTACCGAATGTAGTGTTTGATGGAGCTATTTTACCATTTTGCGAATCGGTGAAAAACCTTGGCGTTATATTTGATCGTACGCTAAGCTGGGACTGTCATCTTAAGTCCATTAGCTGCAAATTGTTTGCGTCTGGTGGTTCACTAAGACGGCTTCGAAATTTTTTGCCCACTGCCACCAAAGTTACACTCGCACAGTCTCTTCTTCTTCCCATCTTAGATTACGCTGACGCCTGTTACCTTGATCTCTCTGAGGAGCAGCTAGATAAACTTGAGCGCCTTCAAAATTACTGTATTAGGTTTATATTTGGTCTACGCAAATATGACCACGTATCTCATTATCGCGCAAAACTCAAGTGGCTTCCCATTCGCCTTCGGCGGAATGCTCACATCCTCTCCCTTCTCTACAATATTTTGTTTAATCCATCCACCCCACGCTATTTAAAAGATCTCTTCGCCTTCTGGCATGCCTCTCATTCCCATACCCTTCGATCTAAAGATACCCTCTCCCTTAAGACGCCTTCCGCGCGCTGTACAACTTTTTACGGCAAATCCTTTGCTTTCCAGGCGGTTCAGCTGTGGAACGATTTGCCTGTGACAATAAGAAATGCTACATCGCTTGCATGCTTTAAAACTCAGTTAAAAAAACATCACTTGTCGCAATTGCCATTTTCTCAGTGATTATTTATTTATTATTACTCACTAATTGTTGTTTTGTTTTTATTTATTATGTACTTTATTCTTCCCTATTAGTATTATGTATTATATATTTATACATTATTATATATATTTATTATTTATTTATTTATTTATTTATTTATTTTTATTTTTTTTTGTTATACGTTTTAGTATATTATATTTTCGGAAATGTAGGAAGTTGTTAGTATGTATTAGAATGTATTTTATTTGAATGTATTTCTAAGTATTTATTACTTTTTATTATTCTTTATGTAGGTTTATATGAGTATTCTTCAATATTGCACACCCCGTTTTTATATTTTTTATCTATCCTCTCCATCCTAAGGTTGCCTGGAAGAGATCGCTCTTAGCGATAAGGCCGCCAGTTGTCGCACTAGTTTTAGGTGCTATAATCCTTTTGTTTGTAATTTATGGTGTGAACAATAAAGAGTTTATCTATCTATCTATCTATCTACCTCCCATATTTTTGCGTCAATGCTGCGAGGCTTTATCAAAACCTATATCAATTTTATTCAATTTTTCATTACAGTCGTGCTGTGTGCCGCTAGTTTGGAAGACGTCATATGTAGTCCCGATATTTAAATCAGGTGATAAGCACGATATTGGTAATTATCGTCCCATTTCTAAGCTTAGTACGATCCCAAAATTATTCGAGAAAATAATTTATGATGATATTTATCCCGTTATTAGGCCTTATATAGTACAGGAGCAACATGGTTTTGTGAATGGGAAGTCTACCGAGTCCAATCTATGTGAATTTGTTGATGTTTTGTTTAGGTCTATGGATGAAGGTTTTCAGGTGGATGCTGTGTATACTGATTACTCAAAAGCGTTCGATAAAATATCCCATGATATCTTGCTTCAGAAATTGTTGTCGATTGGTGTGCACGGGGATTTGCTTCGTTGGCTGGAATCTTACTTACGTGATCGTAGCCAGGCAGTTGCAATTAAGGGATTTTGTTCCTCTTTTATTCCAGTGACGTCAGGTGTGCCTCAAGGTTCTCACCTTGGGCCACTTCTTTTTAATATTTTTATTAATGATGTTATAAATTGTTTTTTCGAACTGCTTACTCTATGCTGATGATAAAAAAATCTATAAAGTTATTAGATCTCCTGATGATTGCCGGAAGCTGCAAAGTGATCTAATCAGATTGAGTGGGTACTGCAGGCGCAATTTCCTATTTTTGAATGTTGCTAAATGTAGCTGCATATCTTTCTCAAGGAAGAAATCAACTATTACTTTTAATTATAGTTTGAATGATGAGCTTCTTAAAAGGGTAACCGTTGTAAAAGATTTAGGTGTTCTGTTAGATAATAAACTCATACTTAGCTCTCACATTGAAGATATTACTGTCCGTGCCTATCGTTTGTTAGGTTTTATTCTGAGAGTGGGTAAAGAGTTCAATAATGCTAAAACATTAATAATTCTATACAATTCTTTAGTCAGACCAATCCTGGAATACGCCTCTAATGTTTGGAACCCACAATATCAAATATATATTAACAGCCTGGAACGGATTCAAAACAAGTTTTTGAAACACCTTAATTTTAGAAATTCTTTTTCATATAACCCCATAACTTTTAAAATTGACACTCTTCAAAGCCGACGCACTATCAAAGATCAAATGTTGCTGTTCAAAATTTTAAGAAATGTTATTGACTCTCCATATCTTCTAAGTCAGATAGATTTAAGGTGTCCTCGTTTAAATGCCCGTTTTACAAATAAGTTATTTAATCTTCAGCCCTATAATACAAATTATGCATGTAATTCGTTTGTTCCCAGAGCATGTAAGTCGCACAACGACCAGTTTTCTGGTTGCGACATTTTGTCGTTGTCTAAATCCCAATTTAAACATCAAATTTCACTCTTATAATATTTACCTATTCGTTTCTTATTTGTTCAGAAGTAGTTTATTTTATATTGTTTTAATTTGTTTTTTTAATTTGTTTAAACTTATAATTTTATATATTTTTTTTGTTAATAACATTGTTTTGCTTCTGAGTACCTATCGTCCTGTTCTTTTTATTTTATATATTGCATATATTAGTGGCAGCTTGATTGGTGTGTGTATATTAATTGTGTCTATTATTTTAAGTTTATTGTAAACCGTTTGTGCCTTAATACATATAAATAAATAAATGTTTTTTGTAACACCTTATGTTGGAAAAATTAGGCCTGTTCAACAATATAAGAAAACAATAAAATAATTAACATATTTGTGATTGAATTGAACCAGAATAAAATGTATCTAAAAGCTGTATCACATCAAAGTGGGTTTATGAAAGGTTGAAGTTTTGCTGACCTGTCCGTCATCGTATCGAAGTCAGAGAAGGTATCTCCTTGGTTCCTCTCCGACATAAGGAAGTCCAGCCTAGCTCCTGGCAGACCCAGTTCTAAATACGTCTTCACGAGACGAAGGTCCGCTGCGTTACCGTCCAAGCCATGAACGCAGATTATAAGATGCAACCCTGAAAATTATTACAAAAGGTACTTAGTAATCTAGTGGTTGGAAAAATAACCTTATCGACTTATCGTGATATTAAAAAATGCTTAAGTATTGTAAAACCATACCTAACTATTTTGTTGCTATGAGAGTTGAGAGTTATTGGCGCTCGGAATCTACACCATAGGCGCAGTTTTCATTACGATGAGAGATTTATGACTAGCTACCGATAATAGAAGACATCGTAAAGATGTTATAGACGTCAACGTCTATAATATCTTTACGCTGACGCTTTTCAATGGCCGTGGTCGATTCGTGCCAAACTAACGCGAAAGTATGTTATATCAATATCCTTTGGTTGCGCTCACCTTCTGGATTGAACATCCGATACTCATCGCTGATATGGAAGTATGGCAAGGAGTTCTCCACGGGAGGGAAGTCCGAGTATATCGCCCCAGGATACTTGACACTCTGCCTGAACTCCTCGCGGCATTTCACGAACAGCCTCTCCGACTCGGCTAGACCGAAGATGCTGACGAGATTACTTTCTCGTTGTTCTGAAAATTGGAGAAACGGTTAACTATATCAAATACTGCCATAATAATCTTCACTACAATCTTAATTCACCAATGTTATTTCCAACTAAAAAATCTCTTTCACAACGTTGTTCTCAGTTTTTCTAATTAACTATAAGGTAGGTAGGTACGTATTGTATATTTTACAAATTACCTACCAGTTTTCTTACCATTTTCACTTCGATTGGCAAGTTCCCCAGTGCTCTGGCTCTTATTTAATGTACCCATACTTGTCGCCGAGCTCGTGTTCATCGACTGGTGCGGTCGCAGTTTACGTCTCTCCAAGATTCCTAGTTCAAAGCCAAGCTAAATGTTAGTATGATTAATGCTAAGCTCTACCTTCAAGTTTCAGTAGATTGAATAAATTGCGCTTTGTTATGATAATGATATATGAATAATATAGACATTAGTAGTTAGTACCTTCACAAACGTGGTATAACGGGTTGTCAAGTTGTAGAGTCCCGAGCAGAGGCTGTTTTCGTGGCGTCTTCGAAGGCGTAGAAGCTTTACTGCTCTGTCTGCTAAGCTTTGGTGACTTCGATGGCGGATCCTGTAAATATTTATCAAAAAATTACTATTTTTTGTTGAATTACTGAGGTACAAAATAATTATAAGCCAGATAATAATTACAGCTTAGTTTTTTAGATAAATCGTCTCACCTTAAACTCATCAGGAGGAGGTGGCGCATCTCTGAATTGCTGTGGAGGAGGTAAATGCTCATAATCATTGTCCCCAATAAAATGTGCCAAGTTCACTTCTGACTTTGCCTTATTGTGGTACTTCTGTATCGCCGCCGCAGGCCCACCAGGCTTCTTAGAGGAAACGTGGCTTTTACACGAACGGTCCACCGTCAAACTTCTAATTTCAGCCGCAATCAGCTTTTCAGTGTATTGAATCTTATCCTTCAGTTTCAGCTTAGGATCTGATTTGCTCGAAACTGGTTTTGATGCAATCTCTTTGCGAATATATGGATGTAGGTTATCGCTTATAGTTTGGGATTTCTTTACCGTTCCTTCAGACTGTTTAGACATGGAACTGTATGATTTTCCTTGAACGGCACTTAAAGAATTATGCCTTTGCGACATTTTTCCAGCCTTGGCTTCAGCTAGTTGCTGATAACAGCTCGCCGTGCAAGTGTCTGAATTACATCCCTGGTCTAGTCCATTACTATGCATCAATTTATTATACTCGCACTGGCTGTCTGTACAAATTGAGTCGCTACATATAGTGCACTCTTCGCATACCTCTTTATCGCAGCATTCTATTTTCTCGTCCGAGTTAGTCTGAGCTACTTTCACGGCTAATTTTAGAAGTCGTTCTCTCAACTGTTCCCCGTTAAGAACGGTTCTTTTAAAATCACTTATCTTTTCACCTTCAGTTTTTTGAGGTTCACTCGGTTCTTCAAACTTTTTACTAGGAGGTTTTGCAGCGGCGGGATTGGAAGGCGTGAAATTTTGGTTTAATTGACTGCTTGCATTATCTGGAGAAGATGGTACCGAGCTCCGCGCGCTTGATACCCAACCACTCTGTTCGCTCAAACTGGATGTTGAATTGCTTCTGCTGCGTTTGTTTTCTTTATTAGAGAAATTCTCCGGCGGCAGTATCTTAAAATCTTTATCTGCTATATCGAGAGGGGGCGATTCGAAAGCTGGCGGTGGTGCCAAGTTTGGTAACGATTCAGAACCATAAGTATTATTTAGATTTGGTTCATCCAACACAGAAGCGGCACTTCGGCAGTGGCGTAAAAGCTCAGGACCATGGTCTAGACTGTAAGGTACGCTGGTTGAAGACTCTAACCTTCTTAATTCAAAAGGAATACTTTCGTTACTGGAGGAAGATGCCGCTTCCGACATTAGTTGCGTCATCTTTTCTGATGGTTTATGTTTTGAGCGTTTTTCAGTTTTACCACTAGATCTACCACTTTTTGGAGTTACGAGGCCAGATTTGGGAGTAGCTCTTCCAGACTTGGGAGTGGTTAAACCTGATCGCGGAGTAATAACACCTGATTTAGGTGTAGCTTTACCGGATCTTGGTGTTCCCCTCTCAGATTTTGGTGTGCTACGGTCCGACTTAGAAGTGTGCCGATCAGATTTACTGTCTCTTGATTTGATAGAATGGTGGCTGCTTAGTGAATCACGGCTAGAGTTTACTTTTGAGTTTTCCTTTGCACTATTGTTAAGTTTTGATTCTTTGGATCTACTTTTTTTATGCCTCACTGAGGGCATTGTGGAATGTGGAGTAGATGGTGGAGTTTTCGAATACGTAGATTTAGATGTACCATCGCTGCTTCTATCTAAAGTCATCACAAATCCGCTGTCGTCACTACTTTTACTAGATTTTTTCTGATGGTAATTCTGTATTAGACTACCTGTGTTAAAGTCATAGCTCCAATCTCCTTTTTGTAGGTAATAATTTAATTCGTGTCTCAGCTGACTACGAGCAGCTTCGAAATCGATCTGCACGTTCTCGCCGTCATTCTGATGAAACACGTGAGTTGAATTCGATCTATGAACGTGTTTATTAGAAACTAAGTTATTTTGATCAGTCACTTGCGTTTTACCACTAACCGGTGGGTAAGAATTACGTGGAGGCAACATAGGACGGGGTAAATTTACACTGTAGCCTCTTTGAAACTCTAATGGATTACGAATTACATTATTCCCTTGCATATTACCCTGATTGCCGTATGTATAGCCGTACACTTGGTTAGGATTAGACTTCATCACTCCGTCATACTTATATCCTACGTTATGAAACACTTCATTGTTCATAGAGTGTGGGTTAACACTCATGTTGCACGGATTTTTGTATTTTTCTCTAAATTCACTTATATTTCTTCGGTAATCATCTCCTTTACCGCATCTTATGGTTGTGTTTGTGGGATATGCAGTCGTGGTCACGCTTCTTGGCAGAGTGGTAGGCTTCGTTTGTTGAGGCGGTAAATAAGGCTTTGGGTAATTTACTGATGTATTAGATCCATTTCTAGGTGGCTTGGAAAGGGTTTGAGCAGTATTTAGTGGAGTCATCTGTGACACTCTTAATTGATCTAAAGACTTGCTATGTCTCGCAGGCAAAGTGCTGACTCCACTAGTGATTTCATGTTTCTGACGAAACACTTCATTGGGATCTGATTTGTCTTTCCCCAGCCTTGAAACGTTAGTACTACTTTTAGAGCCATTGATGTCTAGTAAGGTTGAGGCTGAATATCTGGACAACTGCTGTCCTTGTTGTATAGAGCACGATGAAAATGCGTTATTAGCTGGGAGTTGAATTTCACTAATTTGATTGTTTTGTACAATGTATCTATTTCGACTTGTCAATTCCAGTTGTTTATTGTGTGGTTTGGGTAGTTCTACGTTTTGTTTCACTAAGGTTCTTTTTGGGGATCCACGAGCAGACTTTTGAGGAGCTAATGTCAGGGTTACTTGAACAACATTGTTGTTAGTCTTAGGAGCATTGAATTGTGGTTCGAGTACGTCCATGATAGTTTTGGGTAGAGTGAGTGTAACTCTTGAAGCTTCTGATGATGGTCTTCTAGAATCCATGAGCGAACTGATACTACATGCACAATCATCCCCGATAGGCTCCGAACATAAAAACGGATCTGAAAAACATTTCAATCATTCATATTTTGGTTTTGAACATGTAATTGTATGATTATTTATTTATTATTTTGATGACACTTACCGCTACCAGATTTACTTCCACTGGAGTTCAAAAATGAGCGACGTCTTGCGAATTCTGCGGTATCCTGATATCTGAAAACCACATAAAGCACGTTTATAAAAATATCTCACTTTTTGAGGTAAACTTCTTAAAGATATTCGTACCTATCTTCAAAGATGATGGGCATGATGTGTGGGTCGCCATCCAGAGCGATGCAGTGGACGGGCAAGGGCGGCAGCAGTGCCAAGTATCTGGATCTTCGCGCCACTTCTCCAACACTCTGGTACGACTGGTAGTTGCTGTCGTAGCAACCGGCCAGCGAGTGTCTGGGGTTGTCCAGTACGAAGAAGCACTCGGCGAAGCGCTTGATACTGTAAGACAAGTGAATGAATGTGTTGTAAGAGATGTTGGCAAATTGAAAAAAAAAAGTATCATGTCTTTGAGCTTCAGGTCATTCTCATTCTCTGTCTCTCACTCTCTTCATTGCGGGAGAGCCGTGAGCCGTGCTCATCGCCAACTAGATTCACTATCTTCTGAAACAGTCTGTGTGACATATTACCGTAAAGCATGGTGCCTGGCCGCGAGCGCGTGGTGCACGTGCGGTCGGTCGGCCGTGTGGTGCAGGAAGGCGCGCCACCGCAGCGTCACCTCGGCGCACAGCCGGGCGATGTCGTGGGCCGCACTCATTGCCCACTCCTCTTCCTCACCGCAAGTGCTTTTCTGCACGTTCTAGAATATGCAAATTGCTGGTCAGGGAATTGATTGGCCAAAAAATGTTGCTGTTCTGGTCTACTACTATTGATGGGTTGATTACACGTAACGAGTACAATGGCGAGACAGTCCCATCGGCCGAGTACTCGTACCTATCTACCTAATTAACTTTACCAGTAGAATGTTCTACGAATTTCTAGGCGGTACTTTCAAAAGATGTATTTGTATAATATGATTCTTATAAAGTTTTTTTAACTAGGCAAACTTAATAATAATAATATTTCTAAATTCAATTAAAATTCATCAAATATTCTACGTAGTTAAGTTCTTTTTAAATAATTTTTTTCCTTATGGTTCGAGCTTGGTCAAAAATTAGCATTAAATTCTTTTGAATTCACAGTGCCTTCAATCGTTAAAAGCTGTTCAGCTGACCAAATTTCGGCTAATATAAAATTCGCAACAATTCACAAAGGTAAACCCTTCGTGTGTCATGCCACTCGTTTCTATTATAGACATACTTACCTACTCTGACTCATATTTGCCGATGCGTGCAACGTGAAATAAGCAGAGCGTGACAAGAGCCACATTTATGACAGCGAGCCAGAACGGCTAAGAGCACGCGACCAAACAATATCATTTTACGGTATCTTCACCTTTCCGAATTCGCTAAGATCCTTCAGTCTTTGCGAAACTTCTCCGACTACGGAATTTGACGTAGATTCTTCTGGAGTCAGCAGAACACCCGTGGAGCCGCATACTGCTAATGCACTTTGCAGACCTTCCAATGACCCAAGAAGAATGCCACATATTTCAGCGTGAACTTGTCTAAAACAACAAGGACGAGTTAGCACAATGCTAAAAAATAATCACTATACAAAATATGTATTGGGTACATTACTTTATAGTTTAAAAACACACCTGGCATGAGCTATTTTGCCCGAGTTACTCCCCGAACATTTGCCAGTAGAGCCAAACAGCACGTTTTCGAAACTTCCCGATGTATTGAAGTTGCCAGCACCTTTCATCAACTTGCTCCATTGTTTGCTCGACCGCGGTGTGCTGTAAAACAAGCCTATTCTCATCTATCTTTCAAGATGCCTATTTTACTAAAAGAATTGGTGTGAGACACGAGCCATAAAGTAAGAAAATGGCTGTTTTACGACTTGCTCCACCTGCATCAATGAGACTTCGTGTTTGGTATCCCACCTAATCTTTTATAGCCAATAAAGGGATAAAATACGATCACTGTCTCGTGAAATTAGACGCAGGTGGAGCGATCACTACCAATCCACTCACCAACTTTGCACGTAATGCATAATGCTTTTCCTTTGGGGATAGCATGAAAAAAATAACCACATTAATCACAGGAATGAAAAACAACTCATTTCCATAAGCCATGGGGGAATGGTTGAGTAGCCTCCTGTATTTTTCAGACCATGACTCGAATAATGGTAAAAGTAGGGCGGTCTTTTCGTAAGCACGGAACTTTTATGGTGCATGCTGATATTGCGAAGTTTTATTCTTATATAAAGAGCGTTGTACTAACATTTTCAGAATGTCCTAAACATAACGTTGCCTTATAGGTACATACGAGTATGTTAGACTGCACTGCATTAACATAAACTTTAATCGGGACTAACTTGATGTAAGGCTGATGTAAAGCAACCAGGCTCGCATGGATGGTTATAGACACCGACGACAGGTGGAAGTAATCGAAGAGCACGGGCAGGTGGTAGTGCAGGCCCTGCGACGGCTGGAAGTGCAGCTTGAGGACCCGGCAGGAGACGGGCGCGAGGGTACTGGTTTGAGCACCCTCGCTGCACCACAGCTCCACACCGAGGCTCCATTCTGCTCGCTCCAGCGATTCTTTCAGGTTTCGACTGTCAACTGATCCGAAAAAATTTAATGTTTTGTACTATTATATTATGTCATTATGTATTCTGTGGTTTTACTTATTTATAGAAATAAACTGATGGTTTTAAATAATATCATTACTTATTTATTTTAAGCCTATTCCGTCCCACGGCTGGACAAAGACCTCCTTATACTCATTCCACTTATCACGATCTAAAGCATTTTGAGGATTTTGAGAAAGGAGTTGTAATATACTTACCTACATGATATAATATTGTGACGAATGGCGAGTGAATGGAAACGACGTGTTATATGTAGGTATTGTCAGAATGTATGTATAATATACTCCACCGACCCACACAAGTAGGAAAAAGATATGTAGGATATATATATATGTAGATAGGGACGGTAGGGATTCATGGGTATTCAATGGCGTTGCTCTGAGGACTTCCTTACTCCCGGCTCAAAATTAAGAGAATTGTTCAAGTATGTCAATAAATAAATTACAACTGCGATTAAAACGTGAAAACTCCAGTAATCCACTCTTACCTAAGAGATGAGCTCTAAAATGTATGATGTCTCTAAGGGTGACCTCCTCATTCCGGTACATAATCTGGAAGGGCCGCGAGGCAGCCAGCCCGGAGATGAGCGAGGTGACGGTGCTTTGTCTCCCACTCCTGGCTGCGCTGTTGGTGCTGGAGACGGAGGCCTCGATGTGGACCGGCACCTTCGGAGACACGCGGAGCCCGACGCGCACTTGGTACAACCTGGTTAACGAGAGGTTAGTTTTGTTATTCAAACTGAGAAAAATTTCACCTAAAGTACGGAGCATACTGATAATTACCAAAAAGTAGGTACTATGTTTAACTATGTTTAGGAATTTTGATGGCCATTTTTCTCAGTGCAGTTGAGTTGAACGGAAAAGAGTTCGCAACGTTTGATGGTGATCGGATGTAAGTAATTAAAAAAAACGAATTACACTAAGTATTCTTAAGATTTATTATTGCCTCTGAACCTAAATCAGGTTTGTGTAAGCAATGGGTTCTCGTCAAACAATATAACACTTAACTTAATGAAATTTCAATATTATATTTTTATATTCAGTTAACAGATTTTTAGCTACAGTACAGACCATAATAATATGACTCGTATAAAGTTAAAAAACGGTCTTGAAAATTATTCAGAACTTAAAGTTCATTCAGTATAAAAAATTATCATCTACTACCTACTTTCTCCACCGATATCGACACACCGCTGAAATATTCCGCCACCGCTGCCAGCATCTATTGTTCCTCCATTACAACGAACCTATATCTACGTTCACCGTATAAAAAGCGCGAATGGCTTCGCTCGACCTTCTACATTCACAAAAAGTGCCCACCGCGTAGGTATCGGGTGACAAATCTGTTCACAGCCGAATTCATTGCCACCTGTATATTGGGAAGTATCGGGCCGGGCGAACCCCAAATCAATTTGGTGCGACCTGTACCTACCGCAGTATAAATAATAGTATCTACAAGCCGAACTCCGCTATGAACGCGTGGATAATTGCATTGACACCTTCCCCCTGTGGTGTCATGTTCAGTCGAATTGCCGTGCGAATTCGACCTTACCTACCTGATTGGAAGACTATGTGACATCTCATATTATTTGCATACGTTCCTTGACTTTTTTAGTAGGTATCGTATGAAATAGACTGCAAACGAGCTGGTGAACTAGTGCCGTGACCTTTCAACTACAGACCATCGATCGTCGCCAACTGTAATTCAAAAAGCATTCCAGTCAAGTCAGTAAACGAGAGGCCTATAACCAGCTGTAGGATAAAGACGGCTATGGATGATGTTAATAATTATTCTAGTTAAATCTGGTAGAGAAAGTTTGTATGAAAATACATAGACTCATTCATTCCAATGTAGTTAAAAAATAAAGTAGCTATTTCGAAGGTTCAAAACAATGGCTCTCGCGGGTCAGCGCTGAAAAACGTCCGTACCAAATGAAGGCTAACGTAGTATATAGTACCTATTTTAGTACGTAATCGTTGAATATTTGAAGCTGCTAGTGCTGCAAGGTAAATTAGGCATTGTTGTGAAAGTGTAGAGTTTAAATTAGCTTGTCTATATTTCTCAAATGTGGCTAATCTAGCGTAAACTTCGAATATTATTTCGTAAATTTCGTAAACTTTGTACATGTCTCAAACTGTCTTTGAAACCAGTAAAATTATAAAAAAAATGACACTAATAAACTTGCAAAGCTGCTCCTTCTTTGCATTTCTTTCCCAAATTATACTGCAGTTCATCTGTCAATTCGAATTGACAGATCTTAAGAACTAATAATCTTAAGAATTCTTAATCTGTGAGGCAAAGATAATCTAAAGTGCGACCAACTCATTTCAATAATTGAGCGGTAGAGCCACCACCGTTTTTTCTGTACAGAAATGAAAGCTTCCTGTGGAAAAATTAGATTCTTCGTTTGACCAACTCTACAGGGCCTTTATTCTGTTTAGTGAGATATTATTTATTGGTCACAGTCGCACACATTATAGTCGTCACAAAATAAGAAGCCCGTTTGGACGTTTGTCCTTGCGACGTAACTAGTGATGTCACCATACGACTCGGTACTCGATACTCACGATAAATCAATTCAAGTTTGTATGAGTATTTGATCGATTTGATTTTGTATAGTAAAGTACATTGGGTAAAGGTTACGATTCGAAAATTTAACTTAAACTTGAATATTATAGGTATATTGAAATGATACGAAATGGTGCGAGAGGTCAATTTGTCTTTAATTTAATGTTTTTAGTTACAATAACATTCATTCAATCACAAAAAAACAAGAAAAAACGAAAGTGATTGAATCTTCATTCAATAATTTTCTTCGGATGATGAGCCAAAATCGTCAGTTGAGCTATCGTCAATTCAATAATTAATTGGTTACAACTTACAACACTAATATTTGAAAAAAGAAGACTGAGAACGTAACTGTTTTTGAGAGTTTCGTTATAATTTGACATTACATGCTACCATAAAGTAGAAGTAAAGTAAAGTAGTAGTAGTAAAGTCTTTCTCAAGTGTCCAAACGGGCCTCTTATTTTGTGACGACTATAGAAATGTCATAATAGTAAGAGTGGCCGAGAAAATCTCGAACGTCACAGAATACCCTCCGGGGACCTTATTCTTGGGCGCCCGAGATTATCTCCGTCAGTCTTACTCTTATGCCATTTGAAACAAAAGCGACAGTGACCGATATACTCGTATCTCACTCTTCAAAGTAGGGTCCCAGATCAGTTACTGTTATCACCATTACCTAGCGAACCGAATATTACGCCGTTGAACAATATTAATTAATTAACTTCATATCATGTTTGGACATTGTCAGCTGAATTAATTTCGATGCTACACAGCTATACGAGTACGTGAAGCTACTGGCAGAACTATGACGTAATTATAACGACATCGTCACTCCTATTACAAATTACATGCCAAAACAAAATGTTGTGAATGTGAAAGTAGGTTTGCTCTGTCTATCACTGAGATAAACCTAGAGAGAAATATATATGGAGCACAGTGTTAGATTCGGGTGAAGCCAAAAACTCCTCTATTTTTGCGCGTACGTGCACAAGCTCTACAATGACAGCTGAATGAAAACGTTCAATTTTTAGGATTTCATAGTAAAACTAAGGAACCCTCAGTTTCTTAGCTTAGTCCCATAGTTTCGACATGTCCGTTTGTATGTCTTGATACTTTTATTTGTTTTTAATATCTATGGTCGTCTACCATGAGCGTGTTACGTATTAATTATCGATTTTTTAAATTTGTAAATCAGCTTGTGTTATTACTTTACGTATGAAAACTAACAAGGCTAATGAAAGCATATTATAATTTTAACTTTGAATTATTAACTGCAGCTGTCGGCGGTTTTGTTACGAATCATCAGTGTTCTAGAAAAAAATTGTATAAGTATGCAATTATGCATTATTAGGAAAAATGCCGGATAAATTTTATTCAGAAAAGTTCTGGGAAAAAAACTGACTGGTTTTAACTACGACAGTGAGTGAGTTTTTAATTATGGGTTGATTACACGTAACGTTTACAGTGGCGAGACAGTAAATATTATGCTCATTCGGCCGAGGAAACAAATAATGGTTCTATTGACTGTCTCGTCTCGTCAGAATGTTTATACAAACCTAGTACTCGGCCGAGAGTACTGTGTTGCCACTATACGAATACTCCTTCATTAGATCGATAAACTCTGTACTCTCCTCATTTTTTGTAAACACTCTTGGTGATTTTCGTTTGCTAACAAAATTTTCCTCAACAAACACCTTAAGGTTTTTAAAATTGTTATTAAGTGGAAAATTATGATTATCTTCAGTGAGACACGTGTTGGCATGATTAAAAGTGTTAAAATATTCGGAAAGCTCCGTCCAGTTGTTATTGCTTTTATATTGGAGTGACAAGCGATGTTTACAACTGGGTCACAACACGTCGTGCGTAGGAGTCTGCCATTTAGTTTCGTGAGATTAGTAGACATGTAGTTATGACGAAGTACGCCTTCTTATTTGTTGACTTAGAAATGAGCCAATGGAAAAAGGTAGCTAAAATGTGTAGAATAAAAAGTTTATCCATTTATCTTATTCTCAAAATTATTCGCATAACATAGACCTATATTTAGTTAGTTTATAAAGACTGTGTGCTAGAAGAAAACTCTTACCAAGCACTGTAATTGTACTACCAGGATATGCTAAGCGTATAGTAGTAATTATAGGTATTCTTTGTATTTTTTATTTACAATAAATATTTTTAAATCTGGAACTAACCTTTCGAATAAAATTAACTAGGTACTCACTCCTCTTAATGTCTACAACAAGGATGTAGATATAAATACTGAATACCAATCCCTACGTAGCAATATCAGCTGTGAAAGCCGCTGTTAATTTTGTTAAGGTTGATAGAGTTAGGATAAATATAGCCGAGCACAACACAACCGCGACCTTGCTGCGGGAAGCTCCGAAACGCATACATTACCCGTTTGTTTGGGAAACAAACAACGGACGTAGGTGTTCGTCGGCTTTATCCATCAAATCAATGCACTGATTTAATTAGAATGTTCGGGAAAGAGTCTAAATGATTGATACACGTTGCACCAAGCCTCGTCCGCAATCGATTCATACCTATTTGTTATGTCACACGGAGCATAAAATTTTCAAATACATATAAAAATGCCACCACATATTATGTATATACAAGGTGTAAAGGCAAGGTGTGGTAAAGGGTGTTCTTCTACACGTCAAAGTGAACAACTTCTAAAACACAGGTTTGCTAAATTCGAAAAAGAACATATCGAATCTCCATTGCCTTTACACTTTGTATAATATTTTATAGGTATTATACGATCATGACTCGAACGTTCTGCTTTTTTGCAAGAATAAAACGATATAACATACGTAGTAAAGATTTCAGAAGAAACTCGATTTTCAAAAGCCCGTAGAAAACGTTGCAAAGCTATTGATTTCATAAGACATGCCCGCGTTGAAATACATCCATCAGACACTGACTACATATTCATATACAGGGTTATTGATAGATTATCTGACAGTTTTTCACAGGCATTGCAACATATTCTACAAAATTTGTTCCAATGGTTACATTCCATCTAAGTTAGTTAAATGATTCTATTTCCATAATTTCTTAAGTTTCTGTTTTCTGTTTATTTGATTTGTATGATGTGTGTGTTCTTGTACGTTTTATCATGTTAAACTGCGTGAAGTAATTTCCATTTAAAACCCTAATATGAATATTTGTGGAAGAAAAATCCAAACGATTTTGAAAAGTCATCGAACTAAGATGATGATGATGTCATCAACTTATATCTCAGGGTGACGAGCGCAGTGCTGTGCCACGCAGGGTCGTGAATTCTGCGAGTTCAAAATTCTGGGTGGCGCAGACCTGTTATGGGCAAACGTGACGTTTAACATCAGGCGAGCGATTTGCTCGTCTCGTCACTCAATTATATAAAAAAAAAAAAAAAAAAAATGCGGGGAAACCGTTTACGATAAGTTGTTAGCCAATTTAAAAAAAAATCTGCTAAAGCGAAAACTCGTCTGTCGAAGGTTCTGAACTATCATATCGAAACCCTAAAATCGTGCCTAAGACAACACAAAGTACAAAAAACTGTTTTGAAATGCCCAAATCAATACCTTTCATTTGATAGGTAACATGATTGTATTGCTTGGCTTTAAAATTTTAGATTCCCATTTTAGGACCCAATCTTCAAGTGAAAACCTATTTCTCAGCATTTTTTTGTAAAAATTATAGCGGTTAACATAATCTAGCGTCATGCTAAAATTTCAGACTGCTAGCTTTTATGGTTCCTGTGACATACAGCCGGACAGACACCGAAGTCCCTTAAGGGTTTTTCCCCGAAGGAAGTTCAGGACCCTAATAATAAACCTGTCTTAGGTATATGAAAAGATTAATAATAATTTTATAAACTGTACGCTTGATAAAAGGCTTCTATGAAAGTTTATAGTAGATTGGACTCTAATATTAATAGTAGTTTGTCGGTAGTTGCGCCAAACACCGAACGATCGAGTTAACGTGCCCGAGCCACGAGCAAGTTCTGACGGCTATTGCATTAGCCAGTGAGCCTTTTCGATGGCTTTTCTCATTATATTCCACTTGGAATTTTGCCTGAGCTTTTCAGTTTAGCGAAGCCTACTTCAAATTTTCTGAGTTGGTAAGTTAGAAATGGCATGAAAGCCGCTTAGCTGTATGAAAACGGTAATGTTGACGTATGTTTGTCTGTTTTTATTTTAATTGTATTAGCGGGTTTTTATGAGAAGCTTGTACCTACACTGTTCAGCAGAGAGATTTTGTGGTGTAGTGGTGATCCTCAAAAGAGGTCAACGTCCAGTGCCTAGTGAGCAAACTGGTGATGACTATTGATGATGGTAGATGTGGCATTGGTGAATATTTATTTAGCTTTGTACTTTATCGATTTTGAAATTATTTTTTTAGAAAACTGAATTCTCTCTATGCTGCAAGTAGAGCCACGAGCGAAGCTAGTTTCTATAGCGTTCGTCCCTTCTCGTAAGTAACAATAATACCCTACGTGTTCAGTCCCACACGGAGCAAGTTCTCGATAACTACTCGTGACAGTTTGCTGCTATACTCGTAACACAATATAGCCGAAAGTTAGCCGACGAGCCGACACCTCCGCTCCTATTGTTGTGCTTCGTTATGTAACAAATAGCTAAAGCTATGATACAAGATCAACTATCGTGTATCTACGAGTAGGTACGTATAGCGCTGAATCTTATAAGTATCGGTTAACTGAGGGGAATGTCTCGTGCGTGTCGGCTCGGCGTCTGGGGGCTGATTGATCAATATTATTTCACTAAATAGGCAGCGGAGTTTGTTCATTTTGATGGATTCAGTGGCAGATAGAGATCAGGGTACTGAGGGAGAAGTTGAGGAGTTATCTACCTATTTAGTTATAGTTATAGCTAGGACATAAACAGTTATAAAAATTGAGTTGACCGATTACGGTTCTCATTCGTTATTTAGCTACGACCTCACTGCGTAGGTGTAAGTACTTTTCTATCCAATGTCAGGGCTATCAAAGTGTTATCACGTTATCATAGACATGTTAAGGTAGCACTGACGGCCGAGCGCAGCAAACGAATTTCGTATCTCACCCTCTCTGAAAGAGGTCGACATTGTAGAACTTGTACAGCTCGACGGAGAACTCGAAGGTGGCCTGCAGGTCGGTCATGTTGTGAAGGAGGCGCGGGCGCGGGCGGGCGGCGCGCCATGCCGCGGCCGCTACCAGCCCGCCGGCCGCATCGCGCGCTCACCGCGCTCCGGCACTCGCACTGCACGCTGCACGCACGCACCGCACCGCACGCGGCCACACCCGCACTCCGCGGCCCGCGGTCCGCGCGCTGTCGGGCGCGCCTGTCTCCGTCTCACCGGCACCGATTATAACGAGAGCGACGCGGCGGCGGCGGCGGACGAGCGGCTCACAGTGCCAGAACCAGGAATTCATTTTTAAGCGGGTCCGGACGCGCATGCGCGCCGGGCGGCCGCGCCGTCGCGCCGCCGGCCTGCAGCAGTGCGCGCTCCGCCTCGCCCACCTAGACAGGTGCGCTCACAATAAAGCGCTAATCCGCACTCGACAGCGGCGTGTCGATGTTATGAGACCGTTTCAGGGATATATGTCGCCGCGTGGTAATGCGGCGCGATTACGCGCTCCCGCGGGACTCAAAGGTCAGGGGGAGGGGGACGCCGCCGCCGCTGCCGCCGCCGCCGCCGACGCTGCCGCCGTCGGCGTCCGCAGACGTAACCTTTCTCCTGCCGATCGCAAGGCTCTATATAACTCAAGCCGATGACGCCATTTTATGAGTACCTGCAGGGGTGATATTTGGGGCGACCTTTCGACGCGAGATTTGATGTTTTATGGGGCGTAGATAGCCCGGTGTCACCGCGGCCCAACTCGCGCCCTGAAATGGAAACGGGCACAGATTATTTCGGGAGCTGGTCCACGTGCTCGGATATATTTAACTTTACTCACAACTGCTAATTTTGAAATAACGAGATACAAAAACATATTCTGTTTGACTAATTTGCCTTCATAGCAGACTCATAATTATCACTACTTTATCATCGTTGTTACATATACTAAGAAGATTTTCAGTATATGATATCACTCAAAAACATAATTTTACATAGTATAAGTATGACCTATTTCGACTTCAAAGTATGCGTGATTATTAGTCCTACACTCATATGTTAATCTAGTAGTAGCAGTGAGCTTTTCGATTATCTTTTCACGTTCAGTGATCGGCAATCCAATTCCTTTCTTTCTAGTACTTTAATTAGAACTCACATATTACAGTAAATAAAGGCACTTAATTGCCCATTAAAAATCACTCGCAGTCATCTTAATAATATATGCACCTATTTAAAATACAGAACATTGGTAATAAACAAGGTAATTGGGAAGCCGTAAAAATATTGCAGCCAGAAAGTTTCAAAGATTCGGGCCTTTCAAGCTTCGAACTTCGAACCAATTTGTATAACAATAAAATTTTGAAATGTAATAAATTGGTTACCCCTCGAATAGAAAATGAACCGATATTTTAGGGTTAAAAGGTCCGCAGTTCAAGTTAGAGTAGTCAATAGCCGGGCTCTGAACGCTTGCAGGCAAGTTGAGATTAGCATAAACTTCTCGAAATTTATTGCACGTAATCAGGCGCGTATCCAGGGTATCCAGATTTCATTCAGGGTGAAATTAGCAGGGGCAACAGAGTGGACTTTTTCGGACCTAGCAAATTCGCATTAGACTAGGTTAGTAGTCTGTATGTTATGTTGATATGCATAAATTAATAATCTGAAATAATGATTTACCGATAATGATATCAAAACGTTAAAAAGGTAAAAGACCAACCAACCTACCTTGCAGGTACTTATTTTTTTTACGTTTCATTTCTTCGGGTGGGACAAAATTACATGCACGAGTCGGGTACTCGTGCATTTAATTTTGCCCCATATCCGCGTCCATATCCTGTATCCCATATTCGCGCTTGACGTAGATATTTGCATCGAGTGCTAGCGTTGCTCTAACTTGCGGAAGTGAGCTTGCTGGTCTTGTTTACTCGGTCGAATTTGCAGCCCACAAGTCGTAGCCAATATTTCGCAGGAGATGTCTTTAGGGAGGTATTTGAAAGGTATTCTTTGTGAGGTATTCGTCGATAACTTTGATTGCGTCTTTATTCGTCGGGGGACCCTTTTTGGGATTCCTGTAATGTTAATAAAGCTGTTGAAAGTGCGTAGATTTTTATTATTATTTTTTTAGAACAACCGAACTTATTGCTTTAGTTGTCAACCTATGGTGTGCTACTGCTGGGCAAAGGTCTCTCCTTCCAGACAGTGCGATTACCTGCCAGATTTAACAAGTCTGCCAGGATCTCATCTAGCCAGCCTTTTGGGCCTGAACGATAACGCTGAAGGTGCCTAAAAAAAAATTACGAAGGAGCCCAGGCAGGCCAAAAACTTATTGCTTAGTAGTAAACTATTAAAAGTAAATCAAAAGTAATTAATGTTTGTAAAGACGGAGACCGCATCGTTTCTTACTATCTGGTGAGATGGCAGTCAAACGCAGCCTATCAAAGAATAAAAAAAGGAGAATTGTTTCGTTCATGGTTTCTGTTCTGTCATTAAGGAGCTCTGATGTCAGAATGGCTGATAAAAGCGTATTAGCCTATTAGTGGCCAAGCCAAACCAAGCATATTTTGTTTAATTTTCCTTCTTTAATTAAACGAAATGTTTGGTTTTGTTTTGGCCACTAATGGGTTAAAAAAATTCGGGTAAGAGGCCTGAGGTGTTTTATTTACAGTTATACAGGTGACGGTGTCGGAAATGAGAACAATAACAATCTAATCCTGGAAAAGAAAATTGTCTCATTAGCTTTCTACATTACTAAAAACATGTATCGATTCTGCAGTGTGTGATCCTGTCCAATTTAGTTTGAGTAATGCTATCGATACCATTTTACTAATTCTAGTAGAATGCGAAAATGCTAAAACAGCAGTGCGAGAATGGAACTTTGTCGATCGACAAACTGGCGTTCAAAGTAGACTTATTCGATATTTCGCGATTTTGTTCAGACCATAGACAATTTTAAGGATTTTGTCGAGTGCATATATTATGTCAGTTTGTCGATCGTAAAGTTCCATACTCGCACTGCTGTGGTGGCATTTTTGCATTCTACTAGAATTAGTAAAATGGTATCGATAGCATTACTCAAACTAAATTGGAAAGACCTAAAATTGTTGTCCTTCTCTTGCTATATTGCTAAAAAGAAAACCAACGTTCGAAATAGACACAAAAGGCGGTATAATCGCTAAGAGCGATCTCTACCAGCTTTACAAGCTATTTATTCTCAGCCAAGAAAGCTAAGCCTCTTCAATACATAGAGCTAGGCAGAGCACAAAGCCTGCGGCATAACCACTCAGCATATTGGTCGGAGGTCTGCAAAAGAACAAGCACTTCGTGGTTTATGGAGACTGACTATATACGAGTACATCTACGGTAGAGTATGATAGGCTTGGGAAATTATTTTAGAACATTACTGTTAGAAACGGTTTACCTGACTGTGCTCAGAATGAGAAGAATGTTTTTAGATACGTCTCTTTTCTACAAATATTATAGATGCGAAAGTTTTTGAGTGTGTATGTGTGTGATAGTGAATATTTGTAAATCTCCATATCTACGAATCTATAGTATAATTTCTATCTGACGGCCTGTTTGGCTCAGTGGTAATAATATCCGCCTTATAAGCCAGAGGTCCCGGGTTCGATTCCCGGTCGGGCAGATGTTTGAATGATGAATTTAAATATTTGTTCTGGGTCTGGGTGTTAGCTGTCCTTGTCTTTGTGTATGTTCTATGGCATCCCCGTTACAGGAATTTATCCTAGTGGGGAGCTATGAGTGTGAAACGTTATTTATTTATTTATTTATCGGCTGGTCGCGGACGCTACGTTTGTGTGTTTCTTCGAAATTAGGATACCAAAACGTCAAACATTTATAAAGTACCTAAATGTATAGAAGCTATTATTTATTCTATGTTCATTTCTTGCTACGGAAAACGTAGCAAAACTCGCTACGAAAGGACGAATGATGCTACGATGTCTGTTTTCGTAGCTGTCGTAAAGTAAAGCTTTCAAGCCGTTTAGGCTAAACATCACATAGTAAAAGAAAAACATGTGTATTTACATACAGGCGAAAACATTACCTTTCCTTTAGTCGTGGTGTCAGTATTTTTAGGCCACCTGAAGATTTCTGAACTACTTTCTGTTATAGAGAAAAAACATATACTTAAATTCTCGTAGCTCATGCAAGGCGGGCTTAAATTTTAACGTTAGATGATACGTTACGAGCCACGGTAAATTAGGCACTACCCTCATTTTGGGCAGTCGCCTATTAAAGCCAGGTTTTTTTTACGAGTATACTTCAACCATAGAACTATCGGCAACACTCCACTGCCTTCCATAAAGTGATACGTTTACGACTTCTTCGCTATGTGTTGCTTTATCTAGATTTATTGTCCTCCGCGGACGTCTCGGTCCTGCATAAATAAATAAATAAACTATACGTCACGGACTGATTACATAATATATAGGTCAGCTTTTTTCGCGAAGAATTCTTCGAACCTTAATTTTACGTGACAAATAAATTTTAGTTTAGCTTTTAAAAATACACGATGTTTAGACATACATACCTACCACGACGGATTTTGTTGAGAATGGATAAATTATAACTCACTCACTTACCAAGTTATACTTAAACATGGTGACGGTTCCGTCATGCATTTAAGGTTCTTGACTTTTCACAGCAGATCGCGTCTGTCAACAGATCGGCCAACAAATCTTCCAACAGATCTTTCAAGTACTAAAAACTCCATTTTATGTACAACCTGAATGACTTCACATAACCCAAACGGTGCATAGCAGCTCCCTGAATCAAATTCCAAAGTTTGTCCGTCGTCTAACCAAACACACCGTACCTATAAAAGTAAATTACTTGTTTTGACATACAGCAAAGGAAAAATAGAGCCAGAAATACAAAACGCAGTCCTAACTTAGCGAGCACTTCTGAAACCCGCAAACAAGAATATTGAGATGGTACGTAAAACTGAAACGGTAGAGGAAATGAGACTGCAAGGAGGTTGGAATGGGGCTGCAGTAAATAAATTCTCATATCGTACAAATATTTATGGGTTAAAAATAAAATAGCGCTGACTGGTTTAATCCACTTTACACTACCATTACAGACTGTTGTATTTTCCGTACTTTATCTCACTGGGCTATTATGATATGATATTGTAGTAAAGTAATTAAGGTTTGAAATACCTTTATTAGTGTTAGCTTTGTGTGCCTGAAAACTTAATTTTTTAAGAAAGAAGAAGATTTTTTTTTATCTTTAATTCTATACCGAATAATACTTGGGTTATTATGTCACTTAGCAATGAAGTACAATATAACATGAAGTGTTTACAGTAGGTACAGAAAATCTAACAAAACAAAGAAAAGAAAACATCCGCTCGGAAAATCCCCACACCAATTCGAACAAGAACCAAGCAACGGAAAATCCAAACAAGAGTTTAGGTCAACGCCATCACTGTTCAGTGTACGTAAGGGAACTGTAGGTACATGTGTACATGGTGTTCTTTCCAATCGACATCACAGGGTGCGGCGCAGAGGGTGCGAGGAAATGTAGTACGCCGAACAAATGAATGGAAACGGAGCAGCTGCCGTATTCTGGGGCTGTAAATTGAAGGTAACATCAAGACATGAGCTTTTTATTTTATCTTGAGGTTAGTAAAAGTTCAATTTTATGATTTTTATTTGTTTGGCTTCTTATATTTATTTTTGTTCTATATATACAATTTTACATACATGGTATCATTTTATATTATTTTATTGTAATTTTGTTTCTTTATGGGACGTCTTGGCTTCGGCCGTATACCTATTGTTAGAGGTAGTCCACCTAGAGCACCCGTCCGAAGAGCATCTGCGCGAAGAGCACCCAGCCTAGTCCAGGAAGAGCACCTATCCATTTTTTTAGCAGGTGCTCTTTGTGGATTCAAATTTATTTTTACATTTGTGTCCACGAAGAGCACCTACCACTTAACAGCCTAGTGTTGAATGAAAGATATCGATAAAAATCAAATAGTCCGCGCCTCTTACTTGAAAATAGCAGTAAAGAATTTGAATTTAAAAAATTCAAATCAACATTCTGTGTCAAATCAATGTTCCTTTTTTTCTAAACCTCTTGTGGACATTTATTAAGCTTTAATGAAATAAATGAAATGTGCTATAAAATTTACAATCAATTTTTTGCTAAGAAAGTACAAGCTTTTTTTTAAATAAAATGGATTATATGCTGATGTTTTTTATGCGTAATAGGAAAAGCATGTACCTAATTAAGGAAAGGTGTTTTTGCTTTATAAAATTCGATATTGAAACTGTTTTCTGGAATAGGGCTGCTTTAGTTTTGCGGAACAGTACAACACCTCGGTTCTACAGTTCCATTTTGTGCTTCACAATACGGGTGGGTGCTTAAGCGAAGTTTTCACCTAGGAAAGGAATGAACTACCTTTTACTGTAGGTTCGATTTAAAGGAAGTACGTTCTGAGTCTTTATTCAAGTGAATGTTTATCGAAGTTGCTAAAAATAGTCTTGATTTTAAAGTTACTCCTAGTAGTAGTACTAGTAGTTACTCCTAGTAGTTAATTGTTTGCTGACACGTTAGCAATAGAGTGAAAGGGACATAAAAATAGAAAAAGTTTTTGAGTTAAATAGAGGTTTCAATAGCCCATAGGTAACTGAACTCGTTTGACCTCTTATTGGGTACTATACACAAACACTTACAAGGAAAGCTCTCCCACCATGGTGTAAACACGCGTCTGGCGCACTCTTGTAGAGTGCCCGTGTGTGTGTGCATATGCTTGGAAAACGCTTTGATTATTATCACAAACAAAAAACTTTGAAACATTTTAAATTTAACTCCAATTCATTGTAGCAAAAATATAACTGGATTTCTAAAATGAATGGTAGAAATTAACAGGAGATTTCAAGCAAAATTCCTGTAAGCATAGAAATAGCTAACGAGCGCGAACGAGGTCGCATGGAAGATTATAATTAGGAGTCAGTCAGTCAGTTTGCGCCTTGTTCTCGTTGGAAACCCGGAGCTTTGGATTTCGCAGCAAAATTGCAATTAGAGTCCATCAAGGGTCGCTCACAGACATTGCATACAGAAGAGTTATTAGAGAAGCCTTCATTTTCAGTTTTAGTGCAGTATAATGACTTTCTGTGCGATTCGGGTCTTACAAAAGGTAGCTTCTTGCTAGGTTTGTGAAAAAATCTTTGTCGAGGGGGAAGCGCCAGTTTGAACAGTTGTTCCACTGTATTTATGCCAGTCCAAACCCTGATGTGATACAACTTATATCACACCAATATATTACATTCGAAAATACTCATCTATTTATTTCTTGTTATTTTAGAACTGATTTTGATAAAACATTAGAAAAACATAAAATATTTTTAATCCCGGAAAAGTGCGCAAAGCTGCGACTCATTCCATCTCAATGAGCAATAATAACGTAAATACCTCTCCCGTAAAGGTATACGGCGATATTTTATGGAACACTTAATGCGGTGACATCAAGACTCGAACGAGCAAGAAATTAAGCGAATCTCTGGCGAGATATTAACTGGCGGAAAGGGGACAGAGTGCCGGAAAACATCTCATTAGTGCCAGGTGGTTTGCGGGACATTTCACTTTTAGCGACGACGACGGCCGAACGGAATAAATTTAGCAATTTTGTTCTTCGAAAGTGTTTACACTGGACTTGCCTCACAAATTGCGAAATAAAAATGACACAAAATATGAGAAGATTTTGTTGCACTGAGGTAAGGTACAGGCGTTTTATTGGGTAGGTATTCGCAACGTAAGCAGATTGGTATTGTACACGACCGAACCCAAACCTCATAACTTAAAAACAACCAGAATCAATGTCGATTGCTCGACAATCAACCCGCTAGACGAAAAATCCGAACTTTACATTTCACAAACTTTTTTTACTCGTATTCCCAAATCAACCCTTTGCCGAAATTGTCTTCCCCCGACTTTCTTCCACCAGCTAATTCACTGCGTCCATAATTCAATTCAAACACCAATTTGGCATCCAAATTGGTCAATTTATTGAAAAACTCATTGGTGCAATAGGGTCTGGATCGGCTTGGCTATCGGATTTCGATCAAGTGCGCATCGCGTTCGCAATACGACGGCTTACAGGCAGATTGGCGAAGCTCAGGAAATGAGCAGGCGAACCAATCCTCACCGAGCCAAGGCGTAGCGTCAGCACATGCCAGTAGGAAGTATAGCGACATTACAATACAATTCGTACATTAAACTATTTACATATCAAAAACTAAGACTCCCTCCCTCTTACAACTAGAATATTCTTATTCGGTTATATCACTACAATAACTAGACTAGATAACAAGTTGTTTAGTTATTAGTTGCTATTCTGTTAAACCACAAGTGATAGGTATATATTTTTTTTACTGTCGTAAGGTCGTATTGGTTTTCGCTTATTGCTCAGATTAGATAATAGTTACTATGTAGTCTTAGAAGCAAGTGTTAACTGCTAATACCTACCTACCTACAAGTAGTTAGCGCGAAATTACAATCGACTGCAGCAACTCCTTGTACCGAGCTTGTATTATCTGTTTTATCTTCTAGAATCTAGAAGTTTTAGTTTTATTTAAGCAGAAGTTTCATTCTGTTCACTTATTTACTGTGGCTACCAATAGAGGAGAATAAATGAGCATAGGAAATGTATAGAAGTATACCTACAACGAAGAGGGCATGGATCAAGGCGATATTAAGCTGCTAAATCACAAGAGTTTATTTCGGTGTAGATCTGTAGGGAAGCTTTTGAAAACATACATTGCTTCATGACCAAAATCATACAAAGGTATTTTATTTGAATGGGTGCAGTGTAAATATCCTTTGAAATTCCGAGTAAAATAGGAATTGATATTGTTACACTATTCTATGAACGAAACTAAATTTTGATAGGCCTAAAATTGTTGATATTTCTCACGGTACGGAGAATTCGGTCAGTTTTCTGATGGGTGACCGCTTATGGTAATAAGTACTACCGTCACTAAGACTACCGTTTAATTGTAAATCTCAAACATAGGAGGTTTTCTGGCAGCCTTACTGCGCTGCTTGTTACTGTACCAAGTTTACATACCTACGAGTATATTTTACTGTTTGTCTACATTTATACCTATGCAAGTAAACATGGCACAAGTATAAAATTATTAAAGTCAACATGAACAGTTGAACACTTTCTCTGACTCGCAACTCCCAACCAAACTAGTCGGACAAGTGGCGGCAATATCATGAATGTATTATCAAGTCCCGTCTCAAACCTCCATTTAATCTCCAAGTGCGAGAGATAGTTTAATATTTACCGCTGCTGTGAACCGTTAGGTCTGGGCGGATGAGCTTGGGCGGCTTGGGCGGCCGCCGCCGGCACGCTTCCGGTGTAAGCCTCATCCGATTTGTGCACTTGCTTATTAGATTAAGTCTGGAAGGATATTTCTATTTATATTCATTCACGTAACTACATAGTTCGACCTATATGAGCTAAATGATTTTCTCTACCTATATAAGACAATTTCTATTAATTTTCAGGAGAAAACTTAGTGGATGATTAATTGTACTTGCATCAATAACATTTTTATAAATTTCATAAATTAAGTTATAATCGAACAAACATACAAAAACGTAAAACAAACATGGACTTGCTCAAGCCGACTCTAAAAACTTGCGTCACTAAATCAATTATACCTTACCTCTATATTTAAGTATATTAGCCTGTTACGTGTATATTGCCTCGGTTAAAGTACTTTAATCCAAACTTTCCAAATTTCCTCAACCAAATTAAGCTAAAACAGCGCCCGAACTCTCCCCAGCACAGGCACAATAGAACGCAAGACGCAACACAATGAAGGAAATCGGAGAAATTCTTCTGCCCCTTCTGTTGTATCAGCAAATTACAATACGTTCGCAGTACTGGGGCGACAAGCCCCCGAAGAGCGGGCACGTGACCTGGGTATTAATAACTTGCACCACGTGCGAGCCGTTGATAAGTTCAGGACAGGCACTGCGGCAGAGTGGCAAGTGGGAAGTGAAAATTACAGCTTTGAAAAATAAACTCATCTCCGTCGAGTTCAAAAGATTTTCATAGAGTATTTTCATGAAAACTGTATTCAGTTAAGAAGTTTATAATGTCTTTTATATAAACTGTAAAAGGTTTTATGCAATTTAAAAGCTTTCAATTGCATTTATCATCGTGATTATCAGCCTACATCACTCCAACTAACCCACTACCAAAACACGCCACAGCTCGATTTTTTGTTTTTCTCCGTCGTTTGTTTTATTTTTTTTCGTGTTGTGATTAAAATACAATTAAAAGACTGTTGTCTAAGATAAGACAGTTAGACAAGTCTGCTTCCTTTATCTTGACACCCTGAAAGTATAGAACCTAGTTCCTCCCCTGTACTTCTGCTTCCATTTACATATACCGGCGAGCCTGCGGACGCATGAAATTTTCAGGAAATGCCGTGCCGAAGTTATGTAAAGCCTGTTTTCAGTGCAGTGAACACACAGCTCAGCTGGCGAACTTGCTATGAACTGTAGAGCTAGCTTCCTGTATTATGTTATTGTCCTGAAAGCTGTTTTGAAATAAACCGGAGCTCGAGTTTATGTATTCCAATTTGAAAACTGAAATTTTGTATCATTATTTTTAAGAGGATCGTGTTGTGAATGTGGGCCATGAGTATTCTGGAAATTGCATTTTATTTTCTGAGTTCTTCAATTGTTAGCGCATTTTTATTCGAAAATATGTACGGGACTGACACATAGTATAGAGCAATGTAACGTTAAAAAAGACAATTGATTAAAATAAAATTAAAAACCGTCGTTATTCGTAATTACTTGTCTATTTCCACTCTTTATCTTCGTGGCAGTTTTTTGTCTACGTTTTAAGCAAAAACTTTTACCCAGTTTACCAGGCCAGGTGATATACCTACCTAGGTAATCTATACTAATATACTAATATACTAATAATGTTAATTGCTAAAATTGTAATAAAGTTTGTGTGTTTGTATATTTGTTAAATTGTAAGGGGTAATCTCGGGATCTACTGAACCGATTTTAAAAATTCTTTCACCAATAGAAAGCCACATTATTGCTGAGTGTCATAGGCTATATTTATTACCTGAAAAAATTAGGGATCCTTAACAAAATAAGATAAAGTAAAAAAAATGCAATCAAAAACCTAAAAAAATAAATAAAGTATTTAATCTTAAACACAATATAAATAAAATGGGACAATAAATAAAAAATAAAGTTACTATAGATGAGAATAAAAATACGTATAGATAAAAATGTAAAAAATTATAAGAGAAAATATAAATAGTAATTTAAAAAAAAACTACTTATCACCCGCATAAAGACGCATTTAATCTACGTTTATCCCAAAATGTTTAAAAAATGAATATCCACCCGAGCGAAGCCGGGACGGGCCGCTAGTAGATATATATTTCGTGAAACCGCGGGTGCAAGAATAACATTTAAATTTAAAATTTTATCACCGAAATGGCTTGCTTCCAGAAATATCGTGTTTTCGCGATCGTGACTGTAAACAGAGTTCGTTTACCTTTCCTGAAACTGCTCAACTTCCGTTCTAAATAAATTGGGTAGTTTAGAACTTTGTCAAAGTGAACAGAACATAACTTGTTCATCAGTCAACTTGAATGGGAAAGTTGCATATTACGACAAAGAACTTATTCTAAAGTTATTGAGTTGGTTTTTAATAGAGCCTTATCCGACATCTTATCGTTGGTTTAAAAAATGACGTGGCCAAAACATTGTTTTGGTCGAGAAATAGCAGCGTGTTTAGAAAAAAAATAACTAATTACCTCACGCGATTTTGCTAGCGTCTTCCACGATTTTCGGGGAAAAAGTGTCTTCTGTCCATTGTATTTGAAAATCTAGTTTATCTAGTCATGAGGTACCCATCTGTATTGCTAAATTTCATCAAGATCAATCTAGACGTTTGATTAGAAAAGGCTGTAGTAAACAGGCAGATAGCTGTTTTCGCACTTGTTATTTTAGTTAGATATTTTCTGATTTTAATCATATTGTATTTTCTTTTACATATTTTAATCACAGCAATGTGTTCTGTCCGAAAATAACTGTCAGCCTGTTAAAGGTAAAAAAAGCACTAGTAGAAGATCGCCAAGCCCGAAAATTGTAGAAATAAAATGTTTCATCGTAGACCGTATCGTTGCTTACCATCAGGCAAGATGGCGGTCAAATGCAAGCCTATTACTGAATAATCAAAATAAAAATAAATGACTCCCCCGAACTACGATACTCTTTAAATGTAAGACTTAACTGATGAGTTGAGGTTTACAAGAATCAAAATACAAAATGTGTTTACAAGGTTTATTGTCATTCCTTATCTATTTTTACACTTATTTCTAAGGTAACTACCATTTTAACACTATTTGACTATGGACCCAAAGGTCCTTGAGCTTTAGGCTCGAGGTTCATTAAAATATCATAATTAAAGGCAGTGATCGTTTACGTATTAAAACAGATTTTTATTCTTAAAGCAGGGAGTAAAGGCACAAGTAAGGGTTTGATAATAAACTGGTTCTTGAAGATCTTAAATACAGCTAATTTCAGTGCACCAAGTTTTTACAGCGCTACAAAGGTCTTTGAATTTATGGACACAATTAGGTGGTGTGTGAATATTTATTTGACGATATCCTGCGTACCGTTGATCTGCTGAATATTGCCATGAAATTATAGGCTAATAGATTATGCGAATACAATTTTTGAGTTTGAATATGAGTGTAATTGGTCAAAGAATCACAAAAACTAAAATGAAATGAAGTCTAACTTTAGTAAATTTTTAGTTTTTTAAAAATAAAACTAACAAAATTATCGAAAACCAGTCCCTAGTGCATTTACTCTCAGCCCAATAATTCCTCCGAGGTCGGAATCTACAAATAAATACAAAATTAACTTACTGTTACTATCTATCTT
Organism: Alcis repandata; assembly: GCA_949125135.1. Lineage (NCBI taxonomy): Eukaryota > Metazoa > Arthropoda > Insecta > Lepidoptera > Geometridae > Alcis > Alcis repandata. The sequence continues at coordinate 9,201,957 of OX421234.1, forward strand.
ATACTGACCGCATACCTTTCAATAACATACTTTTGTTCATAAACACTTAAACGTGAGTTTCGGAAAAGATTTACATTAAAGATCAATTTAAACAGTCATACATAAATTCCTAAACCTGACCATCTTGTCTAGATACAAGTATCTAGTCAACATTCAAAGGCCAGATTTGTGTTATATTAAAAGACGCATTAAAATATTATATTGGTATGAAACTCATTTTGCAAGTTTGTCGCGTGATATAAAGTTTTTATTTAGCGAGACGTGGAAAAAGTTGGTAAAAACTACAATTCTATCGTATATCTATAGTATTAAGGGTTGTTTATGATTGCATGATGTTAAAGCGTGTAACCTCATTTTTTGATGGTTTACAATGTTTGTGAATGGGCTCTACTACAGTTTTAATGGCTTAATTCTGATACCGTAATACTTTGTTATTTTAAAAACGATATAATTCATATCAAATATCGCTATGCTTTGGGTAGAGCTGGGTACACACTTTATTGCCTTTTAAAAATCCTAAATACAATAATATAAATAACAATATTGTCGTATTTACTTGCCTGAAATATCCGGACCAAATTTCGCTTAAAGATAGCTTTGTAAGCTTAGTAAAAACACCTCTGTCATCGTACTATCCTACATATAATAACTACAAGTTCATATCACGCGAGCGAACCAAAACGGCGGTATAACCTATCAGAACTAAGCTAACATCAATCGGTCCGAACCTCGCAGATAAAGTACGTCTCGAAAGAGCACGGAGAGTCGTTCCACTTGAGTCCTTTGTCGTCTCTATTCCAGAGTTCTAGGCAGTTCTCTTCTTCTCCGTTCTCGTAGCGGAAGTTGTTGGGCTCGCCAGCGTTCCAGTTGACGAAGGTCAGCGGCCTGCCGTTGGCCATCCAGAAGAAGGAGCCCTCTTCTGCTAGGTCGGTGCCAGACGTCCAGAAGTGTTCGCGCCCGTACCCTGGAAAACCGATTTGGAATGTTTAGAAAGACTTCTTTGATTGAAACTATAAAACAACGCAGTAGTTTTTGGGACGCACGCTTTTTTCTTTATAAATACGTATACTAGTATTAGTAAATATAAAATCAGAAGCAAGAGCTTCTAAGCGAGCTCTACAATGTGGTGCCTGTAATCTTAGGTATTAGGGCAAATTTTAAGTGGTTTGCCAACCATGAAGCATGCAGGTACTTAGTTGTAACGAGTGTAATCTCTAGTCTCGATCTGAACCCATTAAAATAGCTAACGGATGTTGATTAAAATTGAGGTTTAGGGACGCTTACATCCTTCACCATCATCATCATCCACAGTCTTTTTATCCCACTGCTAAAAACGGGCCTTTCTCTTATTGTGCAATGTGTCTCTGTCTTGCACCAGATCCCCCTCTCTTATATCCTTGACAAATATTTGCTGTATGATAGTGGCGGGTAAAAATGCAAATAGATAGTACTTAAAATTCCATCTTACCTGAGTCTTTGGCGTATTGTTCCAACTTATCGTTCTCAGCCTGCGAAGAGATGGAAGCGAGGTGCATCCCGTGGAACCGGCAGTACTGCTGCGCCTTAAACCAGTTAGCCTGGAAAAACGAAAAAAGAAGTTTAATTTTAAAGTTTGACATCCATAAAAGATGTGGACAGAAAACTACTTGGAAACTGTTCTGTTCTTTTTTCGTGTCGACAAAAACGCCATGCCAACCGGGCATGCTTTACGAGATGGATAAGTACTTATGAATATTTTATGCGCTTCATTGTTTTTTTATTGCCATATTCGTTGAGGGTGTAATAAAGTTCCAGAGTTCTCATGCACTCATTAATACGTAGTCAAGATTCTTTGACACAAGCCTGGGCACTCTTGTGCAAGCCTACATAGTGAATATTACGTCGGTCGTTTTTTCTTTAATACCATTTTAATTAAAAACAAAAAAGGAGGTCCAGAAATCTTATCCCTGGTGGCTTAAAATACTGATGAAAGCTAAGCAATATAGGTAGCTATATTGTAATAGTAAAGTAAATCAATAAGTTATAGTAAATCAAATTTATTTGAGTCAATCGCAATCTATTGTTGTGTCAAGCACCAATGTAGGTTATGTAGGTTAGGTACAGAAGTGTTTTAACAAGTTTAATTCCACAAATCATAATCCATCTGAGTTTCATAGCCCCGGGTCTCTTGGAAAAAATCCTTTGATCAAAAAAGGTGTATAGCAGTAGGTGTAGGCGTATAGTCTTTCTGTTTGTGGTGATGGCATTATACAATAACATACCTACTAACATTGGTTGCCAACAGTTTGCGGTTTAATAAATGGTAAACATAAGAACAAAACTTTAAATATTACGACTGTATGTCTATACATGGAAACTTTAGACCGCAAGATGGTGCGTTGCAAAATGTACCTGTCTTCGTGTGTCTACACTCTGCAAACACTTTCCATCGACACTTCGTTTATTTAAGTTGCATAAGAGGTAAAAGAAAGCCTAATGTTTATATGCTGGTATAAACCTTCTAAGGTGCTGGCTTATGGCCATGATGGCTGTTTATGACCAAGGTGTTGGTTGATAGCAAATAATTACATGATTGAACTTTTTTAGCAATTATTTATATTATATATTACCGCCGCATGCTTCTCATCAGTTGGACGGATAAAGTTACCAATGTAGAGGTTTTAAACCGTATGGGAAAGAAATTGGAACTTATCCGTACCATCAAACAGCGGAAGGTCGCCTACCTCGGACATGTGCTGCGACATGACCGGTATCAACTTCTGCAGACCATAATGATGGGCAAAATACCGGGGAAGCGTAAGGTCGGAAGACGGAAGATGTCGTGGCTCCGTAACATCAGGGAGTGGACTGGGATAAAGACGGTGGAACAACTGTTCAGACTCGCGCTGGACAAAGAGAATTTTAAGAAGCTGACTGCCAACCTTCAATAGTGGAGAGGCACTTGGAGAGAGAGCGCAATTATTTCCAAATGATGTTTTGTAATTTGCCAAACACTAATATATTATATTCGAGGCCTGCTATGATTTACCGGCATTATAATAGTGAGCCTCTGCGTGCGTGAATAGAAGCTATTCTATAGTTTAGGCTCTTTATTTTCTTTTAAACAAGCGAGTTACAAATAAAGTTCAGTTCGCTATATTTGAAATGAAATAACTTTCTTTGACTGTAACATTTATAACACTTTTTTAGCTCTATTTAACTTTTGAGATGTCTTTAAGTTTGGGCCTAAAATTTAATTATAGTAATTACTTACTAAGAAAAATTACAAGCAACTGTACTTATAAAGTGTAAGTGTATTCATAAAAAGTCTTTAGTTTACCGGATATGATTGAAATTTTAAATCGTAGTATCCGATTACATAAAATATGAGTTTATTTGTAAAACATCATTGTTACTTACTTCTTTACTCACGTCAATAAGTAACAATAAGTAACACAGCTGGCTTGTTCAGAATTCCAGTTCACTATACACTTTAATTTAGACCTATGAGTTAATTAATCAAGTGTTTCATAAGTTCACAACACCCTGAACGCACCTGGCCCATGTCGTACAAACTTAGGAACGGTACACGTGCACTTTAATGAAATAGTATTCTTGTCGAAATACATATAGGGTTATTCATAAAGGGTATGCTAATCCGAAAAGGGCTCATAGTACTCATCATTATAAACAACTTTTACTATGTACCTATAAGCCGGTAGTGATTCTTAAGCTTTTTTACTTTTTTAAAGTGCTTGTTGGATTCCATTGTAGAATGTAGAGTGCTCTAAAAATGTTTCAGCATTTCAAATGTTCCTTTTTCTTTATTTTCTGTTTTGACTTGATTTTGACATTGCCTTTGTACCTATTATTTATAGCACTAGAATAGCACTTTATTTTATGTTTTTGTGAGATCACTTTATTTCTTTAATTAAGGTTATTTATGCTTAATTTTTTATTTTTTTTATTTAATTGAGTGACGAGACGAGCAAATCGCTCGCCTGATGTTAAGCGTCACGTTTGCCCATAACAGGTCTGCACCACCCAGAATTTTGAACTCGCATAATTCAAGACCCTGCGCGGCACAGCACTGCGCTCGTCACCCTGAGATATAAGTTGTTTAATCTCCCATTTGCCCTGTAATTTCACTGGAAACAATGCCCTTCCAATCGGAACACAATAATGTTTGCACATTACTGCTTGGCGGTGGAATAACTGGCAAAGGTGTGGTAACTTCCCCAGGCGGGCTCTGCAAAAGAGCCCTACTACTACAATTCGATTAGGTATTTAGGGTATCAGATAAGGCATATTTTTCTTTTTACTTTAGCCATCTGAAATTTTCAAATCTTCTTCTTCTTATTTAAAAAAAACGAATCGCTTTTCGTTTGTCTCGCTTAAACTCGAGAACGGCTGGACCGATTTGAATATTTATTTTTTTGTTTTGTTCGCTCTAATACAGAGAAGGTTACAAAAAAAAAAACAGCGAGTGACACCGCCGAGTGTAGCTAGTTTTAAATATAAGGTAATGAACTACACAAGTTTCACCTACTGAAAACTAGTCGGGACAGCGAGCAGCCGCGACGAGGTCACCGCGGCCTGGGCATTGATCTTGAAAGCGCATGCCTAGGCTTTATAACCTGCCGAGGGTGTGGCAAAACTATTAACAAGGCTAGTTGTTTGTACTATTCAATAATTCAAAAACCACTGTCAATTTTATTTTATTTGGAATCTAATAAAATTTACCTTTTGGGTCCTATCCGCGGATAGTGACCTAAGCTCTGTTTTTTATTTGTGATTTAATATTCTTTTATTACCTATTTTTGTTGATATTAAAAAATATTCAAAAATAAAATTATGTATACTATTTAAGGAGGAATTTGAAATAAGGTAGAATAATAGCAAAATGAGCAAAAAAAGGCTTCAAAGAGCTGTACAATATTATATAGTACCTAAATAAATTACTTTTACTTCATTGTATTTTTTTGTAGGAAATATTTTATAAAATTATTAAATTAGTGTCGATATTTTCAGGAAAGACATTCAAAATGTTAAAATAGTCTCAAAAGGGATCAGCATAAATGCAGTCAAGTTTTCAAATAATCTCTAAGTAGTTAAATAGTGTCAAAGTCTGTTAAATGCAACCTATTTCAAAAGTTTCACGTCCTTGTCGCTCAAATTACTTACTAAAGGACTGAATTGAATCTGGAACGATCAGCATCAAAGATGGTAAATCGCTCGGTTAAGCAACGTTCTTGTATTTCCTTTAACTAACCTAATCTGTACATGTGTGCTCCGGAAGGTGTAACTAGGTTACGGTATAAAGGCAGCGCGGTTAACCGACTACCAGCACGTACTCGTAGTTACACGCTGGTAATGTTTTGCAGCTGTCACATTGATTTATTAATTGAAATATGTTTTTGAATATTTCATAGAGAACTTAGTTTGTTTTTAGCGGTAATTAATGGGCTAAGGATTTATGTTAACACGAATTCTATATAGTAAGCCGTCATAATCTTACGGTTTTGAGGTAGGTATTGAGTTCGTTAATATGTCGTGAGGTTGTTGCTAGTAAAGTTACTTTCATTAATCACTGGAAATAGATTACAAAGCCACGCATACTTTTTCAATGAGTACTTTATTAAAGTTCCTATTTATTTTGTACAACTGTATCTGCTTCCAACCATGAAGGATGCATACCTGGGAAGAGAGCTGAAGAGTATTTGCCTGGCGTAATCTAGGTTTTCAGGTCTCATTCAAGAATTTCTTAATAATTAGCTAACTCACCAACGAGTAACTTCCACGACGCCCGCGTAACAACTACCTAAGTGGAATGTGAGAAAAACAATAATTTTGTTTCACAAAACGCTAGTCATTTTGATAAATGCCGCAATTTAGAACAATGGTTTTATCATGTTATGTGAGAAACCGCGCAAGAAGTTGCTGCTTCAGTTACATAATTTTGTGTTATGTTTTACAAATTGTTCGTGTTATTGTTTTGATTGCTTGCTCTAGTTTTTTAGTTACAATAATGGTCACGTAGCAGTAAACTTTTTACCTTTTTTGTCCTAGTGTGAATTATCATGAGTTTATCTGCCGAAATATTATTTTATGATTCACCGAGCGAGACGAAGGGCTTTAGAGCAGACCGTAGGTACGTAATTTGCATTTTTTGTATATTTGATCGATAACGCAAACAACAATTGAACGGATCTTCGGAAAACTAAAAATACAGTTTTCCTAGAGTCTAAACTAAAACAAAATTAGCAATAAAAAAACGAAGATTGTCCATAGATCGCTTAGTTGCTTAATTTACTGCGGAACATTTTAAGCCTATTCTACATCAAGTAGCATTATTCTAGGTTTATTGTAGCAATAAAACTATAAATACCAGTAATTGAATGAGTAAATAAAGCGAATAATAGCCATTGAGATTATGTAAATATGTTTCTTAAGTAAGGTACATAGTTACACCCACTATAATAAGTTACGTTTTTGGTCATTAATTGTTAAAAAATAGGATCAAGATCACTAAGAATAATAAGAAAAAGTATGAAAAATCTTCGGCTACTGAACAATAATAATAGTTCAGGCCTTTAGATGGTGGTTAAAATACCTAAGGGTTAAAATACTATGAATAGGTAAATTAAAAAAAACCAAAACGTTGAAGCGGCTGAACTGATTTTGATTAAACATTGCTCGATAATTTGCTTTCAAATAAAAAACTACATCCAAATCAGTTCACCTGTTTAAGAGCTACGATGCCACAGACAGACACATAGCGGTCAAACTTATAACAGTCTTTTGCTTCGGCGGTTAAAATATATTTCTTGGTAATCTTGGTGTACACAAAGAATACAACTTCTACTTCTTGTTGTAACTCCCCCTGATAAATCTCTATTCTCTTTTATTAAAGAAGAACTTTTGCTCGAGTTTATTTGATTTCAAGAAAGTTTCTTACAGCTAACATTGCAATTGTGAATTGGACTTCATTTCCGACCGGTCGCAGAGAAAGTTTTGGCTTCTGGAAGTACTTGCCTACACCTCTGTGTATTGTAGTACGAGAGCTTTCGGGAATATTAATAAGGTATCTTCATTAAACAATAGGTACAATAAAATAACATCTCAGTGAAGTACAAAAAACCAACACGTAACGAACATTTTGAGATAGTCACAAAAGTTGGTCACATTGTAAACAACCGCAAAAATCGGTTAAAACTAAATACAAAAACACTCCGCCTTACAAGTATTTACTTAGTTAAAAAATAAACATTTAGGAAATGTTATTGAAGCTTTCAGTTTGCTTTAAAAAAATATGTGTGTGTGTGACAAACACACATATTTTTAAACACACTGTGTGTTAATTTATACGTACACCTACTTATAAATACAAAATACAAGAGGACTTCTAAAAATACAATAAATAAACAATGAATAGAGGTATAATATAGGTGGTTATAGAGGTAGAATAGAGCTTCATTATTAACTAGTAGCCACAGGCTGAGTACCACAATGAGGTAACAAGTCAACACTTGCATTCCTAAAACAGGTGGGCTCGGAGCTGTGGTTTATGATGTTCTTAGGAAGTACTTCACTGGCTAAAGTATGAGATTTAAAGTAATTTTTAATTCGAATTACAAATGTGTAAGTAATAATTTAGTAAAACTTCCTAATAACTGAAAATGAGTTAATTTTAAAAATATTTTTAAAAATAAGCTTTTATTTCTTTGTCATCGGAGTTATCGAACACCGGGAAGTGGTTCAAAATGGAGTTGCAAGATTTCACCCGAATAAACATGGTTACATACATACGTTGCAAGTTAAATAAAAGCTTTTGAAAATGTAAACTCATTTATATCATGCATTTAAAAATAATGAGCCTAACATAGGTATTTAAAATGTGTAAATGGGTCATTTACACATAGAACTTTTTGTGAATTATTTCAATTCTAGGGAAACTATTGTTTTGTTCTGACACTTTTCTAATCGAAGTTGATTTGTATTTTCTCGCAACCGAAAATCTGTAATAAGTAAGTTTGTACCAAAGTTTACAAATCTAACCAACCTTTTGCAGTATTTAAACTAAATAAATAAACTATAGACATTCACTATAGTAGAAACCTACGCATAGAAAAAAGGTAACGTTCCAATGGCGTTTTTATAGCCCTAGAGCACTTACTATTATTTATTCTGTGCTCAAGCTATAAATATTAAAACGTAGAGTAGATCATTAAACTGCGGTTTAACGACTGCAAGATTGCATTTTATCAACGACACTTAAACTGAACGAGACGTAGGGGGGCTACCACAACCCCTAACATATTCTTATCTAGAAAAATTCAATGTAAGATATGTTAGACTTTGGATGTTGGACGTTTTTCGCTTTGAAAAGCATCTAGGTTTAAAGAACTAGAATTTACATGAATGCTTTTGAGATTGTGGTATGCCCCTTAGACTCAGTACCGCTAGACGAGTATAAGTAATAAACTTAGCCAGCAACTCGCACCATACGTGACTTAATTTTCTTTTTACTGGTTTCGTTTACAAAATTAGTGAGTCCAAGTAGATATGAAAATTACATGGTTTATGATATAATATTATCGGATGAGTAACAGAAATGGCCAGTAACTCACATCCTCATCGAGTTAAGTCTCTTTACGTTACACGGTTTAGTTTAACGACTGCAAGACTGCACTTATCAACTGCACTCCAGCTAATCGGGTTCGTGGACGAGTAATAGAATTGTCCAGCCACTCGCATCCTAAATGACGTGAACTTCTACAAATTACGTTACAATTATTGTTAGATTACTAGTAAGTATGATGTCTATTACAAAACTTATGATATGGTGCGCCAGATTTCTATTTCTTTTACTATGTAATGACTCGATTTTTTTGGCTTTCGCTCGTTAGCAAACGTAACGGCGGCGATTGTTGGAGCGTCAATGAACATACCATATCAGACTGACATTCCAGTCGAAGAATTATCCGCCCATTCCATTGCTAAGCGTGACAACGCTATCAGATGTTGGGTACTCTGGTAGTTGGTCTGGGCATTTGGGTTCTCTCTAGACCTTCAACGGTTTGTTGGTAATCCAATAGCTTTTTATGTAGCCGCAAGTAGAGTGGAAATCCCATAATATGTTTATTAGATAGGCGCTATCTGTGTAAATGTATTTTGACTAACGCTTTATGTATCTACCTACAGGAACGTTTGAGATGTGGGTGAGGAAGTGCGCGATAACAGGTATACGCGGTAACAGGTATACGCTGACATGGGTCACCAGTTTCACCACTGACTAGTTACAATGGTGTGTATTACTAGTAGTAGAACTAATGAAGATAATGCCATTTGAAATGCTCACTCGCGGTCAATTTCATCCTGTCCTAACGAAGTAATCTGTATATATTTTAAAAATTAATCCCTATTTCCCTTGGCTATCTATTTTTAAGCCATCACGCGTGAACGGCTGGACCGATTTCACTTTTTAATTTTTTTGTTGTGTTTGTTATTGTCAGGAGAAGGGTCTTATGAAAAAAAAAATAAAAAAAATTGCCAAAAGTTAGAAAATGTATTGAGAACTTGGAGAACAAAAATAGGTTTATAGATAAAAATTTTAAAATAAATATAAATAGAAATTTAAAAAAATCTACATATTTCCCGCATAAAGAAACATTTACTCTACGTTTATCCCAAAATGTTTGAAAAATGAATGTCTACCCGTGCGAAGCCGGGACGGGCCGCTAGTAGGTATGTATATAAATATCAGTGCTCCAAACTTTCTTCATAACATACAACTCACGACCATATAACGCTGAACTTAAATAGGAGAATAGGAAACTTATCCGTGGCAAATAACTAGAAACTTATACAAAAGGGTTACTTGTAAACTTTTCCCATAAAGAATCCGGTATAATGCCTACAATGGCATGCTCAATTAGACGCCACTCAATAAAGGTGGTTCCACGGTCTTTGGAGCAAACTCGGTGGAACGATGCTTTAGGCTTGCAAACTTGAGCATAAGAGTGGCAATGCCTACTTGTACAGGGAGAGGGTGTCTTTGTATTCCACTATTATTTAGCATAACTTCTGTCGAAACCCCTAGTATACTTCATTATGGAACGGGCGTTGTTTGCGAGTTTGTATTTTAGTAAATTGAAATGCAATTAACTTGAAATGGTAAGCAGCATGTGGGAAGATATAATGACGAGCCCAATTTTTTTTAAATTAGCTGTTTAAATTGGACAAAGTCATGAGAAAACTTTTCATTTCCGGTGCCAATTTTAGGAGGTCGGACCACATGGACATTTATGTCTTTTTTATTTGTCCTGAGTACTACTTACGAACAAAATAATAATACCATTTATGAAGTGCCCAATCTAGTGGGCATTAGATCTGAGCATAATAATTAAAACATACGCAATATTACGTAGCAACATCGATATAACCCGACTTCGGTGCGTAGCAATCACTGTTTAAAACAAAACAAACCATTCAGCATTCCTATTGTAACTATCAAAAGAAAATAGATTCGAAACGATGTTTTGTTCGTTGATAAATTACATAGAATTATATTCAAGCTAATTATTATTGCCACACCTTTACATTACACGACAGTGAACGAAAGTGAAACAATTTTAAATGCCCGCTTCAAAAGGCTGAACTTGCGATACCACGTGACGAGCGAAAGAGAAAGCGGTTGGTATCAATCAACGACATGCCATCTGGTGGGCCGACTTTTGAAGTAAAATAAAGGAATACAAGTCTTGTAACAGTTGTAATTGTAACGCAAGGGTTTGGTAGTTGTTTTTTGATAAAACTAATAGGGAAAAAGTTCAATAACTTTGAAATGAAATGAAATGAAATATTTATTCATAACATTGCTACAAGTCAATGGAAAAAGATAATCGCACATTGAGCAGAGATATTGGATTTATTATACCTACTTAGTAAGAATTATAATTATTATGTAAGTAAATTATAAGTTGCTAAGAATCACGATTCAAACAAATTAACAGTAGTTAGATAGTATGTCCATTAGATATGTCTATAACGTTCCCGAAACAGCTGTTACAAAACGAAAACGAAATTTAAATTTAACTTCAAAGACAATTGGTTTTTTTTTGTAGAGTTATTAGAACTTGTAAAATTTGCTAAAATGGCCCTCAGTACCTAATGACGGTGATGTTGGGGAGCGTCATACCGGGCGCTTATTCATGGCGATTATTGGCGAGGTGTATGAATCGAATCGAATAGACGTAATCGATTACACAAAGGTTTTGTATTTCTTGCCTAAGTTGCCTACCATGATAGCAACACAATGTTTTTTGTGCTTTTTCGCACGGTAAAATGTCGCATGACAATACGCAATAGCATTTTGTTCTTTTGTCGTACCGCAGTGTCTAAACAATTACATAGTTGATACTAATAAGAAAACAAATTAAAACGAAAATTATTATATTTTTTGGTTACAACAAATATTTGTACAGAAATGAAATTATTCCGACAGATCGGACAAAAAGTTCGATACAAATCTAACTTTTTTGTTTGATTTGTACCATGAGTGGACAAAACTGGGGGATAGATCGGAATAATCCCAGAAATGAAGTTTTGGGTTACCCCACTTGAAGTCTACTAAGTATCAGATATCTTACCTCTATAAATGAAATCGAAATCATTGTAATTTTTGTTCCGCTACAACAAAAAATTGTACAGAAATGAGGCGTCGCCGCGTCGGGTTATCCCACTTGAAGCCTAAGTATTAGATATTAATTATTATTGATGTCATAATTATTGATAGTTCAAGGCTAATTAGGTCTTTACTTCCCAAATTATAATTTAATGTCGATCGTGCAAGGACTTTAGTCTTAATTGCTAGTCTATATAATTTATAATAAATTTACCGCCGTGATCTAACTTCACAGAAATTCTGTAAGTAAATCATTAAAATGCGTTTAACTTAGCTTTAAGTTTTGGTGCGTAGGCTTTGATGTTTGATGACCGTGTAGTCCAAGGTATTTACGTATTACGTATAATTAAGTTCAATACGTAACGACGCGTTTCAATTCACTCTTTCTGCAGGAATATAAGAAAAGGATGTGCTAAGCCAAAAAAGACTCATAGTACTCATTATTGTGAACAACTTTTATTATGAGACCAAACCGGAAATCTCGAAAGAAAAAACTAGCTGTTTCATACATTTGTCGACTGCCATTGATATTCTCTATGAAACAGTTGTTTTCTTTTCGCGATTTCAGGATTGGTTCCATAGTAAAATTAGTTTATAATGATGAGTATTATGAGCACACCCTTTTCTTATAATCCTGTATTGGTACAAATATTAGTTTTGTAAAGCTTACCTTAAAGAATATTCCTAAATAATATCTCTTCTCTCCAGTCTTGAGTAGCGGCATCGTCCACCGCGTGATGCCGAGCTCGTCGTCTTGACAACTCGAGCATTCTGAAACCAAAGAAACGGGACAATTTAATACTAGAGCTTGATTTTATAAAATAAATCTTTCTTATGCGTGTTTAATATGAGTGTAGGCTCTGATGTGTAAATAGACGATACTTTACGATACCTACTCGTATACCTATACTTTACGAACTTAACCAGGGCTGTAGACGTTTGTTTCTATACAAAACTGAAGCAAGCCTATTTATTACTAAATAAACAAAATAGAAATAAACTGCCTAATGCTTGGCAGATTTGTTGAGCAGCAGATTTTCAGCCACATACAAAAGAGTATTAAAGTTTTGTAAAACTCCCTAAAACGAGATTTGTAAAATACCTTTACATTATTACGAACGCAAAGCCCTGTAGCCTATAATTACGAAATTCATTTTGTTCTGAAACGGGAACTGACGAAAGATAAGGAAATCTGGCTAAGGCCAATGTTTAAAAGTGTACGTTTTTTTCTGGTACTAAGGTTAATTTGTTGTACTTATAATAATAATATGGTAATGTTCGAAGGAAATTGTACCATTTAACTTTATCTATACAATCTTTGCGTAAGCGTTCCTTCAAAATCAGCTGAATACTCCACTCAGTGTAATTTAGTTGTGTTGAAGGAGTAGTACGTATCCACAAAGAAATAGAAGTCAATTAGGCATTATAAAATATCTTACCATAATTTAGGAAAAGGATCTGCTCGAAAACCTGATAATTAAGTAAGTAACATATAAGTCCCCGTCATGCTTGAGGAAAAAAGTGCTTTCAAAACTTAAAGTTATTTAATTGGACAATAGGCTTAAAACATAGAAAACGATGCTATTATGCTACCAGAAACTGATAGGCAAGAATAAGTATTACATGACATAGGCCATCTTTCAGGGCATGTCGCAAACGCAATTGGTCAAACATTGGTTTGTGGTTTCGTTTCAAAGATTTAAAGGTCAGTGATGCAAATTCCAAATTGAATTACAAAATGTTTTGACCATTACAAAATAGAGGTAGAACCTCATGAGTATTCCACAGAATAGATATAAGTAGTACTAAACACACCGTGGTAAGTACTTACCAAAGATGAATATAACTTATGGCTTTGTATATGTCAGTAAAAGCTATTGTCAAGGTTTTACACAAGCGTCATGTGAAATAACAGGTACGTAGCATTTATCAAATTGCGGTTAGGTTGTGTAAACTCGAAGATTCTTTGACAGCATCTCAATGCCAATAATGTATCTAATGTGTAAAATTGACCTTGCGTTATTGCGTAGTCATAAAAAGATGATAGATTTTGAGCAAACCTTAAAAACTTTTAAAATAATATAACGATACAATCATGTTGATTCTGAAAGTTAACAGATTTACGTAGTCATTCAATTGACAAATCTAAACTTACTAAAAGTCTAAAAATAAAATAGTCGCTGTAATTACGGTCTACGCGAGGACATCAATACTTTGATGTGACTCAAAGCTTTTAGTCAACTTAGATCTGTCTAGTAAAGCTATCAAAATTGACTTGTATATGTTTGATAAAAAGATATTTAAACTAGGAAATTAATAACTAATAAAATATAGAAAACTAATAAGTAACTCAATATGTCCAAAACATTTTTATCTTATCCTAGCGAATAAGAGTAGAATATCTTGGCTTTTGGTCGATCGGACCAAAATTTGCTCCATTGGTTACCGAGCGTAAAACAATCACTTTCAATAGCTACCATGGTAACCATGATCATACAAGTGGCAAACAACATTTTACTTTTCTACTTTTTTGTGAAATAAAGTTGAATTGACGAAGCATTCTTGTATTGGATAAAGCCGAAATTTCCACATCGATAATGCGGGAATACCCATGTCCACATACACAATCGATCATTGGTTTTGCTTAACGCTTCTACGTGAAGTTATTTCATATTGAAATCGAATACGTATTCTGTAGACATCTCATGCATTCAAAAGTTAACAGAGCGCTGCGAATCCATTGTTTCATTAAATTAATTATGTCCAACACATTTCAAGAACAAAAAGAGCGCAGAAGTGTCATAATGACGTGATCACGTGAGCAAAAACATTGAATTTTGGTGGGACGCCTGCGCCTCAAACATACACAGTTTCAAACAAAAATATTTTGTTGCGTGCAGTTTCTAAGTGTGGTCAGGTCACGCCCTGAAGCTCCATTGAGTTTGTGACAAATAAACTTATCCACTTTTATGACAACTAGCTGCGCCCCGCGGTTTCTTCGGGTGGTGATGATGATGTTAAAAAGTAGCGTATGTCCTTTCGCTGTACCTTTGACTGGGTGTATGCAAAATTTCATGAAAAACTTTGAAGAGGCGTGAAAGCGCAACAAATATCTAAACAAACCAACTCACTTTCGCATATACCTATGTAATATTAGTTAGGATGTACAGAACCATTCCTCTTTTATTTAATTCATACAAGGCTTTGTTCTTGAAATATACATTTACTTATCACTTGCAAGAACAAGCAATAAAATAACTTTCAGATTTAGTACTGTGTCACAGTCAAGTTATTAAACAATGCTGCGTAGATGGTGAAGGCATGAAGCTTTTAGTGAATTTGACACAGTATTTCGCTATGCTTTATGCAAGTGATCATTTATTCATTGCATTCATTTGTTTAAATTATTTTGCATGCTTGTATTTGCGTTGTGTTGACGTGTAATAAAATTGTCGTAAAGGTCACTGTTACTCGTACTACAATGCCAATATAATTTACACTTTATTACAGTTTTTTATCACTTCGTATGACTCATTTCTCAAATTGAAAGTCAATGAAAACTAGTAACCAAGGAATAATTTTGTAGTGGGTCCACTTTACCTGAATAAAATAACCAAGTAGATGGTAGGTTCTCTTAATACTTATGTAAAAGCCTGATTAGTCCTGATTTCACAGGACATTCTTTTACTTACTAAATTTTATATTCAAAGCAAAGGACCACGTTCTGTAGGAAAAGCGTACGCCCAGCAATGGACTGACACCAACTGATGATATTAAAATACTTATTATTTAAGGAATGATTTAAGTGCTTATCATTAAGCAAGTAGGTACTTACTATTCAGCAAGTAAGAACTTATAATTAAGCAAGTAAGTACTTATCACTAAGCAAGTAAGTACGTGTCACTAAGCGAGTAAGTACCTACTTCTGTTATTAAGCATGTGAGGGTCAGTACTTATAGTTAGGTAAAGAACCTACAGAAGTACAGATACCTTTAGTAATACCTGATTTCCCAATACTGTTCAGCTGCTGCTGGTATGAAACCGTCTTCGTGGTTTCGATCCAGCTCATCATCAGGACGCAACACAGAACGTTTCTTTGCCACATTTTAACACTTTTTTTATCACTATTTTACTTTGAAACACTTTTCAATGTGAAAAGTATATTGGTTGTAAATTGTTGATGCTAGCACATCTAAAAGAAAATAAGTTTAGTACATAGTGTTAAGTAACACTCACATGGACGTACACGTTTTCATCGTACCAGCTACAAGATTTAGAATTTTACAAAGAAGTTGGATTTGTAAGTAGGTAGGCTTAAAATGCAAGAGCCGCAAAAATATTTTTTTTTTGGCTAATAGAAATAAAACACATTTTATTGAATTAAAATTTGAAATCATCGTGATTGTTATAATGATAAGGTTTAGCCTTCCAAATAACTAAATCTAATAGTGATTTTGCATTACTCTACCACAAATATAAAGTGAAAAGTTTTCAAATAATTTAGAAAGATTTATTAAAGCGTACGATCCCATGTAAGTGCTACTTAAGTTATGTTTAGTTTAAGTACGGACTAAATTGGCAAGGTCTGGTTTCTTTAATGCGGTGGCTGGCAGCCCCTTAATGAGGAAGCGTGTACTAGATTTAGTAAATAACTCGACGATTGCGACATGGTTAGACTGACTGATTGAATACGGTTCCTTTTTGTACATATATGAAATAGCATTTAAAATAATGTATTTAACCCTAACCTATTAAACCTAGCTTAATGAGAGGATTCTAGAGGTATACAAAAACGCATACATTCTAACGGAAGTTTTATGTCACTAGTAATTAGGTATGTACCGAATGACAAGCGCTGATCTCAGAGTTTTTAAGCCGCCTGAAGGCATCTGATATTGCTTGGCGATTGTTACAAGACAAACACTCGGAGCCTACAATTTAACGTAACGCAGATTACTTTATAGTTAGTATCGTATTCTAAGTTAGAACTAGTATTTATCACTATGGGGCAGATTTTAGAGCTGTTCGTGGGTGACCGTCAGCGCTGATTGTTGAATGTACATCACTACACTTCTAAGGAGCCGTTTTTCGTTACACTGATCACTCAACATGGGTTACTGCACCAACCAGCTATGCGACCCGACGCGCGAGAGTAAAATCAGCCTTACAACATAGGCATTTGAAAATTTTTCTCATCATCAATCAACGTAAATGATAATGATAAAATTATACAGGTAGAGTGCAGACGCAAGTTTGACAATAAATGGATCCCACTGTTATTACAAGTGATATAAGTAGACAAACGGAAGTAGTAGCTGATGAAAAAAATAATTAAAGTTATGAATTAGTTACGAAATATTCGTTTGCGACACTTCACTAGTTAGTACCGAAATGAAGTTTAAGGCAATTAAGAAGCAAGTTTTGATCAGTTTTGTAATTGAATTACCTATGTGTAATAATTTAGTTAATAATGGCATCGTTTAATACACAATTGACGCACGTAACGTCAAATTAAAAGTGTAATTCGATTGACATTATGAAGAATGACGCTCAATTTGCCACTTACGGAGCGACAAGTTTAAGTTGGCCAATAGTAGCATCTAATTATATAAATTCTAGAGAAAGCTGAGTTTTAAGGGACTCCCCCGTAACTGATCTATCAGTCACTACAAGTTTGTATGAATTAGTACGAGGATCAAACCCAATTTAATGCAATAGTACAAATACGCAGAAAAAAATTTTTTTTTACTTTTCGTTTAATAAACCTGGGTGTCGTTTTTGTGTCTCATTTAATTTCAATGAGTGCGTGAAATAAATGTTTAAAGTTGTATTTTTTTATTTTTGTAATTTGTATAACAAAATCGACACCATCAAAAACCCTCCCTTTTGCTTTGCCGCAGTCGGGTAAAAACAAAAACAAAACCGAGATTAAAATCTGCCAAGCACACCACATAAATTCTTGTTCAAATACAGTTTAACAACGAAGCCTTTTTATTTATCTTTTTTATTTTGCAACTAATCATCATCATCAGCAACCTTTAATCCTCCCACTACTGCTGGGATGCAGGTCTACCCTCGAAGGGTGATTAGGCCGTATTCCACCTCACTGGCCGAGTGCGGGTTGGTGGATTCACATACGCTATTGAAGTTCTTCTCCGGACTTATGCAGGTTTCCTTACGATGTTTTCCTTCACCGAAAAGCCAGTGGTATGTAAGTGGTTTGCAACGAATAACACTCAACTTTTTAGACTTCACTACAATACCAACTATTGAACGATAGCCTTAATTAACTTGCATCTAAAACCTCGTGATAAACAAACCGAAAACCCAACCCCATTTACCTCCACCTTGACACACTTCCTAATGTTTTTAAATTAATTATTAAGACATCCGGTTCCGCGTACTCTTTATTTATTACCCGTGAATAGCTGATCCGGTCACGATGTTGCGCAAAAGATAACAAATGCTTCTAGACTGTTATACAATGGTAACAAAAAGCTGTGATTACAATTGCCTGGTTGCCTCGTAGATGGTCTAAGACGTCTCTAGACAATTAGTAGCTGATGTCCACGACTTTTTACGATACTAATACAAGTGACTATAGAGTATTTGAATATTTTTTTAATATCTAACTAATTTTATCAAGATGTTGGATGGTGGATGGCTGGCTGAATCCCTATCGGAGGACGCCAGATTGTTGTTCAAACTAGATAATGTGGGCGTTCTAAGATTGTGTCAGATTTAAGGTTTGGCTAATGAGGGTAGCATGGTCATTATTGGTCATGTCTGACCAAACACTCCTTGAACAATAAAGATTTAAAAAAAACTAATTTTATCCAGAAAAACTTTTGAATAATGTTGGAAAACCTGAGGTTATGCGGTCATCACTTCTCTTTTCAGGTTTTATAGTATTTTAAGTGCAATTATTTTACAAACCTAACAATAATTGACAAATAAATCATCATCAATAATTTGTCAACTATAACTTAAAATGTTGTAATATTGTATTAAATGTTGTAGGTATATATTTTCTAGGTGAGTAATGCAGACAAAAAATAATAAATACCAATATATTAAGTTAGGCATTCGTTTTAATTTACATAACTTATAATGTCTGTATTAAACTTTAACCCAGCCATAATATTCAACATTATACTAAGTTTATGTTTTAATTTAATTTGATGGCAATCGAAAATCTACTAAGCATACGTTAGAACTAAGGTTTATTATCTTGGTCCTACTTCCTACTGATATTATACCTACCTCTAAATAATAGCGTTTGGATTTTTGTTCTTTCTTAACGCTGAAAGATCTCAACTGGTTTGAATAAAATTTGGTATGCAGAAGCTATATTACCTTCAACTATTTACCTAAATAAATTTTGCGAGAAATTTATAAAAATAAAAACTAACAATTTTTTTTTTGGTATAAAAAGTAGCCAGTACCGAGGTTTAAGTTTTCTCCACACCAAACCACATACAGAGCCGTTTAGCTTTTTAAATAGGTTCCTAACCACACACACTATTACTTAGCGTCATTATCTAACAGACATACAAACATACACATTTATAATAATAGTAGGATAACTATTTAAATTAAAGGTTATTTTAGATCACCTTTACGTAAAACCTGCAAATAGAATATCAGGTGCCTTCAAATATTTTAAGCTTAATTATATGCAAAAACCTCCATTAAATGACTCATATTAAATGTCAGATGCCTCTCGGCTGTTATCTTGTTGAATTAGCAACAAACTAAGCTCATCCGGGACCTGTTTTAATATACAGGTGAGTTATGTTGTATGTTTTGATTATAGTTATTTCAATTAGTTTTATGGCTACGGAATTGGCTGTGAAGCTTTATAGACGTGGAAGTATTTATTAGTGACGCTCAGTGCGTCGTTAGTGTTTTTTTTTAGTTTTAATATGAAATTAATTATGCTAAATATCAATCAATCAATATAAAAGATAATAACGTCTTGACTGACAGACAAAGTACAGCCTAAACCGCTGATAGTAGAGACTTGTTTGGAGAGTGAATTTGTCTTGATGTGCAGACATGTACTAAGAAAGCATTCTTTGAAATTCAACCCTTAAGGGGGTTAAAATAAGTAAATACATTTAATGAATGTTTTTTGTTTTTAAAGATTTGTAGTTGTGAAAATTAGTATTTAGATAGTTTATTTAAAAAATAAAAATTCTGTTTCCAATATTTTTGACTACCTAAGAAGTGGATAAAAATGAATATGAAAACATTTTGTGTAGTTTATGTAAGCTACGTGATCAGAGCCGCGAGCAGAATCTAGTGTGTTATAGATAAATAGAGCCTTATAATTGCATTATGATAATGGTCAAGATCATTCATAATTAATTTAAGTATCCTTTCATTATCCTACTGCCTACTAATCAACTGGTTAACAATCTAGACTTCTACATGCCAACAGTACTCATTCAGATGCAATTAAAACACGACCTTATAATAACTCAGTAGGGTTCATTGCTGCAGATCAAGTTTGATCAGCTGTGCAATATGTAAAAGCTTTGACCTCTCTTGCAAATTCAAAAAGCAATGCAAATGTCACCTTTCATTGTCCTTTCCAAGCGCATTGAGAAATAGAATCTCTTTGACATTCAATTGACACTTTTGTCTAGGACAATAGGTCCATGATGATTTTGGGGTTGACCCTTGTTTGGCTATTTTAATTTGATACTTTTGTTCAGACATTACGATACATTACGTACATATGTGTCACAGTTTTATGGCCGCCTGAATACCTCTGGTAAAGCTTGGCGGTTGTTGCTATAGGGTATCTGTCTCTCTCTTGGGGTGCTAGGTCGGGTAACCTCCACGTGGGCAACAGCGTGCGGTAATACTGCAGCTTTTATGCAGTAGTACCGCACGGTGGCCAATAACCCGACACGGTGGGCCCTTCCGCGTGTCCCTCTGACTAGCAGAGGGCACAGCGTGATGGCTTGGACGGTGGCATTGCTGCCACCAGGGGGGTTTTCCTTGTGCTCCTCGCCGCATGTGGATTGCGGTCGGGAGTGCAAGGAAAGGAGGAGGGTGGACGCTAGAAGCGTGTGCCGCATGGGGCCCCCCAGCGGCATACGCTTTCGGCCTACATAGGCCGGGATCTTTCGTTGCCGAGCGTGGTGAAAGCCGTGCTCGGCAGCGAGAGATCGTGGCAGGCCGGGGTCTCCTTCTGCGAAGAGGTGATGACGCAGAAGGAGGCCGCGGAGCGGGTCAGAGAGGACGACGCCCGATTTGACCCGCTCCGGCGCAGACGGGGAGCGAGGAGGCGGTTCGCCCGTCTCCTCGCTTCTCTGCAGTGGGGTTGCCGGGAGAGTCGGGGGACTCTCCCGGCCTGCACGACCCCACACTGACTGTCTGGGGGGTGATCCTGGGGAACAGGGTCACCCCTCCATATACGCGGGGGGCCCTAATCGGGCCCATCGCCGGGGCGAGGTGGCGATTGCTAACGCGACCCCACCTTGCCCCATCTCAGGCGGATGCCGAACACCCCAGTGGTTTTAGTGGGTATGCCGCCGCAGGGCGGAGACTCCCACATAACCCGAGGTCCCCCCGGGCCGAGGGTATCCATAAAGGATTTCCACTGGGTAAACAAAAAAAAAAAAAGGGTATCTGTCTCACGGTAGCGCTCTGTTGTGAATTGTGTCGTCCGTTGTTGTGTATTAGGTAAATCTTAGGTCAACTGATGTAATAATTTGTTTAGCCATATCATACACATTTTTTCAATGCATTACTACCTCTATAGTAAGCTTATCTTGCCGATGGCTTATTTTCAGGTCACTTTTCTAAAAATGCAACTATATTTATACGTAAAGATTTAACGTACCTACAATACCTACATGTAAAAAATATATGAAGAAACACATTTTTTGCAAACTGGTATTAAACAATTAGTATAATGTCCAGTTTGTTATATTTTTTACGACACGTTATTATTTAAACACAACTCAATAAATTTTACAATTCCAAATTACATATCCGTCTGCAATAATTATATGTTGCATTCAACAAGCTTTCATAATCAGGAATCCATGATTACTCATACATATTGATTCCGCGGATTGCAAAAGACGAGCCTCCAAATGCATTACGAGCTTGTGAAATTTCCTCCGTAGTAGTTTCCAAGGCGTTTGTTACGATCAGGGTTGACGCCCACCTAACCTAACCTAACTCGTAATGAAAAAGGCATAGTTATAAATTTTTTTTTGCCTACTCATCTAACCTAGCGAGTAAAATATTATCTCGGTCACTATCGCTCTCATTAGAAATGTCATAAGGCTAAAAGTGATAGAGATAATCTTGAGCGCCAAAGAATAGGATTCTATTGTATCTATCTATTACACGACTATTTTTCTGAAACTCAACACTCGGACTCAAAAGTTTTTAGTACGACAAAGTGCTAAATAACTTAAGGTTATTTTCTCGCTGGAAAATAGTTACGTATGTATAAGCTCAGTATTAAGCCGGTTTTGATTAGGTTCTTAACAAGATTCTTGGGTTAATATTAATACGTATAACTCACTGGTCTTAACCAAAATGACTATCAACATTCAACAGGTTCCTTTACGATTTTATTAGATTTTTACGTCATACATGATTAAGCTTAATGGTTAATCATATATGAGTAACACTTTAATATGAAAGAGAAAGTGTAGAGGTATTTGTATATCCGCAATGGGCGTATGGATTTCTGTTTAATCAAATACGTACTCATGCTTTCTGAATGGTAATTTCACGGTCACGGTAAAAAAACTTTCAAACTAGTCACTCAGGATTATAGAAAAATTTAGAATAGGAAATATTGAAATAAAAGTGATTTTACCAATATTTTGAAATTAAAAATGTTATGCGTCAACGCACTACAAAAGACATCAACGCGCGCCAACAGCTACAAAAATGTAATATTTTTGTATTGTTATTGAACCAGCACAAAAATTTATAAAAACATTAAATTTGGTGTTAAAATTTATTTAAGACCAGTATTAAAATTTATCTAAGTTTAAATTTAAAAGTACTCAACAATCCAAACTGTATCCTCGTCTGCGGCTATCATTATTTTTTATTTTTCATAAATCGAAACTAAACCGGCTTTTCACACTTTAGATGACACCACATTGCTAAATTTTAATGCCAAGGTCTCATAAAAAGAGAAACAGTATTCAATTTCCAATAAACTTGTTTTTTTTTTTTTGCAAAACAGGTAAAATAACAAGAACCATAGAACTATTAAAATAAAATCACGTTTCTATGGGTCACGCACGGTCACCTCATTAGAGAAATTAATTCAGGCCGAAAATAACCATTTAGTGATAAAAAGTGGCGATTTAAATTAGGAACGGTTGGAAGGTGCGCGGGCGCAGCGTGCGCGTTCTCTACGCGAAGGAGCCGGTTCTACTAACGCGCAACAATGATAAACCGAGCGGGCTTTATGCAACCTTCGGAAAGGCGCATTTTTGTGGTCAATCTTCTATGAAGATGGCGCAAAACACATACCAGCGGGCTTTAATTTCGATTGACCTACTAACACTCTGCTTAAATCCCAAGCTTATTTGAAATTTCTTCATAAAGCTACAAAATGATGGATGATGTAGCCAAGACTATCAGCTAATTCTAGACTTAATACAAAACTAAATATTACTTATTGCATAGTGGAATATTTTGGAATGCACTTATTTGATTCATTCGACATTGATTTGACATCAATAAAACTTTATGATGCATATCGTAGGTTTTACTTTTTAAATGTAAAATATAACTTAAATTAAAGCTATGAAAACGTCTATATTTTACCTGACTGCCCAAAAAGAGAGTAGAGTTTTTCGAAAGAAATAATGTTTGTCTGTTTTGACATGACCTTTGCCGTCTAAACGGCTTGACCGATTTTGGATTGCAAGGTGTAAGCGTTGTAAGTGGCCAAAGAGGCATCAGAATTTTCCCGCTTCATTTTAATAATAATGTCTGATTATAAATATTTAGATATTATTTTTCAATCATAACTTTTATAAAAACAAAACTATGACAAAAACTTAGTCGTAGCTCTTAAAAGTATTTGTTTAGGCCTAAAAGTATGACAGGTTTTATTTACTAAGTTTTTTAGTTCTGCCAGACGTTTTTTGCCCTGTTCATAAGCAGACTCCGTACTAGGTTCCGAGATCACTTTTATTTATATAGTGCTATATATAGCGAGACACCTTTTCAAAGGTTGACCATTGATCATAGTGAGATCATTATAATCATAAAGGGTGTTCCTTGTGCTACAATTAACTTGATACATAGGCAGTAACCATGAAGAATTCATTTAACTAAATGTCAGGAGATAACTAGCGTCCATTCTGCTGAAGGCAGTGAACTGTAAAGTCCAAGGCCTTCAGGGCTATAGAAAACATTTTTGCTATTTATTTTTAGATCGATCCAGTTTTAAGTTGGATACCAATCTACCTGCAACCTGGGAGTTGCAAGTTACGAGCATTTTAAGTTAAGTTTGTTGGCATATCAGTGGTACTTGGCGGTGGACTTTACAATTTAATGAACTACCTTATTGCTACTTACAGATAATTTCCAATCTCAATCTAAAGAACATTAGAAAAGAAAAAGAAAAAAAAAAGAAAAGAAAAGAAAAGAAAAGAAAAGAAAAGAAAAGAATTATAATTTACTTGATTGTTTTTAGCCGCCGGCAATCTTTTGTGTAAGCAAACAACAAGCGCCAATCCGTAAGCCAATTTAATTTTCTCACTAGAAATGCCCTGCAGCAAATCCGTGATTTTCTGATTCCGGGAAAATATCCTTTGTCCTTGTGATGCTGCTAATTCCTTCATTATTATCACCAAGTATTATATGTAAGCAATATTATCTAGAGAATAGACAGACATATATGTAGAAAAGTTACATTGATTTAGAAAATTTGAAAAGTACGATTCATGTGTAACTTTCACACTTAATAGGCATTTGTGAACTTGTGATGTGTGAAAAAGAGCAAATATTGTGACATTTTAACCTTTATGCATTCGCTTGTACACGAGAAAAAGATACTAAGACGCTAAACATGTAACAAATAGACATTCATAGGATTCAAGCACGTATTACATATTGGTACAGTCACAATCAAAATCAGTTATAATTATGAAGCTATCAAAAGTATGGAAAACTAGTTTTGCATCTTTGCATAACTAGATAAGTACTAAGTAAATAAACAGTAACAGTAATGTGCAAACATTACTGTGTTCCGGTTGGAAGGGCATTGTTTCCAGTGAAATTACAGGGCAAAATGGGAGATTAAACAACTTTATCTCAGGGTGACGAGCGCAGTGCTGTGACGCGCAGGGTCTTGAATTCTGCGAATTCAAAATTCTGGGTGGCGCAGACCTGTTATGGGCAAACGTGACGTTTAACATCAGGCGAGCGATTTGCTTCTCTCGTCACTCAATTACATAAAAAAAAAAAAAAAAAACAGCAGATTCAACTTATATTTTAGTAAAAATCATTTCTATTAAGATCTATTATTTTTGCATTTAGTTTTATTATTAATTTACAATAGCGTCTTGTTATTCTGGCACTTCAATAGACCGAATATTTTGACGCGTCCACTAATTCGATATCCGTGGAAAAATAGTGGCAAAAATTTGTAGTGAGAACGAGCAGTGCCAGTATCAAAAGCTCTAAATTTTATCTAGCAGACAGACCGAGAGTAAAGCCAGAACTGTCCCATTTAGGCTCACGCTTAGAACTCATTGTACGGATCCTGATAGCTTGATTACCTTTTGTCGGTGAGTGTCCAGTAGCGTAGTGAATGGCAACGTTCGTTCCAGCAACTGTATCAAACGTCGATAGAGCCGCATCGAGAATGGACCGAGCATCGCATCTCGCCCTTGACTTTTATAAAACTACTATAATTAGCACGCAAGATGTTGCAAGCAGCTGACCGCGATGCAATGTCGTGAGACTGCGTCTTAAGTGATGTGATGAGAAGTGATGATCAGGAGCCGTATCGAAAACTCTAGCCAAGTTGCAATCTAAGATCGCAAACGCTAAAGAACACTAAGACAGACAATGTACGGGACATTGCTTAAATCTTTTTTCAGATTCTATATTCTACTAGCTACGCCCAGCGGTTTCACTCGCTGTTTTTTTTTACTTTTAAACCTTCCCTGTATTAGAGCGAACAAAACAAAAAATAAATAATCAAATCGGTCCAGCCGTTCTCGAGTTTTAGCGAGACTAACGAACAGCGATTCATTTTTATATATAAGATTACAGAAATGCCGTTCCCGTACATTGTCTTGTCATAGAAAACTATAGTGTTTGCGATTATGGAATTGCAACTTTGCTAAGGGGGCAGAACTGAATTGCGTTGGCTTTTATCTCGCTTTTTCTTTGGCTGACAGAGGGAGATGAAAGTTAGACCTATCCAATCATCGTCAATAAATATAATGAAGCGAATATTAAACAGGACATCGGATTAATTAATGTCGGTTGCAGCTAGTGGCGCGGTACTTGTCGAACTGCATAATGGGTCCAAATTAGGACAGGAACAAGGCAGAATGTATAGAAAATGAAGATCAGCAATGATATAAAAAGACTGTAAATGCAGCTAATGATTAATTGAGATTCTCAATTTACATAACTAACTAAAAAAAAAACAAATAGATGAAAGTGAAAAACCAAGTACGTTACTATTATTGCCACTACGTACAAGCAATGCGTAGTATTTGTTTTGCGTGTTCGGTTGCAAAAGTGGTCATTTTCTTAAATTTATTCGTTTACTACGATAGTGTTAATTGTACTACTGCGTTCATACGTTCAATTAAATAAATTGCCGTTATGTAAACCACCACCCACTAGGCCTGGGGCTTAAAGAAGGCTCGCTGCAGCGAGTAACTCGATAGGTGGAACCAGTGAAGCCTTGCTAAGGAAGACCTTGGTTTTTACACAGGTGGTTCAAACGCCAGCTCGAGTGTATAATGATTTTAGTATAGCTATAGCTAAAATAAAGTTCTTAGGATGGACAAGCAGCGCTTTTAAATTATCGTTGATTAAAGTTGCATGAAAAGTAGACGCTGCTTTATCCCCTTGAGCTTTACGCTTTCTACAGAATTTTCTCCAGTTTTCTTGCAATAGAAATTGCCATAATTTTCATTCATTATTTCATAAAACATAATAACAAATATAAACAGTTATTATTTTTATGTTTATTTAGGTTTATGTTATACTTATGACTTATGTTTTACAGTACAAGTCTAAAGTAAAGTTTGTGATATCTAAATGTATTGAATAGACTTTTAGTAAAACGTCGCAGACGGAATTTGAAAATGGAGATTATTCATTGATTTATGAATATAGAGGTAGTTGCAAGTTATATTATGAACAGGTTTGCAAAAGACTGGTTTGAGATGCGACATTTGCGGATGATATTCGCATTCTTGTGCTACTTTTTCTGTTTTAAAGAATATGGGCATGGCTCGTCAATGACTAATGTGAATAGAAAATGATTAGATAACATTAGTAGTTAGAAGAAGTTAGCAATTACAATACAATTTTATACCCAATGAGAGTACCTAAGCGTTTACTTACAAAATACAATTTGCTAATGTAGTATGATTAGTTTTTTGATTAGTTTACTGTAGTTACGTTTGTATAGTTACGAAATGATAAAGTCGATCGAAGAATAAAATTGTAATTATCCAAACAAGTGTAACTATTTCCAGCCCACATTAAAAAAATCGATGATTACTGATTAGTATTAACTGTATTTAAATACATATATTCATATTTACACAACTACCTTTCAGAAGTAAGTAGTAGATACTACTTTACTTTTTAACATACAAACTATTATCGAAGCTTGAATCAATACAAAAGTTTCATAGAAAGCGACTAATTTCACGCGGGTGTAAGATCGTTGTTGAAAATCATTGCTTATTTTAAACCCAATACACAAAACGAGTATTCAATACAAAGCAATATTCATAGATAGGTTACCTGTTTAGGTTAAGGTTGAGTGACAGGCTGACAAGATAGATCAGACAGCTGGGATGAACGCATTGATGCATCACCTATACGTCCGCAGAATGGATGCATTGAGCAAGAACATCGCATAAATATATAAAGAACCTATCAAAGAAGTCATCAAGTAGGTACCTGATTTTAGAAACTTTTCTTGTATTTAGCTATATTTTCTCAATTATTCTTAACCGCTCTATCATTAGCAATCAAGTTACGATGTGTGTTAGTGAGTGCCATCGTCTGTCTAATTTGTATGAATGTTTTCGTCCAGCGTGCACAGAAAATTATCATCTCTATAATTATCTCTCTGTTTGGAAAAGTCACGTAAGTGAGAGTGACCGAGATAATATTGC
This sequence comes from Alcis repandata, assembly GCA_949125135.1. Classification (NCBI taxonomy): domain Eukaryota; kingdom Metazoa; phylum Arthropoda; class Insecta; order Lepidoptera; family Geometridae; genus Alcis; species Alcis repandata. The sequence goes on from OX421234.1 coordinate 9,230,004, forward strand.
ACGTGCTAGAATATATACTCAGATACTAGCAGTTGTTCCATCAGAACTTGATTGTCCAGCTGTCAAATGATTTTGGATGGAAATTGTTAAGGAGTTAAATTTCTGAGATTTTTTTTCAATTTTTTTACATTTGATAAGTATTATTTTTAAGCAGAAAATTCGAGTATGTGCGGTTTTCAGAGGATTAGTAGTGACTAAAATATTCAAACCATTCAATACCAGGAGGTAGATTTGCTAAAAATCCGAGTAGAATGAAACCCAGAAATTAGATTAAATACGTTTAAAAGATAGAAATCAGTAAAAACGTGGAAAGATCGAAGACTGAAGTAATTTAAGTGAAATTATTGTAAAAGAGCCAAATGCCAGGTAATAAAGTGAGGTGCTTACGATAGCTATTGGGTTCCAACTCCGACTCGAACGGCGGGGTCGGGTATTTCTTTCGGCCTGCAACAATCCAAACGAATCTCTCAAATAAATAAATAATATACTTTGTTTATGGGAACGACGTCAGCCTTTTGGGTGTACTTTACCCGCGTAGCGACTTGAGTTTTGTTTTTTATCTGTAGCTAATATTTTATTTACGTTTATGTAGGTTTATGTAAAGGTGTTTTTACCTGCGTTTATGATTTTGTACAAAATTGAACTAAAATCTACACGTTCAAATTTCAAATTTTATTTTTGTTATTACAATTTATGACCACAGATTATTAAACATTCTAAAACATCAGGCAGGATGCGTGTAGTTTATGCAGTCATACAGAAATTAAGTAATACATGTTACTTTTGAAAGCACACATAAGCTTTTTTTGAATACCTACCTACTTGTAAAGCTCAACGAATCATATAGTTTCACTGCACTCCTATTCACTCTATAGTCCGCTGAATATTTTCCCTGGATGGACGTGAGCTTAATAACTTTGCCCTCACTAATACCCAGGTATACTTTAATACCGGTACACTTAGAGGTGAAGCGAAATACCGGTACCTAGTTTTAATACCGGCAGCAAATGAGGGCGGATTTTTTCCGTAATAGCCGCGGTCGCTGCTCTAGCCTCTTGTGACGCCGTGTAAACAGACTGAGGGCCGGTTTAACAAAAATAACACAATTTTTTACGAGGCTTTTTAATTGAAAAAAATGAAATTGGCTTTTTAGTTTAAAATGTGCGAGAAAATGCAATTATTTGGAAGGTTGGTTAGAGGCGATTTGGTAAAACCAGCCACTTAGCGAATTAGCCAAGTAATATGCTTGTGATATGCACTTCACAATGTTGTATAGGTACGAGCATACCTCGAGCTTCCGCGAGTTCTGTGACACACCTGTGCAATCGATCTAAAAGCACTAAACGCGAATATCTTACCGGCAGGATGAAAAGATGGCCAGTATGTGAAAATAATGACAGATGGCTCATTAAAATGTGTTTTATAGCGTGCTGACCTATTGTTACACACTAATGATCCATGTGAGCTCATGCACAAGATAAATGAGTTAGTCACGATCAGAACATTACACACGCACGGTTGTCTAATGTTTGCCCGAAGAATATAAGCAATAATTCTCAAATGCCCGAATTTTACTGGCCCGAATTTCATTTGCCCGAATTGTTTGTTTACCATAAAAGTTATGTGACATACTCTGGTTTGCCCGTACATTAGATTTCATAATGATACGAGTGCCATACGTATTATTATCCATTTTATTAATTGCAATAATATTATTTAACAGAATAAGTATTTCAACGCCATACTAAATTAATTTCAAATACATCCAAGCCCTTCTTGATTATAGCAAATACAGCAAGCTATGCATTTGCTAATAAAATTCTTACTGGCCTAAACCTACTTATCACTATAATCGATCCATGTCGCTTCCGCAGAAATTAACCTAACGCCTTTGTCCTAAAAAGCGATTGGCTTTCTAGCACTTCGCCGGCCGCTGCCGCGGCACGCTCGCTACGCTCGCTCGGCTCGTGCGTTGTTTTTCATGTTCTAACATAACCTAACCTAACCTATTGATCGTTTTTATTTCTAATACCTACTTATCACTATGATTGATCCAAGTCGCTTCCGTAGAAAATTAACCTAACGCCTTTTCCTAAAAAGCGATTGGCTTTCTAGCACTTCGCCGGCCGCTACCGCGGCACGCTCGCTACGCTCGCTCGGCTCGTGCGTTGTTTTTCATGTTCTAACCTAACCTAACCTATTGATCGTTTAGTTTAAACCGATTTTATGGTTTTTTTCTAGAAGTAATTTCGATGGCAAATGATGTTATGGCATATGATAATTACGCCTTACAATGATGATAACAAATGATGTTATTGAAATTGACTTTATGGAAAACAAAGTTTCTAGCACGTGACTAATATAGTAAACAATGAGTATAACATATAAAATTATGAGAAACAATATTATGTCTGTTGACCAGTATAGCAGATAAAATTATGGCAAATGAAATTCTAGCAAATGGGTGTATACCCACACGCACTGTTAGCGATTATATTAAAGGGTAACAACGTCATTTTTTTCAAATTTTATTATTAAATTTTGAAGACTTGTAATCTGCTCGATAGCGTTGTAAAGCAGGCCTTACTGTTCACAAGTACGGGACATTACGGAAATGGGTCGCAGAACTCACAGAGCGCCGTGATGCTCCTTTTTACACAGAAATGCTTTCGAGGTACACAGTGGAACAACATTATAGCCTTAAATGTCGCAATTACTGCATATTTCAGTTCTGGATTCGTGAAATTTAAATTCAAAGGCTAAGAAAAGTAGGTAAGTTCGTAAAGGCCTTGTTGTTAAAGTTTTTAAATCGCATGAGGGTCTCTAGGTCTCTACTAAGGGTTGTTTTCATACAAAAAACAACCGTAATCTCAAATATTTCTTTGACAAGGCTTATTTTGACATGAATATACGGAACCTATGATTGACTTAAATCTAAAGACAATTTTTGTTTAGACTGAACTATGAAGATTAATTTGATTTTTGTATTCTTCGCGCAATCGCAATAATGAAACTGCTAATGTTATTAAATTTTGACAAGTCGATTGATGAACAACCTCCAAGAAGCAATAGTTTTTATGTAATCTCTATTAATGATAGAGACGGATAGCGCACTTCGTCAGTAACAGAGAAGGACAGAAACTTTATCCATGGCTAAGTCTACAGATCGACTTTTGTTGAACTGCCTAAAATATTTTACACGTATTTTTTTTTTTATCTCTAATCAACATTATTCTGTATAAACTTTTCTCTTCAGCAAAATTTCAACATTTTTATTCGCGCAATAAAATAATTGAATTAACCTAAACGTGACAAGATTTCTCAAAAAACCTCTGAAGGTATTTGAAGTCGTCCTAACTCGGAAGTTGAATCAATTCCGTCCGGAGCGCCCCGGACAGATTTCGTCATCATCCTAATGATATTTCCGTTCCCATTACCGCTGGCAAATGAGACCGGACATCTCAAGAGTCTGGTGGCCACCTCGTAGGTATATTAGATCTAGGCTGGAAATCTACTTTAGTTAGGTTAGGAGAAACTATATCTTATATAGATGTATATTTTAATCGTACTACTTAAAAAGTTTGTAGATATATTATAATAAAATAATAAGGAAATAGTCATAATTACAAATATATATTTCTAAATAAATTACAGTACTTAACCTTAAGGACTAAACTATATCAACCTATGTCTTAAGAACGAATTTAAGAAAATGTTATAAAGTTAACAGAGTGCTGGAATGGTATACACCCATTTGCTAGAATTTCATTTGCCATAATTTTATCTGCTATACTGGTCAACAGACATAATATTGTTTCTCATAATTTTATATGTTATACTCATTGTTTACTATATTAGTCACGTGCTAGAAACTTTGTTTTCCATAAAGTCAATTTCAATAATATCATTTGTTATCATCATTGTAAGGCGTAATTATCATATGCCATAATATCATCGAAATTACTTCTAGAAAAAAATCATAAGATCGGTTTAAACTAAACGATCAATAGGTTAGGTTAGGTTAGAACATGAAAAACAACGCACGAGCCGAGCGAGCGTAGCGAGCGTGCCGCGGCAGCGGCCGGCGAAGTGCTGGAAAGCCAATCGTTTTTTAGGACAAAGGCGTTAGGTTAATTTTCTACGGAAGCGACATGGATCGATTATAGTGATAAGTAGGTATTAGAAATAAAAACGATCAATAGGTTAGGTTATGTTAGAACCTGAAAAACAACGCACGAGCCGAGCGAGCGTAGCGAGCGTGCCGCGGCAGCGGCCGGCGAAGTGCTAGAAAGCCAATCGCTTTTTAGGACAAAGGCGTTAGGTTAATTTCTACGGAAGCGACATGGATCGATTACAGTGATAAATAGGTATCAGAAATAAAAACAATTTTAATGGCTTTTTTTTAATGATTTTTTTGGGCTTGGATGTATTTGAAATTAATTTAGTATGGCGTTGAAATATTCTGTTAAATAATATTATTGCAATTAATAAAATGGATAATAATACGTATGGCACTCGTATCATTATTAAATCTAATGTACGGGCAAACAAGAGTATGTCACATAAATTTTATGGTAAACAAACAATTCGGGCAAATGAAATTCGGGCATTTGAGAATTATTGCTTATATTCTTCGGGCAAACATTAGACAACCTGCTGGAATACATAGGTACATAATAATATGTACATAGAAGAACTTTTCATTGTTCACACCGTAAATTATGTTATAAGCACAAGTATCATAAAGCTTAAAAATAGCGTAGCAACTGGCGGCTTTATCGCTAAGAGCACTATAACATCCTCGATTTTCTGATAATTATATTATATGTATGTGACTAGCATTTATTATCATGAACGTAAGTTTTGAAGCTACTCAAGTTCAAGACAGACTATTGAAATCTGTAGAGTCTCCAACTTATTATAATGCTCATTGTATGATGAAAACAATTATTTTATTTTATAACAAGCAACTTTATCTCGGCAACTTTTTTAATTGAGCGTAGAAATTTACGTTGACGATGTCAAAAATCATTCCAAAAAAATTTCCAACCGTCTGTAAATTTCCTTATAAATGTCACAATCACCACCTGTAGCTTGAAAGTGATCTCTAATTTAAATGTCTATTTTCCTTTGAAGTCTCAAAGATTTTCCTAACCGTTTCCTCTGGCTCGGCGCCGGTGGGTGTGATAGGATAGCGGAAATGGGTCAGCGCATTCTGAGGACGCTCCTTTTGCACTTTTTAGGAGACGACTTGTGAGGACTTGAGGAGTGAAGAAACGTTGATGTGGCATTTTGTTATAATTAACACGAGTGTAGTTACTCTCGCTCGTGTTCCAAAACCACGTTCGTTTCTATGGTGGATGTGGCAGTTAAATAGAAGCAAAAAAATTAAGTAGAACTAGCAAGAACGATTTATTTTTCTTTTGAGGTTTATTGATTAAGCTGAGAAAATAAATGCTAGTTCTAACAGTGAAATTAAATAAATAAAAATAACTTTGATAAGTGATTAAGTATCTACTTTACAAAAAAGAATCAAAATACGTGAAATGAAAAAGACTGAAATTGCTGCTACACGATGTAGAGCGTTTGAAATTCTAAATTTTAAACCTCAAATACAACTTAATTAATTTGGTATACACCCATTTGCTAGAATTTCATTTGCCATAATTTTATCTGCTATACTGGTCAACAGACATAATATTGTTTCTCATAATTTTATATGTTATACTCATTGTTTACTATATTAGTCACGTGCTAGAAACTTTGTTTTCCATAAAGTCAATTTCAATAATATCATTTGTTATCATCATTGTAAGGCGTAATTATCATATGCCATAATATCATTTGCCATCGAAATTACTTCTAGAAAAAAATCATAAGATCGGTTTAAACTAAACGATCAATAGGTTAGGTTAGGTTAGAACATGAAAAACAACGCACGAGCCGAGCGAGCGTAGCGAGCGTGCCGCGGTAGCGGCCGGCGAAGTGCTAGAAAGCCAATCGCTTTTTAGGACAAAGGCGTTAGGTTAATTTTCTACGGAAGCGACTTGGATCAATCATAGTGATAAGTAGGTAATAGAAATAAAAACGATCAATAGGTTAGGTTATGTTAGAACATGAAAAACAACGCACGAGCCGAGCGAGCGTAGCGAGCGTGCCGCGGCAGCGGCCGGCGAAGTGCTAGAAAGCCAATCGCTTTTTAGGACAAAGGCGTTAGGTTAATTTCTACGGAAGCGACATGGATCGATTATAGTGATAAGTAGGTATCAGAAATAAAAACAATTTTAATGGCTTTTTTTTAATGATTTTTTTTTTTGGGCTTGGATGTATTTGAAATTAATTTAGTATGGCGTTGAAATATTCTGTTAAATAATATTATTGCAATTAATAAAATGGATAATAATACGTATGGCACTCGTATCATTATTAAATCTAATGTACGGGCAAACAAGAGTATGTCACATAACTTTTATGGTAAACAAACAATTCGGGCAAATGAAATTCGGGCAAGTAAAATTCGGGCATTTGAGAATTATTGCTTATATTCTTCGGGCAAACATTAGACAACCAATTAATTTAATTAATCAAATATTGTCAAATCTGAAAATCACTTGCAAACACTTAGAACTTAAAAATAAAGGAAAATGTTAAGTAGGCAAAATGTTTCTGTAATTTTACATCCCTGACTTGCAGGGACACGTCGAACGTGACTTCGTGAGGATTGCATGTGATTAGTTATAACTATTACAAACAGACCAAACCGCAACCCATTAACCATTATATAGCTTTGAAACATACGTATTGTTTGTTTCCGTACTTGGAGTTATACGAAACCGTTAAATTGCACATTTGCGTTTAAAACGTGATTTGACGACGGAATCCAATTATAAGTTTCCTCTAGCACTTACAATACAATACTATAACTCTTTATTGACACCACAAAAAGGAAATCACAAACGCAGTAAAATACATACGAGTAAGAGAAAGGCACAAAAGGCGGACTTATCACTTAGAGCAAGGGTTCCCAAACTTATTTTGTCTACTACCCACTTTGAGAATAAATTATCTTTTAGCGCCCCCTTTTTTCACCAACATACTTATAAACCACTAAAACTTCAAATTAAATTAATAATGCATAAACTCGTTTATCTCATTCGACGCTCAATCGTACTCAACAAGTAAGAACAAGTATTGTATGAACCAGCCGATTGATACAGGAATGCAGAATTCGGGTTATTTAACAAAAACTTGTTAAAACATGATTGCCCGCGGTCTACTATCTCAGAAAACCTAGGAGTACTAATAACTAGGAGTACTAATAACTATTAAAATGCAAAAGTATGTTTGTGTCTACTTTCATTTCGAAACGGAGCGACCGATTGACATGATTTTTATTTTATATATTCAATAAAACAGGACACATATATGAACTACGGCACTATGCGGAGAGAAATATCGAACCGAGTTTGAGCAATCTCTTAACTAATATTAGTTGAGGTTCACAAGTTGTAGTTGAGAGTCGAGAGCTCATGCAGTCGGTGTCTAAGAGGCCTCCTAGCTAAATGAAATTACAAATCACCCCCCAAGCCTCTACACAAGGCCCCCATTTTTTTTCTGGGTCTCTTACTGCCCCCCTTTAGGTCTGCAGCGCCCACAAGGGGGCGTTATCGCCCACTTTGGGAACTCCTGACTTAGAGCGTTGTCTTCCAGACATCCTTTGATACTTTATTATTATTGGTAAAGTGTATTTTACAGTGTTTTTCTGCTGAGAAGCAAAAATAATAAATATCTTTGCTAGGAAGTGCAAAGTCCTTCATATGGGTATTATGAGTACTATTCGAGGACCAAAAGGTGTAATTCAGACTAGTTAAGCCTGTGTTAGTATTTAAAAATTTTGACCTCTCTTTTTGACCTCAGATATAAGTTTCTTAGGCATTTATTATTTTACATCTGATGTTATAATATAAAAGCTGAAGCTGATAATTATAATTTTCATTAAAGACGGAAGCGTAGAATGACGTGAGAGCAAAGGACAATCCGGACAGTCTTCGAGTAATATACGGAATTTTTTTGTTGAATGCGGATTGTCAGATGACATCACGACACAGTATTTTTTGTACTTGATTTTTACAAAAATGTACATTTGGCTAGGGATAATCGAATAGCACAAAAAATTAGATCATACTCGTATAAACTAACTTTTTTTTATGCCATGTTGGCAGACAGGCAAATGGGCAGCCTGAATAAGCAATCACCGTCGCCTATGGATACCTACTTGTAACACTGGATGCGTCATTGACACGCTGCCGACCTTTAAAGACTCGCAAAAATAGTAAAATCGTTTCTATCCCGTTACCAACTGAGTCGTAGGGCCATAAACGTCAATAGGGATCGGGGCCACAATACTATCTACTATTTTTCTATCTGATTTTATTCTTATCGGTATGCACCTATAACCAGCTATGTAAACGTGCCTATAAATCGTTAGGGTTCGTAACAAGGCAGTCGGCTAGATTTAAAAACGTTCAAACCATTCTAACTCTCTTTTATGCTTTAGTACGCAGCAAATTAGAATTCAATTCGCTTATTTGGGACCCGCATGAGGAGAAATATACGTTATTACTTGAGAAGGTGCAAAGAAAATTCGCTCGCCACCTTTACAAGAAAGTATTTGGTTACTATCCTACTTGGTACTATCCGTCTTTATTTGTCTCAGGAATGGTGGGCCTGAACACACTCGAGCTTAGGCGGAAGTGTGCGCTCGTCATTCATTACTACCTGCTTCTTAACAATGGGATAGATAACCCTACCGCGCTGGCTAAGTGCGCGCTGTATGCCCCGGCGCAGGAGGTGCGCGCGCGGGCGGCGCGGCGCGGCCGGCGGCCCCTGCCGCTGCTCGCGCCGCTCGTCCACCCGACCACCGATACCTCGCGGTACGCGCCTACTCACCACTATATTTATTTTAGTTTAAATTCGAAATTAATATCAAGTAATACTTTATCTACAATTAATTTAGGTTAAGTTTTTTGTATATTTATATGTACGAGTATATATTTTTTCTTGTTTTATTAAGATGTGTAAATTGTTTCAAACACGTTTTGGTAAAGAACAACTGTAAGTGTTTGGAAAGTTGATAAATAAATAAATAAATAAATAAATAAATAACCATCTTACGTACATCACTATGCGGCTCCATAAGACCCACAAGTGCGAGCGAGATAGATATAGAGAAATGATTTATGGCCGCACGACTCAGTTGGTAACGCGGTGACTATAGTTTTTGTACCTCCATGGCAGTGCAAAGCCGGGATTTGTGGGAAGCTAGATAATACTAGACGCGACGCAAATCAAAGCTGGTTTCCGTCGAGAAAGCACCAATCCGTCCCATCTCGGTCGGACTAACTGGAGCGGTGAGGAAAAGGAAATTGTGACGTCATGATTTAACATTGAAGACTTGTTCTTGCAGTTAAAGCGATGTAAATTGAGTGCAGTGCAATTTGAGTTTAAAAAATAAACTGAGCTTAGCGTTTCAGATGCATATTTAAGCTTATTTTTTACTTTTTATTGCATGCTTTGCTGCTCTTGTCATCACATTCATTAATGAAATATTAAACTCGAGCAATAGGCACCTATAGCTGGTTTTGTTGTTATGTTATTGCAAAACAAAAGTTGCTTTTTGTTGTTATATAAAAATATATAATTACATATTACAACAAGATCTACTTGAGTTCAAAGTAAGTAAATCTCGTAGGCGTCGTAATAAAGATGTATGATACTTGCCAAAAAAAGTTTAAGAGCCTGCAATATAATAAATAGCAACGTATGAATAGCACTATTTAAATATAAAGAAAATTGATATAAAAAGAACATTAGGAACATAGTACGTGCACAACGCACATGCTTTATTAAAAGCTTTTATTTAACTTGCAATGTATGTAACTTAACTATGTAACTATGTTTGTTCAGATGGAATCTTGCAACTCAATTTTGAACCACTTTCCGATGTCCGATTGAGCTGAAATTTGGTACGTGTGTAACTTTGATGGCAAAGCAATTAAAGCTCATTTTTAATTTGTTTTTAAATTAACTAATTAATTTGCGTTTTGTGGAAAGGTATTCATTGTGACCATTCAAACTCCTGGTAAACAAGGATGCGGTTGCATTGACCTCTCCAAGGAGAACCAGTTAGCGTCGTCATAAATACCCAAATAAAATTCGAATAGCGTAAATAACATGCTTATATAGCCTTTACAGCACAGTTCATTGGAGAGTACATCTAGAGCTTTAGTTTTAAAATAAGTTTGTAGCGCACTTCATTTCTATGTTGCGCAAAGTGAAATGACGGTTAATTTGGTCAAATTAAGCAACGTTCAGAAGTAAAACTTGCATGGGTCTTAAAAATATGTCTCTCTCTAGATTAGGGGCGGCCCTTATATCAAAGTTTTTAAACCTCCAGGAATACCATTCTTATTCCATTTTCCATGCATGTGAATAAAAATGGGGAACGTTCGCAGGGGAAATTGCGGCAAATGAGATTTCCGGTCTGGCGCCCCCGTGATATGCAACGAAATGTCATTTTTGCGATACCGCCATATTGGATTTAATTTAAACATTAAAGTGTATTTTCTTTAGTTTTTGTTCAGGAATATTTTGAAAGCGTATATAAGCTAAACGTGGTTACGTGACTTGTGATAGTGATAATAAAATTATTTTAGGACCGACTCTGAAATAGCGAAATAATAAGTTGTTCGAATGTGAATGACTTCTTTCTATGTATATAATACTTACATGAATTGTATGGTTCCATAGCAAACCAGGGAATCATAGTTTTGTCATGTCTTTCCTTCCGTTTATATGTCTTTAGTCACGGATTCGTAAAAAAAGTAAGAGCTTCTCAAAATTATGAGTAAGTACAGCCAGGATATCTGACACGTCTAAAAAATAAGCTGACCGTGTAAACAGTGGAAAAGAGAAACCTGTGATCATGATGTATACATCAATAGACAGCGACTCGTCCGTAATAAATCAAGTTAGTATCGCGGTTTTTCATCAATTACATGTCATGGAATATTACTGGTACAGGTTTAGGTGATGATTTCTTGACCTTTGCGTAAATATTTTATGATAATTTTAGATTCGTGTTTATTTTTGCTGTTACACGCTTATTAAATACCCGTTTTGAGCATAGATCCCATAATCAATTTAATCTGGAATCCAGTTGGCTTTAACCTAATAAATACATGAATAGGCATACAAATTGAATAGCAATGTGCTATGTACTGAGAAAATGTCATAAGCTTGCGTTGTACTGACGGAAAATACGTATAGGTAAATTTGTCGTAATTCTGAACACATTTTCCTATGAAACCAAACCTGAAATCGCAATTTCGCAAACATGAAACTTCAAGTTTCAGGAAAAAAATTAAAAACTCTGATGAATTTTGTTGAATATAAATAATAATATGATTTTCTTAATCATATGGTGTTATTTTTCGAAATTTCAGGCATTTTTTCTTAACATTACTGGTTAGCGTCATAGTAAAATGGAATCGAAATTATGAGAAGGTGCGAGTATTTACTTATACCTGTTTTCAGTTCTCCAAGCTTAAAACCCAGCAGAATATTAATCATGTTGCTGAAAAAAAACTATAGTGTGATCTCTAGCTCAGCGGTCGTAGCATTGAACTTGTCAAGGTGACTCCAAATGTCAGATGTGAGATCGATTGAGAAGCGACGAGACGTTTCACTTTTGTGCAGTAATACCTCTTGTGAAGTGTGCGACGCTAATTTGTATATTATTAGCCCTTGAATGTGAGATTTTTTTTTTTTCAACAGAAAAAAGCAAATTTTAATCAACAGGTTTGCACTAGCCAATGTACTCAATGACGAGTGTGCTTTTATTACTGTCTTTTTCCATTACAGTTTAAAATTTTACAAGACATACGCACCAATTAATATTACTATGAATTTTCAAGCTTCAAAAGGACTTTTTAAGATTATTGTCTAAGTTCGAAATGCCACCGACAACTTTATGCTTGAAGTATTATAATTGTAGGCATGACATGATGTCTGTCGTCACACACGCAGTTTGTATTTGATAGAAAAATGTATGAAAAATCCTGTTTCTATTTACGCTCGATACTGTTCTATTTTTATTTTCTCCTACGTATTTGTCAATAGAAGTCATGCTAGGAGTGCTATATAACAAAACATATAACAAAACAGAAACGTCACTGCCTAGCCAATGTGTCCGAACTGTAAATAGGCTGATATAAAGTGGGTAGAAGTGATTTTGGAGCATGACATTCAGGTTGGGACTCGGTGGGGCTTCTATGTGGTGGGTGTATACTTCACCAATCTCGTGGTTTGTTCAGTCGGGCTTCTTGAAAAATACTGACGACGAACTTAAAAAATATTCCACGTTAAATAACATAAAAAGTTAACCCATTTTAACCATATGAGTTATAATAATTATTAAGACCGCATAAAATATCATCAGTTAAGTATGTTAAGTATAAAACTTAAGTTAGAATTTGACATACATGTGTAATGTGTATGTACCCAAGTATAGCTATTAAAATGTATTGATTTAGTTTATCAAACATAATAAATACAAGTAAGTAGGTACATACATCATAGTGTTACATAGTAGAGTAACAGCTGAGTGTTAACTCGTAAAAATAAGTCGAATCAGTAACAGAAGTTAGTAATGTAGACATCATGTTCATGTATCATGTATCATGTTTGTGTACATTACTAACTTATGCACTTAGACGGGCAAGTATACATTTTCCTTAAATTCGGTAACAGTAGGTACGGATCATATAACCAATTGACAGCTCGTTCTATTGCGTTCTAAAAAAACAATATAACGCGCAAAACGAATTTCGAGTCGTCAAATTGCAAGTGCTGTTAGAAATCTCTGTTAAAATCTGAGTTTTATTTCAAACAAAATTTTCTGCATGCATCTTCAACCAATTTTATCATTTTAAGGTAAGAGTGTGGTTGCACTTGCCACATGGTCGTGACGCTGGGCTGGCCATGGTTTAACAAATGTTTGATCAAACCATGAAATGTGTTGTCACTGTTTGCACTACATGACCACTATTTTAGGTCGCGTGTGGTTTTAGATTGCGCATTGGCTCAAATATTTGGGATGGTAATTAAACATCGCGGTTATTGTGGTTGGGAAAGCGTGATTAACAAATCTAGTACTCATCCAAATATCAAGATCTTTTATGAAATTAGTGTACGAAGTATGTCTCAATCACGATAACATTGACAAAATTAATGAAAAACACACTAAATAATTCAGGTTCGGACTTTACACCATGTCATTCACAAGTTTTCGTTACACGCTGTGCAAATTAAGAAGTGAAGGGGTTAAATTAGGAAAAGTAGAGCAAGAAAGGTGACAAATATAATAATTAGACGAGTAACACTGTATAGTTGGTCCCGTGGAAAATACATGAATAAAGAGAATGGAATGCTCGAAAATTGTATCATCAGATTTTAGACACGCAATTTTTTTTCCATGGATGAAATCACTTTCATCCATAAGACGTTTTGTGCTTATTTCTAAAGTTTTACTGTATTTGTACTTTTCTATATGCAGCTAATAAATTTTTATTGTGAAAGGGTTTACAAAAATTACTACGCAAACAAATTATATCTAAGTACCGAAATAATTAAACTTTATACACGTCCCATTTAGAACTTTAATTCATCCGTGATTTTAGTTTAACTAAAGGGCAAAATGAAGGGTACTTCAGAATGTTGACCGTAATTTGCGTTTTAGTAAGCGGCGCCTTAATATTTCGGATAGCTCTACCAACCATAATGATTAGCGTGTTGTATACTACGTAAATACTTAGTGGTCACGCTAACTTCAATTTAATAGTTTCGAAAATATTGTTACGATAATTTGCTGCTATTGCTTTACGAGTTTTTTTAGGTCACCGGATTTGAGACTGAGTTTTCCTGTTTGGGTCTTCGTATTTGCTTTGTTTTGTAACGCTACTTACGTATTGTAACTTAGCTTAATTTACACTCAGCTGGTCGTTCCCATTTGACTAGCGACATTTATGAACCTTTTTTTATCAAATAATTATTATAATTAATTTGTAAAACAATGAACAGGGCCTGTAACGTAACCTAGAGCCTTAACTGAATCGCCCTGGCTTACATCTCGCTCTGAAAGCTAAAGATAAAGCGAGACAGAAGCTTACGCGATTCAGTTTAGACTCGAGCTAAAAGCTCATGGTAAGAGCCCAGAACCCTTACAGCTCACACAACCTACCTTATATCTGAATGTCAAACTAATCACCACTGTATTTTCGAATTAAAGCTGTGACAAACGCCCGGTTTCATACCTTCATTGTAAATGGAGTCGATTTGTTCACTCTCCACACTCTGCAAGCTGTCATCCTCCGAGTACTCCTGCTGCCCTTCCTGACTCTGCTCCTCCTGCTCCTCTTCCTGCTGGTAATCTTCTTCAGGCTCCTTTTCCTGTGTCTTTTTGCTTTCATTGAATGTTTTCATTGGCAAGATATCCGATATGGAAGGCGCTCTCACCGCCCCGTTTCGCAGCCCTAACTTCTTCTGGATGTAAGCTTCCAGGATCTGCTTTGTGATCTTGTTCTGCCTCGCCAGCTCTTGAAAGTCTGTGGAGAAGGGGAAACAGATAAAAATGACTGCACCAATCAGTTTTTGAAAGGCTCAAGAGTTTAGGATAGAAATGAGTTGAAAGGGGTCGGAGTCATTTTTATCTGGTTTCCTCGTTCTCGGGAAGAAAATGTGGACTAAAAGTAGGTTATCTATGCTAAACAAACTGCTGCTTTTTTAAATCCTCAAGTATAAAGAAATAAAGATAGAATTTCGCCGCCGTGAAGATTTACATCTTAAAGAAATAATAGACACTTATTATTTTGGTTTTTGAAAATCAACCCCCAAAGGGGTGAAACGGGGTATTAAAGTTTGTATAGAAATATTTTTTTCTTAATGGTACGATTATTTAACTTTGCAAATTTACTAAGCTAAAAAAATAATAGATACCTGTTTCATTATTTTTGGAATATCAACCCCTGTGGGGTGAAATGGCGTGGTAAATATAGTACGGAGAGAGAATTGTAATGACTCGCTGACAGATAAGGCACATCCCACACCGCTGGTCGTAGAAATTTAAAATACGGAGGGTGTGTTTGTCTTGACGAGTAAACATGTACCAACAAAGAATTTTTTGAAATTCAACCTCTAATAGGGTGTTAAAGTTTGTATGGGGAAGCATTGTTTTTGACGCCACGGTATTGAAACTTTACAAATATACTAAGCTTAAAAAAATAACGAACACCATTTTCCACCATTTTCACCACTTTTGGAAAATCAACCCTTGTGGGGGTGAAATGGCGTGGTTAATGATAGTACGGAGAAAGAATTTGTTTTGATGCTAACTCAATGAAACTTTACAGATGTACCTACTAAACTTAAGGCGTGTAAACAACATCCGGAAAAAATCCAAAACCTTCGAAAAGTCACATCCTCGAGGTGGAACTGCTAATTATCTCGAAAACTAAAAACATTTTTACCAAAGCGCTGAGACTAAAAAGTCACCAAAACCTCGGACCTTTTTGGAGCCATTAAAAACTTTGAGGGTCTATATCTCCGATACGGTTGAAGATGGGTGGGTGTTTGACTAAATGTCATAGGAGTTAGCAAGGGCTACTTGATGGTGGTGGCGAAAATCCAAATGATTCAAAATGGCCGTCATTTTTCTAAATGATTCGAGAGGGCTGACTTATTGCATCCGGGGGTTTTTGGGGTCCCTGCTTCCATTGTATGACGCCTTTTACATGCTCTTAATTAATTAATTAATTATCGGTTCCCGAGGTATAGTCCACGCGGGCGAAGCCGTGGGCGGAAGCTAGTAATTACATAAAAGTCAGTTCGAAGTTCGATCGTTGAGTTCCATTATAATGTCAACCATTTATGTTAGCAACTAATTTGTTAGAAATAATTAATAGATAAGTGAGAATTTCAGAAGTGAAATGTTAAAAGCTTTTTGTATTTTATGGCCAATAGAATATTTTGGCATTTTATAAATGGGTATCATTAAACTAGAAAGACGGCTACTTGTTATTATTTTATCACTGGATTTTTTTCCTGCAGGTCAATGATTTTGGACAACACGCAGGTCAACGCCTTAAAACCTATTAAAGTTATTCAAATCAATGTCAGTGCCTTCTGAGTTTATGGGTATTTTGGGTATACAAATTTGATTTAATAATACCTTATTTCACGCTTAATTACGTTATATTTTGCAAAGCATTTTTTTTTACGATACGTGTATGTTGTTAGCTATTATAAGTCATCTAACTTGGTTGGCATGAATATTGTATTTGTTTCGGCCATCTTACAATCAGCTGTACCGCCGAACTCAACAAAGTGAGAAGGACATTCGCTGCATAAATCCAGATCTTTGTTTCCAAACCATTTATCAGAACACAATAGATTCAGGTATGTGCTATACATACACGAGTAAAACATAGAATGTACGGAAGTGAGATTGTTGCCGGTTTGTATAATTGTAGGTACTGTAATTGCAGGGCACGAAGCATCAGGATAACTTAGTAGTAGAAGGGCCTTGAATTGTTTTCAAAAGGAAGGGATCAAGGTAAAAAGTACCTATTAATTACCCAGCATTGTTGTTCTTAGGAGGTAGGTACTTTTTAAAGTATGTTTCACTATCCTCGAAATTGATATCCGTTCTAGATTTATTGAAACCTTGACTTGATTTTGAAACATGTTTTTTATAAAGTACGAGTACATGCTGTATCAATGTTTTTAAAATAATTATTTTTATTACATGCTGTGGTATTAACTGGTATTTGATTAGATCGTTGACACCATAATTTACACGAGAGTCAAACGAAATGGTCGACGAACCTATCTTCCAAAAAAACGTAATTTATTAGGATCAGTTTGTTGACTTGTTAGTTATTTGAGAAAAAAGATTTTTATTTTATTTATGAGTTCATTGATTTAATAACGGTTAATAATATTAAGTTGAATAAAAATACAACTCAACACATAGTAGGTAAAATGGTCTAGTGTAGGTACGAAGCTTAAATTAAAATACAGAGAATTTAGTGGAGGGAAAAAACCCAGCATGACATCCAATGGGGTTGGAATGTGTCGAAAGGAATTTAATGTTAAAAATGGTACCAGAATGTTTCATACTAAAATTGTTAAAAACATAAAGTACTACTTACTTAATAATTCAATGCAAAAACTTGGTGAACCATCGCTATCGAGTATTTACCTATTATTTTCTCCGATACCACGGGGTGCAGCTGGTACCCGAGTTATGCAACTAAAAAGCACAAAAAAATCTTTTGTCAAACGTGCCAGAGCACAAACGCGGAACAAATACAAGTAACAATGATAGAAAACGAAAACAGCTTTCTGAGGCAAACCGGTCACGAAAGTGGCTTATTACTTACTCGTACTACTATACCTATTGTAAAGTAAGAAGCTATACACAACGTGTATACATATACAATGTGTATAAACGGTAATACTTTAGACTAAATGATACTTATTACCTACTTATTATATTATGCATTATAATATAATATTTACAATATAGAATACTAACTCTATATTAAAACTTTTCTGACTTTTTAGAGGTAATTATTGTTTCCAAGTTTGTGACAGAATAGAAATGATAAATACCATAAGAGTGAATTGGTGTTTTCTAGTCAAGCGTGCTCCATCGTAGACCGCGTCGTTCCTTACCATCAGATTCAGAAACTTCTAACAGTGATAAAGAGATAGGTAGGTTCAGAACACTATTCTTAGACCACTAAGTTTTATTAATTACCCGGACAAGGCGTGATAAATAACTAGTTTTCCATATTTCAAACAGCTTTTAGTACCTATTAGTTTAAACTAATAAATATGTATCAATTTGAAAAAAACAGAAAATTACTAACGTCAAATCTTTAAACGAGTAAAACCAGCTAGAATTAAATTAAGTACTTTTTTAATAACCATACTTTAATTAAATTAAAAAATGTCTGCGATCAATTCATTCAGAACAATTAAGAGGTCACTGGTATTTGAATAAATATTAAATAGAAATTAAAGTAAAAATAAAATATGGAAATTGGCACAGGACCGGATAAATGGCGCGCTGAAGAGGTGACCTATAAAATCACCTTTTATATTAGTAGAACTCAACAGTGGGTGAAAAATGATTACTGGTGATGAAACTATGAAATAAGTAATAAAAAACATAGGTACACGTTTGATATCAGATAAATTATTATCTATCAGTAAAACAATACCTTATCAAGCATGACCAAACCGCAACTAGCGAAGCAAAACTGTCGCCCGTAAGAAACAGTAGGTACTCGCATGTGTGTAAAGGCTACTTATTTTTGTATCCAGAATAAATATAACTGATAATGAACATTCCGATGCAAAATAGGTAAAAACAGCATCTTTAAGTAAATATATGAATGAGGAAACCACAAAACAGCGGAAACATACTTAATGTGCAGATGATTAAGACTATTGAATGTAGTGAAAATGAAGAAGGACTGAAATTGAGAACTTATCTACATTAATTTAAGTAGTATGAGGATTTAATTTTGAATATTATTATGATTCAATAAAACATCCAAGATATTTCCGAAGAGGACGAAACTGGTGAACAGCCTTTGTGATAAGCGTTAAATTAATCTTAAAATTTGTGAAGGCTGTATAAAAAAGTTGGTGAATATTTATGGGCAATTTTAAAATTGCGCGGTTTCCTTTTTAGGATGGTGACGATACTGCATTTATATTTGAGGTGAGTTGGCGTATAATCGTATTTATTATTAAGGAAATTCCAATAACAGGGTGTTTATTTATTTATAAACATTAAGGGATTATTGGTCAATTTATTTTTACAATCCGTTTTAGGCATGACTGTCTAAAATACTTATTTTTAATATTTGTGATGATTTTGCGTGTTTAATTAGTACTCTTTTGTATCTAGCCAACTTATTAATTTTTATATAGGAAGATAGGAAGGTAGGTTATGATTTGTCAACTTTCGTTTTTTTTTTCTATCAAAATTTACCAAAGTAGGTGCGTCACAACATATTGGTTGTAAGAAATAAATAATAAATAAAATAGTTATTAGCCTAAAGCTATCACGTGACGTTAGGCGACAGGACATCAGGCGAGTGATTTGCTCGTCTCGTCACTCAATTACATAAACGAAACGAAAAAAAAAAATATTCTTATAGAAAAATGCTCTTATGGCGTTTCTTAAAAAAATTAAAATAAAACACGACTTCTTATACTTAAAGTAACTTGTAAGTAAACAGAAGCGTTCTGTTCTTCAAGCAAAATTGCTGCTTTTTAAATAGAGTATCCGTGTCTAGAGATCATTAAAGTATAATAGTCGCACCCACTTCGTTACGTTGATAGTCCCAACACTCTCACTTTGTATTACGGCTGTTTTTCACTCGCCACCCAATTTATTTATCTCATACAGACTGTAAAACAAGCTTCAGTGAATCGGTGAAACTTGTTCACGCGATTTCCGCCCTTAAGGCTTTGGAACTGGAATGGAAATGGTATATCTTTGAGAGTGAAAGTGAGCAAATATCTGTTGACCATTGTTTTGGTATGATGTTACGTTGATGAACAAGGCTTTTAATGGTGAAGGTCGATTCTAATCATAGACTAATTTTCTTTTAGGTACTATCATTATTCGTGTCTGTTAATTTGCAGCTGCTATTTTCACTTGTTTCGAAAATTCCGTCCATAAAGCAGGTGGTGTAGGTACTATGAACTCACGAATTGTTCACAACAACGACATACGAGTAAATTTAGAACACGTTAATTCATAGATATTTAATTGTATGCATATAAATACAGATACCTGTAATGAGTATAATATAGATGAATCGACAATTAAAATTTTAAGTCACAATATTATTGAAACGTAAAAAACTCAAAGTTTTACTTTTAAAACTCACAAAATAAACTATGTATCTTGAAATAATTCAAATTTTATGGAGTACTAGATAGTAGCATTTCAAATACGTAAACGCGCTTTATTTATTAACTATTCACAATTTCTATTCAAACGGACCCCTCTGCGTCGAATGTTCCATTCTGTTTTATTCATCCTAAGCTATTAGTACAATACAAAGTAGTTAGATATTTATTCAGTGCTATAATCGCCATTATCGACAAAGCGTGAAGCGGATGTGGGTCAAGTTCGCCTCTTAGCTAATCGAGCATTGTTTAACAACAAGCTTTCGAATCGGCTGATCGGTCTTTCAATTAGTTAGTCGTTTTGTTAGCAATTTGCTACTTATATTGCAGTTAGGCCTACCAAATCATTTTTTTCGTCTTTTGAGTGTTTTCTGTCATTGATTTAAGGCCCACTAAAATTATATAACGCGAAAGTTTGTATTTATTTATATTCTGCTTAATTCCATTACAAGTATATTTATAGATAATTTGTAGTATGAAAAACTACTATTAACAACTCTGCCATAGATAATTCAACCTTTTCTTTTAATCGAAATTGAGGAAATCCTGAAACTAATCGGTGAATCGTGAGACGTCGCATCAAAAACCTCAGACACATTTATATCGGAATTTCAAATCAACATCTTGCAACAGAAACGATCGAGATTACCAACATTCTATGAGTTAACTTTCTGGAAATTTAAAGAAACTCGGAAATTACAGAAAATAACTACTCAATATGGGGAGGGCGCTGTACCTACTAAGTGATGTACCTACTCAGTGAAATTTATCGAAACTAAATTTATTTTTAATAATTTTTTATTTTTAAAAACTCAAACGCAGCACAAAATGTGCACAGTGTACATCATTATTTATTTGCAAATTTCAATTCTTCTATCGGTTGGAAGATCTTGCAACCGCGATCGAGATTCGCAACAACCTAATGAAGAGTTTCCTAACAGATACTTATCAAACAATTGTGAGATACATTGTTTACTAATTATGTCGATCGAGGAATGCTGATCCATTTTGCATACTGTAGGCAACTGAGGTATGGGGAGAATGAAAAAGATAACTAGAATCATTTAGTAAGAGTTAATAAAATGGATTAAAAAAACACGAGGAACTACCGTGTTTGTAGATTTTATTTCTATACCTACACGCAATAGCACTACAATAAAAAAAATAAAAACAAAAATTATAATGTCTTGGTTTTATAATTCATGCTCCAATTCGTAAAATTAACGCCGATGATAAAATATATACATATATGTAAGTAAGTAGGAGTAAGTAAATTACTTAAGTACCTACTGTGAATTGTAATTGAAAGTTTGAGTTGTACAATCAATATTTGTCACAGAGATATTTAGAGCTAATTTAAATATTGTTGTGCTTTCAAATAAATAAATGTGTAGTGTAGAGGTGCATCAGGCGTATTCATTTAAATTAAGTTAGATCAGTTAAATTTTGGTTCAATATTTTTATTCTCACGAATACGAATATCCATAGGTAGAGGACGCGAAACTTAATCTACCAGTCTACCTAATACTTTAATCGTCTCTATTCAAGTTCAAATTACAAAAGAAATAACAAAATTACAGTGTTCAATGTTCGCAAAGATTCTGTTTCGAAATAGCAATCTATCAAAAACATCTCTGAATCGAACTTGAACTTTTGACGGATGTAAACGACTTATAGTTTTTTAAAGTAGCAATGAATAAGGTTATTAATGAGACTTAATATATGTTTTTCTTCAATAACATATGATTGAGGTTTCGGGATGATTTGTACGTGCTCCGCTTAATTTAATTTTGACCATAAAGAGCAAAAGGTTTACCTGAAGATTAGTTACCGTTACCACAGCCGTTACCCACAACCAAACCTATCTTGTATAAAACTGGTACTCATCTTGTTACTTAGTTACATAAGTTTATTAGATAACAAACACCTAAGTCAATTAAAATGCTGAGAGCTTTGCAGAAGCTGCCTAAGGTTTCAAGACATTATATTCTACAAAAAGTAACCCATGTTAATAAATTATGTTCAAGTTTTTGTGCTTTTGCAATAACACATAAAATACTTCTGGATGTAATGCCGATTTTTAATTTATATTATCTTCAATTGCTTTGTACCTAGAGTACGGCCTGTGACCGAGTTATATAGAAGGAATTTTGTACTGTTTATGTACCTACCTTATTTATAAGCAGTAGGTCGGCAAGGTGACACAAATTAGGATAGTCCAGTCAAATCCTGCAATGTGGGCCAAGGTCCTATGAAAAAGTGTCAATTAGGATGACAATGGGTACCGTTGGTTTGTGTCTACGTAACATTTTCTTAATGCACCTTAATCTATTTGCAACACTATCTCTTGGAGGTCGGATTCGTTACATTGTTTGACTAAAACATCTAGTGAAGATAAAGTATTTATGTATGTTAAGTATATATATATGTTAAGCTTAAGTAAGTTACTGCAGTTTGTTGCTACAGATCATTCACGACTTTTCAGTTACCAGTCTTACAGTTATTGACTTTGCTGTATTAAATTTCAAGGTGCAGATAATAAGTACCTAGGTATAATTTTGGGTATAGCATAAGTCAATTCAATTCAATTTATTTTCGGACCATAGATTGATTACAGCACTTAGTAACATCAAATACACAATCGTAATCTTAATTATGAGTTACGAGTTATGAGTTACCTCGCAGTTTCAGCTGCGTTATCGGAAATAAAAAGATTCCTATAAGGTATTAATTATCTAGCATAAGACTTACTAGGTATAAGCTAGCCTTATCACAAGTTTCATCCAAATCCGTTTAGCCATCTTTGCGTGATCGAGCAACACACCCCCAAACAAATACATTGATTACTAGGATTTATTGAAATCAGGTATTTACGCACAGTTGGAAGCGTTGTACCTATATAAATCTGTTGTTTACATTAAAATTATTATTTTAACCCACGTGACCTACAAATAACCTACCATGTTTAAATATACATAGTACATTGTCCTATACTTTTTAGTCAACCTATATTTAGACAGAATTTTAAAAATGTAGCCTCATCTAGCGTGTCATTTTATTTCATAGATAAGTTCTTTTGTATATGCAAAATAATGCAATTCGGATGATTTTATAGTTTGTTTTGGTTGGCATAGGTCAGTAAACGTGTTCTAGACAACAAGCGCGATGCAAAACATCTAGGTATGTTATTTGTAGGTATTTCTAATATTTTAGTTTTTATTAGGGTCTTAAAGTAATACTGACACTAAATCAGACTATAAAATATTGAAAATGATATGTATCTAATACATAAATAATATAATAGATATACCTACTTTCATAAATGAAAATAAACGTAGATTTCGATTATTCAACTCAACATTATTATATATCTCGCTCGAATAACGATTTTAATGATGATAACGATTTTGATGAATTTAATAACTGAAACCTATGCGTGTGTTTTTGTGGAACCTAGAGTATTTATAGCTACTTCTAATATTATACAATTAAGTAATGTAGGTAACTTTGCAATATATTTAATTATTTTTAAAATTACTTAATAGTTAACATTTACGCAAAATTTACAATAAACCTTGGTTAGCTAAAATAACCGCAGTTAATTGTTTAGTGTCAAATTATTTAAAGCGTTAGCCTAAGTGATGGGTAACTTAATAACACTTGTAATAAATGCTAATTACAGACTATTCACACTTATAATAATAAAAGCGAATGTTTGTGAGTAAACGAGTGAAAATTGAGAGATCATCATCGTCAACATTATTTTTTTTAGTAAGCCTGTGTTGTTTTTAGATATGAAATGAAAATAATAGCTAAGAATATAGTTGTTGTTTGATTAATATATTTCAAATATACCTGTCGAGTTACTTTTTTCCGAACTATCCCATTTTGCCCCAGTTTCCCCTATTTGTTACTTTTTGCCGTAATATCAGCTCAACGGAATTAAGTAAAGTGTGTAATGGAAATAGCGTTTAAATATTTTGATGACCAACGTTAATTATTGTGTCATTTATCATTTGATAGGTCGAAGCTCAAATTTGATCCAATGATGCCCATCCTGCTATAACTCACGTGTTGCGTGGCTTACGCATGTAATGCCAATCCAATGCCAAAAGTAGTTGGCCTTCTAGAAATTAGATGAATCTGGTTGAATCTTAATTCCATATTAGAAGACATTAAGTTATGTATAATGATGATTATGCTTCGTCGATATTTTTAGCAAATTTCTGTCTTGTTTAGTGTCGGATGTATGATATGAGGGTTATGAGGAAAAGGTATGCTAAGTTGAAAAGGGGCTCATAGCTAATAACCATGGTGGTGAAAAACGTTTCACCAACCTTGAAATAAATAAAAAAACGTGTTTCATACATTTTATCCAGTGTTATTGACAATTTTATATGGAACAGCTGTTAGATTATAAAATATTTAATTAGTAGGTAATATTTAGAAATCAACTTTATCTATTTTTAGCAATGTTACTAAAATGAAAGATTCCACTCCATATTTGCTATTATTTACCTATAACGCTCGATGACTAAATTTGCCTTAAATGTATTCTATATATATAAAAGAAAGTCGTGTTAGTTACACTACTTATAACTCAAGAACGGCTTTACCGATATGGCTGAAAATTGGTGAGGAGGTAGCTTAGAGCCAGGAAACGCACATAGGATACTATTTATTCCTATTATACTATTTATTCCTAATATACTATTTATTTCTATTAAATAAATTCGATAGCATTCAAGTGTGAATTGACATAAAACATCAGTCACTATAAAACGAGGTATAACAAAAAATAATCAGACTTGGAATAACAAAACGACTTATTATACTCTTTGCGCAAATGACAGCTATGTAATGGACGTATGGATGACAATTTGATTTAACAATTTAACAGCTAAACAG
The DNA here is from genome assembly GCA_949125135.1 of Alcis repandata. Lineage (NCBI taxonomy): Eukaryota > Metazoa > Arthropoda > Insecta > Lepidoptera > Geometridae > Alcis > Alcis repandata. Next base: position 9,254,964 of record OX421234.1, read on the forward strand.
TTTTGACGAAATTTGGTATGAAGGTAGCTTAAGCCCTAGGTAATATGTAGATTACTTTTTACCCCAGAAAATTGAACGGCTTTCCGCTATTCTTGCAGGACAGCGGGTGAAACCGCGGGGCGCAGCTAGTATATTATATTATGACAATCGTTGACTAGGAAGCGAAATGCCATAATGCCCAATGACAAAAAAACTAACTCGAAAAAATATATCGTTTCTATAAACTGGTTCATATCTTTCTCATCACCTGTATGCAATGAAAATATTTTATTCCGGATTTTTACATCCTTAAGACTTAACTTAATACATTAGTGACATCTTCAAATTAAGCTACGTCATTGCAAACAAATTATTAGTAAGCCCCATCTCAACCATCGATGATTAAAAACCTAAGGAATGTCATGACATAGTGACCAACGTCCTTGAGCGCTCCTAACTGGGATCACCAAGTCACCGAGTCACCAGTTCACCTTTAGAGTTACGCCATGCCGCGGGCCTACCTCAGCTACATTAGCTTTCCGGTTCCTTTCAAATGCCACGGATGCTACCAATGACCATCGATAACTATCTTTGGACGGCTTTAATGGGATTGAGTTCAATGTTTGGTGCTCTATCTACTTAAAATACTTAACTAGTAACCTGTTTGAGTGGATAAATATGGAGTAAGACAAATTTATCGTAGTAGGTTGTGAAAAGGCTCATACGTCAGTACAATACAAATGCAATTACTAAAAGTTTCTACAAAAATGTTTTTGTTACGAAAAAGTTATATCCTACTATTTATGGCAGATTTTATTTGTTTGTTTATTTCAATAAGAACCACTTACAGGAGTTATAATATGTATAGGTATCTAGTTGATTTCTCTCCTTTATCCCACTGGTACTGAAAAATTTTCAAGGATAAAAAGTTGCCTGTGTCTTAATCCAAGGCTACATTCATATCAAATGTCATCCACATCCATTTAGCCGTTTTTGCGTCATTGAGTAACAAGCACCCAAACATAAAAGCTCACATTTTCAATCGTCTTTGCCTATATGTCAGCTTCTGAGGCAGAACTGAAATTAGTATAGGAGGATAATTCAGCCTGAGCCAGCACTGCTTGCACTCAGAACAATTTCAAACTATCAACAACAACTACAACTACCATAATCTTAATATATATAAATCTCGTGTCACAATGTTTGTCCTCAATGGACTCCTAAACCACTTAACCGATTATAATAAAATTCGCACACCATGTGCAGTTCGATCCAACTTGAGAGATAGGATAGTTTAAATCTCAAATTATAGTCGCAATTTTAATTTATTGCAAATTATAAATATACTGATAATTTTTACTATAAATTGACAAGTTAGCATAAACATACTACGGTTGCTATAGTTACGCAATGGCTTTTGACAGGATAACGTCTGTCGAGTCAGCTAGTATATTATATGGACAACTTTCATAATATATGGTTCTCACCTTAAAAAATGGTCTAGTTTTTACGGTGACAACCATATGGCCATTTTTATCAGTGTGGCCGAATAAAATCTGGAAAGTACCAATTAACATCATACCTTCGTGACATGAGTGTCTTCTGCCTTACGTGCGCGGATTCACCGCGGTCTTCTAATATAATCTTACTTCTGGAAATCGTAAACAATTCGCAAACCGCGAACCGTCCATGAACAAAGGCAGTCATGAATTAAGCCAATTATTTTAGCGGTCATCTGATAAGCTAACAACATGTTAACAAACAATAGCTCCTGACGACCTTATAAGGGTCAGTTAACGTTAACACCTACACGATGGCAGCGCTGCATTTAGCGATGATTGATTTTATGACATTATTTAAACTATTTAATTTAAATGCTAATGCCGGTTGTTGATCTCTGAAATTGAATCGTTAAACTGCACTAATCCCAAATTAATTATATTATTGTAAAAAATAAATCGTTTTGGAAATTTGCTTGTCAACAAAGTTTTAAATCGAAAATAGATATGCTAAACTGAAGAGACTTTATTTAACAGTAAAACTTCTTTCACAATTTAAAGTAAATACAGTACATAATATCTGAATAATCACCATTGTTTTTAAACAATTAGGGGTAATCTTTTCAAAAATCCAGACTAAATACTCAGCCAAAACATTGAGATAAAAATGGCATAACAATCCCATATCAAAATGCGTTCTGTGCCAAATAAGTCATACAAATGCTCTTTAGTCATGGTTTTAAAATACGACATACGAGCGGTCGACGAAATCCGTTTATCTACTGTAACACAAACGCCTGTTCTGTTCAGCGTCTCGCCTAGGGGTAGAAGGGAAGGGGTGGGGAGGGGGGTGTTCCAAATTCGCCCTATCTTTCTGCGTTGGCCAGTAGTCCAGCCGGGTACCAAACCACCAAATTATCTCTACAGTTGGCTCAATTATGGAACTAAACGTTTTGTATGGAATGCTGTTACTCTTGTTCAGGAAATGCGATGGTGTCTCTTTCATTCAACTTCACAGATAAGTTGGTAGGTTGGATTTAGTATGCGTTGCACTGGCTGAAAATTACGGGGGCTGATCTTAATTAAAGTTATTATCATTTGGAATTGTGTTTTGTGGCGCAAAGTAAGGCTATGTATAAGATAACAGCTTATGTTTTTAGTTGTACCTACTCACACATATTATGTAGCGCAGTGTAAAAAACACAAAAAATATTATACTAGTTTTTATGATTCACCACGCTGTTCAATCGAGTATCGATATAGTCCCATTTAAACAAAAACCTATGAGTGATTTTATTGGTAGGTACTATTCACAAATTAGATGCGATGGAAAAAATAATGAAAAATGTTTTAGTGCTGTTTTTAATTATAAATTATATTCAATGATACAAATAAATGGAAATGACTAGGCAACAAAATCAGGGCCGGAGCCCATGGGCTGTACTCAATTACACTCTTAACTGTACCCTATTTAATGGGTAAAAATTCAAGCTCGTATATAAATGCGATAAATATATTTGTCTTGGCGCCATTTCAACACTTGGAAATTGCCCTTCAGCGTTTGCACTAAGAAATTGGTTTTACCCCGCAAGGATGTCTGTGGTATTATTAAATCAGTCTGATATTACGATATTACGTCTAAAGTATTGATGTTTTTGTCTGGTCTAGTCTTCTATATGGTTATAAGGAAAGGGTATGCTAAGGCGAAAAGGACTGATAGTACTCATCATTATCAACCACTTTTATTATGGAACCAACTCTGAAATAAAAAAAAAGTCACAAAAAAATACATTTTTCTATGGAGCTATGGAGGTGTTTTTCTTTTCCGATTTCTATTTGCGTTTTTCTTTTCTTATAACCTTGTTTAGCCATTAGAATTTCCGTAAGCTCTATTGTTATTGAAACTAAAACAGAACTAAATTCTCTAACAACAGTATCAATTTACTTTTGCTGGTGAAAATTTCACGTGAGCTTTGAAACTACTCCAAAAGTTAGCGGCACATAACTTCATAGAAATGACGCTAATCTTTTTTTTTTAAAGAAATATTAAAATTATACTAGGTAACTGTTGGTAAAATATTTATTAAGACCACAAAGAGCATTCTTAGATTAGAAAGAGAAGGCATATAATGGAATGGGAGGTAAAAACACTAGCGTAGGTACCTAAGAGCGTTATGCCTGGAAATTACGCCACCGACAAAAGCAGCACTGATGGTGTATTAATATGTTTTATTATTTCAAAAGCCCGGAATATGTAATAAGTCCGGCTGTTACTATTTCCTGTGTGTGATATCTAGAATGTAAAACAAAGAATTTATTCAAATAGTTCGTTGGTGTTTTGTAGAAAGAGCGAATAGTTGCGTCAAACACAAGAATTATCAAGAGAGCAGGTTTTTTTAGTTTCTTTTACGATTATTTTGGACTGTAATTTACGTTTTAGCTGTTTCTTTTGAATAGAAAACTGTTCGAAGATTCAATATTTCAGCGTAAAAAAACTATTTCATAGAAAAATTTTTAAACTTTCATAAAAAGCTTCTCTTCTGAAAATTATTGTGATTGGCGTATTCGCTCTTTCTACAAAACATTGTCCACTGAGAAAAATGGCCATCAAAATTCCGATGAATTTTCTAGTAGGTACTAGTACCAGTTTTTAGGTACATACCATTATACATATTATGATACTATATTACTATATTACTATGATATTATGATTGTCACCGTAAAAACTGGTGCTAACATCGTACTTTTTGATTATCAGTATGCTCCGTACTTTAGGTGAAATGTTTCTCAGTGTCGTATAAGCCCTTATCAAATTCGTCTCAGAAGACTTTTGAAATCAAGTATTATTATTGTCAAGGGTACATCCCAAACAGCTTTTGACAGGTTTATTGTCCCCATAAAAGGCTTACAAATTACTGAGGCATTTTGTAATTGAGTCTTTGTGATCGTAGGTATCTAAACGCACCATGGATTAATGTCTACTTAAGACTGTTTAATCGTCGATGGTGAAACATTGATAAAGATACTTCATAATTATTGTGAGATATTTTTTTATAATTTGAAAAGACATCAACTCGTTCAGCTTTTGGCTTACTTTTCCTTACTTAACAATAGTGTTATTCTGTATTTTTTTTTAAACTCGTACAAATGCAATATCTGCGTAAGCTGCAATAACGAATTATTTACTGTAGATTTGTTTTGGGAAATTTTTGTTTCTTTTCTTTTATAATTTCTGTGCAATCGTTTTCTTTCAAACCCTCCAACACTAGCGTTGCCGCCCGACTTGGCGTAAACCAATTTACGCGTTCGATGTTTGGCAAGCTGCCAAGTAGTGCTTGTCACTATTCCGGTTGTCCTGTCCCGGTTTTACAGGGTGCTTAGTTTCTAGGACATTTTAGGGAATTTCAATAACCAATCATTTCATAAGCTTAGGCATTCGACCATGGTCATGGTCAAATTGTCTTTACGCCGTTTTTATCTCGCCAGAGACACAGACATATCCATATTTTAGTTTTGCCACATTTACCCGTAGATAAGAATTGGGGAAACACATTTGTTTACGGCCTGTGATAAGCTTGCAGGAATGGGTATGATAATTATATGGATATTAGAATAATAAAAAAAATTGTGGTGACACTAACAGTTGATAAGACTTCTACAGAAACCCTAAACGTACATCAATTTTATTAATTTTACGAGTCTCTTGTATAGCTAGGTAAATGTTCATATCATACATTAAAGGCTATTGTTCCTATTGTACCTAAATTGAGTTCATATTCATAGGTGTTCGCGAATCACTGAAATCGCACAACCCTAGTATTCCCGTAACCCTCGTATTTTGCTTATTATTCAACCTAAGAATAGTAGATATTGAAGTTAACTAATACTAATACTTGCTAACAGAACTTTAGAAAAATCGGTACAGAACTAACATTTCTGCCAGACTTACATTTACACATGCATTCAAGCGCCGATTTGTTCTGGTAGACTGTAACTAAGGCGTATCTTCGCTCGCTCAATAAAACAACAATTAGACGTATTTTAGTGAATTAAAGCCGGCCCCGTTTTGTAATAGCACACTTTCACATCACTACTGCTAACTTGCCCTGCGCGCTACGTGCCCTAACTTTCGACTACTCTGGATTTATACCGCAGACCAGTTTTTATCGATAACTAGATGATAAATTGCATGAGATACGCTTATTGTTATTCAAGTCACTTATCCAATTTAAAGCGAAAGCTCAAAAGGGACCCATCAAAATGGTTTATTTACCCTGTTGAACAAGTGAAAAAAATTGATTGAAGTAAAATGTAACAGTAAAGAAACTTCCTGAAGTTACCGCATGTCTAAGAAATGCTTGTTATGTATACTTTTTAAAGTAATTATCGGGACTTGTTTATTAATTACGTATAAAAAATATCTGTCATTTTGACGTGAGTTTTGTTGTTTGACGATATCGACATGAATGCGTCATCTTATTTAAATAACGTTAAAAGAAAAATATTTACTATTTCGTCCCGGAAAATGAGCAAGCCAAATAACCATTCCAGTTCCAGTAGTAATTTATCTGTAGATAGTCTAGAATGTGAATTTGACAGGAAAACTTCCATGAAAGATGGTTTGGAGGATAACGTTGATACTATACTCGTACCATTCTATGAGAAAGATGTTCTGATGAAAGTTCCAAAAGAACAGAATAATAAAAAAGCCAGCCACAAGCAGGAAAGGGCGAACAACCGAGTGATTGAAGCACAAAGCTCATACCTTATCAATAAACAAAAAAACAGACGCACTACAACTTACTTAGAAATGTTTCGCAAGCAGTTAACTCCTCACCAGAAGATTAAGAGAACTTCTACTGAACATGAGATACGATCTATATCACCGGAAGTTGGTGACACTGAAAGAGAAAGTATTATCGATGAGCCTAACAACCCTTTAACAGAATTCTACAACACAGAGTCATATAACGAAATCTACTACGAAAAACTCATGTCTCATGACCAAGACAATTATATGGATAACTCGTTTGAAGAAGCTCCATATTCCGAAGACGCTAGAGGCAATGGTAAATCTCCTCATGATGTAATGATAGAAAATTTGAGAAGCATTTCTGAAGTGTCCCAGCCTCGACGACACGCAAGAAGAGCCACAATAGACCCTCCGCTTGATAACATGAAACTCGGTGGCTTAGGCCCTGATGTAGAAAAGATTAAACCTAGATTAGACAGAGCTCGAAGTCTTCAAAGGTATTCAGAGAAAGTTAGAATGGAAAATCGAGTTCGAATATACAAAAAATCGGTGCAAGTAGACAACGACAGAAAAGAGAAGGAACTAATTTTGTCAATGCCACGAAATTCAAGTCCAGATAAAGAACATCGAGGTAAAAAAGAAGATTCTAACTCTTCTTATCTAATGAATAAATCTTCTCAGCAAAAAACATCGCAAATCTTAAACAAGCTGTACTGCACGAAATCTGCTGATGTTAAAAAGAGCAAATCTCTAGTTCCTAAACCTTTACTATCAAGAGATAGATTGACTAATAGGCCAAGTAACGACTATGAACCAGTAGTAAAGGATATGAAAATTCCAGTATCTGAAGGTCAATATAAAGGGAGAGCTAAATCAGGGACTAGGGATAAAGGAATTAACACTGAAAAGAAACACGGAGTCCCGCCAGTCCAAATCAACTTCATGGTCAACGTCGGAGGAATGCGCCCCTCAAGCGCTTTGAAAACGTTAGAAGAGAAGCACCGCTTGTACCAGGAACAGGTGAAAGCTTTCAAAATGGAAAACGGTAATATCTAATTTTGTAAAATGTCTTGTGTTTTTGTTTAAAATTAATATTTTAATAAAAGTTTATGCATTAAAGTCGAGTCATGTCAATCATAATTTGAAAGTAAAATCAATTAACCCTAGGTTACCTCATATGCAACCTTTAATCATCCCACTGCTGGGATACAGGTCTACCCTCAAAGGGTGATTAGGTGATTAGGTTACTTAAGCTAGGTTATAATTATGTAGTCACCGAAAATTAAAGCATTCTTAGAAGCTTGTCCTTGTTTTTACGATTTTTAGGGACATAAAAATGAGTTCCTACAGGTGACGTACCTAGTTCAATAGAAACTGCAATAGATCTACATTCTACAAGCAGCTATCTACAAGCACCAAACATAATGGGACGTAATGTTCGGATTACCATCTCTATATTAACATACACATTGATGGTTTTCATGTCTCATATTTTCCATTCGAAAAACATATATCCGTCCTTGTCCTTGCATCCTCTTGGTAATTAACACAAAATTCCTTCAGCTATCCGTAAACAGGATTAGTAAGAGTAACTTTCGCATTTACGATATTTTGTAACGTGAGATGAAAATTATTTAGCCAACACATGCGGTGACGTCATACGATGACAGTTGATAAGAGAAAGCCGCCGCGCCCGGAACTTATTTACAGAATAATTAACACCTCGATGACTATGAAGATATTCTTTTGGTGAATGTAATTACTTCGTCAGATGTGTTTTCTTGCAGGTGTTTTTATTAGAGTGGAATCTTGTACTATTATTTATTCTGTGGTGGAACGCAAAACGGCTGGAATGTGTGAGAATGAGGGCAGATCTTAGTACTTACTCGTAGGTCATTATATTTAGTAGATTGATTTTTTCAAATTCGATTAGAAGTTTGAAGTGAAAACATAGGTACAGTAGGGATTATAAAAAGTGCCTATGTGGATTAGATAGATAGATACATTATTTACTGATATAGATATAAACTATTTACAGAGGGTCCTTTGGGAGGCCTTAAGCAACTCTGATAATAAAGCTGGGCATTCAAGCTAATAGCCTTATGATAACGAGCACAGCGCTTCGCCACATCACAGCGCAAGGTGTTTAACTGTCGAACTTCGAAGTTCAAGTTCTGTGGCACTTAACTGTAATGGAGCCGAGACACTTACCATCAGGCTAGTAACGTGCTCGTCTCGTCACTCGTATATTAAAAACCTACAAATGTCTTTTAAATAAGCTACTGTAACTGCGTACCATTCCGGTTTTGTTCAGAGAAAGCTGCCTGATGCCCAAGGCGATTCGATTAACCATCGCTGGTGTTACCACAGAATACATGGTAGTGAAAGTGTTACAAATATTATGTGGACGTTACAACATGAATGCGCGGTTTTGTGCTAAAAAATAAAATCACGTTGGTTGTGGAGTTAGAGTTCGCAAGTTATGGCAAATTCAAAACAGCTTAAAAATTTAACATAATTAATTAATTGTTTTAATTCGTTTTCTCTTCTGTATTAGGCATAAGGTCCTGAGATAATTGGCTGTGACATACAAACAGACACACACCGTAGTCTCATTTTAGGAGTTCTCCCCGAAAGGAGGTTCTGAACTGAAATATATGTTAAGACCCTACTACAGACCTTGCAAATTGCAGGTGGACTGATTTACTTTACATGCCTCGGATTAGAAAGTACAGATAATAATTTTGTGGTTGAGAATGATATGATAATATAATACATTTTACATTATCACATATTATACGTAGGTAATATTCGGGAGAAGAAAGTAGGTATTTATTTGACACGAAATAATTATTTTTACAAAAAAAAAAACAAAAACCGACTTCAAGAGACCGACTATTGAGTTATTCATCTATTTGTCGTGCACGTACCTAATGCTAATTTAAGACTTATATGGTTTTCTCATGGATACCATTATCAGAACTGGACTAAATTGAAATGGGACCAAATGGGAAGCGTCAGCTTTCTAATAAAAAAGAATCATCAAAATCGATTCACCCAGTCAAAAGTTATGAGGTAACAAAAAAAAAACATTCAGTCGAATTGATAACTTCCTCTTTTTTTGAAGTCGGTTAAAAAGGTAAAAATAAAATTAAGGTCATAAACAAAAATAAGTGCAGTTAAACATCAATTAAAAATTACATCATTTCTACTTTAATATAGTTAGTAAAAATGTAATCCTTGATAGACCCTTGGCCAGTTAAGGAACACAATAATTTTCTTACATACCATATACAGATATAAAACAATTACATTATGTAAATCAACATATTTTATAGTCATAGTAATCCTACTACTATTATAAAGGCGAAAGTTTGTAAGTATGGATGTATGTATGGATGTTTGTTACTCTTTCACGTAAAAACGGCTGAACGGATTTACATGAAATTTGGAATGAAGGTTGTTCATGGTCTGGATTAACACATAGGCTACTTTTTATCCCGGAAAACGCGGGTGAAGCCGCGGGGCGCAGCTAGTTACAAAATAAAAAGTTATTTATATTCTGATCTTTTACTACAATTTAATATTCGTGGTTTCATTTAATCATATTAATTTTTTACTTCAAAAAAAAAATTAAGACTTGATGAGAATCAGTCAAAATCACACTATGTTGGGTATAATGGCAACATTTTCGCTTCTTTTGCAAAACAGCTCACGCCACACACTACGGTTTGATTTAAGCATTAAAAAGCAAATATTTATAATCATTCTCTGTATCTCAACAAATGCAACCATTTCCCATATGTAGACGGGAAGTCCATAATCATTAACAAAGTCGTACGCCAATGAGAAATTAATCAATAATGCAGGCAATATTGCAAATCCACTCATCAAAAATGTAAATGTTGCCACTTGAAGTTTTTGTTTATATCTTGGCCTATTTTCTAGTCTAGTAACACTAAACAAACTATACACAACCCATACGTATATTTAAATGTTACAAAAGAGTACCACGATTAAAAACGATATCAAATATACGGTCATCATTAATAAAAAGGTTGTAATAACAATATCAAAGAAAGTAAATGTTTCATACATAATAATTGAATTCAATAAGGATAAAACATAGACAAATACAGAGCTCTTAATTTTTTTTCTTGTAACGTTATAAGCAAAAACTTTCACAATATCCAAATAAGTAACAATAGAATCAATAAATAACCAAAATATAAAGGCATTATACAAAAATAGCTCTGCGAATGCAAAGTGTAGAGCTTTTGTTTCAATTTGTAAAATCATACAAAGAGACAAGTAAGAAAAAATGATATGGTGTATTGCAAAACAAACCATAAGGTTAAGATAAATAAAGTTTTTAAACGTACGCCATTTTCTAATCTTGATCCAGGAGACGACTGCCAAAACACATGTAACCAAACCAAAGCTAAAGGTAAAGTCAATATTTCTAGATAGAAAAGTAAAGAGTACCCTCGAAACATCACTTTATTCTTTCCTCTTGTTTTGATTTCTTATTCTATAAAGAAATACTTTTCGCCAATGGATTGTAATGATGAGGTTCGAAGAAATACTTTCCACCAATAAATTAAACGTGATAATTTCAGTAAAATTCAGTGTTTGTCACAATTATAATGGAGCGTTCAATGCAAAGCACTAACTAAATAAGATATCTCGTGTATACTCGTAGAAGGATAACCTTAATGAAGAAAAACAAGCGAGGCCTGTGTTTACGTGCTTATTACATACGTTATTAGGTACGTACGTGCAATAAGTATTTCGATAGTAATGCTGACAACAATTTAATTTTAATTTAATCATTGGTAATATATAATATTCAAAACAGTTATTTTTGAAACACGACTTCAGCTAGGCAATAGTATTCTCAACTATTTTGCTCAAGCGACTTGCATACCTGTTTGATTTTACAATTAAAAATAAATAATTATCACATTTTCTACATAAAATTAAAACCGAGTCTCCGCATAGGTCGAAAACACCAGTCTTGATAATCAACTTTGATCTTCAAATAACTATTAACAATGCGTACAACAACAAATTCAATCATGAACACCAAACAAAAAACCCAACTGTAAAATGAAGCCTATGACACTCTCAATACAGAGACAATCCAAAATCGGACAAGATGTTTAAGTGGTAGGGATCGCATAATAGCTAAAAACATAAATAAGGAAGTAAGTAAGTAATCGTTTCACACTCATAGCTCCCACTAGGAACAAATCCTGTGTCGGGGATGCCATGGAACACACACAAAGACAAGGACCACTAACACCCAGAGACCCAGACCCTGTACAGATATTTAAATTCATCACGTCCATTACCCGTGGCACTACTGCTTGGCACTACCAGTAGTGTCATAGGTAATTTTACTTTCCCATGGCACTACTTCTCTGATTGGCTCATTGAACGCATACAACAAAATTACCCGTGATCTACTTAGTTACCCGTGGCACTACCGACCAATAGGTTTTGATTAATAACCTAACTTTTTTCGCTTCTTGGCTTTCTAGCACTTCGCCGGCCGCTGCCGCGGCACGCTCGCTACGCTCGCTCGGCTCGTGCGTTGTTTTTCATGTTCTAACATAACCTAACCTATTGATCGTTTGCTTCCGTAGTTCGCTTCTTGGCTTTCTAGCACTTCGCCGGCCGCTGCCGCGGCACGCTCGCTACGCTCGCTCGGCTCGTGCGTTGTTTTTCATGTTCTAACATAACCTAACCTATTGATCGTTTGCTTCCGTAGAAAATTAACCTTGTCTTCTAAATTTCAAATTGAATTAGGATAGATAACCTAGTAGTGCCAAGGGATATAAAATTTCCAGTGGCACTACTTGCGAAAGAGTAGTGTCACGGGAAATGCAGTTTTACCCATGGCACTACTGGTAGTGTCACGGGAAATAGAAATCTCCCATGACACTACTAGTTGTGTCACGCAGTAGTGTCAAGGGAAATGCACCATTCATCATTTAAACATTTTCCCGGCCGGGAATCGAACCCGGGACCTCTGGCTTTTATGGCGGATACACTACCGCTGAGCCAAACAGGTCGACAGTATGGCAGTATGGCCCACACAAATTCACTTACATTCTGACACATGTATGTTTAACAGAGTTTAGGAAGGAAAATTAAATATTAGTCACATTTATTTATTTATTTATTTTTATTTAGATGCTCACTGTACTTACAGCGAAGCCAAAGCGCACAGCAAGCCAGAATTACAAAAAATATTGTATATACAACTAACAATAGGTATATTATAATATAATAAAAATGGACACATAAACATGTAAAACAATTAAAATAACAATTAATATATCCATTTAAGAGAGGGTAAAGGGCTGTATTAATTAAATATCCTGTTTGTGAAACAAATGGCTAGATACTGTACTTACTGTACTGTAGGTACAGAGCTACAATTTATTTACTCTTATTTACAGGGTTATACAGAAAGGGTATGCTAAGATAAAATACCGGGTTGTTCCTAAAGTGTCTAATATTGGGTATTTTAACTTAAATTTAAAAGCAAATTAGCCAAATTAGACTAAGTTGGGTATAATGGCAATATCATCGCTTTTTTTGCAAAACAACTCACGCCACATACTACGGTTAGATTTGAGCATTAAAAAGCAAATGTTTATAATAATTCTCTGTATCTCAACAAATGCAATGATGGTTTCTATGTTGAAAAGTTGATTTTGATTATGACGGTAGAGTGCTAATGAAAAATTCATTAATAATGCGGGCATCATTGCAAACCCACTCATCAAAAATGTAAATGTTGCCACTTGTAATTTTTGCTTATATCTTGGCCTATTTTCTAGTCTAGTAACACTAAACAAACTATACATAACTCTAATGTAAATAAAAATGTTACAAATGAGCAGTATTGTTAAAAATAATATCAAAAACATGGTGATTATGAATAATATATCGCATAATTTACTATAACAAGTATATGATACAAACATGATAATTGAACTTAATAAGGACATAACATAGACAAAAATAGAGCTTCTAATTTTTTTTCTTGTTAAGTTGATAGTAAACACCTTCACAATATCCAAATAAGTAACAATAGAAACGATAAATAACCAAAATATAAAGGCATTATACAAAAATAACTCTACTAAAGCAATAAGTTCAACGGTTATTTTGAATTGTAAAATCTCAAAAACAAACGTAAAAGAAAACAGGCTATGATGTATTGCGAAACCAACTATGAGATTAAGGTATATAAAGTTTTTAAACGTACGCCATTTTCGTATTTTAATCCAGGAGACAAAAGCCAAAATACAAGTTCCCAAAGCTAAAGGTAGAGTCAATATTTCTAAAAATATAAGTGCATCGAACCAATGAATCATTATCATTTATTATGAGTCTTTAATATTAGTTTGATTTTTATTCTTCTGAAGAAACGCTTTCCGCCAATGGATTGTAAAGATTAATTTCGAAGGAATAGTTTCCACCAATAAATTGAATGTGGTACTACGTTGCACACAATAAAAAGTATCACATCAATTTTAACGTTATTACTAAAAAAAAATATCACATCAAATAATTAAAACGATAAACTCGAAATAAACTTCCGAAGATATGGTTTCCAACCATTTAATTCTGTAAAAATATCACTTAACAATGTTCCCGGGCCGATCTCTTACGCCAATAATTTCTTTTTTCTGTTTTGATCACCAAAAATATCCTTTTTTTAAATATTAACTTTAATTTAGTTTTAAAATAATGACAATTTTAGCAAAATTCAGTGCTTGTCGGAACAATAAAGCGTTAAATGCAAAGAGCTGACTACATAAAATATCTCTATTTGATTCTGGGGTTTCCTTATGAAGTAGGTATGCATCTACTCGTATATCTAGAAGGAAAACAGCAATGAAAAAAAACATGCCCGCCTGTAAAAAAGTCGATGCTGTGCTAGTGTGCATAAACCTACATATATGTATAATGTAATCCAAGCACCACTTTTGACATCATCTTCAAACAACAAAATAAAAAAACTCAACAACTAAGTAAATCAATAAAAAGACAATTCATTTATTTCAATTTGTCAGAGGACAATCAGAGAGGACAATCGCCTATTTTTACAAAATGTCCTGTTTACTAAACAAATAGCTGTAGGCACTGAGTCATATTTATACAAATGTCAATAATTATAATTATACACTGTCAATAGTTATCACACCATAATTATGCAAGCAATAATATAAATGTTATTATAAATTATTTTACTAGCAATAACAAGCAGTTAGTATAAAGAAACATTTTGAATAATAGCGTTTTTTTTCTTCTTTTAAATACCATAAATATCCAATGGAAAATGTCAAATATATTATTATTTTCGATAATGATTTTATTACCTATATAAGTTTAAAATTTTTAACGAGATTCGCTTTTGTACTTGTATCTTGTAAACATAGGGAACCTTGTTTTAAATTAGCTTCGACACGCTTCGTTTTAAGTGTATTGGTGACATTTCATTGAGTAAAACAATATTTTTCTATGGAGTAATTTTCATAAGTGATAATTTTATTAAATGCCTAGAAAAAATAATGATTAATTAATGAATTACTATTGCCAAACTAGGATTATTACCTGTGTTTCCAAGGACCTACAGCGTACCCTATAGAATTCAACGTTATTTAGCCTTAGTGTCATTATTTATAGTAGGTATATTGTTTCGCTTTATGTAGCCTGAAACTTATAGCTGACAATACAGTACGAGTATATTAAGTTTTCATCAAACTTGTGGTCCTCGATCAAAATCGGTGTCAAACTCCGTCAGAAGCCATATTCTGGCTAGTGAGATTTTAACTCGGTCACTGACGCTCTTATTAGAAATGTCATGACACTAAGAGTGACCGAGATAATCTCGAACGACCCAGAATACCTCAGGTCGATCTCGACGCGTAGCAGGTATAATTCATACGACAACGTATCTTATCTACCGGTCACGAAACTTGGACTAGTGACCGTTGACCCACCAGTCGACCGATTTGTATGCAAACATTATTGGAATGTAGCTCTACTTTTACAATTTCCATTTCTTATAAAGTTACGTGTGTTGATGAATGGAAAATAGCTAAAAGTTTAAAATGCTACTAGGTACATATTAAGTTGCTTGTTTTACTAAATGATTTGGTTAAATGTCACTCCTAGAACTAAACTATGAAGTTTAGTTCTAGGAGTGACATTAAAAAAAAGGTTACACAGGTTTTAATAAGAGGAATCATTCCTCTCATTGTGTGTAGGTAATATAATATCCATCTGACGGTTTATTCTTACCTTTTATTATGCGCTTAGTTACACTAAATTTCATTGTCTTACTTTTTCAAAAATAATAAAAATTATATAAAATTAATTAAGAAAGACGATGAACGATAGATATTGAATTCTTTATCATATGGCTTTGTACCTAATTGGGTACACTCAGGTATTTAGGTATCTAGGTATATGTAGATACTTATCTCGGTTTAAGAACAAAGTGATTTCTCTGCTATGCTCATACTAAGGTGTTATACTTAACCAACAATGTTCCTTAGCGCACTACATCATTGTAGTAAACTAAGGAATCTAGGTAGTTAAAGCTAAGTAGTTTAGTAGTAAAATAAACTAAGGAATTCGATATCTCGGACATGCATGACTTGCCTGGGACAGAAACTATGTAATACTCAGACTAGGCCCAACGCACACGTTCATTTTGCAGTAATTTTATACACATCTGAGGTGACATAAAAATAGTACAAAAAGGACAAGGCCAGGAGAATAATGCAGTGGGTTCCTGAAAACGGACGAAAGAGCCGAGACTGAACAGCCGAGGCTGAAGAAACGCTGACGGGATAACCTCGATTTTTTTTTGGCAGATCTGTCTAATCTAGCGGGTGATTGCAATGTACAGAAAGAGATGGGAGGCACCTTTGTCCAAGACATAGGTTGACTAAAAAAATGATCAAAAATAACATCTTTATTTTCTAAATTTCGACAACTTATTTTGACATCATCAGCTGCGCTGCTTTAGCGTACGTCGTCATGCACCAGTCAGTGTCCTCTCCATTAAAATAAGTAAGTTCATTATACGATCTCATCACACTAATATTATAAATGCGAAAGCTTGTGAGCGAGTGAGTGTGTAACGTACGTGTATATTTACTTCTTCGCAATCAAAGAGTATGTTTGATAAAATTGCTCAACGGATATGAGCGTGGAATTGTGTTTGCATACACACCGGCCTGAATTAATACTAAACTTTTTAATTCTGGCTACTTTTTGTAGGAAAATTAAAGGCACAAAATGGCACCAGAAAGATTTAACTTGAATCAGCTTTTATGCTTGCAACATCGATCAAGTAAAATTCAACTTCGGTGATTAACAAAAAGTTTTGTTCTTAGCATTTTGTATTGATCTTACTACTAATGAAACTTAAAATTCAGCAGCCAACGGAGTAGACGTATACTCGATGCATTTGGCTTTACCCACAAATTGGCATACCAGCTTTGTACTGAGTGTGCGCAAGATCGAACTAGGCTATGACCGTGAACAGATCGCTAAAAATACCTACTTTTAACGTTCTCTGCATTCATATGCATTTATTTCATAATCGGTGCAGCAATCCTTTCCTACCCTCAGATAAAATTTGGGTCAGAATTGACTTTAACCGGTTGCCTGGCTGGTGTCAACTTTTACCGACCTTCGTGCCCTTGATTTGTCCTGGTATTTTCACATGTGTGTTATGGCGTAAACACTGCAATGTACCAATTTTAAAAGATTTTAATAATAATTACTCAAACTACAAAGTCAGTACGAATTCAATACAACAAAACGTAGAGTTTTATTATATTGAATTCATTTACTTAAATCACAAAATAAAAGCACGAACACAGAAAAACATTACAGATAGGCAGAAAAGGCCAATAATAGATAGGTATGTTTCAAAAATAGCTATTGAAAGAAGCTATACTTTCTTACAACACAAAGCAAAATACGTACTTAGAGTATTACGGTTACAAAGTAATCCCATGTAGAGCTCGATCGAGCCTGGCCGCATTCGGTAAGAACTTAAGATATCCATAAACACAACAATGCAAGCTACACAAATGGTCAAATTATCTGATACTCTGAAAATGGCCGCAAAACCATTGCGAACAATAAAAGTTCAATGTTTTTAGCATGTTGCAACCAAAAAACAACCGAAAGGCATCATCTGACCATAACGCACTAAGACATAACAACCTTTTATATAATATTAATTACATAGTTTAAAATATAGGTATATGAGCTTCCACGACCTGTTATTTGAACCATTAAAGAACTCAGTAGGTTAATCTCAACACATGTCTGATCTGCTTTTATAAGGGGACAATAAATGGACCACGAAAATCTATATATGAATAGATACGAGTATATCTATTGTTTTTTTGTACAAGTTAAGAAGCGTACATTTTTTTGTTACACCCACCGTTTAAATTAACATTGTCCTTTGCGTAACGCTCAGCTCAGTGGGTTTTAACCTGCAATATATGTAATAGGGTCAAAATTATGCGGATCTTGACTCTACCTCATTGTCCGGGGAAAGCAGAGCATAACAATATTTTAGGAGCACAAGTAGAGCAGGCAGCGTCACGCATCTCAATTTTACCTACGTTTTTATAATATTATGATGAATATAAATTGCTTGTTATGCAATTTTAGGTGGTAATTTGAAATGTAACATAAATAACTTATACTTAGTCTAAATAGTTTTTTTTTTGTTGTTGTGATATTTTCTTTCTTGTTTGTAACTTTGATAAGCAATTTATGTAAGTAGGTACTTTGGGACATACTTATGTGTCAAATGTTATCAGAGGTTTTCAAGTTTTACTATATATTTTTACGAGAAGCCTGGTTTAACTCAGGGTTAAACAAAGTAGTTAGGAATATACCTTATTGTGGATTGTGGTAACAAATCGAGAACTACAGCCTCCTAAGTTTTTACAATTTTTTGAGATTTATTTATTTATTTATTTATTAGGAAACACCAACAGTATATTATAATATAATAAAAATTACAAATCACATAATATAAAAAAGAGTTCTGATATATATACCCTTTATGGGTGTTCACAACATTCTAAAGGACATAAAAGATAAAGGCGACAGTTTAAATAATACCTAAACCGTAAACTTTTTTCATGCCGATTAGAGTATTATATCAATAAAATACATGTATGTCCGTGTGACATCGCTCTGATCTTGTACTTACTCCATCATAATTCCATTCATAAGATTACTTAATTAGTTTATTCAAATGAAAGCAATTAACACACCTACCTACCATAACGTTATCTATGATGGCACTTTATTACAAAACGCATACACGGTAGAATTATGAAACTGCCTGACAGATGGGCCATGGTAAAAGAAATCGACATCATTTTACACCACCATCATTGCCTCACGTTTTGATTTGTCAAATGATTTTCGAAAGCGCTAACTTGTCTTCACAACGCCTAACTGTATACTATAACATAGGCAAAGCTGCACATACGAATCAATCTGTACAGTTCTAAATAAAAACAACAAACATTTCATTACTAGTTGCATATAAGGTTGTTTAGGAGTTTATTTAATTTATGGTATTCATAAGCCTAAAATTATTATTGTGCGAGTTAGCTAGCCATATTATTTTTATATATAAAGTAAACTGTAAGTTTTCCTACGACTCAAAAATAAAATGTGTTCAAAATGTTCCAATAGGTTTATACCATTCCATCGTAAAAGTTAGGAACTGAAATTTCAGGACCGTAATACTAAACTAAAGCGAAACGTTTCGAAAGCGCTGAGTCGTCTCCTATTGATGGGTTGTTGGCACGGTATCTGCTTCACTTACAAAACATAAATCTACTTCGATGATAGCTTACCTAGCTCACAACACAACCTCCATACTCTATAGGCAAACGTGGCCACGAAGCAATCCGTAAAGCATTTTCGGACTAGAAAACTGTTTTAGGTAAATGTGACTAAACATGGTACCAGTAGAAACCGAGACCATTTGGTTTGAATAAGTGGTACTTAAAAGTAATAGGCACTATTATGAAAAAAAATATCGACCTAAATTGTATCACTCCAGAGCAAAAGTCATCATCACCTTCCAGACAGCGGATTGACCAGTCAGATTAGCTTTTTAATGACATTGGAAATATATTTTATTATTTTCTGACTTAATATAGACTTATAGACGATAGCTTATTTTTTATTAGACCATGTACTTAAGTTATAAGTTAACCTATGTAATAAGTTGCAACATTGGAAAGTTGTGTTTCTTATTTAACATTTTGTACTTAATTAACTGTTGGTGCTAGTAGAATACAGTAAGGTAGTTCCTACATACCTACCTAACTATATTCTTGAGTGGTACAATGTAGAACTGATTTGTATTGGCTGCGCGGTGCGCACTTACGAGTAGCAAACAATGCGCGTGAAAATATTTTAGCCATTTAGGTAAGTTTTCTCATAATAAACGTAAATAATTATTCGCACTGGACCCGACTTAAGCCAGATAGAGTTTCAGTAAAACTAGTGCCAGTAGAATTTCCTTTCCAACGATAAAAAAACACGTCTCGCAGTATCAAAATCGTCATGATTTTTGATCAAAATCATCACAAAAATGTGCAAAAAATATAAACCTGATGAGCATTCAAATTTTTTACTGAATATTGTACTCTAACACTCACTGGTCCGCTATTATTGCGTGTGGTAATGGCTCGCATTTTATAATCATCATCATCATACGCAATCTTTAATCCTCCCACTGGATACAGGACTACCCTCGCATTCAATGCAGTGGCGGATTTACACATTTGCCGCCCGTAAGCTATTCAACATTTTGCCGCCCCTACCGACCTAAACAATTCGATACACTAGCCCCGTCCCCCGTCCCTGCTCACAATAATACTTTCTTTCAGAAATCATGTCCGAAATTAAAAAAACTTGCCCCAGAATTTGCCGCCCCTGAAATCTGCCGCCCTAGGCTCCAGCCTACTCAGCCTGCTGGTAAATCCACCACTGATTCAATGTCACGTTACATTTAGACCCAGAAGTGAATACTGACGTAAAAAAATTAACTACGGAAACTAACGCGGTTTTGATACATTTTGTTGTGATTAACACGTAAAATTAAGTCGTCTATTTCGACCAGTTTCGATAACATTCGGAGATCTTCTTCAGGAGATTAGGCTTAACGCGCTGGCGATCGCGTTCCCGTGTTAATCAGAACGAAATGAAAGCATATTGTGAATCAAACTTAAACATGTTTCCTAAACGTACCTATTTCTATATAGATTGCCGTAAATTACCGATAATTTGGCCGCAACCAACACTAGTCCCTTCTAATATAGGAAAACAAGAGAGAATGCAACTTCCCCTGCACAGTCCTCAATTTATAGCTCGGTCCGTGCTCCAGTTATTACGCAAGCTAAGCTCAGCTTCCTGGTTAATGTTCCAGTTCCCATTAGCGCTGATCTGTTTTGACTGTAACGCAGATGAATCACAGAATATTAACTGACGAAGTAGACTAGGGATTGTTAACCTAAAAAGTGAGTTAAACTAAAATTCATGAACGTTGAAAGATTCGTATTAACATTTCTTCAACGGTTGGCTTAACCTAATCTATATTTTAAGTAAAAAAAAATGAGCTATAAAAAATTAAGTTTCCCACATATAAAATACATCAATTTAGAACAATAGAAACTAAATTGCATACGATTCAGTAATTGACACTAATTATGCTGCTGCGTTGCTCTTCTAATCCATTATTAATCTGTGACAGTGTTGTAAACGGTCTGTAATTTATTCGCGAGCTCTCGATAATCTGCTGTTACTAATTATTTATTTAGAACTGGGAAGTTTTCGATGAATCGATACAGGAAACAGTATTGTTAGCTTAGTATCTATTGTTAGTTTAGTATTGGATATAGTTAGCATTGTTTTATTGTTAAGCTATTTCTGAAGCAAGGAACTCATATACAGGGTTATTCATAAAAGGTATGCTAAGCCGAAAAGGGCTCATAGTACTCATCATTATGAACAACTTTTACTATGGGACCAACCCGAAATTCGCGAAAAAAACAGCTGTTTCATAAAAAAATGTCAATGACACTCGACAAAATTTGTGGAACAGCTGATTTTTTTTTGGCGAATTCTGGTTTGGTCCCATAGTGAAAGTTGTTCATAATGATGAGTACTATGAGCTCTTTTCGGCTTAACATACCCTTTATGAATAACCCTGTATTAAGAAGTAGGTAGAGTTATTGCGTGTAGAGTCCCTACCACGAACTCTTAACGCGAGTCTAAACTAGATCGCCCTAGCTTTTGTCTCGCTCAGTCGACTACATAGAAAGCGAGACAAAAGCCATAGCGGTTTAGTTCAGGCTTAGAGTTCCCGGTATGACCTCTGATAATAAATGATAACTCACTCAAAACTGGGTGAGGTGCGACACTATTTGAATAAATCACATACAATCTGTCATTTAGTGTTCTCGTAGTGCAAAAGGTACAATAGTAGAAAAGAGATCGGGTCATATTCATAGTCATTGTAAGCAATAAAATGGTGGTGCAAGATTATTATTATAATGATTAGAAATCTACATGCCTACTCTACACTATATACAATATATCCACAACCTGCGAGTCCATATAATAATGACGATATTTTACAGAGGTTGTTTGTATTATCCTTAACTACTGAACTGATTCCGAAAAGTCTTTAGCCAAAATATTCTACATAACGCTTTTTAGACTTAATCAGTATTGTTCGTTATACCTAGAACATACGAAAAACCAAAATACTAACGTACAATACATAGTGTTACCCAGCTAATAAAACTTTCAGGAAGCCATTGAGCGGTCTAAGGTATTTTATTTTCCTCACTCTTTTATTTAAACTATCGAAACTGTGGTTGCCAGGAAATGTATTCAACAATACTTACCTACATGAGAAATAATGAGCTACCTACTAATCTTCAAATCCTAAATGAATCGCGCACGAAATGTTGAGCAAAGCCGATCTAAGTACATCGAAGCTCGAACATTAATCACGCGATACTTAGTTCGAAACAACCTTAGTTAGTACGACCAAGTTATTATACTGGCTCGAATGAGGGGCCATAACCAATACTTTTTAACAAAACTGACCATGGTTAAGGTTTATTTTGGTTTTAATGCACGAAGGTCGAAATAATATTTTCATCATAATTCTCAATCTTTAATCATCCCACTGCTGTTATACAGGTCTACCCTCCAAGGGTAATATAATTTACAATTAATATTAAAACTCTCTCTATTATAGCACAGGACTATGTCAAAACAATGTCAGTTTTGTGGTAAAAAAAAACTAAGGTGCTTTACAAAAGAACCTGATAAACCTTCCATACCTTTTCGTCTAAATTTTTTGATTCCAACATTTCGTCATCCTACAAATTAGTTGGTTGTAAGTCTTGTACTTCTTGGTCAAAAATTGCGCAGATTTTTCAGATCAAGATGATGTATTATCATCTTCTTGCTCTTTTGTATTACACATTGTTATTTAATTAATGATAGGTCGTTATTTTAATGGGCGGGCGGAGTTACGTTGAAGAAGACATATGTTTTTGTTTTTGATTTCAAGGTCTGCTTTGGCCATTATTCTTCATTTTAGGTCTTTAAGTAGCAATTAGGTCAGAGTGAGTAGGGATCTTTTAAATCTGCGTGCTTTATCTACGACCACATCGTCGTTTACCAGCAGGTGAGTTGGTGGTCAAATACGGATTTACTCATAATAAAAAAGGTACTTGTCAATATTTCTGTAAGGTGTAAGGTAAGGTTCTGTCGGCCTGTTTGGCTCAGCGGTAGTGTATCCGCCTTAAAAGCCAGAGATCCCGGGTTCGATTCCCGGCCGGGCAGATGTTTGAATGATGAATTTAAATATCTGTTCTGGGTCTGGGTGTTAGTTGTCCTTGTCTTTGTGTGTGTTCCATGGCATCCCCGACACAGGATTTATTCCTAGTGGGGAGCTATGAGTGTGAAACGTTTATTTATTTTATTTTATTTATTGTTTTTGGACAATATTCCATACTAGTTGCGTTCTGCGATATTATCCGCTATCCTGCAGCTATTCTTTTTCCGGGATAATAAATAGCCTAATTATGTGGTATTTCCGGGTATAATATTTACCAACTACTCTACTTCTATGTTATTTCTTTTTTTTCTGCTTAGAAATTTCAGCGTGAAGAAGTATCAAACATACAATACATTCACGCCTCTCATTCACTCAAAATCTGGCATTTATAATAGTAGACATACCTAGTAGATATACCTAACATTCATTCAATCACAAAAAAAAACAAGAAAAAACGAAAGTGATTGAATCTTCATTCAATAATTTTCTTAGGATGATGAGCCAAAATCGTCAGTTGAGCTATCGTCAATTCAATAATAAAATGGTTACAACTTACAACACTAATATTTGAAAAAAGAAGACTGAGAACGTAACTGTTTTTGAGAGTTTCGTTATAATTTGACATTGCATGCTACCATAAAGTATGCGCGAAAAGCGTTCCAAGTTACATTCTACGGTCTTTCTCAAGTGTCATAAAGGGCATCTTATTTTTGTGACAACATAGTGTAATGTAATTTGCTTAATCATTTACCAAAAGATGTTGTTATGATAACTCGTTTAAAACCAATTAACCTACTAACTAACTGCAAATGCGCCTCATACTACTCGTATTTATATCCACGTTTAGGTACGCACTTATACATAACATAAACAGTGGAAACATACGCCGACATGCAAAACGAATGCACGAACCATCGCACACTACAATTGCTGTTAATTTACACACAATGTCTCGCAAAATACGAAAGTTCCATCATTGAAACCTCGGATGAAGCATCAAATAGGCTCTCTCATTAAAACCAGATATAATAGGCTGCGTTTATCAAACCAACATTGCCAACAAAAAAACACATGTGTCAAATATTTACTTGGCTTATTGAATTTACCAACAAAACCGTTCAATTAAAGTCCAATTACTTTTTATTATTTTAGGCATTCAAATATAAACCTTCGGCTCAATAATACTGAGTTTAGAATAGAGTAGCACTCGTTCTACAGCTTTTACTCGTTCTCCAAGATTCAGCGTCTAGCTGATAGTCCGATATCTTTGAACGATCTCTTTGCAGACCTCCCTAAAGGATACTGCAAATTGTATTGGATCCGATACGATGAGATCGAGCACCTCCAGTATGCACCTCCGTTGAAATTGCAACCTGTATTTTAGAACTATTTAGTTTATGTGGATCTGTTTTAGTTTCGTAAGTGAGTATTACTGTAGTGGGAAAATGGAATGTTTTGGTGTAATGCTATGTTATTCAAGTGTGATTAGAGACGTTTTCTGTACAAATAATTCAGGTATGTATGTATAAGATTTACAAACTAGTGCCACAAGTGGCGGCTTTGTCTCTAAGAGCGATATTTTCCAGGTAGGTACAAACGTAGAGGATTAAAAAATTATCGTCAAGGATGGTATGCTCTGTATAAAATTATAAAATCGAATAATATAGTGGACAATAGACAGTCTTTGTATTTGGCATGTTTTTCAATAATAAGAGTTCTACCGATTTTGATAAAGTTTAGGTAAGACAGTAGTGTAGGTATATCATGGAAACCTCATAAAATACGTAGATACTTTTTAAGATAAAATAAACATCATCTATTACAAAGATTTTTTCATTATTCAAATGAGTTCATAAAAACCAAGACAATGCAACATTATATGTCACCGCGTTACCAACTGAGTCGTACGGCCATAAATCATTTCTCTATGTCTATCTCGCTCGCACTTGTGGGTCTTATGGAGCCGCATAGTGAAGTGCGTAAGATAGATAGGCGCATATCGATAAGAATAAAATCAGATAGAAACATACGACTAACGACTACGATGACTACGACGAAGGCCCTACGACTCAGTTGGTAACGCGGTGACTAGTCTACTCTCTGGTAGGTATTTATTTATTTATTGAACCCAGTCAAATATTTTAAGTGCAAAAGTATTTATACTACCTTCTAAAATAGCCTTAACGTAAGCTCTAATAATCTGCACGAGAATCAAAACCTAGGACCAGTCACGCAGCAGCCATAGCCATCAATCTTAATACCTATATATGCCTACGTAACTGCTCTAGATAAGTGTTATGGCGAATTCTTGATGCTAGAAAGTAGTTGCACGCATAGATCTAAGATGTACTTATGTTACCTTTTACTATATAGAAATTGAGGGGCTTATATAGGGGCTTGAGTACTTATAAACAATGATTAGCAGTTGCTAAAATTAACAAATGCCATTTAACTTGTGCATAATACAAAAATGTAGAGCGCAGTAGTAAGTAGTGTCACTTGACTTTAGAAGCTATCAGCTTTTTACTAAGTTAGGCCAATATCCACCTAAGTTTTACTTGCCGATTGTTTGTTTAATCATCCATTGTTGATATTTGTATTGGTAATAATTGGTATAAAAATACAATGTTTAGATATAAAGAACGGTTTTAGTCGTACTTTTGATTAAATAAATACTCGTAACTGTCCACAGCTGGTTAAAAATGCGTTAAGACTTGTCAAGTTTCGGTGAACTTTGTATTGAAGTTTTAGTCGTAGCACTCATTTGCTTTCATTGCTGGGCAGAGGCCTCTTTTTAACTTGTAAAACTTCTGCCAGTGTGAAAAAACTATAACAAACCTGTGTTGATTTTACAGCTTGGTGATCGTAATGTTTAACTTACCTGAAACAAAAACAAAAATTATAAAATAAGGAAATTATAAAAATATTAAAAAAAAACTTTTATTGCATTGTCATCGAAGTTACATACGTATCTATGTATACCAAATTTCAGCTCAATCAGGCATCGGGAAGTGGTTCAAAATTGAGTTGCAAGATTCCACCCGAACAAACACAGTATCATAGATACTTCGTTACGAGTACATACATTGCACGTTAAATAAAAGCTTATTAAAAGGGGAAAACTGATTGTTAATGTAGCATATAACTTATCCGGACACAAGGACCAATTTAACGACACCGCGCAACTCGCAATCCAAATCGATAAGGCCGCATACTTACATATAGGGTTATTCATAAAGGGTATGCTAAGCCGAAAAGGGCTCATAGTACTCATCATTATGAACAACTTTTACTATGGGACCAACCCGAAATTCGAGAAAAAAAAATCAGCTGTTCCATAGAAAAATGTCAGTCAATGACACTCAACAAAATGTATGGAACAGCTGATTTTTTTTTCGCGAATTTCGAGTTGGTCCCATAGTAAAAGTTGTTCATGATGAGTACTATGAGCCCTTTTCAGCTTAGCATACCCTTTATGAATAACCCTGTATAAGTAGGTACACTACATAAACATTAGCTACCCTAATTTTTAGCTGTCAGATAAATTTATCTGAGATACGAAAGTGCGCAAATATAGATATTTATATAAATTAACTCTTACTTAGTTCTGTTAATGTTACTGTTATTTAATTTGTAGAGAAAAAAACGACAATGAAGTACTTTTTTTAAGTACCTAGGAGTTACGAGTATAGTGTTTATAAATAAATAAAAATAGAAACCTAATTACAAATGACTACTACCATTGGCTTTATTATTATCATTCGAAATTTACATAAGAGCCAATTAAACTACTCGAAACTGTATTAAAACAGTTAAATAAGTTTATAATTGTAATAAATTTTAACTGTCTTCGCAATCATTTCTCAATCAGAAATTGCGCCGAGTTACGAATAATGATCACGAAACTCGCATAAAAATACCAGAATAAGCACAAAGTAAGGCTTCAGTCCAATTACATTTAACTTAATGTTAGCTATACATTTATAATACCAGTAACTCATATAGGTACCTACTACAAACAAGCGTGTGTTGTTCTGGGTTTATCACATTTTCCCTTTTTAACAACCAAATAAGCATATTATTATTATAGTTCTAACACACATTGATTTATTTTTTTTAAATGAAGAAAAAAAAGATACTGAGATACCCATATATTTATTTTACCCAAAAAAATATATGACAATATAAAAAAATATATAATATTATCATATTTTTTTAATTTTCTCACATGGGTAACAGAGTCCATGTAAATTGCTGAATTGAAATAAAATCAGAAATCATAAATTTTTATTCACCTATAGCATTGAATGTAAAAATATATCGTGATCTTAAAAAAAGATGAAACAAACACAGTCTCGCAAAAAATAACCAACCTTACTCACATGAAAGGTTTTGCTGCTATTGAACACACAGCTCACCCTATCAAGTTATCCTACTGCAGGCTATCTATACTGTAGTCTTGCAATACCATAAATCCGAAGATGATATCTTTTTTAACAACATCTCTTTAAAAGGTTAACAATCGTCATATATATGACAATTATGAATCTTGCAATAGCCAATGAGCCATACCATAATAACGAAGGTGAAGATGTGCAATTTTCCAAAAAGCCTTAAGAAAAGGGACAGTAAAATGGCCAATCAAAAACTACCTACGTAAATCATCAGATTATAATAATAAAAACTTTCCCTTACCTGGTTAAATAAAATGAACTTAGCGGCAGCCTCACCAATTTGATCTATAGAGTTGACCATAATTATGAGAGATGTACTTTTTTTCCAAAGTTATCTGTTTGGTTTTAAAATTAAAACGACGGCTTATCACGGCTTCACTATTCAACTCAAAAGACAAGTTCGCGGCTAATACAATCCTATAGACATAACTTCGTCCCACAGTCAATATGATAGGGATGTAAATGTAACGTTTTTCTTATTTCCCAACGCTCAACGATAAAGTTTCAAGTTAATTTTGATAGTTTTTTTTTCTAACATAAATTTTGAGTGGGTACCTCATAGACATAATATATGCGTTAGGTAATTATGTATCTATTTTAAAACACAGATCAAACAGATGTTTCTCTAGAGACTAGAGTTTAATAGAGCAACAACTTTTCTGTCTAGACAACTTATGTAAAAGTAAACATTTTTCTTCTTAGACTTATCTACCTGCCCAGCTGTAAACTTACATACATGCTAAAATATATATAATATTATACATATATACATACATATATATATTTATATATACATATTTAAGTAAACATAGATATATGTATGTTTGTTTAGGTGTATACCTAGAGTTAGGGGAATGTGAATTTTTCTTTGGAAAATATTGGATTTTAATTAGTAATATACTTACCTACCTACGTGTTTTTACACACACGCTCACATAATTATGATTAGTACCTATCTATTAAACTTCATGACTGCCAACCTACATACTTTACACTAAACTTATTAAAATCCTAATAGCCCAATTAAGCACTTGCTTAACGAAGTGGGTTATAGAAGCTTTAAGGCATCTGTTAAGATTTTAAATGTTTTATTCAAAACGCGCGCGTTGTGAATGTAAAGTGGAGTTTTTCGCAATAAAATAACGAATTTAACTCGGCCAGCGCCAAACGTAACGTTATGTAAAACGTTATAACACTTATAACTAAGTTATAGTTATTGCGATATTACAATTATGCAGAAGACTTCTTTCTGCTTACCTAATATTGTCATCTGATCAGATCAGAATCGATCTGTCGTACCCTAGGATGAAGGACGTCTAACCACATCTAAACGCATCGACAAAAAAACGGGATTCATACATCCTATATAGATGCCCCAACGACAAGTCTTAGCTCTAGGGTGAGTGACTAAGGGATGGGTGAAATTCGACATAGTTATGACTCATTATAAAAATCGGAAAAGAAATGGAAACGAGTCACTTTGCAATGAGTCACTGTCAACCTTCACCGCTGGAGATCGTAGCGGTTGTGTGAAATTTAGGAGTTCTAAGTTATTCATCATCATTATCATATTCAACCGTTTTCTTTCACCCACTGCTGAGTAGAGGTCTATTTCGGTCTCTCCTCATCTTTTTCGATCCTGTGCCAGTATCAACCACTGCCTTCTTACCGCCTTTACAATGTCATCCAACCAGAGAACCGATATGGTCGTTGGTATTATTTATTACCATATTAGCTACGTCGTACGGGTTTTTCGCCCAAGTCCTTACCTACTTACTATGCGTTTAAGGATAACCCCTCCAATTCATCACTTATAAAATGCATTCTTATGTTAATGCAGACAAAATTTGCAATGCAAAATTACAAACAAGTTTTACTTTATATGCCTACTGTTTATACTATAACTATATATGTACTCGTATATACCTAACGACTGTATTGATCAAGTAAAAGTAGGCACTTGTTATAGACTACCTATTAATTCTATCAACCTGCTCTAAAGCTTTAAGAATGCTTAGATAAAAAGTGTCTGGCTAAACAACTTTCACGGTTCATACGCAGCAAAATATTTGTTGATAATTGAGGAGAGTTTCTTAAGCCATAGTAAATTTAACTAGTCATAGGTATATATATATTTTGTCACAAGGAATAAATGTGAACCATAAAACTTCGTGACCATTATTAACATTAAAGAGAGTTCATCTTCAGTTACTTTTTTACCTTTTCTAGCACTATTAAACCACAAAGTGGCTAAAAAATAATAATAATCAATTCATTATTTTAATAAAATGAAATAACTTGTCCGGCCGCGCAAAGAATGCATTTCACGGTTCCCACAATATTGTGAAAAGCAGATCAAAAACTGTTCATATAACTTTTTAATTGTTAGCCTATTTTATTTACGACATGAAAAGTATTGATAGAAACTGTTTCTCATCATCCTTTACACAAACTCATAATGCATTCTTAGAGTGGTCAGACTGTAACAGCTTACACCAAAACGTTACTAATTCCAAGATCTAAATTTCCAAATATATCCAAGGCAGAGCCATAGAATAAATAATAGTATACAAGTATTAGAGCGTAATACCGTAACCTACTTGAACCTAGGGCTAGTAACTAGCCGTCAGTGACTCAAAACACTGACTACTTTCAGTTTCATGTTAGTTTCTTGTCGTTAAGAACGTTATTAGGAACCTATTATACTCGTACCTATTATTTATCGATTGCAAGAGTGTTTCCTACAAGCGCATTTTCTGCAAATGAACACATTGAGGACGTCTGGCTCATCGTTCATCGACGAAGCCGAAGTAATGTCTTCATTGCTTGAGAAATGGCTTTTAATTAATAAATCGATGATAAAATCGTTGTGTGACACAAAAATTACATACTCGATGATGGATAGGGCGAGCTACATTCGTATATTTTTACATCAGTTCAATGTTTATTATTTTTTATCCCAACAATTCTGGCACTTAAATCTTTACAAGTAAACAAGTATTTTTTTGTGTTATGCTTTCAAAATCAAATAAATTAAAAATATTTTATTCGCATCAACTTGGACATGGATTTACGATCGAATATGATCATAGAAGGTAAAATACTCGTAGAGCACCAAACTAAAAACTTAAAACCCTACTTATAAATATTAAAACATCAATTCTAAATAATTCTCGTACTAGCTGACCCGAGAGTCGTCCTGTCTATAATATGTCTTAGTTTCCTAATGTTCCGCTCAACTTCCCTATTTTTTTCTTCCGTAAGAATTAAGAACCTTTCTCCAGGCAATAAATAATACAATAAAATAAGAATTAGCGAAATTGTTCCATCCGTTTCACGCGTGATGCGAGACCATGAGAAATAGAGATTGATTTTACATAAGCAGCTTTTCAAATTTATGAATTAAATTATAAATTCAGCTATTTTAGGATACATTTTTGGAACTCATGTTTTGATTAAAAATTTACCATTCAGCGCACATACAAAATGGGCATAGCTACCTCTCATTTATAAACATTCCTTTGCGTAGGTTTTCGTCATATAAATATCGGAGCTGATTTGATTCACACGTGAAACAATTTTTTAAAAGCGTTGTTGTTACCTAGCCTTCCTACTACCACAGAACAAAATAATTGTGCCTCCAAGTCTGCTACCTATGATATGATAATGCTGAAGAACTAATAATAATAATCACCAACATTTATTGTTAAAAAAATTTAAATAACTAATTTCAATTTTTTTTAATTTCAATTCTTCAATTTTATTTTAAATAAATAAAATTGAAGAAAAAATATATATTTGGAAGTAAAAATTGAAAAACAAAAATAGCACAACAACTTGTTGGCTTAAAATGGTACTGGTAGTCACTACCGAAAGCTGAGAAGGATGAACTAAAAAAATACTCTCCAACTTGTCAAAATTTCTCCTCACCTACATCAACAAAACCACTAGTTCCACCTGCGCATTAAAATACAATGGGTTATTACTTATTACTCATTTACAATCATGTCTTCAAAACGTATTGATTTAAAGAGTCAACCGACGAGAGAAATCTCACCTACAAGTCTGAAAGTAAAAGTGGTTCTGCGGCGGGCGAGCCATCCGAAATGCTTTATTTATACCTACAGTTTGGTGTAATGCTTGTCATTTATGTAACTTTTTGATGACTATTATTTACCCGCATATTTTTTGAAGAAAACGTACGGCGCTAATTCGTCAGTTTAGTAAGAAATGTGCGTAGTTTCTAAGTTGTCTCCTCCAATTTTAAATGAGTACTTGATAAGTTAATAGATATAAAATATTCATTAGAACATTCCTTTTTCCTTTTCTTATCCTAAAATTTTCCTTTTATTCTTTTTTTTACTTATTCTTTTTATTTTTAAGTAAGTATTTAAGTGGCAATCATGACAAAATGTTTCAAAACAATAGTAAAATATTCCTAGTTTGTTCACTTGGACAAAATTACTATCTATCTAGTTCTAACACAAAGTTTGACTAATTTGGATTTCTGGACTTTCCTCTCAGACGGAATGGGCCACATACCGCGTCGTCGTCTTCCCTAGGTTCCGGGTCAAATCCTCAAATGAATCCGCCTATGCCCTGGAGTTTTAAGCTTTTAGGCTCATAAAAGTCTAAACAACAATTATTTTAGCTTGTATCGCTTTCGAATTCTCAAGATTCATTACCTAAATAACTGAAAAGAAATTGTCATTTACGAGATATGATAAAATGAAAAACCCATCAAATTTTATAAGTATGTTGGACCTATTAATAGTAAAATAAAATCAATGCTTAGCTCTGAATTAATTAACATTTAGTAGGTACCTAAGTTACCGAGAATTCGGTGTCATCGTACGATCTTAAGGTAATCTAGCTCGAGCAGGTTTTTCAAGATACATCTCTTGTTTACCCCAACTTTATATATTAAAGATACCTTACTTTATTAGAATAATCTAGTTGATAAGCATTCCTGCCTCGTTTTCTGACTTACTCAACAATACAATACAATAATTCTTTTTCCTTAATTCTCCTTCTTTTTCTACTTTTCTTAATTCTTTACGTTTTACATTTACGTTAAGTAAATGAAACATCGATAAACGTTGCATATATTTTACCTACGTATTTATGTAAAAGTTTAAACAAGAGAGTCGTAGCACTTTAGAGACACTTCCTACCCGCACCGTTTTCTCTACGGGGAAAAATAAACGAATTGATCCCACAGAAATAAAGTTTCCGACATAGCTCAAAGGATTACTAGAGCTGGAGCTGAAAAATAGAGCTTTTTATAAAAATATTTTTCTGTCACATAGAAAAACAGTCAACATAATATGTATTTTTCTGTCAAAAAATACTTTGAATTATATTTTGGTAAAACTAAAACTTGGCTTGACACGCTACCGCATGTCTAGATTTAGTCTCTATATACCTAATGGATAGATATAAACTAACTTGCCAAAAGGTTTTTTTCTTTGCTATTATGTGCGAGTTTACTACCTGATCAACTCATCTGTGGTAAGCGATTAAGACACGATCTAAATGCCCACGTAATCTGATATTATGCGACATTCTATAAAACATAATAATCTCTTAGGCGTTAAAATTATGCTTTGAATTGAGGCCTTTATTATATAATCCAGATTTAATAATTTTTATTATAGGTAGGTAATTTTTACTAGTTCCTAATTTCCATAGAGCGTTCGTATTGTTTGTTAATCTACAAATAATATTTTTGGCCATTGTTTTACCTACTTGGATTGAAGGAAAGAACTTAAAGTAACTGAATCACTTATCTAGGGCAAGACTGGCAAATATTTACTTACCAACATCTCTGAGGCTGTTGGATGTTCGCTGTGCATTCGCCAGCACCACCAGGAAAATCAGCAATACACTTGATACGTTATTGAAAAACACCTTCATATTTACTAACAAACTTTTTTCTAAAGCAACAACGAAACGCACGAAATCAAAAAGTATGAATTAAAAAGTCGACTAAAAAGTATAAGTTCGTAAATCTTATCAAGCATAAATTGAATTAAAAAGTTAAACTTCGTTATCTGAATATTCGAATTTAGAAGCTCGATATCATTTTCGCTCGGCGTCGTCGGCCGCGGTCGTTGAAACGCGTGCGCCGCAGCCTTTGGTACTACAACTACACTGCGGTTGCGCGCGCGCAGGTGCCTATAATAAAAAGAAAGACTCGCGATCATCTTGGCGCGAATCGCTCGATGCCATCTTCGCTGTGTAACAAACATGTGTTTTACACGGTCGCTTGATTTGATCGAGCAATGTTAAGGTTGATAAAAAAGTTTGCCGATAAAAAATGTATAGATAGGTAAGTATAACATACCCATCAATTTTTCCTGATGTTGCTAAATCGCAATTTGAATGATATTTCCCAAAACCACACACTTAACTATAAGTTGCTAATTTTAGATACTAAGTAGGTACTTAAGTAATATGTATTTATATTTTTTTGTACATAGCGTTGAATGAAAGACATGTTGTTGTCATTCAAATAGAGCAGGTACTTTTAAAATGTACATATACCTATCATACGTAGAATTAGAAGTGCAGCCAGGTATGCCGCAAAAGTATTTATGTAAGTAAAGTAAGAAGTTATACCTACGTAGGTCTACCTACCTACCTGAATCTGAATAAAAATATTAAATTGATTGTCATTTGTCAGGTTGCGGCTTTTTTGTACTTGTTTTTTGTAAACTGCTACTGTAACAATGACGATAAAAAAATTGTACTACCTACTTAATAAACTATCGAGAACATGTTAATCTTAGATTCTTAGGTTACCCAAAGCTTTTTTGGGGTTTACTTATCACAGTTCAAAGCGGTCTTAGAGTTGGGCGTGACATTAAAATTTGTAATATTCATTTCTGTCATTGGAGAATCTCGACGACATCGATCCGTAATGCGACAGACAAGCACCAGACAAAAGAATTGTTGAATAAGGACAGTAACAATAATATTGCTCAGTATCATGACAAATGGAAAGCAGGGTAGAATAGAAGCCTTTGCGCGTGATTGTGACCATAAAAATAAAAAGGCTCAAAAAAATTGTTTGTGCCTCAAAAAACATACAAATTGTTATGTATTTTTTGTAAACTTTAACTGACAAAAAAAGACTAAAATTATCGCTATATTTTTAACCGACTTCAAAAAAGGAGGAGGTTATCAATTCGTCTGTATGTTTTTTTTTTTTTAAATACCGCGTTTGAAACTTTGTAATTAGCATTGTGAGGAATGGAACGTAGGAGAAAGGAAACGGAATCAGTTTTATTTTGCCCCTGTTAATTTTTAAGTTGGCAGCATTTGCACTTCCTGTCAAACTATTGCCATAAAAAAAAAAGCAATCGTCTCTCTTCCGAACTGATCATGACATTTTCAAGATGGCGTTGGCGTCGCATTAGTTAGAAACCGTAACGTCAAACAAGTTTGTCAAAAGCTGTGAATTGCTGTCGACGTTTGCATCGGCTTATTTTTATTTTAGTTTAAGTTTTCGTAAATCATGGCCGGATTTACGGAAAATGCATTAGTTCGTAAACTGCAAGAGTTAAATTCGAGCCAACAAAGTATTCAAACACTATCTCTATGGTTGATCCACCATAGAAAACACCACAATGCAGTTGTGAAAACTTGGTTCAAAGAATTGCTCAAAGGTAAGACAATCTTATATTCCCTATTTCGATAAGTTGATCGTTAAATTTCATTATTTTAAAATTAAAACGCTGACTCACTTGTAGGAATGTTCTACTGAAGGCCTATTCCAGTCGCTAATAGCTCATTTTAGCTTTTCATTACGCTTATCTATCATGTCTACAAGTACATACTTAGGTATTGTTATTGCTAT
This sequence comes from Alcis repandata, assembly GCA_949125135.1. Classification (NCBI taxonomy): domain Eukaryota; kingdom Metazoa; phylum Arthropoda; class Insecta; order Lepidoptera; family Geometridae; genus Alcis; species Alcis repandata. The sequence continues at coordinate 9,290,458 of OX421234.1, forward strand.
ACGCGTATTAAAGTCACATAAGTTTGAACCTACATATTAGGTACCTACATCGTATTCTACATTCCTTAAAAAAATGACATGCTACTAAGTTAACCTCTTAGTCGAGTTTTTTGTCTCCAGTAGCACCTCTTTTATTAAACCAATAACAATAACCACTGACAGTACCTGAAAGTATATAAAACGAGCTACATGAGTACCTAGCCCTTCTACATACATATCTTCGTAGGAAAGATATAGATAAGCTTAATAATAGTTCCTATTTAAAACACAACTTTGTTTACAGTTAAAGACGGCAGACAGCTCACATTCATGTACTTGGCCAATGACGTAATACAGAACAGCAAAAAGAAAGGCCCTGAATATGGTCAAGAGTTTGGCAAGGTATTGGTGGAGTCATTCAAACATATGGCCAAGACTGGGATCAATACGAAGACCAAAAACTCGCTTCATAGAATACTGAACATTTGGCAGGAGAGAGGAGTTTTCGATGCTGCAAAAATACAAGAATTCAAAGTTGCCGGTGAGTCCTAACACTAGCTTAATAGTGCTAGTTCAGATAGTATTCTTTACTATTTACTAAATTTTATTCCACTAGCCGGAGCCCTGTAGTTGCACCCACTGTCTTACAGGATCTGTTATTCTTTTCTAGGCAAAAAGTAGCTATAGTATGGGCAAGAGTTGCCAAATCAAATTTTATTCAAATCAATTGAACTGATCCATCGTGAATAAGTAACAAACATACAAACTTTGACATTTATAAAGTGTGATTTTACAGCAATTGTGGAATGTTCCTAATGACTATTAGGCGATAATTACATGTAATACACTTAGTTACAGAGCTGATAAAATAGTTGTGATACAAGGAACACATACATAAATATTTAATATCCATGACAACTAACCTCAAACCCTTATTTTGTTTCGCACAGTGGATCCTAATGATGCAGAGCCGGAAATTAAGACAGCTACCAAGCACAAGGTCGTAGATATTGTGACTCCAGAGCCAGAAGAACCGAAGAAGAAACCTAAAATAGAGGCCCGAGAGCCAAAGCATGAGAGACGCCGCAGTGAGACCAAAGTTGAAGTGGACGGCCAGATTGAGACACACACCACCCTCAGCCCCAAGACTCCCCCCGGCGACCCGCCAGAACCAGAAGACCTAGTCAAGGTAAGTGGTTTTTTGTAATTATAAATTCTTATCACTGGGACTTCAGATTTCCCAGGCAATAAATAAGAGTATTCATAGCATTCAAACCAACAATTTTTGTAATGAGTATAGCAGGATTAATCCTATAGTAGTTAGTTCATTATAAAGAATAGGTATAATGAGCTCTTTTGAGGTGTCCATTTGATGTAATCGCGCACACTGTTATAATCGGGCAATTTTTAACACTAATGTACTTAACAATCTCATACTAGAGACATGTTTCATAAAATCTTCTCAAGTTAAAGATGTAAAATTAAAAAATTGTTAGATGTCATAGAGGGTTTCATAGCTAACATATATTAGTACATAGAATAAATATAATCATAGGTTAGTGTGCAGATTGTTAGTTAAAAATAAATATATTTTTCGGAATATGTAGCTTGGCTACTAATTTGCTTGTTTTAGCAACAGTCGTCTTATAATCAGATAGTGTGCAAACTTCTTGACAGATTTTTATTTACTGTGTATAAACTTGATAACCAAGTATGCAAAAAAACATAGGAACACAAAAAACTCACTTACCAAAATATTTGACTAGTTTTCAATCATGCATTTATAGACAATTTGTTTTAATTTTGTTCCCCGATGGTTATAATATGGGTGTCTTCAAGTTGAGAGTGAATCGGTATTTTCTAGGCAAGCATGCTCCATCGTAGGCCGCATCATTGCTTCCCATCAGGCAGGATGGCGGTCAAACGCAAGCCTATTTTTGAATAAAAAAAAAAGACAAACCTTCAAACAACCTCTTACCCTTGGACGACAAGTTTTCTTTGCTCTCTGTTTGATCAAGAAAAATACAAAAAGTTTTGTTATATTGAGGAAAAACAAGAAATTTTATCTAGTTTTTCATTAGAGACGTCTTTACTCGTTTTAAACTATGAACATCTATTTTAAGGAACTAGATTTTAGATTTGTCACCACCCTCAAGTAGCCCTCTCAAACCCCCATGACATTTGTTAAAGCACACCCTAACCATCTTTAATCATTTCGGAAATATAGACCCTCAAAGTTTGTATGGCGGCCATGTTTATTGTATGGTGGTCATGTTTTTTAAATGTCCCCAAAGAGGTCCAAGGTTTTAGTAGACCCACCTTAAGTTTAGTACATCTGTAAAGTTTCATTGACATAGCATCAAAACAAATTATTTCTCTGTTCTATCTTTACCACGCCATTTCACCCTCAGGGGTTGATTTTCCAAATATGGTGAAATAGTAGGTGTTCATTATTTTTTTAAGCTTAGTGTATTTGTAAAGTTCCAAAGCCGTGGCGTCAAAAAACAATGCTTATCCATACAAACTTTAACACCCCATTTCACCCCTTTAGGGGTTGAATTTCCAAATATCCTTTCATAGTACACATTTACTCATTAAGGCAAATACATCCTCCAAATTTCTAATATCTACGACCAGCGGTATAGGCTGTGCGTTATCTGTCAGTGAGTCAGGAGCTGTTCCTTTAATATATTTAGATACATGGCGCCACAATAAATTGGGTAAAATAAAGAAATTTAATTTCCATTAAAGACTTCTTAATCTTTTACCATATTACTCTTAAAATAGATTAGAAACTAAAGTAAAAGAAAAATTCTAAGAAAAAAACACCATTTTATTTGCATGTTATTATATAATATTGATGAAATTTAGGTTTTTATAGGGTCATCTAGTTTTGATGTTTTTTATTGTGAATATGAATGATAACTTTGAAATTGGTCCAGTTAACATAATTTAAAAAAATCTATTTTAAATATCATCAAAATTTATTTATAGACTACGAAGCAATTCGAAGTCACAGTGTGGCAATTTTGTTCAATTTTAAAATGTGTATTCCAGTGTTCTTAGGGATCTCATCTAGGTAAGCGCAAACTACCATTTTTATCTTAGGATACTTACTGCTTCCCGTCATAGCTATCTCTAAATTTTCCGTATATAGTTGCTCGAAAGTGTTTACCAATTTTAAGCTAATTTCTTCTCATTATTTGTTCTTTTGTACGTGGAGATTTAGTTGTCAGTCCTAGTGAGTATTTTATGAGATGCAGAAAACCTTGCAAATCTTAACTATTAACATTAGGTTTCTTCTGATACCAGTGCTCTATAAAATGTCTAGCGATAACCCAAATACTGGCTGGATCAACATGGTCTAACTTTGGTGATTCGTCAAGATTATTTCTGTCCGTCATGCCAGGGGTTAGCGCAGACCACGCGATGCTCAACGCAACGGAGGTTGTCAAACAAAGTCGAGAAAGAATAATTATTTGTAGAAATACCGCCTGATTTCGAAGATTTTTGCTTCGATTCGATTTGTATTATTTTATACCGTATGAAATGTCGATGTTTGTTTGGCAAAGAACTGCTTTGTGCTCCGTGTAGTTTGCGCCAGCCTCTAGCCACCTGTGAACCATCCCCAACTTGCAGGCGGTTCTGGAGCTGGAGTCGAGTGCGTCGAGCGACGAGGCGGTCCGCGAGCGCATCGCTTCCCTGCCCCCGGAAGTCTCTGAAATCTCACTATTGCATAAGTTAGAAGGTAAAATGCCCACTGCCTACCGTTTCGACTTGGTTTTGAGACTCATTCAACGTCAGATGCTCTTGCGTAAATGGTTGATTGAAAACCGTCCTGCTTCGCTAGGTCCGTATCCATATGGTCAGGCCAATCTTAACCTAAATAGGAACCAAAACTCCATGGCGAGCCCAAATCAACACGACTCGACGCAAACTTTAGGCCACCATGCTCAAGGGAACCCGTCGGTCCGATATTATAGTTGTGGCCATCCGGTGATACCTAATGATCATCCATCGACACATGTTGATCATGGCAAACCGTCAAGCCATGATCATAGTCGTGACGATCCGTCGACAAGCCATGATCATGCCCCCCCGTCGACCCATGGTTATGGCCAGGCAACGAGCCATGATGATGACAAAGATGCGACGTTAGGCCATGATCAAAATCAATCTTAAATATGCCTTTTAAATAAGACTACATAAGAAAAACAAAATCAATAAAATCCCCTCATCTAAAAAGTTAACTAAGGCTGTGTTTTACAATAGACAAAAGACAAATATTTATAGCAAAAATATACATATACACACAAACATACTAAATATTTACAAAAAAAAAACACTAGAAGAAAACGCGAGAGAGAAAAACGAGAAAACTATAATAAATAGAATTTAAGTAAGAGTTATTTCCACGAAATCAATACACTTTTTATATTATAGCAATAATTATTATTCAATTTGAAAGACCAATTCTTTATCAATGCAAATACATAGATATATTTTGTAATAACAGTTATTTTGTTATGGTGTGCCGTTAATAGATTTATTTTACGATTAACCAATTATACAAGTTTTATAATGTGAACTGTAAACTTTCCTTCCATATAGTTAAGTTTGTTTTTCTTGAAGCCGCGTGGCTTATTAGCGGAGTGTTAGTGAGTTATATCAATATTTTCACTTCTCACTGTATTCAATATTATGCCCTCCTGTTGGTTAAAATAAAATGACCGAAGCATTTTGACAACATTTGAAGTCGCGATTTGTTTTTCTTTGAATAACTTAATAATTATTTTTACAGACGAATAGTGATGATTTTTGAAACTAAAAGCAATATATGGCTGTGTGTTAGTTTTAAATGTACGGAAACTAACGTGTATTACTGTATTTACAAACTGGATCAGTTTGTGATCAGCTAGAGAAGATTATTTTTATGAAGGTTAGCAAGTATTTTCTTTTTTATGTACACAATTTACATGCATGAATTACTAGGTTAGTTTTATATCATTAGGACTTGATGAATTTTAATTATTAATCAGTTTTATGTTTATGACGCGTTTGATGAAGACATACAATTTTTATTATCTTTTATTTCAATTTTTAACATTGTTTAGTCCACGATGACTAAACTATGTTTGTAACTTAGTATTTTAATGGGAAATGGGATTCGAATATAATGACAATATTTTCATTCATAATTATCCAGTATAGGTTACAATTACTTGACTACTCTGAACTTTAACTTGGCTGTGTTTTAATTTTAAAGTATAGATTAGTTAAATTAATTGATATTTTTTACAATTTTATGTTTGCGAATGAAAATATATAAGGAATTTTTTCATATTTTGTGTTTGACAATGTATAAGTAATGGATTTATTTTGACTTATTTTAAATGTGTTCAATTTATTTTTAATTAAGTTAATAGAGATATTGCAATCCAAAATATGTGCGAATTTCACAAATCGTAATATTTTGTCTCAAGTGTATTTTTAATACATCTTTGTACTTCTAATGTAATTGTAAATTCAATTAAATTTTTATACTCTTAATAACATAGCATTTGTAACTAAAAACGAATAAAGTGATCGCACAATTTTAGTTTGTAATATCTCTGGTTCTCCTATGAACCTACCACCTACCTGGTACCTAATATGAAATTTAAAGACTGTTTAGTTAATATTTTACTAATATAGGCAAGTAAGTTTCTTGATGTTACTATGTTCTAGCGTTAAGCACTAAGATAGGGTAATAATTGTGTTATTTTGCATGACTGCTGATAAAGTACCACGTGTTGACGGTAATGGGCAAAGCACATGGCGGACTTTAAGCTCGGCTGAGTCTTCGGGAGTTGTCAGATTTTGGCTAATTTAGTGCGCCGAGCTGCCTGAACTATGAGACCGGCATATGCTTTGATTCATGCAGTTCTAGATTTATTATTTCGATGCACAAATGATTTTGATTCAAAGTAGCATTTACCTTAACTACAACAATACCAATTGGAACAATACCACTCAAATAATTAACTTCCAATAGATTAATGAGTTTCGGTGTCGTAAACTAAGCTACAGTTTGTTCTTCAGAATCCTTGCTGCGTTGACAACAAATTACTCTAAAATTCTTATATTTATAGGTAGTCTATTCATAATATTTGTGCCAGTAGATGTGTTCTAAACAATGACTTCTTATCCTGTAGACAAGCATATGACACTTATTCGCGAATCAGATGAGTGCGTGGACTCTCGAGATTCCTGTGAACGTTGATTGGTCCGCTCAACGCTGCGACTGGCGTGTCATTTGTAGACCACGTAAGCACTATTTGCTCGAATGCGTTGACTGAAAGTGTTTGCCACGTCTAAAGTTCTTGGGATGGGAAGTCGTTGGTACCTAGAGTTTCATTTTTCTATGTAGCGACGTATAGAAGTCGCTATCATATAAGTAAGCAACCATTGTACCTCATTTTATATTTGTCACATACATGAATGTGTTTAGCTTAAGTTTACTGAAATAAAGAGCTGAGTGTATCCATCTATCTATTTATTCAGTTTAGGCCCTCATAGGAACATCGTTTTAAGGAACACACTTCATTAAGCACTTTATACATCTTCAATGTATCAAGTTTTAATGCACTCTTACACAATACCCGAGTCCCAGACACAATATCACTTTCCTTCTCATTTAGTAAAAAAATCACTCACCACATGCTTGGTCTTCTATCATTCAAAATATTTGTGACGTACCTATGCCTTATGCCAGCGCCACACATTGGTCGTGCCAAAAATACGCCCAAAAATTTGGGAATATATTTGTTTTTGCATAAAACATTGAAATTGAATTTCAGTCTCTTAAAGCGTTTAGGTCAAGTAGGTCAGAAAATTAAGGTACCAAAATAAAAATACCCGAGAAGAATCTTGGGGTAAACGCCGATGTGTGGAACCGGTAATTTCATCTTTCCTTTTTACACAACACCACGACTTATCCGGTCATAATTTATTAGGTAGGTAGTTAAAAAATAACTTCATACCGTTTCTTAGAAATTAGCTTTAATATTTCTAAATTATTATTTTTATAAGCAAGAGATTTTTGATTTATCAAAAAAAAAAAAAACGTTAATATAAATAAACAATACTTTACAATGAATTAGCAAAAAATTAAATTTCATCCCTTTTACGTCATTCTTAAATAGATAGATGGATAGCGGCAGGTATTAGAGATTGTGGGGGTTCGAATTGTGTGGTTTTGATAAATAATAAACGTTAATTAATTAATTAATTTAGTTGTGTACAGTTTTTCTAGATTAGGCTATTCGATAAAACAGTTTACAGCCCCACAATTACTTTTTGGTAGATAGTTTTATTAGGGCAAGTACAGACCTTCACGCCTGACATGCGCGTTACGACAAAATTTTGTCAAATCTTCGAAAATGTGACCAAGCTACGTTAATGTTTAGGTATGCGTGACTCAAAAAGAGTACACCTTTGTCCTGGCGCGCATAGGCATGTTTGTAAAAATATTTAGGTACTGAATGGTCTTTTTTTTCTCCATTGAGAAAATTGGTTTCATATTTGAATTGTGTAAAAAGTGTTGAATAAAGTAGGTGAGTAAAATCCGATTTTGAATGAGTCTCTTGGTACTGTTTGACCAAACTGCGGATATCTTTATAGTAGAGGGAGGGTGGCGCCCCGGTAAAATGTTAACATTTGACTCGGGAAAATGAGAAAGGCAAAAACTTGAATTTATTCAGAATTATTAGCTCAAATATTCGTCGAAATATGATTTAAATTATTCGCTAGGTCAGGCATAATTCAAAAACTCAAAACAGAAACTAAGTAGATAGGGCACAAAATTAAGTACACACTGGTGCCATCTCTTAATGAATGGGCTCGTACAGAGTATTCATACATAATTCTATCAGATGGATCTATTAAACCCTGCAAGTAAAAATCTAATGATTAGTTAAATAAAAAAACAACAGTAGGTAGTGTAAGGGTCAATTCAGACGCGCGGTGGAGAGGCGGCAGCGGCGCGCGTCGTCCAGCAACATCATGGACATTGGCCCTTAGAGGAAGGTAAAAAAAACAGCTAGGAAAGGCATGGCGCTTTCATGTGCCAATCTAGTCTAGTTAGCAGCTACTCAGTTTTATACAAAAAATCTGCTAAGAGACAAAGAATTACGTAAACAAAGACTAGAGCAAAAAAACAAAATTGATTGGCGTTTCACTGCTCAGCAATCACATTAGTTGCAGAGTTTCTTTACCTCAGATCAGGTGGTGCCTGTTATAGTTAGGTCAAATTATAAGTACCCACTGATTTATTTTATAGAAATTACGATACTTTAAATAAATTTTGAGCATATGTAACACGTATACCTACAGTGACACATCGAAAGAGGACTAAATGGAAATTTATAAATTTTATTTCAGAATATTCGATGGTAGCTCCCCCACTTAACAGATTAGTTTGTGTCATTGTATTGGGTAAATGTTAGTAAAATCATGGTAAAATCTATATAAGTAAAGCATGGCAGGCGCCCTCTAGCGGCAAAAGTAATTAAAAGTCACAACATTACACTGCGTATTCACTTTGATGTCTGAAAATATTAGCTTTTAGAAATGAGTTATGAATCAGCCTGAAAACTCTGAAGCCCATTTAGCTTCCTTTTAAAAATGTCATCTTAAAATATACGAACATTTCGTTTCCAGATAAGGATGCAGCGCTAAGCCTAAGCGCGGTAGTGAATTCAGCCGTGGAACTGCTCGCCGAGTACAACCTGAGGCTGTCTGAAGAGCTGGAAAAGAGGAGGAAGGTGGCCTCCATGTTGAGGGACTTTGCTCAGGCGCAGCGGGACTTGGCCAAGCAGGCTGAAGCTAGATTAGAGGTACGGTACTCCTGGTGCTTTTCTATGCATATAATGATTTCCTCTGTCAGGCTACACTATAGGGCTTTGTCAGGCCGTATTCCTCAAAGTGTTCTCTATATCCAAAACCAATCGTAATATTGAACTGCTCAAACTATTCCATTATTTTGTTATTAATACGTAAAACTGTTTACGTAAGATTGAGTCGGATACTCAAATCATGAGTGCCAGGGGGCAACCGCGTCAATCTTGTAATTATTCCTTGAAAAGATCACCGAATGAGATCGAAACCTAAATCGGATGGGCAGTGAGCGTTACTATACCATCTGAGGCAAGTAGCTAATTCTTTGAATGGGGCCCTCCTAGCAAAAATTGTCACGTTGTAATTTAATTTTAATAAATTACTTTAGTAGTCACTCTTAAAGAACTTAGTTACTTAGGTACGAAATCTTGTTAAAAATGTTAGGTTATCTGAGATCGCGGCCTATTCGGCCGGGGCCCTCTAGGGTCGGGGGCCCGTGGCCTTTTGCCAGCCCTGCCACCCTATAGTTACGCCACTGCGGATGGGGTATTCGACTTACCCATACGTAAATGGTCTCGTGAATTTAACAAAATGTTTGTTTTCATATTTCCTGCAAAATGTGGAACGAGCCTCCACCTGTATTCCCGAGTAGCTACAATATTGGGTTCTTCAAAAGGGCTGTAAATAGAATCTTAAAAGGTCGGCAGCGTATCTGTGATGCCTCCAGTGTTACAGGTATCCATAGGCGACGGTGATCGCTTACCATCAGGCGGCCCGTTTGCTTGTCTTCCACCTATGGCATAAAAAAAATCCTCTTTTCTGGCAGGAATACAACATAAAGCTCCAAAAGCTGTACGAAGTGAAAGCCGAGGTCCGCTCCCACATAGAGCGGCTCCCCGACGTGTCCCGCTTGCCTGACGTCACGGGGGCTCTCGCGCCGCTGCCTTCCGCCGGAGACCTCTTCAGCATCTAACTAGTACAAACATCCCACCTTCATACATCAAGAGCTACGATGATAGACACAGGCAGACACACAGATAGGCACGCACAGGCTCATAGTTGTGACACCCCTAGTTTTGCGTCGGAGGTCAACAAATAGGTATCGTGGGAATGCTCGGTTATTCGTTAACTGTCGTGGTGTTTTGTTATCTATACTATAAAGAGGAAAGATTTGTATTTTTGTATGTTTGTGTTGAATAAACACAAAAACAACTGGACCGATTTCAAAAATTCTTTCACCATTAGATTGCTACATTATCCCTGAGTAACATAGGCTATATTTTATATCCGTGCAAAGCCTAAATACGAGAGTACTCGTGTATTATTGAGTCCGATATACTAGTTTAGACTAGTTTCGATCACAATATCTTTAGGGTGACGAATCTACATCGAGCTGTGCTGCGCTGTACTGAGCTGTGCTGTGCTGTGTTTCATAAGCTACGTTTTTTTAAGAATCAACATCAAGCTGTGCTGCGCTTTGCTTAGCTCAGTATAAAAGTAATCAGCAGCTTGTGTAGTCGTTTATCTCGTCAAAAATGACTTTATTTTCAAAAAAAACGTAAACATTATGACATAGTGAGTGAGTGAGAGAGACGTCTGAGGGCGATGGAGGGGCACGCAGCGTGCTCCATTTTTGAAAAACCTAGCACAGCGCGGCTCAGCACGGCGGGTAGCGCGCCTCGCTCGAGACTGCTGCGTTTTTAAACAGAGCGTAGCTTCACACAGCGCAGCACAGCATGGTTTGTTTCTATCCTCATTGAAATATTAGACGAGCGAGTTGACCAAACATAGCACAGCGCAGTACAGCGCAGCACAGCTCGATGTTGATTCGTCACCCTTACGGTCGGTTTTCGATGTGATCGAAACTAGTCGGAGTATCGACTCGATAATACTACTACCGAGTACTACCTCCCGTGTTGATTATAACAATGTGTCAAAATCAAATCAGTTTTTATAGCCAAGTTCCGTGAAATCACAGATAAAGTGGATGTTTTTCTAAACGACGGATATATTTTGAAAGGGTGTCCAGAATATGGTACTGAATCTAAATATGTAAAAAACTCGTACCTTATTTTTTTACTCTCGCCTAAAAACACCGATTACTAGGTACCAACACGCATTTGTCCAAAAATACTACTATACTCAAAAATTATGAGTCATGGCATAAATCTTCGACTATGGTTTTCTTCGACACATTTTGAATAAATAAATCGCGCGGTGTCCATTAGTTTCGGAGTCCTAGCACAAAATATTGACAAAGATATTTTTCTTATATTTAAGTAAATAATATTTATTTTCCGTACGACTGCTAAGTTATTACGGTCTTGAATATGTCCGTCGTCTAGATATTAAGTACCCGATATTTGACGAAGTAAAATACAAGCCTTCGTTAGAATAACTTAACTTCCGGTATGTGCGCCTCGGCTTCGTATCGGCCACATGTCTATCGCTGCACTGGTCTAGCATAAATTCAGACGTTTAAAAACACACGTTTGCAAATTAAAATTCTTTATAATTGTTCTAAGGAACTTTACGGCCAAAGCCAAGATGTTACTCAAAGTAAAATGTTAAATAACAAAATAATATAAAATTACTACACGTAAAATAAAAGTAAAGTAAAACTCGTAGCAAGTATTCGATAGGTATAAAATAGGTTTAGGTATAGATAAAAAATTTAAAATAAATATAAATAGAAATAAAAAAAAAATCTACCTATTTCCCGCATAAAGAAACATTTACTCTACGTTTATCCCAAAATGTTTAAAAAATGAATGTCTACCCGTGGGAAGCCGGGACGGGCCGCTAGTACGATATAAATTACAATATATTAGTTATTCAACGAATATATCTGAAATAGAAAAATTTACGCGCGACAGTGGCGCCCCTGTCGGTCGTGAATGGCATACATTTTTCTATCGAATATTCGCTACGTATTTTACGTCAAAGTTTGTGCTGATATGCATGCTGATAGACTATTGTGACTGTTAAATTGTAATATAGGGTATATCAGTGCAGCGATCGATAAAAAGAAAGCCTGCTTCCATGACAAAAAACTAACTTACGGAATGATTGTACCAAAAACTGGCTAAACTGAGTTTTCGTAATACAGTTGTGAAGTGACTAACCATTTCACAGACGCAAAAAAACAAATTCAAAATATTTTATTCAGAGAAAATTGTACATTATTTTTATGATCACAGCGTTCCAAACTGGGTGTGGAGAACCCGTGTCTTGGAAGTCAGTGTCTTCTTTTTGACCATTTAATTAAGTTACTGTTAAAACGTCTACATACCGAGTGTTCTGCACAAAGTTCCTTATTTGTACCACACTGTAGCCATTATAAAGGTGTGATACATACTTTATAGTACTAGATATAATAGTACCATTAAATATTTGCTAAAAAATAACAGTGTACCTGTTTATAGCATTGCCAACGAAATTAGTTAAATAAATTAGAATAATATACATTTTAAATGGTTAAAAAAATGTTTTTTTTTTATTAATATAAAATAACTGATGTGTAATAAAAGAGCAATAAACCAGGTTACAGTGTGATACAAAAAAAGTTGTTTACTCTCAACCGCTAGGGTGTGGAACGCTTTGCATGAGTGGGTGTTTCCCGAGAGATATAATCTAGGTGTCTTTAAGTCGCGAGTTAATCGGTTTCTTCTAGGCAAGCATGCTTCATTGTAGGCCGTATCGTTGCTTACCATCAGGCAAGATAGCGGTCAAATGCAAGCCTATTACTGAATAAAAAAAACCATGAAAATGGATTGTTATTATAACTACATTGATCGTTTAGTACTTACTATGTATTTCTAACCATAAGTGCACCTTAGGTGTATCGTAAGTTACAATTTTGGTTATTTATCTTGGACATTCTTAGGGGTTGATTACACATAACAAGTACAGAGGCGAGGCAGTAAATGGGAACACTCGGCCGAGCAAACAAATTATGGTTCTAGTGACTGTCTCGCCTCGTCAATGTTTTATACAAACCGAGTAGTTGGCCGAGGGCACTGTCTTGCCGCTGTACTCGTTACGCGTAATCCCATAAGGACTCGTTTATCACACGTGTGTAAAAAAATGTTTTGATAATTCAATTTTTATAATGATTCCTGAAGCTCTTAATATTTCAGCCAACTTTTCTATCGCTGTTGCGTCAGCGGAGGTAATTTTAACGGTTTCGAGTGACTCATTACACTAAATGAGTTAAAATAATGGTGATAATATTAGGAGCACTCGATTTTTGACACAATTTTGTCTATTTTTTGGGTTGTGTTAAAGAATTTGTTGCATTTTGACTTGTTTTTTACCCATATCGACAACGGCGAACATAAATTAGGTGTTTTTTTTTGTTATAGTTGCATGACCAACAACAACAGTACCTAGGTACTTCGGTACTTTGAAAGCCTGCGTTGTTAAAGCTTAACTTTTCTGTTGAAATAAGCAATGTTCTACCATTTCACAAAGTACATAACTGCTAAATCAATTTTACTTTACTCCAATACTAGGCGAAAAAATATTGTCAACATTTTAATTTGGCTTTCAAACTAACAACAACATACTTGAATGCATGATTGTAAAAACCCCCCTCAGACCAAATGCAAAAGTTTCGGGAAATCAATAAAAACTATCTGGTGTAAAAAAAATGTTCTAAATGAATTTATTTTTCTAAGTATTTCAATAAAGTAAAACAAAAGAGACCACATGCTAATTTCCTATACAATAATTATAATTAGTTTTTTTTTAATAATTTTTTGAAAATTTTGGATAAGGTGGGTTTTTACAGTCATTGTTTACGAGGTGTGTTTTTACAATCAAAGTCCAATTTTATTTTAAGTTTATTTTGATTAATTTGCTTGGTTTACATAAACAACGAAGCTATTACTTAAAAATATGCACAAATTAATCCAATTCGTCATTTTCAACATGATCAGATATAGGCCATTCCAAAATTTCGTTCCAAAACTTTACTTTTTCTTCTTCTGGTACAAACTCAACGCACTTTTTTAGGTCTGCCATTTTCTTTGAGTTTATGCTGAGCTGCCTTGTTCCGTGCGCAGGTTCTTGTGGTAGTGGTACGACAATCTGTGGCCTCATCTTCAGCAAGAATGTATTTTTCACCATTCCATCAATGTATTCCATCGTTGTTACGGGTATGTCGCTTCCAACTTTTCTAAATTTTAGGTGATGGAACTTGGAGATACTGAAGTTTACCTTCTCTGTTCTTGGTACACGTCGGTCTTTGGTTTCAAGTGACAGTGCAGTCTTTTTGTAATATTGAACCCACCACTTTTTGTATTCTATTACATCCTCTCCGCTTACCAAGTGAACTGTGAAAAAATCACTCTGCCTACTTGATGATATAATCAATTCCACCAATTCATGTAAGCTGTACAACCTGTCTTTGCTCCGTTTTATAATCCCGAATGCTCTGTCACATGGCAGAAAAGAATGACCACGCATAGGAAAAATCTGTTTTTTTTTTAAAACGTCCAGTGTCGACGAGGGCCATGTTCATTCGAACTGCTGTATTGTTCTTGTTCTGCCCTGCGCAGTTATCGGAAAAAAGCATTAATTCAGTAACCTTCTTATCGACATACTCTTGGACGTAAGTCATAATGAAAGAGCACACTTCATTGGGCCCCTTTTTGGCTTTTTGGCCCTTCGTGGTACAGGAACAGAATCCTGGATAAGGTGTGTAAAAACACACCTTATCCAGGATAAGGTGTGTTTTTACGCTCATCGAAATTTTGATGCCCTTATCTCTGCGGGAAAGAACTATGACCGAGGTGTGTTTTTACGCTCAATCGATCCGTCTTGATATAGGGATCATTTTTCCATCATAAAAAGGAATTCGAAAAAAGTGGTCTGAGGGGGGTTTTTACAATCATGCATTCACTTATCTAAGTATAGATTTCCCGGCACAGTCCCGCTTGTCAAGCGAGATAAGCTTTTTATCGTAGTATGAAGAGGCTCTCATTGATATTAGTTTTCTCGATTGAAACAAGTATTTGTATAGCCACGCCTTAGGTGATAAGGCAACACCACAGTGCCTAGAATTCCAGAAAAACGCTGATATACCGGCCCTTTCGACCGACTCAAATGCGCACCGCCAACGACTTGAATTTCCATAGAATGGACATTACAAACTCATTCGCATAAAACAATTCGAAAAATTGTTGAGAGCGGACGTGGAATACTGGACGCTGATTGTGATTGGTCCGCTCAAAGTCACGACTTTGAAACTAGTGTGGCATTGGTGGAAGAATTGTTATAAGCTGTTTTGTGCCAATGTGTTGATTGAAAGTCTTCGCCCCAAAAAGTGTATAGGATGAGGGGTCATTGGCCCGTGCGCTGAAATAAAATTCACGTATTACAAGCAATAAAAAAATGTTTTCTTTATAAGTAATTGGATGTCACGTTAGTACGCCAAATAGTGAAATATGTTACTTTAGAATTTGGTGCGGCTATTAGTTTAGCAACCACGGTGTATCATGTATATATTACCATAATATACACCATACACACCATACAATATAATATACACCATATATACCATAATATGTATTACCAATAAACTGATTATAGCTAGATAGATATACTTAATCTCTTATTGAAATATAAAATTTGTTATATTAACAAAGTTGTGTTTAATTATTGTAGTATAATGTACTCGTAGGTATAATTTATTTTTAGATGCTAAAAAAAGAGGTTTTTTAAAACTTTATTTACATTATAACAGAACCCGTCTAGGCACTAAAGGCTAAAGAATTTAATTTAGCACTAATATCATCTATCTATACGAAATAGCGCTTTCTCGGATTTCAAGGTCCATCAGATCCTGTTGTATACGCTAGAGGTATGAAGGTGCAGTTAAATGACACAAAAGCGCTACATGAGCCGCACAGTTACGCACCGCGTTTAATCTGTTTAGAAAGGTCTAAGGAGCTGATGTGCTGATTAATGCACCTTTACATTGATTTCACAGACAAATTAAAGACTCAAATGTCAAAGTTTATTTATCCTCTTTTGCTACAGAAAAAAACAAAAAATATGTTTATGATCAATTCTTCTCAAACATCAATTTGACATTAAATTAATTTCAATGTTCAGATGCGTTTTTGGGAAAGGTTTTTATGATAATTATTTTAGATAGTAATTTCTTTGTTATAAATGAGTGAAAGTGCGGTAAGTAGTTGTTGATATAATTTATTTAACTTAAAATACTTCGGTAGGTATTCACTAAGTTATTTTTGGTTGTTTTTTTAGAGTTCTCGGACCAAAAGTGTGTCCGATTCAGAAGAATCTATCTCTACAACTAGACCGCTGGTAAGTAATAATATTGTTTTTATATGTGTCAGAGCATTACCTCCGACTTACGTAACCTATGGCTATACTACTATGGGGTTTCGGGGAATTATACACTAGAATCACATACTCAATCGGTTTTATGGAAGCTACTCACAATTTTAATAATATCACAGCACTTCACTTATTCACAATCACAATCAGAGGACAGGCGGCTTAGCCTTTCCCATCTTCCATCTTTTATATCGCCTCCGTATTATCACCGGCACCGCCATCTTGCCGGTGTTCTCACGACCCCCAGTCGTGAGAGTGACGCACCATCCGTCAGCCAGCCGACAGTGGTGCCACCATTAAGACGTTGGGGGTTGCCATGCTAACATTCGGCCATCCGACCCATAAGTACGTCCTCGTACTTGATTACGCACGAACACTAGTTGCCGCCATTGCACCTGTGGACACTTCACAAATCGCCCACATCTACCAATACCAAGAATAATCTTGATAGATAGATAAACTCTTTATTGTTTACACCGGACATCACAAATAAAAGGATATTTAGACTTAAGAACCAGTGCAAGATCTGGCGACCCCATTGCCAAGAGCGATCTCTTCCAGGCAACCTTAGAAAGGAGGATACCTAATGAATTGAAAAATGGGGTGTGCAGTATTAGATAAAAGTGATATGTAAACCTACATAAACTGTATATACTTAGACATACATTCAAAACAAACAACAATTTAATCAATCAGGAAGAATGATCAAAACAATTTTAAATAGGAATAAGCTTATGTTATAAAACTGATCGCGCCAATAAGAAAATAAAATGTGATACAACCTGACACCACAATTTGACTCAATTCGAATGTTTATTACAATCCACTCCCTGTTTGGCAGTTGTAACATATCCGTCCCATAAGCCAGAGCACCCGGGTTTGATTCCCGGTCGGGTAGATGTCATAATGATGAATTTAAATATTTGTTCTGGGTCTGGGTGCCAGATGTCCTTGTCCCTGTGCGTGTTTCATGGCATCCCCGACACAGAAGTCATCC
Source organism: Alcis repandata (assembly GCA_949125135.1). Lineage (NCBI taxonomy): Eukaryota > Metazoa > Arthropoda > Insecta > Lepidoptera > Geometridae > Alcis > Alcis repandata. The sequence goes on from OX421234.1 coordinate 9,307,679, forward strand.
TAGAAGGGAGCTATGAGTGTGAAACGTTTATTATTTATCAGTCAGTACGACATCTTCTGGCAATTTGTTCCAGTTATAGACCAGAGTTGTTGTCTTGTATAGGATGTGGTTTGTAGTGTTGGTCTGGGATAGTGCGGGCCATAGCAAGGTTTTATGGCGTCTGCTGTCTTCGACATCTTTGAATGTGAAATGTTTTGTATGTCCGTAAAATTATAGAACCCATTCAGCACTTTAACGGTTTCAATCAGGTCTCCGCCCAACTGCCGCTTCTCGAAGGTTGTGAGATGCAGTGCTTTTAATCTGTCTTCATAGGATTTGTGACATGGAGCATACGGTAGCTTTTTGTTGGGCACTTTTGAGGAGGATCTTTCTCAAAGTAGAGACTGCATACTGGGAACCCATACTTCAACAGTGGCTTTATATCCTATCGGATATATCAATCCTTCGTATCCGTAATAGTAGGTAGTTGTGTCGGAAGATTCAGATTAAGAAATATTTATTGAACTACTGATAAGTACCTTGTAATTCATAAGCTATTGGTTGAAATTGTCAGTTTACCCACATCGGGAATTCAATATGTACTCGTACACAGTCAAATAATTTTAGTAGTTTTTAAAATAATAATAATTAACGATTTCCAATTCAATTTTAAATTCTATGCATAATATGTCAAATTATTTTAATGAAATGTCAATAGTATATACCTCGTAATATCATGTCAATAATAATTCCTCATTAAATGTCAAATTTTAAATTGTTTACTTAATAATATCATTTCCGTAGATTTATCTCTATTCACAGATTCATTCAAGTCATAAAATACGTGATTTAATAGCCACTTCTTCAGATACATTTTGAACTGTTCATGACATGGTATATGTTTCCATAATAGGCATTATTATTATTTGTTTTTTTTCAACTTCATTTGATGTGACATCGACCACCACTGAAAAGGCATATTGCTATGCTTATATTGACTGAAGATTTTACTGTCAACATTTGCCAGATGTGGCTTCCAGTTTAGATTTGCATCCTTCCTCAGATTAAGCACATGGAACCATAATTGCTATTTGCAATTCAGATATCCTTCTGACTCAAAACTAAGATTAGGTAGTTACATTATTTTCGCAATTGCAAGATTGGCTTCATTATCAAAGTTGTATATAATTATGAGTAGATTAGTTTACTATTAGACATTTTAGGCTTAGCATATGCTTTCCATAAAACCCTGTATAATAATGTTTTATTTTGTGAAGTATAAAGATTTGGAATATTTTATGATATTTTCCCCCAAAATGGGGAAATATTTCTAACCAGGCATCATTTCAAGAGTATAGCTGTCGCATGTGCGGCTACGCTATGGCTCCATCTTTAGGTAATATACCTATCTATGACCTAGAGTTACTCCAAGAAAATCCATCTGACTAACTTCGACAAAATGCATTAGACTGATGCTTGGTTGATATATAAACTTGACATCCGTAAACAAGACTAATGATTATGAATAAATTTCAATACTGCAAGGTATAGGCACATCTGTCTATGCTGCTTGCCTATCTTCAAATATATTATACATGATAAACAACAGACACTCGTTCCTTGTTTTGTTAAAATCACAGTATTACCAATCTGAAAATGTATTCCGGCACCTTATGCTTCAGTTGATTACTGGGAAAGAGAAAAAAAAAAAAGAAGAAATCTCGATGCTGCGAGCCACCACTTGAAATAAATATCGGCTTCTGTTAACGGCTCACATTATGACCACAAATTGTGCCCTAAAGTGACAGCCATTGTGCCCGATTCGACCCATGCAAGAGCACTATACGATTGATATGTTGAGACCAGAGAAGAGACAGTTCACCACCTTGCGTACAAAATACACAACAGTTAACAGGTCCTCCAAGCAAGGGTTGTGCAACTGCTGACATCCAAGTCTAGTTGAAGAGACAAGTATATATTATAATTTGGTCGGAGGCAGCATACGATTATTGTTTCCGTACCTGAAAACTCAAACATTAGGTGTACAATTCTGCTAATGCTGAAACTTTCATTGAGTCACTTTTGAGTTTCGATGGTAATTTCCGTCTATAGTGAGAACAAGTAGACCAAAGCACTACTTTAAAAGATATAACGATTTTTAATGGCATGAGTGGTGTAGGACCTCTTAATAGCGCGACAATCTGCAGTAAGAACAAACATTTTTAGAGATAAGTTAGTGTGACAGTACCAAACACACATGTAGGAATCCTTGTATACTATTTGACGCACAAATCATTATTATAATACGAGTATTTGCGTGTGGTACGCAACACGAAACATGAAATCGCTGAAATATCTAACCTAACATGATAAAAAGAAAGATTTGTGTGTATACTTATATGTAACGATTATACACAAAAACTAATAAACCGATTTAGAAACCACCATTAAAATTTATTTCACCATTAAAATTCTACATTATCCCTGAGTACCCGAGTATACTTGACATCCGTGCAAAGCCAGGACAGGTCGTTAGTCAATTATAATAGACTTCAGCGCTTCAATGCTCTTATACAAACCCTTTTGTGTCCTCCTTTTAACTGCGTTGTTCTATCAAAGCAAAAAAAAAGTTTGATTTCTATTAAGTATTCGGTTCATAGAACAATAAAAAGCTATATGCGTGACCCTTTCAAAGTTTGGGCGTAGCCAAAGTCAGAAAAAAAAATGCGAAGAAAGAAGAAGAAAACCAACTATAACTTTAACCAATCGGCATCCCCTCTGAGCATATTATGTATCTTTGCCTCCATAGCAACTAAAATTTAAGAAAGACTAGAATACTCGCCGTCACGACGAGGAATATGTTTATCGAAATCACCTGAAAATATTTTAAAAACGAACTCGGTACAAGACTCGCTCACGACGGCGCTGGTCAACAAAAGTAAAATTATGTAAAGATCACCGCAGGCACCAAAAACCACAAAAACAACAATCTTGAAACGAAACGTTGATCAAAATAAGACGTGCGAGTGTAGCCCGATGCCGCGCGAGCGTCGCCCGGTGCCGCGCGAGCGTCGTGTTGCGCTGCGCGTGTGTCGCACCGTACTGTGCGGGCGTCGTTCCGCACTGTGTGAGTATCGCCCGGCGCCGCGCGAGCGCTGCCCGGCGCTGCGCGAGCATTGCCCAGCGCTGCGCGAGCGTTGCCCAGCGCTGCGCGAGCATCGCCTGGCGCTGAGTGTCACCCGGCGCCATGCGAGCGTAACCCGGCACTGCGCGAGCATCGCTCTGAGGTGTGTGGGCTGCACGTGCGTCGCACTGTATTGTGCGGGCGTCGTTCCGCACTGTGTGAGTGTCGCCCGGCGCCATCCGAGCGCCACCTGGCGCCGCGCAAGCGTCGCTCCGCGCTGCGCGAGCGTAGACCAGCGCTGCACGAACGTGGCCCAGCTCTGCGCGAGCGTCGCCTCACGCGGCACGAGCGTCGCCTCGCGCTGCACGAGCGTCGTCCGGCGCTGCGCGAGAGTGACTCGGCGCTGCGCGAGCTTCGGCCGGCGCTGCGCGAGCGTCACTCTGAGGTGTGTGCGCGTCGCTCTGCGTCCCACGAAGACCACGCTGCGGTGTGTGTGCGTCGCTCTGCGTCCCGCGAAGACCACGCTGCGGTGTGTGCGCGTCGCTCTGCGTCCCACGAGGACCATGCTGCGGTGTGTCTGCGTCGCTCTGTGTCCCGCGAAGACCACGCTGCGGTGTGTGTGCGTCGCTCTGCGTCCCGCGAAGACCACGCTGCGGTGTGTGCGCGTCGCTCTGCGTCCCACGAGGACCATGCTGCGGTGTGTCTGCGTCGCTCTGTGTCCCGTGAAGACCACGCTGCGGTGTGTGTGCGTCGCTCTGCGTCCCGCGAAGACCACGCTGCGGTGTGTGTGCGTCGCTCTGCGTCCCGCGAAGACCACGCTGCGGTGTGTGTGCGTCGCTCTGCATCCCGCGAGCGGCGTGGCATGTCGTCGTATCGTTGTTTATATCATCGCAGTGTATCGTAGTATTTCATCGCGGTACAACATCGCAGTATATCGTCGCAGTATATTATCGCAGTATATCATCGCAGTATGTCGCCGTATTGTTGTGAGTGACTACGTTGATTGCTAAATAGTCGTGTTATTAAGGGAGGGCATTGGGTCGGGGTGCGGGGGAGGGGGGGGTCTTCGGAGTTTGCCTCTGGCAAACCTAGTTGGCTATAAGTTGAATATAAGGGACAGTTCAAGACTTTCTTCAGACGAGTCCATTGAAACTGAAACATATTTATTTATTTGCGCAGACTAGATTATCCATCTGGCTGTCACTTTAGTAAAACAAACAAATTACAACAAGCTGGCCCACATTAATGCAAACTTTTAAAACAAAAGGTTTAGTTATGAGGGAATTTTACAATCCGATTTGCAAAAATCACGCTTCCACCAAACAATTGTGCGTTATAAGCACCGAAGTCTAGATCGATGGTTAAGGAAGATCAGCGCCATCTGCTTTGCTTTAACAAGTATCTAGACACGCGGTAGCGTGTCAAGCCAAGTTCAAGTGACAGAACTGGCGAGCAGCACCGTGTGTATATTACACGAACCATTTGGAGGCACTTTTGACCTCGTTTATTTCTACAACTTTGCTTGTGACGTAGTTTTTCTCTTATTTATTTTGTTTCTAACATTGTTCAAGAGTGACAGTAGCGACAAAATGACAGTGACAGCATGATATAACTTTTAGTTTTTTATTTTTAGTAGACGGTAGGTGTAATTCATGCATGTCTTCAAATTTAAAATAATAACATCACTCGATCAGCCATATCGTGACCAAAAATGATTTCTATGCCAAAAAAATATAATTATGAGAGTTGGACAAATGTTTTAGGTGATTATGAGCCGACAATTTGTATGCCCACTGGTGTATTTAACCGAAATACTATAAAAAGCTTCCACTGCAAAATTAGTGGAACAAGAAAGACAATATATATGTACCTATATCGTCACGAAAAGAACTATAGAAGACAGATAGAGAGAAAACGATTATCTGCGTTTCGTCTCGTTGTGCTGCGTGCGCGTTGCTGTGCGTCAGACAGGTCGCCTTGCGTTGCAGTGCGCCCTCGCTCTGCGCCACCCGAGGGTCGCGTTCAGCTCGGTGCTCAGCGGGACTGAAACGCATATTTTTTTACGCAGACTAACTATTCAGGAGGAGAACTTTTATTCTTTGGGTCTAGTTGTGATCACTTAAATTAGACAAGGTACCCCACATTAGGAAAATAAACTTTGACAAGGCCATGTGGAATGTGAGAAACTGAGAACACAATACATAAATTGTTCGGGCACTATGTTAGGCCCTTTCACATAGTTTGTTTGTAATTGTTTACCCCATATATTTTTTTTTTTTCTTAAATTTTTACAAAAAATAAATAGTAGGTAAGTGAGCGTGGCAGGAACGAATTAATAGGTTAAAAAAAAGAAAGAAAAAAAAACCGCTCCTTTTTATCCCGGTTCTGAATTGTCAGAGCATTACCTCCGACTTACGTAACCTATGGCTATACTACTATGGGGTTTCGGGGAATTATACACTAGAATCACATACTCAATCGGTTTTATGGAAGCTACTCACAATTTTAATAATATCACAGCACTTCACTTATTCACAATCACAATCAGAGGACAGGCGGCTTAGCCTTTCCCATCTTCCATCTTTTATATCGCCTCCGTATTATCACCGGCACCGCCATCTTGCCGGTGTTCTCACGACCCCCAGTCGTGAGAGTGACGCACCATCCGTCAGCCAGCCGACAGTGGTGCCACCATTAAGACGTTGGGGGTTGCCATGCTAACATATGCTACTCCTTGTTTTACATCGCAAACTTTGTTTTTTTTTTCTAAATATAACTTCGTAGGTTTTCTTCTATTACAGAAAATACATTTAAATACAATAGTTTTCCCCATTTTCCCCCTACAAAAGTATAATAATGATAGGTTAAGACTTCTTTATCAAATAATACGTAGTATGTGCTCCACCTTTAAGTTGGTACTATTATTGTAATACGAAACAAATATACTATTCACATGTTGCAGGCAGAAGACAGATGGAGCAACAACATAACATACCGCCAACTAGTCATATCTTCCTGCATCGGTATATTTCAGTTCTGCTACCACCCTTACGTCCACGACTTGAGACGCCTGATTCCATTCCTAACACTGCACAACATCTGTAGTATACTGATCGCTTACCCTATGTTTTATTTGGAGCTATCGTTGGCAGCGATATCGAAGAAAGGCGTACTTAATTGCTGGGACCTAGTGCCTATTGCTAGAGGTATGTAGCGGGCGTTAATACGACACAATAACATCCAATTCTAAATATGTATAGGTACATACATAGCTCATACCTTAGCTAAGTTTTAGCTAAGGAAAGGGCAAGATTAAATTGTTGATGATTAAATAATTCATGTTTTTGAAGCGCGAGACTTTCTGTGGAAGCAAGTCTACTCGCAAGTAAATTACAGGAGTAGGTACCTATACGCCTCGCGCGCCACTGCGCCAGCCCCGGATCTAGGGGGGGGCGAGCCGGGGCCCATGCCCCGGGCGTCAAGCTTAGGGGGGCGCCAAATTCACACTTTACAGACGAATAGACAACTCATCATTTACTAAACTTTGACCACGGAATAAATAATAGTACAAGTACAGTCATGACCATATCAACTCGACCGATACCCAGAGCGCGGAGTACCTAAGACGTGCTGTACGAACATTTATTATTCGCGAGGCGCGTAGGGCATAGTCAAAATACGCGCCCGCTCGCCCGCAGGAATCGCAGATCACGGCAGCACGCGTCCGGTTACCGTGCGTGCGATAGGGATGATATTCGAAAACTTCCTCGTTGATTTCCCTCCACGACAGTGTTTTATTATGAACATGTGTGTTGTTTGTCAGGAAAGAAAATACTTGTTTTTTATTAAGTTACCGTTTGAATAAAAACTGAAAGCGTCTAGGACATAGACGCCAAAACAAACGCGCTCGCTGCGCTCGCATATTTTAGATTAATTATAACCATTACACACACCCCGTAATTAAATAGCCTGTGTTTAATTTAATAACAACCAAATCAAAATCATTACGCTCACTACTCGCGTCTTGTTTTTCTTTTCGGTAAGTAGATGCTGACTGTTTTGGAATTGACCGAAAAAATCTTAAATCTATTCGTGTTGGTTGAAATCAAAAGTTTTCAACCAACACGAATAGTGGGTAGTTTTCTTTGTAAACAGCCTGTCCTAAATTTCTGAAAACGTCTCACTTTTTTGCGCTCGCTGCGCTTGCGTTTTCTGGATGTTTAATTTCCGTTGTGCATAGTTTGTCAAATATGATCGATCTGTTCTGAATTGATCAAAAATGCCTAAACATTTCTCATTATATGTTTATTTTGCGCTTTTAGACTTGCTGCGTACAACATACTGAAGGCTTTTTGTAGTTTCCGCTTATTAATCGAGCACTGTTTGTGGGCAGAGCAAATTTATGCAAAAACATTTTTTATTTATCAATTTTTATATCAAAACTTAATACACAAAGCTACCCAAAACTAAGTTAATTGATTTGTGAAATAAAAACGGTTTTAATATTTGAATAAATAAGCTTATTACAGAAAGAACAGCGATAGATGCATTATTTCCGCTCTGTTTACGCATTACTGAGTGCAATTTCGTTTGGAAACAGGCTCTCGTAAAATAAATATGCATATCCTAAATTGCTAAAAATACGTCTCAAAAATTTCCACATTGTTATTATTTAGTGTTTTGTGTGACCTAGCGCGTGAATTTTATTTTCAAAATGACAGAATATAACTCCAAATTTCGCGCTCGCTGCGCTCGCGTATTCTTGATTTCTGATATCTATTAAATACACTCCGTTACGTAATAGCCCGTCCTAAAAACAAAAGATCTTCAAATCACTGCGCTCGCTTCGTTCGCGCATTACTATTTATTTTATAAAGGCCACAATTATTTTTGAATTGATTGAAAATATTACAAGTTTTGTACCCGACGCGACGCGAGTGTTGTGTAATTTTCGTTGTAAATAGCCTGACGCGTAAAAATCTATCGTAAATTGTTCAAAAATATCTCAAATTTTCGCGCTCGCTGCGCTCGCGTATTCATGGTGCTTAATTTCCGTTATACGTTTAATTCGTAAAAATTCTATGTTTTCAATTAATGAACAATGTCGAAAAATTTCGCGCTCGCTACGCTCGCGATTTTTTTTTATTTATCTGTGCTTTTAAACTTGCTGCGTATAACATCCAAATGCCGGTTGATGAAAACTGCTACGAGATTTGAACTAACTTAATCTAGCACTGTGTTGTGGGTAGAGCAACTGTGCTTGATTCACAAAGCTCTCAAAATCGAATTATTTGGTTCATTGAAAAAAAAAACGGTTTTGTTTGTATTTTTTAAACAAGTGCGGCCCGCCACTATTTCAAATTGTCACTATGCGGCCCGCGTCTGCCAAAAGGCTGCCGACCCCTGATATAGATGATAAAGGTAAAAATAAATATAAGTGGGCGGGGGCGGCATTTTTCAGTTTTTGCCCCCCCTAAAAAAATTTGTAGATCCGGGGCTGCACTGCGCACTGCGCACTGCGACAGCGCGGCGGATCTACTTACACAAAAGAATTTCATAAACAAACATCTCGTCGAATCTCGACAATCTTTATATTCTAGTCTCGTTGTACGTTGAGAGTAATCGACACTGGACTAAAGTGTACCTAGCCTAGTATCCATCGGTCTATGCAGGTATAGGGTTCGCAATATTAGCATGCTGCACGTTCACCGCCCTGGCGGTAGGCGCTGCTGGTGCATTCGTTCCTCCCCTGGCTGCACTGTGCCGGACAGATTGTTCAGGAACCCAGCGCACATTCTGGTCGCACGAACACAACGTAGGTACCTACCTATGATCTCTGCACAGGTATAGGGTTTGCAATGCTAGCATGCTGCATGTTCACCGCGCTGGCGGCGGGCGCTATCGGCGCGCGCTGCCTGGCGCTGCTGGTGCACTCGCTGCACTCGTTCCTCCCCTGGCTGCACTGCGCCGCGGCGGCGCGCCCGCCCTGCGCCGCGCGCCACCGCCCGCTGCCGCCGAGAGCGCTCACTCCGCCGCATTCGTTTTACAAGTCAGTTGAACTCCTTATACTGAGTTACTTGAACTTCTGACTAACGCTCGCGCTTTGCCTGCGTGTCTTACAGTAAACATTGAAATAGGTACTCATTATCTGATCATTTACATTCTCATCCATCATCATCATTCCCATCATCATCATCATTTTCATTTTCCCTCTCATTCTGTTTTGTTTGATAATTTTTCGTTTTCTTCAATATTGCACACCCCGTTATTATATTTTTTATCTATCCTCTCCATCCTAAGGTTGACTGGAAGAGATCGCTCTTAGCGATAAGGCCGCCAGTTGTCGCACTAGTTTTAGGTGTTATAATACTTTTGTTTGTAATTTATGGTGTGAACAATAAAGAGTTTATCTATCTAAGTATCTATTCTCATTCCAGTAGCTTCGTGCTAGATTTAAAAGAAGACGGTTTGGAGGGCGGCTTCGGCAACGTGGTGTGGGAGCTGTCCATCTACTATATCATCTGCTGGGTGCTGATATACTGCATCGCTGTCAAACGAATCTATGGGTATTCTAAGGTGAATGAGGTGAATCTCACCTAATTATTCAAACTTACTTCATTCTACTCGAATAAGATATAGATATTTCCTTCCAAAAGTCACGATCAAACACATCTAGCCAACCTCCTGTGAATATTCATTCGTTTGCGTAGCGGTGTGTGTCGTTGGCGGCCTGAACTACCTACCCTACCTTTCCTCTTCCGTGATAATCGCCACGCCACGTTGGTCGCGGCGACGCGACGTCAGGCTCACCAACTTTCTAGCCCCTAGAAAGCCTGGTGAGCCCGACGAGGGACACCTTAGAAACTAAGGTGTCCATAGGGTAAACCTGAAGAAACATGTTTTAACAGTGACTCAAGTCAAGATATCCCTGGCCAAAGATACCTAATCAATTTTATTTCTAATTTCCACTTTTAGCTGGTGTTATTCAAAGACGTGCTCGCGTACTTCACGCTGGTGTCGTGCGCGGTGGGCGTGTCGCGGCTCGACGGGGCCGGCGACGTCTTCCGTCTCAGCGACTGGGGCACGGTCTTTGAGGGATTCACGGTTAATATTGTTTAACAAAATAATATAAGTAACAAATATTACTTTATATTACATGAAATAGATGTATAATAATTCATGTATAGTAATTGTTAAATATAAGTAGATATTTTATGCTATAAGTAGAAGATATTTTTGGCCGAGTACTCGGTCAGTGAACTAGAACCATGATTTGTTTGCTCGGTCGAATATGCCCATTTACTGTCTCGCCTAATGCTAAGTTTTATTTAAAGTTTGCATTAAACCGTTTCAGATGTGGCGCCAAGCCATCGAATATTCCCTATTAGAGCTCTCCGTGTCTCAAGGCACGCTCGCCATGCTGGGTGCGCAGGCGCCGCCGCGGCCCGCGCTCGGGGCCACCGCTCTCTGTTCACTGCTCGCGAGCAAAGTCACGTGCGTCACTAGTGCGCTCGTGCTGGGCGGCGCGCACGCAGCGCTTGTGAAGGATTATGATGGGGTGGATCATATTGAAACGGGTAAGACGACCATAAGTAGGTACTTAATATGAGCTGATTTGCCTGAGTGGGTGTTTCCCGATAGATATAATTTAGGTGTCTTCAAGTCGCGAGTGAATCGGTTTCTTCTAGGCAAGCGTGCTTCATTGTAGGCTATATCGTTGCTTACCATCAGGCTAGATGGCGGTCAAATGCAAGCCTATTACCTACTGAATAAAAAAAATATTTATGGGAATATTGGTCAAAGGTACCAAAAAAGAAAAATAATAATAACTAATTACATATAGAGATTTATTTATAACAACCTCATTAAATTTCCCATTAATAGGCACGTTAGAAATTAAAACTAACCAATGAAGACGTTGGGAACTAAAAATAATTTAAATTCCCTACGTTAGATAACACTTTTACCAAATTACTTAGGTACGTAACGTGACGTTTAACATCAGGCGAGCGATTTGCTCGTCTCGTCACTCAATGACATAAAAAATAAACTAGCCGCCAGGGCTCGCTGGTCAGAATTATTGATTTAGAAAAATACCAATTGTGATTAAATTACCAAAACGAACCGGATAAGAATATTAGATGTAATATTAAGTTAAAATGTGATTCAAAAACTTTTAAACATTATTTGTTGTAGGGTCTTCAGCGACGATGATACTGTGGGCGGATTTCGTTGCACGGATACCGGGCAGCCAGTTTTGGTCGGCGCTGGTCTTCTTCACTCTCTTCGTTCTTTCCTTGTCTACTGCGGTACGTATTGGTTTATGTTTAAACTTGAAAAAAATAAGATCTACGAATAAAAACAAGTTTGATAGCCATGTATTCTTTCTCGCTCGTTGCCAGTCTTTCTATCTATGTCTAGTTGATAAACGCACTGTAACATATACCTAGTAGGTACCTAAGTGCAGAGCAACTAACGAACTAATCTAAGATTCAACAATGGGAGCCATCGCGCCAATTAAATCGCGTACAGCTCCAATTTGAAGAACTAAAACGGTTATGTGCCTATATTTTTTGTGTATAATTTGTAATTTTCAGGCTCTTCTTGTTCAGACCATGATGTCAACGTTCATCGGGCGCGCAATGAGGAAGATCAGATGGGCGTTCCTCATACTTCTCTGCATGCTGTTCGGTTTGATCGGGGTTATCACTCTGTGTACTCAGGTGAGAAGTATGCTCAATACAAAATGTATGCGAGCGGGATTAACTGTGTGAGCCTATCGCAGGGCAGCCAAGACTGAGGTGCTATCTAATTGGCAATTTCATTTCGTTCAATTTTAAAAACACTAACAAAATCTATATTTATCCAAGTATCTACCTGTTACGCCAATTTATATTTTGCCTAAGCATTAACTAGCATAAGAAACAAAAATGGAAAACACGATCTTGAATTTTAGTGCGATACAAGTAGAGAAACTTATTCAGTGCTTTTAAATTATGTTCTTATTTTTTAAGTAAGTAGTGTTCAAAATGGAATCTACATCGGACTACCTATTATATTTTCTCAAAACTACTGTGAAAAGTTGATTAGTTTTTTTTCTTAAAACTAGGTATTGATAATATTTCAGGGTGGTCAATACATCCTAGACTTCCTCCTCTCGTGGCCGGTGTCCCGGCCGCGCGCGCCCACCGCGGCCGCCGCCGCCGCCGCCGTCACCTACCTGTACGGACAGACGGCCTTCTGCGAGGAGGTGTTCTTCACCGCCGCGGAGTATCCGAGTGTCTTCATGAGGCTTAGCTGGGCGCTGTCGCCTGGAGTACTTGTGGTGAGTAGTTAGTGCCTCGATAGGGAATAATGTGGAGTGACAGTGTTACTCGAAAGTGTGACTGGTAGTATCTTGGACTTCCTCCTCTCGTGGCCAGTATCTCGGCCTGGAGTACCTACTTCTGGTAAGCAGATATTGGGCCCAAGTTTGAAGGCTTTAATAGTTGACAGATCTATTTTTTTCTAAGTCTTGATGTCCTTGTCTAATAGGATGCAATGACAAAGACAGATTTATTTTTATTTAGTTTAGATCTGTCAAATAAAACTAAGGCCCAGTGACTCGATAGGAAAAAATCCGGAGTGACAGTGTAATCTAATCTAGCCAGTTTCACGAGATTTGAACTTTACACACAGGGCTGCGTTCACCATGACCATACCGCGCGGGTTGCAAAACTAATCTAGTGTGACAAGTCCTTTGATCCTCAGACTGTATTTTGTGATGACTGTGATCGCACAAGTACCTACGCCAGTGTCGACGACCAAAATAAGACCAAGGTACACTATGCTTTTAGAGGCCCTCAAGAACAATTAACCGTAAACAGCGCCATCTCATTTACCATTTGTGTATCGCATTCAACTTTGTCCACGAGTCGGTGGAACTGAGTTAATTTGCTTTGTTTCAGGGTATGTTCTTCTTGGGTATGGGCATGTGGGCTGACAAAGAGGCCCTGGTCGGCTGGACGCTGGTGGCGATCACCATCCTGCCCATCACGGTCATCATGGCTTTCTACCTGGTCTTCAAATTTAGAGTCAGGGTATGGGATTTTTTTACAGTACAAATGTCATGAAAGTGAGTGACCGAGATAATTTCGAACGGCCCTGAACTCTCCCTCTTTAGCTTTGAGTGTTTCCGATTGAAAGTCATATTTTTACCCGACTGCGTAAAAAATTTCTTTTGTAAATTGTCTTATTTTATTTCAGAATATTTTGCAGAGCGAAAAATGAGTGGAGTGCTTAGTTGTTTGGCCTTAATTTTTTAAACTTTGAATAAATCGTACTATGGACCAACGCAGTTTCATTGATCGACAGGGAAAATCGAAACAATTTCAGAAATAATGACACCATTTATTCAATGTTCTCATAACACCAAGGATTATTTAGTTTGAACCACACCCTCAACTTATAAAACGAAACAATATTTGCAATGAGTTTTGTATGCAGCTTTTATACGTCAATGTACCTACACTAGAAATTACTTGTAATATGGTGTTTAGGGCCTGCGGTAAACCTCAAGCGGGTGCACGCCTCGCGTCTTTTGAAAAATAGTAGACTATGAAACACCAGTCACATGCGTGTGCGCCATGTAGCGCCGCTCATACTATTTTTTTAAAAGCGCGAGGTGGGCACCCGCGCCAGGTTTAGCGCAGGGGCTTACAGGCTGGATTCTTCTTTCGAATAAAATGAACTGATAAAATTAGAAAAAATATTTTTTTTGTAATGTGAGCTAATTGCATTCTACGCCTTTTTTAAGTCAATATTTTATTACATCACCCCAGTTCAGCACTTCAGTATGGATAAAGTGCTCACGGTAGAAAATGAACTTTTCACTGATGGCCGGTCAAATTCTTAAGGGCTGCACTCAGCACACAGGATTAAGGATGCTGAGGTGTAGTTGCATTTAGAGCATTGTGCGTACAGACTTAGCCATGCTTGAAAGCAGTGTGACCACATCTTAGAGTTGCCATTTGATTAGAGTTCTAATACTCGTAGCATTATTCTTAATGTAGCGTCTAGCGGAATTCAATAAAACTTTAGCAATATTTGGCAACATTTATTAGGCGCACGATTTCGTTTACCCATTCTCTTACTAGTAGACTGTAGGCACAGTTTTAACTACAATAGATGGCTTCGTATTAACAGTTCGCCAACAGACCTATGAGATTAAGACATTGTTTACCATGTACCTATAATACATTATTTAATCAATTGTATTCAACTTTATTTCTGGCAGCACTGTCAGTTAACACACTAAACCGCATTGAAACATGCCAAATCGCACCCCGAATACACATTGGTAATGAACTTTTAAAAATTCTGGTACAAACATTACAAATCTGATTAGTGCTGATCTGGGGTCAGTCACTCCCAACTTTTGTATACCAAAACTTGGCGTAAGTTATGAAAAATGGCCATTATTTATAAAAGTTGCACACAACACTTTGTTCTACATGTTACCTATTACAATACAACGGGAGTATTATTTTAGACAAATTGTTAAAAACATTGACATGATTCAGTCGTTCTGTGTTGAGGGTGTCGTCAATTCTGTCTATCATCCCCTAAACTTAACTAATCTGACAGCACTAAAATTATTTGCATTCCTTTCATTGCAATACGTGAGAAAATGATGGTACCATTATTATCAGAGCTGTCAAATTTAGTTAATTGAAAATGTAAGGGACATAACTTGACGCGCATTTCAGCTTAATGTTATGACTAATCGCAATAGATTAAGTTGCTGTTGATCCAAACAAGTTTTCATATTATGTATGTAACAATGGGCAAAACATAAAATCCCATTTTAAGGTAGTTACTGAAATTTGTAAAACAAAATTGATTTTTGCTTTGTGATATTATTCTCAGCAATTTAATAAATTGCGATTTTTAATAACTTTATTAAGTGATTTTATACATGCAAGCGAGATAGCTGCGCGTTAAGTTCTGCCCCTTAACAGAATCGGCAACATTGTTTTTTTGTCTAAAAAGTAACTATGAAGAAAATGTTCAGTTATCAAAACTTACCTACTCTTTCACATAGTGTAGTAAATTACATAAACTTCTGGTAATGGGTTAAAACAAAAACTGAGCTTAGTTAGAGGGAAAAACACTCCATCGTTTTTAATACAGCCTTGGAACTTAAAACTACATTAAACATAACTTAAATATTGAACTTCTCATATAAAAATAGTGTTAAGCATACATACATTTCTAAAACATTAAAATCTAAGTAAATAGACCGCCAAAACATTGTTATAATTTACCCCGTGTATTTATTCATAGTATTCCTCACATATTATATTTTGTTTAAAAATAACATATTTCAGAGACAGAATTGAAAGTTCGTTTTAATATTACTTCGTAAAATATAAAATGATTGCACCAAATTACTTTTTTATTGAAGACTAGACGAGTTGTTAGATTTTAAAATAAATACTTGTTCTCAATATGGCGTTTGTAAAGTTTAGAAAAATATAAGTCAGCTAAGGCATGTTTGTCATATAGTTAAATGTAAAAATTTAAGCCTAATTTTGTTATTGCTTTTGATAAGCAAGCTCAGAACTTGGATATAACCATTAGTTACGATGCGACACATTAGGGCCCGGCCACACAGCGAGCGATCTAGAGTTTAGAGTTCTCGAGTCTCATTAGAAACCGCGCCGTGTGCATACCATCGAATATTTTAGTGAACGCGAAACTCTAGACCGCACGCTGTGGGGCCGGAGCATAACACCTACATGTCTTTTGGGGCGTTCTAAGTATCACGTGGTTTTGCTCAACGCGGGCCAATCCCGCTATTATTAGGCGTCTAATTGATCCTAATTAGCTCAAAAGTTATCGGAACTTTACGAATTAACCGGGAAATCGTAGCTGTCGTAAGTTATCTCTAACTTAGGGGAACTAGCCGCACGTCGTTATCCGTGGCTATGGGGGATGCGCTTAGGGAGAGCGACAGCGAGATAACCTCCTAGTGTAGGAAGACTTACAGGAGGCTCATGGAAGATGCCCCCAGCATGGGTTTCATCCCGCATCTAGCTTGGTTATGGTACGCATCATAATAGACACGTGTAAATAGGTAAATTGTTGATGCAGACCAATCACGCGTACGCGAGTAAACGCGCTTGAAACTATGACGCCCTCGGCGTACCTTAAAGAGAGCTATGGTTATTTAACGTACGCATTAAGGCCCATTTAACCTAGATTTTAGCATTAACATAGCTAACATTCACAAGAGTCGCGTGGTTTGTTCTGCTTGTTTAAAACTAATACTTAGTTTAGAAACATTAGCATAAATTAAGTGTACAGATAAAATTAAAAGTAATAGTAAATATTGCTATCTTTATGGACTCGATTTCTTAAGTATACCCGAGCCGCAATAAAAAATGCTCTGCAGTTGTTACCATTGACTTTCATTGTAAAAGCAGTATCAAAATATTTTATTTTATACGGTTTCAACGAGCCATGGCCTAAACCATATAAATCTGTGGTTTTTAAGTTTGTTAATACACAGTGGAAAAGTAAGTAAGAGATTGAAACTATTTTCCTTCTAACAATGTTATTGCATCAAAACTTCTGAGCGCGGTTCGGATATAGCAAAAAAAAAGCGTCCGTAGTGCTCACAACTCATTGTCTTCGTTATTTATCCAACCATTAAATTTTACTGGTTGTAACGACCATAGTATTGCATTGAAATTACCCATAATATATTTATGTCAGTTTTAAAGATAATCGATCAATGTTTTGTTATTGCTTGGCCGTTTCAAAGGTTCTTCCCAATTCTCAAAATTTAAATTATTTATTTGAAACGATTATATTATTTACATTTTATTTTGGGTATATTATAACAAACGGGCCTTGATACGAAAGACAAAAATTAAAATATTCTCACTGGACAAGACAAAAGCGATAAAAGATCATAAATACCGATCACAAATTCGTAGTTGTCATAATTCGACGCAATACATTCATGCAAAAATATTATACAAATCATTCACCGCAGGCATACTGTTTAAATTAATTATTCAAGTAATTATCTATGTATAATGTATATGCTACCACAAAAGGAACATTAAAAAACTAAGTAAGGCAATGTTTTCTTGTGCATTGTTGAGTGTTCTCATAAGATTTTATCGTGACCACGAAAATCCATAGTGGAAACTACTTGTAAGAATTGAGTGAGGAGCCACTATCGTTCTCTTGAACAAAACTGGTTACCTCTAGTAACTAGAGTCTAGTTACTAGTCTAGTACCCAGTTTATTAGTTCCCTTGTGTGGCCACTACGGTTACTACTGAAACAGTATAGACGAGTTTGCCACATTGCAATGATCTAGTGATGATTACTAAAGCCAATCTTGACTCGGGAGTTCCTGGGTTTAATATAAAATTAAATTCGAGTTGTTACATGGTTTTCGATAAGTTTTTTATTGGTAATTAGGTGTCAATGATTTAAAAGCCGGTAAAATCACTATAAACTCTAATACCTACCCCCAATCCAAATAATAATAACAACCGAGTTATACCTACCTAGTTATAAAAAGCATAGCAAGTTATTAGTTAACTCTGACAAACTAAAATACTAAACCTATTTCGTTCCGTAACATTAAGTTGACTAATTTTAAGACTTACATTAACTGGACACAGTAACCAAGTGCACGATATTATGTAGATATATATTATTTTTCTAATGGTGTCTGATATTTTTTTAGAATTTTTTTATACACCTTAAGTAGAAAAGCTAGTAGAAGCAATTTCAAACAATATTTGGTCAATTTTGTATAAATACACACGTACATATTTTTAATAAGGCATGATTATATTGCCTTAAAAGTGACAAGGAAATTTTACATCCATAGGCATACTAATGTGATAATTTTTGAACAACAACAATAATAGTGAGATCAAGGGTTCACTTTCAATTTTATATCAATTGATCTACACAGCTCAATACACACTACCTCATTCGTAAACCAAGACACACTACATTCCGAAAATGTACAATAATTTTGATATTTGGCAGTGCAAATCATATTTGCAAATTACTTATTTCGTTACGGTGATAATACGCCTAATGTGTACGGAGTTTTGCAAGTCTCACAGATAAATAGCAACCGTGAACACAATGCTTTAAACTATACAACACCAATCAAGAAAGAAACTATTTACAGTAAAATTGAATTGGCATAGTTTAAGACATTATACACAGCCTCTTTACAATAAAACAAAGTGGATTTGGGAAATATCAATAAAAATTTAGAATACTTAGGATTCAAAACATAATAACCTCAATGAATTTAAATAATATTAAAAACATCCACCAATATCTAGACAATATGTAGATAATTATATCTTAACACTTACAATAACATTATCTATACAGGGCTAAAACTAGCCAATCCGTTACATACACAATCTTTCCATATCACATGTATCCAAGGGCACATCGCTCGCGGCCACACTCAGTCCTACTAAGCACCTTTTCACTTTACGTAACATTCTATTCACTTAGAACGAGACCGCACTGGTAGAGAACTTGCCAAGCACCTAGAGTTGCCTTGCTACCGTCACAGGACAATATTTCACTATTACAATACTGGCGAGGCACAAAGCGGCTGATTCCGGTGTTTATGATCATGTAGTCAGGCAACTCATTACACATAAACTGCTTAGGCGCATATCAGATACACACGCCTTGTGCGAAGACATCACTTTGTGAGTCGAAGCTAGGAAAGGCAAGGATGTGTTTAGAGCAGTCCGTGTCGAGCGAGCAGCTTACCAGTGCAGTGTAGTCTTGAGCTTAGAAAGCATACATTTCCATTAAATACATCGGCAACCCATTCCATACGTCTACTTTACCTAGCAAGGTGACAAGACGCCTACATACCCAACTAAAATATCCACTTTAGTTCAACAAACAGAATGGAAACTAATAATAAATTGCATTGCAAAATAGGATCGTTTAAGAACGTCTAAAATCTACGATAACTTGGCAGGCCTTACCGGTCGTTTCACGAAATAATCACGCGATCATGATGATAATAGTATAAAGAATAACTAGATAGCATTGAACAAAAATAGATACATGGCATTCCATCATAAAATATGTTGTTAAATGTTCAATTACCCCTTCTCTCGTGAGATTCTTAAAAAGTAACACTAAAAAGTTAGACTAAACAATCTGTTATAGCCTCTCCCGCGTTGACGCTTCAAACCAGCCCTCCTATATATCGAAACAATATAGAAAAATAGGAAAATGTATGGGAATGACATTACTGTCATAGAATATAGTATCTATGATAAATAGATTAAATTATAGAATAGTCATTCCCACACATTTTCCTACTTTTCTATATTGTTTCGATTATAGAATTCAACTTGACTAGGGGGGCTGTTTCGGTAACACTACGCTTTTGCCTCGACATCGCGTTCGACATCCGATTGTGTATCTTTGTTTGAGCAAGCCAAGCGACTAGCTAGGATCTAGGCGCTAGGAATGCAATCAGTCTGTTTTCGGCCTTACCGACTGTCAATAAGAGGTTGATGGGCGGATGAAATACTGACATCTTTGACTGAATATTTTTATTTAGTTCTAATATTACGCCTACGTGTGCACGAGTCCAGCACATCTTATTCTATCCATTCTGAATGTCTCGTGGTCCATACGACCTTACAAGCCTAGCACGCGTGGATAAACCAAGTTACATATTTTCCTTCCCCGCAGTCTCAATACCTTATTCCCGAAATACAGTTTGTATTCACTGGAATTTTTTCACTGGTATTTTGATCAGACTACTAATATCACAACAATATCGTAACTTTGTACTTGCTATCAGTCCAATACACTTCTAGAATTAATAAATACCAGCCACAACAATAAATTTAGAAAATAATGTGAATTATTGATTGGTAATTTAAATCTACACATTTTTTTTTACATTTTTGAAATTTATTATAACACAATTTCATATTGTCGCGTCCTTACGTTTACTAGTCACTATTCATAGGTGTTTGCTGTCGTTGAATTCTCGCAAAAATTTATTCGATATACAGTTTCCCCGAATTTAAAACTAAGTATTTACATTATTTCGAATATTTTACAATCTTATCAATATGGCTTACTAAGAGTTATCAACTTAATATTATATTCATTTTAATGTGAAAAGTTACTTGTTAAATTTTGCTTTGTACTCCAGAAAACCATAGTTTTAATACTCTTTACATAACTCTAGTTTAATGTTATTATACAAACTAAAACATATTTGACACAAAATTTAGAAATAAGGCAGTTCATATTTCAATAGACAAGCATTAGTAGAAAGACATAAAAATGTAACGTTTAATTTTAACAGTGTGCACAATATTGCCAGCCTTTATTACAAACCTAGATAACTTTATCTAGTAATTTTAGATGTATATTTTTAGTTATAATGAGGTCAGAGGGTTTTTATAACAAGTAGTGTTGACTGTCTTGATATAAAAAAGCTTCCAGTACATGCATATTGCTATTTAAATTAAAAATACACATTAAGAATAATCAGCCGTTAAATATCCTCCTGAGATTTCACTAAGACATGTCAGTGTGAGTGTGCCTATTTATACACACCTACATACGTTATTACAAGCATACACACGATCGAAATGCAGCCGCCAAAAATATAAAATAAATGTGATTTGTCAACACTGCCGCGAAAACGAGACAAAATTTAGATTTTGGTAGTTCGTCGGACATTAACATAATGAAAATGACCTGCATTATCCGATGATAACCCCATTTTTACAAATTATTTACAAAAAGCATCCACAAACCCTATTCAGTAATAATAGGCCGTAATTCTAAATAACAAGAACTGTTTCCAAATTCAAAGTAGGAATTTGTGTGGCAACAAAGTTTATTGATCATCAAACCTATACTTTGAATTGACAGCTTACAATATACATAACTATGGATCGGTGGAATAGTACTTGCTGTAGAAAATTTATTAAATCCAACTGGAAATGGATGCTTACTTTAAACACATGATGCAACCGACCCTAAACTTAATGCCAATACACTCAGACACTGCAAATTAACAAGAGCGTAAACAAGATTCGTAGTCTCGCTCTCAGCTATCGCAGTAAGAGTAAATAAACTACATAAGTTCCATAAGAAAAAACACTTTCGGCAGTGTTCAAGAGTCAAGCACATGTCAGTAGCAGTCATATCACCACATGCTCATTTTTCAAAGCACTAGTCCGTTCACATTTTCACTGCCCCTGCATGTACGTGTCAATACAATAACTGTCAGTTTTCAGTTTAACCACCACTGCATGTACGTCTGCATATGTAGATCGTACACTGCGCGCACGTACCTAGTGTATTGATACAGTTGGTCCGTGTCGCGCAGGGCCTCCTCTCACTCCGGCTTGGTGATGCGGTGTGGAGGAAGCGTATCGTGTCTCCGGTACATTAGAAGGTACGGCATGCGCGGAGGCTTAGGCTTCAGCACCTGTGCGTCGGTCACTTGCGTCACTGTCGAGTCGTCGTATCTGTGGAATAGAGATAGCGTCAGCGCGAGTGGAGGAGGGGTGTGTAGAATAGTGTGGGGATGGTAACTCAGCAAAATATGTCCACATTCTGGTGACTTGTCACTTTTGGAGACGAAAAATAGATGACATCATTGTGTTTTGGTCCAGAAAACCTCTTTCAATAAAGACCTAGACGATTTAAATATATGAAAAAAAAAATAGAACAATTGGTAAGTATAATTTTAGCGATGTTGTATGTGACCGACTGTGGACGCCAAAATATGTCATAGCTGACGGGATTCCCTAAATCAACAACGACGGAAGGACGGAATTAATTGTTGCCCCCTTAATTCTCATTGGGGATTCCCCGATACTTGCAAGTAAGCCTTATTCACAACATGGCCTTTCCATTTCTTTAAAAAACACTACTACAATTACCTGATCCATCCAACTTGTCCATGGAAGGCGTCGGTAAGGTAATGTCCCTTCACAGCCTCGACTCCTTCATGGTACACAACTGCAAACAACTTGTAGACTCGTTGCTTTGTTGTGTACTTCAGCTTGGTTGACATTACTTCTGTAAGATAAAATTACAGTTATGTTACATTTGTAAATAAATATTTTGTAAGTATTTGGTAGTTGAGTTTTGGATACTCAGTAGGTATTATCCACATGTATGTGACTTTATCACATTTTCAGAGACGAAAAATAAATTAAACATCATTGTGAAATGCTGGAATGGTATGAAATCTAACTAATATTTTTAACAATAGCTTTATTTAATAATAGTTTGCAAGTGTTTAACACTAACATTGTTCTAGAACCTATACCTTTAATTGAGATTTAGAATAGTGTTTAACCAGAAAAAATATCAGTTCCCATACAGCAATGAAAACCGCAAGCTTAGCTACTTTAAAATAATACTGTAAATTCTGGAAATTTATCCAAAAATCACTTACTAGGATCAATCTTCAAATCAATAGGGAAATCGATATTCTTCACGATCTTAGCGGTGTGCCCGTCAGCATCGAGTTGGAAACACTTCAAGTGCAGCAACAGTACGACCGGAAGCTGTTCTAAAGACAATTGCTGCCACGCATCATTAACACCTTCCAATGTATCTTTGCCGGCCAGAAGTTCCAAGGCATCTTTGACACTGCTCGCGCGCTGGAAAGATCAGATGTAGTTAGTATGGGAAATTTTGCAAGTGATTTTGTACTTGTGGAGGAAAACTCAGTGAAATTTGTCCACATTTTAGTGTTTTACACTTTTCGGAGACGAAAAATAATGATTGCATCATTGTAAAATTAATCTTTCTCTTACATCTCACTGCAAAGACAAAGTTATCTTACCACAAAATGTTCAAGATGGTATGATGTTGTTACTCAGATGACTAAACGGATTTGGATGAAAGTTGGTATACAGGTCGTTTATACTCTATCATTTTTTATCTAAAATAACTATTATTAGCGATCTCTGTAAAATACCATCCACACACCGGGAAAGTCTTCTCATCCAAGAATTGGTTGTAAGAGATCGCTTTTAGCGATAACACAGGTTTTTGTGATCTTTATGTATTAACTGTGTTAGAATGACTGTACCATATTGAAGAAGCGGGCGCGGGAGCGCTTAGTGTGATACACACGCGGCCACCATCCGCACCTCTCTGTCCCCTTTGTCGTCATACCCCCGCGCCTCTATACCGCGCAGGCGAGGACTAAGATAACCGGTTTGGCTATAGTTTACAAGTTACCTCAATATCTAATTGCAGAGTGAAGAAGGGCTGCACGGCGTCGGTGACGTCGTGGTGCGCGGCGCGGTGCAGACGCACGCGCGTCTTGCCGCGGAAGATGTCGGCCACAGGCGTGCGCCGCGCCGCCCAGCGCCGCTCCACCGCGCCGCGGTTGCGGGGACCCATCACCTGGACAACCGAACACTTAGCATTACCTATTTTAGAACTCATTTCAGTTGCATAAACAAACTACTTCCAGTTTTATGATTCGTTTTGTCCGTAATTTCTGGTGTAAACAATAAAGAGTTTATCTATCTATCTACACTTGACAGAATTATAAAAATTCGACTGAAGAAAGCAGTTCTTATTAAGTAGTGCTACGGTCAAACGCGACGTTTAACATCAGGCTAGCGATTTGCTCGTCTTGTCTCAAAAGCATAAAAAAGTGAAGTAGACCTATCCCCAAGGCATTTTAAGCACAATCATAGGTTTCCAGCCTGTCTTACGTTTTGGAATTCAAGTCTCAAGGTGTTCTAGCATTTACTGGTTCAAAGTCTTAACTCTATTCCTTGTTCAAGTCTCCTCTGTAGTTATCTGTTCTACGACAGATATGAAACACTTGATAGAGCTAAGTTGATAAATAAGAATAGCCATACCTTCCACTCATCAGAATCGTCTTCATATTCTTCCAGCGGCTCCGGGGCGATGACGCCGTTGGGTGGGCTGGCCACATCCTTCGGTTCTTCAGGCTCTACCAGTTTTATCAGCTGAAATGAAAGTTTCACAGTATTATAACAAAACTCCACAAGATTACGTTACCTAAAAAGTTATGCAACGGTGGTTATATTTAATGCGTCTGTCGCGTGACCAGATCATGTCGGAAATTATTTCTCTTCTTTACGAGTGTTTTTTCACAGTGTAATCGCATTACTAATGACTTAACCAGGTAGTCGAGCCGTTCCATAAACAAAATATTTTACTTGCGTCATGAGGAAAATACCATTTTTGTATGACATAAGCCAAAGCAATGGTATGGTCACGTAAAACGGAGGTCACCTAACTGCGTAGGGCAATTAGGACTGCAATTTTCCATCCCAGGTCGAAGATCCATAGGCAGATCCAAGACAAGGTGGGTAAATGAGACATGAGCGAGAACAATGTTTTCGAAGATGTTGAGGATAGAGTGAAGTGAAGAAAAGTAAAGAAGGCTGACCCCATCATGCATTATCATTTCATGGGATATACAGGGTGACTGGTTAGTCTAACCGTAACCGTTAGACCCTTGAAATATTTTAGGTTATCATGGTACTCATCATTGTGAACAACTTTTACTATGGGACCAACCCGGAATTCGCGAGAAAAAAATAATGTTTCATAGAAAAATGTCAATGAGACTACAAAATGTTTGAAACCGCTGATTTTTTTCGCGAATATTGGGTAAGTCCTTTGGTAAAAGTAGTTTATAATAATGAGTACTATGATAATCTAGAATACGAAGTGTCTAACCAGGCAACCTGTATAGCCAGGAAGAGAGAGACATAATCCAAAGTGTTACCTCAAGCATCTCATCGTTGAGCGAATTGAGCAGGCATCCTAAGAACTCCTCAGCATCTTCCTGCCTACCCTCCTGCGAGCCGGGGAACGGGCGGAGCGCCCGCAGTATGCGGAGCCCGGCGCCACCCTCCAGCGGAGGCCCGGCGGGCACGGCCGGCGTGGGCGCCGCCACGCCGCGGCCATTCCGCCCGGCGGACGTTAGCGGACTGAACTCGTAGCAGAGCTCCACCCTGGAATGTAGGGTAGTTTCATTTTTAAAGATTTATATTTTTAGAGGCGAGAGAGGGTTCGTACTACTTAGTATTTTCGTATTTATTGGTTATTCATTTGACAAGTGTTTGTACGGGCGGGTCAGCGACTCCTCCGTCAAGACGTTCTTGATCTCTTTGTTTATTTGAAACCTATTTATTCTATGAAAGCTTATAATTTTATTTTATTCCTGGTAATATTAGCCGATTTAAAACAATATCAGTGCGTTGATCGTAACGTTACCGACTATAGTCAAATAGCTAGAAATGAATGGTATCCACAGAAGGTAAGACCTAATTGTGTTAATTTAACTTACATGGAATCGATGACAGGTGTGGAGGACTTCCCACGTCGCGTTTGATAAGGGAGAGCCTTCAGCATGTTGTAGAAGGGCGGGCACGCGATCAGAGCCTGCAGTATCGCGTTCACGTAGCAGTAGTTGGAGCGGTTCGTGAGACCGCGCGGCAGCAGCGACACCGGCCGGTTGTCAAGCTGATACTTCGACAGGAACTCTGGAATAGTAGGGGAATCATGGATTATAAGTTGGTCCAATCTGTTAATACTGTCTCAATTTTTTCTTTAGGGTTGACAAGAATATAATGTATGTATGTATGTAGTTTCAAATTAGGGGGATCCGAAAATTTTAGAAATCATTTTAAGTTAATGTTTAGGGCTGGCACCAATATTTAAATAAAATAAATTGAAGATATTATTTACCTCCCATCCTGTACGAGTTGGGATCGTCGCTGTAGGGCGAGGGCTGCGGCAGGGGCATCGGCGTCACGGGCTCCTTGAGCGGGGGCGGCGCCGCCTCGACCGGCGCCGGCGGGGGCCCGGCCGGCCTCGGCAGCGGCGGCGGCGCCACGCTCACCGCGTTTACTGAAGTCTTCTCCGAGTACGAGATAGTCGGCGCCACGGCGGAGACGTGCGGTGCGGGGACCGGGGCCGGGCGGGGCGTGGGCGAGCCCTTGTCGGGCGCCGCGGCCTGCAGCGGGGACGCGTCGAACGGCTGCACCTTCGCGACCGGGCGGTGCAGGCCGGCGGGCGGCGCCGCGGCCGTGGGGCTCGCGGGCTCCTCGGCGGGCGCGGCTGGCGCGGGGGCCAGGCACGCGGGCGCGCGGGAGAACAGGCTCGCCCACGACTTGCCGGGCGCGGGCTGCGGCTGCGCCGTGACCGGCGCCGGCGGCGGAAGCTCACCACGGTTGCGCGGCGTCGGCGGCGGCGGGAAGTCCGAGGCGGTGGGCGCGGGCGGAGGCGGCTGCGGAGCCGGCGGGGGCTCCGGCAGCGCCGCCTTGCGCGAGTGCCCGAACGGCGGCTTGTTTGTGACGATCAGCGGTTGCCCGCTGGACGGGAGGGTTATCGAGATCGGCATCGGTGCCTTGCTCGGCGGCAGGGCGGGCTCGCGCTTCGCGTGCTCGTAGCCTTCGGTTTCCCCGGACGGGGACCGGTTGGCGGGGCCGTCGCGTCTCTGCCTGTTGCCGAAAGGCGGTTTGGGCGCGGAGGCCGCCTGCTGAACGGGGACTATCGACTGCGGCACGAGCGGCTTGGCCGGCTGCTTACCGCCCGAGAACGGCGCCGCGGGACCCTTGCTCGGCTTGCCGATGGTCGGCGGCAGCTTCCCGGCTGCGCCCTGCGTCACCGAGGCCGGCGGGACGAACGACTTGGCCGCCTGCGGGAGGACGGCGTTCACCTCGGGCTTACTTTCGGTCGGCGTCCACGACGGTTTGACGGTTTCTATTTTCTGGACATTCGAGAGCTTGTCGCCGGGGGGTGTGGTCGGCTTGTTCGGCGCCACGTCGGGAGCGCGCTCGTCACGTTTCGGGCTGGCGGGACCCCTGCTGGCTATCTTGAGGTCGCGGAACGGCAGCGAGTCGACGTCGGGCGCGACGGCCGACACGGAGGGCGCGGCGGGCGGCGAGCGCGGCTCCTGCGGCTTGTTGTCATAAGGCA
Source organism: Alcis repandata (assembly GCA_949125135.1). Taxonomy (NCBI): domain Eukaryota; kingdom Metazoa; phylum Arthropoda; class Insecta; order Lepidoptera; family Geometridae; genus Alcis; species Alcis repandata. The sequence continues at coordinate 9,334,811 of OX421234.1, forward strand.
CAAACTGCTTGCTCTGGCCCGCGACGAAGTTCTTCGCGTGCACGTTGAACTGGTGCGGCTGCTGCACGGCGTGCGGCGGGTAGTGGTGGTGCGGCATGGGCGGCGCGGGCGCGACCGGGCCGGGCGGGGGCAGGTACACGGGCGGGTACTCGAGCGCCGGGTCGAGCGGCGCCCCGTAGGGCGGGTAGTGGCCGCCGTAGTACGCGTCCACGGCCTCCTGCTCCAGCACCACCTCGGCCGGGTACTCGTCGGGGGGCTTGTCGGGCTCGCCCTCCACCGGCACCTGGTACTCGGGGTAGTAGGGCGGGTAGGGGTAGGGCCCGTACACGAGCGGCTGGTACATGGGCAGGTGGTAGAGAGGCGCGCCCTGCGCCTGCTGCGGGTAGTACTGCGGATACTGCAGCTGGTAGAAGGGCGAGTGGTGCGGTGGCGAGGGCCCGCGCTTGGGGCGGCGGTCGCGATCGCGGTCGCGGTCGCGGCGGTTGGGGCGCGGGGCGCGGTCGGCGACGCCCGGTTGGTACTGCGGCCCGGGCGGCTGGTAGTACTGGCCCATGTAGCCGTGCACGTTCACGTTGGCGGTGACCTGGCTCACGTACACGTTGGGCGGCGCCACGGGCCATTGGTGGTGGTGGTGGTGCGGCGGGTAGGCGGGCGGCGGCTGCGCGTAGGGCGGCGGCGGGTGCGCGGGCGGCGCCGCGCCGCGTGCCGGCGAGTGGGCCGCCATTTCACACTCGCCGCCCGCCGACCTCTCCACGCTGCTAGACACGATCGCGCGAACTCCGCCCGCTGACGACTGATCTACGTCACGCACACACACCATTACTCACAGTAAAAATCATTTCTATTGACTAATAGGGTTAAGATTGATGTCAAGGTAAAAGTACAATGAAATAAGGGTAATTTTTGTTATGATAATGACTCTCAATGTCTCTATGGTTAAAATTATTTAATAAAATATCTGTCACAGTTAATCCTTGAGTGTATTATATTCAGTACAGTTAGCAAAAATTATAATTTCTATCTCACTCCCAAGGCACACATAATTTTTTATACAGCCTCTAAACTCTTTGTTAACAGCTTAGTAATAGGGTTCCATTGTAAATTTGTAACGAAACCCTACAAACTGTTATGTGCATGCTGTAATTTCATATTGTAGTAATTGTAAGATATGAACCAAAAGCCTATCTAAGCCATTCCAACCCAAAATAATCAAGAAAGCCAAAATACTCAATGTACTTGCCTACAAAATGGTGAACCGCGACAATTTTGGCTGACTTCTGTGGCTCTGGCAGCGTCTTGAACAAGGCACACTGCAGACTGCTTCGATCGGCTTCTTTCACATCAGTTAAGTCTAGGAACTCATATTCCTGTAACACGCCACACAGGTTTAGTTATATTCTCACAACAAATTCACAGCATGCCATATTACACGGACCAACATTAACCACAACCAGGGAACACAGATAACTCTCTATAGACACCGAAATTTAAGATCTTTGTTGTGACAAAATTGCACCACAGAGAAAGATGCAAAGAGTGTAACAAAGCATTCTCATTGGGTATAACAATGCAAATAAATTATAGTGAATGTTTTTTGTAAGAGTATTTTGGACGGTGATTTCTGATCATCCATTGTGGAATTAATAGGAGTTAATCTGTGACAGAGAATACCCAAAGCAAAATTTATTTTCACAATAGATTCCAAATTAGATATTCTTTGCTTAATGCAATCTAATTGCATTCAAATCTCCAATGGAATAAGATTGAATTTGGGACAGCAAACAAATGTTGGGTTTGTATCCAGGAACTTTTCAAATTCATTTCCTTATAGGTACTTTAGTTCATTGAAAACTGGCTGAACCTGTTTTTAAGATCCAAGTTTATGTTGACAATAAAAAGACAAATGAAATGTGAAGCCAATTTCAAGTACTTTTCAATTAAGAAATTGGTCATTTGAGGACACTATCAGTCAAGTTACACATGCAGCTGAAAATTCACATTGATTGATGGCCAGATGAAAGACATAACACCTAATACATAACCTCTAAGAATTCCCTTTAACCAATACAAACAAAACTTTACGTGAACACAAACAGGTAACCCAAAATGAACCAAAGAGGATAGATATGTTCAATAAGATTCATACAAGGAGTTTTCACATTTAATTTAGCTTCAATTCAGTCCATGACCTTGGTATCAATTTATTTGTATAAGATTGCCCAGTACATTCAAAACAGTTCTCCATCTATGACCACTACCATGAATTCAATTGTTGCCAAACTGAATGCTCAACTTGCATCATACAAGTTCAAACCATTCTCACATGATAATGACATGCAGAATAGAAATAATTGTATGTCAGTATAGAATATGCTCAGTAATCTGACATCTAAATCTTTTCACTTGAAAGGAAACTCCACACACTCACTTTATATTCTTTTCTTTTTTTTTACTGGCAAAGCTGTGTAGTTGGGTACAACAGCAAGTGGATATTTTGAAATGAATGAATGCCAGATTATTGAGCTTATACTGCCGTTTTCTAACCCATGAGAGTTAAGTTTTTCAGGTGTGTGTGTTTGTCTTAAACGGCTTGACAAACTTTCGAGGCGTGGGATATCATGAAATTGATGTTTATGTATGTAGTGTTGTTTGCTAAACTTATCAGTTTTTGTTTTCATTTAATATAAGTAATAATTATACCTCTGTAGTTGTAGATGATATTTCTATTTCTTAGCTTCCATACAAAACATATTTATTAGTAAGAAAATAGGTAATTAAGTACAGTAAGATCCCAGTCTCCATTTCAACATTTTTTTAACCTACTACATAGATAGGCATTAAACAATAAAATAAATATAAGAAATACCCAGCTAGTTTACTTTTCCAATTATGTGCATTGCAGCAACCCAATTGAAACAGTGTAATTGTGTTCTGGAAATAAGGTTCCAAATGGACAAGCACTCTCAGTGAATGTTGGACTTCGAAATACAAATTTATAGGTTATCTTGAAGACTTCTCAGGAGATAGTCAAGGTGGTAGAAACACAAACACAGGTCGAACATCCAATGCAAGCTTTAAACCATCCACCGTGCAAAATTATATTATGCAATAATGTCGGCACTAGCTAAATAACAACAATACCATTGAACATGTGGTTTGTCAAGTCATGACGCGATGCAATAGTAAAAAGTGACATACCTAGAAGGAACCAATGATTGTGAGCGACTTCTATTAGGTGGCTTGCGAACAAAGCATGATATTCAGCCTCTAATTATTTTTCTCTTGCATTAACGCAAAGCTGCAAAATATGCGGAACGTTTGGAGGATAAGATGGCGTAACAACGCTCGGTTGCCGGGTGCCATCAATGTATTGACAAATCGAGTAATTGGTGATACTTATTGCGTAAACCCGAAACTGGACACCATATATTTATTGTACTATAATCACTTACCTCCCACGTGCACACAATTTCTGGAAAGAGATATTTTTTCCAATGTAATGGCCAGTTTCAATATCACCAAAACAAGAAACAAAAGCCAAACAAAATGTTAGGAGTATTTACGTAAAATATGCTTCGCTTACCGTTTTCATCAAATCCATGGCCTTTTGGGGAGCACCATCACGAATTCTGATGCATTAAATCACATACAATCAGTATCGGCGTTACGAAAATAAAATTTTAGAACGGGATTGACATTGAGGCCGTGCCATGCATTCACCCGAACACAACAGGATGTGACAAAACAACCGCCATTTTAAATGTGCCCTTTATAACATGATATTAACCAATCACAACTCAGAATTAGTACCATAGTGTAGAGCAATAGACAATAATTTGTGTTGTAATGTTGTCATTTCGTGACGGAAATGCAACATGAGCAGATGTTTTGGGCTTCTAGCGACATCTATAGGCTTCAGACAATAAGACGATGACGTTTGAAATAAAACCTGAGCTTTGAACATTCAAAACAGATGGCTCTGCAATACCAAACTATACAAAAATTACATTTGAGCAATTTGACCATGACAAAACAAAAGTAAAATGTAGGCAAAGGTAAAAGTACATTTTTACATTCTTAACATTTTATCCACTGACCTCCATCATTATACTATTAGGCGACCCATACACCTACAATAATATTGCGCAATGTTGATGATTGCACAATATTGAACATATAGGGGCAGTGTGTCTTGTGTATGGTATATTGCACAATATTTTTAAGCTATACTTATTATACTCTTTGTTTATAAGTCTACAGTTCGCAGCGGTCTCGTACGCACGCGTGTATTTTGCATTTTGCAGCGAAAATGGCACAAAAAACTTCAGCGAAGCAAAAGGAACGAGAATTCATTATCGAGTGCATTCAATTATATCGTGGCCTTTTCATCAACCAGCCCTTAGTCCCAGATTCGGCGTTTTCGTTTTTGCCGTTTCGCTACAATTAAACACACGATAGCTGCAGCCAAATCTTTATCAGACATGGTGCACTGAAGAAAGTTATGACGAGAATGCTTGTTCAATTATAATGTCTCAATTTAATTGTACCGTGTGGGTTTCGGAGCTTTATCAATAATATTGTGCAATCATCAACATTGCGCAATATTATTGTAGGTGTATGGGTCGCCTTACGCGTGATCTTACCGCATCCCGCAAAAAATAAGTCTCGCAAAGTCTCTAAATCAATCGATACTTAGTCAATCCAGCTCAATCATGACAAAGATTATAATCGGGATGATCCGTAAATCCATTACCATAATCAAGAATCGCGATTAAATTTGGAAATTCAGGTCAGTCAAGGGCCCTCAGATCAAGTAGAACCTTTCTACGTGATCTGAGCAAGGACCCACAAAGTATAAACATTGAATACAAGCTATCGGAGAGTGTTAATAAGTAGGTAGGTATGGGTAAAGCTAAGATATGGCTTCGCGGCGCTAACTACACTATCCAATGTGTTGGCCGAAAGGCGTGTATTTTGAAGTATCACTTAATAAACTAATCTGATTAGAATTAGGTATTTATCAGAATCTCATTTGATTTTTAAAAATAGAGAAAGAGTCGGCAATAACATTGGAGCTGTTAGCTTAGTTTTATATTTTAGATAAACAGGGCTATAAGGAAAGGGTATGCTAAGCCGAAAAAGGCTCATACTCGTAGTAACCACTCATTATTATGAACTTTACTATTCACTGATAAATTTATTTTCATAAATTTAATTTTTTACAATATTTTTAAATAAAAACCTAAAAACATTAAGTATAAAAACTTAAACCTAGGGTGCCGCCGGTAGCGGGACAGGGCCCAAGATACCGGTGGTTAAGGCTGCAGAGTAAGGAATCTCCTGACAATGCGGGCCGTGTCAAGAATCACCGCCTTGTGTATCTGACCCTTGACCCAACCGTCTAGCGAGAGCTTCTTCAGATGTTGGTCGTGGCTCTTCGCCATAAGCCCATTCACCGAAATGAATTTATGAACTTTTATTAAGGGACCAATCCGGAATTCGCGACGAAAAAAATTAGCTGTTCCATACTTTTTGTCGAGTGACATTGACATTTTGCTGCGGAACAGCTGATTTTTTCTTTCACGATTTCTAGTTGGTCCCTTACAAAATTGTTGATAATGATGAGTGCCACGAACCCTTTTCGGCTTACCATACTCTTTCCTTATAACCCTGTAGAATCGGCGTCACAGTACCTACCCATGTTCGAGAACTAGAGTACTGACTAAAGACTAGCTAATTATTATAAAGGAGTGTGGATAGAAGTTTAATACCTTAAAATAAATAATAGTAGGTAGGTACCTATACGTAATGCCAATACCCCTATAAAATCATTACAGCGTGACACAATAGACGTGTCACGGGATTGCCTCAGGGAACGTGATCGGCTTTACCTGCCCACGAACAAATTCCTATTTGCTGCCCTCTTATCTTAACAAATATTGGATTATTTGCTTTGAACGCCTAATTTTGCCGCTACGTGACGGCGGCTTTTCTATTTTTGTGGTCAAGATTTTTCTAGTGAGGAAATGGTGACAGCAGAGCCTTAATGGTGATATGTAGTGATAGTGATCGCATGCGTTTTTAAATGCTAAGCCGAAAAAGTACTCATCTCCTAGTACTCATCTTTGTCTGAGTCGCGGGTCGAACCTGGACCCGATTAGCAGTTGACCGAGGCAGATGGCATAACGGGAGAGAGGCCTATACCCAGCAGTGGGATGAGAGGGCTGTGGATGATGATGACTCATATTGATATTTTTTTTACTATGGGACCAACCCAATTACAAAAAACAAGAACAAAGAAAGAAAACAAACAAATAAAACAAAAAAAAAATAGCTCTAAGCGTAGGTCGTATCTATCCAAAATTCCACAGCAAAACTATCAAAATCCGAGGACACTTTCATAAGTTATAACCAGGCATACTTGAATTCACTGTTGACATTTCAAACGGTAGAGAACGGCGAATCCGTATATTATATGAAACTTCGACTCCACGATCATGCTTTTCTAAATACGTTCACTTCAGTTTGCGAAAACCAATAAAAGCATTTTTCTTCCTCGCCTCCATACTCCGACATTATTGAGTGCTCTAGACTAGCATATGGAAATCAGTTTCATATTTCCTTTTCTTTGTTTTCCAACGTATACCAAATAGACAATATAAGTTCTCCGAATGCATCTATTTTTACCATCTGCACTCCGTAGGTAATTTTCTTCTCTATTCTGTGAGTCGTAAAGGTTATTTTTGAGTTGAGAATGACTGGGAGTTAAGCCGTTTTGTTTTGAAGATGAAATATGGCTTTCAATATGGGCTGAGTAGTGTATCTTGCTTGATTTTTCATTTAGAAGGATTTTATTTTAGTAGTAGCGTGGGTTTCGGTATGTTATGCGTAAGAAGGTCCTAAGATAGATTAATTTAGAGCAAATTAGACATCTGATGACCAATTTACCTACAGAGATTATAAAAAAAGGCTTAAACGAAATCGGCTCATAAATATACAATCAAATCTAAAATCGTGAAAAAAATCCGCTATTCCATAGAAAAATGTCAATGACACTCGACAAAGTGTTTAACTGTTGATTTTTGACCATTTGTTGATCATGTTTGTAGCTTGCTCGTTCCTTATAAATTGGTCTAATAGCCGAGTTATCATTTTATAATTATTATTTCGGAAGCTTTTGAATAGCCTGTCATGGCTTGGCAGTTGTTGTAATAGAAAAAAAAAACTACAAAAACGTGTGATGTGAACTACACTGTCTCATCAATTTTCTAACCTACTTTCTTATCACCTAGTATTTTTACTTAAAAATACCACGACAGCTAAGTCAGTGAGACTTAGCTTTTCCCGGTTTTAAATAAAACAGTCTCATTTCGTTCCACTGAAGGCTTCAATTAAACGTCGATTTAGCGCCCGTAAATCTACTTCCCACGTCTTAGTAGCTTAATTACTTGACTTAAAGTCAACTCGCAATTAGTTGGCCATCATTGTCTAAGTTAAATATAAAAAAGAATTTCTTCATGCTTACCTTGTAACGGAAAGGTAAGGCAAATATTTGCATACAAATAATTATTATTATAAAGAAAGGTAGGTTTATCATAATAATAATTATATGTTTTGGAATAATTATGATGATATTTTTTTGTATAGGTACGTAGAAAAAGAGCTTGAGTTGAAAGAGTTAGCAGTCACGGATTTCGCAAAAATAAAGCCGGAAAACCTAATTTCCCTGATTTCGGAAATATAAGTCAATTTAAACCGATTTACATAAAACCTGTAATTAAATCTCTTTCTGATAATAAATCCCGTCCTACGTAGGTATTCCGATCGGTCACGGTGATTCTCATTACTTGATTGGAGCACAAAACAGAAAGATACAGAAGTCAACCTACATACAACGTGCGTTCGAGTAACGCACACATAGACACCTTTCAGAGACAATTTTTCGAACCGGTTCGGACGTAAGCGCGTATTTTAATTATTACTGATTTATATTTCCGTTCTTCCTGTTTCACTCTCAACAAAATATTAAACAATTAGATACGAGTGCCACTATCACGATATTTTTTTGTGCATAAGCCAAAGTTGACAAACCTAGCGCGACTGTCGAGCGTAGGTATGAAAAGTGAAGTACATACATCGACTGCCACTACGAGCACTATCGAAACTGCAAATGGCATTTTTTACAGGAGAGCTACTTAAAGTCAAAATTTGACCTGAAATAATTAGTTTCAATGTGTAACATCAATTTTATTCGATTTAAAAATATAATTTAACTTTTACTTCTTTAGAACTATTTGTTTTCCTAAAAGTAAAAAAAAAAAAAAAAATCTGGGTGGCGCAGACCTGATAAACGTGTCGTTTAACATCAGGCGAGCGATTTGCTCGTCTCGTCACTCAATTACATAAAAAAAAAAGTAAATTAAACATTCGTATAATTGGTACAATGAAAAAAAACGTAATTTTGCAGTTTCGATAGTGTTTGTGGCAGCAGTCGACATGTTCTCGACTTCTGTAGCTATCTGTTTTGTGATTGGAGGCCGGTCTCAATCTAGCAGCTGTTTTAATTCCCCCACTGTCAACTTGATCGATCACACATTGCTAACCGATTGGATTCGATATAATTATGCTGAGAGGGAATAGGTACGAGTTTTGCTTGATTACTTACATGTTTTATGTAAGTATATGCTTCTTTGGTGGGGGAAACTGGGTGGTGGTTTACGGACCAGTAGGTATTTAAGGTGACATCACATTTCACTAGATTATGGTGGCAACTTTATTGTAATTTCGAAAATTAAGAAAATAATTAAGAAACAACTAGTAAGAAATATGGTAATTCCTGAATAGAAAAAAAAGTAGTCACTCGTCCTGTGGACTTTACTGACTTTAATGGCTTTTAAGAAAATGAGCTGTGACAGGAAGACTGACACCGATGTCTTATCATAACGGTTTATTTTTTCCAGTTTGGTACGGAACCCTAAAATGACCCGTCAGATTACTTAGCACAAAAGATGCACTCTATCGCTATCTTTAATACAATAAACTGAGTGCTCAGATGTGATAACGACACCAACAGAGACTCTATTCTCGGGCGCTCGAAATTATCTTAGTCACTCTCACTCTCATGACATTTCTAATGAGAGCGACAGTGACAGAGAAAATGTCTCTTTCTCCAGAATAGGGCTCCAGAAAGTGCTCATCGAATCACTTTATTTACGTCCCATTTTACAGTCTCATGAAGAGCAAGGCTGACCCAACGCAGGTTGTAAAACTGCTTTAATTACGATGAATAGCTAGCTGTTATTAGAGCAGAACGGCATTTAAAAAAAAAACTATCTGAAAACCGTCGTTTCATCCGCCTGGATATATTTTTCACCATCTAAGGCCCTTCGAACACAACGCTACAAAAATCTTCGACACTATGTTGCAAATGTCTGGCTTATATTTTTTGGAATATCGGCGACGCGTGCTTATGTATGACACTATATGAATTTGTATTGCGTTGGTCGCGAGACCAAAATCGTTGGGTACCGAAGATTTGGGTAGCGTTGTGTGCGAAGGGCCTTACAGGAATCGTACATTTTTCAAGATAAGTTGCTCTTGTCAGGCTTTAGACCGTCCCCTTTACATCTTTCCGTTTCTGTGATGCTGCGTAAAAAGGTTAACAACCAAACACATCTCATCTTATCGTCTCATTTCGTGATACGAGTAGTTTCCTTTGTTCCTTGATAGTTAAATAATTAAATTTTTACGCAGTTTGTAGTCAAACACCTGTTTTGTAAATCGTAAAAAAGTTGTGTTCACTATGTTCAACTTTCTGTTAAAGCCTCTATGATATTTTTAGATTAAGTATTGTCTATTATAAGTGGTTTACAATTATATTAAATAATTATATTGAATATAATTTTACCGAGGATAAGTATATTTAGAATATTTTAATAAGTAAATAATTTTGTAAGAACCTTTCATGGTATGGGCGGAAAAAGGTTTTTAATATATTTAAATTTAAAAACCTTTCGACTTTTTGTTGAGTAATAATTTTTATTTGGAGACCATTTCATACGCACTCATGAGGGGTGGTTCAGAGATGTTAAATATAACAACACGTGGGGAATATTGCAGGGAAAATGAAATTAAACTTATTAAGTATGTATCATTAATAAGGTTTCCAGTATCTTGCATAATCCTGCTGTAAGAACGAAAATCCAAATGCGTAGGTATATGCGAAAGTACGAGCATAATAAGTATGTGGCGGCGGTTCCTTGGTTTCTTCAATTTTCTTTTACACGAGATGGAACTTTTTTGTACAGATAATTTTTTACAAAACTTCAAACATACAAACATACTCTTCAATCTTATATATAAAAATGAATCGCTGTTCGTTAGTCTCGCTAAAACTCGGGAACGGCTGGACCGATTTCGCTAATTTTGATCTTGATATATTTGTAAAAGTTCAGGGAAGGTTTAAACGGTGAGAAACATGAATAATAAGTAAAGAAAAATACTAAAATCGACAATTTAATTTTCCAATACAAACTGTTCCTACCTGTGAAACATTTGATGTTCGGTACGGCAAACTCGGGATGTCCGATCTCTTTTGTCTTTTTAGAAATAAAAATAGTGTCACTTGGTTGTCAAATATTTAATAGGTGTGTTCAGAAATTGGTCCGATCTTTTTGGTCTGCTTTGTTGGATTTTTTTTTGTTTTGTTTGCTCTAATACAGGGAAGGTTAAAAAGTAAAAAAAAAGCGGGTGAAACCGCCGGGGGTCAGCTAGTATTTGTATAGAATTTTAGAGAGACAAGAACTTTTTTATCAGTTTGTTTTTTTGAGTGTAAATGTTGTTAGCTTCCAAGCTTTGCCTGGACTCCATGCCCTACTTTATTTGAAACTAGCGGCTCGTCCCGGCTTCACACGGGTGGACACTATTGAAGTTTTAGTAAGGATCCCTAATTTTTTCAGGTAATAAATATAGCCTATGTCACTTTGGGATAATGTAGCATTCGAATGGTGAAAGAATTTTTGAAATCGGTCCAGTAGTTTTTGAGTTTATTCCACACAAACATCCAAAAATACAAAAATACAAATCTTTCCTCTTTATATTATTAGTATAGACTAGCGGCTCGTCCCGGCTTCACACGGGTGGACACTATGGAAGTTTTAGTAAGGATCCCTATTTTTTTCAGGTAATAAATATAGCCTATGTCACTTTGGGATAATGTAGCATTCAAATGGTGAAAGAATTATTGAAATCGGTCCAGTAGTTTTTGAGTTTATTCCACACAAACATCCAAAAATACAAAAATACAAATTTTTCCTCTTTATAATATTAGTATAGATATAGACTACATAAATTGGTTGCGGTTTAGAAGTAACTATATTTTCGTTGTTGCATGGTTACTAGTAAGAAAAATTTACAAACGATTCAAAAGTAATAGAAGTCATAGTAGTTGGATACAATACAAGAACATTATTTTTACAAAACAAAAAACAAAAACCGACTTCAAAAGACAGACTATTGAGTTATTCATCTATTTGTCGCGCACGTACTTAATGCAAATTTAAGACTTATATGGTTTTCTCATGGATACTATTATCAGAACTGGGCTAAATTGAAATGGGACCAAATGGGAAGCGTTAGCTTTCTAATAAAAAAAGAATCATCAAAATCGATTCACCCAGTCAAAAGTTATGAGGTAACAAACATAAAAAAAAAAAAACATACAGACGAATTGATAACCTCCTCCTTTTTTGAAGTCGGTTAAAAAGGGAACTGTCTGTGAGAAGTTTTTTTGGTAAACTCAGTCTTACATAATTACTTGATAGATGGGTAAACTAAAAGTAGCTTTTAAGAAAACGCGTAGAAATATAATAAGCTATAAGATCCAGATAAATCCCGTCAAATAAGTTACTCACCATAAAATGAGCAATTTATTTAAGTAATGAAACCTATCAAATTGAGTTGCTTAATATGGTTTATACAAATGTCTTCAATTAAATGTTAGGGTTGTTACGTAAATGCTTGAATTTATGTTACTGTGTATACCTAAGGACCCTTGAGGAATCAAAGTTAACAATGGAAAATACAGTGTGACCTAGAGGAAATTTTGTTGCCCAGTAAATTTTTAGTCAACGCACAAATGATTAATTCTATTCCACGATACTATCCTACGATTAAAACTTGATAATTTTGTACTTAATTTTGAGTGTGTAAAACTTCTGTAACAAGTTTAGATACATTTGTTTTTGGCATTCATTTCTTAAAGTTTATTGCGATTTTTGAAAATTTCATAATAAAATAAGATATCGTTCAACGTGGTTCTACTATAAATGTAGTCAATTTAAAGGTACCCTAGGGGTATAAGGTATAGGAGCATGCATACTACGCAGTATGTATGTATATGCCGGTCTATTAAGACATCCTCTATCATGAATATGGCCGCCTTAGATGAATGTCAGTAGTTATATGTGTTCTTAGGTTTTTTGGGTTCACATACTGTTTTTAATTTCACCATAAATTATTTTGTTAAACTCCCTAAACCTTACATGAGCTGGATATGAGTAGCTGCTAAACCGAAGTACTGACTGTGGTCAATATGTCACCGCTGGGCAGATGCCCCATGACCATGAGCTGTCGCCGAGGAAATGGGTTGTAGTATGCCCGAGTTCTTTACCTCTTCCTACTATCTGGTAACACTGTGACTCGTTGGGAATTTCACCTCTACCATGGTAGAGGAAAGGGAACAAAAGAGGTTAAACAGATAGATAAACTCTTTATTGTTCACTCCAGAAATCACAAACAGAAGGATAATAACACTTAAAACTAGTGCAACAACTTGCGGCCTTATCGCTAAAAACGATTTCTTCCAGGTAACCTTAGGAACACAGAAAGAGGTGGAAGATTCGAAAAATACCTAAGCGTTGAACGTTTCGACCGGTTTTGCCAAGAGTACCTAAGTTAAGTTTGAACCTGGATAAGATTGGTACAGGACCGGGATGAGTCCAAGTGTACACATAGGCTATGCAGTAGGCGATTACGGAACAACTTTTAGTATGGGACCAACACGAAATTCGCGAAAAAAAATCAGCTGTTCCATACATTTTGTCGCGTGTCATTGACATTTTTCTATGGAACAGCTGATTTTTTTTCATGAATTTCGGGTTTTAGATTTAGTTTGCTTTATCTGTTATGCTAAGGAGTTTATTTTAGTTTTGATGTAATTTGTTTAATTAATAAAGATTGTTTAAACCTACTTTCAAGTTATGTGGTTACGACCATATTCATTTGCTTGTTTTTGCCGCAGTTAGAGATATTTGAATGATGAATTTTAATAAAAGGTATGTGTTGGAATGTTAAGTTTTATTGTCACTGTAACCTAGTGGGAGCTATGATTTTGTATAAATATTATAATTAGATATTAAATATTATAATGCATTTAAATCTTTATTATATTGTTTGGTATCTAATTTTAATTTCCATTAAACCAAACTAAATGACTCATGTCATATCTAATTAGTGCTAAGCATCATTATAAATTCTTGCTTATGTTACGTAACCTATGTGTGTCCTCTTCATCGTAAGGTTGCCTGGAAGAGATCGCTCGTAGCGATAAGGCCACCAGTTTGGCACTAGTTTTAAGTTTTATGATCCTTTTTAACCGACTTCCAAAAAGGAGACGGTTCTCAATTCGATTGTTTGTTGCTTTTTTTTGTATTTGTCTGTAATTTGTAGTGTGAAAATGTGTAATAAAGAGCTTATCTATCTATCTATGTACTACCTCGTAGGAAAGCAAGTAAAACCGTAGGTCGTAGCTAGTAGCTACATAATTGTAGATACCTACGTACGTGATTGTACGTGCGGCTGCGGCCATCGATTGTCGGTTAACGAAGTTACTCCACGGATGGGGGCTAATGTACCGGGTACTGCGAACCATAGAATTTGAGACTGCGACGAAGCTTCAGTGAGGAAGACGGTCACAGCTATCTCTTTCGTACGTTTTTTTAGATAAAAACACTAAGGTTACGTATAAAGCCTGCTTAAACCTTATAAGGTAACCTGACTTAAGGTTGTCTGAAAGAGATCGCTCTTAGCGATGAGGCCGCCAATAGTTGCACTAGTTTTAGGTTTTATGATTCTTTTTGTCTGTAATTTCTGAGGTGAACAATAAAGAGTTTATATATCTATCTATCACATAGATATAATTATGTCAATCATAAGATTTTCTGTCTCGTTTTCGCACGTGACATTTCTCGTCACCGAGAGGTTGCCAGAAAATTTAAATCAGTTACGCATTTTAAGTTGGTTTTATGTACCTAAGTACAAGAACTGAGGGCATGCTTAGCAGTGGGCGATAACGCGCTGATTATGATGATGATGAAGTACCTAAGGCATTTCTTTTATGTGTTTTAAAAACACATAAAAGAAATGCCAGCTTAGATTATTTAGGATAAACTCAATAGTAAAATTTTCGTATTTAACCGATGAAACAACGGTGGAGGTTCTCAAGCCGACGCGTAGTTTTTAACGAATCACTTTTTATGTCTGATAATTTATTTTTGCCATTCAAAGATTAAAGAAAATTGTACGAAGGGAAGATTGTGATCGTTCTATTATATTTTACCACTCAAAAAATGAAGTGAAAATGAGGGTAGACGGAGTTGTTTAATATTTCCTTTTTTAATTTAAATTCCTTTCTTATTTTAAGTGTTATTGTTCTTTTGCTTGTAACTTTTGGCGTGAACAATGAGTTTATCCATCTATCTAACAATATGGCGTTGATTTGAATTTAATGTTTTTATGTTTTTAGTAGTTACATAATTATTTAGTTTTTAGAAAAAGTAGCATGATAAAAATCAGTCTGGAACAAAGGACTCATTGTGTTACACAAGAATAGTGTAACACAATTTATCTATACCTACGAGTATACTAATTTTTAAGTTTTAAAATTTTTATATAATGAAAGGCCCAACATTTGTTGTTTACAGATTTATAAAGGCGTCTTTAGCCTGTCAAGTCAAACTAAACTTAAGCTAACTATAATATCTGACTGTGTCTAGTTTTATAAGTTAAATAGATATGTTATGTTCAATAAAGACCTTTTAAAAATCAAAAACCACTCAAAAACGTAAAATCTCTTAGAAACCGTATCAGTAGAACTCTGTTTTGAATACTGCCTTTATTCAATAAAAGTGAGTTTTGTATTTTTTGCTTTATTTCTATTATTAACTTCTTTTATGAACCCCAATTCGAAAACGAGGGTGTTCCAAATTTGACGTTTTTGTCTGAGGAAAAATCGTACAAAAGATTTTTCTTCGAAATAAATGTTTCGGTGTCCTTTGATTTGAATCTTTTTAACAACACCTATCTGTCTAATCTATCTTGAGTCGAGCATCACAACCCTTTTCAAATGCTGTCGCGCCACGGTATTCTGTCTAACGTCATTTGGACATAAATTCCTACTTGAAAGACCTAAGAAATAAACAGAGTTATTAACATTTTTGCTGTTGCCTAGGCAATGACAATCCTAAATGTTTAAACTTTGGTCACTTTTTAACCGATTTCAAAAAAGGATGATTTTTTTTGTTTTTTTTTTTTTTATGTTTGTTACCTCATAACTTTTGACTGGGTGAATCGATTTTGATGATTCTTTTTTTATTAGAAAGCTGACGCTTCCCATTTGGTCCAATTTCAATTTAGTCCAGTTCTGATAATGGTATCCATGAGAAAACCATATAAGTCTTTTTGCATTAAGTACGTGCGCGACAAATAGATGAATAACTCAATAGTCGGTCTTTTGAAGTCGGTTTTTGTTTTTTGTAAAACTAATTATTATAAAACTAATAATTATTATAAAACTAACTAATTATATAACACAAAAAAGACCGAGCTCGGCGAAGGTTTCAGGGTCTAAAGGGACAAATCAGCGTTTGTATATATTTCTTTGTGTTTTTATAATTATTGTTTTACAGTAGCTTGCGCATGGTGGAGGTACAACTAGTCTACTTTGAACTTAGTTTCAGTACTGCATAGAGTTCTTCGACGTCAAATTAGCTTGAACAAGTAGCTGGAACAAACGAAGATGCGGCTAGCATCCGTGAATAAAACTACTGCACAAGCTACTTGCCGTAGGCAATTCTTTAATTACAGGGCAAATAGGAGATTAAACAACTTATATCTCAGGGTGACGAGCGCAGTGCTGTGCCGCGCAGGGTCTTGAATTCTGCGGGTTCAAAATTCTGGGTGGCGCAGACCTGTTATGGGCAAACGTGACGTTTAACATCAGGCGAGCGATTTGCTCGTCTCGTCACTCAAAAAAAAAGTACACACTACACATGTAGTACTTTACTCGACTACACGATGTTATCCTCAATATATTTTGATCTTTAGTACCCCATAAACAGCAAATATGTCACTCGCACCGTGACGAAATAATTTCCTTTAAAAGGAGAGATACCTTTAATTAAGTCCGAAACAAATTAAATATACACAACATTCCAAAGTTGAACACCTACTCGTCGAACTTGCCGAAAATAAACAATTTACTATTCTAAATTATCATACAAATCTATTCCAAAAATACGGAATGAAACTCAAACTAATTCAAAAATGAAAACTGATGTTACGCACAACCCAGCCCCATTGTTAGCGTAGCAGGCCTACGCACGCCTACGCGGGGCGCGGCGTAGCACCGTAGAGCCAACCGTACGCTCGACAGAGCCACCCCGCTGGTATATAACGTGGTGTTAGCAGTCCCAGTGGCCATTTGAGTGCTGACCGTAACCCGCGAAGCTCGCGCAGTCGGTGAAGTGACGTGACTTACCGGTGACAATACTACTGACAGGTGAGTTTAGAATTTAAAGGGATTTAGAAAGGCTCTTCTTTATTTTTTTCTTTTTTATCGTTTTGTATGTCTAAAATATGTTTTATGAGACTAAAAAGTGTGTTGCTAATTTCCTCGTATCAATTTAAAACCGATGAAAGTGCTGTTCAAAACTTTTAGCCTCAACTTTCGTTCAGAAACGACGCGTAACAAATCGTTTCCTAGAATTTGGCAAGTTAATCATTTTGAGTGGCTAATTTCAAAACAATACAATTTAAAATAAAACTTTACAAGAACAAAATCTGTTCTACTGAAGATAACGACATCAAATCTTTTAACATTATT
Source organism: Alcis repandata (assembly GCA_949125135.1). Classification (NCBI taxonomy): domain Eukaryota; kingdom Metazoa; phylum Arthropoda; class Insecta; order Lepidoptera; family Geometridae; genus Alcis; species Alcis repandata. The sequence goes on from OX421234.1 coordinate 9,351,972, forward strand.
TTTATCGAAGGAAAATAAAATACGACAAGAAAATCATAAAATTTAGGTCAAGTTGTGAAGATAAAAATTATTTTCAAAGTGCATACCTATATAATACTCGTATATGTACTAGATAAATTCAACGCCATCCTAAGTTCAATCTATCACTATTACTTTGTATTATATTTGAAACTAAATTATCTAGAGAACGAAAGCAACATAGCAATTTATACAACTCCTCAAAACAGCACAGCAACTTGTTTGTCAAGCAACTACTTCCGTACATCGTATTTGATTTATTATTTGAACTGCCTTTCTCTACTAGCCTCTATAATTAACTATGTTTGTCTTATATGACAACTACTCGTAGATGCGCTCATCGGTTTTGACCGCGAAACAAAATAATCTATCTGTGCAAAATTTCGTTTCACTCCACAAACCCTTCACACAACCAGAAGCGCTATAGAAAATGTTTCTTTTCCGCGACATTATCTTTTTCTTTTTTCAACTAAAAATCTTTTAGAAATGTTCTCTCATCGCGTTTAATGAAACTATTTTCAAAACAAGGCTATCAGGTTGCAAATGCAGGGGTGGCTACTGACCTGATGTGTTTATAAACATATAAATAAAACTAGGACAAAGTTCATTTCAGGATAGTGTAAGATTCAAAAATTCTGTTTTTTCAAGCTTTTGTTTAACTTGTCTTGTTAGTGTGGGTTTAATCTTGCAACTGAATTTTGAACCACTTCTCGATGTCGAATTGAGCTGAAATTTGAAATAACTGTGTAGCTTCGAAGACAATGCAACAAATATTGTATTTAAAAATACCTTTTAACATTTTATTTTAGTGACTATTTAACACAAGCCAAGAAGAAACTATAAGAGTTTATTAGCGCTAGTCTAGGATACATTAACACTTTGAGAAGTATTTGAGGTTTGAGGTAGACAAAGCATTTATTTTAAAAAAGTTTTTTTTTCAGGGTTTTTTTTTCGTCCCAATAATATTAACACATTCTCGTGTCATGTAATATACATAGATTACACAGACATATAAACTCTTTATTGCTCACTCTAGAAATTAAAAGGATAATGATAATAACGTTTTAAACTACTGCAACAATTACTGGTGACCTTTTCGCTAAATACTTTTTTCTCGGAAAAGTAACGTTTGCGAAACCACGGTAGCAGCTATTTTGTAATTTTTTACTTGAAAAGTGAAATGACACGCAGATAATTTCCGCCTTGCCAGATGAACTGAGTTTAGTGACTGGTATAGCAAAATCGATACCATTCAACCAATAAACAGCAAAGTACTCTTTGTATTTTATTATATTTTCACTTATTCTAGATCGAAGTGTTCGTAAGAGAAGATTTAGTTTAATATTGTTAATTTAGAATGCTGAGCAATGATTTATTAGCTCTATAAAGTTTTTTTAAACACGAGTAACTTAGTTACATGCTTATTTGATAACTAAGTAAGTAGGAAATATCGAGATCTAGAACCATAAACTAGAATGAGACTATAGTACCTATGTAATGATTTAGAATATGTCTAACTTGTTCTACCTCACTTTGCTTAGATTTCAGCCAACATAACGGTAGATATCACGATATGAAAACAAAGAATCAAATAATACAAACTCGATTAAAACAAAAAATGTAATAATAAAAACTCACACGAATCCAAAATAGCAATACGAATAATATGGTTTTAAATCCGCATCCGGTTTTCCTTCTCAAGGGAGAAAAGTTTGGTTTTATTCTAATTCTGAGTAGATTTCAAAACAAGAGTTTAAATTGACTATGTATAAATTTGACAGGTAACATGTGGGTTGAAACAGGAAACCGCAACACTCCGGGGATTCTCCACAGATTTACCTTGATATCACCATATATTATAATTATTACAATACAGGAAACCACTCGAAAGCGTAATTACTATTAGTTGTTGTCTTCTTACTTGCAGTTAAGTAAGACAATGCGCCCAAGTTTGAAGGCTTTATTCGATAGATCTATTAGACATGGACATGAATAGGATTCAGGAAAATTAGATGTGTCAACTTAGGCTTCAAACTTGGGCGCAATAGAGAAATCATATACAAATGTTAAAACAAAATCATATTATCATAGATTTCATATTTTCATTTTACAAAGGGATGTTACATAGACCTCTAGATTTTCCAGCTTTTACGTAATTTAAGAAAAACCAACCATCCATATCTCTTGCTCAGTGATCAATCGACGTTGAGAGGAAGACAGTGACGAGACTGGAACAGGGCTGGAAAAGATGACGTACTAAAGAAAATACCTACTGAGCAGCAGGCCTAGTACAGGCCGTGGACGGGTTTTTTTTATTCGCTCATCGGTATGACAAAGCTAGAATATGGATATGTTTGTCTCTTTCGCGAAGCATTAAAATGGAGAAAACATTATTTGTCCTCGCCGCGTGCTAGCCCTGCCGTGGGATATGATAATTTCACAAAGAATGAGAAGTACAAGAAACACGTGCTATTTTTATCCTTAATTATATCTACCAGCTAATCAAGAAATGGAAAAACATGACAACCTCTGACAACCGGAACAATTTATGTGTTTAATTATCTAATGGGACCTATCGCGCATATCTGTGTTTAGGTAAAAAACTTCTCATGATGTTTCTACAATGTTTAGTATTTAGAATTCTAGACATCTGTTAGGTACAGACGTTAAAAAAATGGTGATGAAATTAGTAATGAATTCAAATGCAAAGAAAGCGTACCAAAATAAGTACCTATATGTTTACTTTTTCTTAGCACAACTAAAAATTAAATAAAAATAAATAGCGTTAAATAAATATTTATATTTTTTCTTCTTTCTTTGAATTCATATGAAGAGTCAGTTCATAGTTTACGTATTAGACAGATACAAAAAATGTTATGAAGATAAAACAAAGATCAAACAAAAGGTCATTTTACTCTCAAAAATTATTTTTAGTTCATCGGAAATGCTAAAATAACACGTTCTCGCTAGTCTAAACTGTACATAATAAAACCCAGAAATTAGTCAAATTAACCACAATTTAATCCTAACAATAATAATTGCTCGCATTAATTTTATCAGGTTTCACTAAATTACAGGAAAGCTATGTAACCAATTAGTTGAACAAACGGGACTAATTAATTAACCGTTTGCCAAAACACTGATAAGCGAAAGGTTAAACCTGAACCGTTAACGATTTGCGTTGGTTAATGTTTAAACGTGGTTTTAGAATGCATGCTGTAGTGGTAATGGGCTGGTCATATCTGAAAGAGGACTGACAACTGATGGGGTAGACGGGTTCTAGAGTGGAGACCACGTAGGGCGTCCTGTGGCCAGATGGAGCGGCGACCTGCGTAAGGCGGCTGGTGGCTAGGCTAGTTGGCGCGTAAAGCAGATAATCGTGCCGTGTCAGCCTGGGAAGTTCTCTAAAATTATATTTCATAAATTAATTTTACCAACATTAACCAACACTTTGTCAGACAAAATACCTATTTTAGGTGAAGCAAAAAGGTTACAAAAAAAGTTTCAAATTGAAAGAAGATTAAACTCACAAAATACCAGATTAGCGGACCTTTCCTTCGAATTAACACGTTTATTTATGAAAATGGCTAGGGAACACGGGTAATCGATTTATTAATCCGTAAAAAAACCTTTTTATGCTTTCGTTTTTCGGGATATGCTAGAGAATGGTAGAATTAGTAAAAGTGTCATCTATATCTTTTAGAATTAGGTTCTAGTTATGTCAAAAGTGTAGCTATCTACGTTTTATGGAAAAAGTGGCCTTTGCCAAAAAGAACAAACATCAAGTTAAGCGTTTTGGGTCAAAGTTACTTTTTGTCACAGGCTTTTGGGTAACGATTTAGCCTCGCATACGTTATACTTTTTTGACATATACATAATTAAAATGCAAAGCTTTTTAACAGTGTTCAAATCAACCAAACTTTTTAACTAAAACATTTGGCAAAATCATTATTGAGCCGATTTTTGTCTAATTTTCATTGCTGCTTTTTTGTGTTCTTTTGTGGTCGAAATAAAATAAATGAATTCATATTAAAATTGAACACAATGGTTTTGTCATGTATATCAATAAAAACAACAATAAATAAATAAAATAGTTTTAAAACTCACGGTACTTGGATCTAACAGTGGCAATCAGTTGTACATTTTCCATAAACAATTTAAATGAACAGTTAAAAGTAATTTGATTTTAAAAATGTAACTCAATGATGTCATTTACGGGTATGTACAATGTACATTTCATTAACATCACGGCACACACGAGCCTTTTGTCGTGAACAAACAGTGATATAATCGAGCGCTCGTGAAGCCAGTGATATTTATTAACGTTTCAAAAGCATTTTTGGAGTCTGCAAACATCCGTGGTCTTATTAAAAATGTACTGCCAGTGAAGCGTTAAAATGTTTTTTACGTTAATATGCAGGTGAAAACAGGGAACGGAAAGGTTGCGCTACCCACATCGTACTGTGTTTGGTTTAATTTACTTTTGGTCTTCAACCTAGTTAAACGTATATTCCAACATTAGTGGGGTGCTGCTCTGAATTAGAAATACATCCAAAATGGTCTCGTGAGGAAATTTAATTGCCTTGAAGTTTTCATAACACACTACATACTATATTACTACTACACTCTAAAATATATTATGACACGAGTCCTAGATAGAAAAATGAATAGCCATAGCTCAAGAAGAGTACAACAATAGGCTATTTGACAGTATGAACAATAAAGTGCTAAATGCTATTATCCACATTTATTATAAATTTTTAAAGGGATTTGCAATTATGCGACTTAAATATAATGGCTATTTTATTTGAAAACCCTTGTTAAAAAGTTATTAATTTCTCAATTATGTCACGTGATACAAAACGGTCAGGATTGGCTGGATGACGTCACAACACAGTAATGAGATCTGTCATTGTTGCAGTCTTACGATTTTTGATCTATTTATAGATTTTAAAATATTATCGTGAAAATTTGTGGTATTTTACAATCTTCATTGTATATTTTGGTATTCCACTCCGTCATGGATGTCAATTTTGTGAAAGCAGATAGCAGAAACTTGCCCAAAGTGGACGCAATCATGGTTGGGATGTTCTTCAAAAATAACTCCGATTTTTATTCTGCAGAGCTGAGAAATGTAAAAACAGCAATGTAAGTACTCGTATCATAAATATAACACTACGTAAGTAATCTTAATCCTGCGAAGGCGAAGATAGTCTTTCTTTATACTGACGGTAGTTTGCCATGTCTTTTTCGATCTGTAACAAGGAGCAAATCAGTCAGTTTATTTACCTTTTAGTTACAAAATCTTTAAAACCATATGATGATGTTACATTTTAATTTCTTTGTTACAACTTATGTACACTATTAATTAATTAAACAATTTATATACACATAATATTGATCTAACTGACCATCATAAAATTGTATTCTAACCTCAAACAGTTTGTACCCATAAATTATGTTTCTTAATTACATTAGAGGTAAGTAGGTACTTACATCAAAGTGGTCCTCACAGAAGATTTAATTATTTTAATTAATTATTTAATTTGAATTAACCACTATATCATCAGGGCTCCTGCGAGCAAGTTGTAACCACTTTTTACGCATTTTGGCATTCTTCGGCACATAAATAAACAATTTTTCTGGAGTTTTTACTGACGTAAGTATTGGTGCATTTTGGCACTGCACACCATTTATAACTCATTTTCTTGTTAAACAGTAGAACGAAAGCAGTACCAAAGCACTTGGGAAAGACTTGAACTATTGAAGTGTGTTTTGATTACTGTGTTGTGACGTCACGGGGGGTAATGACGCCATATTGCTCGAATTAACGTTTTAGCGGGATAATTAAACCATTCATTTTTAAGTTTGAATTTTTAATCGGAAAACATTACAGAATTAAAAATAACTATTTTTTGTGGGTCCCTTAGACACCATTAAATAATCTGAGATGGATTACAAAACCTTGTCAAATAGCCTATTGTACTGATTCAGAGAACTGGCCACAAGATCTAATAATTGTAATTATGTAATTTACCTGACAATATGACTTTTGACGAGAGTTCATCTTATTAATTTTTATATACATTTATTAATTATGGATGTAAAAAGTAATAGGAAACGGCCAGTTGTATTGGACGATGATGATTTAAGCTAAAAATAAATAGAAAGTGGGTAGTAATAGTGGGTGGCATCTTGGCTAAATAACTTGAATCTTATTTACCCAATGAGTAATTTTCATCTACAACTTAAACTTTTTCAATATTATTTCAACGTGGGAGGCTGAATAACGTGCTGACCGGACCTGGGTTACGAGACGCCAGAGGGTAGTAAGACCAGTAAAGTTTACTATCAAAACTAGCGTGGTAGTAACGTTAGCTTTATTGTTTAGGTGTAAGTTATAGGTATAAGGTAGTCGCTACTTTAAATTTAAATCCAGTAATAAAGTTAAAAGGTTTTAAACAATATTTTAAAATAAAAGGAAGGAATTATGTACCTACTCGTGATATTTCTTGACTTTACTGAAATTCACATTTAAATATCGTCGGTGCTTGGTAGAAACTTAATCTTTTTTAACTTTTAACTTTTTTTCTCTTTTTATTCTTGTTTGTGTACAGATAGATATGTAGGGAGGTTTCACTTAAAGGCAACCCCAACAGTTGGTCAAATCAACGCACGTGAATAACTAAACGAAACCCCGGAAAGCCTTTCCCAGACACCAGTGAAATATAGGTAAAAATAAACACGTCAGGAAAGTCAGACAAAATGGAAAGGCCGACAGGAATCCTGCTTATTGTCGGGTCTGGCTTCGATTAACAATTGAAAAGGAAAATTATGCTGTAATGGCACAACAATAGCAAATGGAATGACATAAAAAGGTTTATGTCGTATTTCGATACATTTTCGATTCTTATAAAAGGTTTTAGAATCATATAAAGGTGGATTTACACTAGACGAGCGAATGCTCATTCTGTCCCCACAATGTCAAATTATTTTAGTGTAAACAGGCGTAGAGCATTCTTTCGTTGTTCTTAGTGCGTTCGCAAAGTTTCTATGGAATATTCTAAAAATGCTCGCTCGCTTGATGTAAACGGCGCTAGAGCGCGCAAACAGTTGCTTCTTGCGTGTTCGAACGTGCTCGCGCCCCTGAGCGATCTTTTCAAAGTGTTCTTGTGTTCTAGCGATTGTATACATCGATTATATAGATTAAAATATGGATTGGTTTCAAGAAAAATGTTTATTAATGATAGAAGCCGATCAAAGTTTTAGATGTCTGTGGGATCCGACGTATGAACATTATAAAAATACAACTTACAAACAAGATGCTTGGCAAGAAATTGCAAAACTCCTGGAATGTAATGTTGAAGAAGTAAAAAAGAAGATGGACTCGCTTCTTGACATAATGGTATTGGTAATGATTCAAATACCAACCACAGAATTGACACGAATGAGCAAAAAACATTCGTTGTTCAATGATCTAGCTCTACACAAAATTACGAAAGAATGCTCGTGTTCTAGCTCTTTGCTCTTTGTTCGTTTGATGTAAACGCTGAATACGAGTTTTCGTATACACTAAAAGACCACGAAATAATGTTCTTGTTCTAGCTCTAGCTCTATGTTCGTTTCATGTAAATCCACCTTAATACACAGCAAGAATTTTGTGAAGAGCAATTTAGTGCTTAGTTATTATTGACAAGATTTTGTTGAGGATTTCTTTTCAGATATATTATGGGCTGAAGTATGTGAAAATATGAGCTTTTTATTACTTGACTCACTTAAATAATATGTACCTGAATGTTTGAAGTTAATTTTAGAATTTTATTTTAAAAAACAGTTATAAACTGTTGCAACGTGTTACATGTTACGTGCTACATGTTCATATAGTTTACTTAAAACAATTACAAAATTGCGACCTTTTTTTAATATAACATAGGTAGTTTCATTAAAAGAGATGCTGCTAATTTTAGTTTCATTATATCAGTTTAGTAAATATTAGAACAAAATCGACGTCATTGACTAGTGTTCTAAATCTCAAGAACTGTGCATATATGTATCTAATATACTATTATTTATGTGTGTTATTTATATATGATATTAATAAATTGAAATAAGCAGGTAATTGCGGTTTAAACTTCGGTGACTTGCCCTTTTCATGTGGGAAGATGCTCGTATTCGTAAGGTAACCATTTACTGGCAACATTACTCTTCATACTATCACAGAATACGCAGAGACAGTATCACCACATACTACAATAATATTATAAATGTGAAAGCGTGAGTGTACGTATATTTCTTACTTCTTCACTCCGAAACAGCTCATCGGATTTAGATGAAGTTTAATGTGAATGTAGCTTTATTCCTGTATGAACACATAAAGTACTTTTATAGCGGAAAATTCAGCTGTTCTTATCAGGACGCAGCTAGTTAAGTTGTTAAACAGGCATAAAGAAAAAGTAAATAAAAACAGATTAAGATAAAGTGTAAGCAGAATAAAAATAGTAAATATGCTGTAAAATAGTACAAAAACGTCGTAACTAAGTCGTACAACCGAACGTCAAAAAAGTTCTCTATTTCCTCTGAAGGAAAAAAACGTGACAATATGACTAATAGAGAACCTATAACAGAGTTTATATTATGTTATAGGTACGCAGGTCGAATGGTATTTCGTCACACTTGTTTGCTATAAAAGCCGTGAAACATGAGAAAAAGTTATAAAAAGGCGAAGAAAATGTGGGGGAGTATTAACAGTTCAACTGCAAACACTCACTTGTACAAATTTTGCGTATTTTAGGACTGAAGGAAAAGTTTAGCACGTTATACTTTTAAAGGAAAAACAAAAAACTCAATAACGAATTGTGATCTGTGTCTGTGACATTCTTTTACCAACACTGCAATCCAAAATAAGCTAAGCTGCTAGGAGATTACACAATTACTGACAAACATTCATTACTTACTTATACAAATCCAAAGACATCATCTTCCCCCCTTCAGTTTCAGACTTTCCATGCATCTCTACCTGGAAAAGGAATGAAAATGTTTTTTCTTGATTTTTAATCCATGTTCTCTTAGCGTAAATTTTGATGGAAACAGAATATTTTTAAGGAAAGTAGTTGTTTATCTTAAAACAGTTCCTGAACGTATTTGTAAGTAACTCCAAACTGCAAACGTGTTTATCTCAAAACTAAATTCGAAATTCTTATAAAATCAACATTATTTTTTCATCTGTTTCTTTTTCGCTTGACCGATCATATAACATTATTTTTATACTTTTAAATATACCTAAACTTTCAACGAGTTTTTCTAGTTTATATAGAAACTTCGGTGCCTCTCAATAATATCTTTTACCCAAGCGTATCCGTAGCTCAAACATAAATTTTAACTTTGGATCGTCTTTGTTTAGCCTTACCTGGTAGAAAACAGAAGGTAGATGAACTTTTGTAGAGCTTGCTGAAATGAAATATGCATTATTGGTGTTTCAATACAACGATTAGATGGGAAAGTCGCTTGCCTGATAGTTAAACCTCACACTTCCCATAGTAATTCTGTTCAAAATGGTAATTTCCCTAAAAATATTGATCTTCAATACAGAACACGACGTCACACTCTCTTTTTGGATACTTTCAAAGAGTCCACTAGATGTATTTAAATAACTGCAAAAATGTATGGCATTTTGATACTTGCGACAATAAGATGATCACTAACTTTTAATCGACAATAAGATGGATATAAACTTTTAAACGACTTTTCAAACTCACCTGAAAAACTGTATAAAAAAGTAGGTACAAGTAAACAATAAAAAACTTAACCTTTTACTTTGTCATATTATATACCCTTGTAATAGATACTCCTAGAACTGTGATAATATGACTTGACATTTCTAGGTACAGATTAAGGTCTACAATAACCTGAAAATACCTCAAGACCTTTTCTATTTTACATTGTCTAACATATTACTTGATATATTGACATAGACCGCTAGTAATACCATAAATAAAATAAATAGAGATCCAATTTTGTAACATCACTACTGATATTTCAACGTAATGAAATGAAGTCAAAATCGTTATCTTATGAAATAACGTATCCGGGAAAAATACAAGGAAAATAAAGGCTTTATGAAAAGGTCCGAAGAAATGGTCGCCTTAATCGAATTTTCGAAAGGAAATGGGGAATCCGGTATTTCAGTAAAATGTTAATTTGATTGACATGCACTTGAATTGGTACCAGGAATGTGTAAATCTAATTTGTGTTACAATAGTAACACAAACTCGTGCTAGGGAAACCTAATTACTTCAAAGGAAGTTAAGCTTCATTTACCGTCTTACAGGAAATGTGAGTTTAACGTTTCATAGTAGGTATACTTAGTTTTAATGGAAAAACCGTAAACGTGCAAAACGTCTAATCAGAGAGTAGATACTCCATGGCTACATTTATCCATGGTTTGTGTACCGATAATTTTGTAAAAATATTTTTGAACAAACATTTCTTTTTCATCACTCCTTTGTTGTTGTAGGATAGGGTCTTTGGTTATCTCAGAGATAATATTTTCACATGAATACCCTACCATTTATTAAAATCATGAAATAAATTTTAGTAGTCGTAAGTCATATTTATGTTTTTATTACCATGTTTTTTAATCAATCTAATAAATCGTTTAATAGACGTAGACAGGTACTTAATTAAATAGTTTTACTTTTGTTATTTGACTGTGGAAAACGATTTATTCAAGTTTGTATAAATAAATAAATAACGTTTCACACTCATAGCTCCCCACTAGGATAAATTCCTGTGTCGGGGATGCCATGGAACACACACAAAGACAAGGACAACTAACACCCAGACCCAGAACAGATATTTAAATTCATCATTCAAATATCTGCCCGGCCGGGAATCGAACCCGGGACCTCTGGCTTATAAGGCGGATACACTACCGCTGAGCCAAACAGGCCGTAGCTACACGCTAAATTAAATTGGACAAATAACAAAATTCAATACAACACATAAACTGCGAACTGTTTTTGTAAAATATGGTTGTTCTCGCTCTACTAGTTCCGAGACTCGGTCGTTTTGTTCTAATGAAACTGGATCGAAAATCAAAGCGATAGTTTCGAAGTTGGGGCTTCGTTCACTTCGCACTATAAAGTTCTGCCTTGGAACGATACTCGACACTTTGATTCCATTAATGAGTTATACCGCAAGAGATTTAGTTGCTGAACTGAAATTATTGCCGATTTTTAGATTCTGAGAATATGGCAAGTATTTATTTATTTTTTCAGTTTTATTAGTACAGCTTAATTCTGATGTGCTGACTGTTTCAGTTACCTTTTGAAGCGTAGAGATAGACCATTTACAAAAATAATAGTAAATAAATAACGCTTCACACACATAGCCTCCCCACTAGAATAACCTGTGTCGGGGATCCATGGAACATACACAAAGACAAGGACAACTAACACCCAGACCCAGAACAGATATTTAAACTCATCATTCAAACATCAACCCGGCCGGGAATCGAACCCGGGACCTCTGGCTTATAAGGTGGATGCCCCGGATCTAGGGGGGGGCGATCCGGGGCCCATGCCCCGGGCGTCAAGCTTAGGGGGGCGCCAAATTCACACTTTATAGACGAATAGACAACTCATCATTTACTAAACTTTGACCACGGAATAAATAATAGTACAAGTACAGTCATGACCATATCAACTCGACTGATACCCAGAGCGCGGAGTAAGACGTGCTGTACGAACATTTATTATTCGCGAGGCGCGTAGGGCATAGTCAAAATACGCGCCCGCTCGCCCGCAGGAATCGCAGATCGCGGCAGCACGCGTCTGGTTACCGTGCGTGCGAAAGGGATGATATTCGAAAACTCCCTCGTTGATCTCTCTCCACGACAGTGTTTTTTAATTATGAACATGTGTGTTGTTTGTCAGGAAAGAAAATACTTGTTTTTTATTAAGTTATCGTATGAATAAAAACTAAAGGCGTCTAGGACATAGACGCCAAAACAAACGCGCTCGCTGCGCTCGCATATTTTTGATTAATTATAATCATTACACACATGCCGTAATTAAATAGCCTGTGTTTAATTTAATAACAACCAAATCAAAATCATTACGCTCGCTACTCGCGTCTTGTTTTTCTTTTCGGTAAGTACTCGTAGATGCGGACTGTTTTGGAATTGACCGAATAAATCTTTAATCTATTCGTGTTGGTTGAAAACTTTTGATTTGATTTTGATTTTGAATAGTGGATAATTTCCTTAGTAAACAGCCTGTCCCAAATTTCTGAAAAACGTCTCACTTTTTTGCGCTCGCTGCGCTTGCCTTTTCTTGATGTTTAATTTCCGTTGTGCATAGTTTTCAAATATGATCGATCTGTTCTGAATTGATCAATAATGCCTAAACATTTCTTATTATTATGATTATTTTGTGCTTTTAGACTTGCTGCGTACAACATACTAAAGGCTTTTGTAGTTTCCGCTTATTAATCGAGCACTGTTTATGCAAAAACATTTTTTATTTATCAATTTTTATATCAACACTTAATACACAAAGCTACCCAAAACGGAGTTAATTGATTTGTCAAATAAAAACGGTTTTATCTGAATAAATAAGCTTAATACAGAAAGAACAGCGATAAATGCATTATTTCCGCTCTGTTTACGCATTACCGAGTGCATTTTCGTTTGGAAACAGGCTCTCGTAAAATAAATATGCATATCCTAAATTGCTAAAAATACGTCTCAAAAATTTCCACATTGTTATTGTTTAGTGTTTTGTGTGACCTAGCGCGTGAATTTTATTTTCAAAATGACAGAATATAACTCAAAATTTCGCGCTCGCTGCGCTCGCGTATTCTTGATTTCTGATATCTATTAAATACACTCCGTTACGTAATAGCCCGTCCTAAAAACAAAAGATCTTCAAATCTCTGCGCTCGCTTCGTTCGCGCATTACTATTTATTTTATAAAGGCCACAATTATTTTTGAATTGATTGAAAATATTACAAGTTTAGTACCCGACGCGACGCGAGCGTTGTGTAATTTTCGTTGTAAGTAGCCTGACGCGTAAAAATCTATCGTAAATTGATCAAAAATATCTCAAATTTTCGCGCTGCGCTCGCGTATTCATGGCGCTTAATTTCCGTTATACGTTTAATTCGTAAAAATTCTATGTTTTGAATTAATGAACAAAAATTTTCGCGCTCGCTGCGGTCGCGATTTTTTTTTATTTATTTGTGCTTTTAAACTTGCTGCGTATAACATCCAAATGCCGGTTGATAAAAACTACTACGAGATTTGAACTTACTTAATCAAGCACTGTGTTGAGCAACTGTGCTTGATTCACAAAGCTCTCCAAATCGAATTATTTGGTTCCTTGAAAAAAAAACACGGTTTTGTTTGATTATTTTGAACAAGTGCGGCCCGCCACTATTTCAAATTGTCACTATGCGGCCCGCGTCTGCCAAAAGGTTGCCGACCACTGATATAGATGATAAAGGTAAAATAAATATCAGTGGGGGGGGGGGGGGGCGGCATTTTTCAGTTTTTGCCCCGCCTAAAAAAATTTGTAGATCCGGGGCTGAGGTGGATATACTACAGTTGAGCCAAAAATAACAAATTGGATTTTATTATTCATCAAAGTTAATAACATATTCTTACCAACAAGATATTTCTATTTTTATTCGTATATGCCTAATATTTTATATTAGATTCTGTTGTTGTGAAATAAATAACTATTTTCTAGAAACATTCAATTCTCTGTGGCGTTATATTTTCTGATCAGCTTGGAAAGTGTTTCGATGCATATTCCAAAACACTGAAAGCAGATCCCAATAATATAATTTTACATGCTCGTTCGTCCCTTTTATAGTGCTATTGGGAAATATTAGCATGCATAGCACTTTGCTCTTGTCAGCTTTACAACGACCACCTGCGCAAAATAAAAAAGCCGGTACGTACAGAGCCGGTCCTTTGTGTTCTGTTGCATATTAAACAACACTATTTTGACTGGACGCTGTATTTTCGCCGGCACTGCTGTAATTTTGCTAAAGCCGTGGGCAGGTTCGATCCCGGACTGTAGTTAAAAGCTCACAAAGAAGTCAGTCGAAATATTGGGTAGTTTTTGACTAGTACGGAAAATTCGGGATGAAATAGTAATATGGAGAAATAATTCTTATATGGGCGTATGATTTGAGACTCGACCCATACATCACAACTGAATTTTAAAAGTATACCGGAGTTTAATTAATAATTTGTTATCTAATTAAATCAATTTTCCGGATGACAGCTGTCAAACTGGTAAGGGCTAAAAATGACGTTGCTATGCGTGATTTATTTGTTTTTTTAAATTTTATTGTGAAGAAACTTTTAATTGTGATTTTGTTTTGCACTATCAATAGTTAGTACTACTATAGTTAGTTACTACTACCTCCCATAGTTAGTACATATCAAAAAAATCAGCTGTGTAAACAAATACCTGTCAGGAAGCAAGATTAACTTTTCTACAGATTGTTATAATCTTTGAGGCATCAAATTAGAAGTGAAAGCGATACTGTCAACAGAACTTATTTTTCGTTAAATTGTATTATACTCAAAAATCTTTTCTGCAATATTAAATCTGATACGATAATGGACTGTCGACGTCAAGGCGGCTTTGTTTGAAATACTTATTCACTAAGCAGGTTATTTTCCACTAGGTGTTGCTGTAATAACCTTTGAACGAGTAACTTTTATTCTTCGCGAGGTATATTTTCTATTACTCTAAAACTTAGTTCATATTTTATTTCAAGAAATAGAGGTAAAATCTTGACTGGACTTTTGTAAAAATCTGGGCTGCAATTATATGGTTTTCTTAAAGTACTACAGAGCGTACCGGGCTTTACAGTGTAAGTACTAAGCTGAAAGGAGCTCATGGCACTTAGTATTTTGAGCGTGTTCTATTTAGAAACTAACACTAAAAGGACTAAATGTATGAACGGCATTGTAAAGAGACTTGTCCTTGCAGTATAACGAAATGTTAAAAGTGTAATATATTATTATTTACTATCTGTCTCCCGGCTTCTCCTGCTGTCCAGCAGAATGCTTTAAATACTACATAAAATGTAGTCAATGGTTTAAGGCTACTGTACCATATCCAACCGATATCACAGTAGTAGAGTACTAAGATTCTACGTCTATTTTGAATAGGCATGACGACAGTATCAAAAAATCGCCGATTTAATGCTTTCAGGGGACTAGCCAGATTAAAAAAACTTAAAACACATGTTTAGTTTTATTTAAAAAAAACAGATTATTAAGATTTTCAATAAATTAAAACATTAAAATACAGCAATCGGCCATCTTGTCAGAAACAACAATCACAGCGTATGACGTCACGCCTCAGTGAACTCAGGTCATCCGCCGCTCATCACGCATAGACACAATGACATGATTACTAGCCGTGACGTCAAATTTTTTAAGTTTAAGTTAAGTTTATTACCGAAATAAAGGCTTTTTTGTAAATAGTAAATGTGTACCTACTCACATTATGGAAGAGGATTTTAAAATCTTTCGTCACGCCTATTACGAAAAGAATAACAACGAGTTGTCCCAAAAAGAGAACGATCATCATACTAATCGTAAGTATTTAACGGCTAATATTTTTTTCACTATTTCAGGGCCTTGTCCAGTAAAAGTTATTCACAACAATGAACCACTTTCGGCTTGACAGAACCCTTCCATAATAGCCTAATAAGCCTATTTCCATAATGATTTCAGCCTGTTATTTAGAAGTAATGTGATTCTGTTACCCTTACGAACTAAGTTTCAAACATTGAGTATAATATGACAGTGATCGATCGACATAGTTGCTCGATATAACTAATGTGGCCGAGAATAGCTCGCCCAATCAGGTATATTGGCGGCATTGTTAACCTTATTTTGTACTTAGGGCCCTATGTTGGCGAGTAAGAAATTCTAGCCTATCTCGGCCACTGTCGCTCTTATTAGAAATGTCATGACAATGAGTGTGACGAAGACAATCTCAAACGCCCCAAAATCGCCCAGAATCTCTCTATTTAATGACGTCGAAGATCTGGAATAATTTTGAGAAATTAACAAATTAACGAAACTTTGTAATTGTTTGAAGTTCCCTTTCAGTCAATAGTCCACTTGAGGACCAAATCGAGTAGAAAACATTTCTTTCCTTATCTATTTTTGACGTATAAGTTATATTAGCTGCCTCTTTTTTTATCTTTTTAAATGTCAATTGTTTTCATTTCATTTCATAAATAATACGTAAACAACATATAGAGGTACTATTAGTTCTCTGAAATGGGGCTTAATATTTTTTACTGTGCATTGATCCGTGATATCAAACGGTAGTAACAAGTGGGTTAAAGTGAATTTATTTTATTACCGCCCGTGACTACTGTTTTGAAAAAGTCATAACATGGCTGTGCTGTGATCAGACTCAAGTGGGTTTACAACAAGGACTTCTTAATTTAGCTGAAGCATTCCAACAATGTTAATTATATTCTCTAACTTTAAATTTTTGACGACCGGTTTAGCTCAGTGGTAGCATGTCTACCTAATAAGCAAGAAGTCCCGGGTACGATGTCCGGCCGGGGAGTTGTGTTTGAAAGATGAATTTAAGTATTTTCTCAGGGTTTGGGTGTTTGTTGTCTTCGTCTTTGTGCGTTCCACGACATTCTCGACACAGGGAATCCTAGCGGAGATCTATGAGTGTGAAACGTCCTCAAACTGATTTAAATTTATTTTATGTAGTATTTAATTTAATGCTACAAGATTTTATTTATATTTTAAAATATCTGTGAACTATTATACTTACAATACAATACACTATTTCAAAATTCAAACAATAACATATAAAAATACGCTAGTCTAATACATTCAGTCCCCATCCTGAACAATATTTAATTTGATTTAATTTTATAGATTTTACTCAAAATAAAATACCTTTCCATTAGACAGGAAGTTGGTAAACATTCACGCTTTAATTAAACCAAAATCTTGATTACAAAAGTTAGCTGTAACTAAAGGATTATTTACACTTGTAGAAGGTAATTCACTTTACAAAATTACTCTTTGAAGATATTATTATCACTTCAAATTGAAACTTTGTCGGAACAATTGAGTTTACTTGGAATATAAATAAATGCGGTGTGAAATACTCGTAGATCCTGGAAATTGCGCCTTGAGACTATGTCGAAGCCATAAATAAGGTTTTTGTGCTCGTCCGTCTTTTATTTTTATTTAAAAAAAACAACGGATTTTCCAATATATATTATCTTTGTTCGTAGTCGGGTTACCCTCAATTTACAGGAACTACTCAGATTCTTACTTATTCTATAATTCAACAAATTCCCTTTATAATGAATCTTAAATGACGTTAGTTGGTAAACGCAAAGCTTGCGAAGGGCCTGAAAGCCGAGTCTCAGCTCTGAGCCCTAAATGTTTCGAAACCGAAGGCCGAGCAATACCGCATTGGACACAAAGTCCTGGACATCAGTTAGTTACATGACAGCTAAGCTAACCAAAGTTCCCGCCAGCAATTTCATATAAAAAAAAAAAAAAAAATAAATAAAAAAAAAAACATACAGACGAATTGATAACCTCCTCCTTTTTTGAAGTCGGTTAACAATTCATTCGTTTATTTATTTGTCAGCCTCCTACACATCACATTTTCATATGAAATTAATATAATAAATGCGAATTTTGTGACAGACTGTACGTGTACGTATATATGTTGCTTCTTCACATTGAAACGGCTTAAAGGATTTTGATGAAATGTATTATGGAGTTAGTTTATATTCTGGATTAACATTAGTGATACTTTTTATTACGTAAAAAGTTAACGGTTTTGTAGGATGGCGGGTGAAACCGCGGGGCACAGCTACTTTGTTATTTTCATAAAACCAAATCTGAATACTTATCTACACTCTATTTGTAGAGACTTCAGAAGAAATTGGAAATATTCTTCCTAGAAAACCTTCATAGCACTCTTTCGAGATTTCATGCTCAAACAAACAGAACTAAATATCAAGTTTATTCACTTTTCCCGGTTTTTCGTAAAATTCACATATCAATAAGGAAGTCGAGTCATAAAGAGAAATACGCTATGTTTCTCGCTTTTAGACTCTTTTTTAGAGAGCGAACGCTTTTGAGTGTCCGTTTTCGAGGCAGGTGTCTATTGCTTTGTTTTCCAACATTCTGCGCTTCAAGAGCTACTTGGTCTTGGTGTCTCGGGTTCTGGTTCTGATGATCACAAATGAAAGGCCAAATGCAATTCGAGAGATCGATGTTTTTTTTAGTTTTTTATTCGCATTATCAAATACAGTTTCTAATTTCGCGTTAGATACAAATTTTTCTGGTTAGTTAGCATACGCAGGAATTATAATTTGTCTTATTATTAGTTCGTTTTGTGGGCTAAAAGCAGCTCTTGAAGTTTTAAGCGAAGCTTAATGTCAGATTAAAAGATTAATCTTTGGTACAGGTCGACGGTAGTTCAAGAAAAAAGAGTTCACGCGTAACTTTCTATATACTTGGCTTTAAACACAAGTTAAAGTTGCAAAAAATTTACGTTTTCTACATTAGATAGAAGTAAGGGTTGTAAAGGATTTCTTCTGATCTCTACTTTTGAAATTATTTTTAGCATTGTTAGTATATGCAATTATTTTTTACATGGAACAACATCGCAGTTGAATAACTGCTCATTTTTATCAGGAAAAATAGGTACGCGAAGACGTTAATAGCGAAATTAATACGCAAGTTACAAAAATATTTCCATAAGAAACCTACGTCAAGTAAGTTTTGCTGTTGCACAGATTGAATGTTACTAAGTTCGTACCTATAGGTTATGAAACGAAACTATGTGAAGCCCAGTTTATTTGCGTCGGCAACACAGTTTACTTTTCTTATTAAAACTAGTAAAAAACGCGTGCCAATACCCAGTACACACGAGGCTGGTTTTTCAAGTTACTGGTCTGCTAGCAAGCTCGCGTTTCGTGTATACAGAACTAGCTTTATATCTAGCCTAGTGAGGATGGCTCAGGCTAGGACAGTTTGTATGATGGGCGTTTGTTTTTTCAGTAAGACAGGATAGTTTATAGTGTTTCTAGCTTGCTTTCCTAGCTTGATACTAGCTTTGTGAATCCCGGGCTTTAGCACAGGCATTACAATGTTACCTCATATTTTATAGGAACATTTGGTAAATACGTTGAAAACTGTTTTTTTCTACATTTTGCAAAAAGTTTTACAATGTTTATATGGGATATAAAAAATGCCATTCTAGTCAAATAGCAATACGTTCAATAAATAATTCCAATGCTCTAGTATAAAAAAATCAGGAAAAAAAGAGGAAGGCCGTATAAGAAATCTCATCCATGAAAATAGGCCTACATTTAACCAAAACTTAAAAGACGTATTTAACTAAAACTGAAAAGGTTCCCGGAAAAATTAAATGGCCAAAAATGACAAAAGAAAAAGTTCGTGTCTAATTTTGTCAGAATCTCAAATCCTTTGTGGGCGAAAGTGCCATTTTCCATAAATAAACACATCTAGACAATTTTATGTTGCTTGAAAAGAGACGTCAAAATTCGCAACCTCAAAGGCTCTAGTCCATTACGTTCAATACCGTTCAATTAATAGAGAATGAGACTGCGTTCACCTGAAAATGTAATTAATGAAGGTAACATGAACAATGTACCTACTAACGAACGTAGCATTCAGTGCTTCTCAGCCAGAGAAAGTAAAACCAGTTGATCGCTCGTGCAGAATATCTAAAGTATAATCTAAAATAAAATAATAGTGCTCCTAGACAGATGTAAGACGAAGCACTTAATTGCGGTTTTCAAAAGCCTTTTCAAAACCCATTTATGCAATCTGCGTCTAGAATTAGTCGACGTATCTATTTTATAGGCGATCTTAATGACGAGAGTGATTTGATCATTAAATTTTCGTTACAAAGGATAAAGTACAAGCTGTCAATCGGTTATATCGTCGGCGTTCACAGGTAAGAGCGCCGCCGTTATTTCGATATCCGAGGGGATTTTCATTTCAAAGATCTAGAAGACGCTGAAATATCTCTAGTGTTCGATTTCGATCTTTGTGCTTAAAGGTATTGTGAGAACTTTTGTATATTTAGTTTACAATAGCGTGCTCTATAACTTCCATTTTTAACCCCCGACGCAAAAACGACGGGGGTGTTATAAGTTTGACATGTCTATGCGTGTATGTGTATGTCTGTGGCATCCATCGATCTAGTATGTAAGGTGGCATCGTAGCTCCCGAACGGATGAATCAATTTTGATTTTGATTTTTTTTTATTGGATAGGTGAATTAGTCGGAAGTGTTCTTAGTTGTGTTTGATGAAATCTGGTTCTGTCGTTTCAACGTAGGGGTGTAATTTAAATTTTAGATTTATAATCTAATCTGTAATATTTTGTATAGGCGCTTTAAGCAATGATTAACTTTAGAAAGTCACGCTATCAAACAAACAACCTATTTCACCTACTCACTATCTTTTTTATAACAAACACCAAAAGAAGTTCTCTTTTAATACGCAAAAGATAAAAATACCCTGATAAATATTGGGATACTAAAATAACACATGTCTCTATTTTCCGCATTTATCTATTTTTGGTTTACCTATCTAGTCCCTTCTTTTAATAAAAATAAAGTTATTTTTACTTGAACGTAAAAAAAAATACGAAGTTATTTTTTAAACTTCCTAGAAATACCTATTACCTTACCCTTTTATTTTTATCGCTAGACTATTACATTCGCTAAAGTAGGTCGTTCCGTTTTTCCTATTTGCTTCCATAAAAGTTAATACTTACAACACTAAGATAATTTTCTGAAAAAAAAAACAATAGGCACTTCATTGGGTTTAGGGAGCGCAGCTGTCTTCACTTTATGGGTTGATTACACGTTTCGAGTACACTGGCGAGACAGTACCTTTAGTTGAGTACTCGGTTTGTATAAACAGCTTGACGAGGCGAGACAGTCACTAGAACCATGATTCGTTTGCTCGATGCGAGTGTGTCTATGAACTGTCTCGCCACTTTACTCGTTACGTGTAATCAACCCATTACTGACTATACATTGTACTAATATACAGTCATTGCCTACTCATAAAATATTTAATTACCTATACAATTCGCAGTAGGTATTGTATTAGCAAGTAAATTAAATGTAAACAGAATTTGGGCGTTTATTTATTTTAGTTTTCTCATTGCAGGGCAAAGGTCGTCCTTCCTTTTCTCACTCCCCATTATCTTGTGCTTCAGTGAACCAGTCGTTTTCATAGTAGCCAACTTCGTTCCACCATCTCTTTTTGGGCCAGCCAAGTATCATAAAATACTTTATGTATTAAAAGAGCTTAAATTTCATGTGATCGCGGGCCCCAGGTCGGATTTTTATTTAGAATATTTTAATTACTCTACAATCCATCATCATCATCAACAGCCCTAGATTATCCACCGCTAAGCATATACATCCGTTTATTGGTGTCTTTCTCCACAGTTTCTTTCAAGTTGCTTCTACACAGGCCAGCGTAGGTATACTTCGGTAGCTCTAGACTGCGCAACCTAAAATTATATCTTCCTATCCTTAAAAGGTCACAAATTAAAGCTAATACATTTATCACAGATTGGAGCCAAATTATTAAGTCTTGTTTTGGTGACCAAATATTGGTTCCATGCATGCAATAATTTAGAGAAAGGGCCCGAAGTATTGTGGTAATCCTTTAAGCTCGACCGGAAGGCAAACATGAATATTTTGAACATCGGATTAATTTGTGACATTTGTAATGCGGTTATTAGCAGCTGTGTTGTGTATATTTTAGAGTTCAGTAGTTTATGATAACTTACATGACATAACATTGTCTTTTGTGTGTTTAAAAAAATAGCGAATTTTTGGACTGGACAAGATTGGCATAAGACCGGGATAAAAAAAACGTACAAGAAGAAAGGCCTATGCTCGGCAGTCGGCGATTACGAGCTGATAATAATAAAGATGATTCTTATAATCTTGTGAGCAAATGGCACTACTGAAGCGTATTCCATAGACTACTAGAAACAACATATACAAACTCCAAGTTCTATATATATATATATACTAGCTGACTCGACAGACGTTGTCCTGTCAAAAGCCATTGCGTCAACTCTATGTCAAATGTCAAAAGTTACATTAAAAAAGTTTACATTGTCCAAAGCGCTATATGGTTTAAGTATTTTTAAATTTTCTAATTTTTCATGTTTTTTTACTATAAATTGAGATGTGAGCTATCCTATCTCCTAAGTTAGATCGAACTGTACCCGGTGTGCAAATTTGATTGAAATCGGTTAAGTAGTTTAGGAGTCTATAGCGGACAAACAATGTGATACGTAATTTATATATATTAAGATATAAATAGTATCTAAGGACGGAAGCGACCGCATGGCTTGATTGGTAAAGCAATGAGGCGTTTACTTGAAACGTTGCGTCTTTAATGGAACACACGTGTAAGAAAGAATGACACATTTAAACCAGTATTTTTTTTCGTGTCTATACATTAGTCTCGTTTGGGAACCTACCGATGTTTAGACAGATTCTGTGATTGCCTAACGATCACCCGAAATTAAATTAAATGATGTTCCAAAAATATGTATTATACATATATATTATATATTAAAATAGCTTAACATTAAATAATTGTATAATATTTTGTAGGTATAATACAAATACAAAACTTACAAAATAAAAAATTACTGAACTTGATTAGAAAACTAAATATCAAGTTAGTTTACAATTTTGCAAATGTAAGCATTAGGCTGAAAATCCGGTGACAAAACACAAAGATCAGATACGCCATTAATTACATTGGCATAATGACGACAGATTGACCAAAAAAGCCGAGTAATTAACTAAAAACGGTCGGCCACAGATAACATTCTGTGCAGATTGGGCTTATGGTTTGATTACACGTAACGAGTACAGTGGCGACACAGTAAATGGGCTCACTCGGCCGAGCAACCAAATCATGATTCTAGTTACTGTCTCACCTCGTCTAACTGTTTAAACAAACCGGGGCACTGTCTCGCCACTGTACTTGTTATGTGTAATCGACCCATTACGGTCAACTCGACATATAGGCATACCAAACATTTCTTTGGAGGCCTTGTATGAATCCGCCTACCTAGGAAAACTTGCACAATGATTAAATGAAGCAAAAACGTAGCAAATCGTGATTGTAAGTGAGTAATCGAGTCCGCGCGATCCGTATAGCTTTCGCATTTGTGTCAGAAGTTGTCTTCGAAGTGAATCTATTTTTAAAAAGCAATAGAAGTAAATATAGAAACATTCCCGGAATTTTTATTCTATTCGTTACATTTAGGATAGCTATTTTTGTAAAACTGCTTCCCGGTATCCAACAATCTTGCTATGAAGCCATTTTAGTAAACGAGTTAGTCAAAGGTCTGCGAGCTTGACATTTTGAAACTTTCACGAGAGCTTACGAGGTTTTACGAGTACGTCGTTTTGATATTGTGTCGTTCTGCTACAAAGGCATTATGCGATTGTGCTTATGATATAATATAGCCCACATAATCTGCAGGTTCTATTACATGACAGCAATGCTGTAATGCTACGTAAATAGATCGTTGGATGTGTATACAAACTATGATAAGTGAGTATTAAGGCGGTTACACGTCGTCAAGTTTCTATAGCTTCTAATCCACCAGAACTTAATGAAAAGTTAGCATTAGTTAAGGATACTAAAGAAATATTATTAGATTATTATTTAATTCAAAGCCTTAAAATTAAAATTAATCGTAATCAATTGATAAGGAAAAAAAGTTAATGTCCTACTTTATTTTTATTTTATTAAATTAACTAACTTTGTTGTATTGTCTGGAGCTAGTTCATGACAGTAATCAACTTTGAGTTCCCAGGGGTCTTTAGCCACATCGTCCTTCCATCTACCATATATTAAATTATTTTATTCTTTTGGATATTAATGATGTTAAGTAATTAGTTTATGTTAAGTAGTTTGTAAATAGGAATAAGACAAGTTATCAAAACGACAAAACAAGAAAATAAATATTACCCCACTCCACTTAACCCCACTCTACTCTAAAGTTAGTACGAAAACTGGGCGGCGCACTACCACCCTAAAACTGAAAATCATAGCCAAGAGAACCGTCACAACCTCCTCTATTGTTAACAAACAAGACTGAGCATTTGACATAAACTGGTTTACTTACTTCAAACAGATTGTATTTACCTAATTACATCAGAATCAGCTTATGATTAAGTTAACTCAGGTTCAAAGCTGCTGTAGAAGGAGCATCTTAATTAGTCAAAGGGATCCCGATTAGGTTAAATATTCTGAACAGATATTCTCAACCACCTTGTCTTGAGGAGGACACAAGGAACGCAGCCAGGTAGCATTTAGTATTTATCATTATACTATCTATACAAGACTATAAGGAATAGGTATGATAAGCCGGAAAGGGCTGACGGTACTCAACATTGTGAACCTATTACATTACTTTAGTATGGAAACAACTTGGAAATCGCAAAAGAATCAGATGTCCTATTCATTTTGTCGAGAGTCATTGACATGTTTCTTTGGAACAGCTGATTTTTTTCACAATTTAGGGTTGTTCCTATGGTAAAAGTTGTTCATAAT
Organism: Alcis repandata; assembly: GCA_949125135.1. Lineage (NCBI taxonomy): Eukaryota > Metazoa > Arthropoda > Insecta > Lepidoptera > Geometridae > Alcis > Alcis repandata. Next base: position 9,376,665 of record OX421234.1, read on the forward strand.
GACGAGTACTATCCTATATTGGACAGGGTTTTCCTTGTAAATCGTGCCTAAAATTCTCTGTCTCGTTCTCGCACGTGACATTTCACGTTTGCGAGAAATTGTCAGAGCATTAGCAGTAATAAACTTTAGCAGATTTTATAAGTACTGCCCACGCTGCTGAAACTAAATCATTGCTTGAAATTCTTTGACTTGTTTTTGCACGTGATATTTCACGTCAACGAGAATTGTTAGTGTTGAGTATTTCATGCACGGATTAACTTAGCAGTGTTTACAAGTACGATTCAATAGTCAATCAGATCAATTAGATAAATAAAGATAGTTTAAAACAAAGGCTACTTATGATTCCGGAAACATAAAATAATCCTGGAATTGGTTCTTGCGAGAATGTATGTGAAATTGCGAAGCACTACAAGTCGATTATTTTTACATATGTGCATAATATATTTCTTTACACTTAACTCTTTAATTTTATAAGCTAACATAATTTGCTACCAATTTTATTTACAATATAAAGTCTGCAATGTAAAGAAACTCTAATAAATCGTCAAATCAAAAATATTACCATGCAAATTCAGACTTATTTGCTACTTTAAATACCTCTTGTAATACTCGAAACCAGTACTTAATCACTGCAAGCTAACATCGCTGAGAAGTTGTTAGATATTTACTTTATGCCAGGAACAAAAACTTTGTTCAAAGTCCAGGGAGAGCTCTTTCTAACTAAAGACAGCTCTTTTAACTTTTACTTAATGGTGACTTTGCTCGCTTAGCTCGCTTTTAGTGCTAATTGGAGACAAATTAGCTTAGCGTAAATATGCATTTTTAATCCAAACTTTCTCTTTACAATTTTACATGCTTTTATTTAACATGAAATAATATGGCTTGTTTATTTCTTTGGTCAAATTTTGCAACTGAATTTTGAACCACTTCCCAATGTCCGTTTGAGCTGAAATTTTGTATGCCTGTGTAAATCCAATGACAATTCATTTTTCTTAAAGTATTTTGGTAATGTAAAATTATTCTGACGGAAACTATGAGAATATTGTTCAGGCATTAATTCAAGGCATTAGTCATTTAAATAAATTGACATTAAGCCCCAACTCAGCCTACGAGGGCTTAGCTTTCACTAGTGAATTCTGAAAACTTGATATTTTCTACAAATTATTAACATAGTTACTTATATTTGAAAGTTACCTCTTCATTATTTTAACATATCTATTACGTAGGTCATCGCGCAAGAGATCCACCAAAGGATTCTGGGTTCAAATATCGAATGCTTCAAAGAAAATACAAGATAACCACAAAACACGAACTCAAACATATTTTGTGCGCCTTTTTCGTATAAATAAGTAAATAAAAAAATTAAAACGAGCTTTAATTCCATTGTTATCGGAGTTATACACACGTATACCAAATTTCAGCTCAATCGGACATTGGGAAGTGGTTCAAGGTTTCAACCGAACAAACAAACGTACTTACATACATTGCAAGTCAAATAAAAGTAAAAAAAACACTTTTAGCGTAACTCCGCTGCATATACTCGTAGCTTTGGTAAGCACCGGCCCTTACGCAACGATGACGTCATCTGTTGCACTCTGCATTTAGACATCTAATCAACTAATCGAATACAGATGGCTGCTACTAAACTGCAAATTGGCTATTGAGCCCAGCGCGGTAATTAAACGAAGAGCCGACTAGTGCAGTGGCGCTTAATTAGGCTGGGAGCTAACGTGTGCTAAGTGAGTGGTGACGGCCAAGATCTCATTGCAAGCCGGACAGTTTCGAAACAGATGTAAAGTAACTGCAGTTTTCAATGGATACTTAAGTAGGTACAAGTTAGGCAACTTGCGTACTTTTTATTTGGTTATCGTAACTAAAAGTTTTGTATTTGGACTAATATACCTATCTTTTTTTTTTATTTTAATAATATTTCTTTCCTGATTTCGTTTTTTTTTTTTTTATCAGAATAAGTGCGTATTTAAATCGAAACTGATTTTAAGTCTAAAATGGTCAGTAGGTATATTTACTGTGTGACTACTGCTGGACATATGCCTCTCATCAGTCGTCACATGGGACGTGCTCCTGCATCCACTTGTTACCAGCCGGCATTCGCAAGCCGTCGATCGCTCCACTTGACTGCAAAACGCCTAAGTCTGCGATTGCCTATCTATGATCTGATTCTTGGATTACCTCAATGCCATATTTTAAGTGGTTATACGCCAAAATTATACAAGCGAACACGCAATACTTGTAGAACACCGTAACAGAGTTTGCTTTGAATACAAATAATAAATATCAAATAAAGAAATAATAAATATCAAATTCTTGCCGGGAAACGGGCATGCGATTCTCCATACAAATGCATTCTCACATTTAATTCTCTTCTTCTCCTACTTTCTTACTGGTCTCTGTTTTTATCCTTTTTTACAACAATAATTAAAGAAAATTTCATTATATTATGATCAAATGGAGTTGTTCGAAGAAAAGTTTTAGCAGTGAAACGGGAAAGCTCTATAGAAATCCACGTCAATATTTGAGTACTATATGAAGACTATACAGATCAAAGCATCATCAAATTGGTTTGGCCGGATTAAATTCCCATCAGAGCATGGCTCCGGCCCGATTGTTTCAATACAGCTCAGTATCAAGCGATTGACTGATTGAATTGATTTGAATTTGGAATTCAGTTTTGGTCTACACAAGAAACGCTCGCAACCCATGTTGTGAGCTTTGTTGTACTGATATGTGTTGTGTAGGCAATAAACTGCATTTGTTGGCAAAAATATTGTTGATATTTAAAATGTCGTTAAAATATTTGAAAGTTTAAATTATTGTATTAAAAATAAAATATAATCTCATTCGCTAATTATACTATTTTACGTTAACCTAGTCTTGACTGATTCTGGAAATTTTCTTTTACAAACATACAAACAAACTTTACCTTTTTATTTTAGTATGGATACTTGGGTTTTTTCAATTCCTGCTAAAATGTAAACTAGCTTTGGCGGCAAAACTATACTTATCCGCCGTATTCCTGTGGTACTCAATTTGGACAGACTATTTGCTAGTCTGATTTCTGAGAATCCACCCACTCTAACTGCCGCCTACATCACCGTAGTTGATCGAGCACAAATGTTCTTTCGTTTTCAGTATTTTAGTCATCTACGCTCTTGTTTTATACAGAAACAATTGTTCTTAAAACTGGAGAAAGTAAACGATATCTAAGGCTACAAAAACAAAACTTTATTCATGTATCGGTTCAGTTGTCCAACATTGTTACAGAATAAAACATAAGGTATTCATGAGCCATCTGTTTAACATTTGTCTTAATAAAAATACTAAAGCATATTTGAAACAAATAAAATAGTGAAATTATGCAAAGAAATAAAAATAGACGTGTTTGGAAATATTTGCATAACCAGTACTGTAGTAGTGCTTCAGTTTTAGTTAATTGATGTAAATGTAATTTAATATAATTGTATTTAATATAAATGTAAAAATATGATGTCTTGCTTCTCTAATCCTGAAAAATAAAATGATTTTAATAAAATTACAGACTTCGACCCAGCGCTTCTACGACGTAGCACGTATCTATGCTACGTAGCCGTGCTACGCCCACTTAACTTGTACTTAACTTATTTTCTTCGGAACTTTTAGTAGCGCTCTCTATTGAAGTTTCTATGTCCTATAGTATCTATTAAATACAAGAGTTTAGTAACTCTACAGTCTAACACAGACTTAGCTTAAGAGAGCGTAACGGAAATAATAAGACCTTAACGTGAGTAGCTTTTTTAAAACTGAAACGTCAATTTATATTTGTTTTTTATTTCATATTTGTTTGTTATTAGTACGTTTGTTGTAGATTATGTTTCAATTAGCTTTTACCTCTTGATTATGATACATGATGACTTCAATTAATTTTTTTTAAATAAAGTTCTATGTAAAATTTAATACAATAATAGACTTGTTTATAAAAAAACTCATGGCAAAAATGGATTCAGTAGCTCATTCAGAACAAACTATTTATATATAATTTTATGTTAGACCCTGTATAAAGGCGACGAGTGGAAAGCCTGTTGTTTATAGAGCATGACCGTTTTTCTCTTAAAGCAGGTAAAGGACCTAGTCGGTAGTCTATTGTGAATTCATCGGATCAAGACGTGTTTATTGTATACAGGGTTATACAGAAAGGGTATGCCAAGCCGAAAAGGGCTCATAGTACTCATATTATGAACAACTTTTACTATGGGACCAAACCGGAGTTCGCGAAAAAAAAGAGAATAATAGAAATAGAAAAATGACAGCGACATTCGACAAATTGTTTGGAACAGCTGAATTTTTTTAACGAAATCCGTGGGACTTTTACTTTGGGACCAACCCAAAGTAAAAGTTTTACATAATGATGAGTCTTTTTCGGCTTAGCACACCCTCTCTGTATAACCCTGTATGTATAACTAAGACCCTACTTCCTTTGACCGTTACCGAAACTGTTTGAAGTAGGTACTTCAGTTTTGAATTGTCTGTCAGATATGTAAATACTTGTGCTTGTAGTGCGGAGGAATATTCGCTATTTCGTGTGATTCTACAAGAAATTCGCACTTTTCCAGATTAAGAAGTAAGTATTATGTTGGGTATGTTTTAAAATAATGGTTATTTATTAAATTATTATTAAATTATTATTTAAACGGTAATCCTTCCGCACTTTCTAAACGATTCCAGTCTTTACCTTCTAATAGAGCAATTAATTAGACAAAGTAAATCTATTTCTAAATAGAAAAAGCACTTATCTTGTAACTTTTATACGTATTTATCACACCCACCACAAAACAACCTTACCTTTTGTATAGATTACCTTTAAACTTGTGTTTTTCTGTAATTATAAAACGCTTTTCCGTCTAAAACATGACAAATATCCATAAACACATGTTTACGCCGTCATTGTCGTGCCACAATATTTGAAGGACTTTAATAGTCATTTTCATTACCAATATTTCCTCAGGGAACATTGGTCTGTAAACAGGTGCCTAAATTACGTAGTATTTAGGCGTAAAAAGCCAAGTTTATGGTGTGTGAACGCCACTTAGAGTAATTACATTGTCTTCCTCGATTCGAGCCTTTAGTAAAAAATATTGTTACCAAGAGTACTTATTTATTAATTAAAAATGTGCTTTTTAAAGTATCTAATTGAAAACTGTTTAGGAGTTTGAATATCTTAAGTGATTGTGTGAAATGGGATTTTTTTATTTGTTTATTACAGTAAATAAACAATAATTGCCTTGACACTTCAATCGTTTTTGCCTAGGCATAGGTAGGACTTTAAAATCGGAAGCGAAAGCTTTTCAATCCACCTTAACTCAAAACGTTACGTATCATATCATATGAAAGTGCTGCTCCCTTACATAGGGTTGCCATCCTATTTTTATATTTGTTCCATTTATGTTGTATTATTAACAATCTGAACTTATAACGGATATAGACCGGATATACGTTGAAATATAAACTGTGCCATGAAACAATATTTTCATCACGAGCGCTATAAAATGCGACGTGACTCTTTATTTACTGAGTCAGTAAAAAAACAAGGATAAGGATAAAATAGCTTGGGCTTAATACAAATAAAATAATATCCAGTTTCATTGATTCGTTTTACAAATATTTGATGGCAATATTGGCGTCCCTATAACCGCTAAACTGGATTCTAGCGGTCATCCCCAATGATTGAATTGGCCGTCTCGTAAAATCTTCGTTTAAATTTTCCACTACGGGAATGGTCAGATTCGATAGAAGGCAATCTTCTAATACTTCGTTTATGGCATATTGAATAAATGAAATTACTTTTGAGCTTAGACTTATATGTAACTTCATAAGGACCGGACCAAGGGTTTGGTTTGAATGGTATTATCCTAGCTGTGCGGAACCAAGTCTATTAGCACCAGTAGGAACTTAGGCGCACGTCTACTTCGTTGGTGAGCGGTCGTCGTACTTTAGATCGATACTTAATTAGAGAACGATGCGAAGTAATTACGAGTAATAAGGATTTCGACAGATGTGTCGACTCTTTTATACTGAAATCCCAAAATTATGTAGGCCATTTTCTCACTTTTAATATCTTTGCTTTTAAGATTAAAGTTGAGGAAAATTGATTTTTATCTTAGAAAAAGAGATTGCAAAATCGACTAAGTTCTTACGTAAATATTAATATTAATCAAAAAATTAATCATATTTTAATAATATGTGAAAGCTTTTTGGTTTTAGAAAATAATACGTTCCTGGGGGGTTCTATTATGAATATATATGTAGTTTACTTAGTGATGCTGTGGCGTTCTCGCGGGTCACATTCTCAGACTAGGTAAAAAGTTTGAACCTAAATACGTCCACAGAATGTTCTTTCTATAAGTAGTAAGTAATAGTAAGTAGTTAAGTAGGTAATACTGTGTGAAAATCGACTATAATTAAAGTATAAATTATAGCAGTGAGTGCATCTAGATAATTAAACAAAAAGATTTACAAAACATAATATGAAAAACGAGAAAACTAAAAAGTGCTAATTTTACATTCAATAACTTCTAATATAAGTTTTTTTTTTCAATTATAATTGGAAGATAGAAATTGTCTTCCATTGTTTATCAGTCTTATAGAGTTACAATCAGAATTTGACCCCGGACTTTCTGGCCATAAGGCTGACCACTAAATCATACCGGTTGTTAAACTATGAAAAGTTTATGACATCAATAATTCATTGTTATTCTAAGAAAGATAGTTGAATTTCTTCACGGTACAATGTAGACCAAATCCCAACCCGTTTAATTTAGGAAGCACAAATGATGGCCATAAATACCATCAAACAGATAAACAGATATATAAACAAGTGAATTAAATGAATGATGTGAAATAAATTAATATATCTATTAAATAAATACAAAACCTCTCTTGTTGACTTATTTTGAATTGCATGATGTCGTTTCCGTGGTCGCTTTTTTGGTCAAATTATGGAGTGTCGAGCGACGGAGTGAGTTATATTTAGCTAAAACATAATTTTCGTAAGCGCCGTCTTTTTTGGGGATTTGAGAGAATCACCTTTTCAGCTTTATTGTTACCCAACTTTTGTTGTCAGCCTTAAAGGCTTTATGAAGCGTTTTTTCTTGTTATCACTAAAACCATCATAGGATTGTTATTCTTTAATTTCAACCTGAGACACCAACAGATTTGTCTTTTAGGAGATTGGAAAGAATACAATGCAAACACTTTATTGACACGGTGACACCACGAAATTAAAGAACAAATACAGTAAAATATTAGAGATAGGCACAAAAAGTGATATCGCTAAGAGGGATCAGTTGCAGGCCACTTTAGGATGAGAGAGCAGAATAATTAATTACCGGAGAATTAGTATAATGAACAAATAAGCAATTGTACGGGAAAAACAATCGAAGCCTACAATTTATTAATCGAATCTCAGTAGCACTCAATTGTAAATGCAATTCCCGGTTACCCATCCGAAAAGTGGCCATACAGTCCGTGCTTGACATCAGTGGTCGGTTACACCTTGTTGGGTCACATAATGAGCAATTTAATTTAATTTTCACTATGGGATTAAATCTTGAAAAAATGTCAATGACATTCGACAAAGACTATGCAATAGCTGACGCTTTAAGCGATTTCAGGCTTGGTCCTATTATAAAAGTTTTTCTTAATGAAACTACTATGATGGGTACCATGAGCCCTTTTGTGGTTAGCGCCCTTATAACCTTGTAGTTTAACATACACAATGGCTATATGTACATGTCCAGTATAAAATGACCCAATTTACCGCTCAAAACTATCACTGGGTAACAGGTAGTTCCCGTCACATGTTAGTGAGTTCGCTGTAGTTTGGACAGGCAGTCCGGTGTCAATATTGGGACGTGTATCGTGTCAAACACATGATACCTGCACAAATATAGAATAGAGGGTTACAGGGACTCGATAGAAACCGGCAAAAGTTAGTGAAAGGTAGGCAGGCAGGGTGTGACGTCATTGTATGTATTTGCATACCTATATATTATGTACTAGCTGTTCCCTGCCACGCTTTGCTGTGGATAAAAAAAAAATAGCCTATGTTACTTTGGGATAATGTAGCATTCGAATGGTGAAAGAATTTTTGAAATCGGTCCAGTAGTTTTTGAGTTTATTCCACACAAACATCCAAAAATACAAAAATACAAATCTTTCCTCTTTATAATATTAGTATAGATGTATGAATTTGTTAATGACCCAATGTTTTGTATGTCATTATGAAATGTTTTATTAATATTTTAACTACCTAAACTGAATTCGAAATTGTGAGTGATTAGCACGAAATATTTTATGCTTACTGTGTAGTAAAATTATGTATTAAAGTTTTTAATTAAATAACTAATAGATATGCTTACTTATAAAGATGTAATTTGGGCTGAAGGACTTTTTATTTCAGGGAAAAAAATTGTCTAACTAGACCGGGTTAGACGCAAGAGAAGAAAGTTTCAAACATTAAGTGATTACGATAAAGAGAAAAATGAAAAAAGATTCAAACAAACCATTAACTTAAGTTCTTACTCATTCATAATTCTAGCTCTTATAACAAAGTTAAGATATTTTCAGAAGGAATTTCAAACAACTTTTTCTCAATTTTGAACTTGCCACATAATATCTGCAAACCAGCTTACCTAATTCGACATCCGATTTACAAAATGGTACCAAAATTAAGGACCTTTTAAATTCATCATTCAAAACGGCGAGGACGAGAATCGAGGAGCCTTCCTTTGAAGATGTTTGCAAAACCGCTGAGAGCACGCTTCATTGATCTTTCATTAAATTCGAAAGAACCATTAATTACCTTTAGTATAATTGATGAAACTAAGTTATTTTCGAACATAGCAATCAATTTACCCTATTGGTGAGACCCTTTCACCAATATGGCTGATAGCAGATACTCTGTTTGAACGGAATTCTGACTTATTAGAGACAAAACCAAGAATGATATGACAATCTGTTTAAAGGAAATATCTGAGGGAAATAGCAATATTTCACAAGTAAAAAAATAATACCTAAAAAAGCAAAGCAGTTAGAGAAGTTAAGGAAGGTTCATTTTCTATGCTATTACTCGTATATAAATATTAAGAAATCAGATGCTCGGAACTTTATACCCGGTGCAGCTCGACCTTCAACCTGGCAGTTTTGGGGCCATGTATTATGTACAAACAATATACACTTTACACCATTAATATTAATTGTGATAGCTTTTGACTTGGTGAGTGTGTGTGTATGTACATGTACAATGTTTGTTTCATTATTATGCTAAACCAGTTCAACAGTTTTAAGTGATGTTTAAAATGAAGATATCTTATAGTGGATGAGAACATAGTCCTAATATTTTACCCAAAAAAAATACTGAATAAAGTCGGTTAAAATATTGGATCGAAAGTGGGTAAAACCGAACACAGCTTTTGACACAAAGTTGAGATACTGTCCGTACAGTATATTGCTGGTCATGAGAACTTACTCAAAGGAGTCTTAGTTTGAGGAAAACAATCTTGAATGATTTCGAGTAATTAAATTCTGTCTCGGTCAACGTTACCTTAAAATATTTGAATTCAGCAAGTTCTCAATGGGACTTAAATAAGTTTACAGCTGCAAGTTACTAGATATTTATTGATTTTGGATTTGCAAAGCTTTGAGAAGTAATATCTGATGGAATAGAAACTGGACAGTCTTAGATCGAGATAGATAGATATACTCTTGGTTTAACCTTCTTCTCTTTATTATTTTTTTGCGAGGTAAGAACATTGAAAACTTGTAGCCAATTGTGTATCTCTTGGCAGCTCGTAGCACTTGTAGCAAATTCGTAAGGTCTACGAATTTGCTACATCTATTGATAGGATAAAAGCCGTGGTAGCTCAGTGGGTTAACAGCCGCTCGTATTTGTGAAGTAGCGTTGGGTTCAACCCCAGACACATAGCAATGGATTTTAAGGAATTTATGTACGAATCTTTGTACTACTGATTCTCAAAAATTATTCGAAGATGATAATGGGCCCAAGTTTGAAGGCATCTTAAGACAGATCTAAACTAACTAAAAATATATCTGTCTTTATCATTGCAAGCCATTAGACAAGGATGCCAATAGTTTTAGAAAATTTAGATTTGTCTTAAAAAGCCTTCAAACTTGGCCCTATTTACTTATATCGAATTAAAGACAAACTGACAGCGCTTTACGTAACCATAACGATTGTTATCCTCATCTAATAGCATACAACGATAAAGACCGCGATATTTCAGACCAGTTATACCACTTAATTCTATTTTCTCTAGAAACCGGAATAGATTGTCTAGTCTGAAGCCCTAAGCCGCGACTAATCTCTCCGTTCTATATCCGTGTACAAATTGCATTACTGTGTACTCGCACGGTTCACGAGAAATTAACCCTTGGAAATGGACGTCGGACGTTTTATCGATATTTTGATCCAGGAAGGGATAGAGACGTTTGTTAAAGAGTTTGCTGCTCTATAATTTATTTTAGAAAACATCGTGAGGAAACCTGCAATACGTGAGGAATCGATTATATCATCTTAACAAATTGTCAATGTGCAATTTGAGAGATTTTCGTAACTAAAAAAAAAACGTTCACTCGCGATTTGAAGACACCAAGATTTTAGCTACGAAGAAACATTCACTCGGGCAGAGCATTCTACTCCCTAGCAGTACCTACGCACAATAAAGGTGGATTTTATTACCAATAGAGGTGTGGAGGTATATGAGTACTTTCTGAACTAAATTCACGGTGCCGTGGCTTCCCTTTGACTTTTCTAGTTTCACCTCAGCTCTACAGTGGGCCTAGCACAACTTTGACGTAAAAATACGTAGCGAGTTTTCGATAGTAAAGTGTTCGCCATTTACGCCTGTCAAGTGTGCTTCTGACGGGTGCAAATGGCGTACACTTTTCTATCGAATACTCGCTACGTATTTTTACGTCAAAGTTGTGCTAGGCCCACAGGTAAACTAACCACACTTCACTACATTTTTAGCCATCGTCTATATGTATACAACTTTCTCAACTTTATGAAGGAAAAGTTTAGTCCAGTTACCCTGACTTTACTAGAAAGTTCTAAATCGAGTTCTCGTAATGTTCATTTTTGAAGTGGAGAGGATATTTTTATTCTCAATGTATTGAACTTGTAACAAACTGTATTAGATTTCTCGTACTATTATTGATAAATAATTATAATCTGTCTTTAATTCCAACTTTCAAATTTTATTTATTTCTAAATTATTTTGAATTCCAAATGGTAAAAATATTTTATTTACTTTCCAAAAATAAAAAATTATGCCCACTCCTATTCCCCAGTAAAATAAATTTCTTCCAATTGATTTTCTTAAAAATGTTGAACCTTTCGAGTTTCACATTTTGAGGTCAGCCAATCAGAAAATTTAAGGCCCACAAAAAAGATTACAAGGAAACCAAAACAGGAACCTCTGAATGCCAGCCTTTTCTTTAATTCACATAACTTTGAAAGGATGTACGTGATTTTTTCTATAGGATTCTATAAAGACCCGTTTATTGAAAGAATTCTTGAGCAATTGAGCATCTTATAGAAATTGAATAGAATTAGAGATGGACATGAAGAAGTTATACATGATTTGTTTAATAAGTGACTTACAGCTAAGATTTCCGCGGTGCTTGGGGGTGAAACTATTGGTCTAAGTTTTTTAGCTCTTACAGCATTAATTTTGCAGTTCTTTTCTTTGGCTAAGCTTTCCTGCATTTTTAACGAATTAATTAAGTCCAAACCAAATTATATACGCAGGTATAATTACGTAGGTACCTATAATAAGATGTGGCATTTGACCTATAACATTTCGTAGATATACCCACAAGCAGAAATTACAATGATGAATTAAACATTTGACAATTTGAGAGGCTGTCTTCGTCTTTATAAATGTTTGAAGGCGTGGGCGGGATTTTAACTTGATGAATCGATTTACTCGAGGATAACTACCTATGAGGTGGCTGGGGTGTAATTTACTCGTATCTTAGACAATTCACACGGTTTTACCTCTTCTACTGCTTATTTACGGTAAGCCAATCTTGCAACTAAATAGTTTTCCGAATACGAGTAAAAAGTTACCACCTACCAAACATTCAAAGTAGTTTAATTTATTTTTGGTTAATTGAATTCGAATCATAAATTATTAATAAATTGGTTAAATGTTAACCAAGCAAACCAGAAACACAAACTTTTGGATGTGTGATTTGACGTAAAGATTGTTATAGTTTTGTCATTAACACTTTGACTGCGGCTAATAATCACGTGCGCTTGCCTTAAGTGCGGCTAATAGTCAAATGTGTTATGTAAATTTTCAATAAATTTGTAAATTATTTTGTTGTGTAATTTGTCTTCATATAAATGTACACACGTAAAGGAATATTACATTTTGACATCGATCTTGCATTTTGAACTGTTATTTTTTTGAATTGTTATTTTTGCCACCGATTCCAAAACGAACGCGAGGATTAAATAGAGGAAGACTAATTCCAAACGAAAGATGTTCAAAACACATTTTGTAAAGAAGGTATCCATTAATTACACGATTACAAGAATATTCAAATGCCTTCAATTCTTTAATTTCCTTGTAAGAAATGACTCTGTAGGTACAAAGTGAATGAGACAATTAAACTTATTTAATCACTTTCAACTTTGAACTCAACGGAAGTTGTAACGAGCTTTATTTACCTTACAGATTAGGGTTTTCACAGTTGAGCATTTTAGCATTTTTGAAGCAGACAGCAGATTCTTTGAGACTTTTGATATAACGCTGAAAATGGGAATTCAAAAAAAGAAAAGAAAAGAGGAACATGTCAGATTATGGGTTGTCAAAAAATATTTATTGTTCAAAACGTAACAAAGTTTTGATATAAACATTAAGACAAAAGTAAAAGTGTTGACCATTTACTTTTATTCCCCATTGTTATAGTTCGTTCATAACCTAAAAACAGTTTCATGTAATATAACTCTGAGTTATCTAAAAGCTTTTACAACAATACCTTTACTTACCCAACTTGTTGTTCACGCACGTGGCAACCCTGTCACTTCACACTTAGCTGCCGCTAAGAAGCTAATGCGTCCTAAAGTAGGTGTGACACTTCGCGGGTGTAAAATTATCCTTACGCTGTTCCATGAAAGTTATGATACGAAGTAGTTTTAGAGTAAGAAGGTAATCGCGCATTAGGTCAGCGTTGGACTAAAAAAATTCCAATTTTTTACTAACAACGAAGTCAAGTTACAGTACCTTTGAAGATTTTTTTACGGTGTTAATGTCCTTTGATATTAAACTTTAAATAGAACAACCATCTAATTATAATTTTTTGGAGGCTCAAAACTTTTTCAAGAAAAGGAGCGTGATCAAAATGTTTGCTTTGATAGAAAATGCCACTAACGATGCCTTTGACTTTTGAAAATTCGACACAAATTAAAAACCTGGAGTTTGCGACCCTATGCTGAAGACTTCAAGTCTACTGATCGACTACGTCAACAAAAATATTAAACGTTCAAAATCAAAAGGAAGTCAGTCTGGACACTGAAGTGAGGAGGTAATCACTCATTAACTAATTAGGTACATCATAAGTTTTGCATTGCCTTGTTAATTAACACAATACACAATAATATATTTCAAACCTAATTTGCTACGTTTCACAGTTCAACAGAGCGAATAAATCAACTCACTCGGCTTTGGATCTCGTTAGCGTTAATCTATGAAACCTTTAAGTATAATGCACTCGCATCACAAGCAGAGCTCATAAACTTTCCAGCTAAGCTATTACTGCTATTAAACTCATACTAAACTTGTAATGTTATTGCTACTTTGTGGCTAAACAGATGCCTGAGTATTCTGTCCTGTGTGAAATTTTGTATGGTTATAATAATAGTAAGGTAGTAAGCACTGGTGATGGCTGGCCAGAGGTGGTTTTTTACTAAATAGAGATAGGAAAAATGGAGGATGCTTTTATCCGCGGAGATCTTTTTTTAACCGACTTCAAAAAATTTTATCAATTCGACTGTATGTTTTATTTTTATTTTTTTTTTATGTTTGTTACCTCATAACTTTTGACTGAGTGAATCGATTTTCATAATTCTTTTTTTATTAGAAAGCTGACGCTTCCCATTTGGTCCAGTTCTGATAATGGCATCCATGAGAAAACCATATAAGTCTTAAATTTGCATTAAGTACGTGCGCGACAAATAGATGAATAACTCAATAGTCGGTCTTTTGAAGTCGGTTTTTGTTTTTTGTTTTGTAAAAATAATGTTCTTGTTCAAAATAATTAATTGATGTAAATTACAATACAATATGTGAAGAACGGGACAATAAAGGCTTTTTAATTTAATTTAATTTTTACTTCAAAAACAAGCGTTGTTTTGAAACGTTTTGGTACAATTAACGGGAACACTCAAGTATTATTGAGTCGGCTACCCCGACTTGTTTTGATCACATTTGGGTTGTCCTGTATTAATTAATTATAACAAAATGGTAATGTTAAATATTGCGTAAGTGTGAGTGTGCAAGAAAGCATGTTTGTTTAGGGCATGATTATAATAGGGCATCTGATTTAGGATTTAGACAACATCCGCCATTTTAGGTCAACTTTGGTCAGAATGTTGAAAATTTATTATTTATTTATTACAACCAATGTGAACATTAACATTAAAAGTCTTAGATCAAGCCGATGCTAATTGATCCACATTTGCGAGATTTTTTTGTCTGCAGACAAAATGGTCCTCACAATGAATTTGACCAGGTTCCTTATTTGATTGATTTCAAATGACGTACACTCGTACATACAAAGGTTTATTTGTATTTTGGTAAATGTATTTTCATTATTAAAACTGATATTTGTTGTTCACCGCCGTCAAAACAAAAAATAATTGTGAATATGTATAAAAATTCATGTGGAAGTTGCAAGTTAATTACGCTTTTTTCATCAACTCTGAGTATTTAAAATTTTCCATGTGTCCAAAATAATATAGCAATTCAAAAAAGTTGTGGATAGGTAACGTTTTATTATAGGAACACGTTTCTAGAAAATTGCAAACTGTTTCCAATTTGTTGGAACACGAAGGGATTGTCAATGGAGAAATAGAAAGCACACGTAGTAACGTCCATACATGCTGCATTCTCGACGTTCAACATTAAAGGATAATAACTGTGTTTTGCTACTATTTTACAAAAACCGTAGAAATTGCAGGATAAAAATTACCTACCTATGTTTAATAAGCGACCAATTTTATCTAAACTTATAGCAGTAGCTCACAGTTGGTAAATTGAGTTAGATTAGTTAGAATATACTTGAGAGAATAAAACCGTTCGAGCTAGTGTAGTGTTAGTCATAAGTAGTGATTATAGTGAAAGTGTAAAGTGTAGAGAACACGTGAACATTGTGTCTTCGCCTTAATAGAAACAATAAGAAAAGTGTTATTGGACACATTCTTAGTAATTAGTTACCTAGAAATTTAAGTTAGATTTAAATTACTTATTGGCCTGAGGCTAGATTGTAATTTTATTAAGAAATGTTCTTTTGACACTTCTTAAATAAAAGAAAAAAAAAATTAATATAACCAACTAACAAAATATTATAATACGAAAGTTGTGATGTGCACAAAAATATATTTTTTAAATTTGACCATAAAATCTGATAATAAACTTTTTTTTTCTCTTTTTTTCACAAAATATTAGTGGCAAACAAGCAATGGCTGTATACGCTTAGCATTTGTTGATCCTTGTTTTTTTTTTCTTTTTTTTTGCATTTGTTGATCTTAACCTAACTCCTTCTCCCCTTGTCCGCAGCCATGAACCTCTCAATGCAACTCGCTGTGGTGGTCGCGGCGGCCTGCCTCTGCCTGGCTGACGGGGCTCCGGACGGACGCCTCGTGCGGACCAAGCAGCAGCGGCCGACCAGGGGCTTCAAGAACGTCGAGATGATGACTGCTAGGGGCTTCGGCAAGCGGGACAGGCCCCACACTAGGGCTGAGCGTATGTATTATACATTTTACATCTACTTTTTTAGTGAGTCTTTTAGTTCCACTCTTCATTTTCTCACTTAGCACTAAAAACCTAGGTAAACCTTAGCACCCAAAGGCACCTTATACCCCAGTTTAAGAAAAATAATACAACTGTGTGTGAGTGTATGTATTTTATTATTTTTCTTATTCCAAATGGGGGCGATAGATCCTTCACCGGTGTCCTGCAAGAAGTGTGTTGTTTCCCCTTCCAGCGGTCATTTGAGTCAAACCAAGCTCTCAAATATCGGAGCGAGGCTCTGGCCCGCGGACCCAGCTGCCCCAGTGGCATAGATATTATACATCTGTATTGTATACAGGGTTATAAAGAAAGGGTATGCTAAGCCAAAAATGTCTCATGGTGCTCATCATTTTAAACAACTTTTACAATGGGGACCAACCCGAAATAGCGTAAAAAAATAAGCTATTCCATAGAATCAATGACTGTCGACAAAATAAATGGAACAGCTGATTTTTTTGGTCCCCATAGTAAAAGTTGTTTGTAATGATGAGTACTATGAGTCCTTTTCGGCTTAGCATACCCTTTCTGTATAACCCTGTATTATACATTTGTATTTTTTAATGACTCACTTTCAGTCTATCAGTTTTCAATTCACCCGTCACTTTCTCACTTACCACAAATGCCTCGGTGGGAGTAAGGTTTGACAGCTCAAAGTGACTTGTGCAAAAAACCGAATATAGTTGAAATATTTCAGGAAGTCTTTCATGTTATGCTTTCAACTTCCAAGTCCCTGTGTCAAAAATGAACCTATTTATAGCATTAAATACTGTTAAACAAATTACATTAACAAAATAATATTTTTCTGTTGGACAAGACAAGTTTTTGTGTTCAATAGAAATTTATTAGCAAAGCAAACTGAAGCTCAGGTCATAACTTGCACTTTTTCCTTAACTTGGTAGCTAACACTCAAGAAATAAACTCAAGAAGATCAAAGTCCAAGTCTCTTACCTAATTAAAAACCATTATATGAACTGAAAGGGAACATCCTCATTCACCCTTATTCATCTTCATACAAAATATAGCGTTGGGGCCAATTCATACATTGCCAGTATTTCAGCGGTTTCCGTTTGCTTGGCGACGTCAACGGTCACAAAGAGGAGCCCGGGGCAAATGCGTCATCAGATCGTCCGTCTGAAGCTTAATTAACTGGCCGATGTTACTTATTAAATAGTCTCTTCTCGCATCCGTTATAGGCGAAGAATATACAGGGTTATAAGGAAAGGGTATGATAAGCCAAAAAGGGCTCATAATACTCATCATTATCAACAACTACTATGGAATAATGGATCCAACCCGGAATCATTAAACTGCTGTTCCATACATTTTGTCGAGTGTTAATGACATTTTCTATGGAAATGCTGTTTTTTTTTTCGCGAATTCATAGTTAAAGTTGGTCATAGTGAGTACTATAAGTCTTTTTTGGCTTATTATACCCTTTCCTTAGAACCCTGTACAGGCGGTTGTTACTGTATGTCTTCTCTGTTTTCTTGCTACGTTTTCTCTGTCTGAACGCATACAGTGGTGATTAGTATTTGCTTCTGTCTCTTTCAAATTATGACTCGATCAATTAGAATTTACATAGTCTATCTCTTTCTATCTCATTAAAACTCGGGCTAATATAATTTACTTTCATCCATCTAACTCTGGCAGTGTTTGGGCCCGTCAACTAAAAGTCGTGAAACTTTAATGTTCTAATCAGTTTTAAGCAAATTTCGTCCTCGTAAACAAAAATAACAGAATAGGGTAATAACAGAGCGCTGATTATTTATCTGGTCTCTAAACCGTGTGACGTCAACATTTCGAAATGACGAATATTAATATTCGTAATTAAAGGTAGCTACTCCAAAACAGTTTAAGTTATTTTGCGATTTAAAAATGTACTTTGAGAATATTTCGTCGGCTTACTGCAAGACGTTATTAACTGCAAAATCAATGCCAGGCTGGACGCAACTCCGACCGCATCACGTTTGTAATAATCCTTTGAAAAAGATCACCAAATATGATCGAAACTAGTCGCAATATCCTACTCAAATAAAACATGAGCATTCCCGTGTTAATTATAGCCAAAGGGTGTCAAAACCACGTTCGCTTTCATAGCAAAATAGTGACTTTTTGCAATTAATGACTTCTTGCACTAAGCCGACAATTTATTAATATTTTAAAGGGTATAAGAAGCATTTGATTTAAAACATAACCAGCGCCGCGTTAAACATTCAAGGTTTCTAGCGCAGCTGCGCAAGTTTCCCCATTTTGAAATCATCCCCAAGCTAATGGGCCAAATAATTTGCTATGAATATTATACTCGGTGTTTACCTTTTTGTTTCCGTTCGTCAAATTCAAATATAACGAAAATTATTTGGGAATATTTGACGGTTATTCGAACTGTTTGTTTACGAACTTTTATAGCTTTTAATGAGTTAGTAAAGAATTTATATTTTTTTGACCTAAATAGAGAGGTTTTCGTACATTATTATGTACAAATGTGGCAGACTAGAAAAATCTATTTTTACTTCTATGTCTTCGCAATTATTTACACAACTTTTTTCGTTTATTTCTTTTATTCATTCAGTTTTTATGGTTATTTTATTTTCTATCTATTTATCATGATTGAACTTCACAAATCATCTCAAATTCATTGCTTCATTAATTTTAAGCCGTATTCAAGACTTTTTCTCAAGGATCACTGACAGTACCTTCCTTCCCAAGGCGACGTAAACCACCAAACGCCATCAGAGCGCGCGAGTCGCAGCACGCCGACATTTAAGAGCCCCACCGTTAGTATTGCCAGGGATTTCGGTAAAAGATCTTCCGACGGCAATGAAGGTAGACAACTTTATACAACGTGATGTGAATGCAGCTGAGCAAGAACAGTGGTGTGAGGGCAGTAAGGACACGCGCAGAATTGGTCAGATTTGGGGTTTGCACGACTGGCTGGGTAGAATCCGGGCAAGTTTATAATCATCTTTGCAAAGAAAAATAAACTTACCAATATTCATTATCTGGACGTAGTAATAGTAAAGCTGAAAAGGTTAAGAATTTCGCGTCGTCATTAGTCAGATAGTTTTGGAGAGATATATTTTATGTTACTTCAGTTTTTCTAAGTAAGTATGTAAAAACTGTGATAGTACGAGTACCTATGATAAATATTCCTCCATTGAAACTAAAATAACGACAATCCAAAAATTTAAAGATGTCTGAAAGCTTGACGTGTACCAAATCTGGCCACTTCATAACTTCCCTTACTGTCCAAAATCTCGCCACAGAGCTTGTTAATGGATTTATAACGGTGAAAGCTGAAATCCTTTGGAGCTGGAACCGACGCCTGGTACTGAAAGGCACCGCTTTCCTGGTGTTTGTGAACGTGGGAATCCTGTTTATGTGAATGACAATATTGAGGGGACTCAACGGCCGAACTCAGAGGGCGTCCAAACGTGTGAAGCATACTGGCTTTCGTAAATACAGACCGCCCACATACAGATCGACCACTTGGTAGAGTTGACCAAATAATGGAACTAAATTGTTTCTGCTGCTTACCTCGGCCTTAGAATTAGTATTGATATTCAACGACGTAACCTTTTGGGTACTTTACCGTGAATGGTGACTTAAGTTCGGTTTCTTATCAGTAATATTCTATTTACGTTAAAATTTCACGTGTAATTATATTTATTTGAGCTTAAATTGTTTCTATAGATGCCTGTTACTTTTTATAAAAGTCGATTGTGGCGCCCTCATTCAACTCTACAAATAAGTTTGTCGCACTGTTTATTGGACAGTGGCGTGGAATTTGTACCCTTTTCTAAAGTAACCTAACTAAATTTGACAGCTCTAAAATCGTTGCTATTCTTTTCTTACATATTGAAAACGAAAAGTGACATATTTAGTGCTCTTATTTCTGTTTGGTTTTAGAAATTCTTCATTAGAATTGACGCTAGTTTGAACAAATTGTTTAAGCACAAAAAACCGAGCGTGATGACTTTTGAGACAAAGGTTTTTATTAAGAACAATGCCATACTTATGTTCACACATTTGGATTAACTCAGTTACGTCAAGTTCCAAGGCAAGATCCTAGACCTGTAATTCAATAACGCTTTTGAACAAATGACAAACGTGTCGTGGCCCTTTTTGACTGGGAACGGTGAGCAGTGTCTATAGGTGTCTATTGTAATTGTGATTCTATACTCAATACGGAACAAATGCTTTGGTAACATTTTTGCAGCTATTTACTAAGAAATACATTTAAAGTTCGTCTTTTGTTTGTTCCTTAATGAATATTGAAGATAGTTGATAAGCTAGCATAAGGTTTACACAGCACACAATCCTAAGAACACTTTACACACATTAACAGAAATATACAACTTTGAGGCACCGGCCCTAAAAAAGAAGTTCAAGCCAAAGAACAGTCTGATGGTAGCGTATGACTTTGGCAAGAGAAGTGGTAACGAAGATGTCAACGAAGGTAACAGCTGCTTCTTTGGTTCAAGGAAGTGCTTGGAAAAAAACATTTTTTATAATTCAGCTGCTGCTTCGTTGTAAAAAAAAACAATGGGCTATTCTCAGGCAATAGCCACTGTTCCTATCACTCTTATCGTGATAGATAATGTTTGAGTGACGGAGATATAAATAATGTCGATTGCTCTAGAATCTGCCCATGGAACTAAACGCAAACTTTATCCTTTAAAAAATAAACTGAACTGTTTAAGCTTCCGCTTTTAGTAGAAATATTTAAGGCTGGATTTAAATTTTGACAGAAGAAGAAATTAGAGTGACCCGAGGGACTTTCAGGCCCAACTCAAACATTCTGATCGCAAGGGGTTACGGCAAGCGCAATGAGGGATCCAAGAGAGGTATCAAAGTTACACAAAAGTCGTCGTGTGGTGTGCGGTGACGTGAGACGGCTTTTAACCGCCGCAATATGAAAACAATACAACGAGAACAAAATAATACAGCAAAAACGTCTAACCCATTGTCCTACGTGAACGACAATACGACAAGATGCGACCCGATACGCTGAAACATTTTCTTCAAATCTAAAAACGATACATACTTTACTGACAATACCCGATATTAAAAGATTCACACACCAGAATATTGATTGGTATATACTCTTAGCTGTACCTACAGGTACAGGTATGCGTGTGACCTACGAGTACGTTATTTCGAAATTATATCAGTTATCTCATAGCATCGCATCGCGCCTTGTCGCTTTTCACCACTCACCTAGGACAAAGGGTAACCACAATACAGTTAGACGAGGCATGCCATTGCCTCAGGGATTTCCCAGACATGACATATTGGGACATAGACATGCAATACCCGCTTGTACACATGACAAAACTAAAAGCATTAACACTGAAACCCTACGATCCATTACAGGGCTGAACGTACTTATTTGCCCGCTTGTGTATGTGAAACTTTGACATAGTGTAGCAATTTAATATGGTTAAAAGAGCGAAGCCTTTTCGAAACTATTTGACTTTTTAAAGTTTCAAATAGACTTGCAATTGACTGTCATTTCGCCTGGTGATTTACGTTGGACGTATTCGCATAAAAGAAATCGATTCCCTCATGATCTAAAATTTCAGTATACTTTTTAAAGTGTAAAAGAAAAAGGCTCAGTCTTTTAATCCATTGTCACTAAAACGCCTCTATTGGTTTTTTTTAATACAATTGTTTCAAATGTGAAATGGCTTTTCACTCATTAAGGTAAGAGAGGTACATAATTCTTGCCTAAATGAGAAAGAACTTATTTTACAAAATATACGAGCTACGTGATTGATGCTGTATTTCCGAGACGCGTGTGAAAGTCTGATATCAACCTCTTAAGAGTCTCATTTCCTCAAAGAATGAGGAAACACGAAGGTGATTTCAACTAAACACGTGGGTAATGTGAGGAATACATACTTCGGTGGTGCAGTACGTAAGCGCAAAAGATCGTTGAAAAAAAAAATAGTCTTTTTAACATCACAGAAACGCAATCATGTTTAATCTTATATATAAAAATGAATCACTGTTCGTTAGTCTCGCTAAAACTCGAGAATGGTTGAGCCGATTTCTCTAATTTTGATCTTGAAATATTTGTGGAAGTTCAGGGCAGGTTTAAAAGTAAAAAAAAATAGCGAGTGAAACCGCCGGGTGCAGCTAGTATTAAATAAACTTAAAATAGTGTTTCATAAGATTAATACACACTACTATTATCCACTTCCACTACCATACCACTTCTTATTATTTTCTCTTCAGTATGTAGGTACAGTCAATTAAATATTATTTTAATTTTCAAAAAAGTATAGTAAATTATATCTAATGTTATAGGATTTACTCTACTGCATCACTTATTTCACATCCACTCACGATATATGTACTACCATAATCGTTAGACATACTCGTAAATGATTATTTACCAGGCTTTTGTAGCGTAAACCTTCGCTACAAGCTTTCAAAGTGTGTTTACCTGCGTATGTGTGCGTGAATCGAATCAAAGCAGTATTCGGTACTGTTTGGTTTGGTATACCTGTCGGTTTGTTCTACCATCTTATGAAAAAGAATATCTTGTCTCTCGTGGCTGGTAAAAGCTTTTATTGTGTACATTGCGTTGAGAGGACTTTCGCCTAATGCTTATTAAGATTCTTGAATGTGTCTGTGTATGCCAAGTTAATTGGAGCCGCTTTTTTGCGAAGTGAGGCACTTCGAGCAAAGTGTCTTTAGATTAAGTTTAATTTTGTAGGGAAAAGAAAGGAAAAGAAGATAATGCCTGTTGTTATCAAAATGATAATTTTAAGTACAACCCGGTCACAATATCTGTGCACCTCGCTGGAATGCGGCGCCTCTCCCGCTTCCCCTGTCACCTCTCCGCGCACTCCCCGGTGCGACAGTACGGTTAGCATCTTCGTTGCCGATACACGTCCCGATAATTTTGAGATATTTTCGCTTTGTTGTTGTTTTGTTTTTTAATATTTATTGTTAAGATTAGACATATGACGTCACGAGGTCAGGTGCACAGATATTGTGACCGGGTTGTACATATCAAATCGATTTATGATTGTTTGTATTATGTACTGTCGACACTACAACCATTTTTGTCGCGGTGTCGACATAGTTGTGTGCTATTACGACATAGCGACAAAAATTGTATGGTATCCCATACAACATTTATTTGTCATTCACGAGGTTTCGTTTTTTCGCTATTTGAAATTAGTCAAGAGCTTTGATGAAAAACTTTGTAAATTAAAAATACAATTAAATTGCCTTTTTGCAATAGTTGCAATAGAACTGACGTTACCTACTTTGGGTATCTAATCTACCTACATTTGTCAACATATTTTTTGCATTTTTTTTTAAATCAAGTTGCATGTTTTAGTTCTGGACGCTGATGATTTTTTGGAAATCCTCGGATCTGCGCCTGAGAAGGAAACCATGGACAACAATGATGACAAGACATCTGATAGGTAAGATGTTGTAATATTTTCTAGATATAAATATTTTATTTCATATTTCCCACCGAAGTCGGATATATTTCCAAAAGAACTCTGATTGTTTACTATAATTGCGCACCTGAAACGCTGAGCCGATCTTCATTTATTGAAAATAATACAATCATGTGGCGTATAGTAAAAAAGTCAATTTCGAACTTCGCGGAAATATTTTGAAATGACATGCAAATCTCAAAATATAAAACGAATTGGTGCGAGACAGTAAATGGGCATACTCGGCCGAGCCGGCCGAGGGTTCTAGTGACTGTTTCGCCTCGTATAACTGTTTATACAAACCGAGTACTCGGCCGAGGGCACTGTCTCGCCTCTATACTCGTTACGTGTAATCAGATGTGTCTAGTTTCATATAACAAGGCGCAGCTACTAATTCTCCACGTGGAACTCAACACTAATAATTACTTCAATATCACGCAAACTAATTGTAATTGGCCAACAGACGCAATTAGGATCGCCAATTAATATCTATGTTGACCAATTAGTCTACCAACACCTGGTACCTACCCTTTGACCAAAATCTGTTCCCAACTAGGCGAGGTTACCGCACGTGACTCTCAAACCAAATTTATTAAGGATTATCTTTTTGTAATAGGCAATTAAGTATTGTCAATAGCTGGGTTACGCTTTACGAAGTATATTGCTATCTCGGTCTGGACTGTGGTCAGTTTGGCAGCTAGAGAGGGATAGAAGCGTGACTCGCGAGGTGTGTTCCGTCAGCCAGGATACCAGATCCAGGACTACATTCAGAGGGCCAGCAATTTTTACTTTGTAGAATACGCGACTGAAACGAATGCAATAAAAGTATATTGAATTGTTATACAGGGTTATAAGAAAAGGGTATGCTAAGCCGAAAAGGGCTCATAGTACCTACTCATCATTATGAATAACTTTTACTATGGGAACAAACCGGAATTTGCGAAAAAAAAGTTTGTCGAACGTTTGTAAAATTACCTTTGGATAGATGCCCATTTTTGGCACCACTGAGAGAGCTATCATGACTAATGATAAACTAGTAGTAAGCTCAGAATTTCACTCTAAAAAGCATTCAAGACATCCACATCAACATGCCTTCAGGCAGTCCGAAAATGTTGTCACTGAAGTAGGCCACTAAACCTTATGTTATAGAGCTTGTTACAGTATTGTTCAAACCTTCAGGCAGTTGGTGCCATAAACTTAATGACGCTGTTGTCCCGCTCGCACTTACATAATACTTCGAAGTAGGAGCGAGAGCACAACTTTATCTAATTTACCTTCGACTGCCAGTTTTGAACAAGATTGTATGAGTAGATAGATTTTGCTTTGTATGTGTATGATTCAAGCGACGAGGAATGTATTAGTTTCAAACTATTATATATTATCGACCTATTGTAGTATGACCTATTATCGAACTATTGTATATTGTCGACCTGTTTGGCTCAGCGGTAGTGTCGCCGCCTTATAAGCCAGAGGTCCCGGGTTCGATTCCCGGCCGGGCAGATGTTTGAATGATGAATTTAAATGTCTGGGGTCTGGGTGTTAGTTGTCCTTGTCTTTGTGTGTGTTCCGTGGCATCCCCGATCCTAGTGGGGAGCTATGAGTGTGAAACGACGGATCTCGTCAAGCGTTGTCAATTCAGGATTGATAATATCATTGTCATGGGTACCTAGTTTCCAAGTAATTTACATTGTTTAGAAGCTCAAAATTGAAGTTACTTGACAGGGTGTTTTTCGAACGTACTCGTAGAAAAACACTATAAATAACTTAATTAAAAAATAAATTTAAAAACTAGTTTTATGGCATCGTCATCGGAGTAACACAGGTATGCCGAATTTCAGCTCAATCGGACATCGGAAAGAGTTTCAAAATTAATTTCCCGTTAGGGTGTGGAACGCTTTGCCTGAGTGGGTGTTTCCCGATAGATATAATCTAGCTGTCTTCAAGTCGCAAGTTAATCGGTTTCTTCTAGGCAAGCATGCTCCATCGTAGACCGTATCGTTGCTTACCATCAGGCAAGATGGCGGTCAAATGCAAGCCTATTATTGAATAGAAAAAAAAAAATTTGCAAAATATGTCCCGAACATATAAATTACTAGCGGGCCGTCCCGGCTTCGCACGGGTAGACACTATACTTGTAAATTGAGATGTGAGCTATCCTATCTGTTAAGTTAGATCGAACTGCACACGGTGTGCAAATTTGATTGAAATCGGTTAAGTAGTTTAGGAGCCTATAGCGGACAAACAACGTGACACGTAATTTATATATATTAAGATTGTAAGTGTTAATATTATAGATAAAAAGCTAAAAAATACACTGAATGGATAAAGATCTCGATTCTAGGTGGATTATTTTTTTTAAACCGCATTGTTTTATTGGTAGCCCTATACATGTATGTGTACTAATTACATCGCGTCATAAAATTCCATCACAACCAGAATCGAGAACGGATTTGAACGGATATCTATCAATAATGGCTGAACAAAGCTGGGGGTCTGAAATTACCGCATAAAGCAATGCCTACAAAAGCGATTAATAAATTAATTCCTGGCCGATCATTGAAATGGTCAATTAATTCATTAACCACTGAATATTATCAAACGGGTGAATTTTAGGATACCTACAATTTATACGCAGACTCATATGATAAATGGCTAGTGGGCCCAAGGGCCTAAGTTTGAAGGAATTATTTGACAGATCTAATTATTCTAAAAGTTTTGATGTCTTTGTCTAATAGACTGCAAATGACTAAGACAGATGACGGAGACATTTAGCTGTATTAATTTATTTATAACATAAAAAAATATCCTTTAATATAAATTATTTAATATAAAATAGCCTTTAATACAAAAAAATGTAACTTTTTAGGGTTACGTACCCAAAGGGTACAACGAGAACCTATTACTAACTCCGCTATAACAACAAATATTGTACTAAAAAACAGAATAAAATAAATATTTAAGGGGACTCCCGTACAATAAACGTGATTTTTGCCGTTTTTATAGATATTGGTACGGAACCCTTCATGCGCAAGTCCGACTCGCACTTGGTCGGTTTTTTACTTTTTCTTCACATTTTGCACGAAATTAGAGTATGCATTGAACCCGCCCACTGTTTTGCCCCAAATGGAGACAGTATTAACGTAAAATTGATGACTCCTACGTGACATTTCATTACCTTATTTATCATAACGACTTCTGTCTATTACCAAGTGGAGAATTTAGGACGTACATTAATTTGACGACCTGTTTGGCTCAGCGGTAGTATATCCACCTTATAAGCCAGAGGTCCCGGGTTTGATTACCGGCCGGGCAGATGTCTGAATGATGAATTTAAATATCTGCTCTGGGTCTGGGTGCTAGTTGTCCATGGCATCTCCGATATGCTAGTGAGCTAGGAGTGTGAAACGTTTAATTATTCACGTTTTTTATTTATTTTTACTTAAATAGTTGCTCCCCGCGTTTTTACCTGCGCGTTGATGAAAAACAGAGATGAAGAAAAGTAGCCTATGTGTTATTTCAGACTGCCTGTTAATCCGAATCGGTTAAATTTTAACTCTTGAAATTACTTTGAGTGACAAATGAAACCAACTTGGATAATCACTCAGTTAGACAATAATACTGCTGATCCAACATGAAATATCTAGTAATAAATAATGTTCGTTCGTAATAAACGTTGTAACATGGACTAAATTTGACTCCTAATTTATTAATTAGTTAATCGCTCACGGAGTATAAAATTAACTAATGCTATTCATGTGCAAATTTGACACAAAGTTAATTTGTTGCTCTGAATATTTACTGCTGATGTGGCATATGTTTACTAGCTGCGTACAGTGGTTTTACCCGTTATCTGCAATTTACCTGGATCGCGAATAAGTTTTTAAACTAGCTTCAATAGTTGACGGCAATTCAGATAACTGATGATAACAAAATTGAGGGATATATGTAGTTTGGTGTTGCAGCTACATATAGCTCTGCATTTAAAATTGTATGAATAGGTACTAATATATTATTATATTACTTGTATATTATGTTATAATAATTATTTTTACAAAAAACAAAAAAACAAAAACCGACTTCAAGAGACCGACTATTGAGTTATTCATCTATTTGTCGCGCACGTACTTAATGCAAATTTAAGACTTATTCTATATGGTTTTCTCATGGATACCATTATCAGAACTGGACTAAATTGAAATGGGACCAAATGGGAAGCTTTCTAATAAAAAAAGAATCATCAAAATCGATTCACCCAGTCAAAAGTTATGAGGTTAACATACATAAAAAAAAAAAAACATATAGTCGAATTGATAACCTCCTCCTTTTTTGAAGTCGATTAAAAAGTCTCACTTCATATTGGCATAATTTCACAGCGGTTATAAAAAGGCTAGAACTCAAATGTTCATGTTTATTAAAACTTAATTATGTACACTCTGTCTGTAGGATTATCCAACCGGTTTATACCAGCTGTATCTGGATCACATTATACATACATGATTACCACAAACCAACTCTCGTGTGCTTCCTCGGCCGGAGAGCCACAAGCTAAAACTTTGAGAAAGGTACAACCAGCGACCAGAGACCTTAGTTTACAAACCAAACTTCCGCCTTACTCGTATATTAATTTCGCTACGAAATTAAATCCGCCTCAAATTTTTTACACTTAAATCTAAAGTTACGAAGCTTTTATTAAGCCTGAATAAAGATCAAGGCAAAGAAAACTTTTCAATATTAACATAGTTGAATAAAAAAAAAAAAACTGGTTTTTATAAAAATATCTGATACCGAAATTAAGTAAAGCACCGAAATCTGGAAAAATCCGTACTAAAAGTTATCGATGTATCTCACTGAAAATACTATTAACTGTTTAAAAATATATACGGGACTACTTGTATATTATTAAGTCAGATGTGAACAAAACTATAGTTGACTGTGTTCGACTCAATTTATTTTTTTTATTAATTGATAGGCTTGCGTTTGACTTCCATCTCACTTGATGGTAAGCAATGATGCAGGCTACGATGGAGCACGCTAAAATAAAAAAGTCGGTTCTTTCTCGTGAATACTCCGTGAAATTAAAAAAAACACGTCAAAACCATGTTAATTTTATAGTAAAACTAGCTGACTCGACAGACGTTGTCCTGTCAAAAGCCATTGCGTCAATTCTATGTCAAATGTCAAAAGTTACAAGTTTACATTGTCCAAAGCGCTAAGTTAAATTATGGTTTAAGTATTTTAAATTTTCTAATTTTTCATGTTTTTTCACTATAAATTAAGATGTGAGCTATCCTATCTCCTAAGTTAGATCGAACTGCACCCGGTGTGCAAATTTGATTGAAATCGGTTAAGTAGTTTAGGAGTCTATAGCGGACAAACAACGTGACACGTAATTTATATATATTAAGAAGATAATGCCTACATTTTTGGCTTAGTCTTGAAAAATAACATTTACGAAATCAATTTCAAAGCTACGCGTTTGATTTTATCACACGAGAAAACGTGATAACCGATACTCAGAAAGGTTTAAGTCGAAATCGAGCGTGTGTTGAGATAAATCCCTTGTCGCGGGGATGTCGCGGCAAACAGGCATCCTACCTAGGGACTTAAAGCCGTGGTAGCTCAGTGGGAGAACCGCCGCTTCGCATTCTTGAGGTGGCGGGTTCAAACCCCGACTCGTATCAATGAGTTCTTTAGGACTTATGTACGAATTTACTGGCTTTTCGGTGAAGGAAAAACATCGTGAGGAAACCTGCATATGTAGTTCACGCAAAAAGGGCCGATTACCGGCCTAGTTGCGGAAAAAAGAGCCCGCTCTTTAGGGACTTAAATAAACCTAAAGAGAAAGATGGAGCACTGTGTTAGATTTGGGTGAAGCCAAGAACTCTTTTACTTTCGGGCGTATACGTCACAAGCTCTCCAGTGCCACGAGCAGGTAAGGATTGGTATGCTAATGTGTGCCTCTTGTGAAGCGCGAAAGTAGAGAAGTTATTAGCTTCACTCAAATCTGCAGTGCTCCATTTTTGTCTCTAGGTTTATCTGATATCGGGGCAAACAGACACTCCCTACCTAGGGATTGACAAGGTGCAAATCTGTATATTTTACTAACTTTTGCACAAAGTTAATGCTTATAAATAGCTTTTTGATACTTCTGTGGGAGATGTTATTTTAGGCCGGATATAAAAGCGATTACCGGTTTCATGATTAATTTTCGAAGTTTGTAAAGTTTAGGGGCCATGTGGTTAAGATCGAAACCTTTAGGTTGGGGTCAATTTTGTTAAGAATCACCTTTGATTCTTGACAAAATTGACCAAATAACGCAATAATTTATTTTTAGTTATTCACATGTTGATCTACCCACTTTGTAATCTATATGATGTGGTAGTGGTGGGTACAATATAATATTATATGATGACTTTTTAAAGTAACAGTCTACGGTAGGGATAAACTGTTGAAAATAGCTATGTATTATGTTAATGTAATTAAAAACATGGTTTTCAATACAATTTATGACCAAAACTGAAAAGTAACCTACCATTTAGTAACTTTGCACATTTTAAAATTGTACAAATTTTATTAAATTTTAACTGTAAATAAAAGACAATTATGCAATGATAAACATAAACTACTACTAAGAATTTTAAATAATTATTGTAGCCAAATATAAAAAGGGTGAATAATGAACTCGTGGTGCTACCGCTACGTCTTCCGGCTACGAAGTTACGACTCGTAGATGCGTAGCAACGAGCTACGAGAATTTTATAACACGCCTTTTTACATTTTTATATTTCTTTACCTCGTACGTTACGGCATTATGAATGAGGTAAAAATTACGATGGAACATTCACTGTATCATAAATGAAACTGTCTAATGGTACCACAAACAAAAATAAAATAAAAAGAACAAAAAATAAAATATTATCAGAATATTTAGACACAGATAAACACGAGAATTTATTGAGACATTTAACATAGAATTTTATTTCTTTAATTTCCGTAGTACTAAATTTTCACGTTAGACTGCTACAAAGACGGTAATGTTTTTTGAAAATGTTCGTATGTTTGTTTGTATATGACCTTCGGTAATCTAAACAGTTTTACGGATCTCGAATGCAAGGTATCGCAAGATTTATCTTAATGTCTCAAGTATCATTTTTTTACATTTTGCAGTTGAGTTTTTGTTGTAGTTTAATAGTAAAGTGGTACCTTAATAAGTAAATAGTACTACCTGATTCCCGGAATGTCGTACCCGATGCGATGTCGCTCGGCTTTAACTCCGAAAAAGTTCTACAATAAAACATAACCCTTTGCTCTCAGCGATAGTGTAGTATTCCATTAGTGAAATAGTATTTTAATCGGACCTGTGTTTCTGGATATTACCCTTTAAAACATACAAACTTGCATACCTAACTTACTTATACATATTAACATTTTACGTTACATGAGTAGTAAGTACCTATATAAGCTATGTAAGAAAGCGTCAGTAACCAAATAACAGAAAATATCGCCATAGCCGAAATCAGCATGGAATACGAATTGGAATTTACAAAATCCATATTTCATAACATTAAAAATAATAAGAGAATACAAATAAAAACATACGAATACAACATTAAAACCATCATCAAATAAAATAAATGAAATTAAAATAAACTACCTAGATTAAATTTTAACATAAACAGACAGAATTTAACAATTAGGGACAACAACAACGCAAATATAAATTATACATTATATAAGGCAGTGACGCCAAGGCAACACGCGTGTCTTTAGCAGATGGTCAAGGACCGGACCGTCGTTCCTCTCTGCCACCACCTTCAGGAAGCTGTTACTGCTGCCACGCACCCGCCGCATCAGGGAGGCTACACGTTTCCGTATTATGACAATGACCGATGATCGAATGTTGTCCGCTATTTTTTTATAAAAAGAAACTTACAAAGTTATTCATGTACATTATTAAATATTTACATCTTAAATTAAAAATAAGCTAAAATACCAAACTGCTCGTACTATTGAAATTTATAAAGCTAAAAGCTAAAAGTAGGTTTTACTTCTGTGGCAAGGGTACCAAGAACAATATAATATAATTTTATACAATTAGTATAGATTTAAAATGTGTTTTTGTTTGACAGTATCCCCGTTGAGCTGTTCGTCATGGAAATGCTGAACCACCCCGAGTTCGCGCGGTCTGTTGTCAGCAAGTTCCTTGATGTCAATCAGGTGAGTTTAAAATTCGAATTATTACACCTCGATTTTTTTTATTGTATTATTTTCCTCTCAGTCCTGTCTAACCAAAGGTTGTATGGAAATAATCGCTTTAAGCGATAAGATATTCTTGTACTATCAAATGTATGTCTACTTAGTCTTCATTTTTTTCTTGTACATTATTAGTGTGCATGAAAACTATATTCTAATCTATCCCTGTTATATTCCTTTTGGAAGGCTTCACCTAAATCTAACGCAGTGCTCCATCTTTCTTTCTGATTTGTCTGAGACTGAATACAAATCGGGACCTTCAGGAGACCGTTTGTTATTTGATAAAATACTTTCAAAATGCCGAAAAGCCGAATTCCTTTTTGAAAACATACGTGATAACGATCTGTTTCTTTTATCTAGACTAGATGGCGTGTATTTTTATCTATCTATATTTATCTATATTTATTTGCCTAAGTTGGCAAAAATACCATGTACCAAACTGGTTCAAAGTGGTTTTTAATTCCATTTTTCTTCATTTTTTAACCCAACAAATGTTGTTGCAGGACGGAATGCTGTCATTGGACGAACTACTCAGGAACACGGCCTAAACAAAACATTTTAGTTAATAAATCTTAGTTTACCTTGTTAATGTAACCACGATATTTATTTTACCAAATACTATATTTATTGAGTTACAGTCATGTAACGTACTGTGATATGAAATATTTAACGAGCGAATTGAAATACAAAAAATATGCTTTTGTTACTTACCATTCCGCTAATAAAGTGTTATTTTAGTATTAAAATGTTGTTCGAATATTAAAATCGTCTTGTAAATAGTTTTAAACTTTAAGTCGGATTTGTATGGAGATAGTCATTGTTACTGAATCTATTATAGCGACAGCTTTGACATGGTTGTAGTGGTTCCGGGTTAAGCAGCGATAAATCTGCTGGCAGCATCACTTTTATATCTAATCTTCGAGTGCGAAAGTGACAGAGCGATCACTCTCGCCGCCTACAGCTACGCGGCTGTAGGTTTTCACCGCCTTTAATTAGGCTTCTCTGTGCGTGCTAAAACCAACTTCAATGCAACGCGTTGAGAGTCTCTATTTATTTAAATCTCATATTGGAGCAGACCTCTAATAGTACTATTCTTTATTCTGTAACAGTAACCCAGTTCAACATATTTTTTTCTGTGTTTGGAGCCACTAAGCCTCAGAGTACCGCTAAGTATCACGCCAGCGCTCTGAGCCAGCGCTACTGTCGTGGCAGCGACTGTCTCTGTCTAAATTCGTCTGTATGGCGTAAGAGTTTTCTGTCCATAGAGATTACGAGGGTAGAGTAAATTCTTGTTGTTTAAAATCTTTAAAAAATCTTTTAAATTGATATCTGTGTCCGTCATGATTGTAATCGTGCATTTGAACTAATGTAAGAGGTAAAAGACTTAAATAATTTAATGGTAGCTGGTATTTTAAGTTAAATTGTAATATCTGCAAATCTTTACAAATTCAACAATAAAACGCGAAATAATCACCTATATTCTTTTACTAATTTGTTTTAAGCAATTATTGCCAAGAAAATAAAGCATACTAAGTATTTTATCTCAATTAGTTACAAATGTAACTATGCATAAAAGTGTATTAAAACATAAATAATACTAATAACACACTTAAGTCTTCATTGTTAACTTGCATGTTGTAAGTTATACGCATATTTACTCGTAGCTTAAAACAAATGCTAATGTTCCGGTAAACCTGCGTGACGTAATCAGTATAAATGTGACGTCACAAATGTTTGCAACTTAAAAACAATTGACGGTCAATAGTTATCATTCTAGATTTATCCTATCCCCAGGTACATTTTTCATTTCCTATTAAATTCTCATACTACTGTGTACAGGGGAAAAGCTATTTCTTTTAGGTACTTCTAAACCAACCTGGCTGGGTAAAAAATGTCAATTTGAAAAAATGTAAATTAGTCAAATCTATCTAATGCTCGCTCTACATACATACATGTAATTAATATTTATATATTTAGGGAATTAAATCATTCAAAAATGAATGTTTGGATACCCAATGTACCTAATTAGTTTGTTGTTAATTACAAGATGTAAAAGTTTTGAATGGAAATAAATATAATCGGGTATCGAAAACGTTGTTTTATTAAAAACCTTAGATATACCTAATAAGGAATGGCTATGATAAGCTGAAAAGGGCTCACAGTACTCATTTATTATGAACAATTTTTACTATAGGACCAATCCGGAAATCGAAATAAAATATCAGGATACCCTTTTTTTACAACCCTGCATATCAGTGAACAAACATGAAATACATATTTTTATAATCTGAGGCTCCTGAATAGTGAGATATTATCTCGGTCACTGTCGCTCTTATTAGAAATGTCATGAGAGTAAGAGTGACAGATAATCACGAGCGCCTAAGAATAGGATTCGTTTTAAATGTCCCACAATATAATAACATGATGTTTACAAGTTTGAATTTATTTGCTAGTAATTCATAAAATCTTTAATTGCCTGTCCGCACTACTGATTGTCAAACATCTAAAAAGAAGCAGATTACATACTCGTAGGCAACGACCTTCAAAAAGAAAACTTAACTTTTAAAAACATCGGGTAACACTGTATATAATAGGCATTGAAGTTAGCCATCCACAGTATAGCGTGTCCAACTTCCCTGTAAACTTATAATGAGACTTCGTCGGAAGCTCGGAGCAAAACTTTTAGTCTGTGGTGTAAATAATTAATTTAATCACGTGGACAACTCCACACGTAAGCTGGTCTCTCTGTACAGTCACGAGCAATAGTAGGTATATACCTAATTACCTACACATTATCACATTTTCAAATATATCCAACTTCCAAGTACCATTCTAGAAATAACGTTCACACTCATAGCTCCCCCCACTAGGAAAATCCTGTGTCGGGGATGCCACGGAACACACACAAAGACAAGGACAACTAACACCCAGACCCAGAACAGATATTTAAATTCATCACTCAAACATCTGCCCGGCCGGGAATCGAACCCGAAACCTCTGGCTTATAAGGCGGATATATTACCACTGAGCCAAACAGGTCGTCGAATAAATAAGTGGACAGTTTGTTGAAAGTTGACACAGTTTGAAAGTTAAGCAATTTAGGTCTCCTATTTCTTGATTGGTAGAAGCCAGACATTTTTGAGAATGTATATATATTATTGCTCGTGACTGTATATGACAAACAAGCCAATGATTCAGACTGACCACAAAAAAAAACAAGATTTAATCAGCCCAGTAATCACATTAAATATCAATAGTTGCATATTTTACACTAATATACAGGGTATAAGTAAAGGATATGCTCAGCCGAAAAAGACTCTTAGTTCTTATGATTATGAACAACTTTTACTGAGGGACCAAATGAAGAAAAATGTCAATCCCACTCGTAAAAATGTATGGAACAGCTGTTTATTTCGCAAATTCTGGGTTGTTCCCGTAGTAAAAGTTGTTCATGATTGTGAGTGTTTTGGGATCTTTTCGGCTAACCCTTTCATTTTAACCCAGTATAGCAACTGAACGAGTAATTCTGGCGTTTGACAATGAAAATGATATATAATATTTCCGGGAATCTGTTGTGACGAAATAATTTTAGACAGTTCTATGTAGCCCTTTGTTCTGCGTGGGCATCATGGTCTTAAAATCAATGTGCGTGGGTGAAACAAAGCCACAAGTTGCCGATGAGGTACGATGCGACTGGCGTCAAAATAGAATCCCGCGAAGTGAGCTACGTACGGTAGGCATACCATATAGCCATACCACAAAACACCGAGAACTCTCGATGCTTTATTGACATACTGTGTAAGTACAATATCTTTTCAACGTGAGTATTATTGTGTTAATTATAACAAAATGTTTCAAAACCACGTTAATAAAAAACCTTAGTAAACGTTAGTTTCCATAGTAAAAAGTACAAGTTCGTTAGCAAACTTGACTCGAAAATTGTGTCGTGTGTGTACTCGTATATTATTATGTGTGTGTTGTGGTACGTTTTTGATACAATATTTTTGAAATATGCATCTTATATTCATACCTTACAAGAGTCATTATCTTTTCATTATCATTTTAATACATCTATCTATCCATAAACTTAATGTCTATTTTTAATACACCATTTAATGCCTACTTGGGTACAGTATGGGTGTCTTCAAGTCGCGAGTAAATCAGTTTATCCTAGTCGAACGTGCTCCGTCGTAGATTACTGTCATTAATTATTGTATACTGCCGTACACCTACCTAATCTATTCAGTTAAATACCTAATATCTGTTTTTCTATAATTGTGGAGTTTTTAATAAAGAGTTATCTATCTGTACCTACCTGATCTGAAGTACATTGTAACTTCTTTATTTTTTCATCGTCTTCACGCCCGAACTCAATAATAAAAGAGTACCGTGTAAATACCTACAGCGCAGCGAGCAGCAGGTAAACATGCTGAAATGTATAATATTTCACGCACAAGATCTTATGAAATTGAATATTGCGCTACTTCACAGGTTTCCGTGCCTACGGGAACGAAGATACCAGAAATTTCACGCACATATAAAAAATTAAGAGAATGCTTTGTGAATGAATATTGAAAGAAAGTATTTTTAGTATAATACAGGTATAAGAAAGTTTTCTGTGCTGACGTCAGAGTAATCCCACTCGTGGCGAATGACAAAAACCTATATAAATAATAAATAGTTAGAGCGAAACGTGCGTTCACTGCTAGGGTGTGCCTACACTTTGAATCGAGTTCTATTCAATAGTTGGTTGTACTACCTTCAACAACTGTGTTGTATGTTCGCGCGCTGCGCTTTGTAACAATACACGTTCGTAAGTTTTAATTAACTAGTTATTTTAACTATTTTGTTGGACGAGAACCCACTCGTCTAGGCAAACCTGATCTAGGTTCTAAGCCTATTACAAAAACGTGGGCATTTTAAA
The DNA here is from genome assembly GCA_949125135.1 of Alcis repandata. Taxonomy (NCBI): domain Eukaryota; kingdom Metazoa; phylum Arthropoda; class Insecta; order Lepidoptera; family Geometridae; genus Alcis; species Alcis repandata. The sequence goes on from OX421234.1 coordinate 9,413,393, forward strand.
ATATTGTTATATCTAATAAATAAATTAGAAATAAAAAGCCATGATCAATAATCTTTGAACGTTGAACAGTCAGTGCATGACTTTTAATCCCATGACATTTGCAACACCTATAAGATACTAACAGATCATAATCACTAAACTTTAATACAGCTCTCAGGGAAGTATTTCACGAATACAATTCTAAACAAGAGAGTGTCAACTTCAGCTTTAGTACCGAAATCCTCAGCTACCGGTACCAGGAATTTAATATGACATTTACTACGAACATGATATTGCGACTTTGGAATTTGGACATATTGGAGTTTCCGATGAAAGGAAGCCATTGATAAAATCTCCAGCCGATATATGGATAAGGAAGACAAACTATTTGTGTTGTTTTGGAATAGTTTGTTCATTTCTATTGCAAAATATCATTTGGATAAGTCAGTCGCTTTGTACACTGCTATGGGCTATGCGGCTCGTCTCGCTTTGGAAAAACATTCAACAACAACGTTTACGCCAAATCTGAGTTGTCCTGATCACTCTTGGCAGCCCTAAAGCTTAATCTAAGACGGATTTTCACACAACCATATAAAATGAAAACGACTTTATAAAACAAAAAAGGTACGAGGACTCTTCAAGTTTTAGTAAAATTACATGAATAATAAACGCCGTCTTAACAAAATTAACAAAACTTAAAAAGCCTTTATAAGTTTCGTTGAAAATAAGAGTTCTACTCTTTTTATCAAAGTAATCTTAAGTTTTTATTATTAATTTGATTTTACTTGTTACAAAATAATCAATTCTATGTAGGTATGCATCGTATTGATATCTTCTAATCTATATATATAAAAGAAAGTCGTGTTAGTTACACTACTTATAACTCAAGAACGGCTTTACCAATATGGCTGAAAATTGGTGAGGAGGTAGCTTAGAGCCAGGAAACGCACATAGGATACTATTAATTCCTATTATACTATATATTCCTATTATACTATTTATTTCTATTAAATAAATTCGATAGCATTCAAGTGTGAATTGACATAAAACATCAGTCACTATAAAACGAGGTATAACAAAAAAGAATCAGACTTGGAATAACAAAACGACTTATTATACTCTTTGCGCAAATGACAGCTATGTAATGGACGTGTGGATGACAATTTGATTTAACAATTTAACAGCTAAACAGATTTTGACGAAATTTGGTATGAAGGTAGCTTAGGCCCTAGGTAATATGTAGATTACTTTTTACCCCAGAAAATTGAACGGCTTTCCGCTATTCTTGCAGGACAGCGGGTGAAACCGCGGGGCGCAGCTAGTATTATATAAAATTCTCGTGTCACAGTTTTCGTTGCCATACTCCTCCGAAACGGCTTGACCGATTTTGATGAAATTTTTTGTGCTTATCCGGTATCTATGAGAATCGGCCAACATCTATTTTGCATCCCCCTAAATGTTAGGGGTAGTCCACCCCTAATTTTTTATTTTTATTTTTTAGACAAAATTTTAATTTCTATTTTTTTATGATACAACATACAAAAATACATACAACCCTAAATTTTCACCCTTCTATCACCAACCCCTATTAATTTATATGGCAAAACAACGTTTGCCGGGTCAGCTAGTTACCTATAAGAATAAGAATAATAATTTTATTTATTGGATGAAATTACATTGTCTTATCATAAATAAGTTAGGAGCATCAACCATATATTGTCATTTACATAATAATAGTATAAAATGTATATATTCAGATGAATATCATTTTTAATTTTAATTTTTTAAAATATTATATATTATGCTGTATAAGGGCATTTGTCATTTAAAAAAAAAATGTGAATTGATTTAAATTATTTAGGTAGGTATGGAACATTTTTCGTTGTTATAATTTTATTATTGTCTAAAAAATCCTTAATTGTAAATTTTAATATTGTCTTATATAATGAGAAAGTTTGTATTTTTGGATGTTTGTTGCTCGATCAAGCAAAACCGGCTGAACGGATTTGCATAAAATCAGTATGATGGCTTAGATTCTGCATTAACACGTAAGCTTCTCTTCATGTTTGTAATACAGGGCTATAAGGAAAGGGTACCCTTTCCTTGTAACCTTGTATAAACCCTGTAAATTCCTAATAACCCTGTATAATGTGTGAACTAACATTTTATCTCGAAAAATAACAGTTTCTGAAGGACAACAAGTAAAAACGCGGGGCACAGCAGACTGCTAATATTGACATAAATTTAATCAGCGTCTTCGCCGATGCTGTAGAGATTTTAACCCGATTATAGGTACCGGTAGAAGCTAGATTATAATCATATCAAGCCGTGCTTTGAAAGCTGGTTAATAAAGTTACCTGTAGTGCGGGGTTTGAACCTTTGAACCTTCTAAAGCATAAAGGATAAGGGTAAGAATTAGCGTACATCCTGGCTGGTGATAGGCGCACGATATACCTACGTAAGTGGATCGTAAGTGGGCGTAAGTGGATTGAAGATTGATAGATAAACTCATTTTTAACCGACTTCAAAAAAGGAGGAGGTTATCAATTCGTCTGTATGTTTTTTTTTTTTTTTTATGTTTGTTACCTCATAACTTTTGACTGGATGAATCGATTTTGATAATTCTTTCTTTTTCTGATAATGGCATCCATGAGAAAACCATATAAGTCTTAAATTTGCATTAAGTACGTGCGCGACAAATAGATGAATAACTCAATAGTCGGTCTTTTGAAGTCGGTTTTTGTTTTTTGTTTTGTAAAAATAATGTTCTTGTTTAAGTCATAGGTGGCAAACAACCAAGCGGGCCGCTTGATGGTAAGCGATCACCGTCGCCTATGGATACCAGTAACACCGGGGCCGTCACGGATACGTTAGCTTAACAGCTGTTTTAAAGAATCTCACCTAAACTTCCGGATTTCACAACAGAAATTACAAGATGGCAGTCAAACGCAAGTCTATTAAATAAAAAAATGCAAAGTATTAACAACTCTTAAAATTCAGTTCACTATCTAGCGGTCTTATCGCTAAGAGCGAACTCTTCCAGGCAGGAAGATTGTTATAAACCGCTTACGTTATTAGACACTAAAATAATAGCCACGTCGTACTAAGCAATTAAACTATTTTTGCATAAATTATCGAAAAAATAACTAATATTTATTAACTAATTAAGAATTCTTTAAAATCATTTTGTCTATAGCGTTCATAATATTAAACAAATATAAAATTTATGTAGGTACTCGTACAAAAGAAACAATATACATATATTTCTGATTTAATAACTTAACTTCGGTGTTCGCGTTTCTATAAAAGTAAAAAGTCATTTTGTCTCTTTTATTCATCCGTAAGTTTTTTTTTAAATCTAGCTCTGACCAAATAAACAAATAACAATCCTCAAGTTCGGCTTCCGCAGTCGAGTTCATGAACCTTAGCCAAATTGCGTTTCTTCAGAAACTTCGGTCAAACGTAATGTTTCCAAATTCGTGAAACTTTTTTTAACAATTTACATTTGTATCACGCCAGGGCTCATTCAAAGCATAACTTAACATCTTTACGACTTGAACCTTTTACTTACAACATAAGTTGAAGAGATTTGTTTTATGACTGGATGACTAGTATGGGAGCTACTGTCACATAAAGTTATGTCTTACATGTGGTTAGCAGGTATTTCAATCTTGGAGAGCAAATTGGTAACTTACACGAGATATAATGCATGTGCAATTTGTGCAAGTGTATATATACTAAACTAAATAAAAAACGTGTTCTAATGTATTACACTCAGCTAGTTACCTATTGCAAGTAGATTATTGTTCTAGTTTGAAAATTAGCCTCATTTATACAGGGTACAATTAAAAAGCTGAGATAAATAAGGTTTACTTATTCAAAATTTCCGAAAACAAGAAATAAATAAAGCCAATAATAAGATAACAAATGCTAGTTTAAAATTCCTATTACATATCAGAATATAGAACCGAAAATTCTCCGGTTAGCATAATAAATCAATCCTGACTAGTAATTAAAAGTATCATCGTGCTCCTCGACTACAAGATCAAGTGGCTGATTTAAAACATTTTCCTTATCTTGTCCGAACAAATGCTTGTTTACACATTTAAGATTCTAATGTAAATTTCAAAACGTTGAATGTTGAAATACGAAAACGTTTAGCATATTAAATGAATCGCGTAAATATGCGTTGATAAGTTGTTTGGACTTTAAAAGAAAAGTAAGTAGAAGTTACTGGACTCCGAATTTACATATACAAACTTTTGTATAAAATCTACGTGACTATTTCAACTAGCGAATTGAATAAACTTTGCTATGAATAAGTTGAAATCTGTCGTAGTAGGATGCGACAATTTGGTCGAAGATGCATCACACTTGCCTAGGAAATACTTAATTACTTTATCTTCTCCAAGTTGTACCGTTCCCGTTGTTGTAGTTGTTAGTGTTGTTGTTGTCTTTGTTGTTCTTTGTGTGTTCGAAAAAGATAGACGCTGCTAATGAGTTCCACAATCCGCGTCCACACCTCTGCAGCTTGAATAAAAAAGAGCCATGAAAACTCTTGACGGATTCATTTGAACGGATTTTCCGCCGTAAAACAGTGCATCTTTTCACACAATAATAGCTTTAAAAAAATTACCACTACCTAAAAAAAAACTCAAATAAAACAAAGATTTGCAGGAAAAAATAAAAGTACGTAAATGTAGAGTTTTATTTTTCAATTGACGTATTACATGAATAACTGTACCGAAACCTTATAAAATTAATCAAAAAACTTTGCGACCTGAGACATTTAGAAATAAATAACGTTGCTCAATAATATACCAAGCTTACATATTTTAGGCTTCTCTTTAAGAAGTTTATTACTCAGAAAACGTGATTTGTTTCTTAAACTGATTACCGAAATGTTTGATGGGCATTAGTCAATATTTCAACACCACGTGAACCAGGAGATTTACGATTATTTTTATACCCTCTTCAAAATGAAAGAGAAAAGAAAAAAATAACAAAGACCAGATAAAGAAAATAGCTCGTTTAATCTATACTAATATTATAAAGAAGTAAAGTTTGTGTGTTTGTATATTTGTTAAATTGTAAGGGGTAATCTCGGGATCTACTGAACCGATTTTAAAAATTATTTCACTAATAGAAAGCCACATTATTGCTGAGTATTAGGTTATATAAAAACCCGAAAAATAAAGAGGCTTTTACGTGGTAGTCCGTTTTGCAAAGTGAATCGGAGAAAAAACGGTCCGGACGGCGCGCGATGGCTTCGGGTTTAATTAACATTATGCCCAACGAAGTGGGCAAGGGTCAGCTAGTATTGGATAAAGCCATAACTACTCATTCAATGGGTTACAATAAGATAGGTATTTCACAGGTAGATAGTCAGCTGTTTAGGTGGTTACTTGATCTGTTACAATGAAAAAGAAAAAACATGGTGCTGGAACAAAAAGTACTCCTATTACCTAATTTACCTCTAATAGGGACTACCTACTCCGCTTGATGCAGTATATAAACTAGGACAAAGAAACTGCCGTATTGTTCCAAACAATAGAGATGTCCATTAGTGGATATTATCGCGACATGATGCCTGAGCGACTTCAACTGCCCCTACGAACACTTTCGAAACTGCAAATGCCATTTTTTACAGGAGAGTTATTTAAAGTCATTTGACCTAAATTAATAAGTTGACACGAGTAACATCAATTTTATTCGATTTAAAAAAATGTTTTTTTTTTTAAGTTTTGCTTTCCTAAAAGTATATAAAATTTTTGTATAATTCGTACAATGAAAACGTGATTTTGCAATTTCGATAGTGTTCGTAGCAGCAGTCGACTTGTTGCATTCTGTTTTTAGAAACTAGGGAGGAAAATGTTCTAACAATAAAACAAGAGATAGTGTTCGGAACTAGAACCTACGACGAGTTTCTTAGTGCTTTGTCTTGGCAAAGTTTACTGACTTCATTGACCGAGCGAACTGAGGTTGCAGTCTTGGGGAACAAAATGGCGTTTGTATATTTGTCCGATAACTTGTGTGATTTGTTGTCACAAGTATAGGTCGAAACTATCAGTAAACCATACAAGGTTATAATTTAAAAAAAATACGAGTAATTCTTAACTTTGGGGATTTCAAATGTCTGTGATCGACAGTTGAAAAGTTATTGCCAACTAACTTAATATCTACTCGTAGAACACAATTTACATGAACATACGACCTCACGAGCCCACATACTTCACATACTTGTATTTTCCTCTCAATTGATTTACCAAATTATAATTCATAACTTTAACTATTTATAGACTACTATTGTTTTCAAAAGATTAGCTAGGTGTATTTTTAACCTCCTGCTTTTCAACTTTATGATAAAATACCTCTATAGTTCGATTTTACCCGGTCTCAACTTGAATTTCAAAATTCCTTTCTGATTTTCACGGTCTTGCCGCAATTGGACCAATGTCTTGTTGGCTTCGGCGGTCTTGCCACAATTTGGCTAATCTCTTGTGTACCTTTTAGAGTTAATCGACACTACACCATACCTGGATGTCATACCACATGTTTCGTTGTATTCTGACAGGTGTCATGCGACACCGCACCTGTCATTTTACCTGTCAAATCAGTAGAGAGGTAAATAAATTATATGAATGCGGATACGAATCCGCATTCATGTAATTTATTTAGTTTGTGGTCGTATCATTACGATCACAAACTAGATAATAAAATAATAATAATAATAAAAGCCTTTATTTCAGAAAAATACATTGAAAAAACTTACATTTACTTGCTAACTTAACCTAATTTTTTCCTGTTTGCCCTTGTTTGGCAAAGGCCTCCCCCAATTTCCTCCAATTCTCCCTGTCTCTGGTATTCCTTGACCATAATTTTCGCGCTACACTTATCACTTCGTCCTCCCATCTTTTAAATTGTCTTCCGCACTTTCTAATTCTATTTCTAGGATACCAAGTTGTTATTATTTTGCTCCATTTCTCAACTCCCCTCATGGTGTGACCAGTCCACTTCCATTTATTTTTCCTTATGACGAATGTGACATTTCAAGTTTTGTTTTTTCCCTGATTTGTGTATTTCTCACTCTATCCGATCTTTTTATGTTAAGCACACTCCTTTCCATTGATCTCGCTAATACTTGTTACTAATATGTACCACACGATATAACATATGTATCTATAGTAACGGGATGGTGTAGTAATACCTAGCGGTATTCTTCTACGACACGTCAAAGTGAACGACTTCTAAAACAAAAGTTTGCTAAATTCGAGAAAAAAAATATTGAATGTTTATAGAAAATGAATCACGTGACGTGTTTTCATTTTGTATGGAAGCTCGATACTTTTTTTCTCGAATTTAGCAAAATTGTGTTCTAAACGTCACTTTGACATGTAGAAGAACATTCTTAAGTATTACTCCTTTCCGTAAGACCTTGCTTAACAATAAACAATGTTTATTTGTTATGGAAGTTAAATATAACTAGAAAGTGTAGGTACATTGCTAACGAGAACCTTTTGCCTAGGCAAACCCGATTTGGGTTTTAAGGCAATTAGGTATTGTTTAACAAAAACAAATCTTCGTAAATCTATGACAATATTTTAATACACACCTGAGTGTAAGTTTAATAGACAGTTTTCTATTTTTAACCGACTTCAAAAAAGGAGGAAGTTATCAATTCGTCTGTATGTTTTTTTTTTTTTTATGTTTGTTTACCTCATAACTTTTGACTGGGTGAATCGATTTTGATGATTCTTTTTTTATTAGAAAGCTGACGCTTCTCATTTGGTCCCATTTCAATTTAGTCCAGTTCTGATTATGGTGTCCATGAGAAAACCATATAAGTCTTAAATTTTCATTAAGTACGTGCGCGACAAATAGATGAATAACTCAATAGTCGGTCTTTTGAAGTCGGTTTTTGTTTTTTGTTTTGTAAAAATAATGTTCTTGTTGTTATACGTAATTAAGATTTACACAAGAGAACCACTCACGTATTTCTATTAACAATTTTGATCACATTCGTTGATCTTTCACATGACGTGGTCATCCTCAACATTCAGTGACATTACGCGCGCGGCGTGTTGTGGTACTTGTCTGGCAAGACGCGGCTGGAAGCGCGTCACGCTCGTAATTACTCCTTGAAAAAGATCACCGAATGTGTCGAAGTATCCGACTCAATAATACGTGAGTAATCCCGTATTCATTATAATGAAATGGGTCGCACCCACGTTAGTTTTCACGGTAAGATATAATTGTAAGTAGGAATTCATGAACATTTTTGATAATTTTGCTTATGATATAATATTGCGAGGGCGGCTTGAAAATCCTATTTTTGTGACACCTTAAGTGAAAAGTTGGTAAAAGCTTTTGAGATAATCTAGTGAATCCGCTAGAAAGGACAAAATAAACAAACACAGCGTCCCGAGAATTTTATGAAAATTACGTAAAAATACTTCCTATGATGCTAAAGCTCCGATGGAATGAGTATCATACTTGCTCTCTCTAAAATACAGTCAAAAATGTTGATAAGAAAGAGATAAGTATATCCTTATTTGCCCTAACTGACACCTGCGGTTTCCCCACACGGTGATGAAAATTGGTAATGATGATAAAAATAAGGCTATGTTAATCCAGCGAACAAACTACTTTCATATCTATTATCTATTGTCAGAGCATTACCTCCGACTTACGTAACCTATGGCTATACTACTATGGGGTTTCGGGGAATTATACACTAGAATCACATACTCAATCGGTTTTATGGAAGCTACTCACAATTTTAATAATATCACAGCACTTCACTTATTCACAATCACAATCAGAAGACAGGCGGCTTAGCCTTTCCCATCTTCCATCTTTTATATCGCCTTCGTATTATCACCGGCACCGCCATCTTGTCGGTGTTCTCACGACTCCCCAGTCGTGAGAGTGACGCACCATCCGTCAGCCAGCCGACAGTGGTGCCACCATCAAGACGTTGGGGGTTGCCATGCTAACATTCGGCCATCCGACCCATAAGTACGTCCTCGTACTTGATTACGCACGAACACTAGTTGCCGCCATTGCACCTGTGGACACTTCACAAATCGCCCACATCTACCAATACCAAGAATAATCTTGATAGATAGATAAACTCTTTATTGTTTACACCGGACATCACAAATAAAAGGATATTTAGACTTAAGAACCAGTGCAAGATCTGGCGACCCCATTGCCAAGAGCGATCTCTTCCAGGCAACCTTAGAAAGGAGGATACATATTGAATTGAAAAATGGGGTGTGCAGTATTAGATAAAAGTGATATGTAAACCTACATAAACTGCATATACTTAGACATACATTCAAAACAAACAACAATTTAATCAATCAGGAAGAATGATCAAAACAATTTTAAATAGGAATAAGCTTATGTTATAAAACTGATCGCGCCAATAAGAAAATAAAATGTGATACAACCTGACACCACAATTTGACTCAATTCGAATGTTTATTACAATCCACTCCCTGTTTGGCAGTTGTAACATATCCGTCCCATAAGCCAGAGCACCCGGGTTCGATTCCCGGTCGGGTAGATGTCATAATGATGAATTTAAATATTTGTTCTGGGTCTGGGTGCCAGATGTCCTTGTCCCTGTGCGTGTTCCATGGCATCCCCGACACAGAAGTCATCCTAGAAGGGAGCTATGAGTGTGAAACGTTTATTATTTATCAGTCAGTACGACATCTTCTGGCAATTTGTTCCAGTTATAGACCAGAGTTGTTGTCTTGTATAGGATGTGGTTTGTAGTGTTGGTCTGGGATAGTGTGGGCCATAGCAAGGTTTTATGGCGTCTGCTGTCTTCGACATCTTTGAATGTGAAATGTTTTGTATGTCCGTAAAATTATAGAACCCATTCAGCACTTTAACGGTTTCAATCAGGTCTCCCAACTGCCGCTTCTCGAAGGTTGTGAGATGCAGTGCTTTTAATCTGTCTTCATAGGATTTGTGACATGGAGCATACGGTAGCTTTTTGTTGGGCACTTTTGAGGAGGATCTTTCTCAAAGTAGAGACTGCATACTGGGAACCCATACTTCAACAGTGGCTTTATATCCTATCGGATATATCAATCCTTCGTATCCGTAATAGTAGGTAGTTGTGTCGGAAGATTCAGATCAAGAAATATTTATTGAACTACTGATAAGTACCTTGTTATTCATAAGCTATTGGTTGAAATTGTCAGTTTACCCACATCGGGAATTAAATTCTAAATTCTATGCATAATATGTCAAATTATTTTAATGAAATGTCAATAGTATATACCTCGTAATATCATGTCAATAATAATTCCTCATTAAATGTCAAATTTTCAATTGTTTACTTAATAATATCATTTCCGTAGATTTATCTCTATTCACAGATTCATTCAAGTCTTAATATACGTGATTTAATAGCCACTTCTTCAGATACATTTTGAACTGTTTATGACATGGTATATGTTTCCATAATAGGCATTATTATTATTTGTTTTTTTTCAACTTCATTTGATGTGACATCGACCACCACTGAAAAGGCATATTGCTATGCTTATATTGACTGAAGATTTTACTGTCAACATTTGCCAGATGTGACTTCCAGTTTAGATTTGCATCCTTCCTCAGATTAAGCACATGGAACCATAATTGCTATTTGCAATTCAAATATCCTTCTGACTCAAAACTAAGATTAGGTAGTTACATTATTTTCGCAATTGCAAGATTGGCTTCATTATCAACGTTGTATATAATTATGAGTAGATTAGTTTACTATTAGACATTTTAGGCTTAGCATATGCTTTCCTTATAACCCTGTATAATAATGTTTTATTTTGTGAAGTATAAAGATTTGGAATATTTTATGATATTTTCCCCCAAAATGGGGAAATATTTCTAACCAGGCATCATTTCAAGAGTATAGCTGTCGCATGTGCGGCTACGCTATGGCTCCATCTTTAGGTAATATACCTATCTATGACCTAGAGTTACTCCAAGAAAATCCATCTGACTAACTTCGACAAAATGCATTAGACTGATGCTTGGTTGATATATAAACTTGACATCCGTAAACAAGACTAATGATTATGAATAAATTTCAATACTGCAAGCTATAGGCACATCTGTCTATGCTGCTTGCCTATCTTCAAATATATTATACATGATAAACAACAGACACACGTTCCTTGTTTTGTTAAAATCACAGTATTACCAATCTGAAAATGTATTCCGGCACCTTATGCTTCAGTTACGTGATTACTGGGAAAGAGAAAAAAAAAAGAAGAAATCTCGATGCTGCGAGCCACCACTTGAAATAAATATCGGCTTCTGTTAACGGCTCACATTATGACCACAAATTGTGCCCCAAAGTGACAGCCATTGTGCCCGATTCGACCCATGCAAGAGCACTATACGATTGATATGTTGAGTCCAGAGAAGAGACAGTTCACCACCTTGCGTACAAAATACACAACAGTTAACAGGTCCTCCAAGCAAGGGTTGTGCAACTGCTGACATCCAAGTCTAGTTGAAGAGACAAGTATATATTATAATTTGGTCGGAGGCAGCAAACGATTATTGTTTCCGTACCTGAAAACTCAAGCCTTAGGTGTACAATTCTGCTAATGCTGAAACTTTCATTCAGTCACTTTTGAGTTTCGATGGTAATTTCCGTCTATAGTGAGAACAAGTAGACCAAAGCACTACTTTAAAAGACATAACGATTTTTAATGGCATGAGTGGTGTAGGACCTCTTAATAGCGCGACAATCTGCAGTAAGAACAAACATTTTTAGAGATAAGTTAGTGTGACAGTACCAAACACACACATGTAGGAATCCTTGTATATTATTTGACGCACAAATCATTATTATAATACGAGTATTTGCGTGTGGTACGCAACACGAAACATGAAATCGCTGAAATATCTACCCTAACATTATAAAAAGAAAGATTTGTGTGTATACTTATATGTAACGATTATACACAAAAACTAATAAACCGATTTAGAAACCACCATTAAAATTTTTTCACCATTAAAATTCTACATTATCCCTGAGTACCCGAGTATACTTGACATCCGTGCAAAGCCAGGACAGGTCGCTAGTCAATTATAATAGACTTCAGCGCTTCAATGCTCTTATACAAACCCTTTTGTGTCCTCCTTTTAACTGCGTTGTTCTATCAAAGCAAAAAAAAAAGTTTGATTTCTATTAAGTATTCGGTTCATAGAACAATAAAAAGCTATATGCGTGACCCTTTCAAAGTTTGGGCGTAGCCAAAGTCAGAAAAAAAAAAATGCGAAGAAAGAAGAAGAAAACCAACTATAACTTTAACCAATCGGCATCCCCTCTGAGCATATTATGTATCTTTGCCTCCATAGCAACTAAAATTTAAGAAAGACTAGAATACTCGCCGTCACGACGAGGAATATGTTTATCGAAATCACCTGAAAATATTTTAAAAACGAACTCGGTACAAGACTCGCTCACGACGGCGCTGGTCAACAAAAGTAAAATTATGTGAAGATCACCGCAGGCACCAAAAACCACAAAAACAACAATCTTGAAACGAAACGTTGATCTAAATAAGACGTGCGAGTGTAGCCCGATGCCGCGCGAGCGTCGCCCGGTGCTGCGCGAGCGTCGTGTTGCGCTGCGCGTGTGTCGCACCGTACTGTGCGGGCGTCCTGTTGCGCTGCGCGTGTGTCGCACCGTACTGTGCGGGCGTCCTGTTGCGCTGCGCGTGTGTCGCACCGTACTGTGCGGGCGTCCTGTTGCGCTGCGCGTGTGTCGCACCGTACTGTGCGGGCGTCCTGTTGCGCTGCGCGTGTGTCGCACCGTACTGTGCGGGCGTCCTGTTGCGCTGCGCGTGTGTCGCACCGTACTGTGCGGGCGTCGTTCCGCACTGTGTGAGTATCGCCCGGCGCCGCGCGAGCGCTGCCCGGCGCTGCACGAGCATTGCCCAGCGCTGCGCGAGCGTTGCCCAGCGCTGCGCGAGCATCGCCTGGCGCTGAGTGTCACCCGGCGCCATGCGAGCGTAACCCGGCACTGCGCGAGCATCGCCCGGTGCTGCGCGAGCGTCGCCCAGTGCTGCGCGAGCGTCGCTCTGAGGTGTGTGGGCTGCACGTGCGTCGCACTGTACTGTGCGGGCGTCGTTCCGCACTGTGTGAGTGTCGCCCGGCGCCATCCGAGTGCCACCTGGCGCCGCGCAAGCGTCGCTCCGCGCTGCGCGAGCGTAGACCAGCGCTGCACGAGCGTGGCCCAGCTCTGCGCGAGCGTCGCCTCACGCGGCACGAGCGTCGCCTCGCGCTGCACGAGCGTCGTCCGGCGCTGCGCGAGCTTCGGCCGGCGCTGCGCGAGCGTCGCTCTGAGGTGTGTGCGCGTCGCTCTGCGTCCCACGAAGACCACGCTGCGGTGTGTGTGCGTCGCTCTGCGTCCCGCGAAGACCACGCTGCGGTGTGTGCGCGTCGCTCTGCGTCCCACGAGGACCATGCTGCGGTGTGTCTGCGTCGCTCTGCGTCCCGCGAAGACCACGCTGCGGTGTGTGTGCGTCGCTCTGCGTCCCGCGAAGACCACGCTGCGGTGTGTGTGCGTCGCTCTGCATCCCGCGAGCGGCGTGGCATGTCGTCGTATCGTTGTTTATATCATCGCAGTGTATCGTAGTATTTCATCGCGGTACAACATCGCAGTATATCGTCGCAGTATATTATCGCAGTATATCATCGCAGTATGTCGCCGTATTGTTGTGAGTGACTACGTTGATTGCTAAATAGTCGTGTTATTAAGGGAGGGAATTGGGTCGGGGTGCGGGGGGGGGGGGGGGGGACTTCGGAGTTTGCCTCTGGCAAACCTAGTTGGCTATAAGTTGAATATAAGGGACAGTTCAAGACTTTCTTCAGACGAGTCCATTGAAACTGAAACATATTTATTTATTTGCGCAGACTAGATTATCCATCTGGCTGTCACTTTAGTAAAACAAACAAATTACAACAAGCTGGCCCACATTAATGCAACTTTTAAAACAAAAGGTTTAGTTATGAGGGAATTTTACAATCCGATTTGCAAAAATCACGCTTCCACCAACGATTGTGCGTTATATTATAAGGAAGATCAGCGCCATCTGCTTTGCTTTAACAAGTATCTAGACACGCGGTAGCGTGTCAAGCCAAGTTCAAGTGACAGAACTGGCGAGCAGCACCGTATGTATATTACACGAACCATTTGGAGGCACTTTTGACCTCGTTTATTTCTACAACTTTGCTTGTGACGTAGTTTTTCTCTTATTTATTTTGTTTCTAACATTGTTCAAGAGTGACAGTAGCGACAAAATGACAGTGACAGCATGATATAACTTTTAGTTTTTTATTTTTAGTAGACGGTAGGTGTAATTCATGCATGTCTTCAAATTTAAAATAATAACATCACTCGATCAGCCATATCGTGACCAAAAATGATTTCTATGCCAAAAAAAAATATGAATATGAGAGTTGGACAAGTGTTTTAGGTGATTATGAGCCGACAATTTGTATGCCCACTGGTGTATTTAACCGAAATACTATAAAAAGCTTCCACTGCAAAATAAGTGGAACAAGAAAGACAATATTATGTACCTATATCGTCACGAAAAGAACTATAAAAGACAGATAGAGAGAAAACGATTATCTGCGTTTCGTCTCGCTGCGCTGCGTGCGCGTTGCTGTGCGTCAGACAGGTCGCCTTGCGTGCGTTGCAGTGCGCCCTCGCTCTGCGCCACCCGAGGGTCGCGTTCAGCTCGGTGCTCAGCGGGACTGAAACGCATATTTTTTTTTACGCAGACTAACTATTCAGGAGGAGAACTTTTATTCTTTGGGTCTAGTTGTGATCACTTAAAATAGACAAGGTACCCCACATTAGGAAAATAAACTTTGACAAGGCCATGTGGAATGTGAGAAACTGAGAACACAATACATAAATTGTTCGGGCACTATGTTAGGCCCTTTCACATAGTTTGTTTGTAATTGTTTACCCCATTTTTTTTTTCTTCTTAAATTTTTACATAAAATAAATATTAGGTAAGTGAGCGTGGCTGGAACGAATTAGTAGGTTAAAAAAAGAAAGAAAAAAAAACCGCTCCTTTTTATCCCGGTTCTGAATTGTCAGAGCATTACCTCCGACTTACGTAACCTATGGCTATACTACTATGGGGTTTCGGGGAATTATACACTAGAATCACATACTCAATCGGTTTTATGGAAGCTACTCACAATTTTAATAATATCACAGCACTTCACTTATTCACAATCACAATCAGAAGACAGGCGGCTTAGCCTTTCCCATCTTCCATCTTTTATATCGCCTTCGTATTATCACCGGCACCGCCATCTTGTCGGTGTTCTCACGACTCCCCAGTCGTGAGAGTGACGCACCATCCGTCAGCCAGCCGACAGTGGTGCCACCATCAAGACGTTGGGGGTTGCCATGCTAACACTATATACGTGATTACGTAACTGACATATGAGTACATCCTCGATCAATCACAAAAGTGTAAGTACACTCAATTACTTAATCACAAAAGTACTTACTGTAAATATTATTTACCCGATTGTTTGTTCTACAAAAACAGCCGCAAAGTCATGTCATAGGCGGCCTCAAAATTTTGTCACTAGCCTATACGAACTTTCTTTAGTAGCAACTACGCTTCAACTCAGTAAGTTTCACGTGTCACACACACTCATAGCTCCCCACCAGGAGACACCCTATGTCGGGGATGCCATGAAATACACACAGACAATGACAAGTAACACCCAGACCCAGAGCAGGTATTTAAATTCATCAGTCAGTCGGCCTGTTTGGCTCAGCGGTAGTGTATCTGCCTTATAAGCCAGAGGTCCCGGGTTCGATTCCCGGCCGGGCTGATGTTTGAATGATGAATTTAAATATCTGTTCTGGGTCTGGGTGTTAGTTGTCCTTGTCTTTGTGTGTGTTCCGTGGCATCCCCGACACAGGATTTATTCCTAGTGGGGAGCTATGAGTGTGAAACGTTTAGTACGTTTTATCGATGTTATCGATCATTCAAACATCTGCCTAGCCGAGAATCGAACTCGTAACCTCTGGCTTATAAGGCAGATTTACTATACCGCTGAGCCAAACAGGTCGTCTCAGTAGTTACTAACTCCATACAGACCTGCTTAAACAATTAAATGAATACTCTTCTGTTATATTTCTTTTGTCTTTGCACAATACCTTTTTATATCACTTCCATCAACTGACAGCAGATAAGAAATCGTTTCAATAACGGAGTTGTATTTTTAAAGAATATTTGAAAGAATTACTTAGACGCCGTCACCACGAGTAACATTTTGTAGTAGAAATAAAAATAAATTTATATTCGCAAATATTGTTGTTGTTGTCATATACAATCCGGTTCTTATTAGTTGTGAAAACGGCCAACGGGCTACCAATTAGTGACATAAATAAATTTAACAATTCTAAGTTGTCATTTAATGAATTCCTTACTGGTTTACAGTTAGACATTGAACATTTAAATATGAACATTTAAATATTGTAACTTGGGCAATAATGTACGGCGAATTAGACATAATATTTTAGACACATTTTTATTCGAGACATTTTAGCAAAAAGCTTCTCGTTTTAACCGTCAGTGAAAACAGCGCCTATTCACTGTACTTATAACGTCATTCTTGGACCGCATTTTTCATTTTTGTGATGTATTTTAGCTTACTGTCACGAAAACGTTCACAGTCTGAAAATTCCCGGAAAAAGTAATATTATTAAAAGGAAAACCAGAACCCGACTGCAAAATATAGCTCAGAAGTATATGCATTTTATAGTCACTCTCAATATAATAATAATTAAAATCAAACAAGTGGCATGAACTTATATCTTAAATCTCAGGGTGACGAGCGCAGTGCTGTGCTGCGCAGGGTCTTAAATCAAAGAATTTAAATTTCTGTTATGGGCAAACGTGACGTTAAACATCAGGAGAGCGATTTGCACGTCTCGTATCAATAGCATAAAAAAAAAGAAAATAACTAGAATGTTAAACTAAGACCCCGGGGGGGCCACCAGGGTGCTTCGGTGTAGGTATATTCTTGGGCGCATGAGATTATCTCCGTCACTCCCACTGTTATGACATTTCCAATCAGCGCGACTGTGACTGAGATAATATCTCATTAGCCAGAACAGGTATAGGTACCTACTATTAGAACCGGTAGATAATATCTCATTAGGACCGAAATGCATTGAATGGGTTTAGGAACGAAATGTATGTGGTAGAGTAGTGTTAGTTTACTTTGAATGCACTTTCAAAGTACACGTGCATATTCAGGCACCTTGGCCCGATTACCAAAATTCAGATATCAAGAGCATGCTTAAAAACTAGAAGCAACTTAAGTATAAGTATGCATATGAGAAAATTTAGATAAAGCACGTGTGATATTTAAAAAGCCAACAAATCTTCTCAGTAGGAAGTAAAACCGCTAAAGTCTTGATGTATCGCACCTTTATTAAAGGCGTTTATCATTTTTATGGCTTTCGATTTTCCTTCACTTGTTTCTATCTTGTGGTGGAGGAATGTAATTATTTCGTCATTGGTGCTGATTCTGTTGGATCACTATCTGAACTGAACTTTTATGACTGAACTAAAATTACCCACGTCGCTCTTTGTTTTAATACTTGAATAGGATGGTAATAATTTGAGAGATAACTACAAGTTTAATTTAGCTTACCTATAAATTGGAATAGCAGAATTAAAACAACTTTTGAATTATTGGTTTGACTAGTTTTCAATTAGAAGAAATCGTATTGATATCCGTCAGTAAATAAAATAAAAAATATATTTTACATAACAATAAACTCTTAGGTATTATATTCGGTTTCAGACCAAGCTCGCGTTTACCTCCCGTTTTTCGATGGGTAACATTTTCTGGTGAGTAGGTACTTCAAAATTGTCTTTATAGTGAACTAATATTTTATTAAAATAGTAACGACCTCACCTACCTACAAACTTCGCCTCAGAAAAAAAACATCCTACATGGAACATCGAACTATTTTCCATCAAAAATCGCTTCATTATCCGAGTTAAAATGTATAAAGCACCTGCTTAGTTATAGTGTCGTTTGGTTTTATTGTTATCCACCGGATCCAGGGCGCCGTTCCATAAAATCGAGTCACGTGACCCGCACACTGATGCGCTTATGTGTTGCCAGATAGATTTCAGTAAAAAGCAATTGTCTATGTAAGGTTATAAAGAAAGAGTCTGTTTGTCTGTACGATGTGAGATTTTTGATTATGACTTATCTATTTAAAATTTGGCTCTATTTACTTTTCTATTGAGTTTATACATTTATAGAACCGTATGCAGTTTAAGATTATGAGGAAAGGCTATCCTAAGACAAAACTGGCTCAAAATCCTCATCATTATAAAAATCTTATATTTACTTGTACTATAATTGAAAAAAAACGGCTGTTCTTTACACTTTGTTGGGTGTCATTGACATTTTTTATTAGTTTGTCAAGTTTTTCATTCTTATTTTTTATTGATTTTAAAAATAAAATAACAAAAAAACATTTTCACTGACTCAAAAAGACCACGTGGAAATAGAGCTAGTTATCTGGCAGCCCCAGTTTAAAATCTATGAGATACGGCATCATTGTTTTATACTGCGTCCGGAGATTACTGATAAAATATACCTTCAGTGAAAACGTAAAGTTCAGCGGCACGCGAGCGCGTCATGCCCGTTTATGGTTTACTCTATCAGAACGGCTGTAACCTGTCTAATAAATTACTAAGAAGAACAAAACCCTTCTTGTAAAATAAATTAGATTATACAAAAATGCCAAGAATCTCCCGAATTTCTTATTGAGGCAAAAAGTCCAAATCTAGGACACTAGACTAGTGATTCAAGATAAACGTTGCTGTTTTTTCGAAAAAATTAAAGAGAAGGATAATATGTTTCGCAGTCTTTGTATGTTTGTATTTAAGAACGTTCCACCATAGTGTATACTACTCATCGAATTCACTGCATGACAATGTCAATTGATTCGTTATTGTCTGGGTAATAAAGGTTAAATTTTATATAAAATCAACATGACCACAATGTTGTATTTAAAGAAAAGGAGTTTTTGGCTTTTTTCATATACAAGGATTTTTTAATTTTTAATTATTTAAAGAACGACGAACAACTTAACGAACTAATTTGATGGTAGTAGTAACAGTAACCTTTGTAATGTTAAAATATTACCTATATAGTACCTACCTAGATTTATTTTTATTATCAACAGATAATAAAAGTATCAATAGGTAATTTTACTAATTCCTGATTTATATCTAAAGTACCCATTTCATTTCACTAACGACCTCTGTGGTCGATTATGTGAAAATATTGTGTAGACAGAAAACAAAGTGTTCGAGTACGTGCCGTGTAAAAACGCTGTTGCCACGTCGCAGGTGAGATACTTTTCTGTTAAAAAGTTACGATGTATCGTAAAGTCTGTTTTTATTATAAAGGCTTTGAAGCAGTAGAGGACACCTTTACTCAGTTGTGGGTGAAAAAGGTTGATGATGATGATACCTGTAGAGGACATTGGGGGTGCATATCAAAATATATATATTTTTTATCGCGGATATATCCGCTTTTGACGTCCAACTCGCCGGTTGGTAAGCGACGATGTGGTCGAAGATGAAGCACACAAACCTAGAAGATATCTATTCACATTTCCTTTTCTCTTTTCTTTCTTTCTCATACTCATCATTATACAGGAGCGTAGCTACCGCCGCATCTGCCGTATCAATTATACGGGGCCCCCGGGACACGGGGGCCCCCGACGTGAGTAAGCAAAAATTAATATAAACTTCCCAATTTTTATTTATTTCAGAAATGACTTAAGTCATAAAAAGTAATTTCTTTTTTCCCGAGTAAAACGTGCGTTCAAAAGTTGGCAACACCCTACATCGGTTATTGCGACCGAAAAAAGGCAGGGAGAGTGTATAATTTAATTTTAATTGCTTGTTAAAATTTTGGAAAAAGTGACATAGATAATTATGACGATTTTTTTTTTTTTCTGTTGCATGAAATCTTTACTCTTCAAAAGGGCCCCTAAACAAATCTTTATACGGGCAAGGCACGCTGCGCCACTGTCATTATAGCTTAGTTTTTACTGTGAGACTGTGAAAAAAAACAGCTGTGCCAAAGAAAAAAGGTAGTTTACTTTCGACGACATAAATATAGAACAGCTAATTTTCTTAACTTTAACTTAAAAAACTTTTTTACTGAAAAAGTATATTACAAACCAAGAAAATGTATAACAATTGTACCTACTGCATTAAAATAGCTAAGGCTTTCTTCTACTGAATTTGGTTTAATTTTTCAAACATATTCGACCGGTCCGAAGATAAATAATGATTGTAGACCAGACAGAAATGACGAGTCTAATGAAGTGAAGGAAGATGCATGTTCTGTTTAGTCCCCTTCAGCGAGGATATACGATCCCATCAGCTCGACATGGAACGGCACTCACCTTCTAATAGTTCCGATTTTAAGGACGGCACTGCATACTGGGCAACCGTTGTTTATGACCAGTGTCTATTTTATGGCGTTTGACTTTGACCTTTGAAACACACTTGGAGAAATCTTTTGAGTGTTTCGTAATAGGTACACACCTACACACCCTTTTGTTTGTTTGTTTCGCTCACTCCTTGGAAAAGTCCAAGGAGTGAGCAGAAAAAGGAACTTATCACCAAATGTGATTGAGACTGTAGTCGGAATATCCGACTCAATAAAACGTGAGTGCCTACTCCCTTGTTAGTTATAACATAAAGTAATAAAATAAAAAGTATTAGGTAAGTTCATAGAGGCCGAATGGCTGACCCTGGGGTCAGAGTTCAGAGGTCTCGAACTTGGCTTAGTACCTAGTTAAAGTTGTAGGACAAACATCCGGGACTTATTATAATTAAATTTAGAAATCTCGCGTTACTCAAATTTGTAGGGAAATTGGTAAACAAAGACTTATCTAGTTTAAGCATTTTACTAAAGGTTACTTACGTTATCAATGCTTTATTTTTACAAAAAGGTGAAAAGCAGGATCTAGTTTAAAGTGGCTGAGATAAGAAACCTTTTTACTGCTTATTCTTTTTAAAAATTCAGTGCCACTTGGGGTAAGTTCTTATTGCGAGTGTGTATCTTTTTGTTCTGCGAGAAAAGTAAACGCTACGGCCAAACATGATAAAAATAGGTAAGTATTTATTAAAAATGATTTTAAACAAAAGATGAAAGAATGGCCTTTCTTGAAAGTTTAGAGTCGGTCGTTAGTAGGTATCTAGAGTGAACTTCATTTTTGTATTGCGTGAAAAGTAAATTTAAAATTTAGGCCAATATGCACGGTGTACCTACTTATTCGTATCTACTTTTGACAAAAGACAGCATATAGCTCAACTCAACTCAACCTTTAAGGTTTAGTAATACTTAAGGGTGTTCTTCTACATGTCAAAGTGAACAACTTGTGTGACACAGGGTTACTAAATTCGAGAAAAAAAAAATTGTGTCTTCATACAAAATATTTAGTCACGCGATCAATTTTCTATAGAGATTCGATATTTTCTTTCTTGAATTTAGCAAACTTATATTCTAGAAATTGTTCACTTTGACGTGTATAAGAACACCCTTAAGTATTACTACACCTTTCCGTTACTCCTCGTATTGTTGGCTAGTCTTTGTCTACATCCTGCGATGGAAATCTGTCGTGACCGGCAGGTTAGGTCACGCAGACTATGAGGACATGTGTACCATAAGAAAGTACATATTGTCATTGTATCGTTTCAATATCATCAGTTTATACATACCTAGTATCTATCTCAGATAAAGGCACACGTGACCTAATATAGGTGAGTTCTACATTAATAACAAAGGCGTGATAATCCTGTCGCGTAAAAAGGCTAATTAACAGTTCGGTGAGTGTGGTCGTTATTTCTCTATGAGATCGTAAAGACGAGTGTGATTACCCTATAATCTGGAGATTCGCAATTTTCACGTTTTTTATTAAGCAATCAGGTACGACGTGAGGCTCGGTTCATTAGGTATCACTTGCAGCGCAGCGCGACTTCACCTGTGCAGTGATGCATCACTTATAAAGGTTATCGAGACGTACCTAGTATTTTTTTTAGACGAGCAAATCACTTGCCTGATTTTAAACGTCACGTTTGCCCATAACAGGACTGCGCCTCCCAGAATTTTTGATTTTTAGAACGCGAAACTGCGCTTGCAGTTCTGCTATGAATACTTAACTCATATCAGCTCAGTTAGTAGACAGCACTTTTGCCAGGTATGTAACTACCAATCAGTAGAATCAGTAGGATACCTACCTATATTTCGATGATTAAGTTTTAAAACGTTTACAGGATTTAACAGCAACTCTTCAGCGTCACAAGCACAGTTGATGTATGTTTTTTTTTACCAGGCGTGACGCTAGCTATTACTCGAGCAATTTGCTCAATTTAGTTAGATTAACGGATTATATATAAATATCCAATAGCTAAAAACAAGTTCAGTAGTTTCTTAAAAAAACAACGTTTATTCAAGGTAAAGAAAGATCCACCTACATACCGATATCTCAAATATTTGACAAGTTATCAATCAGAAGTCTCAGCTACCTCCGATACGCAAACATTGTAGCAGACAGTCACTTACATTGATGAAACAGATGCCAAGGATGTTACTACCCACAGTACCCACGTTTACGTATCGTTTGTTTGTATTTTCTGCTTATATGAAGTGCAGGGCTTCCCAAACTGTGTGTCGCGACGCCCTGGGGCGTCGTGAGGCGATGTAATAAGGTAGGCATCAACACTTTAAACAGCAGAAGAAGAACAATTCATAGACTTGTCCTGTGACTCCAGCCTTAAGCTCCAATATAACAAGGATACGCTAGTTGAATTTTGGAGTTATTGTTATTAGGCTAGAGCTACAACTTGTAGGTAAATATAAGGCAAGAAGGCTAGGGTGTCGCAAAAATATGACAACTTCCCAAGGGCGTCACAGTTAAAATAAGTTTGGGAAGCCCTGATCTAGTGTATATCCTTAGATCAACACGGCCACTGTGTAGCGACTAGCTTTGAAGTGGGCGGTGGCAACGTTGCTCTAAGACTTTTCCCAGACCTATGCAGGCCTGTAAGAAAGGTACCTATACTAACCTGAATAAGGCTCATAGTGCTCATCATTACGAATATTTTTTTGCTATAAGACCGCGTCCTTCCCAAAATGTCATAAAAAATAAAATAAAATAAAAAACAATCTCAGGAAATCGACGAATATTCAATTTTTAAGCGAACAGTTTACTGCGCCTGGAAAAGATTGCTCTTTGCGATAAGGTTAAGTTGTAGTACTATAATTATTTAAGCTTTAATTACCTATTCTTTTGCTTGTAATTTTAGGCTGAACAAAGTTAGTTTTATTTAAAAAATCATCTGTAATCTAAAGTTATTTAACTTTAGATAAGACCAGATATTTTCTGTACTCCTAAATATTTAATTTTTTTTAATGTTGAAGTTGCCCAAAATTTTACAAACATCATCACGGTGGAAGCTAGAAGGATTGTCGAACATGACACAACAAATATTGCCCTTGTAACGGGACAATGGACAAATCAACTCAATTTCCTGCCACACTCTATAAATAGCTTCTAATCAAAATACAGTTTGTTCATGTACAGTCGGCTACAATAAACAAGAGAAAGACGTAGAGATTGCTAGGAAAAGGTAGCTTGGACACTTGGAGAGGCCTTTTTTTTTTTTTTTTTTTTTGGGGGTTGGGAAATCATCAAATAACCCCTCCCACTCTTGGGCAGAGCGGAAGGGAGTGTCAGACTTCTACTGACCAAAAACCACCCATGTTCCTTCTACGCCCTTGTGACGCCGAGGCCGCGGTAACTTCTACCCGCAGCCCCGACGGGCATGGGCCCTCTCGGGCCCCTTCCATGTTGCTGACATCTCTTTGAGGCGCGCGTGGAACACGAACGCGCCGTCGACACGACACTTGGAGAGGCCTGTATCGTTGTAGAGAGAAACGAGCGCTGCCTAAGAGCCAGTTCATATGACACGATTTCAACACGCGCTGATCACGCTTAAGTAGCTTTTCATCAGTGCACGCGTCGTGTCTTCTTAGAGTCACAGAGAAACTCCACCAAGGGGATTTCAGTAGGTCAATCCTAAATAACCCGGGCGTATTTCTACATACATTCCTACATAACCCCGGCAATTACCGGATATCTCCCCCCCCCCCCCCCTCTTCTCTTCACTGACAGATTTTTTTTTCATAATTTGATATTTTTATCGTACTTTTCTCAACAACTGTAGGTAAGTACTTGTGTTTTTTGCACCAATTTATATTTTCTCTTTAATTCTAATTTTAGTATGTTAGAAATATAAATCTTTTAGTGAAACTGATTTACAATCGGTGGATAAAATTATTTGATCATAATTAAAATAACATCGTTGATAGTTTAGATTCGTTTTAGATTATACTGCTAGAATTAAAATTTAAAT
This sequence comes from Alcis repandata, assembly GCA_949125135.1. Lineage (NCBI taxonomy): Eukaryota > Metazoa > Arthropoda > Insecta > Lepidoptera > Geometridae > Alcis > Alcis repandata. The sequence continues at coordinate 9,437,917 of OX421234.1, forward strand.
AATAAATGGATTTAAAAGTTTGCTGACGTTAAAAGAGCCTTTTAAATTTTATTTACCCAAATTCAGAACCACAAAATCTACTCGTACATACACGTTTAATGAACCTTTACCTTTAGCCCGGTGCTACCTCCCAAAGCATGGGAAACACACCTCATCACACATTTCTAAAATTCATAGAATTTAAAAGTTATTCTTTAGGGAGCGGTCAGGTTTTGCTTTTGAGTAATTATAATAGTATTTTTTGCGCCTTATTCTAATTCTATCTTTTCTATCTGCATCATTATCATCGTCACTTCTTGATAAGGGTACTCTTTTCCTTGTGTCATTTTTCTTGAGCTCTCTCAGGATTCTATCTATCGGACAGTGAGCGGTTCGAGTTCACGTTAGATTGCTTGATTATCTTGCTGTGTAGGCATGTGTATGTAAAGTATTGTAACGCAACCAAACGCAGATCGCGAACTATGAACGGTTGAACGCGTGACTGCTTTCTGTCTGACAAAACCTAAAACCGGTTTTATTTCGTCTACTTACTGAGCTCTCGATCTTTCTTCACTACTCTAACATGGTGAGCTGAAAATTACCAATTTACGGACTGCATTTATGTATTTTATTCCTGGAACGACTCAAGTATATAAATGTCGAATAAAAATACACGAACTTTCAATTAATAGTGAAACCTGAAAAAGTCGTTGCCATAGACTAATTCTCCAATAGACACCTGGATTGAGGTAACATAATTTAAATGTCCCAAAAATGATACGTTTACTTACTTTACTATAAGTAGGTAGTAGTGGGTAATAATGATTGTTGCAATACGCTCCTTTTCTTTATTTCTTTTCTCTACAAGGGTCGTATTAGGGACTCTTAGCGTGAGTCTATACTGGATCGCCTTAGCGTTCATCTCGCTCCATCAGCTAGTGACAAAAAAGAAACAAAAACAACGCGGTTCAGTTCAGGCTTGCGCCGAAAATTCACGGTATGGAACCTAGATAAGTCGCTTTCCTGGTAGGAAGTGTGTGCGTGCGATTTTTTTAATAGCGTTTCACACTCATAGTTAGGATAACCTGATTATTCGACCTCATTATTCAAGAATTTGGATAAAAAATAAAAGAAACATTCGTTGCAGTGGGCTTAATAAATTAAGACCCTCTATACTTATGTATCTGACAACGAAACCGTAATAAAACATACCTATTTAAAATTAATAAATATTGTGCAAAAATAAATAAATATTTTGATGCGGTCTTTAGGTTAAGTAATCGTTGGTTGCTTTACTTTATTCTGCAATAACTTCGAAACAAGAATTGTAAGGGTTGCACTTTAATAATAAAACTATGATTTATTTTCTACACTTCGGACTTCGGGTTATTATAACTTTATTGTACCTACTTAAGTTACCATCTAATACACTGGTGAAAATTATATGTAGGTAGGTAATTCTAGAGCATCGGGGCCTTACTTGTAAATACTTAATCACGGCTTAAAATTCTCCGTCTTGTTTTCGCACGTGACATTTCACGAAAACGTAAACGTTTCACACTCATAGCTCCCACTAGGAATAAATCCTGTGTCGGGGATGCCACGGAACACACACAAAGACAAGGACAACTAACACCCAGACCCAGAATAGATAAAGCGAGAAGTTATCAGAGCATTTTAAGCAGTGACTAAGTTTAAGCAGGCTTTATAAATAAGGCTATTGAGGTTTATGGCGATGCGTTAACGGTGTCAAAATACATCTTCCAAGATTTCATTTCAAGAGATTTCAAGAGAAAAATTTCACCTAAAGTACGGAGCATACTGACAATCACCAAAAAGTACGAGTTTAGTTTAGTTTTAGTACGAGTTTTTAGTGATTAGCACCAGTTTTTACGGTGACAACTATCATAAATGGTTCTCACCGTAAAAACTGGTGCTAAACATCGTAATTTTTTGATTGTCAGTATGCTCCGTACTTTAGGTGAATTCATCGGAATTTTGATTGCCATTTTTTGCAGTGTAGTTCGCAAACAGTGTAAAGAGCTCTAAGCGGAAATTTCCATCGGTGTGTTATTTTGTTCGTAATAAGTTTGTTTATGATCAATGTGATGATGCGTCACACTTCGGAATCTTATGCGGAATCTATCTTGTAGGTATCATGCTATCCAACTAGTACTAGCTACTATGTATACATTTTAATTCATTATGACGATAAGGACATCCTTTTGTGAGACTCTTGAACTCAATGAGTCATGGATTACTTCGATACTTGATTTTATTGTACTAACTCAATTATAAGGACTAAGTACACTGACCTAGCCATAATAGTGTCTAGTACAACGTTTCAAACACAATGAAAACCAACGAATATACAAAATACACTTTAGAAATAAATTTACGAGAAATTTTGTTTGATTGCACATGAAATAGTAAATAAATATTTCACGTAGGAACAAGATAATGATTATCTACACATCTAAGGTCGTATCATATATTATTATATTTAGGTACATACATACATTACATTTAATATATGTAAATAAATTGAAAATCCAAAGTTAAAATAATAACGAATAGACGAAATAGAAACCTAGTCACAAGTTCATCAAAATGTAACGTCGTTGAACTTTGGTCTTCGAATGATCTTTTGACCTAGGTTTTGATCGCCACAATTATTTTATAAAAACAATAAAATTTGAAATTCGTAAGTAGGTAGGTAGGTAGTTTATCACGTTTCGAATGAAGAAATATCACGAGATGTTAATAATTTTTGCATCATCATGCAAAGCCGAAATCAATACAGGGCTACCTATATGAAAAGAGTAGATAAATATGCTAAGCCGAAATAGGATCATAGTACACATCATTATGAACAGCTTTTACTATGGGACCAGCCCGGAATTTGGGAAAAAAATCAACTGTTCCACACATTTTGTCGAGTGTCATTGACATTTTTCTATGGAACAGCTGTTTTTTGTTTTCGCGAATTTCGAGTTGGTTCCATATAAAAAGTTGTTCATAATGATGAGTACCTACTATGAGCCTTTTTGGGTTAGCATATTTATCTACTCTTTTCATATAACCCTGTACTGATATCGGATAGACTCTATCTTTATATTTTACAATTTACTCTCAAATATAGGTACCTACTTTTTTTTTTACAACAAACTACTATTTAAATAGTTTACTAATAATCATAGCTGAATTGGCAAATAAAGTTACTATAGAGACGGGTTGAGTCAAAGCGCAATGTATTTTATGCAACAACGTAAAAATTTTCCTTGGACGGTTCCAAGGAAAATCGAAACTTGACATCCACTTATCGTACTATCTCATATTGACAGAAGTTCTGATACAGTGGTACATTGATAAGAACTGATAAGTTTGTTGCCACTGTCATTGATGATTCGCGGAGAAAAACCTAGAATCTGGCTTCATATGTAAAAATTTACTATCAGCATTTATTATCTGATCGATTGCTTTGATATATATTTGACATTTTTTGAATTTCGTTTGTACACGACTTGTTTCAGACTCTTTGCAAAACGAACAATGTCATCCAATAAACACGAACAAACGATACATAATCAAACACAGCTAAGAACACTCCCGATTAATTAAAAAAAAAATCTTCTTCAAAAAGTCCCTTTCAAAAAAAAAACAAAAACAAAATCGGTTTATCCGTTCGGGAGCTACGACGCCACAAACGGACATACACTTCGTCGTTTTTGCGTCGGGGGTTTAAAAAGTATCTACAAACACAACTGCCAAAGCATTAATCAACACCGCTAGTGTTGCAAGTGCTTTTATATGCGACGGAATGATTACCATCAGGCTGACCGTCTGCCGGTTTGCCGCTCTTTTATACAAAAAAAAATGTCCACACACTAGAATTAACGAACGAACAACCAAATTTTACTCTCGCGCTAAAATAGGTAGATACCAGAACATAAGTCAAAGTAAATATAAAATAACGCATACCTCAATAATCAGAATGTATCTATAATGTAACGAGTTAGTTATTATTATTTTTTCTTAATCTAGTTCAAATCAATTCAACTTTCAATCATCCTACTGTTGGGATACCAGGTCTAGTCTCGAATGCTGATAGTGGGTCATTAATTTAGTTACTAAGTCAATTCAGACCAACCTAGCCAGTTCAACTTAGTTACGAACTTATGCGAAAGCATAACTCTCGAACCTAATTATGATATGTTACCACTGTTCATTGTAACGTACACGTAGCAACACACATCGTTATGTAAATATATGCAAAACCTAACACGACTCAACTGTCAGAAATCCTACAAAATTACATGCGATGTCCAGGTATATTTTTGTGGTAGATAGGTAATATTTTCACAGTACGGCATATACCTAGATATCTTATCTGCAACCGTATCTACCTTGAGTATGTTAAAATCGAGAGTCTGGTACAATTGAGAGAAAACCACGATCAAAGTATTTAGATATAAGTTATTCAACATTCAAAATGTATTTTTTTTATTTATTCGCAAAAAAATTACACAGTTTTTAGGGTTCCGTACCTAAAGGGTAAAACGAGACCCTGTGACTAAGACACCGCTGTCCGTCCGACGTCCGTCTGTCACTAGGTTGTGTCTCATGAACCGTGATATTTACTCGTAGAGAGTTGAAATTTTCACAAATGATGTATTTCTATTGCCGCTACAACAACAAGTAGGTATCTACTAAAATACAGAATAAAATAAATATTTAGGAGGGCTCACATACAAAAAACTGATTTTTTGCCGTTTTTATAGATAATAGTAAGGAACCCTTCGTGCGCGAGTCCGACTCGCACTTGGCCGGTTTTTTAATTTACTTACAAAAAAAAGAGTCATATGTATACAAGTGATAAGTAAGAGTGCAGGTTTTCCAGTAGTTATCTTGAACAGTTGATCCGCAGTTGTGGCAATGTTAATGACGTAGATTGATCACGAATCCAAGAAGGTAGATACTATCTATCTCTTATATCCATGTAGACTGCAATGGGCGTGATCACTAATTCTCGCTAAAAGATATCAAATAGACAGAATAGTATGTAGTTTTTATCTAATACTGAAACGAGCAACATTTGTATTGATTTTTATAAATAAATCAATAACATTTTGAAACCTCGAAAACGGATATAAAGATTTTGAAAAAAATAATCTATGCGGGTCTTTTTGGGAGCGAAAAATGGGTCTTTGCAAAATCGCGTTTTTCCAAGTTTTTCGACCAAAGCTCACTCAATCCTCTAGCCAGGTACTCTTATCATTAATGTGCGCAAGTGTTGCAATTATTCGAACTTGTAAGTTGATTTAGCCAGGTTTAGCTTCAGCATTACGCATACGCATCTAGCGTGCACTCACATGACAAGAGTCAAGGTTTTACGATAACTTTACTGAAGAAATTACATATACTAAAGCAATGATTTCATTAAAACGATACCTCAATAATATGGAAAAGTAGGTTATAACAAACTTGAGCAATTTCAGAAGCAATTAGATTAAAACAAATGAGATGCACAATTTCCGAAGAGGGTAAATAATTAGAATTCCGACTCGGCTCCTAAAATTGGTAATTCAACATTATTATTCTATTCCAGCAAATATCAATCGGATTTCCATAAAGCTCAAACACCAAGGCAGGCATTGTCAGCTTCTGCATTCTCTAAATAATAAAATCCCGCTTCTAAACGACAACTAAGATTATTCAGTCGCGGCAGCGAGACCGCGGCTTAAGCAGATAAGCAGTTGATCGACAATATCTTGAAAATATCTAGTTGTAGCCACTTGCCTTTATCAAACCACGATACCCTGATCTCGATAAAATTGAAGGCTTTTGTCGATGTCTCTTACTTTTGTCGTGGATCGCAACAGTGGCACTAGACACAGTGCGGTCAAAATGAACAGTAAGTTAACTAATTATTTTTTTGGGTTACGTTTATCTATAAGAGTGCTTTTTTGAAAGTTTACAAATGGACCTCTTTTTGTTTCTCATTTGGATTTTGTTTTTGTTTTAAAGTGTTATGAGTTTTTGTTTGTCTGATATCACGTGCATATTGAAACTGTTTTTTTTAATTGAATGTAATTAGATCTACGTCTTAACCCCAACTGCCTAATGGACGGTGCTGAGGAAGCATTGCCAATCTATAATAAATTACTATGTAATTACCTACATTATAGATCTCAGAACATAGAGATTAAAGTTGCGTTTTTTAATTAATTAACTTCAGTGCAATGTTATTATTAATAGAAACATATTTGGCCTTATAAACACCACTCGAAGATAGGTGCCATTAGTTAGTATTGCAAACTTAATTTTTGTATCGCTAATAAGACATTTTTCAAAGCAAATTTTATAAGTAAGGCCGGATTATGGATAGTGTAGATTAGCTACAAATCACGTGCTACGAGCCACTTCTGCTACGAGGCGTAGAGCGCTCTTACTATGTTTGTGCTTAGAAAATAGAATCAATTGTAGCAAGGATTTCGATGTTTGAATTTCGTTTGCGAACCGCCCTCGTTATTTATTTTGGATTCCGCTTGTAAAAATGCGGAATAAAAATTGGCAATAGATAGTTTTCAATGCATCATGCCTACGCTAACTGTGCAATTTGTGCCTATTGATCACAATCGTTGAACTATTTCCTTTTACATGCTGTACGAACCCACCACCTACCCGCCTACTACTTAATTGCTATTGGGGTTAGTTTTATGAATGATTTTTATTTTTAGTTATAAACTGGCCCATAAAGGCCACGCATTGAATTCGTTTTGTAGATCGACTTTGAATTGCAAATGAAAAAATAACGGCGATAAAAGTGATTGCAATCAAATATCTTTATTACCTCAGATCGAACCTTCTCTGTTTATTTCATTTTGTTTCGAAAGTACAAAGACGAACGAAATATTGTTCGCTGGTTTTTGACCAATACACCTACTTATTATGGTTAGTTCTGTACTTGTATTACAGATATATTGCCCAAACGGACAGTACTTAATGTTTATCGAATGCAAGCCATTACTTAAGTATGTTTTTATAAATATAAATATTTTATGATGTCCTACTGCCTTACTACCCCTTTGCCTTTTAGCTTATGGGCAAAAGGGTGAAGATGTAGGGCAAACAATTAGGTAATCACCTTGCATTTAATTTATTTTTGAATTTGCAGCAGCCCTATGGCTCACATGCTGCGCGGCAGCCTTGGCGGGTGCCTCCGCCCTCTCAATCAACGTGAGACAGAATCCGGAGACCCTATGCACCGGCCAGTTGAACTTCCTCCGCATCGCAGACATCAACTCTTGCTTCTCATACTACCAGTGCTACGCTGGACGGTCGTACCTGATGATCTGCCCTGACATCACTTGGTTTAACGAGCTAGAACAGGTGAGTCCAGTATTGTTTTTTTTATGCTATTGAGTGAAAAACGATTAAAAAAACTGTTAACAATTTTTTTTATTTAATTACTTGCCGTGCAGTGGAGAATTGGTTTAATTTAACGACTTTTTTGCTTATCTCTGGTAATCGGAATCAGCGTTGGAATTAAATGTCGCTGGATTGTAATTAGGCAAATCACCACTGTGAGCGCAATTTTATGCAGTCTGGATTCAGTAATAAGCGCTGCATTGATAGAGTACCTATTTACCAACTCGCTAACTATTCTACGACCGTCATTTAGTTTCAAACTGAACGCTACCCCAACGTCCAAAAGCTCACATACAAAATAGGTGTAATAGGCGTGTGTAATACCTACACAATAATACGCAATACACAAATTGGTCATTCAGTACGCACATAAGTAAAGTGTTCTTAAGTGAAGAAGATTCGTTTATTTTGCGATTAGATTATATCTACCTATTTGTCCTGGTGTACTACGCCTGTCATTCTTGTAGTGGCAATCACAAGCAGCTTTTTAAATTTGAGTTATGCGGAATTGTTCCGCTGTAGTCAGTCAGAGATATTACCCGTAATATAAGTACATTTTTGTACATGATCAAATTATAAAAAGCTTGAAAAATAACCTCCTGAATCCTGATACGTTCTACAACACTAAACATCACATAAGGCAAATATAAAGCCACCTAGAAATAAAAAAGCGATTACCTACCAACTAAACAAGTAGTATAATTATTATTATTATAGATGATCTAAAAGATGACTTTCTGAATTCATTACAGATTTGCGACCGATCAACACCACCAGAAAGATGTCACGTTCATCCCGAGCCAGAACCGGAACCAGAGCCGGAACCAGAGCCAGAACAGGAACCAGAAGAAGAACCTGAACCAGAACCCGAACCGGAAGAAGAACCTGATACAGCAGCAGAGGAAGCTCAGGAAGAGGGATCAGGCGATGAGTGGTTAGAAGAAACACTTAAGAGGATCTACAAAATTCACAGGCAGGAAGAGATTGAGGCCGAAGAAGACGAGCAAGAGGCAAGAAAACTAAAGCAAGGGGAAGAAGAAGAAGATATTGAAGAGACAAAAAGACAAGAAGAAGACGAAGAAGTAGAAGAAGAGAGTAAAAGACAAGAAGAAGGTGATAAGGATGAGGATGAGGAAATAGAAGAAAAACGTAAACGACAAGAAGCAAGCGAGGATGATGAAGAAGTTGAAGAGAGTAAAAGACAAGAAGAAGGCGAAGATGATGAGGAGGAAGAAGAGCGTAAGCGACAAGAAGAAGACGAGGAAGGCGAGGAAGTAGAAGAAAAACGCAAGCGACAAGAAGAAGGTGAGGAAGACGAGGAAGTAGAAGAAAAACGCAAGCGACAAGAAGAAGGCGAGGAAGACGAGGAAGTAGAAGAAAAACGCAAGCGACAAGAAGATAGCGAGGATGATGAAGAAGTTGAAGAGAGTAAAAGACAAGAAGAAAGCGAAGTTGATGAAGAGGAAGAAGAGCGTAAGCGACAAGAAGAAGGCGACGAGGATAAAGAAGTAGAAGAACTTAAAAGGCAAGAAGACGTAGAGGACGATGAAGAAGCAGAAGAGAAAAAAAGACAAGAGGAACAAGAAGATGAAAATGACGAAGTAAAAGTACATAAACGACAAAGTGAGGATGACGATGAAGAAGAGAATAAGGATGAAGACCGCAAAATACAAGAAGAAGAAGGCGAAGACGAAGAAGAACAGAAGTTTGTAAAGAGATCTAAAAGGGAAGTCATGCGAGTCGGAAACGATGATAAAAATGACCACCATCAACACCACCATGGACATCACCACCATGATCATGAAGAAGAAAGCCAACAAGAAGAAGAAGATAATGAAGATGACTCAAACGAGTCTTCTAGGCAAGAAGAAGACGAAAATGAAGAAAATGATGTAGAAGAAGTATCCAGACAAGAAGAAGACGAAAATGAAGAAAATGACGTAGAAGAAGCATCCAGACAAGAAGAAGACGAAAATGAAGATGATGAAGTGAATGATTCTTCTAGGCAAGAAGAGAATGATGAATCTGACGATGAAGAACAAAGAAAATCAAAGAGAAGCATCAAACAGGAAGAAGATAACGATTTGGAAGATGAAATCAGGCAAGAAGAAGTCGAAGACGAATTAGAAGAATTAGTAAGGCAAGCAGAAGAATCTGATGAATTTGAAGAATTGATGAAACAAGAAGAAGTCCCGATTGACGACGAAGAAGCAGAGAAGGCAAAAAAGAGTTTCTATAAACGCCTCATTAGGTTTTTCGCTTAGAAGTTGGAATCATTCAAAAGCACTTCCGAAAGGAATGCTGACTTGAATAGCAAGGAATGTCGTAGTTTTATTTAATTAGTTTTACTTTGTTTTAAGGTTTAAGTTAACGGTAGGATCATTTTGTGCAATTTTGTAAATATTATTATTTATTGGTATGAATGAGAATTATATCGTTAATCCAATCAAATGTTTTCTTTCTTCCAATAGTCTGTTTAGCCACCGAAATACACATATTTTCGCCTTTATAAAAGTCGTAACTGGGCCCCGCTGTTGAGTCCGCGTATTCGATACTTTCATACTAAATTTCCTCCACATTATTTTGATCAGCCGTTGATGCGTGATTGAATAACAGACATACAAACTTTTAAGTCTATAATATTAGTAGGATTAGCACGCTAAAACTATAAACCGAACGCAGTTATTTTATTATCTTCTTCGTGGCGAGCCGCCTACAGTGGGCCTAGCACAACTTTGACGTAAAAATACGTATTCGTATTCGATAGAAAAGTGTACGCCATTTACACCCGTCAGAAGCATACTTGACAGTCGTAAATGGCGTACACTTTTCTATCGAAAACTCGCTACGTATTTTTACGTCAAAGTTGTGCTAGCCCCACAGTATCACGTTACGGACTGACACTATTATTATGTACAATGTGGGGAGGGCACTGTACGCTGAAGCACAGACTTTAAGCCTAGTTCGGCAACAGACGCTTTTTTATTTTTTGGATGTTTTTCTAGCCATGTATCCTAAGTAAAATTATCTATGTAAACCTTTTTGAAATAAAATTGTTAATTGTTAAAACATGGATGACAAAAATAAATTATATTTGCGTTTAATGTAAATGTAAAATGTCATTTAACGAAGTAATAATGTCAAGTGTACAACCCATTGATATAATAATCTGAGTTCGAACCGATATCGTATAATATTCCGTCCTGTAATGCATCATTTGACTTACTTCCCGAGTTCTCCACAACTTGTTAATAAACATTTTTTTCACTTCTCCTGCTCGTAAAGTCCTACATTACGCCCTGTGTAGGCGGACTAAAGCGGCGTTTTAAGCTCTTGTGCATAGAAGGAATCTCTCTGAATAAAAACAAATTGGTCAAATATTTTTTTTTATTTACATTTATTATATTTTTTTTTTGGTTAATTTAATTAAGTATATTTTTATTTTATTTAATTAATTAATTTATTCTTAAATGTATTTTTTTATTATCATAAAATTCTCGTGTCACAATGTTCGTTCCCGTACTCCTCCGAAACGGCTTGACCGATTCTCATGAAATTTTATATGTATATTCAGTAAGTCCGAGAATCGGCTACTATCTATTTTTCATACCCCTAAGTGATAAGGGTTGTCCACCCCTAACATTTATTTTTTGGACAAAATTTTTATTTCTTATATTGTTGCTTATGTGGCATTAAAAATACATACAACCCTAAATTTTCACCCTTCTATCACCAACCCCTATTTTTTAATAGTCACTAATAATATTTTATATGGCACATGAAATTTTGTGAGCATATTGAGTAGTAGGTCTGAGAATCGGCCAACATCTATTTTTCATACCCCTTAGTGATAAGGGTTGTCCACCCCAAACATTTATTTTTATTTTTTGGACAAAATTTTTATTTCTTATATTGTTGCTGAAGTGGCATTAAAAAATACATACAACCCTAAATTTTCACCCTTCTATCACCAACCCCTATTAATTTACATGGCAAAACAACGTTTGCCGGGTCAGCTAGTAATTTATATTATTTCCTCGCAATCGATGTGAAAAGTCGAGTGTAAAACTCGGGCATAAAACCCATTTTATCCTCGACTTTATATCCGCCCTCGCCTTCGGCTCGGGCTAGCTGAACGTCTCGTATAAAATGGCATGTTTTATGCCCTCGTTGTACAATCTACTATTAAAGCTTACTTTGGCCTTTACTATTGAAAGGCTGTGGCGGCGGCTATTGAAGGGTTTGGCATACTAATACGGTAGAGGCGGTAAATTTGGAAAACAAACACAAAATTTAAATTTAGCAATTTATTAATTATCATACAAAATAAATCTCAAATACGATATAATAATTATAGTTATAGTAACACAACCAAAGCGAAACAATAAACATTGAATTTGAGAAGTACATTTTTATGGCGGAGTCATACTGTGACAAAACGCATAGAATTTTATTGCAGAATATTTGTTGCAAAATTAGCTGAAAGTAGATAAATTCAATTTGTTTTATATCAGTATGCCCACAACTTTATGTTACGGTAGGCCCGCGCTAGGATATGCCATAAATGCATCCATAAGGTATAAAATAAATTATAGAAGTTATTTTTGTGTGTAGAAGTATAAGGACTTGATTGTTAGTTACTCTACTCATTGGCAGTAAAAACTTTAAAATAATGGCAACATTCTTATGACAAAAATTATGTAATTTAAAAAACATTCAAAATTGTATAATAGTATCTCAAGAGTTTATAAACTAAATAAGATGGCCAGAGCGACCTTTTTAAAGACCACCATAAGTACGTAATAGCAGATACGTCATGAATAGAAGATGCTAATGAAAACATTGATGAACGTTTAGTGTATTATCATTCACGAAAACCAGTACCGAAAAGCACCAACAAAATAACAGTGACTTTAAAATTTAAAAAGAAAACAAATAATATGTGGTCAAGTTTTGGCTAAGTCCAATAAATTTAGTCAATCGGTATGGTCAAGCGGTAGATAGTTACGGGTCACCGTTACCACTTACATTAAAACTGTATGGTCCACCTAACGCTCAGTATAAGATTAGCAATGAGTAGATATGTGATGTGTGGATACAAAATATTCGAACCTGCAGCGGTGGAACACATCACCAAGTTGGTAAGCTATGGACACGAAATATCACAAACGTGTCTTGTAATCCACTACACCGCTGCACAACGTTAAAGCCTACCCTAAAGCGAATATAATAGTGTTGTATATTATCTAGCATAACAGATAACCATTGACCAGATACATTACATTACATTATATTCCTCTACAAAATTACTCGACCGTGTGTTATGGGACGGGGGTTATAAAAACACGAATTCAACATCAAAATCATCAAATCTTTGGCTCAACACGCCGTCTCATAGCACACGGCCGCTACATCGAAAAATATCACCATTGAAACATGCCGCCTTGTCACATCCAGAACGGCGTAGATTCGTTAAATTAATTCTAAAACTAAACCCTAATTTTACAAACGTACGCTGTTAAATCGATAGTTAAAGGAACGGTAGTTACGAAATAAATAAACGATAAACAAGTATATACAAAAACGCACCTAGTTCCGGATGCGACAAGCGACATCTTATATACCAACATCGCGGCATCGCAACAATTCCTTCCAAATCCATCAAAAGGTCGTAAGTAAAACTACAACTACGGCGGTTACATGAAAATATCACCAGCGCGAATATTAAGTTACAATAACGTTAGTTTTATAAAACTGTAATTACTATAGAAAATTTAAAGCGTGCTCCTTAACGTTACATCGTATCAAATCCTTTATATTTTTCAGTAAAAAAGTATGAAACGGCCGCTGCTTGTACAAAATACCTAAACTATGAGTACGTCGAATATAAGTTCTGTAGGCATCTTTCATAGGGTCTAATTAGAATGGTAACTTGTAACTTTCGATAGAGTACCATTGTAAGTCGAGACCTGGTACCGATGCGATCCCCCGCGCTCCGCACGCTTGTATCAATGACCGAGTGTGTCGGGCCGAGTGATCAGAACAGGCCGACTTCTTTTTTCATGCTGGTCTGCTTCCACGCCGGGAGTACTGTGAACTCTTCTTTAGTCATTCCGAAAGCCTCCTGTCAAACAAAAAATGTAAGTCAGACATTGTCCACAAAAATGCAAACAGTTTTGGGAATAAAATATGATGTGAAATTTAATATTCCTAAGGCATACAAAATAAATAATATTACAAGTAAAGAACGTTTACTTTGAGATGACATTTAAACATGAGACAGTCGTCGTAATCTAAAAAAGTAAAGGATTATAATCTAGTGAGGAATCGATAACATTTTTAAATCTGGTTCTTAGTCTTTTATCTATGCTCAGGAGACCCGAAAATACAATCAAATCGCTCAAGAATAGGACAAAGATATTTATCACTTTGATTGGCATTTACGAGAAGTTCAAGTCTAGACTAGAAAGATGACATTATCAGATAGACAAATCAAAGACAATTTCCTGTGAAACTGAGTCATTTACCAACTATAATACAATAACAATGCATATCAATACTGTGATTCATTTTACATTTCACGCCTCTGAAGCGAGACGAAAATAATGCCAGTTGCGGTTGCGTTGCGAAAAGGCTTTTTCCTTAGTTACTTACTGATCAGTTATTTATGATTTACCAGAAAATCAAAGAAAGTCAGGGCGACTTAACTAGAAATTAGCCTATATCTAGGTACCCGTCATTTACCAAAAAAAACGAAAAAACTTGCTAAGAAGTCAGTCCGACTTACCAGGAAGTTAGGGCGACTTACCAGACTAGTACACATACCAGAAAGTAAGGGCAACCCACCAGGACTTAACAGGAACGTATTACTTATCAAGAAGTCCAGACGACGTACCAGGACCTCATAACTTACCAGTAAGTCAGGCGACTTACCAGAAAGTAATTGCGGCTGACCAAGAAGCCAGAGCGACGTACCAGGGCCGCATAACTTACCAGGAAGTCAGGCGGAGAGAGATGCCTCTCCAAATGGTGCGGGTCGACATGGTCGGGCAGCGGCCGCCGCTGCAGCGCCGCCAGCGGTAGCTCCGCATCCTGGCAGCTCAGCCGCGAGAGCTCACAGGCGCCGCTCAGAACCTCGCCCGCCTTATACCCGTGCTGGAATGTACAGTGCGAATAAGCGAGTGTGCAAGCGGTTTGTATAGCGTTTATTGTACAAGTGGTTGGTACGTTTGTTGTTGGGCATCTGTTGGATTAAAAAAATACCGACACCGTTTATTTTTACATACATACATACATATTATCACGCCTCTTTCCCATTGGGGTAGGCAGAGACTACATCCCTCCACTTGCTACGATCCTGACATATGTCTTTCGCTTCTTCTACTTTCATAAGTGTTTTCATACAAGCTCGTCGGTTGCGGGTACTTTTTACGCGGCCTTTACAGAGAACGTCTTCGATTTGATCGTGATACGTTCGCCTACGTCGACCTCTACCAGCTTGTCCATTCACACTCGCCTCATAAATCTGTTTCGTCAATCGTCTTTCATCCATCCTCTCTACGTGTCCGAACCATCTCAGCATCCCTTTTCTATCTTTGTCACTACATCTTCTACCACACCACAACGTTCCCTTATCACGCTGTTCCTCAACTTATCCATCAATGTCACTCCAGCTATACTTCTCAGACTTCTCATTTCCACAGCATTAACCTTACTTTCATGCTTCTTCTGCCAAACCCAGCATTCACTACCATACATAAGTGTGGGGACCAGCACTCCCCTATGTACAGCCAATCGTGCCCTTTTCGATACGTTCTGGCTGCTCATAAAGTTATGCAGGGCTCCATTCACTTGGTTTCCTGCCAACACTCTTCGCTCAATATCACAATCATACTTGCCGTCTCTCGTAAACTTTGATCCCAAGTAAACAAACTCTTTCACTTGCTCCACTCTTTCTCCTTCAATCATAATTCTACAATTCGACATACTTTCTTCTCTTTCAAAAACCATTACTTTCGTCTTACATACATTCATTTTCATACCTTTGCTTTTTAGGGCACCATGCATAATATCAACCATCGCCTGCAACTCCTCCTCTGATGATGCTAATATAACTTGATCATCAGCGTATAGGAGGCATTTGACAGTTAAATCATTCATTCTTAACCCATACGCACTTTCTTTCAAATCCTTCAAGCAATTTATTATCCTTTATTTTTACAATTCTGAAAATATTTTGTTTGGTTACTTTACAATTTAAGTATTCACCTCTTGAATGTGAGATGGGAAAATGTTGCCAGGCTAAGTTGGAAAAATAGTAGGTTGATCCTAAAATTGGCCTTTTAATTTCTTAGTCCAACACCTGAAATATTTATATACCACAACCACCAAACATTTCTAAAATATACAACATATATTCTGCCGTCTTATTTTACATCACAACCACTAGTTAAATCTTTCATCTCCAGCCGCCGCGAAGCCTAAGTTGGCCTGTGTAGAGCGCAACACAAGCTAGGACGTCTCAAAAGCGTTTTGCTCCACTGCTCAGTGCTCACCTACTATCCTAATCTCACACCTCACCCGCGCACCATCAATATCCGTCTAAATGCTACCCTTATATTTTCTCCCACTCACCGCGATATTGCCTTCATCCTCATAGTCGATAAACACAACCTCCACTATCTTTATCTGACATCCCGTCCGTCCTCCATTCTTATCCAAAACTACCGTCATTTTTGTCCATTCCGAAATATGTACATTTTTACTATCGCTAAAGACGAAAAACCAATCACCTCATTCGTGCAACCTCCATCCTTACCCAAAACTATCCTCATTTTTATGCATTACAAGATATACACATTTCTGTTAACCTAAAAAAAACTATTTTCAAAGTTAACCTTACCGCAATATTAGCCTCAGCCGCGTGGTCATGGTCCGCCCAAGTGTCGAAGAGGTCGGTGAAGGCGAGCGGCTCGAGGCCGGCCGCCACCACGCGCACGTTGGCCTGCGTGGAGCGCGACACGCGCCAGAACGCTTCCGCCGTGCGCAGGGCGGCTAGACGCATGGCCTGCCATCGACCTGCGAATGCGCCTACACCTGGAATTATAGAAAGAACTTGTATTAATAAAACATATTTGTGCATAGGATTAATGAATGTACTCGTAATGTAAATATTACGAATAACTATAACCCCATGGTCTCACCCGCTCAGTAATGAAAAGGCGTATAATATGTGTTAACCCAAGACATAAGCTATCAGAAATTGCAAAGAATAGGTTTTTTTTCTAAATTGTATCAATATCAGTTTAGAAGTTGCGGCAATACATGCTAACGAAAATTCAAACACACACATCTTTTCGCATTTACAATATTAGTATGAAGAAACCATACAAAACCCCCCGAGATATAGATTTCAGTCTCAAAAAACTTAAAGAAAGGTGCAAGATATTTTTATTTCAAATAATGTTTTCAAAAACGATGAGGGTAGGTAGGTATTCTCACCCGCGTTCCTCTCGGCGGGCTCGTACTCGCCGTCCTCCTGGCGCGGCCACCAGCCCTGCCACAGCCACACCACCACGCCGTCATCCACCAGGAACAGGGCTGAAAAACCAAACAGTAATGTCACAATACAATACAATATGGGCTATATTAGTAACTAGACTTGCGAAAGGCGTTTCTCACGTAGGTTGATAATAAGGATATAATTATGTATTAACAATAATAACCATTTTGATTTGTAGTCGTAATAAGTTATGAACCCTATTCTTTATTAATAAGTTGAAGAAATAAAGACTATTAAAAAGCGCCATCTAGTTTTATTTCGCTTTAAACTAAAGCTGTTTGGTAATTTCTCACCAGCCAGCTCTACCATAAAACTAACGTGATTTGAACCACCAAATATAATGTTATTGAAAGTGTGTAGCTTAAGTGATAAAAACGGTGTTGATGCCTATGTGTTAATCCAGGGCATCAAGAAGTTATAAAAATAGCAAAATATAATTTATCTTTTTTCCAAAAGTTATCAAAATCTGTTTTGTTTATAACAAAAACCCCAAAACCCACCCCTATTTATTTTGCGAAAATTTCTTTTTTACAAGAAATAAAGGAGCTCACCTGGTTGCGAAGCCGAGTACAGCTCCTTTTGTTCAAAAGGGAAGGGTGTCGCCAGGTGCTCGTGCCGCAGCGGCGACAACACCTCATTAGCCTCGAACTGGCCGCTCAGGTCCGTGAAGTGGAACAGCCGCGGAGTCGTGTCGCTACACTCCTTGCCACCGCTCAGAACAGAGTTGTAATACTGTTTGTTCGCGACCCCTAAAGCTTCCAACACTTCCTTCGGCTCTTCCCCCTCCTTCACTTCGGTTATCGTAACGTCTTCGACGCCTAAATAAGCCGATTTGCGAGCGATGAGCTTGTTTGCTAGCTCGATTGCGATGTTCTTTGTGTGTTTTAGACTGCGCGCTCCGTGCCAGATGTAAAGACAACCCTTTTCGGTATCGACTAGCAGTAGCGAGCCTCGGCTTCGCAGCTGACGGACCGAGCAAGGGACTTGGAGTAGGTACGCTTCGTTGGATAAGTTTCCGCGCGTGACGAAAAGCTTGTACCGGCTCTTGTCTGTGTCTTTCTTTCCTTGGTGTATGACTAGGTTTCCTTGGAAGAGGTTGAGGAATGCGGGCGGTTCGTTGCCTTGAGCTACGCGAAGTTGGGGACCCTTTTCTCTGTCTAATTCTACAGTTAGTAAGGCAGCCGCTCCTTTTTCGTTTGGCGATGCGTCTTTCCCCTGCCAGCAGAAGTAAGCGCATCGATCGCGGCCCGTCACGTTGTGCTTAGAAGGTTTTCCGTTCAGCTCCCTTCCAGTCATAGTGATCTGGTACTCCCAGCGTATTATGTAACTGTCGCCCGAGAAGAACTCTCCCACGTCTGATACACTTTCGACCTTCTGAAAGTCGTACTCTCTGATCACCCATTTGCAGACGGATTTCGTCTTGATATCGTAGTGCCTCAAATTCTCTTTGTCGTAGTAATGCGTCCCGCGGCCGATGTGAGACCCTTCTAATATGAGATCTGGGTCCTGGTACTCGTTCGACCACATTTCCTCGGCGTCGCATGGCGTTATCTCGACTGAATTAGGTTTATTTTCCTGTGGCTTGACTTTTATCACGCGACTGTAGTCGGGCCAGTCTATGAATTTCTCTTTGAATAGTATAGTTTCCATGTGTTGAGTGATTTTGGATAGGATGGCCCAGTCGGGTCTGGATTTGGACACTTTGCTCGGTGGAGTGGCTTCGACCCTCGCTCCTTGATATGTGGCTGCGTTCAGAGGGTTGATATGGCATTCTTCGTAATTATAACCTTCATCGAACAACTCTTGAGCGAGCTGAGCGGCGCGCCTTCGGCTTTCTAGCAGGACATTCTTTCCATACCAGATATACATTTCTGAACCGAAATCGAAGACAATTACTTTGGCTTGGTTTAACATGGCTATTTTCGGAAGCTGACCCCAGTATTCTTTTATGGGTACTAGCTCATCGTCTGCGACTTCATAGCACATGTTGGTTTGTACGATGCAAGACTCGAAGATTTCGTCCTCGTCCGCGTGGCCAGTTTCCACCGGCTTATAGTTTTCGATGCCCTCGGTTACTCCTAAGAGAGACCAGAACTGGTTCCATTCTTTGTTGGTGTAGTTTTGGGTTTGTTCATCGATTTTTATAAGTCCGGCGGTACTTTTGCAGCCGAGGTCTTTGGTGTTGTGAATGTGAAGAGCGATGTCGGTGCTGCGATTCCTGAGGTAAAACAAAAAAAAAATCAATAAAGCAATTTTTTTCATACATCTATTTGTTTTTTAAGTACATGCATGATAAAAATAACAATGTTATTGTTATCTTCATTGAGGAGTAGTCAGGAAATGTTACTATTGTTACAACGTACCTTTCAATAACATTAGCGTAGTAGCCCATGTACAAGAAAACTTGGTCAGGAGTGACGAGCAAGAAACAATCGCCGCGGTTCACGTTTGTATGCACTGGCTCAACTAGACGAGTCTGAAAGTAAAAAATAAAATTTAGATTCAATAGAAGTTTGAAAAAGAAAACGTTGAAAATTTTCTTCAGACCTAAGTGCGTATAATTTGGATACAACGCTATTTTATGAAGACGACAATTTGAGCAACGAAAATTGTTAGGTTTGCCTATAGTCACGAGTATGCTTGATTTGTCAATCTTTGATAATAAATCTAAAGCCGGCTGTACACATGGGGCCAAGGTGTTGGGCCAACGTGTTGGGCCAACGTGTAGAGAGCTATCTGGCGGTATGTTGGCTTAATTGGTCTAGTTGGCGCCAACATTGGCAGGCCATCCGAATAGTGTCGGTTTTTTGTGCACACATCAAAGGATCTTGGCGCGCTCCGCAAACAGCGTTCACACGTTGGTGCCTTGTTCAGTTCGTTGTTACTCGTCAGCGGAGACGGTAACGTTGCGCGTGAATGAAATTTACGTTCCCATGTTCCGATAGCGATGGCGGCGCCGGTGTGGACAAGCAATGAGGTTTTACAATTCATAGAATTGTATCGACATGAAGGAATAATAATACTGTCTATTATATTTCGTCGCTTCATTCTCGATATAAGTATATTCACAACGTAGTCCCTCTATCCTACAAGGTAGCTTCGCACGATTTTCAAAGTAGAATCGATTTTTACCTTTAATCGATTATAAGTTTTTGGACTATACTGGCCACACTATGTCGTTGCCTGCTCAATTCGTCATTCCTTTTTCGTGCGAGGTAGCGAGCACAAGTGTTAAAAAATATTTCTCAACTTTTTTAAATCTACCTGCACTTTGAAGAAAATTGTGAAACGATGCCGAAACGGAAGAATAAAACGGATAAAAGAACGGAGAACACCAAACGTCGAAGAATCATTTATTCAGAGTCATCTGACTCTGAGAACTCAAGTAAGTGTTTATCTCAATTTAGAAATATGCGCTAATTTTGGCGTGGTCACTTATGGCCTAGGTACATGAGCCTTTATTAGGCCTGGGGGTTGGTCGAGAATCAACACAAAGGCATTCAGTACGCAAAATGCGTAGAAGTTGGTCGAGAATCAATCTAATTAACTAAAACGCCTGGGGGTTGGTCGAGAATCAACACAAAGGTTTCAAATACATATTTGACAACGTCTATCGGTCGGTCGAGAACCCACCCAAAGATATTTTATCACCTACATTCTAAAGAGGCCCGGGGGTTGGTCGCGAATCAACACGACGGTAACAAAGCACCATTCATTGAAAGATGATATGGATAATGCGGATGTAAAGTACTTATCTAACTAGTGTGTCGAACGACTTTCTTCTCTAAACGTTGGGAGAAGTCTACCCTCAGCGTAAGAGTTAATAAAATTGTTTCTTACTCATCCTATTCTTTTAGATAACGAAACACCCACAAAAGTGGTGGAGGTTCCACTACCAGGGGAAGAGGTTCTACCCGTAGAAGATGTTCCAGCGGAACCTTTTGCTTTGGCTCTGGAAGAACCATGCCAAGAACTATCACCAGAAGCTGATGCTACAGTACCTGAATTAGATTCCGAAATTTTACTAGCTCTTGGTGCCAACACAAGTGAGGCACCTGAATATGGAGAAAAAATCCATCAAAATTTAGCGGATTTATGGCTGCCCTTATTAAAGAAAGGGTTGGCAAAAGAAGAAAAAGATAAAACTCTTAAGGAATATTTAATTCCCAAAAACTGCCCTTTGTTGATGGCTCCAAAGCTAAATCCGGAGATATCAGCAGCAATAACGGAAGCTAGCCGTTTGAGGGATAAAAAGATGACTTATGCCCAACAACAATTGGGCACAGGAATGTCCGCTATTAATAGAGCTATGGATGTGTTACTAAGTAAAGACTTAGACAAACTGAAAGTCATTAAAATTTTAAGTGATTCCTGCCGCATTTTAAATGACTTACATCACCGGAATACTCAAGCGAGAATAAAACTGCTAACACCGAGTCTAGATAAGAGTTTTTTACAAATACTGGACGGTTCATGCAGGGACGACACACTTTTTGGAAGTAAACTATCCGAAAAGATTAAGGCCTCCAAGACCATTGAGAAGCAAGGCCTCCAAATAAAGAAACCGGCCATTGCTATTTCCTCTACTCCCTCAACATCGAGAGCTCCCCAAAACCGGGGAAACTGGGGGGCCCCTCCTCGTTATCAGCCCAACAAGAACAACCAACCTCAACGAGGAGGGAGCAGGAAACCGTCACAGCTGCCGACGATGTCGCGCAGACCACCTTACACCGGCCCGGCTCCAGCGAAGCAAGCAACCAAGCCGCAGACCCGTGCCCAAACACAATAGCTCAGGTACCTCACTCTGGTCGCGTTAGTTATTTTTATTACTGTTGGAAAAAGGTAACTCATAATCCAATAGTTTTGAAGTGGATTCGATGTGGTCTTTCAATTCCTTTTGATAAACCGGTGATACAAAATACGGTTCCTAAAGCTAATAATTTGTCTCAAGAAGAAATAGCGGACATGTCCTTAGCGATTCAAAATCTAATAAGTTTAGGAGCAATAAAATCATGTACTTCTATACCAGAACAGTTTATTTCGAAAATATTCCTTACACCGAAACCTAACGGAGGCAAGAGATTCATTCTAAACCTTAAACCTCTCAATAAATTCATTAAAGTCGAGCACTTCAAAATGGAAGACCACAGAACAGCTTCAAAACTTATACCGAAAAATGGATTTTTAGCGACAATTGACTTAAAAGAAGCTTATCTTTTAATACCAATTGATACACTTGACCGAAAGTTTTTTCGTTTTCAATTTGTGGATAAAGATTCACAGTTGAACACGTACGAATTTACGGCTATGCCATATGGCCTATCCATTGCTCCCAGAGTGTTCAGTAAGATCATGAAAGAAGTAGTCACGTCCTTAAGAACTCGTGGCTTTCAATCTGTCCAGTACCTTGATGACATTTTGTGTATTGGCAATACCTATTCCGACTGTTTACAAAATGTTACCGAAACTATAAATCTTTTGCAGTGTCTGGGTTTTATAGTAAACTATGAAAAGAGTTGTTTAGAACCTCAGCCAGTCTGCAAGTTTCTTGGCTTTATTTTTGACACAAAGAATCTAACTTTGAAGTTACCTAGTGAAAAACGTAATAATATTGGCCAAATAATTACAAAATTTTTGCCTTTGCCCCGTTGCACTATAAGAGAGTTTGCTCAACTTATAGGAGTTCTTATTTCTGCGTGTCCAGCCGTCAAATATGGATGGCTTTACACAAAAATCTTAGAAAGAGAGAAATACCTCTTATTACAAAAATACGAAAATAATTACGAATCAAAAGTTTATCTTTCAAAACAAATTCTTCAGGATTTAGCATGGTGGGCTAACAACATAGGTACAACTTCTTGCCCCATGAGAATATCACATTATGATGAAGAAATTTTCACTGATGCCTCAATGACAGGTTGGGGCGCGTTTTCTAATGGAAAACGTGTTAATGGAAGCTGGAAAGTGTCCGAAAGAAGTTTACACATTAATTATCTGGAACTTCTAGCAGTATTCCTAAGCCTTAAAAGTTTGATTAGTGAACGAGTTAATTGTACAATATTATTACGAGTTGATAACACTACCGCGATCAGTTATATTAACAGGATGGGAGGAATCCAATACCCCCACCTGAATGACATAGCGAGACAAATTTGGCAGTGGTGTGAGAAGCGAGGTATTTGGCTGTCCGCGTCTTACATAAACACCAAAGATAATAAGGAAGCCGACGAAGAATCCCGAAAGATTAACCCTGACATTGAATGGGAACTTTCAGAATCGGCTTACCAAAAAATATTAAAATCTTTCGGTCAACCCGAAATAGATTTATTCGCTTCTCGTACCAATGCCAAATGCGAACGGTACATATCTTGGAAACCAGATCCTGACGCTATGACTGTAGACGCATTTACTATTGATTGGAGTAATTCTTACTTTTATGCGTTTCCCCCATTTTCGTTGCTACTCAAATGTATAAGAAAAGTAATAGAGGATAAAGCAAACGGATTGTTAGTTTTTCCCTATTGGCCATCCCAACCGTGGTTCCCCCTATTGAAAAATATTTTAGATTCTGAAATAATATTCTTTAAGCCAAATAAAAATTTATTACAATCTCCCTTCAGGAATCATCATCCTCTACACAGACAGCTTACCCTGGCTGCCGCGAGGCTCTCCGGGCGGCGTTCATACAGCGAGGATCACCGACAGCAGCACTAGAATTAATGCTTGCTTCGCTTTCAAACAACACCCTTCAGCAATATAACACAACTTTAAAATTATGGTGGCAGTATTGTTCAGGTAAAAATGTCGAACCTTGTAAAACATCAAATGAATTAGTCATGTCATTTATTGCCGACCAGTTTAATAAAGGGGCGGGTTACGGTACCCTAAACAATCATCGCTCGGCTTTATCGCTATTACTGAATAGTAATATTGGAGATGATGACCGCATCAAGCGTATGCTAAAAGGAGCTTACAAATTAAAGCCATCGGCACCTCGCTACAGCTCGACATGGAACCCACAACTGGTTCTCAATAAAATTGCAGAATGGGTTCCACATGAGGAAATTCCTGTTAACAAATTAACTAAAAAACTAGCAGTATTGTTAGCTCTGTGTACTGCTCATAGAGTTCAAACCCTATCTGTTATCAATATAGACGAAATTAATAGAGACACAGATGGGATAAAAATCAATATTACTTCTTTAATTAAAACTTCAGGACCGGGACGAGAACAACCCGTACTTTACCTCCCTTATTTTTCAGAAAACCCTAACATATGTCCTGCGACAGCTTTAAATGATTATTTACTTAGAACAAATGCCATCAGAGATAACATCAAAAATCTCTTTTTAACATGTAAGCGTCCACATAAAAATGCGACTGCGCAAACAATCAGTAAGTGGATTAAAAGTGTTTTGTCTGAAAGTGGTGTAAATACTGACGTATACAAAGCGCACAGCACTAGGCATGCATCGACATCCGCTGCAAGGGCGGCCGGACTCAGCATAGACGCCATCCGTAAAACAGCAGGCTGGTCTCTCTCTTCGTGTACATTTGCCAGATTCTACAATCGGCCAATAGTTAACGACAGTGGATTTGCTAGGTCCGTTTGCTTGCCTCAACCACCATAATGATTAAGTTAATCTATAATGTACTTATTAAAATGCAATGATTGTAAAAATGCCTATACTTAACTTACGGCCTAAAATAATATTAGAAGAACTTTTATGTTTGTTAAATGAAAGAAATAAAATGTGTTTGATTTGTTACTCATTACCGTTTCATTAATAACGCAAAACTTTCTCCTCTAAACATCTACGTTGTGAATATACTTATATCGAGAATGAAGCGACGAAATATAATATACAATCAAACGAACTTAACAAGTGAAGTTCGATAGATATTATATGAGTCGCTTCATTCGAAGATATAAGCACCCACCCACCCGAAAGACCCTTAAGAAAGTTTTGATTTAAATAAATCTCTAAAGAAAATGACGAATTGAGCAGGCAACGACATAGTGTGGCCAGTATAGTCCAAAAACTTATAATCGATTAAAGGTAAAAATCGATTCTACTTTGAAAATCGTGCGAAGCTACCTTGTAGGATAGAGGGACTACGTTGTGAATATACTTATATCTTCGAATGAAGCGACTCATATAATATCTATCGAACTTCACTTGTTAAGTTCGTTTGATTGTATATTATATTTTAATAAGGAACTTAATATTATATGGTAGGATGAATCACACTTATTGTTTAGCGAGATCTTACCTACACATTATATACTTAGATTATAATTCATATATGCTCTCTAAAAAGTCTGGAATAAAATTAAACAAAATAAAAAAAATCAATTTTTTTTATGTTAAAAAAAATTCAAAATTTTTAATTTTGCTTAATTTTTCTATGCGGTACATACATGGACTCCATAGCTCAGTGTCACATTTACCTATTGTAAATGTGCTAACTTTTTGCAAAATTATTATCAGCCTGTATGTCAATAATAACTGTATAAATAAATTGCCGCGGCTGCAAGAACTTCTACGTCCATCTTTGAAGCGCCAATGCAGAATGATCAGTAAGCCAATGTGTGAACAGCAATCTTGGTTTTCCATCATTTTTGCCCAACACCTTGGCCCCATGTGTACAGCCGGCATAATGGTATGTCAAGGTATATAAGGTTTACTTAGTAACAGGAAGTTTTAAACATGTTTAGTGTCGTCACCGGTAGATGGCGCAACAGCAAAACTGTGACACTTTTTTTGGAAAATATATGATTTTTGTACCCATAGAACTAGACACGTATTTACTTCCACTGCTGGACAAGTCAGCTGTAAAAATAACAACAATATCTATAAAAATACTCACTTGAACCCGTCTCCTGCCCTTGACTTGCAGCAGCATGACAGGCTTGGTCCCGTTGACGGTAGAGGGCGCGGCGGCGGCGCTGCGGAGCGCCACGTTGGAGAAGTCTTCTTTGGTGGCTAGAGCGGCCAGCGCTTCGGCTGCTAGGCCGCAGTTTGCTGTCGCTATAATAAGAAATCGAGTTTGTATTAAGATACTATTTTGGACGTGATTTTGCAATACTTGTCCATTTTTTTTATATTCCCTTGAGAAAATGTATAAAGCTAATTTATGGTACAACTGTAAGCATAAGAAGTTTCAGCTTCAATTTGTTTGTTAGTATAATTATAAATCTATAAGATTATGGTGTACAGAAAAAAATGGCTTTTTAAATACGTCTTTGATTCCACCTTAATATCTCTTCATACAAA
The DNA here is from genome assembly GCA_949125135.1 of Alcis repandata. Classification (NCBI taxonomy): domain Eukaryota; kingdom Metazoa; phylum Arthropoda; class Insecta; order Lepidoptera; family Geometridae; genus Alcis; species Alcis repandata. The sequence continues at coordinate 9,464,167 of OX421234.1, forward strand.
CTTTTATTGGTTTTTAACTAGGGTTTCTTTGCAAGTTAATTTAGACTCTAAACATTTATTCATAAATACCTTTCTCCTTGATGAACTGATCTCTAATTGTAGAAGGTGGCGCGACGTATTCCTCGCGGATGTCCGTCCTGGCCGCTAGAGCTTTGAGGGGGTTCCGCGACGCGGCGTGTCGCCTCTCGCGCTTAGCTCGACGGGCCCATTCGCTTGCCAAACTGTGGACAAAACCATTGTTAGATTAGATTAACATAGTACTAGTAGTTCTTGACGAACTTAACCTTGCGACCTCTAAATCTACCCAACCCATCGACCGACTTTGCTCATATTTGAACTGAAAATTATATTGCAACGAAGTACTTGCCTGCAAAATTTCATAAAGATCGGATTAACGATGCTCAAGTTAAAGTCGGACAAATATACAAAAAAATGCCTAAAAAATGTTAAAAAATTGCAACAATTGTGGGCAGAAATTACGCCAACTCAAGCTCATGTTATGTGCAATTTAAAAACTTTACCCGATGTGTAGGCTCTATGCAAACTCCAATTCGCGAAGTATAGAATCAGTGAGACTGAATGGTGTTACGTGAAAGAATTCTTACTTATAAATGGTATAGGTACTTACAGCTGCCTCGAGCCACTGTCAATGGCATCCAAGTCTACATCCACGCCGTCATTATTTTCTTGCGTCCGCTCCTGGTCATTCTCATGCTGTAGAGGCGCGAAGAACGCGTGGAAAGTTTCATCGTCCGCCCGCGGTACTCGCACCGCGCAGCCTGACTTCTCAGCTCCGGGGGATATGTCTTCTTCTAAAATAACAGATGAAATAGGTTGAGATAAATAAATTATCGTTAACGCCAAAGTTGCTGTTGCCGAAATTGGCTAAAAATAATACGTTTTTCAGCCATAGCTCCCCACTAGGATATCCTGTGTCGAGGATGCCATGGAACACACACAAAGACAAGAACAACTAACATTCAGACCCAGAACAGACGTTTAAATTCATCATTCAAATATCTGCCCGTCCAGGAATCGAACCCGGGATTTCTGGCTTATAAGGCGGATTTACTACCACGGAGCCCAATAGGTCGTCAAGAAGACATCAACACCGTCAATAGGATGAAAATAGATGGAAAAGATTGGATAGACTAGGCAAAAAAAGTAAGAATGTTATTAGTACTCACTCTCATCAGCCCTGCTAATGCTCTCAGAGACGGAATGGCTTCGCTTGAAGGACTCTCTATCCGGACGCTGGTTCTCCTTCGGCTTCAGTTCGATGGCGGCTGCGTTCACAACCGCGCACGACGCCGAACGGAGCGGACCCGACGGGAACCCGTTCGTAGGGGAGTTGGGCTGCTTGCGAGATCTGTAGAAAATGAGTTGTTAAAAACTGCTAGATTAGCTGTACTCTAAAAAGTGTCATTGTCAATTTAGCACTACCAGCTGGTCTAGGTTCGTGGAGAACTTGTCTTTCTACTGTTTTTATCTACGCGTAGATGTGACAAAACTAGAACATGGATATCTCTTTCTCGTGGGGTAAAACTGGTAGAAAGACTATTGACAAAGGCTAATTAAAGCTAATAGGAACGTTCTTTAGTCCGATCTTTGCCTTTATACCCCGGACGGAACGAAGTAGCTAAAAGCGTTTAATGTAAGATGTCGTTTGTTGTCGTCAAATTACTGTTGCGAATACCTCACAATAGGTATATTGTTGTTACCTGAACTTATTAGGCGGTGGTACACCAGGCGAGGCTAGTACCGGCGCGGAGGCTGGCGTGGCCGGCGGCGGCGTCAGCGGGGGCGTCGTCGTCGCCACCTTGTCGCGCTCCAGCCGCCCCGCCACCGTGAACAGCGACGCGTCGGTCTGAGGCACGCGCTTACGCCATCCCTATAAAGGAAACATGGACGAAATTAATTATTGAAAATAATTCGATTGGAATAGATTTCGATTCGATTGGAATAGATTATCTAACATTGGGATCATTTGAAAACAAAGAAATTAATAAGCGTCGCGTCGGCGACGGCATACAATCAGCTCTAAGGCTTGCTTGTTTGCAAACTAAAGGCTATATAAATTATTATTTCGACCAAGAGTCAAGACCTTGTTGTTTTTTTTTAAACAATGAGGCCATGTTTAACCTACCCATTTTATTCTCTCTTACGAGTCGAGTCGTATTTCAACTGTTCCCTTGTAAGTATGTTAAGCTAAATATAACGAGGTAATGCTAATTTTCATTTTGCTGCAATCAGTTACAAAAGCAAGGTGCCCTGAAGTTACAGGTATAGTCTACTTCCTCTACTTGAAAATTCGAATCCAAGAACAAAACGATGTGTTGTGACGGCCACACTTGAGAGGCAGTTCTCATAGTAGCTAGCCCGTCTTAAGTTTTTTCACCGACTCGGACCAGACGCTATGGTCAAATGCTCATGTGAATCACAAAAAAACCATATTAAAGTATCGCCAATTTGTCGCTTTAATCAATCTCTTCCGGTTGGTTACTATTCATTTATTGGACTTTGAATTTAGTCACTGAAATACCCACTGCACTCCTCGGGAACACTAATCACGCCAGGGTAAGTGAAAGATGTTCAAAAGATGTTTGATTTGATTTATTTGATGATGGTTTTAATTTTGTATTTGTATGTTTTATTTGTATTCTCTTATTATTTTTAATGTTAAGAAATATGGATTTTGTAAATTCCGAAATAAAATATATTTGAATTTGAAAAGCCGCGTTATGTCAGTGGCCGCGCAATCATTTTGTGGTCACTACAATGAATCACTACTGGTAGTATTCAATTACTCATAATGCAAAATTATTAACACTTTGGCACGTTCCTTCTGGGAAAAGGCTTGGTCATGTTTTTGTTAGATGCCTACCAATTTTGTGGGTGTTTCGAATGAATGCACTTTTGTCATTGTGCTAGTAGTTTTTAGTTCTCTAAAATGTGCTTTACTCAGTATGTTCCACTGCCAGATGCAGAGATGGGCAATCCAGTTTTAGAGTAGGTAATTTAGTTAGTAGGGTAATTTTTAGTGGAGTTTAGTCACTCAGTAGGTAGTCTCTGCGTTTAGTTTTAGTACTTAATGCGATGCAGGAAGGTTATATTGCATTTAAGCACTATCAGTCTATCACCCAATGCCTTTTTGGTAGAGATAATAAAAAGAAGCCATAAAAATAATGACACAGCATTTTGCAGCAAATGCACTAATGAAGTATAAAGTTAATAATTAAAATTAAATTCGCAATTAAATCTTGAACAGTTAGCACTTATTGAATTTCCGTCCAACCGCCTTGACTGCAAATTGGCATTCTTGTAAGTACCGAAAATCAGTACCCTTGATATTTAAACAAAAGTCATAAAGTTAAGGATGTTAACGTGTATGCTCGAAGTTTTTGTTTACTTTTGGCGAGGTCATGGAAAATTCAATAAAGCCCTATCGTTGAGGCCATATGCCTACCAAAGAAAGAAGGAGAAGAGATGTTAGATGTAGATTAATTTAATTTATTGCACAAGAGGTGGCTGGATTGACCCTAGCCAAGTTGCAATTCTATTATTCCAAACGCTATAGAAAACTAAGAATGTGTAGGTATGCGAATGTCGTTTCTACAGTCTATTTATCCTATATTCTATCACAGAAATGTAATTAATCATTACCATACATAATAAAAATATATAATATTATTATATACACTTATTTATTCATATTCTTAAATTTAAATTTTAAAATATTGTAAAAATTTAAATTTAAGAATATGAATAAATAAGTGTACCTATATAATAATAATATATAATATTTATGAGGCTGCAGAGTGAGGTTCCTTACTCTGCAGCCTTAACCTCCGGTATGCTTGGGCCCTGCCCCGCTGCCGATGGAACTCTAGTTTTTAAGTTTTTTTATAATACCTACATATATTGTTTATTTTTATTCTATATTGTAAAAAAATTAAAAATTAAGAAAATAAATAAATATGTGATATAATAATAATAAAAACGTTTATTTGTACTAAAAAACTAGAAAAACATTTTTAACAGTATACTCTGGAGCCCACACTAGGGTGACCTGTGTCGTGGGCTACAGGCTCTTCCTTTTACGCCAAAACAAAACAGATTATGATACTAATCTACAAGAATACAAGATAATGAAATAAAAAATAAAATAAAAACAAGTAACTGTCAAAACTAGTAGACAAAGACAGTGTAATAAGTAATTGTTTTAGGTTTCTATAGCGTTTGCGATTATGATATTGTAACTTGGCTAGTGGGGCTGGACCCTAGGGCAGACCCAAGGGCAGCTGTTGCCAAAATGAGAGAGAGAGAGAGAGACGCAGCGCTCTATCTCTTTTACAAGTATCACAGCTAGGTGCAGCGGGAAAAACACGACTATAATATAAACTAATCATTCGAACCAATATGGAAACCACTTAAAAGCGGCAAAAAGAAAGGTGAAAAAAACTCCGGACGGCTCCGTAAATGAAACGTATTGACCAATTCCATAAAAGGAGATTTGTAAGGCTCGTTTGTGCTTTTAGTAGTATTTCTCACGCCTTGTCGTAAACCAATTGGACAGTTGAAACTGCTGTTTAAATTGTAGATGAACTTGAAGTTTAATGGTTAACTGACATTATGACTGGTTTCGGTAGACTGTTTCGACGTTAAATGCGTGTTTACGCAACGAGATCGTGGTTGTATAACCAGTATGGGATTTTTATCAAACTTCTCTATCGAAAGAAACTATGAAGTACATTTTGTAAAATAGACGAAACTAAGCTATGGATAGTTAGTTAAAAAGTAATCATAAATAGGTAAACTAAAGGTACTGATTATTGACTGCTCAATTACGCACATCGTAGCAGATCCAATTTGTATTTTTTTTTTTTTCAGTAAAATGGAACCTATATGGCCCTCCGTCCTTTTTTAATCGACTTCTTGCCTCGGTTATAAATAAACGCTGTATGTTGAATTAGCATAACTAGTATCAAGACACCCGCTTCATTTTTACGTTTCGAAATTAACAGAATAGTTAGATTGAAAAGAATAAAATATTATTGTTGACACCACAAATTACAAACAAAATGATAATTAACGCTATGAAACTAGCAAAACAAAGCTATGGCTAAGGTTGATTTCTCTCACAAGTTTGTATCTATCTGTCTGTCAAGTATTGTATTGTATTTTTTCATAATGTCAATTTACACGTCAATAATTATAATATGTCTTACAGTAAGGTAATAATTCAAACCCAAGTACCCTTACTGTTTGTAGATTTGTACCGTGTCGTGGATCGTGATACGGCGTTACTGGTTGTTTGCCTTTAAGTGCAAGGCGTGCACTCTGACATTACATTGTAAACTCGCGGAATGCGATTTATACAATACAATAAACAATAAGGAATAAATAAAACGAAGTAATCCTTTTCGCAAACGTAAAATGTAGCTTGTCGTCAATAAAATGTATTATTGAGTTATAAGAAGTCGTAAAATTGTAAGATAAAAGGATATTTGTAATTATATTATCTGGTCGGCAATAATTATTACCTTATCGATGCAAATATACTTATTGGTATTCTTGGATGTGATTATTAGACGGAAAATTATGACAGTTTTGCGCGATAGGAGTCGTAAATGCGTAGGCCTGGTGGCCTTAGAATTCTACCTATCATATAAGATCTCACTTACTTATATGGCGTTATTAGAATATACATTTCTAGGTAATTTGTTGATTTTCTTGAGTTACAAGCTTGTTGTAGCTAGCTCCTGTCGTAGTTGTTGCATTTTGTTGTTGCTACAGTCCGATATAATCTACTTAGATGTTAATTATTATTGTAAGTAAGCAAAGCGACAAATAAGCAGAAAGATCGTCTGATAGTCGGAAACGGAATTATTTTCATGAAACTTTTTACTTTTGATTTACTTTACCTTTCATACGTTTTTCGATTTGTATAAAACAAGGACGATAGATTTATGATGCTTTGTCTGAAAATTATATTTTGACATGAATATTCTACTTAATATTACAGATGTCTAACTTTGGACGTACAAACGTCCAATCACGCAAAAACGTCGCAACGGATTTGGATGAAGTTCGGTATGGAGGTAACATATACCATGGATAGGTACTTATACATGTAAAGGGTACTTTTTATCTTGAAAACGCGGGTGAAACCGCGGCTCAGCTAGTAAGTAATTGTCATACCTGGGCCGCTGTTTCGAGCTTGGTCCGCCTGTCGGCGAGGATGTTCGGACTGAGCTCATTTTCCTCGATGTGCACCTTCTTGTCTTCTCCATTGCCGTTGTTTAGAGATTCCTGAAACAACACAAACAATACTATTATTAAACGTTTCCATATGTTAAGGAAAACAATATATTTCGCGAAATACAATTATAGCCGTGTAATATGGAAATTACTGCTAACATAATTATGTATTTTGTTTAGAATTTTTCGTAGCTACGATTTTGGTTTTACTTTTTTTTTACGTTTCAGTAGTCTGCATTTCATTATCACTGCCGGAAGAAGTTATCATCCGACATATGGACCAGTTTATTTTTTCGGTTGCTAACGCCCCATAAATAACTATATTGATAACAATAAAATTATTATACTTATTTACTACGTAAATACTATTGTAAAGATGATGTTAATAATAAATAATTATTATGAGTATTTCATACATCAGAAACCGTACTTTTTGACATTTCAAGCCTTGAAATTATCGAACAATGAAGTTTAAACAAATAAAGAAAGCCTACATTCACATTCGACATACTCGTACAATCAGAAGCATATTTATGGGATAGTTAAAAGCTATTAAAAAAAATACAACTAGAAAAATTAGGTTCGTACGGACGTTTGTTGAGAGGGAAAGGCTAGCTGTGGTCTCACAGTTTCTTATTTTGATAAAATTATTGGTAAATTCAGACTTTAAACAAAGCACGACATTTTTACTTGCGAGTAAAGTTAAAACATAACAATAAAAAAAACTAAGAAAGAGCACGTAATGGAAATATAGTGCCTATAGTTTGTATGTAATTGTGATCTAGATCTGTCTAGTCTAGTTTCTACACCGAGCGTGGAATCACAATGTTCCTGACAGCAATCAGATACGTTTGACTTTAATGAGAATCAGAGATACTCGGTTTCCTTAGTATAATAATTATAAAAATCTATTGTTACGAGGCAGGGAGTAGCGTTACATACTCTAACAGTCATGCTTTGTTTATTAATGTATGTCAAGTAAGTTATACGTATATTATAGTATGCATGTGTGACTTGGTATGATTGCCCATATGTAAGGTGTTTCATTTTGCGTCACGTGACACGGTTTACCCGTGCTATGAAGAAAACTGTGGATGGTGATGCTGTTGTTATTTCAGAATTTAAAGTCTCTACAATCAAAATTTCTTCAAAATCAGTTAAGTCGTTTTGGAGATAAGTAGTAACAAAGATTTACCTACACAAATTTTCGCATTTATAATATTAGTCGGATTGGATAAAAATGTAGGTATGTACCTATATTTTTCAAAATAATGTTGAGCGTTTAGTTTTGGCGTTTTTGGCACCTTGCCGGACGAGTTTACTTTTAGATTTTTATTTTTTAATTTAGGATTTTCAATTAGTAGACACAACTTGTAAGACGTCCATTAATTTGTATATGTAAGTAAATAAGATTTTAAGTTATACAAAATATGCATCAAAATATCCATTTCACAATAATTCTTGATTTAAGTTACATGACCACTGCAATCATTCTAATAATATTTATGAGTCATATTCCACATATAAACATAACCTGATATAACAAACAAAAAACGCGGCATCCATTACGATCAATAAATTCTTAAGAACGCAAAGCCACGGCGAGAAGTAGATTATTAAAGTATAATTAGCTATTAATCCAACAGCTTAATTTTATGAGCTTATAATATTGCGAAAGGAACATAATAAAATGGTATAAGCAACGGTCGCCAGGAAATTAACCGCAATTAAGAAATATAAACGTTGAATTTATTATAGGCTTTAGTTTCCGATGACCTTAAATCGTTTAATTTGTTTAAGACCTTCGAGGAACTTGACTAAAGGTTTGTGTTTGTTTGAATATATTTTTTTTTGTAATACCTAACGAAGCGGCTAATTGAACGATCAAGCTACCAAAAGGCTGATGTATACTTCGAATAATAGGAATACTCTTAGCATTGCTATTATACGAGGTAACATCACCAGCTTTTTGGGTGCTTTACCCAAAAATAATGACTTTTTTATATGTAATATTCTATTTAGGTACGAGTTGTTTCAAAATAATGTTCGATTATTGTCGTATAATAATTAAATGGTAATTAACCTGAGCGTTATCCACAGTATCAGCATTGATGTCAAACTTTTTGAAAACCGGCTTCAGACCATTGCTAGAATTTTTGGTCTTGTGTTTCAGCTCTCCGATCACCGATCCAAAGTTCAGCCCCGTTGGTAGCCCAGATTGTCTTTTAATACGATTCAAGAAAGGTTTCTCTTCAATAAGTTTTATTTCAACAGCTTCAGCAGCTTGTTTCGAACGAGCTTTGATGGCACTCGGTAAAAGATTATTCACAACATACACATTGTCTGTTGGTAAAATTTCATTTTCTACTTCCTTATCTTTAGTAATATTTACATTACTTAACAGTTTTATCTTATCTGCAATCTCATCTATTGATTGCTGTAGTTTGACAGCTTTATCGCTTATCCTATTATTACTCTCGATTATGAGAGGTTTTAATTCTTTGTCCAAGTGTTTGTCTTCTTGTTTGGCCAAAGTTCCATGGGAGTCATTATTCAAAAATTCAGTATCTAAGGATAGATTCTGAATAATAGATTGTATTTTGTCATCGCTGAAAGTTTTCTCGAGGAATTCAGCGAATCGTTCTTTAGGTGGGCTTTCTCGAGTCAACACCTTTTCAATAATAGTTGTTTCTTTACGTTCAAAACTTTCGATGATCACATCGCAGTTTTTCAATTTAGAAATATATTTATTCGGTGTGGAAGGAATATTTTTATCGCTCAAAAGATCTGTTTCTACACTTTTCACACAATTTATAATATTTTCTTGAGTATTTTCAACTGTGTTGATTACTTTTGAAGCATTGGCATTTAGGATATTTTTCTTCTCGACTATTGATGAAGCCGCAGCATTGTTATTAGTTACATTTTGTTTTTCGACTGTCGAATCTTCGATTTTATTGGACGAATTTTCATCGACAAAGTCATCGATATCTTTGCACTCTTCTAATTTTATTTGCTCTCGGTTCGAGAACAAAAATTTCCATAGCAAATAACACAGCACACAAAGTCCAATAATAGATTCGTAAATCATTTTGAACTGCAGTCCAATCACAACACTCGTTTGAATTGATACACTTAATAAGTCAAGAGTCCTTGAAGGTTTCGTGCTCCATTTCTAATGACTTGTCAATTGGGAAACTTTAAATTATGCTAATAAACCGAACACGACCGTGATCTAAATTTGACAAAATTGAAAGAAGAACTTCAGAAAATGCAGCAAAACTATGTAAAAACAAAGCTCGCGCGACGGCGGTCAACTGTGAACTAATACATAGAGATCCGTCGTCATTATCATCTGGCAGCGGACACGGTACAAGTGACTCAGCCGCAGGTCCCTAGAATGTGTGTAAACATTATCAACCAGTAGCGACAATAATGACGCATCTCGCGTTGTGAAAAACTGACAAAGTTATAGGTGCGCCACAGGTTTATTCAGCCTTGACCCGAGGTTAAACCAGACCTCTTGGCTGGACCACCGTCTCATCTCATGAGCTTAAAAAAACTACAACCAAAACAATAAACACAGTCCACAATAAAGACAATAATTACAGAATCAGTTGATTTATCAATACATCAATTAATCAACAGATGACTCATAGGTACTTATATAGAT